>OY282558.1:23690896-25120941 GCA_958295665.1 Tipula vernalis | reverse complement strand
AAAATAAATACATATGAACAAAAATAATACATATACATTTCACAAAAACATCATATATTGGTATAGGTACGTTGATGACATCATCATATTATTTAATGGTTCCACTAGGCAAATAAACAAGTTTCACCAATACATAAACAACAAACAACCGTCCATAAAATTCACATTGGAATTAGAAAAGGACAACCAAATCAACTTTTTAGACTCACCATAAAAAAGAACAATTCAAAACACACATTTAAAATTTATAGAAAACCAACACAAACTGACCACACCATACATAACCATTCACACATCCATACCAACATAAAATATCAGCATACAACCATATGCTACATAGATTAAACAATATACCAATGGAAGAACAAGATTACAATGAGGAACTGCATATTATCAAACACATCGCCATAAAAAACGGGTACAAATCTACTTTAATCGACAAAATAAACAACAGAATAAAATAAAACAGTATCAACAACAAATGACTACACTAACCAACAATGATGTAAAAAATGATAAATACATCAGTGTGGAATACAATAAACATACTAACATAATTATACAAAAGACACTCAATAGCCTTGGATACAATATTGCTTACAAAAACAATAATAAAATAGAACAAAAATTGAAACACATAGAAAACAAACAACCAACTGACACAGGTGTATATAAAATTAAATGTAACGATTGCGACAAATTCTACGTTGGACAAACAGGCCGATCGTTTGAAAAAAGATTCAAAGAGCACATTAGCGATATCCAAAAAACTAATCCCAAATCTAATTATGCACAACACATAAAACTTGAAAAACATACATACACAGATTATAATACTAATTTAACTATATTACATAGAATCAATAAAGGACAAACTTTAAACAGATTAGAGGAGATTGAAATATACAAAAACAAAGATAACAATAAAATATTAAACGATAAAATAAATACTAAAACAAACAAAATTTACGACCTCATCATTCATAACTCTAACAAAAGTAGAAGGAGAAAAATAGAAAAATAGATAACACACCAAAAAGTATATAAATACTATGTAATTTTAAGATTAATATAATAGTTTTAAAGAACCGACGATGGAGTAAACTCCGAAATCGATTTTCGATACAAATATAAAAATATTGTTACTATAAGGCACGCTATTAAATTAAATAATAAATTAGCATAAAATAATCTTGTATTGTTTTAATAAATCAATATTACCAGATATAGTACAGGACGCAAAGGGATCCGAAATTCTGTTGGTAGTTAAATAAATGATTTTCTACTAAATCGGCATTTTCCAGCATTATGATGTATTTAGATTATTGCTCGAACGATTCCATAAAGATTTCTCATTGGTTTTATGATTATTTCAGGACCGTATTTAATTTATCATCGACGGATTCTAATTTTAGTTATTGTAATTTAGTTTTTGGGCGGATACAATCGCATCTCTAAAAATGATTTTCGCTTGACTATTAATGAACTCGATGTTAACAAAGGATGTTGTGGTCCTGATGGTATTCCGAATAAATTTGTAGTCCAGACTGGCCATCATTTAGTTAAGCCCTAAGCTATCATTTTTTAACAAATCAATATCAGATTGACAATAATGTTCAAAACGCCTTTGATAAGGTTGACTATCAATTGCTTATATATAAAATGGAATTTAACTGACAAATAAAAAACTTTGAACTGAACGCACAGTTTATGTATGTCAAATTTAAGGGGGTTTCTTGTACTTCATTTACTGCTACATCCGGCATGCCACAAGATTCTATACTTGGTCCGTTATTATTTTTAATAATCATAAATTGCAACATCTCTATATGTAGATGATCTTAAGATCCTTCGATCAATCTTACAATAAAGATTGTTAATGACGTGTTGTTATATACAATACATAAACTTGAATTAAATATTTATGAATGTAATATTATCAAATATGCTTGAAAAGAGAAGCCTAATTTATTTAATTATACTCCAAGTCGGATTATAATAAATAGAGTTGAGATTGTTAAAGAAGAGTTTTTTTCAGACTCACATTGTCAATATTTGTACGTATAGGATAATAAATTATTGTAGGTTTTATTCGATACCAGGATTTTATGTAGTACCATATTATAGTAATATTGTTGACTTCCATAGTAAGAAGCCAGCTCGAGTATTGCTCAAAACTTTGAAAGTTTTAAACCAGTAATACTGCAAGGATTGAATATATGTATTAAATGCAGATTCACTAGAAGTTTATTTAGAAGATTTTGTTTAAAGGTTTTCATAACATCATATACATATAGTTAGACTGGAAAAATTGAATTTGTTAAGTTTGGAATCACGCTGATTGTACTTGGACGAATTTTTCCTATATAAGGTCATTAGTGTAATTGTTCCCACTTAACTTTTAAGTCTCCAGCCCACAAATATTGGGCTAGCCTCAACTCGCGCTCGCTTATTAATCGATTATGACTAGATTCAGCTTTAACACCAAATCAAGTCATTACAAAAATTATCTTAAGGGCGGAATGCTACTATGACTTAATCGCGGTATTCAATGGGATTTTTAGAGCTCCCGTTAGCATCTAGATATAGTCATGTTTGTGGAGAAAAAGGTGGTTGGAAACAACCAAAATGGAAAATAAGGTGAGAAACTGGATCAACCACATGGTTCAAATGTGGCCTATCGTTTGGAAACTATTTAGGGAGAGGAAAGAGGTGATAAGAAAAAAAAAAGTTTTACGTTTATTTACTGAAACATGAGTAGGAACAAATTGGTAAATAAACGTAAATGAAAATATGAGTCGTTTGGACACGCGCCAATAGCAGTAATAAGATTTTACACTAATTCATTTGTTGTTTGTGTAACTTGTTTATGTGCATAGTTCCACTACGTACAAACAAGTTTGGTACAACACATACCAGTGTAATTAGAATGTTAGGTTAGGTTAGGTTTGGGTGGCGGTCCACTAGGACCAGGCATAGACACAAAAATGATCCGTAGCCATACCACTAATAATTGTTTCCTTCTTCTCATTGGAACCATTTGGAGCTGTTAACAAAGCGCTGGATACTCCTGACGTCCATCCTACAGTGGTCTGTCAGGTCTTTGAAAAGGGGTGCACCTAGAAACTTTAATCTGTTTCGTGCCAGACGAGGACAGGTGCAAAGAAGATGAAGTACTGTCTCTCAATTAGAATGTTAACTGCATCCGGTTATAGTCAATAGAATTTTTATTTGTTTTAGGAAGAAAATATCTTCAAAGGTGGAATGAAGTTTTCTTAAATAGTTTTGTTTTAGGGGAATTAGGTAAATTTTGTAACGGGGTTGACAAGCGCCCGTTACAAATTAGTATTAATATTTTCTTCATTTTTGATATTTTTCAATTTAACAAGAATTATTTACACCCCAATTACCGTAGTCGTATCCTATATCACTCAAAATAACAGCCAAGTTTTAATGTTCCTTTTATAAATCCTAGGAAAATACTATGAAAAACATCATATTGCACTGAGTTTATACGACTCAAGTTATTTCAAAAGGCTGTTCTTGTCACGATCTATTCTCAAGTGAGCGGTAGTTGTGCTAGTAGTCATTTGAAATAACTATTGTCGTAAAAATTTAGTGAAATATAATGATTTTCATAGTAGTCGTCTAGGATTTATAGAAGGAATATTAAATCTTGCCTGTTATTTGGCATGAGAAGCAGGATACGACTACGTTAATTGGGGCGTTATTGAAAGTCACAGCTTTATTATTATATTACCTTTTCTTCATATTATGTTAATTTTCATGTACCTAAGTATGTATGAATTATACTAAATTATTATTTGAGGCAAAATATAAATGGAGCTATCCTCTCTATTATGCCCAAATTATTTTTTAAACAACTAATACTATTTTTTTTGACTCATTCGGGACCAACATGTACATATATCCAGGGCTTAGATATCGTTTAAACAATGGGAGAAGGTAGAATAACTGTTGAATAACAAGGGTGTGTTAGTTCACACAGGGAGATAGACTCAAAAATAAAAAATTAAACAAAATGAAGCAAGACTCAAAATATTGTAATTATGTTTTTTTTTATTTGTTTGCTGCTATAATTTCACGAAACCAACCTATTTAGAACTAAAAAAACGTGATCTAGCGCGCCCAGCGCGAAGTAGGCAAACTAAACTAAGTATTCGACTTGAATTCCACCAGTAATGCTGTGTGCCTCAGAAGACTTTTCAAACTAAACTTTTCAAATTTTGAAGCTTTCGCCATTTTCTCATAGGTGCTAGATGAAAAGTAAATTTACGAGGTTACTTTTCGACGAATTTTCAATTTGTATGAGTAGGCTTTGACTTTAGAGTCAGTCAGTTGAATTTTATTTTGTATTTTATTATTAGAAAATTTTAAATTAATTTTTTTGTATAAATTAATATACAAATGATCTGAAATGGAAAGCAAAATTTAACCGCCAACCCATGAAGTCGCGTTCATCACAGTTACCTAAAGTAAACGGATAATAACCGATGTTGTTAGATTAGAGGCTGTGCTGATTATGGTTAAAAAACAAGCAGTTCAGACAATTGGGATTAGAATTTTTAATCGTAAATATGGAGAACGAATAACTCTGGACAAAGTGTAGCGGCTGTTAGCAGTTCATATTGTACTGTTATTTTATGTTGGTCGGTTATGTACATTCTATGATGAATGAGCTCCTGCTCAAAATAAGGCGTACCAAAATTTAAATAATAAATAAATAAATAAATACTGTTTAAAACACGTAGTATGCATAGTATGTAAATGTAATTGAAAAACAAAAAATGTTCAGTTCCAGTGATTTTAACAAAATCGCCCGTCATCGATTTTCATTATTCCAAATGCATTTCCCACAATGCTTCGTGCTTTGCTATGCATAACGTTAAAGTTTCTTTCTATTGCGGTTAAGTTGCCTTTTCTTACGAACCGTGCGATAATAGGTACCGGGTCTAATGAACATTTGTATTCACTGTCACCTAATAGAAAAAATCCATGAGGTGGGAATGTTTGTTTGCGATATAATTGAATATTCGAGTATCCACAACAAATATTAATAAATTTACCAGAACTGTCGCGTCGTTAAATTAATACTTGATCCCATCGATAGCACTTAACGCTTTCGAAAATAGTGAAGTGGCCGACATGAATTTAACTTGGCAATTTGACTAACTTTGGTGCGAGCTTTACAAACATCAAGAATTTTGTGATCAATTGTTATCATAGAATATCTTGATAGATTGCAAATTATAGCAGTGACCCTATAGCCCGCTCTCCACTGGCCATCCAATATAGAAACACAGAAACACGGAATTTTATTTATAGTTTGAAACCTTTAAAAGTTTGATGTTGAGCGAAGAGACCGCAAATTTTATTGAGCGAATTAGCAGATACTCAAGTATTTGCGTATATAAGCATTATCGTTAGCAAATATATGCTTGTAAATTTCAGTTTTGTTATAGTTTCTTGTTACCTACAAATAAAATAAAAATAATACAGTAACAAACCTTCACAAATTACAATAATTATACATATAAAAAGTTTAGTTTGGTATAAGGCACAGTTGAATACTTTTAACCTAGTGACATCTATTTAAATATTGCATGAATTACTGGGTCTTACAAAAGTTTAGTTTGAAAAGTTTTCTGAGGCACACAGCATAAGATTGCTTTCAAACAAAATGAGTTAGGCATTTTTTTTTTTTGATTAACGATTGATCACAGCAACAGCAACAATTAACCAAATTTTGGTCAATTTTTCTTTCGTGTGTTGGTTGAAAAAACAACACGCATAATTTTCTGTTTCTCTATCGAAGTAGGCTGAATTGAAAAAAATAAAAATAAAAAACGACCAATTGGACACCACATTTAGAAAAAAAATAGATGAATAAAGCTGCTGTTTGTGCCACCCTTTGAGTCGATCGCGGCCAAATAACACGTCGATTTGAATTGGTCACTATCTATGATGGTCCTCTGTTCACAATCTTCCATGTGAATACCATTTGTTAATACCAAAGAGATTACCCTTCTGCCTATAAGTGATGGTATTCGCAATATATCACACAATATCACATACCTTCACGTTTGGACATACGTTTTTTTTATTCCCGAGTATGGTTGCCCCTTAAATCAAAAACGGAAAAAAATTGAGCAAAACAAAAGCTATGAAAACAAAATGATTTTAATTGTTTTGGTTAGTTTGCTCGGCATTACTGCTAGAATTTCGAGGTTAAAAGTAAATGAAAATGACTGTAATTGCCGAAATATTTGCAGGATAACTATTACTTTTGTTTCAATTTTTGATTTTATGCCTGCTTTCATATAATGTTTCTAAAGTTTTTGTTTCACTTTATTTTTATTTGTATTTGATTAAGTCTCACTCGCAGTTTCATAAACAAATTAAAAAAATTGGTAAATAATGTTGAATGAAAATATTAAAAATATTAATCAAAAATTAATTTTTCCCAAAATTTTAATTAAATATCATCGTTTATTCTCAATGCAAGTTTATTTAAGTTTTAGCATATTTTCGATTTTTAACAACACAATCGACATTTCCTTCCTAGTAAATTATTAATGTTGCCACGTCACTTCAAGAATACCAATTTATAGCTGAATTGACACGACCATTATCACGTCAAATGAAGTGAGACGACTAACGGAACAAGGATGTTAACCTCTGACTGTGCGTGGAGGATTATGTCATATACTGTGATAGGACTATATGCCTAAATTATAAACAAAGCAAAGTAATGTTTATTTTGGGAAATTATAATTTTAAGAATTAATTACGAGATGGTTTGAAATGAACAAATTCTGAGCTTGGTTTTGGCATAAATAAATTTTATTAAAACTTATTGTTAAACGCCATACTTCCCAGTTTTTTTCTGCCAATTAAATTAAAGATGATGGTTTTTTATTATTTATCTTTGGATTATAATTTACGGTCTGGTAACTGGGATATTTGGTAAGCTTAATTCTATTAGTGGAAAACTATATTACTTACTTAACTTAAAATTGCTTACATATCGCAATGAATTATCTTCTAATTATAAAATTCTAATAAAACAATTTTATAGCGAAAGCAATTACCTCATCTTCAATTACAGCAAGATAAAACTAAAGACTAAAAGACGTAGAATAGCACCAGACTTGAGACAGTGAAAAAAAAAAAAAATTTTTTTTTATTATTTATCCGTGATAATATTAAATTATAAAAATATTAAAAATGAAATTCTACTTTTTTATCTCCCTCTCTTTCTCTGTCTGCTTCATTTTAAATTAAGATGAAAATTGCATAATAATAATAATAATAATAATAACGATAATAATAACAATAAAAAAATCATTTAATTTAATATTTTATTTTATAATCAAAACTGTCTTGAGAGCGCAGCACCATTGCATGCATAGTATAGACGAAAGAAACTGGAACGAATAGCTAAACCACTTTAAATGGATTATATGTATGTATGAGAATATGTAGGTATCACAATCATTATCGTCATCATCATTTTAATAATCGTAAGGCACGATAAAAATATAGTTAAAGTTGAACTAAAGCAAAATATTGAAAACGAGATATATGAAAATCTATTTTTATAATCTTCATGGAACTTAGCTTTTAAAAGATTTTCTATCTTTGGTTTTTGGTTTATGGAAAATCTTATGAATAATTTTGAAATCATGAGTGGCAAGTTAATTTTTTTGATGGATTTTTAGAAAACAATTTCATGCAAAGAAGAATTTTTATAGGTTTTGAAAACCTTTCTGTGAGATTCAATTGTGGTCGGGGATGATTTTTGAAATTTTTTTTGAAATATGTAAATTCGAAATAGATTATCAAGATAAGCAATATTCATTCAAATTTAATGGAAAATAGAAAAGTTATAATACACGTATTAAAATGTAGCATTATTGAAATATACATAATTAATTAAAAATTATATAACTCTCTGTGCCATATCAAGCAACATGATGTAATGTGTTCGCAACAACATATACCGATATATTTACTCGGATCCCCTTTTATTCCTGGATTTAATATTTAAAATACTGGTGGAAATCCGCAAAGTCATAAATTAAAAATTTGTTATTTACTCTTTAATGCCGACTAAATTAAAATTAAAGTAAAATTAAAAAAAAAAAATATATTTATTATCCTGTTTCCTACAAAAGCCTAATGTTACTCACTGCTGATGATATCTACCATATTTAATATGGACATTTTTATTTTTTGTTAAACGTTTTTAGCTATGTTGTTTTGTGTTGGTTCATTTTTGTGTGAATTTTATGTTAGTGGCCATAAAAATTATTTTATTAATGAGATGGCATATTTTTTAAATTATTGATGTAATGAGAATGATGATTACGATGATAAAGTTAATGATAAAATGAGGTATGTACATATAATAAGCTGCGCACTGTAAAGGTAATTTTAACAATCTAATTAATTTATTTGGTGGTAATCGAATTACATACTTTTATTTTTTCGTTCGTTATTATAGGAGGAAGCTTGGGGGAGTAAAATTGATCGAAAAATTAAATTAATGTTATTTACAAGGGAGGGTGTAATTGAATTCTCACTCAATCTCCTATGTGGAAAAAATTAAATTGTGATATCTCATCATAGGGGGATTTTCGTATAGGCAGTCGCGTCACTTAGGCAGTCACTTAGTAGCTCAACAGTGTCTTGGAACTTTATTTTGATTTCTCAGCATTTGTACTTAAACCGGAAACATTGCACATATTTTTAAATATCACTCAACGATAATAATAAAAAAACAAAAAATTAATAAACATGCAATAATTTTAATTGGAAAATAAATTGTTAACAATAAATAATAATAGCTAAATACAATTAATAATAAATTATGTTATTAACAATAGAATAAAATCAATTTAATTTATTTATTTTTTTACCTCAAACATATAACAACAACATAATTTAAAAACATTACTGTCATTATTTTGTCATCAAGAACAGAAACATATTATATACATATGTATATATGGATAAAGGGACTGGGCAGCACATAAAGTATATACATACATATACATGAATACCACCAACAATTGTGAATCAACATAATTTATGTTGTTTGACCAATATAACAATAAAACATTTTTTTTGGATTTTTCATATACAAATTGATTTTTTTTCGGTTTGGGTTTGGGTTTAAAATAAATTCGATAGAAATATGAATAATCAGTTGGAAAATGTATACACAAACCGAATTCTTGTTGAATCCTTTTTTAATTTTTCAGAGTATTTTTCATAAATTATTTAGTATACAATTATAGCGTTCTCTCAATTTATTATTAATAATTTTGATTATTATTCACCCTTAGATTTATAATATTTACCCTCATTATAACAATAAACTATTATTATTTTTATTGAGGCTAATACAGTATTTCCATCTACATAGTTTGATTTATGACGTTTACGGGTTAAACAAAATTATTTTGTGTATAAATATACTTGAGTTGATATGGGTAGGTTCGATTTTTTGTGCGTACGAATTATTGTTCATAGTTTAATTTATATCTCATGAAGTAATTTTGTGGTACAGATTAATCCAATAAAGGTAAAGTTTAATATTTGAAAAATAGCTTAACGATAAAATTAATTGTTATCTAAGACTCTCCCAAATGTATACAAAAATAACACGAATCTGTACCTAATTTAATTATACACACAGTTATACGTTGTGCCTTAAGTAATATAAAATTTTTTATTATGAATTTTTCACATTTTAAATTTCGTTTCTTTTCAGTACATATTCAAATAATTCATTATATTTTTATAAAAATATAAACTCAATAGAACGGGAAACGTCGGTTCCGGATGCTCAAACAAACTTGAGATCTATTCATAATAAATTCGAAACCATCGAAAATAATACTAAGAAATTAGCAATAAATCTTTAAACGAAGCGGAAGTAAATATGAATAGAAATAATAATAAATTTTGGCAAAAAAAATAAAAAATTCTTAGAACTTTTCTAACAAATGTTGTCTATAATAAATGTAAGATATCCTCATTTGACCCAACCTGAATTTTTTTAAAATTAAGACAACGTATAAATTGAAATTTTATGAAGATGATTTATTTATCTTCTTGTCTCATTTTATTTATATCTTAAAAATAAGATTTTTTGCTTAAGTCCTTTTAAAGATTATTTAAATGCAAAGCGATTGTATGTATGTATGTAAACCGAAGGAACAAGTTGCAACTTTCATTAGTTTGACATCAGTATATACATATAAAAAAAAACTTAATATTTTTCTAATTTAAAGTATGAACTCCTCTGGAAAATTTCACTTACATTTTGATGAATAAAATATTTAAATCCTAATTTGATATTTATTTATTTTTTCTAAATTATTATTATGAAATTTAATGAGATGCAAAATTTCTTATTAACTTTGTGTTTTTCTTTTTTATTTGTTTTACCACTACCTTTGGATAAGGGTATGTAGTTATGTATGTTTTTTTGTTTTACAGCAATGGACAAATGGAAAACTTAAGTTATTTAAATATTTATGTGGAAAAAGTCATTAAATTCAACCTGTTGCCATTCAGGAGGTATATAGGGCAAAAAATATTGTTTGTGCTTATATTCCTTATCCAGAATATGAATGTATATAGTGTAACGATGAAAGAACCAAGTGGACATTGAAAAGCTTTTTACATTGCTCCTTGTTTTGTTTGTTTCTAATTAAATTTTCAAGTTGTGATTTTTTTTTTTTTTTTTAATATTTCTTCAAATTGGTTTAATGTTTTTGTACATCAATCGTCCTTTTCTCTGACATAGGATAAGATATTAGAAGATTTTGTTGTTTCTTTATTATTTTTGTTTATTTAGGATTGTTTTGAATATTATCATAAAATATTTTTGTGTTGGTATGAATTTATTTCTTAGCTTGTAGGAAGGGTATCTGAATCAAATTTTTATTCTACAATAAGTCAAATAATACAATCTGAAATAAAATTTAATATTCGATGGATTACTTTGTCGTCCCTAAACCTATAATGTTAAAGAAAAATGTTTTTAGAGAACATAACCACTAGGTATAAGTCATTTACCCCGAAAAGGGTAAATAAGGTCGTTTGATATGTTTAATGACATAAATACACAAAATCGTCATAACAATAATTCTAATGTGCTTAATATTTTGATACCAATAACATATTTTTAGGCCAACCAATTTAACAAAATTTAATGCGGGAATATTAAATTATTCAATATATTAATATAATATGTACGAGTAAAACGACAAAAATCCTATTAAAATAAATGCAAATTAATTATTAACAATTCCCACTCCACCACATTTAATATATTTTGACTATTTAAATATTAGTTGAAAATTTATAAAAATTAATTAAAATTAATTAGCAACTGTTTTATTATTGTGTGTAGTTTAAACCGTATATCCCTGTAACGGCATCAGCCGTTTGGTTCGAGTTAAGGAGCTCGCTGCTAGACTAGCTTGACAGCATCTCAGTAAATTCCGATCAAAATTTATTCAAGACTTATCAGGATATGCTATTGTTGTTGTCACAGCCCCAGAATAACCTCGGTGGATTCGAATTAATTGAGAATGTTCACTTGTCGAAATCGAGATCAATTCAAAGAGCTAGCTAGTGATTGTAATGCAATTGACAGCGAGGTTATACAAAAATCGAGATACTATCTTGAGTGTATACCTGACAAAAAGTGTGTGCTCGGTTCACCAAAGATATCATGAGACTTCACAAAACCTATATTTATTTATCACTTGATTAGTATTTTTATTGTGTTTGTTTTTCGATTTGACACCTACTATCAAATCAGAATATTGTCCTTTTTTGTATGATTTCTTTCAGTTCTCAATTAAATTTTTATCATTTGTTATCATTTTTTGGTACTTGGCAGTGGAGTTATGTTCAACTAAAACCTTACAAATGCTGCATTTGTCGTATGGTTGGATTCTGTGCTACGATAATATGGTCATATTTGTACTTAATTACATGAACAATATTGAGATAGCGGTTTACAATTAATTCACAGTCATAGGTAACCATCATTCAATTACATAAAAATTATGACGGCATGTAAGGGTATAAAGTATAGTATTACACTGTTGGATTTTACTCAATGTATATTTGAGTGGTTATACAGATATAGTATTGATGTTTATTAAATGTTTACCGTTATTGTTTACAACTTCAACTTTTTATTGGGTAACCGTTCATTATCATTTGATATTTTAAGGAGCTGCATACTAGAGTTGGAGTCCACAAGGTTCAATGTTGGAGCCATTGCTCTTTCTGGTTTACATAAATGGAATGATCAGCCAACATTTTTGTGGTACCCCCACTGCGTTTGCGGATGATCTTTAATTTATTTACGCTGGCATCAACAAGCATGCGAACCTAACTGATAATGACAAGGACTTAGTTGTGCTATAGAGACTTGGTTAGAAGCCCATAATTTGCTTTTGAGCGACAAGACTAACGTTATGTATTTTAGGGGTGGCCGCAGAGATCCCAAATTCCGATTATCTATCATACATAAGAATGTAATAAGAGTCCTATTTTTGCTTCTAATGGTTGCTTCACCATAAGTTCGGTTAATGAAATTAGATATATGGGAATTACGATCGATGATAACCTTAACTGGAAGGCGCACATTGAAGGCCTTAAGTCAAGAATACTATTGGTTTCCAGGAAAATATACGTTTTACGATTAGACAGTCCGTTATAACTTCTGAAATTGGTTTATTTTGCTGTATTTGGTTTTATCCTCCTGAATGATTTAGCATGTTGGGGCGGTACTTGTAAATCTCTCTTACATCCTCTGAAAGTTCACGACAGAAGCATGTTTTACGATAAATGACTTTTAAATCATTGCAAAACACCATCTTGGCCTATTTTTCAGGAGCTGGATATGATGCCTTTACAACACATGTATGTTTTCAAGCTCTTAAAGTTTTTTTACTCATCAGTGGAAAGAACATTGTCAATTATGCTGCTTATAATCTTCGTTTAAATTTTAAATTTATAGAGAATGTCCCCAATGTTAATTTAGAGTTTCGTAAACGTTCTTTCAATGTGTCTTCACCAATTATTTTTAACAACTTAACGTTTGAAATACGAGTGTGCAGTAGGTTCCCCGCTTTCTCCAAAGCTCTCAAAATATGGTTGAAACTAAACAAAGCAATTGAGCTTCTATTTTTTGTACTATTATAGTTTTATCTTTTATTTTATTGTATTACTTATATTTTTAATAGAATTGGTAATGATTTCCAAAAAGAAAAAAAAAACAGTTAATCTGGTGCAGCCTATGATTGGAGTAACTCAAGACGGTATGATTATCGACATATTCATTTTTGAAAGGCAAACTTCTCAGATGCTAGCATCTTGCTGGCTTCAAAGATCGATTCCTTCCAGGTGAAGCCTTTATCTCTGTACGGGTTTTCCGGGATGTTGTCGATGATTTTACTGCTCAATGATTTGTTGTGATAATCCCACCGTTTAAGGAGAGGAATCCGTCTCAGCTAACAAAAAAACAGGCTAATATCCAATGAGAGTGCACAGCAGTTTATTGGATTGATAGGTCGTAAACGGAAGTCTCAAATGTGATCGATAATTGTCGAAGAATCTTGGTGTCCTAGTAATTCACCAACTGCTTATTGATATTAAAATTGCAGTTTCTATCCATTGAGAGTCGTTTGCAATGATCTGTTCAGCAGAAGCATCTCACTCGACAGCAAGTATCATTCCGAATCATGGACGGTTCAACTGTTCCTCATTTCCCAAAAATCGGGCCTAACAGGCCTCTCGTCCTTTATGGGCTCATATCAGATGAAAGTGTGTTCGGCTTACTATGGTGACCATAAGTATGTACGGTATCAAATCACTGTTTGTGCTTGTCAAATTGACATCGAGACACTCTAATAGCAAAGTATACCAGGCATATGTTCTCCGTGATTTAAGCCTAGGTAGTGTCCAAAGCATTAAAGGATTTTACTGCCAGTGTGTTCAGAGTGCGCGTACAGTTAGTCCATGTGCTCATGTCTCTGCAGTGGACACTTTTCCTGAATCATCACTTTCCGGATAGTCTGCCGCTTAGCGAGTCGGAAGACGACGATGATGGAGAGTAGGAATGACGAACTTATTAATCTGCAAATTCTAAAAGTGGAACACACGTTAGACTACTACGAAGTGGTACTACTACGAAGTCATATATGTGGGGTAGACGTAACTTACCTATATATTTTGTATCTTGTTTGCGTCGCAACTAAACATTTCACCGCGGATTACTTTTTCTGTTTGAATTTAAAATGTTCTCATTGAACTTCCCATCATCCTATAAAACTCAAATGAAATAGATTTTACTCAGTTAAAAGTCTAGTTTAATCCACCCTTAATTTTCTTTAAATATATACAAGAATATATGAGATTTTATTTAAGCTCTTTGAAAAAGTAGTTCTTCTAAATGGTTCTAACCTTATTACGAACTTCCAAAAATTTCAACAAACTCGAAATCCAACTTATTTTAATTAAAATTTAAGAAATTAAGCTTTTGAAAGAAATTTGCATAATAAATTTCAAGAGATTTAAATACATAATAGTACAGGGCTTTCAGATAAATGAAACCGTTTCTAATCCAGGAGAAACATTTTGCAATTAGAATGCCACTTTTTTCAAAATGAATTCAAATAATTTGAAAAAGTTCTATTAATTGCAAAATGTGTCTCATAAGGTAGAAATATTTTCATTTGATGATGCTCATCGCATAAGAAGATCTTAAGAATACATTTCTCGAGATAAACCAATTTTTAATTATAATTTTGTTAAAAACATTTTAAAATCGTTTGAAATCAAGCTACAATTGAATAATTTTTTGGAATTTATTTGATTATCGTTTAAAGACTCCTTAAAAATGGTGGAATCGATACGCCAGAGGATTTCATTTTTAATTTATCATTTTTAGTTTTCATTCTTCATTTTGCGTTTTGCATTTTTCATTTTTCAGTTTCCACTTTTAATTTGTAATTTTTAATTTTTATTTTTTATTTTTAATTTTTAATTTTTAATTTTTAATTTTTAATTTTTAATTTTTAATTTTTAATTTTTAATTTTTAATTTTTAATTTTTAATTTTTAATTTTTAATTTTTAATTTTTAATTTTTAATTTTTAATTTTTAATTTTTAATTTTTAATTTTTAATTTTTAATTTTTAATTTTTAATTTTTAATTTTTAATTTTTAATTTTTAATTTTTAATTTTTAATTTTTAATTTTTAATTTTTATTTTTTATTTTTTACTTTTTATTTTTTATTTTAATTTTTAATTTTTAATTTTTAATTTTTAATTTTTAATTTTTAATTTTTAATTTTTAATTTTAAATTTTAAATTTTTAATTTGTAATTTTTAATTTTTAATTTTTAATTTTTAATTTTTAATTTTTAATTTTCAATTTTTAATTTTTAATTTTTAATTTTTAATTTTTAATTTTTAATTTTTAACTTTTAATTTTTAATTTTTAAATTTTAATTTTTAATTTTTAATTTTTAATTTTTAATTTTAAATTTTTAATTTTTAATTTTTAATTTTTAATTTTTAATTTTTAATTTTTAAGTTTTAAGTTTTAAGTTTTAAGTTTCCAGTTTTCATTTTTCATTTTCATTCTTTTTATTTTTATTTTTTAATTATTTTCTTTGAGTGATAAAGAAATGATTAACTTAATTTCTTTAAATAGTAAAATTAGGAAAGCGTTAATTCTAAAATCAGAATGATGACAACAATTTGCTTAATAAATAAGCAACAAATTTCATTACACAACGGAATGTCGAAGGGAAAATTCCTTTAACGAATTTCTTCCAGTAGAACATAAGCTTAAAGTTGATCATATCACATTTCCTGTGAAACAATATTTGTTTGTCTAAAGCAACTAAAAAGCCTTCATTAATTTTATCTGAAATAATTGTTCGGATCATGTGGAAGAAGTCAAACAAGTATACTCGAAGCTGTTACAGACCTTCAACCTAACCAACGCCCTCTTATAAGTACAAATGTAAGAAATAAAATCATATTTTATGTGATGGAATATAAACGCGAAAAATGAAAATCATCTTCTTCATCTTAAAGTAACAATTTATTTCATTCCCTGTGTCATATTAAAGACGGCAACAACGACGACAATTTTCATCATCATGAAAATAGGAAAATTTATAAATAATTTATCTTTTTTCTTCTTATATATACTATACATACATATACATATGGTATACTGTAGGTGTACTATATTTAGGTGTAGGAATGTTTATAAAGTTATGTATTTCATTTATTTCACGAGAATTAAATTAAAGGTAAGAATTAGATCCTTTACCTACCGCCTTGTAAAATAATTTCGCAATCCGTTATTTATTCATGTCTGACAAATATCATTTTTTCGGTTACTTTAATATGTTGATTTGGAGATTGCATGAAAATTAAATTTATTTGATTTTTCCGAAAACATTTTTTAACCTTTTCTGTTTTGTAGATTACACAGTTATACTGTAGGAAAAATGAAATGAGTCAACTTTTATTCGCACAACCTCCCTGTTCCTTGTGTAGTTATGTTTGGTAACACTTTATGCCATGATGATGGTAAATTAGGTTAAGCGGCGAAATGAATGGTGAACAGGTAAATAAACCAAAAAAAAAAAACAAATGTTTAAATGGAAATAATATTTCATTTTCCATTTTCACTATGTAGTTTGCACTTTGTATTTGTGTGTTTCGTACATACAGAGATGAAGATGAATAATATGATCTGTATGTTTAATACATAAACAAATGGTGTACAGAGGAAAAATGGAAAAACAAATTTAAATGGAAAACGACAAATCTGTTATGTTTACATTCAAAGTTAAAATACAAAAAGGGAAGAAAAATGCTTAATGGATTTATTTTTCATTTTATGTTAGAAATTTTCTTTCTCTTAGGATATTATGAGTAGGTAAGTGGGTGTGTGTTGCTGTATGTGGGTGTGTGCGTGTATACTTTATAGGCAAAATATTAAATTAAGAAGAATTTTCAATACTCAAAATTAAATGGGTTGCAATTTACAAGAAAATATGTTTTTATAAATAAGGAGTTGATTAATTTAACTATAATTGTTTTAATTAATTAAATAAGGAGATGGGTAATTATACGTAGGTTATTATTCGATAGCCAGTTAAACAATTTAATTTAAAATGTTTAATATTACAAGTAATCAGTAATAAGGGATCTTGTTATTCAATTAACATTTATGTATGTTTTTGAAAATATCGTATTACATTTCGGGCCTGGAAATCTTCCCTTTGCTTAAATCATAGTAAAGGGAACTGAAAAGCCGAAGGATTTCATCGTTTATCGGTCTGACATTTCAGTCAACTAAAAAAATGTGTGAAATTATAGATAATGTATAAAGATTTAACTTTTTAATTTGTGCTAAATTGCATGTTTCACCCTTTTCAATGTATATTTAAAAATCTCAAAAGTTATGTGAGTTTATTTGAGATGAAAATGTCACTAACCAATTTGATCAACTATTTCGACTGCTCCACGTCTGATTTTATAAATTGTATAAATTTATAATACGTACTATAAATTTTAACCTCTTTTATTTCAATTTATCATTCGAAAATCCGGAATTTTTTAAGTTCTTAACTAATTTTTTAGTTTATGATTATATATTATTTAACTTAACACTACTAACCCGTTATTTTGACGGATTTCACATCTATTAAATTTAATTTTTTGATGAGTATGTAAATATTGTTTTGGATAATTATGATGACTTGTACGTTACTTTATGGTCATTAAATGGCATCATAAATTTTCAATAAATGTGCACTCCATAATTTTGACGGGTAGATAGTGTTAAGTTTAACTGAAACTGTCGGAATAAAAATTAAATAATTAAATTTTTCAGCAGAAACTAAATTTACTGGAAATATTTTACCGGAATTTGTTCTAGTTTTTATTTTTTTAGTTAAATGGTTATCCACCGTACTAATCCAATATTTATATTCCAAATAATTTCAATATATCCTATCGCGCATAAATAAATTTATAAATGTCAAATACACGCAAAAAAGTCGCATACGTACATACTTGTCAACGACACAACATATTTATCTTGAGCGGCATAATTTGATTCTTAATATATAATTTCAAAATAAAAATAAATGAAAAGCGGAAATGAATTTTTTATTTTTTGTCATTTTCCACAAAAAAAAAAAAAAAAAATAAAAAATAAAAACTCCACTCATTTATATACGACGGCAACAATGTTAGAACCGGGAAAGATGTGAAATGAATTAAATTAACAGTGGGAAAAACTTTTTCGTTTCCTTCTTTTTTTTTTGGTTCCCATGAATCTACATTATGTGTTAGTACTACATGTATATATGTACACCGTGTTGTTTCTATTTATACGAATACAACGAACGAATTAAGCGTATATTTCGCATTAAAAAAGCTCTTGATTAAATGAATAAGTAACTTGATTAGAATTAATGATTGATGTACAGATAAAAATTAAACTTTTATTATAAAAATTTTCGAATTTTTTTTTATTTTTGTTTAAATTGATGGCAAAATGTGGATTTATGTAAATGCTCGCTTTTGTTATGCTTGTGTTTTTGATTGATTTCTTATGGTAATGTTTATGTATGACTCGTATATTTGTTTGTTGTCATATTTTAGGTACCCTCATATAAGGGTTGTTTTCTATGGCTGGAAAACGATGAAAAAGTTTCTTTTATCCGCTATTCTGTTTTTGTTATTTAATATAGGAAGATTAAAATTTTAGGGTAATCTTAGATTATGCTCATATATACTCTATGATATTCCAAAGTAATATGTATAATACCTACTTAACAAGATATGTACAATGTATCTGCTTGGAAAAAAAATTCTCGTAATATAAAAAAAAAATTGTTGTCAAATGTAAAATATAGTATTCGAAAAATTGTTGAATAATTATGTTGGTTCTTTATATTAATGTGACAGACTTAGTGAAAGACATATTTATCTATTATTCTTTTAATTTATTTATTTATTTATTTTATACACAAAAAATTTTTAAGATCCGTACCAAATACATCCGTACAGTCCATTTTGAGCATAAGAGCTCATTATAATGGAGTATATATGGAAAATATATGGTACTTTAAACTTTTTCTCCCAATTTTATCTGGATGCCCTCTGCATTTTTCTCCGCTTTTCATCCCTTCGATAATTCAGCTACTCCTCGTATTACAGTTTTCGCATTATTGTCATACGTTAGTTATTCTTTATTGTTTGCCTTATTGGGTTAATACGTTAGCCACATTTACTATTTTTCTTTTTTCATTAAACGGTTTCTTCATCTACATAAGCATTTCAGTTTATGCATATAAAAGTCATGTAAATATTTATAATAAATACAAAATAGAAAAAAAATGTAAAAATTAAATAAAATGCGAGAAAAAAAGCATTTCTGACTCGCACGAAAGTCAAAGCCAACTTTCAATATAAATAGCTAATCATAAATTGAATATTTTTATTGGTCTAATCCAATTTTAAATTTAAAATCTTCTCTTTAAATTGTTAAATTAATATGATTTATTCTCAAGTCACCATTCGTTTCGAAATGAAAACTATTTTGAAGAAACACCCGTTGATATAGGTATTTAGGGGGTTTGCCCATCTGGTATAAGAGTAACAGAAAAAAATTGAGAAATGGTATAATCGCTGTAATGATGAAGGTATTTTTGCATAGAAATGGCGCAGATCCTTAACCGTTTTAACCTACTGATGAAACCAAATTAATTTAACAATTAAACTTGTTGAAGTAGACCACTATCCACATACTCACTATTTTGAGGAGTATTTGTGTTTTCTATTTCCAATAGTGTTGAAGTTAGATAAAATATTGTTTCTGCTACCAAGTCACTTACTCCATCAAATAAAACGTTATTTAAAAATCTTGATCCAAATCTTCGCGCTAAATTTTCATATAGAAAATTGTGAATCTGTTGAATTCAACGGAATTCGAAAATAAATAGCCAATTTATTAAGGGAAATGTATAGAGTACCGCTAACGGTACTTTATCGCTATCAGTTAAAGTACCGTAAAGTTTAATCGTATTAGCCTCCGAGATGTATTGCAATGTCACTTGTAATTTGTTTGGCGGCAGCCCCCATTCTCTATGTACAACGAATTAAAATTACATTAAAAAAAATTGTTATATTTAAAATAGTTGCTTTTTTTAACATTTGTTGGACTATCAGATGAAGCAAATGATTTATTCAAAAAATTAACCATCCTGGATTTAACCGCTTTTTCCAAAATTTTTGATAAGATAAGTAGGGGTGAAATCGGATGATAATTGCTTATGGAAACACGATCCATTGCAATTTTCAAGGCTTCTGGAAATACTTCTTCAGTAATACTAAGAATAAATAAATTAGTTAAAGGATCAAAAATATTAAAAACAATTTTTTTCAAAGTTTTACTATTCAAGCCAAAATTATCAACCGAACCAAAAATTAAATTATCTAATTATCTATTGATGGAAAATTTTGGGACGTGTCTGATTAACGATGTTGTAGAAGTAATGGTTGAAACTATTTGCGATATCCGAAGCTGATGTAATTAAAACGTTTGACCTATCATTTATATTGCCAATATGTTTAGTAGAATTATTCTTATATTGGTTTTTTGCAAGAAGCTTCATGACATTTTTTACTATAAAAGCTAGCTCTTAGCTTCTTTTAATAAATGTTTCATTTTAAAGGAATAATTCCAATAATGTCTTACAAATTGTCTCGTATTGATCTTACAAATTAAAAAAATGAATAATCCACCATTTTAATTTCCGTTTTATTATCTTATTACGTTTAACTTGAAAGGTACATGAACAATCGAGAAGAACGAGGCCCATGATGGAAATAGCAAAAATGTATTCCATAACTTAAAATCGATATATGTTTTACTGCGCAATTTTTTCGGCACAACTTTAATTACAAGGTTAATAATTATAGCACAATGATCAGTTAGTTGTAAATCATCGATTGTAGATGTAATATCAAAACAGGAACCCCTGTAAAATAGATTAGCAATACACTTTGATGAATTACCTACAATTTTTGAAGAGATTAACCCATGTCTTGACATTAAAAACTTGTAATTATTGATTGGATTTCATTTATCAAGATTATTAATATTTATATCACCCAAAAATAATACGTTCTTAGATCGAACATTATTCAAAAATGGGCTAAATTCTTCTAGAAATGCAACTACGCCATATGATTGGGTTCTATAAAGACAAAAAGGAAATTTTGCAAATCATATAAAATCAATTTCAATTTTCAATATATCGAATGTCACTAAATTGTATTCTGTTCACCAATACAATAATTATTGCTACAACTTGCATGAAAAACTACTAAAATTGTCAAATTCCTTGTCACTAATAAATATTTCGGACAAAAAAATTACCACGGGCAAAATTTTTAGAGAATCAATGCGGATATTTGGATGTAATATTGAAACTTAG
The DNA here is from genome assembly GCA_958295665.1 of Tipula vernalis. Lineage (NCBI taxonomy): Eukaryota > Metazoa > Arthropoda > Insecta > Diptera > Tipulidae > Tipula > Tipula vernalis. The sequence continues at coordinate 25,099,345 of OY282558.1, read as the reverse complement.
TATCGGATGAGTTTTTGAATTAATTTCAGGAGAGCGCAAATTATTGAACGGATCTAAACAATTGTTTGAATTAATCACTGTATATGGTATAAAAAAAATTATTAAAATTAAACAACACAAAAACCTGAAAAATTATTTAGATCATTCAGCGTGACAAAAATAACACACCAGTTTTATTCGCTAAATTCTTCGGCCACCTTTCACTGATTTTATAAAACAATGTCCAATTTCATTGTCACTAAATGTTGGTAAACCGAAGCGATTCTGTACAATATTGACAACTGCTTGTTCGACATTATCTTTTGACACCGCAGGAACTCCAGTTATTTCGATATGCAGCTTTCTCTAGAAATTTTTTCAAAATTATCTATACGCATCTTGTGATTACAAATTTCCGCCCTCAGCTTTTCATTTTGTTTTTGTAGACACTCGATTTTTTTAAACACCTTCTCATAATCTTTTAGCTTCACAAATATTTTGGAAAAATTATATTTACTATCGTCCTTCATATCAATCAATTCATTGAATAAAGTATTTAAGTAAGGAATAGTTAATAAAATTAGATTGTGAAATTAATCATTTTAACAAAATTATAAATAAAACATTTATTCTAAACCTTATAGGTAATAGTGTTTGGTGATTTTATTTTTAGAATCTGTACAACATTTAAAAAAAAAATAAGAGAAAGTCCCTTGCAAAATTGTTTTTGATTCCATCTAGCAGTTCTGCTGATCATCAAGATTTGCCAGAAGGCGTATTAAACGAAAACAACGTTTCGATTCAAATTTCAAATAGTGAGATTGAGAATCAAAACGCAATTGACAAAACAATTGGAAATGGTAATTATTCCGACATTGCCTTATGGCCAACAATAATTAGCAATTATTGAACTAAAAATATGATAATGACCAACAGAAACACAGAAAATTAAATGAATCGCATTTTTATATGATTAAACCAAACGGTAGTAAATGGTGTCGAGAATGGCTGATTTATTCTGAAACCACACAATCGGTTTATTGCTTCCCTTGTAAATTGGGATGTAATGATTGGTGTGTTTTTGTACGATTGTTGGATCATTTTCACTAAACCAACCAGATATACTCAATGAAGTCAAAAAAATATCACAATAAAATTAAATATATGCCTTGTGGAAATAACTGTCATATACGTAGATGATTAGAGTCAAAACCAACAAAAATGTTTATACAAGCTCTATACTTTTGTGATCAAACACAAAATAAAACCTACTATTTCTGTAAGTATTAGTGTCGTGACCCAGTATAATCTTTGCATACTTCGATTTTAAATTGTAGTTTGTGTGAAAAATAGTCGAAAATATCACTAACATTTATAGAAATAGTAGGTTTTTTATTTAATTGTATGCGTGCGTCATAGATACAATATGGCTTGTATAAATATTTTTGTTAGTTTTGGTAGAGTCATAATTTCAAAATCCCTAAATTGAAGTATTACAAGTTTAACACGAAAATCATTTAGGCGCATATTAAAAATGAATTAAAATTATAAAGGCACCCAAATTCCCGTTCTGTGGCAAATGAGAGTGAGAAAAAGGACTTGGTTTTATAAAGTCGTCTACTCTAAATAAAAATACAATCGGCTAGCTCAAATATAAAATCAAAACATTCCTCATTATAATTTGTGATCAAACCGGAATTCGAGTGCAGGAGCATACTAGCAGGAGTTAAAAATTAAACTGAATCTGAAGACGTTGGTAGGACATATTACTGCGGGCGGCGAATATTAAACAACTCGAGTAGTTATTGATGCTTTTACAGTAAATACCTGGATATAAATGAAATGGGAAAAACCAAAGCGAATCTTTTAGAATTAACTGATTTTGCCATGAATAAATCTGTATTTGACATGTCGCATAAATATATTGTTTTCTACAAAATATGCTCATAGATTAATATGACAAGGTGGCATTGTTAGGTTTGAATGTTTTCTACTTTTGGTTCACTTAAAAATAAAGACTTTAGCTGTAATTTAAGGAACTTTAAAATTGATAAAACCAAATAAAAATTCAATCAATTATTATTTCAATCAATACATCTTATCAAACCCATTGTGTGAAAAGTGTTGTATTCCACTAAAATTTAGATATCGGTTTAATTTTTTATATTTTTTTTAACAATCCGAATGAGTAAAAATTTGAAATAAACCCCTATTAACTAAAGCAAAATAAATGTAGATAATGACCTGTTTGTTACCAGAATTTACGAATTTAGGTCGCAAAACTCATTTGGAGCCAAAAGTATAAAGAAAAATATTCAGTTAGATCGTCATACGTTAACAAATATTTTTAATTTCCCAGAAACCTGTAAACCACAAAAAAACATTATTTTAAATGACGAACGAGACCTCATCTCCACTATGTAAAAAATACAAACAATTTATTTTTGTTTTAAACTTTTCTCTTTAACTTTTGACACTGACAATTTTTTTTTTTTTTTTTTGTGTTATGCTAACAAAACAAAGTATTATGTTATAGTTTCACGCTATTTTTGGTATAACGCTGCTACACATTTTTATGGCATAACTATTATAAAACACAAGAAAGGTGAACAAAAAATGAAAAATTTATTTTTATATACAAAACATTTTATGCTTGAACAAATAATTAACACTTTGTATGAAAATAATTTAAGAAATTTAAGATTGATGTCAGATACCGATAAAGTAAAATAATTTTTCACAGTCTAGGAATGGAATTTTCTCGCATAGAATACTTTATAATAACGAAGGAGGCGCAATTTTCCTATTACATATATTGAAGGGGTAAAATTTTGTAGCACAAAGTTGTAGGTGGTAATTAATTAGATGATTGATTATGAGCGAAAAATTGATTGAAGGCTGTAAATTTATTTCACACACAAAATTTCGTATGTGTTACATTTTAAAAGTTCACATAGGTGTGAAAATTTATTGCTGCTCCACTAACAAAAAAAAAAAAGAGCGACAAACCTTTCCCCAAAATATATTAGCCATACAGTCAAGGTCATACTTTAAAGAATTTAACTAGAAACTTGAGCATTTACATTTTAGGGGTGCGTATCTCCTCATCTCATTTGTGGTTTAATGTTAACAAAATAAAAGAATTGTTTTATTTTTATGATGATTACAAATTTTGTTGGTTTTTGTTTAGTCTAAAAATTGTAAAGTGTATATATTCGTGTATATACCGTTCATACGGAACAATATGAAAATGAAAGAAAATTCGAGGCGAAAATTATCACAAAAATGTGAAAAGGATATGTTGATGGACATCATCATCACCATAATTTTCAATGTAATAAACACAAAAAAATATTTTAAATAAAATTAACATTACATCTAAAGAGATAGACATAAAGTATACGTACGTATAAATATAGGAAAACTCGAGTGGAAAAAAAAAGTGTCAAGTTTTTCATTATAACTTTTCAATTTGGATTTTTACTTTTTTTTTTTGGTATCAAGTGGAGGCCTACAATTTATATAAAAAATTAAAAGTTCTAGAATTTTTTTTTTACAGTTTTTAACTAATTTGGCACCAGAAATTAATATAAAACTAAAACTTGAAATTTTTTTTTGAAATTTAATTGAAAAGTTGTGATTTTTCTTTTTAGTACGATGAGTGTTTGTGGTATATAAAATACGGTAAGTAATGTATATACATACATTTGTATATATAGTAGTCTAAACCAAAATGTGTGTGGCACTTTTAAATATTTTTATTTCTGTCCAGTTTCCAAAATATTTTATGAAGTTTTTAATCGTTTTATAACGAAGTTTTTCTATATTTTCTCGATTAGAAGATATAAGTTGTAACAGTGCTGACGTATTAAAGTTTCCGTTTGATATATTAATTTTAGTCATAAGATACTTATGGACTGGTTTATCGTTTCACATTTTCAATCCCCCTAGTTATTAGAACTGCCGCTGGGTACCGATACTTCCTTGATTGGGGCAATTTACCTTGGCGCTTACTAATTAGAAGCGTACCTACTTCTATTCTACGTTATAATTAAGAGACAGTTTAAACAGTTGTTAGCCAGCCAAATGTGTGCCAAACACCCAATAATTGCATATATTATGAGAATTCACCTGATTCATCTGACAAATCTGTAATGTTGTAGGCCCATAAAGATTAAGCGTGCTGTACAGATAGATAACCACTTGCTTAATTGACATCCATATTGGAGAACATCAGCTCTTAGTTGCAACGGTTTAATATACATTCATAATTGGATCGGACTGATGTTTACGGTTTATTTTCTCAAAAGCCGCACGGATTTCCAATTTATGTTCTCCGAACCGAAATATTAGGGCATATAGAATTGGTTGTATAGTAGGGCCTAACGGCTAGGTAATTATTGATGGATTGACCCGTACTAGTCTTTGCAAATCCATCGAAGGCGACTCAAACTTCAAAGTGGGGTTAGCTTTTCTTAAAATACCGTGATATGTCAAATAATATCGTTCTCTGTTGCGGTCGAATGCCAAGTTCAGACAAAAATCAAGTATAATAATTAAATCATTTGGTTGTTTCATCACTTAAATATATGTAACTGCTGCTAAAACAATTAAAGCGCTTTGGATCATTTTACATTCAGTCCTCCTTAAATAATGTCCACTAAATGACTTCTCACATAATCCTAAGCAATCTTGAGTTTAAGACAGGAAAATACAGGAAACCAGGAATGGAGCTGTATTAGTATAATTCGCTAATTTGGCTGTATTAGTATAATTCGCTAATACAACCTGCACAGACAGTTCGAAAATAGATTAAATTCTCTTACAATTTTCGGATATATTAACTTCAAATAAATTTAAAATTTAAAACAGGAACAGAAAGACTCTCCAGATGAACCGAGAACCTTCCAACCATAAATTACTTCAACTGCGAAATCTTATGAATGTTTCATCTTCTCAACATTTGCTATACGTAATCTATTTAGTCCCAGACAGACAGCAAATAATCCATATAGCAACAGCAATTAGTTAAGCAAACCAAAAAAATTAATTTTTTGGAAAATCACATACATAATGTGTATTTATGTACACAAAATCCAAATTCATCATTCAAAAGCTTTATAAATGCTACTGGCCTGTAAATAGTACACAATACTGCTGTCACATTCCATCCTCATAAAGTCATACACCAGCAAGTCTAATTTTATTTATCTGCAAATATCATATTCCCTTTGACAATTATGTACATTTTATGTTGTGGTTGTTGTTGTCTATTTAATGTTTTATATGTAAAAGTTTAATTCTACTTAAGTATGGTCATTACTTTAATCTAAAAGTACTTGTGTAACAGAACTATACACGACTACAACTATAATTATAGTTTATATATGTGCAAAAGTGGTGATTTTGGTTTGTAATTTTTTTTTTTTTTTTTGTAATGTCCATCAAAACAATTTACGGTTTTTTACGACATCATAATCAAAACATAAAGCACATACAGTATACTTTACACAGTTATTTCTCGAACTTAATGTATGGAATGAGATTAAAGCTTTTTTTTGTCTATTTTCATTGTTTTCTAGTTTATTGCAATTTTGATTTATGAGTTTTCTTTATCATTTCGAAGACAAAATAATCATAAAACAATGTGAAAATATATCGTATAACTGACTAGATATGTATGTATTTATATAGGGAGAATGAAATTGATTTGTTATAAGTTTTTCATGTCTTTGTTAAAGTTAAATTGGGTTTTTTTTTTTTGGAAAAATTAGTTTTATATTGTGTACGATCGTTGGTCATTAAAGTTTTATATATTTATTCGTATAGACTTATGTATAAATGGTTTATTATGTTAAAGACTATGTAGAGAAATACTTTTTTCTTACTGTATCGATTCTGATTAGTTTTGTTTTTTCGGTGTCATTTCACATTAATTGAATAAAACAACGAATTGATATTGAATATTGAGTGATTGCCAGACATAGGGCGAGACAGAAGCAAGTTTGTCACAACGGTAAGGTTAGATGGGCTGATCGATCTCTGAAAATTCTTACAAATTTTGAATTTCGCTAAAAGTTAAGCTAAATATGCAAATTTTTTTTGCTATTAACTCGAAAATGAAGAGCAAATGAGAAAAATTGCGTTCGACATTTTCAACTATGATTCGTTGCCGGTAATCCGGGTTTTCCCCTGTTTTTGCTGAGAAATTCGCTATATGGGTTTGGAGCTTAGTCCCGAAATGTTTCCCTTTGAATTTGGAATACCCTATATCTATAATGCATTTTAAGTTACGATATGAGCTAAACAAGAGTTTGAGCCATCTGCAATGGAAAAGATCGATTTCTCTATCGAATAATTTGAAATTCTGCAGTGCATGGTAATAAACAACAAGCAAATAAAACCAGGTGGTGTAACATATTTATTTTTTTTTTTGGAGATCTCATCCATGCTAATTATTTCTTTTATTATTTGTAATTATTTTGTTGTGGCTTGTCAAAAAACCAGTGTCGTGCTTCAATATCAGCAGTCAGTAATTTCTGGGTTATCTACTATACCATCTCAAATTACGCGAAGCAGAGATTCAATTGGCCTGTTGCAATCAATTTTAAACATTTAAATAAATCTCTATACTTGTTAACGCTTGAGGTAAATTTTAACGTCTTTAACTTTCTCCACTTGAAAGATAAATTAGCAAAATCGCGAATGGTCAAGAATGGTGTCTCCCAAGGTAGCCACATGGGTCTCATGCTTTGTACCATTTTCATAAATGATTTCGTCAGTAGTTTAAGTAATTCAGATCTTCTCGTTTATACTGATCCGACATTAAGATTTTCAAAACTATTTAATGGGCCAATGATGCAGTTGATTTCCAACATGATTTATCAAATTTCATGACTTGGAATAAAGCCCAGAAATTGATTCTCAATCTCTCTAAATGCAAGACCATGTGTTTTACAGTAGAGTGTCTGAAAATGAATTTTAAAAGCTCTAAATTTTCCCCTTTTCAGAATTTATATGCGAAGGTAAAGCCCAGTGGGGCGGGCTGGTCTTATTATTTTGCTACTCAGAATTGGTAAATTTTTAAAACTGACGAACGCTTTGAGGCGGTAGTAAATCTTATAGTGGAATAATCCTGTAATATTCTATTTCCTGCGACGGTTTTTGAGTTTTATCCAAATTTAATAATAATAAAGCTTAACTTTTAATCACACTAAGTTTGCAAAAAGGTACATATCCTTCTTGAGAATAGAGATATAATCAGACATCATAATTTGGTGGCAAGCTTTCTTAATGGTATAATTTTTCACTGTTTCACATAGTAATCCATAACAAAATTGATGTTTTTTAGCTTCATACTATTAAAGTTAGCCGAAAGTTTTCAGCCGAAAGATATAAAATGTCGGTAATGCAGATAGTGTATTGGCTATATCAGCCGAAAGTTACCAGCCGACATATTTCAGCCGAAACATATTTTAAATAAAATGAAAAATTAACAAAACAACCTAGAAACTGGTATTTTCATGAAGTGAATTTACGACCGAAAAAAGGCTGAATTTGATTTGTCACTGTTTACCTGTGTGTATTAAACTTAAAATTTCATCAGAAAAGCTAAATATAAAATTAAAAAAATTGTATAAATTAAACCTTTAAAGTGTCATGTCTGGAAAGTATTTCAATAAGTGTGCCTAATCAACAGTTATTCCTAGAAAAATTATCAGGGCAAGTTTCATGTGGGGAGCCCGGGAAAATTCCTTTGAATGAAAAGCCCATATAAAATTAAAAAATTTGAATAAATTCAACCTTTAAAGTGTCATGTCTGGAAAGCATTTCAAATTATGTGCCTACCCAACAGTTATTCCTAGAAAAATTATCAGGGCAAGTTTCATGTGGGGAGCTCGGGAAAATTGGTTTGAATGAAAAGCCCATGTAAAATTAAAAAAATTGTATAAATTGAACCTTTAAAGTGTCATGTTTGGAAAGTATTTCAAATTATGTGCCTACCCAACAGTTATTCCTAGAAAAATTATCAGGGCAAGTTTCATGTGGGGAGCTCGGGAAAATTGGTTTGAATGAAAAGCCCATGTAAAATTAAAAAAATTGTATAAATTGAACTTTTAAAGTGTCATGTCTGGAAAGTATTTCAAATTATGTGCCTACCCAACAGTTATTCCTAGAAAAATTATCAGGGCAAGTTTCATGTGGGGAGCTCGGGAAAATTGGTTTGAATGAAAAGCCCATGTAAAATTAAAAAAATTGTATAAATTGAACCTTTAAAGTGTCATGTTTGGAAAGTATTTCAAATTATGTGCCTACCCAACAGTTATTCCTAGAAAAATTATCAGGGCAAGTTTCATGTGGGGAGCTCGGGAAAATTTGTTCGAATGAAAAGCCCATGTAAAATTAAAAAAATTGTATAAATTGAACCTTTAAAGTGTCATGTCTGGAAAGCATTTCAAATTATGTGCCTACCCAACAGTTATTCCTAGAAAAATTATCAGGGCAAGTTTCATGTGGGGAGCTCAAGAAAATTGGTTTGAATGAAAAGCCCATGTAAAATTAAAAAAATTGTATAAATTGAACCTTTAAAGTGTCATGTCTGGAAAGTATTTCAATTTATGTGCCCACCCAACAGTTATTCCTAGAAAAATTATCAGGGCAAGTTTCATGTGGGGAGCTCGGGAAAATTCGTTCGAATGAAAAACCCATGTAAAATTAAAAAAATTGTATAAATTGAACCTTTAAAGTGTCATGTCTGGAAAGTATTTCAAATTATGTGCCTACCCAACAGTTATTCCTAGAAAAATTATCAGGGCAAGTTTCATGTGGGGAGCTCGGGAAAATTCGTTCGAATGAAAAACCCATGCAAAATTAAAAAAATTGTATAAATTGAACCTTTAAAGTGTCATGTCTGGAAAGTATTTCAAATTATGTGCCAACCCAGCAGTTATTCCCAGAAAAATTATTGGGGCAAGTTTCATGTGGGGAGCTCGGGAAAATTGGTTTGAATGAGAAGCCCATGTAAAATTAAAAAAATTGTATAAATTGAACCTTTAAAGTGTCATGTCTGGAAAGTATTTCAATTTATGTGCCTACCCAACAGTTATTCCTAGAAAAATTATCAGGGCAAGTTTCATGTGGGGAGCTCGGGAAAATTGGTTTGAATGAAAAGCCCATGTAAAATTAAAAAAATTGTATAAATTGAACCTTTAAAGTGTCATGTCTGGAAAGTATTTCAAATTATGTGCCAACCCAGCAGTTATTCCTAGAAAAATTATTCGGGCAAGTTTCATGTGGGGAGCTCGGGAAAATTGGTTTGAATGAGAAGCCCATGTACAATTAAAAAAATTGTATAAATTGAACCTTTAAAGTGTCATGTCTGGAAAGTATTTCAATTTATGTGCCCACCCAACAGTTATTCCTAGAAAAATTATCAGGGCAAGTTTCATGTGGGGAGCTCGGGAAAATTCGTTCGAATGAAAAACCCATGTAAAATTAAAAAAATTGTATAAATTGAACCTTTAAAGTGTCATGTCTGGAAAGTATTTCAAATTATGTGCCTACCCAGCAGTTATTCCTAGAAAAATTATTGGGGCAAGTTTCATGTGGGGAGCTCGGGAAAATTAATTTGAATGAAAAGACCATGTAAAATTAAAAAAATTGTATAAATTGAACCTTTAAAGTGTCATGTCTGGAAAGTATTTCAATTTATGTGCCTACCCAACAGTTATTCCTAGAAAAATTATCAGGGCAAGTTTCATGTGGGGAGCTCGGGAAAATTGGTTTGAATGAAAAGCCCATGTAAAATTAAAAAAATTGTATAAATTGAACCTTTAAAGTGTCATGTTTGGAAAGTATTTCAAATTATGTGCCTACCCAACAGTTATTTCTAGAAAAATTATCAGGGCAAGTTTCATGTGGGGAGCTCGGGAAAATTGGTTTGAATGAAAAGCCCATGTAAAATTAAAAAAATTGTATAAATTGAACCTTTAAAGTGTCATGTCTGGAAAGTATTTCAAATTATGTGCCTACCCAACAGTTATTCCTAGAAAAATTATCAGGGCAAGTTTCATGTGGGGAGCTCGGGAAAACTGGTTTGAATGAAAAGCCCATATAAAATTAAAAAAATTGTATAAATTGAACCTCTAAAGTGTCATGTCTGGATAGCATTGCAAATTATGTGCCTACCCAACAGTTATTCCTAGAAAAATTATCAGGGCAAGTTTCATGTGGGGAGCTCGGGAAAATTGGTTTGAATGAAAAGCCCATGTAAAATTAAAAAAATTGTATAAATTGAACTTTTAAACTGTCATGTCTGGAAAGTATTTCAAATTATGTGCCTTATCAACAATTATCCCTTGAAAAATTATCAAGGCAAGTTTCATGTGGGGAGCCCGGGAAAATTTGTTTGAATGAAAAGCCCATATAAAATTAAAAAATTTGAATAAATTCAACCTTTAAAGTGTCATGTCTGAAAAGTATTTCAATTTATGTGCCCACCCAACAGTTATTCCTAGAAAAATTATCAGGGCAAGTTTCATGTGGGGAGCTCGGGAAAATTGGTTTGAATGAAAAGCCCATGTAAAATTAAAAAAATTGTATAAATTGAACCTTTAAAGTGTCATGTCTGGAAAGTATTTCAAATTATGTGCCTACCCAGCAGTTATTCCTAGAAAAATTATTGGGGCAAGTTTCATGTGGGGAGCTCGGGAAAATTAATTTGAATGAAAAGCCCATGTAAAATTAAAAAAATTGTATAAATTGAACCTTTAAAGTGTCATGTCTGGAAAGTATTTCAATGTATGTGCCTACCCAACAGTTATTCCTAGAAAAATTATCAGGGCAATTTTCATGTGGGGAGCTCGGGAAAATTGGTTTGAATGAAAAGCCCATGTAAAATTAAAAAAATTGTATAAATTGAACCTTTAAAGTGTCATGTCTGGAAAGTATTTCAAATTATGTGCCTACCCAGCAGTTATTCCTAGAAAAATTATTGGGGCAAGTTTCATGTGGGGAGCTCGGAAAAATTAATTTGAATGAAAAGACCATGTAAAATTAAAAAAATTGTATAAATTGAACCTTTAAAGTGTCATGTCTGGAAAGTATTTCAATTTATGTGCCTACCCAACAGTTATTCCTCGAAAAATTATCAGGGCAAGTTTCATGTGGGGAGCTCGGGAAAATTCGTTCGAATGAAAAACCCATGTAAAATTAAAAAAACTGTATAAATTGAACCTTTAAAGTGTCATGTCTGGAAAGCATTTCAAATTATGTGCCTACCCAACAGTTATTCCTAGAAAAATTATCAGGGCAAGTTTCATGTGGGGAGCTCGGGAAAATTGGTTTGAATGAAAAGCCCCTGTAAAATTAAAAAAATTGTATAAATTGAACCTTTAAAGTGTCATGTCTGGAAAGTATTTCAATTTATGTGCCTACCCAACAGTTATTCCTAGAAAAATTATCAGGGCAAGTTTCATGTGGGGAGCCCGGGAAAATTTGTTTGAATGAAAAGCCCATATAAAATTAAAAAAATTGTATAAATTCAACCTTTAAAGTGTCATGAAAACTTTGGACCCTTTTTTTTATATATTTTTAATTTTTTCTTATTTTTTTTTTGTTTTTATTTTTTTTCATTTTTTTTTTAATTTTTTTTTTTTTTTTTTTGATTTTTTTGTTTTTTTGATTTTTTTTTTAATTATTTAAAACTTAAATTTGTAATAAATTCATTTACGAGCAAAGTGTGCAATAGAATGCGTCTGTCATATGGAAGTCATTAACATCAACTCCCACTTCAATATCATGCATGTATCTCTGACATTTTGAACATCTAATGGAATTTCCGGTTAAATTAACGTTTTTGCCACACATTAGACACAGATCTTGCATACATGCGCTGTTTTTCAAAATATCAGTTTGTATTTGTTTCCTCTTGTTCGAAATATTAATGTGAACATTTTTTGGAATACATTTATTCTTCATGTAAGCTTCTGCATGAATCAACATATATACTCCACAATCATTATTTCCGGTTTGCTTATAGCAATCTGAAAAATAAAATGGTTTTAATTTTTCTGGGAAATATTTGGTTTTCTCCATTTTATTGTAATAGCCCACAAATTTTAAAAAGCTATGAAAACATCTTTCGTAATATAATTTTGCACTTATCTTCATATCTGCATCAAGTTTGATAAAATCAAACACAATGTAGTGACCTTTATTGCAATTTACGACCACCAAATGGAAATGCCGCTTATTTTCATCGAAAATCGGCATTATCAGATATGGTTTTTGTAATTTAAAATTGCTTGCAATTTTTTCTAAATCTTCTGATGAATTATTAGAAAAAAAGAGTATTGAACAAAAACTGTACGATTCGACTTGGCAATCTGTAAAATCTCTTGCGACAAGTTGCAGCCAAATGTCAGAAATTTCATTTTCGACCCAGTTGTTTCCAGTCAAGGAATTAAAACTATCAAAATTTATAGTTTTATTATTGATTTGCCCCACCACATAATTAACGTACGTATCACCTGTTATGTATTGTTTATAATAATGTTTAACATCTTTTAATAAATTGTTTGAAAATTTTTTGTTACGATTGTCATGGTCATTTCCTTTAATTGTATCCTCAGAACAATGACTTACCGGCGAATTTCGACACGACGATAAATTTGAAAAATGCTTCATAGCAGAACTTTTGGTTGAGTGCCGCCAATTCTCAACAGGATCAATTTCGTCGGGACCATGAGAATGCTTTCGTTTTCTGCCTTTTTTATTAGTAAATCCTGATCTTGGGAACTCGTTAAAAATTCCATAGATTTTATGATTAATTGATGTTCTAGTAAATTCTAAAAATCTGCCGGCTTTAAGAGGTCGTTTTCCTATTCTTACTGCATTCTTGTCGATATTATTTTTGATTTCTCCAAAATAACTCTCAACTGCAGCATTCGTAAAATGTAACGCGGGTAAATCTCGTTTGTCTAAATGCCTTAGAATTGGTGCCCATAATGGGAGAAAAGGTATAAAATCTTTCAAAATTTCATTCAAAAATTTGGGACGGTAAAATATATTGGTGATGCCTTCGGAGTTCGCATCTTGTTTAAATATTGATATCGCAGCAAAATCACTGAAATACTTGCTGGTTCTGTATAATGCTGTAATTTTTGAATCACTGTTTTCGTTAAACCTTCCATCAACAGAAAAGTCATCAGCATCAGGTCCTGCATCCTTGGGCTCGTGAAAATTCTTTTCTTCCAACATTATGGCTAATTCTATAACTAAGGTTTCAGCAACTATTGCATCCTTTTCATCACAGATACTAAACAATATACTCCATATTTTTTTAATATTTGAATAGTCAGTTTCGTGCATCATTGCATCTAAGCATCCAAGAATTTTTAATTTAATGCATAAAGAATCGTTATTTTGGTTAAAATGTTTGTTGATAACACGACTAAAATTTTTTTTTAAGTGGGCATAGCATAAGTGTATGTGCACAAATGAATCAAACTCCTGCAATTTGTTACCGTTCAGCCATTCATGGGTTAAATTAATATATTTAAATATTTCTAAATTATTCCATCCCACAGAAAGTGCATTAATTATGGCACGACTAAAGTCTGAAACTACATGGTGGAATATAGGCCAAGCTATGTTCGAATTTTTTTGGAATTCGTTTTTAAAAAATTCCAAAAATATTCGTATGTTAAACGATGTTTGCAAACTGGTTATCATTTCCATAAATGGAAAATTGATCCCAGTTTTACCATCTATATTTTTAACATTTACCACTCCTGCATAATAGAAGATCTGATTTTCTACTCCTTGTGGCTTACGGACAACAGACCCAGTTGCATCTATGTGAGCTATGATGGAAATGTTTTTATTCATTAATTTGGAGAGTATTTTTATTTGGTCCTTTGACAATGAATAAACAGTAAAAGGCCTAATCATTAAAAATCGTAAACATGAATTTTCTTTGTCCATTTTTTTCAAAAGGGCTTTAATATCGTCCCGATCATCATCTAATGATGAGAGTGCTTCCGAACGCGCAACATTAAGCACAGTAAGACCTTTGTAATTGCCAAGATTTCCTTTAGATTTTAGTTCCAAATTGCATTCATTTTGTAGTTCATTTTGAAGATCGGTTGCATACCTGATTGATAACCTTTCTCTAATAGCTTCTCTACTTTTTCCTTTCAGCTGAGATGTTAACTGTTCAGTATGATAAATTTCACCGCCGTATAACTGAATAGAAAATATTTTTTGGTGAGATTTTCGCTGATGAATAAATTTATAAAATCTTGGGCATGAGTGGTGCGAGCATTTACGTGTATAAATAATTATAGCTGTATTAGTTACCTTGGTATCTCTTACATTAATGATGCAAGGAAAAAACATGAAAAATTTGGATCTTAGCGCATCCATATATGAATCGGTTATCAATTTTTCTTTAGATTCAATAAAAATTTGGGTTTCCCATTCAATCTGTGAAAATTCAATAGTGTTCTTCGTATTTAAAAAAACTTTTCTTCGACTAGATTTGACTAACTCAGCTTTCTTCGCATATTTCTTAACAGGAAATTTCATTTCTTCAAAATCACTTATATCGGAAAAGTTATGATAATTATTTACTGAGATTTCCTGTAAGTGATCATTTTGAGTGAAGCGACTATTACTACTATTAATTGTATCCGGTATGTTTATGACCTTAAGAAATTTGATCATATCACCGAATTTAAAGATTCCATTATTGGATGTGACTTGTTTAAATTTTACTGTTACAGAACTGCAGTTTTCATTTTCCGTGTTATTAAATCAGGTATCCCGTTGTATTTGCATGATAAATTAAATTTTGCATTGTCATTGCGTACAAGAAACATCAGCTTGCCTGTGAGTAGGACCAATATTTATAACAACTCATGTTTAATGAACATGATTGTCACTTGGAACAGCTTGCCTCTAGAACTGAAAAATATCAGTTCTATTGAAAGTTTTAAAAAAAAATCATTTAAGTTTATAACTCAAAATTAAAATTTTGATTATTTATTGTATATTTTGTACATATACATATATCTAATTTTTGTTAATTTTTTATTTATGTTAATTATTGTTCATATTCTATATTGTTTTGTTTTATGTTATTATTGTAATATGCACGATTGTAAAAAAGTTAATACTTATACTTCGTTAATAAAAAATCTATTATCTATTATCTATTACTATTATTTTGAGAGGCTTCTGAAACATTATTATCTAAAAGCTTAATGGAATCATTTCCAGTAAAGCAATAAGTGTATTTATGTTCACTATTTAATATATCTACACTAATAATATTAATTTTTTCCTGAACAGAATTTACTGCTGGTTGCTTGACATGAAGACTCGATGGGCGAGGCAGGTAGGAGTCGCAATTTTTCTAATTTTACATGGGCTTTTCATTCGAACGAATTTTCCCGAGCTCCCCACATGAAACTTGCCCCAATAATTTTTCTAGGAATAACTATTGGGTAGGCAAATAATTTGAAATACTTTCCAGACATGACACTTTAAAGGTTCAATTTATACAATTTTTTTAATTTTACATGGGCTTTTCATTCAAACCAATTTTCCCGAGCTCCTCACATGAAACTTGCCCTGATAATTTTTCTAGGAATAACTGTTGGGTAGGCACATAATTTGAAATGCTTTCCAGACATGACACTTTAAAGGTTCAATTTATACAATTTTTTTAATTTTGCATGGGTTTTTCATTCGAACGAATTTTCCCGAGCTCCCCACATGAAACTTGCCCTGATAATTTTTCTAGGAATAACTGTTGGGTAGGCACATAAATTGAAATACTTTCCAGACATGACACTTTAAAGGTTCAATTTATACAATTTTTTTAATTTTACATGGGCTTCTCATTCAAACCAATTTTCCCGAGCTCCCCACATGAAACTTGCCCTGATAATTTTTCTAGGAATAACTGCTGGGTAGGCACATAATTTGAAATACTTTCCAGACATGACACTTTAAAGGTTCAATTTATACAATTTTTTTAATTTTGCATGGGTTTTTCATTCGAACGAATTTTCCCGAGCTCCCCACATGAAACTTGCCCTGATAATTTTTCTAGGAATAACTGTTGGGTAGGCACATAATTTGAAATACTTTCCAGACATGACACTTGAAAGGTTCAATTTATACAATTTTTCTAATTTTACATGGGCTTTTTAATCGAACGAATTTTCCCGAGCTCCCCACATGAAACTTGCCCTGATAATTTTTCTAAGAATAACTGTTGGGTAGGCACATAATTTGAAATACTTTCCAGACATGACACTTTAAAGGTTCAATTTATACAATTTTTTTAATTTTATATGGGCTTTTAATTCAAACCAATTTTACTGAGCTCCCCACATGAAACTTGTCCTGATAATTTTTCTAGGAATAACTGTTGGGTAGGCACATAATTTGAAATACTTTCCAGACATGACACTTTAAAGGTTCAATTTATACAATTTTTTTAATTTTACATGGGCTTTTCATTCAAACCAATTTTCCCGAGCTCCCCACATGAAACTTGCCCTGATAATTTTTCTAGGAATAACTGTTGGGTAGGCACATAAATTGAAATACTTTCCAGACATGACACTTTAAAGGTTCAATTTATACAATTTTTTTAATTTTACATGGGTTTTTCATTCAAACCAATTTTCCCGAGCTCCCCACATGAAACTTGCCCTGATAATTTTTCTAGGAATAACTGTTGGGTAGGCACATAAATTGAAATACTTTCCAGACATGACACTTTAAAGGTTCAATTTATACAATTTTTTTAATTTTACATGGGCTTCTCATTCAAACCAATTTTCCCGAGCTCCCCACATGAAACTTGCCCTGATAATTTTTCTAGGAATAACTGTTGGGTAGGCACATAATTTGAAATACTTTCCAAACATGACACTTTAAAGGTTCAATTTATACAATTTTTTTAATTTTACATGGGCTTTTCATTCAAACCAATTTTCCCGAGCTCCCCACATGAAACTTGTCCTGATAATTTTTCTAGGAATAACTGTTGGGTAGGCACATAATTTGAAATACTTTCCAGATATGACACTTTAAAGGTTCATTTTATACAATTTTTTTAATTTTACATGGGCTTTTCATTCAAACCAATTTTCCCGAGCTCCCCACATGAAACTTGCCTGAGGAATAACTACTGGGTAGGCACATTAATTGAAATACTTTTTAGACTTGACACTTTAAAGGTTGAATTTATACAAATTTTTTAATTTTATATGGGCTTTTCATTCAAACGAATTTTCTTGGGCTCCCCACATGAAACTTGCCCTGATAATTTTTTCTAGAAATAACTGTTGGATAGGCACATTAATTGAAATACTTTCCAGACATGACACTTTAAAGGTTGAATTTATACAAATTTTTTAATTTTATATTTAGCTTTTCTGATGAAATTTTAAGTATAATTCCTATGGTAAACAGCGACAAACCAAAATGACCCTTTTTTCAGCCATAAATTCACTTCATGAAAATACCGGTTTCTAGGTTGTTTGTTATTTTTTCATTTTATTTAAAATATGTTTCGTATGAAATAAGTCGGCTGGTAACTTACGGCTGATATAGCCAAGACACTATCTGCATTACCGACATTTTATATCTTTCGGCTGAAAACTTTCGGCTAACTTTAACAAGGTTTTAGCTTCAAGGTTTTTCAGACTCGAAAATTATATCCATAGCTGTACGAAACAAACCATAGCTCCTACTTATGAAAATAAATTTAGATTTTTTGTTCTTAAACGAAGATTATGGTTTAATTTTGGGTGCTATAGCGAAATTTCGTAAAAAGTTGTTGTTTATCTCTATAATTATTCGAAATGTAACGCATTTCCACTATTAAATTTAATTGTATTTGAACAGCTACTTTCTGCTTAGTAGTGACACCACAGAATATTCGGGGATTTGAATCTGTACTACTTTGTACTAAATAAATTTCTTAGGTACCACAAAACTCAAAAGTTATTTTATTTAGTACAGCAATCAAAAGTTTTGGTTTACCACCATCTATCATCGTGATTTATAATTAACCATTAAGACCATAGATATATAACCATTAGATTAGGTGTTGACTGAGGGTATTCATGTTTTGGAGCATGAGACTTATATTGGTCTCCATCATTTTCATAAACTTATTCATTGACTCATTGAGGTTATACTCATCACTTTATAAATTCTCTGGTCGTCGTTTGGGGTTGGGTTATGAGAATAATTTTGACAAGTTCCGCGTACGATATGTTTAGATTGATCATAGCAGACATTTGCCCCGCATTGGATTGACTTTTGAAAATATGGTTAAGTGCTTGCTGTTCTGCTCTTTGACGTGGAGTCATTTTTTTCTCAAATCCTTATACGCATCCTCTATAGTTTGCGTTATGATTTTCACGACAATTACTGCATTTTGTAGCCACCCGTTTGCTTGTCTCTAGTTCAAACTTGCTGCTGCCGGACAGTTTGCCACATATTAGAGCAACAATCGGGAGTTTGCTGTAGTTTTCTGAATGTGGCTCTTTCACTACGACTTTTCCAAATATATATATAGCTTTTCTTTAGAGAAAATAAGAAACAATTTATCTAATCACACAATTTTCACACGTTTTGTAATATTTTATATAGATTATCAAATAGTAAGACTTGGGAAATAAATTGTATAAAAACATTGCAGATACCAGGTTACAATAATTCCACGGCATGTGATAGAAAAAAAAAAATTGGTACCGAAGTTATTTTGCTTTGAAAATGAAAATCAGTGTTATCAAATTAAATGGCGGCATAAACTATCTAAAAAATGAGAAGGTTACTTTCCTTTTTCTTTGCGTAATGATAGTTTCGTGTTAAAACCATTCCTCTCCGTATGAAATACATGTTCAAAAAATCATAAATCCTTTAAAATACTTCAACCAACAAGATTCGTATGTACTATATCCTAAAGTTCTTATACATATTCATGCTTTTCCACTAAAAACAAGAAAAAGTCATTTAAGAAACCTAAGTCTATGACTTATAGTATAAATTAAGTTCTTTTGCCATACATAATGCCAAACACGATACAGTCTGTTTACCCATAAATAACCAGCTTTTCACCAAAGTCACATATTATTGAACCCCAACAAAATGTACAACTAACCTAAAACACACAACTATAAAATATTACAACCAAAAATTAAAATTATGATTTAAGGAAATACATCCAACTGTAATGTGTAATACGAAACAACAAAAAAAGTTTAGAAAAAACATAAAAGGACATAAAAGCAAAACCGAAAAAAAAATTTATACATTTTGAAATTAAGGCAACATAAAATTGATAACACTTTTGGAAAAAAAACAAACAACCGAAGAGTGAACAGAAAACACGAGGAAATAAGTAATGAAGGGTTTCCATTTAGGTGTACGAGTATGTGTATATTTTAGGTACACTTTTACACAAACATACATATATGTCTTAAAAATATTAAATCGAATAGATGTATAATAATCATGGCGTCGACGATGTTCATCACCATACCGATGATGATGATGATGATGACATGATGGTGGGAAACAAACACAAAAAAGAAAAGCAGAGTGGCAAAGTGAAAGTATGTACAAGAATGGCAAACCAAAATTAGAAATATTTAAATATTCACTTTGCTATGCTATATTAATGTCTCTCCGAAATAATAATATAAACAGTAATTCCCTTGGGGAGAATGAGACCAACCACAACACCAGGACTAGAACTTCATACAATCGGAATACAAGAAAAAAAAAAAAGTTTCCTTTTTTTTGTGGAAAATTTAATTTTTTTTGTACAATATTGTTATGTGTTGTGGTTTAGTTTTATGTGTTTATATGTATGAACATATACGACTTAGACATACATACTCGTGCAAAATGTGTCTGGGTATAATGAAAATAGAATTTATTCATTTTTAACAATTTTCGGTCAGTTCTTTTTGATTTTTTTTTTTCGTTTTATGAATTTCCTGGAGATTTTGATTTTAATTGAGACTACAGCAAAATTGGTAAAGTAAATATACATATAAATATAAATGGAAAAACAGCAAAATGAAATAATAATAAACAAAAGTGGTGTTAACTAAACGAACCAAAAGTGGAAGTGGAAATCCGAAGAAGTAAATGAAAAATAAAATTAAATCCAAGATTGTACTTTGGTTTTAGAAAAAAAAAAAAAAAGTGTGTGGGTTTTGTATATTTGTACTCGTTTACGATACTTTGAAATAAAGTCGTTTGAAATATTTTTCTAACGAATCATGGAAAACTAGTGTTATCCAGTACTATTGTTTTTCGCCTCGATCATGATAATCTGTGTAGTCTAGCTAACATTTGGCACATGCACAGGTCGCTGTCGGCGATGATGGCTTCTCGTCATCTAGAACGAATTAGCAACAGGAAAATACAAAGAGATGTAAAATCCGTTTATTATTATAACCTTTTATAATTTGTTGAGTTTCAAACGCAATTTCTGCTATGAACATACAGTGCTGGTAAAAAAAAATTGGGCAAACAAATTTATTGCAAATTGGAGTCTTTTTTAGCTAAAATTACAAAACTTTTGAAAGCAATTGGTTTATTGTTTCATTTTAAATACATGTATGACGTAATTTTTTGAAAAAAAAAAATTGACCTTCAATTTAGGGGCAAAACACCGAAAAATGCCAAAATATTCAAAATACGTTTGATTGGACTTAAAGTAATGTAGTAAATTAAACACTAATTTTTTTTTTTTTTGTTTGTTTTTTATTGATTTATAGAAGTTCAATCTTTAATATTAATATTTTGTTGGGCCGCCTTTTGCTTTTATTACAGCGATACACCCCCGATTCATTGAATTTGATAAATTTTTCAAAGTCGCAGGAGATATGGATTCCCAAATCATCATCAACAAACTTTTTAAAGCTTCAATCGATTCTGGGCGCTTCCTTGCTACTTCTAGCTTCATTATAGACCAAATATTTTCAATTGGATTTAAGTCTGGATTATACGGGGGCCAGCTCAACACATCGATACTTTTTTCTTCGAAGTACTTTATCACCTTTAAATGAAGAGATAAGAAAAAAAAACAAGTTTTTAACAAATTATTTATGTTTATCTGAAAGCCAATTTGTCTATCTACAATTCAAAATTGATAACTCACAATTTTGGCGGTATGGCACGGAGCGTTGTCCTGTTGAAAAATAAATTTGCAAGTCTCGCCAAAAAGCTTTACCGTAGAAGGCTCAAATTCGTTCTGAAGGACCTGCAGATAAACAGCTGCTGTAACGCTGGAACTAAGGAAGCACAATCGACCGGTTCATTTCCAGAAAAGCATCCCCACACCATAACTCCTTCTTTTTTCGGTGGAAGTCTTAAAAGACATTCGTTGCTAAGTCTCTCGCCAGGTTTTCTCCTTACGAGAATTCTTCCATCTCCAACATGCAGCTTGAATTTTGATTCATCGTAGAAAATCACATCATTCCACATCTCTGGAGTCCAATTAACATGCTCCTGGGCCCATAGCAAACGTTTTTTTTTCACTAATAATGTGAACTCAGGCTTCTGGGCTGGTTTAAGCGCTCTCAAACCAGCTTTAACAAGTTTTTCTCTCACTAAGTCGGCTGAAATTTTTTTCCCGTTGCTCGCTCAAGATCCTGTCTTATGTCCGATGAAGTTTTAAAACGGTTCCGACGACTTTGTAATAGTATAAAACGATCTTCCACTGGCGTTGTCTTTCTGGGCCTTCCAGAGCCTTTCTTTCTTTTTTAATTTTTGTTGAATGTTAATTAATTCTTGTAATTTCTAAATATGCTACCGGTCTTACGACACTTTTAAATGTGTTTTTTTTATTAACACGTAGAAACATTTTAGTATTTACGAACGGTAAATTCAACGAAAACCGGCTAATAGACAGAATTCTATTTATTTAATTTTAATTTAATATGTGATTGTTGATATTTATGTGATTGTCATGAAGAAGAAAAAATTGTAATTGAATTTATCTATATTAGTACGATTCGCTAGTATATAAAGCACAGGAGATTCTGTATATATAGAATGTAAATTGTGGTATAGTCAGTCCAGTCGCCGCGGCCTGATGAGAGGATTGATTTTTTCATAATCATAAGCTCATCAGTTCGAAACTGGATTGAATTCTCTTACAATCTTCGGAACATATTAAATTTCTTTCTTTGTGTACCGCCTATCTCTCGATTTTTTTTAATATTCCACGCAACAGTACTTTAAGGAATGTTTAATCTTTCACCTATTTCATGCGTGGTTAAATTTTCTCGCGGCAAAATCAACATATTGCTTTTACACTGGTCACTAACTTTTCCAATTTTTTTAACTATAATTGCACTTTATTCATTATTTGTCTAGGATCACTTACAGAATAACTTAATCTTACAAAATATGCACTATTTATACTCAAAAAATAAATTACAGGCAATAAAACATCTGTACCCTAATGACGGCCAAGAACGGTAGGCGTAAAAAAAATAATTGCTTTCCCAATTTTTTGCACATCAGTTGCGTGGTTGTACCGGTGTAATAAAAGCAAAAGGCGGTCCAACAAAATATTAATATGAAAGATTGAACTTCTATAAATCAATAAAAAACAAATAAAAAATAAGTGTTTAATTTATTACATTACTTTAACACCAATCAACGTATTTTGAATATTTTGGCATTTTTCGGTGTTTTGCCCCTAAATTGCAGGTCAATTTTTTTTTTCAAAAAACTACGTCATACATGTATTTAAAATGAAACAATAAACCAATTGCTTTCAAAAGTTTTGTAATTTAGCAAAAAAAGACTCCAATTTGCAATAAATTTGTTTGCCCAATTTTTTTTTACCAGCACTGTATTAAAATACTCAAAATATCATCCAGTGACTGTGGTGGTGTCAATTAATATCATTTTATAGTTAAATTTATTTTAATTAATAAATAAATTAATTAATTAAAATTTGTATATGGTACATTTTATCTTTTTTAACAGTTTTGTTTAATGATTTTTATTTTATATTAATTAGTTTTTATACAGGTTTCGTTTTTATAGAGAGCGATTCAAATTTAAATTTGTGACACAAGTGTATTCCAAAATGCTAATACTATTGGGCGGAATTTTATTCTTTAATTAGACACGTATAGCGTAAATCGCAGTTAACTGACCATAATTACTTTTGCAGCAGAATACCGTTCTAGACAATACTAAGTTTGGTAAAACTTTTAACCGGTATGCATCAAAAATAACCGAACCGGTGAAATCGCTTTATAATTTTGATGCTTATGCTCGCCTTTAGTCATTTTTCTCTTTCTTCTAACATGAGGAATTCATCTTTCTTATTTACCCTGTGTTTAATTTTACAGTTGTACTTTGAGTGAGCAATCGAGAAATTTTGTTTGAGATGGCACATTAAAAATATGAAATAGAAGTATAAAACATAAAAAACGAAATCTTCGGCTATTTAAATTTGGTTTTCATATAGAAATTAATTACAACGATCGCATTTTATTCGTTCTATTATTACGAATTATCGTATAAAGTGATGATCACGGTGAGGTATAAGAGAGCATCACCGTGATTTGATCATTGATCGCTGTTGGATCACTCAGTGGTACAGTTGGGTTACTCCTATGCAAAACAAATTTTAAAAGCCGAAGATTTCGTTTTCTATGCTTTATATTTCTATTTCATGATTGTATGGTGTCATCTCAAACAAATTTTCTCTTTTTTTTCCAAAAGGGTGGCTGTTTGTAGCTCAGAGCACTACGATCATTGAGGCCTATTATGCATCCCTAGAGATTCCTCTATGTCCTTGATAAACGCCGCTACCTGATGCATATCTAATGGGTCGGTGAAGAGTAGGTGTTCCGATGTCTCCTTACCGCAGTCACAGAATCTGTTCTGGCCGTGCCTGTTAAAAACCAGGTAAGGGAACTTAGGGATTGGCGGTCCATCCTCGGTCTGCCTCTCCCAGACGTATAATATTTTAACTGAATAATTTCTTGGCCTGTCTCATCCCAATGGAGGACTCCCAGAGTAATTTCTTATAGTACTGCTTCCAGTCCCTTGTACCATCTGCCAAATGGTTTTTGGAAAAAGCAATACTAGGACTGGGACCCCGGAAATCTCGGCCTGCTCCCATTTTTGCAGATCGGTCTGCTGCCTCATTTCCTTTAATGGTGGAGCGGCCAGGAGACCACAAAAGGATGACTTTGATTGCTTTACCCAGTTCTAATAAAAATCAGTAGCAGCTCCAGATCAATTTCGAATTAAGCACTGCTGAAGCTCCTAAGGCTAGCAGAGCTGCCTGGCTGTTAGAGATTATATAGATCTCGGTCTTCTTATATTTTTTTTTGAGACATTGAAGCACACATACCTCAATAGCAAGGGTCTCTGGCTGAAAAATTGTGGGGTGCTACCCATTGGTATGCATAGTTCTAGGTCGGGCCCGAGTATCCCTGCACCGGTACCCCGTCTGGTTTTGACCCATCCGTATACGATACAGAAGCATGGCGGATGAGGGAGGAGATAACATTCTCTACCCCTATCCGGCAAACTAATGGTAAAGTTCCTCCGACAGTCGATTGTCCTTACCATCAAATCTGATAGTTGGGTCAATTCCTCCTTAACATTTAATTTATGTAGGATACTGTTGTGTCCTGGCCTTATGGGTTTAATTTTGCAGCGAGTTGTACTGGGTATTGTTCTTGTAACTGATGACATTCGTTTGGTTTCGTTAATAAAAATCCAAAACATAAAATACGTAACAAAAAAATAGCTCGTGATCGTTAATAAGAACAAACAAAAAGCAACATAAATAAATGGTTTTTAATTTATACATTTTTCATCGACCACATTCATAAAATTTTTAAATTTATTTTTGTTGTATATTATTGTTTCTTTCTGTGTTATGTGTGGGAGTATGTAAGAATATAACCAAGAGTAGTCAATATTTTAACATATTCTCTTGATCGTTCTGTTCTGAGCTTATTTCTCTTATTGATACCAGTTATCCCTCTTATTCGTGTCATTTTATCTCTCTTATTTTCATCATGTTAAATTGAAAAACGCATGCCAATACCAATACTACTGCCTTCCCGTAATTCTCAAATCTATTGTTATATTCCGACCAAAATCGGTGTCCTGAACGTACTTAAACGTCGAAATTTAAATCTCAATATAAAACTAACTTATCTTATTTTTAATTATAATGCTTAGTTCCAAAATGATTCGTAAATTGTCTAAAACAAGCGGGTCTATTTGTTGATTAAAACAAAAAAAAGTTGAACGCAATTTTGAAACCTGCAGATTTTTATTCGTGAATTAAAACACGATGAAAATCCTTAAAAAGAATGCTTTCAGTAAGCGATTTTCTAGTTGTGGCCTACCTGGATTTTATGTGATTTATCAGCGAGAAAGTTGATAGATTCTAATCAAGTCACTTTCCCATTATATCACAAAAAATAATTTGACAAATTTAAGCAAATTGTCATTGATTTTAATTTCGGTGACTTTTGTGTTTGCGCATATTTCAACGGGCATTTTTATTCCAATTTATTTTCAGATGGTGTCTCATTTGAAGAGAAGTTTATTGCGACCGAATTTAACTCTTTACTGTAATTCTCCGAAGCTGTTTTTCTGTGCCGTATTTTCCGGACTTCTAATATTTTTCACTTTTTTTGTTATTGTATTTTTGACTTTTTCATTTCATGTATTGTATTCGCATGTCAATTGATACGTTCTGTATTCTGTTTACTAGCGATCCAATACAAAAAAGAAATAAAGGTCCAAAGGCCGCTTAGGCCATAAAAGTGTCTAAATAAATGTTATGTGGTATCAAGGGGGATCCAGAATGGTTTGATTTAGTTTTAATTCGGTAGGCCTTTTCAAGGTTTTTCAAGGTTACATTCCTGCCTTGTGGCATTGTTGTATATTTAAGGCCTATTCGACTCAAATGAGCATTATGGTCAACATTTTTATGTATTTCTTTATTTGACATATTTCCTCTAAAATTAATTTTGGACCTCCTTTTTATTAAAGCAAAATGCGTCCGAAGCCTTTTCACCACTAATAATACGGAAGAAAATATTTTTTTTTTAAAACATTTTCTTAGCTATGGTCGTAATTTGAGTGTTATAAAATCTTCTATGAATTTATATTACGAGTAACACAGAGCTTATTGTATACCCCGGGAATTTTTACTTAATCAACTTCTGATTTCAAATTATTTAAAATTAGTTCTGTTTTGTTTCGAACAAAAAAATTCTTAAGTAGTTTTTATATAAATCTTTAACTTTTTGTCTTAATTTTCTTTTTATACTTTTCATATTTTTCCCAGAACAAAAAAAAAATTCTTCATTTTATGCTTGCTACTTAAGACATCAATCATACTCTTAAACATTTTTTTTTTGTTTTTAAATTGAAATTTTCTTTTTCTCTGTCATTTATGAATTCCCCTCATTCTATGGTTTTTTTGACAACAACATTTTTTCCATGTGGAAAAACTATACACTTTCGAAACGAAGGTTTTTCTACTTGTTAAAACTAAAAACTAAGTTGTGAAACATTGTTATTACATTGCGTTATGTATGAAGAGAACAAAAATTAAGCTGTAATGTTGTGAAATATGTGTAGCAGAAGTACGGAATTTTTTGTCACATCGCGTACAAAATGAAAACTCCCAATGGAAATTCTACATAAGCAACAACATTTTTATCTTTTATCTATAATCTTAATATGGAATTATTTATTTTACAACTATGTACGTAGTATTCTTACCGACAGACAATCAATCAATCAAATCGAAATACACAGTACATAAACACGATACACGAAACTATTAGGAAAAAATGAAAGAAAATTTTCTTATCTCGAAACGATTTTTTTTTTTTTATAAAGAAATGAAAAACTGTAAGGAATATCTATAAATATTGTCAATGTCATGTCTCTCCTCTCATGTAAATGACATAGAGAAAATAGGAAAATTGTGTTGCCAGCAGAGTAAGCACAAAAAACAAAAGTTGTTGGTTATAACAACACAACACAAAAAATGGTTCTATTTCGATTTTCTGTTATTATTCTTGAAGATTATACGAGATTAAAATAGAAAATTGTACATAATTTCTTGTTTGATTGATTTAACAAACGACGACGACGACAACGACTCTACGACAAAGATGTGACGATGAGGGATGAAACAACTATGTATTTTGAAGGGTAGACGATTGAAGAACAAAATCTATCTCTTATTATGGATAAGATGAATATGAAAATTAGAAAATCATTATTAATCGATTCATTCGATATAATTGGGGGGTTTTCCCCCTTAAACGGTTATGAATTTTAGACGTAGATTGTTAGATGATGATCGTAACAACTTTGTCAACCCAGATGTCATAAATGTGATTCTTTCGAATGTCGAAATTGGAAGTTTCTTTATGAAGACGCACAATAGTTTTGTACTTAACACATCTTTCTCCAGTATTGTGAGTTTGTTTCTTAAACTGAGTGGTTTGAATATTTTGTGCGGTAAACTATTAGATAGTTTGTAATGAAACTGCAAGATCGGATATTCGGAGCTTTCTAAATTGATTTACTGATATATCTTGTATTATAATTAAAGAAATCGATGTGTACACACTGAATACATATTTGATTCAAATTAAATTTGTATTACATGTGTTATGTTGTTTCAATAATCTGAAATCAAATGTTCAACATAAGAGAAGGATTTTGTCATATTTTTGTTTGTACAATCGCAAGCATAAGGCGACTATATTTTGTTTAAAGTTTCTGCTGGGTACTTTTATCCTGATATTTTTAACAATAAATGGAGAGTCTATTTAACCAAGTAGCACATTACGTAAGAGGATGGGACTTGTCTGTGAATCTTCAACATTTCAATGTGGCTATTTTATATTTCTTGTAACGTTCAGAATAGAGTGGAAGAAGAGTCAGAATCAGCCTGTGAAGAAAAATCAGTCTGTGAACAACTTTAATTCTATTGATGAGAATGACATTGCAAGGACTGTTGCAGCATACTGCAACTGCAGTAAACATAGGTTTGGTCAATATTCCCTTGTAGTTTTTTGCATCCAAAAAGTTATAAATTTGACGAAAGCAAGAAGAAAGGTTATCGGCAAATAGAAGTAGAAAAGAATATTGAATTATATTTGTGATATTATCACTGAAGATAATGGAAAGGCAATGTCCGATATAATTGAAGAGCCCTAGATATTGTCAGGACAGGAATAGATTTTTCAGTAAGAAACTTTTAGGTAAGAGTGAAACATTTAGCAAACTTTAAAGATAACCCGAAACTGTCAAGTTTCGTTAATAGAGCCGTTTGCAATCAATAGATCATGTTTTCCGAAAGAGGCAGCACGATCAAAGAAAAAGTACAGAGCGTTTGCCACTAGATGTCACTACACAATCAAAAAGATATTACTGATGTTTTTCAAAAGGACGTTTATAAAAACTTCTCAAAATCAATTTAATTATCACGTATTAATAATAATCACTTTGAACAAATGCACACATAAAAATGTCATATAACTTTTACAGCAAATATTTAGCGACACCTATTGGCATTACGTGAAAGTTGCTTATGCTCTCAGAGTTTTCCGAAAGATGGTAGCTCTTGCGGTTAATTTGACATTTAAACATGATCTATTGACGATTGGAGCATCACAGATTCCACCTAGAGGAAAATTTTTAAACTGAGGTAGCTGCTAATTTGACGTTCGAAATTGTTGTAAATAATTCCAATTTTGAACTGTAAACACAATTTTTACCTACCAGATTGATAATAATTGTAAATAATTTCAATTTTGGATTATAAAAACCATTTTTAATTACCGGATTACAAAAATTTCTTTCATCGCATTTATCAGAAATGTCATTTTGGCTGTTGCCTCATTTTAACTTTTTTCCTCGAGAGGCGCTTTCTCTACTTTTACAATCGTCAATAGAGTGTTTTTTTTATTCATTCCGAAGAAAGGAATAGAAGGAATGGAATATTGGTCACGTGACTTTGGAATATTCCAAACGGAATCTAATGAAAAACGACAAAAGGAAGGAAAGGAATATTATTATTATTATTAATTATTATGTTTAATTTATTTTGTACTTTTATACGAGCAATTATTTATGTTATACGGCAATACACAATGACGAATAATAACGACGGACAAAAAATATTCCATTCATTCTACCTTTTCATCTAGTACGAAAAGATTACGTTCGGAATGTCTAGAATGAATTAAAAAAAAAGTACAAAAAAGGAATAGAAAGAATGGAATGAATAAAAAAACATTTTATTTAATTTTCGGAGCGTCCGGAATATTTGGAATGAATAAAAAAAAACACCCATAGAAAGCCTTTTTAAAATCATAGTAAGTCCAACAAGGGGCTAAACTTTACTTTATAAACGCCAAATGAAATTCAGCGCCACTATTTTGAAATCAGATTTTTTTTTCAACTAAATGCGCACTTTTTTTTTTAAATTAGCATTTTGAAGAACTAAAATTAAATTTTTAAGAACTAAAAATAAAACAAAAAACAACGCTTTTTTGCCAAATTGTGTATTTTCCAAACTAACAAATTAGTACCAAATATGAAAATTAGTACCGTTTTTTCCTTTTATTTCCGGTCCAACGGGTTTTTGCAACAACATTTTGAATAAATTGGCTTATTTTAGAAGCTGAATGACGATGGTAGCCCTATTGAGCCATCAATGGAAGAAAAATTGACTAAAGAAGCATGGATTAGAGCTAGGAAGACAGGTTCCGATTTATTCTAGTAATAAAATACTCAATTATTTTATGTATGTGTAGTTTTTTTTTTATTAAATAAATTAAATTCTCTGATAAAAACATCTTTTGGCGATAGAAAAATAATTTGCGAACCCATTTATGCATTCGCACCGCCTCATCACCAAACAAATTTGGATGAAATATCGATGCTTCTTCGTCCAACTAAAATAAAAACCAAATAAAAATGATTAGTTCCAATTTATCTTGAAAAATAAAAATAAAACATAAAAAAGAATAAAACAAAAAATGCAATTTGAATAACACAAAGTCTTACGTCAAAATTTTCAAAATTAGTTCACATATTATATAATAGATGGCACTCATTAACAAAGATACAATATTTGCTGCTCAACCAAAGAAACACACCAATTTTAGCATAAAATGTTTCTACAACACTTAGCAAAGACTCAAACTTTTTGCCACAGTTGACAATTTTTGCCGCTCTATACAATTTGGCGCCACCGTCGCTTGGTTGACGTCTAATAGGTAAAGTAGTTCTTTTTACTTCAGTCTGCTCTCGATTTTCAACAAGGAGACATGTCGCCAATATCGCGCGGTGATAAAATATAAATAAAATGGTGATAAACAACAAAATAAATATTTATAAAAATAAATAAATAAATTAAAATTTATTCAAATATAAATAAATAATATTTTAAATTATAAATTAATTGTGCGGTCAAATTACATATTTTTTTAATAAATGTTATAAATTCATGCTAATTAGTGATTTCCCTCAAACTTAATTCTCGTATTTGGCATTAGAGGCGCTACATTTCTCAAAAAATTTAGTTTAGTCCAAACATTCTTTTTCGATTTCTGAACATCAAAAATGAACCAGAGGGATGTGAAATGTGGGTACGCCAATAGTCGAAGACTAACATCCCTGATGAAACAGCAACGCATTACTTGTTGACCTGTTTGTTTCAGTTAGATGATTCATTACGTTTTATTGCACTCAGTCTAAACTAAAACAAATACAGAAAACTGCGAAACATAACCTCATTATTTTAACAAAATTCCTGTTTTTTCCGCTTATTTAATAGTTTCTTCAATTTAAACTTCGAAATAAGTGTCTAAAATTAAATATAATACTACAAACATCTTTTTTATTTCATAATACAATATGTAAATCGATACGTTGTTTTTACAGCTAAAATGATGAGATAAAAATACATTTCGTGTTTCTATATGAAATTTTTCGCATATAAATTTTGTTGCCCTGTGGTATAAAGCAGCGCTGCCCAAGCGAGCAAAGGTATAACCAAAAATTCTGTTTGGCAAACGACTAAGTTGTTGCCAATGGCTTTATTCTTGAATCTTTCTGCATAAGAAACTCACAAGAAGTAATCAAATCTTAAGCTAAAAATTATTACATATTTTAAGTCTTAACCGATGTTAATACTTATTGTTAGGGCTCACAATTTAATTAATTTAAAATACACTTATACGTATATATCGAATTAAATTTACACGTTCACAGGTTCATCAGTTCTAGTCTTCTCAGACGTCTAAGTCGCGGCTGTTTTAGTATCTCCCTGGCCAATTCGTTGGGATGTGCTTCTAGTATTGAGTAATATTTCGAACTGAATTCTTTAATAGTTTCTTCGCTTGGGTACGCTGCAGGAGTTCACTGTTTGAAGCGCTGGTGGATCCCCATAACTGAATACCATATGTCCATATGGGTTTGATTATCGCTTTGTAAAATAAAACTTTATTGGCTAATGACAACTGAGATTTTCTTCCCATCAGCCAATGCATTTTGGAAAATGTAATTTTTATTTGGTTGCACTTTGTTTCAATATGATTTTTCCACATTAACCTTCTATCCAGATGCAAACCTAAGTATTTTACCTTCGTTTGTTGAGGAATATTTTTATCGTTTAATTTCACTGGTGGGTAGGTGCGTTTTTTTAGCGTGAATGTGACGTGAGTTGATTTGTCTTCGTTCACTTTTATTCGCCATGCCTTCAGCCAGTCCAACTTTCTTCCAGTTATACTTTATAGGTTTGTAGGATAAACCATCATCCGTTGGCCGGGGTAGCACACGAAACAATTATCTTCTTCGTGTGGGACGAATACTGTTGCTAGATGAGCAGCAAAAGCATTTGGTTTTTCTTCATCACTTTTTGCCCAATTTCCAGTTGGTAGTCTAATCGGTGAATTCGAATTTGTTGGCCTTTTTAAATTTTTTGTTGCCTTTCACAAAGAATAATCTGTCCTCTCGGTTGCCGAGAGATCACTTAAATAGTTCTTTACGTGCTGATTTTCTTATTTCCTCAAAGCAAATCTTAGGGCCTTAATAGCTCGATTTAATTTTTCGCTTTTCCTGGATTAGTTCCTGTATATTATGTGACAGTTTATTAACTTTTTCCGAACTACTTATGCCGGGTGTAGCCCTTTTAGCAGATAATGTCATGACATCTTTTAGATTTTCTGCCGCCGCATCAATATCAGCTGGTGTGATCAGAGGAATATTAAGTAGACACTTTTGTTCGACTAGCCTCCTATATTGATCCCAATTAGTTTTCTTGTTTGTAAGACGGTTCGGTATTTCGTTCCTTAGGACATCAGTACTCAATGTTACTATTACCGGAGAGTGATCAGAAGTCAGATCATAGCAATCCGTGGCCTTAGCGTATGTACGTGGAATGCCCTTAGTTACACAAAAGTCAATTAGATCAGGAATTTTCTTTTTATCTGTGGGTCAGTAAGTTGGGTTACTGGCAGATAAATAATCCAGGGACTGTCCCTCTATAGCATTATAAAGTTGTTTGCCTTTGGGCGATGTTAATCTGGAACCCCAATGAGTATGTTTAGCGCTGTTTTCACCGCCCGCAAGAAATTTATTACCCAGCTGGCTGAAATAATCCCAGAACTGGAGTTTTTTTATAGCATGTTTTGGAGAGCAGTACACTGCCGATATGACACAGTTTCCAGACCACTCCTGCAGACAGATGCTCGTTGATTGTATATGTTCTTTCTCATATTTCGTAAGTTCGTTGTGTTTTAATCTTCGCTTAATCAATACAGCAGTGCCTCCATGGTTGGTGTCATAAATAGAGTACCCATTAATTTTGAAATAGTAACTTTTGGTGAAGCGTGTTTCTGATATTAACATTATGTCAATATTGTGTTCAGTGAGGAATGCATGTACCTCCGCTTTATGTTGTGCTAGGCCGTTTGCATTCCATATAGCTATTTTGGTGATGGTCATTTCTGACTTTTTACGACTATCTGCATCAGCATCAGCTCATATTCTGCATCATTAGATCCATGGTTCTCTCCATCATCGCCATGAAGCTTTGCATCATATTAGTCAAATTTATTTAAAGCTGTTGAGATGTTTCCCTTTTCACTTGGTTGAACTTTAGGAGCGATACCTTTAAGAACATTTGCGTATGGAACCCCTTGGTGCACGCTGCCGTTTACATTTGCGTACTGTTTTCCATTTTGAGCGTTTGTGTTTAGAATTTCTGGTCGTACTTCTTTTCTAGCTGAAGAATGAAGATTAAGGATTCGTTGTTCTGCTCGCTGCTTTGGATTGATTCTCCTTTTCAATTCTAGATAAATTGGGCACCATCTATAATTAGCTGTGTGGTTTCCATCGCAGTTGCTGCATTTTCTCTGATGCTTTCTTTTTTGCTTTATTGCAAACCTTTGAATTATGGAGTTCACCACATATAACACACACATCGTTCAAAGTGCAATATGCTCTAGTGTGCCCATATTCTTGGCACTTAACGCATTGTACCGGCCCATTTCTTTTCCTGGGTTCCTCGATGGTAACGCTTCTGTGCAGTAGATATTTTAGGTCAAATATTGCATGGTTGCCTTTGACATTTTTATTGTCTAGTTCTAGTTCCAGACGAAACAATGGCTGAGGAACCTTCTCCCGATTAAAAATATTGGTAATAGTTTTACACTGGAAACCTTTTTCAGCGAGAGCAGCTTGAATTTCGTTTGCATCCACTTAACTTTCTATTCCTTTTAACACAACAACCAATCCTTTTTGGCTCTTTGGTTGATACGTGTAGTAATGTTTACCAACTTGGTCAAAACGTTTAATTAAAGCTCTGTAAGCATCAATATTGAGCGGTTGAATTTTTGTTTCTTTTATATCTCCTCTTTTGATCCCGGAAATATAAAATGCACCTTCAGTAATAAACTCGATCGTTTTAGCAAGTTCTCTATTTGATTCTTCCCTCAAATAGATTGGTGGCGGCTTTTCAGCTTTTGGCATTTTTTCGGGCGTCGGCTCGTCAACAACCAAGCAAGAATACCTATTATCACGCGTTAATTCAACGCTAGCTAGCTTAGTGAATTTATTCGTGCTTCCACTGGCCGCTGATCTAGGGCTTCTTCTTCGTTTTGATCGAACAGTAATATACCGGTCTTCGTAAGTTCGTTGTGTTTTAATCTTCGCTTAATCAATACAGCAGTGCCTCCATGGTTGGTGTCATAAATAGAGTACCCATTAATTTTGAAATAGTAACTTTTGGTGAAGCGTGTTTCTGATATTAACATTATGTCAATGTTGTGCTCAGTGAGAAATGCATGTACCTCCGCTTTATGTTGTGCTAGGCCGTTTGCATTCCATATAGCTATTTTGGTGATGGTCATTTCTGACTTTTTACGACTATCTGCATCAGCATCAGCTCATATTCTGCATCATTAGATCCATGGTTCTCTCCATCATCGCCATGAAGCTTTGCATCATATTAGTCAAATTTATTTAAAGCTGTTGAGATGTTTCCCTTTTCACTTGGTTGAACTTTAGGAGCGATACCTTTAAGAACATTTGCGTATGGAACCCCTTGGTGCACGCTGCCGTTTACATTTGCGTACTGTTTTCCATTTTGAGCGTTTGTGTTTAGAATTTCTGGTCGTACTTCTTTTCTAGCTGAAGAATGAAGATTAAGGATTCGTTGTTCTGCTCGCTGCTTTGGATTGATTCTCCTTTTCAATTCTAGATAAATTGGGCACCATCTATAATTAGCTGTGTGGTTTCCATCGCAGTTGCTGCATTTTCTCTGATGCTATCTTTTTTGCTTTATTGCAAACCTTTGAATTATGGAGTTCACCACATATAACACACACATCGTTCAAAGTGCAATATGCTCTAGTGTGCCCATATTCTTGGCACTTAACGCATTGTACCGGCCCATTTCTTTTCCTGGGTTCCTCGATGGTAACGCTTCTGTGCAGTAGATATTTTAGGTCAAATATTGCATGGTTGCCTTTGACATTTTTATTGTCTAGTTCTAGTTCCAGACGAAACAATGGCTGAGGAACCTTCTCCCGATTAAAAATATTGGTAATAGTTTTACACTGGAAACCTTTTTCAGCGAGAGCAGCTTGAATTTCGTTTGCATCCACTTAACTTTCTATTCCTTTTAACACAACAACCAATCCTTTTTGGCTCTTTGGTTGATACGTGTAGTAATGTTTACCAACTTGGTCAAAACGTTTAATTAAAGCTCTGTAAGCATCAATATTGAGCGGTTGAATTTTTGTTTCTTTTATATCTCCTCTTTTGATCCCGGAAATATAAAATGCACCTTCAGTAATAAACTCGATCGTTTTAGCAAGTTCTCTATTTGATTCTTCCCTCAAATAGATTGGTGGCGGCTTTTCAGCTTTTGGCATTTTTTCGGGCGTCGGCTCGTCAACAACCAAGCAAGAATACCTATTATCACGCGTTAATTCAACGCTAGCTAGCTTAGTGAATTTATTCGTGCTTCCACTGGCCGCTGATCTAGGGCTTCTTCTTCGTTTTGATCGAACAGTAATATACCGGTCTTCGTAAGTTCGTTGTGTTTTAATCTTCGCTTAATCAATACAGCAGTGCCTCCATGGTTGGTGTCATAAATAGAGTACCCATTAATTTTGAAATAGTAACTTTTGGTGAAGCGTGTTTCTGATATTAACATTATGTCAATGTTGTGCTCAGTGAGAAATGCATGTACCTCCGCTTTATGTTGTGCTAGGCCGTTTGCATTCCATATAGCTATTTTGGTGATGGTCATTTCTGACTTTTTACGACTATCTGCATCAGCATCAGCTCATATTCTGCATCATTAGATCCATGGTTCTCTCCATCATCGCCATGAAGCTTTGCATCATATTAGTCAAATTTATTTAAAGCTGTTGAGATGTTTCCCTTTTCACTTGGTTGAACTTTAGGAGCGATACCTTTAAGAACATTTGCGTATGGAACCCCTTGGTGCACGCTGCCGTTTACATTTGCGTACTGTTTTCCATTTTGAGCGTTTGTGTTTAGAATTTCTGGTCGTACTTCTTTTCTAGCTGAAGAATGAAGATTAAGGATTCGTTGTTCTGCTCGCTGCTTTGGATTGATTCTCCTTTTCAATTCTAGATAAATTGGGCACCATCTATAATTAGCTGTGTGGTTTCCATCGCAGTTGCTGCATTTTCTCTGATGCTTTCTTTTTTGCTTTATTGCAAACCTTTGAATTATGGAGTTCACCACATATAACACACACATCGTTCAAAGTGCAATATGCTCTAGTGTGCCCATATTCTTGGCACTTAACGCATTGTACCGGCCCATTTCTTTTCCTGGGTTCCTCGATGGTAACGCTTCTGTGCAGTAGATATTTTAGGTCAAATATTGCATGGTTGCCTTTGACATTTTTATTGTCTAGTTCTAGTTCCAGACGAAACAATGGCTGAGGAACCTTCTCCCGATTAAAAATATTGGTAATAGTTTTACACTGGAAACCTTTTTCAGCGAGAGCAGCTTGAATTTCGTTTGCATCCACTTAACTTTCTATTCCTTTTAACACAACAACCAATCCTTTTTGGCTCTTTGGTTGATACGTGTAGTAATGTTTACCAACTTGGTCAAAACGTTTAATTAAAGCTCTGTAAGCATCAATATTGAGCGGTTGAATTTTTGTTTCTTTTATATCTCCTCTATAGATCCCGGAAATATAAAATGCACCTTCAGTAATAAACTCGATCGTTTTAGCAAGTTCACTATTTGATTCTTCCCTCAAATAGATTGGTGGCGGCTTCTAAGCTTTTGAAATTTTTTCGGGCGTCGGCTCGTCAACAACCAAGCAAGAATACCTATTATCATGCGTTAATTCAATGCTAGCTAGCTTAGTGAATTTATTCGTGCTTGCACTGGCCGCTGATCTAGGGCTTCTTCTTCGTTTTAATCGGACAGTAATATACCGGTCTATTCCCGTTTGCACTAAACACTGACCTACATCATTGTTTATTTTAATGTCATCTGATGTCGATGCACTGTCATTGTTTGTTTTATCGTCAATATTTAGCGACGATGCACTTTTAGTTACTTTTAGTTTCGTTATGGTTCAACACACCAATGTTATTTAAATTAATAATTTCACTTTGATTTAAATTGCCTGGTAAAGTAATTTTTTGAACATTTAAAATTTGTTGTCGCTTTGGAATATGCTGCACTTTTGTATTTTTATTAAAAATATCTGGGGTCGTGACGATGTATGCATCACAGACTAGTATTCCAAAAAATTTTATAAAATTGATGTTGATACGATTCCACATTAACAAGAAGTGTAACTCCTTTATCCAGATTTAAAAACTAGAGATATTTTAGAAAATTTCAGGGTTTTGTGATCTAGGATGGGATAGTATAACAGGTCCACTGCCTGTACCTAGATAATTAATATCATTTAGTATCTAAGCTTCCAAAATAGAAGGTTTTATGAATGGCGTTAGGGATTCATTCTCTTTACATATGGTCTCATTAGAGAAGGTGCTCCGTTTCGTGGTTCTTTTGTCAACTCGATATAAAAAGCTGATAGTAATTTAACGTTTCCTTCAAATAATTTTGCGAAGTTTCCTTAGCCATTGATCCATGTAACCTTCTTACAAAAATTGAACTTCTCGGTTTAACAATAGTAACCATAGCATGTTGTGATACACTATCAGAAAAGAATATTTTCTGGGAATGTTTGATAAATCAACCTTAAGAATTGGTTATTTAGCTGATGATTCAATAGCAGCCTCGGGCGTTTGGGGATTATGAATTGCTGCTGTTGAGGAAATAGGGTTTACTATCAACATTTTAACATAACTGGTAATTTTTAACCTTTAAAACATTAGTTAAAATTAAGTTTTTTAAATAATACATTTTCAATGTTTTGTTCAAAATCAATCTGGCCACCACTAACAGACATTTCAGTTTTTGTCGTGGCTATATTTTTTATCTTTCAACCTTGAGATTTTATCCATTTTGGGGTTCCCTCAAGCCGAAAAATTTGGATATCTGTCGGTCTTGTCTGTCTGTGTAAATTTGTACAGTCCAGATATTTTAACCAATTGAACTGAAATTTTTTTGTTATTTGGGATGTTCCAGCGAATTTTACTGGAAATTGACCAAACGGAAATGACAGCTTTCGCGATGCTGTCAATAGTAGCAATTAATTTGAAACTTAAATACTAAACGATACGCTTTAAACTGGAAATAAAATCAGTGACTTTATTTCCAAATATTCATTCACTTTATTTCCGTTGACTTTATTAAAAGGCGCCATAAACGCCATTGTTCCTTTAATTTCTGCAACTATACTTCTCTTTTTTAAACATCGATGTTCATCTACCTTGCCCTTCCGCAAGAATAATTTATTAAAATTGAATTATAGTTGTTAGTAATGCTTATCTGCAGCTAAACAACTTGATTGCTATTTAGTGGAAAAATGAGGAATATTTGTCTAACATTCCCTTTGAAAATACAATAATCTATTGTTGTAATACAATGTTGGGAAATTTACCCCAAAGTACACAATATTTTAATAATAAATTCTGAAAACAAAATCTCTAGTGCATTCAAATACACCCCACACCGTTCTTTTAGAATTCTGCGAATACTTATTTTACTCTACGTAAATCAAATTTAAATATACAATATTTTTTATGATAATGTCTAAAAATGAAAATTTGCCAGCAACACCACCAACATCAACAAACATGAAGCTACGTATATATACCTACACCACCACCAGCAGGAACAAATTTTGAATGAAAATTCAATAGAAATATGCGACAACATTCTCTTTTCAATTTTATCATCTTATCAGATTAAAGATATACAGAACGCTGTCAACAACAACAAAAATACGGGATGTAAATATAATAAGAACAAAAAAAAAAATGAAATAATGGAAATTAGAAAAATTGACGTAATTGAATTTTTATCACAAATTTTTTTTTTCTTTAATTTTTTATCTATAACAATTTTTCTTAAGAATTTAATTTTCACCTTGCAAACTTTAGAATTTTCGTAAACACGAGTAGAAATATAAAAAAAAAAAAAAATTGGCACTTTAAGCCATATCTATATACAAAAAAAATAAAACCTTTAAAAATATTATACAACACACATTCAAACTTTTCTAGTAAAAAAGCTTTCAAGTATTAATTTTTAGCATATGATACATAAAAAGGGTGGTGGCGTAAGTACATCAATTTTTATGTATGCATAGAGTAGTACATAATATTTAAGTAGTGACAAAACGAAGGAGTAGGTATACGAGTTTGAAATGTTTATCCTAAATATACGAGTATGTACATGAAGGATATAAAATTAAATTCTTGTGAAAAAAACTTTGCGATATCACCTGTTAATTTTTTTTTTTTGTATGCTAAGATATTCAACAACATCCTTTTTATAAGAACATACGTATATATATAAATATATATATAATTAAATGTTGTCTAAATCTTAAATCCTTTCCTTCACAATACTAATAAACAACTAGGTAGCCTTCCATTTTTTACACTTTTGTTGTTTTGTTATTATAAGAAAATTCAATTATGTGCTTTTCCCTTGTATCATGCTTAACTTATTATAAATGTCAACGCTTAAAAAAATTTGTGAGGAATTAAAAGAGAAAATCCAAAATGTAATAATCAAAAAAGGAAATAGAAAATTAGGAAAATGTGACTTTGTGAAGTGTTTCTGCTTTTGTTTGTGAAGGTACAAGTAAGAAGCAGAAATATTAAATTTGTCGAAAAGGAATTTTATACAGTTTTATGAGATTTTTTTTGATTTGGTTTTATTGGTGGCAAGTAAGGTAATTAAAATTGATCGCATGTCATAATGAAGTGTAAAGGGCTAGTCACTCGAAATGTTACCAACTAATTAAAAATGCTATATAGCTTCGTCAGTTATGAACCTTTTTATTTAAAATGTTAAGACAAAGTTGAAAATGTATTTAGATTCTTGAAAAACATGTCTCTGTTCGATATGCTACCTCTGGTGCGGAAGATGGAATCAAATTAAGTGCTGAATTCAATGTCTTGACGCTTCCAAATTTTTTGTTGACCCATGGCCTGCAAAACGGACAATATGGAGGATTTTATCCGATTTAATTCTGTGGAATGTTATTTCGTAAAAGATGTTGTGTCGAACGAGCGATGTGGGATGGTGCTTAGTCCTCTTGGAATGTTCCGGCGGTTGGCATTCTGGTTGATAAAAACAGTCGCTTATTTACACATAGTAACTCAGTTGCCAAGTTGTCGCTGAACTTGTTCTTCAAATTCGCGAACATAGTTTTCGTTCTCAGAAGACAATAAAATTTTGATAGTTCTCCACTGATGAAATTAATCACTTTGTGCAGGGTCGATATTGCTGAAATCAAGTACAAGCTGGGAATATATTTTGCTAACATATTTTTCTAACTGATTATTTATGGCAAACATGTAGGAAAATTCCTAAAAAGAATTCCCATCTGTAAGAGGGCTCGAGGAGACCACTTGGCAGATATTATATTGCATTATTAATCGTGAAGTTTGTGCTTTGGATTAAAATTAAAATATTACCATTTATCAAAAATCGCCTTGATTTTTTACTAATATAAAATGTCAGTACTTGTTAGGTAACCCTTTATAACTTAGTTGCTGGATTAATTGTATTCATATGTAGTGTACACATATTTTGTTCAATTTTTCATACATAATAATAATAATTATTAGTGATCTAGTGATACATGAGAAAGTGTTTTTAGCTTTTATTCGGGAGATTACTTCATAGCTCGTTGTCTTTATAAATTTTATTAGGAATCAAATCCCCTCAAGATTGGAAAAATGTTTCACAATCTTCTATCACATCCTGATTTCATTCGGTTTTTGTGGGGTTCTCTCTTTAAATTATACTGCATACTGCAAACTCATACTGCATTCGTTGGGTTCTTATTATCATAGTAAAATTCATGTTCACAAGTTGTTGATGGCTTTGGTGACAAATGAAATAATTGTTTTATTGGAATTAGTGATGTAGGCGATGTTTTTGGAAACAAGTTTCATTTACCTCCACGAGAAGTTCATCCGGCCATAATTTGGGTTTAATTGCTGAAAAATCTCTTCAGAAATGTTGATTTTATGTGAAATCCAATCGTATTGCAAACCATTAGATCATTTTGGAAACGTTTTTTGCATGAAGATTAGTGGATGTTATCTTATCCTATAATTTGTAATACTGTATACCTCGCCTCTACTCGCCTTTTATAATGATATTATTTACCTTAGTAGTTATAGTTATACCTCGCTCTCTTGGTATTTTACGTGACGTTCGCCACGAGCATCTATAGATTTGTTACTCATTTAACCCAAGCGTTATTGGCTGATTATTCAGAAATTTTTGTCACCAAAAGTTTAAAAACCCACTTCTGTTGAAGCATTTTCGAAATTAAGCAAGAGTTAATTTGGCTTCAAATGCACCCTCTAAGAGTTAACAATCTGAAATATTCAATTGTGTCACAAACTGATGGCTTTATTTTCACTCGATCTAAAAAAATGTCCTGGTCTAACACTATTTATTATTTTTATTGTTCATTAACAATGTTGTTGATTGCTTCAAATTCGCAGACTGTATTCTATTTGCTGGCGACATGAAAATATATGCAAATATTTCATGTGAATTGGATCGCGATCACTTTCAGCGGGACCCCAACACATTTTGCGGTTGGTGTGTTACTAACCTTATGTTTCTGAATGTTGATAAGTGTCACGTGATCACATATTCCAGATCTAAGTCTCCTGTAGTTTTTAACTATTATCTAAATGACGTTAGTTTGAAGAGAGTTAATATGGTTACAGATTTGGGCGTTATCTTTAGCTCGGATTTAACGTTTAACTCTCACATCGATGCGGTTGTTAATAAAGCCTTTTCGATGTTGGGGTTTATTAAAAGAAATTCGAAGGATTTTCACGACACATTAACTTTCAAGTCACTGTACACTTCATTTGTTCGTTCACAGCTTGAGTACGCGACTGTCATATGGTCTCCGTTCTATGAGTCTCATTCAATCAGAATTGAAAGTATTCAGAAACAGTTTTTGGTATTTGTTCTCAGAAAATTACCGTCTTTCGAGCGGAACAATAATTTCAGACTATCACCATATGTAGACCGATGCCGTTTTCTGGATCTCCAATCTCTAAGTGCTAGACGTACATGCGCAAGTGCCACATTTGCGCGTGACATCATTTGTGGTAAAATAGACTGTTCTGACATTCTTTCATGTTTTAAAATTTATGCTCCTCAACGCAACTTACGCCCCCGGGAACTTCTTCATATTCCGACTGCAAGTAGCAACTACAGCTTCCATGGCCCTATAGTGCGCGTTCAACGAGATCTCAACGCCGTAGCAGATTGTTTCGATTTCAATATTTCCAGGGATGAATTTAAAAAACGAATCGCTAAGATTTTGTTTTAAAAGTCTTTTTGTTTTGTTGTTAATTGTTTGATCTATTGATGTCGTTATATCTTTTATGCTTTTATTGTATACATTTTTTTAACTTTTTATAATGTTTTTTAATTATGTAAGCCATTTTTGCATATACATGCTGTTGGTTAGTAAATAAATAAATAAATAAACCAATTTTTTTCTTGAATAGCGGTCACTAATTTAGTTTAAAATGGTCTGTACTTAGTCTGATGGGACACACTCTTAACCGACATTTATGCCCCATTTTTCGAATAAAATTTATTTTAACCTTAAGGTAAGTACACAATAAAGCAACATTGTGGAACTTTTCTGTGTCAGTTTCATGTTTCTAAAATAGTTTCGCGTTGTTCTTAGAGGAACGAGCTTTCTAAAGAAAAATTGTTGTATGGTAAGATGAAAACAATTAGAACTTAGGAGAACATCAGTTGTTGTTTGTACTACCGAAATGAAATAATTAATACCGAAGCGTGCAAAATGATCCTTGTATTAAAATATCCTAGGCCAAATGTGGAAATTTATCACAAAAAAAAACAAGGAATATGATTGCCTGGTTTTTCAGCGAACGCAAGAAAATAACTTAAGAGTGCCCAGACTCAGCAAACCTACCTTAACCTTTTTTAAAAATCAAATTTCCTTTACCATAAGTAAAAAATTTTACTTTTACAGA
Organism: Tipula vernalis; assembly: GCA_958295665.1. NCBI lineage: Eukaryota > Metazoa > Arthropoda > Insecta > Diptera > Tipulidae > Tipula > Tipula vernalis. The sequence goes on along the minus strand of OY282558.1, from coordinate 25,056,092 downwards.
AAGAAGTTTCGTTTAAAACGTGAGTGGTAACACGGGACACTCAAACCCCAGCCCAGAAGCTGGTAAATAAAACTGCGAAATATTTTTTTTTTTTTTCATATTCTTTCCGACGTAATGTCAGAAATCACAACTTCTGTATATAAAAAATTGACCATTTTCATTCGAAAGAAGTAAGTTAACCATTAACGAAGAAAATGAATTTGGAATTTGGAAAAGAAAATCCATCCTTTTTCAACCAGTTGAACAGCTGTGCATTTTTCTCTTGAAGAATCGGCCGCACACAAAATGTACGCCTAAATTTTCGTACCTCAGTTTGGCTGCAGAAGTCGCGAAACAACTGGATTCTTAAACATAACAAAAAATGGGGTTTTTGGACAAAACTTTATGCTTTTGAAAAAAATTATGCAAACATGCTTTGGTGTGTATACGCTCCTTTATATGCTTGGTAAAACAATGACATTCAATTATGATTTTTGTTTAAAAAATATCTCAAGAGAAAACCTTTTGTTTATTTCACTGATTTCAAATTTTCCAAAAATAACCCTAATCTAATTTTTTCATCATTTGATTAAATATTTCGGGTATTTCTGTTAAAACTAAACTAATTTTAACTGCGAGAAAGGATAAAAAGTAACTGAATAAATTACGTCGTTGCAGCAAATAATCCAACTGCTAACAAATAAATACGATAAGATCATACTCGTACACTCAATATTTTTATTATTATGACTTTTTTTACCTTTGCTTGATTGCTCACTAGCATCGTAAATACCTAAAAGCACAACACAAAACAAAAAAATCGAGTCAAAGCTTAACCTGAAGGAATATAAATATAATAAAAAAAAAAATATGACAACGACAACAACAATGTACGAAGACAACACTTAGCACTTTAGGGCAATTAAAAATCCTTAAACTTTCCTCTCTCCATGTGCTTTAATAGTTTTTGTATTTTTCTCGTAATTCGTTGTGCTTTTGTTCTTGTGCTCTTTATATGTCAGATACTTTTTATTCCTGTTTTTATGATTTGAGTCTATTCCGTATTTTATTTTTATGTTGCTGTTGTTGTTGCCAAAAGATTAATGATCAAAGCATAAATTTGCAAATTGACGTTTTTGTTGTTGTTTTTATTTGTTGTTGCTAAAAAAAATACATTTGCCTTTCAAGATGATTTAATTTTTTGTTTTTGTTATCTTCTAGTATACTGTAAGTGTTCATTTAGAAAATGTATCTCAATTTATGGGGACTGAAGATGTAAAACATTTTAAATTTAATTTACGCAATTTAAATATAAGCTTCATCGTCTCATAATGAGTTATTTGACATAGTATATATGGTGGTACCTTAAGTCACGGCATTGTAATATTGATTTTAATCCTCACGAAATCTACTTGAGGCAGTGGAACAAAAAAAAAAAAAACACATTTCCCAGGAGCTCGGAGTTATCATTTCTGATGTATACTTTTAACGTACGTATATCGTATTCGATTTTTTTTTATTTTCGGTTACATTTTTTGGTAACGGACCAGCAAATTATAAATTACGTTCATGCCCTACTGTTATTTTGTAACACATACACAAAAAGGATATATTTTTGGTTATCTTACAAGCAAAAAATAAAAAAAAGGTCGCAAAACCGCTAAACCACTGTTTATTATAATTTTTGTGTGCTTTATTTCTTTATAATTTTTGTTGTTGTACCAAAAAATTAATATAAACTTCGTGACGTATACATCCGTGGTAAGGGATTACTTATGGAATTTATATGTTATGTTATGCTACGTGACATATGCAGCATGTTGTTTGTTTTAAAATGTGAAACGGGACCAAAAAAAAAGCTGATTTATTACCATGATTTAATTAACGAATACCTCACAGGTTATGAAGTGACGAAGGTAAAATGGTTGAATCTGGTGTTATCCAGCAGATGGCTTGAAATTCTTTGTTTGTAGTTTAAATAGTTGGTTTTCAGAATAAAAAAAATTCAATAACTTTAAGGGAACGGGTTCTACCTAAATGATACGGTGTATAAATGAATAAAGTACAGAAACTAGAATTTGTGGTGTTGTGACATATAATGGTAAGAAAAATTAATTAACTATACTACTATCAGACTATTACAGAAATCCGGATGCAATATCAAATGACATGTTCCTTATTGAAAGATAAAATTCAAGCAATAGTTTTTAGATTCAATCGCAATAAATTATGGTGCCAATGAAACCGATTATTAATTTTACACCAGCAACATGCTTTAAGGTTGTAAAATATTTAAATAATTGGCGCTAAAACAATATATTTATTGAGAAGCACCATTCCGTTAAGAGTAATTTAGAATGGTGAAAAAAACTGAGGAAGCCAACATCCCAGGGAACGTTAGAAATATGTATTCAGACATGGAATCACTTCGAATTCTCAACAATAAAAGTCTCAAAAAAATCCCTAAAAACAGAAAGTGAAGTTCCAGAAGGCCCCATTAGGTTTTTGTTAAACATGATCAACTTCTAATTTCTATTAATATTGGAATTTCAATAAATCGTCAAAGCGGTGGTTTCCATCCTCTAAGGTATACAACAAATTAAAATAAATTTTCAAACATTTTATATAATTTAAAACTTGATTTTTGGGGACTTTTTTTTGTTTTTGTTTTAAATATCGAGAGTAATCAATCCTCCAGAAATACCAGTAGAGAAACGGCGACACGAATACTCGCAAATTGCCGAAAAACCGAACATACAAAATCGCCCAAAAATTTGACATACATACATTTTTTGGGTAATTCTTCATTTTAGGTTTGGCCGATTGTACTCATGAAAATCGCCTAAAAGACAAAAATTGTACAGATACAAAATTTTGGGTGATTATTCAATATGCAAAATCACCCAAAAAATTTACGAGTGACCAACACATGATTTTTTCACAAACAGGACTTTTGAGAAACCTAGGACCCTACCCTAGAATCTCCCCTACCTGGCATCTCCCAGTTTATGAAAAAAGCTCATATTGGAAGTTTTGTTCTATTGGTTAAACCATCTGGGCTGGAGAGGGAACGGACTTGAGGATAAATCCTCAAGAATCTCAAGGTCGACCATTTTCATGATTGTTAAACTATATTTTATTAAGGTAAAAGAACGTAAACGCGCTTATTCGGAGATTTTACACTTCACCAAATAGTCCTGAATTCCTGATATACTGTAGAGGTAGGAAATGAAGCAATTGTGAAAAATTTCAATTGGCTAATGTTTATTGCTCTAATAAGTTTAGTTTCTCAAATTACTTCAGTAAAAGTATTAAAATCCTGTCAAAAATGACCAAACATTTTGTTGGTCCGAAAGCACTTCTCTCGAAAGTTTGGAAGTCCCTTAGTCTGCAAGAGCAAGAAAAAAAATATCCGTCCATCTTTCTGGATGTCTCTCTGTACTCGTTGTATCTCGAGAATGGCTTGTCCGATATAGAATTTTTCTTTCGCCAATCTTTTTCTATGCTCTAAGCAGAGCTCTGAATAGCTTTTGGAAGTTGTAGGTCGAAAGGTTCAAGTACCTACCACACAAATTAACCCAAAAACAACATGGTGAAATCACTACGTTCACCAATTTTTTTTGCGGTTGGGTTAACGGTTGAATTGGGGTTGGCTTTGAGTTGAGTTCGGGGTTGGATTAGGGTTTAGTGGGCAGTCGAACAACTTTTTATGTATGCTGGTTTGAGGATTGAGTTGGGTGTTGAGTTTTGCGGTTGAGTTTGGGGTTGAGTTGAGGTTGAGTTGAATTTGGGTTAGGGTTTAGTGATTAGTTGAACTAGCTATTTATTTCTGTGTTGAATTTATTGAATTGACAGTTGAATTAGAATTAGTTTGAGTTGACCATGTTGATTTTGGAATTGAGTTGGGCATGAGTTTGGGGTTCATGAAAGGGCTGGGTTGCAGGTCGGGTTAAGGTTGAGTTGGGGATTAACTAAGGCTGAGTTGGGGTGAAGTTGAATTGGGATTGAGTTGAGTAGGAGTCGTTAGGGGGGCGTTAAAGTTGGGAAATTATTTGGGGTTGTGTTGATATTGAGTTGATAGTTATCTTGAATTGTTTTAAAGGTTCTTGTTTGTTTCCATATAAGAATGTAGTTTTTCAAGTCGCGTTGATTTGAATATGAATAACGGTTACGGTTTAGTTTAGGGCTCAGTTGAGGTTTGAGTTGAATTGAGTTGAGTTTATACAAGCATTTAGCTTTCGAAAGTTGATTACGGGATTGAGTTGGCCGTTGAGAGTGTAAAGTGATGGGTTCGGTTTAAGTGATGGGTTCGGTTGGGGAATTTTTATTTATTTAAATATCCACATGTTGATTCGCGGATTGGTTAATAAACAATATTAAGAACAAATTCTACAGCAAATATTTAAAAATAAAAATTACGTATTTAAGCCACACTGTCACGGTTAAACAAATATAATTCTAGGCGGGACTAAAACGATTTTAGATTTGTTTGAATTTTCAACTTAGCAGGTAGGGTAGATTGTTGAATATCTAAGCCGAATAAATTGCTTGTCTCTCAGATTAGTCCAGTGCTGACATTTAATCGGGTCTCATTATAATAAAAAGGCTCTTTCATTATTTTGAACACAAATAAATGAAGATCGCTTCGGATGTTCAAATTCCTTTATCAAATTTCTAACAAACACAAGTTTAGATTATATTTCACGTTAATGATGTCAGTGCCAAGTTGTGGATGATTGTTCAAAAAACCAGGTCATCCGCAAAAGCGATTACTTGTGAATATCAATGCAAAACAATCAAGCTTAAATAGATCGTGAAAACTAATGGACTGAACACAGAACCTTAAGCCTTCCCCAACTACTTGAGATGTCTCGAAAAGGAACGAGCGGAACCGAAATTTTAACGTTACTCCTCGAAATTAGACATCGGAAAGCTTTTCCAACAACACAGTATGGCAACGGATTTTTCATTAATTTCAATCCATATGAGTCACTAAAATACAGAAATAAAAAATTATGTTGAGTTACATGTGATGAGTGGCATAAAATGGTCGGAAAAATTAATTAATTCTACTACCACACGAAACTTTTTGAAAATTTGAGCCTGATGATTCAACGAGCGATATATTTGAATTTAGTTATAATTTGAAAACACTCTTACTGAGAGGTCATCCTTAGTAAAAGTTACCTAGATTGCAGCTTATTTGTCCAACAAATTTATCTTTGAAATTTCAAGTATAACTAGATTAAAGTAATTGAAGACTACTAAGAATATTATGTGTTGATTATTTTTTTTTTGGTTATTTGTGGGCTTCAGTCAACAGTTCATTCCCGTATTTTTTAGGTTTAGCATTTTACGACTAATTATTTTATTACTATTATTAATTTTAAACAGTCGATAAGAAAAGTAATACTTTTTCGAACAACCTGCGGATATATGACTTGTTATTTTGTTCAAAATAAAATCATTTTTATCTGTACCAATTTCAATTAAATTTATTTGTCTAATTTATATTGCTTAAACATTTTCTAGTTGAAATAAAGCTGGTCTTCTTCTATCATTAGTTAAGTTAGTTATATGTTTGGGAAACTAACCACATGGTTGGTTTCCCATTAAAGCAAAATATATTTCTCTGACTGAAATATAACTTTAATTGTTTTGAATACATACGATAATTTTATTGAATAATAAATCTTTCTATAACAACAGACTTTTTATATTTCTACTAAGTAAACGTATTTTAAAATGAAATTAAACATTCGCATATCACTAAGATAATCCTGAGGTTATACCAAGGATTTTATATGTTTTTAACATGAAAATCCCATCTGAATCCATCAACTCTATAAGCACAGTATCAACAACATAATGGGAGCCAAAAATTAAATATTTCGTTTGAAATTACAACATATAATACTAAAAGGATAAAGATGATTAGAAGCAAGTTAGGTATTTATTCATAAAAAATCATCTGTCTTCATTTTGTACAAGAGTATCGTATTATCTCTAGATAATGTATAGCTACACAGCTTTCACTTGTATTTAACGAAGGAAATTTAATTGAAAACAACTACATACCCAACTATACATATATGTACTCGTATGTACAACACTACATTGCTTTCTCGGCTAATTTATCTTCTTTTGTTATATGATACGAAGAAATTATTTACACAAGATAAATTTAAGAGAGATTGCGTGGATACATTTTAACACTTTCAATTATAACAAGTGATTCTCATAGATAATCATTCAAGATTATATTGGTTATATAACTATCTAGCAACCATTTTTATTCTCGAAATACGTAAATATTTTTGTAGAATAACACTTCGTTTACACAATAATTATTATCTAAATATTTATGGCCACATATGCTGAACATCATCAAGAGGGAAATATGGAAAAACCGTTTTCTATTTATTTTTATTATAAAACAAATTAACATATGTGAATTGGATACTCAATACTAACTCATACGTATAGAGCTTTTGTACATCATTATCGTTCATATAATCATCATCAACACAATCATCACAGCACATCAGTTATAATCTAACACTTTTTTTTTGTTTGTATTTTCGTTATTATGTTTTTCTTCGCAGTTTTTTTTTTTGTATAAGAAAGTGCATATTAAAAAAAATTGTACACATCCATGTGAAGATGATGTAGTAACGGAAAAATATCGTGAAATATCATAAAAAAAAATGTTTATCTTGGATTTATTTTGAATCTATGTACATATATTCACTCGTATACGTGTATATATATATGTCTATCTGATATATAGTTATAGTTAAATATTATATTTATGTATTTCAATAAATTTATCTCAGTTCAATTAATTTTTTTGCTACTGTATGCTTTGTTTTATCATCATTGTCAGTGCCTCAGACTCATGAAAGACTAAACTAACATTGGATGATATGATAAAAGGGAAATATTTAGTATATGGAAATATTAAATTTGCTGGTTAATTATGATTGGATTTTGATTGAAAGATAACACGATATGTTAGTATTGGAATTTAATTGTGATTAAGATATTTACAAATCAGATAACAGTTAATCTAACTATAATTATATCATAACTAAGCTCAATTCGAATAGAATTAATTAGTTTAAGTTTTATGCTGTGTAGTACTCACTTATACTCACTACACTCCATCATTATTTCATATATGTACTCGTACATAATCGTAAATTGTTTTATTTTGAATATTTTTAAAGAGTGGCCAATGATTTTTGTTTTCATTTAAAAAAAAATAACTTATAAATTTGTCTACTCAAGCTCAGCGCATACCTGCGGGAGTGCGGGAGTGCGAGTTAAAAAATGTTCAACTCGATTGTGGTGAAAGAGGAGGAGCTTATATCAAAATGGCGTAATTTGATTGGTATAAAGTGTGAAGTGTTATGATTTTTCGACTCGCTCCCGCAGGTATGTAGGTACTATATTTTTCCATTGCAAATTTTGCATTTACAGAAAAAAAGTTTCCCCTAAGGCATTACCTCAGCAATTTTTCGCGCGACGCGATTTTTTTTCTATTTTCAAATTTTAATCAGTTTAATTCTAAATGATTGAAGAAACTATCAAATTTAATTTCAATCTATAACATCTTTTAATAATTTTTTTGGAAAAAAATAATTTTTATTGAAAAATAATAATAATTTTTCAAAATCCGCTCGCGAAATTTTAATATTCGCGCGCCAAAATTTAAAATTTATAATTTATCAATAAAAATTGACAAAAAAATTAATAAGACGTTTTATAGAGTTTTATGCAGTTTAAATCATTTAGAATCAAACTTGTTTTAATTCCAGTAAAATATGCAAATAGAAAAAAAACCGCGTCACGCGAAAAATAACTGTGGCAATGCCTTTAACTTTGTGTATAGGAAAATTTTCAATCCCGCTATAAACAAAGCAAGCTGAATTATTTTTTCTATGTGAATACTTCACTGTTTTTTTTGATGATTTTTTTATTGACGTTTAGAAATATCTAAATTGACAAAATTATTTGGTAATACCAATACAAAATGTCTGTAATACAGTGACATGAAACAACAGCTTCCCTTTGCGAATATTCGCAAAGCATCCAGGTGGAAACCATAGGTTAGGCATGTTTTAAATGCTTGAGAAAATAAGTTGTTTGTAATACCAGAGCCTACTCTATAAATAAGAGCCTCCACATTGACTGTATTTTTTACTAAGCTAGAAATAAGGTACATACAATTTTTTCGTTACTATGAAACTATATGGGAAAACGATTGTTTTCATTTACATTTTAAGTCTATAAGAATTATGAGCTTTTATATTATTTTTATACGGAAATATTCATAAAACATCGAATCATGAAAATGTTTATTTCTTAGTGAAAATTGTCTTCAAAAATAAGTTATTTTTGAACTTTAAAGTGTTATTATTTTTGTAATATACGTCATAAACTAATAACTCAAAATTTACAAACAATACAAAATCATCCCTTTCATTGCCTCTATTCAAATTTGAATTTGAAGATCGTTCTGTTGTTATTTTGAATTTGCGAAGCATGCTAGATTGTTTCGATTTTTTTTTCTTCACACTCATTGGACGCTTTCAGTTCTCACAACAAGTTGGCATTGAAAATTTACTGATGGAAAAACTGACATTACATCTATCACATTGCCATGAAATTTTCGATAAATCGGTTGCATTCAGAAAATAACATGATTGTTTTTCTCAACATGTTGCCAATAGTTGGCGGACCTGAAAGCGCCCATTGTATTGATTTAAGTTTTTCTGTTTGGCTCTTTTTGATTTATTTTAATTTCGATTGTTACCATTGGTTTTAGATGTGGACAAATCATCGTCGTCATCAAATTGATTTTTTTTTTAAATACATATTGTTATTGTTGTAGAATGTTTTTTAATTTAAATTCCCTTATTTTGATTATTTGATTATTGCTGGAACATCAGGAAATTTGAGAACCTGTGTTTTAAATTAGTAGGACATTGAGTTGTTTTATAGCGATGTTCGAAAAAAATATTTAACTGGGTTAAACTTTTAATTCATGTTTTTTTGTCAACCGAAATCGCGTTTTTTCATACAAACTTTATGAAAATAAATGAATTTTTGGTGTTTCTGTCTCTCTTATTTTAAGTTGATTTTTCACATGCCGGCTCTATTTACATCAAGATGGTTCTGGTAATTCTCATAGTTTAAAAAATAGCATTTGTTTATTGAAATTCATTAGAAACAGCTTACTTTTAATTTTTAATGAATTTAATTTTTTTGGTTTTGTAAAATGATCCGGTTGTGACATAGAACGTAGTAAATAATATTTACACGTAATATTTACACAGGGCAATTAAAATGGAATTTGGCAACTTTTTTTCCAACTTTAATGTAATTAAAAAAAAAAAGTAAAAATTCTAAAATAATTTTTTAATGAAGTTCTTTATTGATAAAAATAAAAATGTTGTTGATTTCATTCGTATAGGCTAGTATTATAGACGAAAATGAAACTGAATGAAATGAAACGGAGGGATTGAATACATGAAAACCTAATAGACCAAATATGTTCAAAAAAACGAACGGAAGATTTAATTCAATTCTATTTCCTTTCGCTTCGTGCTTGCGGTTCTACACTATCGGATTTGGTATTTTTTGTTATCCTTAGCTCGTTATATCGAAATAACACCAATTAACATGAAATACAAAATAGATTCCGATGAAAAAGGATCTTAAGGCATAATTAATATTGAATTACTAATTAAAAATTATCTCGAATTATATGGTAAAATTAATTGCAAATATAGCGATAGTAAAGGTAGAGGCCAAATTTGGACAAAAGTTTCAACGGAGTTAGGTATTAAAGGTGTACCTACATTGTATAATTCTCAAAATTCTATTAATAAAATATTATTTGATTCTGTTTAGACCCACAAAAACTAAACAGAAGGGGAGGTATCTAATAGACAAGATCCAGAGAGGACTTAAAAAAAAACGAATCCTCTGGCAGTAAAACTGTTTGGTTGCCAAGTTGGAGCCACTTTGTGTCCGGTTTAATTTTATAAACATTGAAAAATATTTAATGTTCATATAGAACGCCCACACCGTCAAAATATTATATTTAGAAATAGAAAATGAGTGTTCGAATTAAGATGATTCGAATTTTCGAATTTTGAAGAGAGTGAAAATTAGTGTACGACTAAGCCAACAGAAAATCATATTCGGTTATCAAAATTCGGTCAGGACGAAGCCATTAGTTACATTACTAATTATCTTATACTAAAAAACAAAGAATATTTTAAATAAAACAAAATGATTTGAAATTTCAAACATGCAACGAACTACTTGAATAACATTGTGTTTTACTAAGACGTAGCTCCAAGATCATTAACGTATGCTTTGAAAGTGACAATAACTCACATTTCAAAATTTTATATTTCGTCTTATCAAACGAATATGTACTTACAATAGCTTTTTTCCTAGTCCTTTGAAGCCTGTTTTTGAGCAAACCCAGTAGAAAATTTAATGTATTGCTTGCCATTCGTGTATATTTAAAAAAAATGGTTCAGGATCATTTTGCTTCTTACTAACAAGAATTGTTTAAAAAAATCCCACTTTATCCCGGGATTGATTTTTTATTCTCATTAAAACTAATACATAAAATTCAATATCCATGTTTTAATAATTATTTACTCATACCTGATGCTACTTTTGAAATAAATAAAAACCAAATGTCAAAATGGCAAAACGATTTTCACAATTCGGCTGCAGTATGCTTTGGTCTTTCGTTTCATTTCGTTCCGTTTCGTTTTCATCTATAGCCTATCCAACTACAGTTCTTTAAATTAAGCGGTTTTACGAATAATTACATTTTCCCCGCAAATACCCGGTCCTCTTGTAATGACTAGAAATTCAAGTAGTTAAATTGCCAAGAAATTTAATTTTTAAGTTTGGTGCCTACTTCCCTCAATTGTTAGTTTGTAGGACTATGTTGGTTTCAATAATTTGAAGGTATGTGTAAAGAATTTTGATTTCGACGTGTACAATTTGAGAAACAAAAAGCATAAATAGAGTTGAAGAGAATGATCGGGATCAGATCCTAACCAATTAGATTCCTAATAAAAATAACTTTACGATTATATTATATCTTTATACTAAATAATCTTTATAAATAAAAAAAAAATAATATAAAGTAAAAACCTGTTAAATGATATATAACTTCGGAGAAAATGTTTAATGAGTCACGAGAAGTAAAAGTAAGTCTTTTAGTTATCCTTAATTCCCCACTACATTTATTAAATTACCAACTTTATTTAGTGCTTTGTAACAAAATAATAATCATAAAACAAAAATCTACGACACAAACCAATAAACTGTTTGGTTACAAGTCAGGTTAGATGCCATTGCACCGCATGATTGATAATTAAATTTTGAATTGTGTGAAGCTAAATTTTGGCATTTCATCATTCGAGTTTCTGGTTTTGTTACGCCACCCTCTGAGTGTGTCGTATCAATTCCATTTGTGTATCAGTTTGCTGCATAAGTTAGTTTGCATGACGCTGCACCGCATTTTTTTTGTTACCCTTTTGTGATAATAAATTAGTTGATTCATTTTTTTTTTTTTTTTTTGGTGTTATTAGAGCGTTTGCTGTATGTCATCTTGTGCTGAGTATGATGAGCACCAATTGTTTGTGTTGGGTTAGGTGTCGCCTGTGTGGTAAATGATGTTTAGTCCGTAATAATGGTACGACATTCGCAATTGTTTTTATTGAGCATAATTGTCTCTTGTTTTGTGAATTTGTGTTGTGATCATAATATCGGAGAACGGTAATGAGGAAAAAAAAAGTTTTTGAATCGGATGAGAGAGTAAAATAATGAAATCAGTCAAATCTGGAGTTAGATAGCGAACGGTCGAGAATGACTTTTGGATCTTGACGGCGGACTATCCAAGTATCAATTGTGTTTTTTTATGAAATTTTTATTAAGTTTAGTGCCGGTGGCCATATATTTGTTTGTTTGATATTAATTTTAAGTGTCGGTGGCCATAGATGCTTTTTTTTCTATCAGAATATATTCTTTTGTGACGCCGAGTGGATTATTATTAGTTTCGAGAATTGTAATGAGCGGCGCAAAAGACGTACGCTATGTCAACAAAAAAAAAATATATAAAAAATTAGTGTTACGAATTCATTTATTAATTATAAAAAAAAGAGAGGATATAAGGTGTGACAATTTTTTGGTTAATAAGCGGAGAAATGAGAAAATATAGAACTTAATTAAAAAAAAAAAAACTACTTATTACTGTAATTTGTGTTTCATTGTAATCTACGATAAAAATGGAATACCTGATTTTATTGTGGTTTTATAAAACCAGAAAAAAGTGCAAGTATTGTTTTTTCCCTTAGTGGATGTGTTCATTAATTTTTTTTTTGATGGAAAGAAAATTCCATATGTTTAAAAAACAGAAACAATATAATCATTTAACAGTTTAACACCAATAAAATTGAAGTTTGGGGCAAATAAGTTGCCATAAATCAAGTGATGCGGTATCAGTGTAAAAGCGCAGTGTAAACTGATCTGGTGTGAGCATCGGTCTGTTGAGTGAGCAGCGATGAACTGTTCCAGGCCGGTTATGATCGGATGAGGTCACCCGGTCGACATTAAGGTATCGTGTTTTTTTTTTTTATAAAAAAAGATGAAAACAACAAATATTTTTTTTTGGTTGCTTAAATATTTAATTGTTAACGTAATTTTAATTTTTTTCTTAATGATTAGCGTATTGATATTTTGATAGGTTCAGTTTTATTGTGAGCTGACCTTGACTGTCGCGTGTTGTGTGTTTTCGTTTTATATTATATGTTCTTTATTAAATAACCTTTGTTTCACAGCTCTCCCGATATTGTGATTACGCATTTACAGATATTATAGTCCGTTATTATTTACAATTATTTCTAACTTTTACCATTATTATTGATTTCCTGTATTTACTTCTATTAATTACAGGTGTTCTTTATCTTTATTAATGCCATAAGCAACCATTGTTATCATTTACGTCATCCATGGTCACAATCATTGTCACGATTATTTCTGTCATCATTTTTATTAGTCTCATTATTTTCTTATGTTACCGGGACCCTACACGAGTTACGTCTGGAAACCACTGCTACATATTGTAAGCCAGCTAAAAATACCGCACCAGACCTCTGATCTTATGTCTGATAACGAAATCTACGGATTTCATTACAGCTTTCTCTCAATCGCCTATGCATTCAATTTAAAATTTTTAAATATTCATTCAAATGAAGCTATATCTGATTTAAACATTTACGAAAATCGCCATACTTTATTACGGCCTATTTATCTTGAGCTTTAGCTATCATTTGTGTTAAGACTGCCTAGATTATTCCTTTAATATTAAATTTAATGTGTCCATGACATTACTAGGATGAACATTTTAAATGCATTTTTGGCGTCGAGTATATTGCTATACCAACTATCTCTCTTCCGTGATCGGAAACGATTTGTTCTCTATTATGCACTCCAGAATTTTGCTATTTATGTCAAGAAAGCAGAAGTCGTCTTGTTATATGAAATATATCATTCCTTGAAGCCCCTTGATATTGGCGCGTCACCGCATCCTCCCGCTGAGGGTACATCCCATGAAGGGATTTAGCCTCCTCAACGATGCTCCTCAGATTCGTCTATTCCCTTAGTCGTATACCTGCGCGAGAACAAACAAGCTTCAATAGAAATTTTCTACGTTCGATCTTGATCAGAAAATTTCATTTGAAATATTTTTTATATAACAGGCAAACATAATTCAAAAGCAACCGTTCAATAAAAAATTACTAAATATTAAATAAAAATAACTTTATTTTTCAACAACGGCAACGATTGAACAGAAGACCAGCAGCAGGGTATTCTACTCTCTTACCATCGCCCACCATTGTGTATATTGAACAACTTTTTCGTTTTACTTAAGTTCTTATTTATATATTTAGAAATAAATAATTCTCTGTTACATATTTAATTTCTCAAAATTAATTGTTGGCAATAAGTGATCAATTTAATGTCTGTATTATTTACATTAAATATTTACAATATAAAAAAAAAAATTCCAGAAGATTTGTGTCATTTGTTCTAAATCAGCCACTCCTAATACCTAATAGGTGGAAATCAGCCACTCCTAATTGGTGGAAGGGATGCGCAAAAACAAAATCACAATTTTGTATCGATTTATTTTTATCGGGTTTCTAGCAATGTGTAATTAAACCCAAAGTGTTTCACTCGACTCGCCTTCTCATTATCAAGGGTGATAGGTATCTGATTTGCCTTTTAAAAATAAATTGTAAGATTTAGTTTATTAAGTTCCCACAGTTGGGTCCATAATTTTCACAAATTTGTATCCCATAGGAAGTTATCCCGGGATTCCATTATAGGAAAAATAAGAATGAACATGAGGCAATACTATTTCCATTCCATATCAGTTTTTGTTTTTTAATTATAGCAAAAACTGGTTTGGTAAAAAAAAGTATTTGTAAGTAAGAAATTTGATTGAAGGCGTATATTGAGATTTGCCCTATATATGCCCATATGTAGTTTGTATATAGCCGAAAATGAATATTTGTGAATTTGCTACATATTTGTACATATAAATACCAAATTCATAATTTTGCATTTTGGCTATACAAGTATGAGCCTATAGTGCAAATCCTAACATACGGCGTCTATCTAATTCGAACCCCTTATATTTACCATTTTCTTTGATCAATTCAGTTTTTGACGTAATTGAAAAAAAAAAAACTGATATGGGATGGAAATATGCCTGATGTACATTTTTATTTTTTCTTGAATGGAATCCTGAAATAATTTCACAGGCTTCATATTTTGAGAATTATTTACAAATGTTTCTTCAAAATTGCTTAATTGGTTCGAGAGGCGTGCGATAAGAAAAGATTCTGAACCTGTGCCTTTATAATTGTTTGCAACAGAACAGTGACACTACTTAATCGACCGCTGAAGATGAAGACGAATTAATTAATTTATCTGGTACACATCTTAAATTGTTGCACCCAAATAGTTTTGCCTAAATTGTTGCGCCAAATTATCAAATAAACATAAATCAAATAACCGCGCAGGCAAATATTTAAATTTACATCATAATCATAATGAAGTATGTACATTAAAATTACAATCACTTTGTTGTCGATTATTATTACATGCCTACAATACCCAAAAGAACCACATTCTCATTTTATCACACTCGTCGTATTTTATTTTTTAATTATGGCTGGTAATCTTTTATGTATACATGGTATAAACAACAAGTAGGTAGTTGTTTGTACATATTACAATATACAATGTTGTTTTGAAAAAAAAACGCGAAAAACGTGATTCTTGTTAATTTAATTGCATAAATTATAAATAATAAAATACAAGTAAATTTTCATAATCGAGCACATTGAAATTTGAAATTAGAAAATTACCCCATTTATGTGAGGATGGTGTTCTTTTGAATTTTTGAAAATTTTTGTAGGTCGTGGTTTGTTTTATTTTTTATTTGTTTGTATCGTAATTCGTGTGAATACACATTAATGAACGTGTAATCCAATTATAAATCTGTTTATGTCTTGATCCATTGTGAAACCACTTAAAAGCGTCAAACAAGCGAGAACCGAATGTTGATTTATATCGACCAATCCAATATAATAATAACACATGTTTACCCAATTTGTTGCTTTTATTTCATTATATTTTCGATATGTTTCGTTATTTATTTTCATTTATGTATAAAAATCAATTTTTGTTATAAACAATATAAATTCGAATACGTCGAATAGTCGTTTTCCATAGCGAGCAATATAAAAAATAAAAAATATTATCCACAATTTATCATCATTGTTTGTCTATTTGTCTCACACATACATACGTATATAAATAAAAAAATTATAAATAAATAAAATGAAAAATATTTTTAATATTTTGTTGTATACGTATGTGTATTTCAAATTTTATTAGAATAGATTTTGATTCCAACAATAATAAAATCCAAATCGATTTTGATTCATAATAAACCAAAAATAATTTTTGATCTGGGGTGAAGGGTGAATCGATGTTTTGTATTTATTTAGACACTCAACAATCGATTGTTCAAAATTTTATCCGTCACCCTTTTCAGATTTTTCTTTTGTAAAATTTTGTTTTGTAAAAAGCTACAAATGAAAATCAATCTCAACCGTCGTTTTTGTTGTTGTTGTGTATTCTGTTTCTATTTCAATTCCACTTAAACGATTTTTTTTGCGCTCGAATTTTGATTGAATATCAGATTCTCTGGTTATTATAAATCAGAAGATAGATTTCTTTTTGGTGTATATTATAGATGGAAGATTCTGCAAGCAAATTGGAAAATAAATAAAATAAATATATTAAAAGCTCTCGATACTCTAATCTAAATGGTTTAGAATGTCAGAGAGATATGGGAATATTGGATTTGGTATTGAACTTTGTAAATCAGTACTTAAATCTACTTAAACGTATAGGTTCTAATTTTAATAAAAAGTATAACCCTTGTAATACCTATACACGTGTATTCAATTATTTTGTCTTAAGCACTCATAAATTTAAAAAATTTTTGTTAGCAAACATGACACTTCTCGCGGATTTTATCAAAACAGACTGCAAAAAAAAAAACATTATTTATGGTGTAACTACATATATTGCATCAATTGTCTACTGTTGAACGTTCGCTTTCGAATGGATAAAATATTAAGTTTGGTTCGGAAGAAAAATCGAATTTATCTAAAAAATTACCATCCTTAAAAGCAGCATTCATAAAACGAAGCTTTCATTTAAACAATTGCTTCGGCTTCCGGAAGTTAAAATTAGCATTTTCAAATTTCCCGAGCGTAACAAAATTAAACTCGTTGCGCATATTGTTTAATCGTTTATGGGACCCTAAGTTTTATTTTAGTAAAATGAGTGTGTAACAACTGTATACGAAACACGAAAAAATTCATTTTTATGAATCTTGCTAAATTCGTCGAACATTGTTAAACTGCATGCAACTGGCTTAATAGCCAGAGGTTTGAGCCAATCTGAGTTAGTACACTCGGTAACTTTAACTGCTCCAGGCATATGTTAAAACGCGTCTTTAACCGTGCCTCAATCAGTGCCAGTATTGGTACTTCCCTAATATACCTAAAGTTTATATCTCGACGATATCATTATTGATTATTTTGAACAGATTGATGATGAAATAAAAGTCATCTTTTCACTACAAATTGGTACAAAATACAGCTATATAAATGCAACACAATTTCCGTAGCCGAAATAAGCATAGAAGTCTGCATTTTATAAAGTGCACCATACTCGATTAAAATGTTCTGCCGTCAAACTACTGAACTGTAGAATATTTTCTATATGAATACGACCTGTAAAACAATATTGGTTGCCATTTCAACTTGTCAGACAAGAAAGAGGTATGAAATTCGGTTGTGTAAAATATGTTGCTAATTGGAATCGTTATGTTTAAAGCTTTTATTTGATTTAAATCTAACTGCAGGACAATTTATGTTGTCATATCCGCGCGAAAAGAGGAAGTCAAGTGATATAGCCAAATAAATGCTTCAATAATGGCGCACTACATAAAATCTAGATTTCCTTTCTTATTTCTTATTCAGCAAGGTTAAATAACAGCAGAAATTGTTTTACAGTCAAAAAGCAAGGTGTCTTGGTTTCAAACTCAAAATTTAAATTAGGTATCTACAAAAGTAAATTGAATTAATTACCTGAACTTTCGTGAACATCGTTCCTTAGCTCATCCTCTTTAAAAAAGAAAAACGAAGACAAAATCAGTTTTGTTAAAATATAAGAACAATTCTTACCAGTTAAGCCAGTTAAATCCAAAGGAGACATTGTCGTGCTCCAACTTTATTCATAAGGCCGGACTTTAAGAACATTTTAATTTTAGATTCGATTCAGTGGCTTAAATCATTCTGCACCTATTTTTGTTTTGGACACTTGTTGAATTGTTTGTCAAATTTTTGAATTTATTAATTGGGCAAACTTGCTAAACATCAGCCACATATTGAACGATTCATGGATATAACATCACATGCATTTCAACTTTCCTGCAGCCAAAAACAATTCTTTCTACTGTACATTTAGTGTCATACTCACTCCTTGGTTTTTACATCCAATATACGTTCGGCCCCCGTGCATAGCGTTCATCCTGAACCGAAAATTAAAGCCAATATTGAGCTAACTTTCACATTTACAGCATTTGCCATAATCTAAAATTTATGAATGTTTGAAAATTCTATAGAATGTTAGAAATCGTAAAAAACTTACAAATTGAAAACATTAAAAGTTATACAATGATCATAAATATTTGGAATGATAATCTAAAATTTAAAATTGATTTTAACCTTGAAAATTCTTTGGAAGTTGATGGTTGTTGAATAAAACAATGAATTAAAATTTTTCAGATAATAAATAAAACGGCAATTATTAAATCCTAAATTAGATGTAATGCACACCCAAATATATTCGTCCATAGATATAAAAATTAAATAAAACAATTTTTTACCCAAAATAAATTTAATTACTTATACTTTAATTAAAATATAGTCTATCTTTTGTTTTCATTTTTATTACAATTTATTTTGCATAAAACAAATTTACATTTTTATTTCCAGATCTATAAACAAATTAATTTTATTATTTTTTTGTGGTCTGCACGTTTTGCAAGGGGCACACTCGCACAAAAAACAAATAATTATATACAAAGCAACCACAACACCGAATGTACAAAAAATAAAAATGTACATTTGCCTAAATAATCACAAATTTAAGCTCATTCCACAATAAATTAATTGACGTTTTCAATTAGTAAAACCTCTCTATCTATAAATGTTTTTCTGTCGTTTGTGACTATGTGTGTGTGTATACAACTCTATAAATAGCATTAAGCTATTATTGTACCATCAACCATGGACAAATATTTTTTTGCGTTGATTTTATTTGTACTCGGGTTCGGGTTAATTTAAATATTGGCAAATCGATAAAATGCAGGAAATTGAATGGAAAATTTACATAAATAAATGCTCTGTGTACTTCTTTAATTGAGTATCAAATTAAAATGGAAAATGTATTTTTCCAGAAAAGATTTTATTAGTGTTGTTGCATCATTAGTATATTGGGTGGAACTGGAATAATGCATTCAGTATATACAGATACATATAAATTTGCTTAAATAATTTAATTGTGGGTGGTAAAATTTTTAAGTTGCCGCAATATGATAGAGCATGGAGAGATCATATAATATATCCTGATCAATTCAATATTTGTTCTTATAATACTAAGTTAAATAACCATTTGAGTTTTATTTGAAATTTATTAATTTTGGTACTAAACCACACCACCCATTTACCATGTACCTCCATTGGTCAATTGTCGACGAGGAAAGAGTGCTTTCATTCTTTTAAAAAAATATCCAATAATCTAAATGATACTCAAACACCCGTACTCGAGCTGCTGTTATATGTTTGGATAAGAATGGAAAATTATTAAATAATCGAGAGGAAGAAGCTCAACCTTCACACAAAAAAAAAGGTTAAAAATATTATTTGAAGATAATTTTTTTGCTGCTTGTGGTAATTGGAAAATTATTAAAGAATAGAACGGATGATGGAATGTTTTCTTTAGCAGGATTTTTATACTTTTTTGCTTGTTTTGTTGTTTGTGGTTTAATATTTTATGTTGGATTTTTTATTTTTCTTCATATTTTTGATGTGGTTGAAAATGATAGCACACAGCAAGAGCTTTGTATTTAAAAATAAATTGATGTGGATTGCGTTGTGTATTAAGAATGGATTTAGGTTTAGATGAAATATTTTATTATATTTGTATTACACTACACCTTGTGTTTGACAGATTCAGGACATTTGTTAAATCTTGTTTTATATTTTTTTATGTTTTGCTCTCTCTCTATATACAATATTACACAGCTTTTCGATTAAACTAATCATGGTGGCCTTGCGGTTACGTTAAGTAAAAGCCCATTTTGAGAAATTAATGTTTCGTATCGGATCGGATGTGAAGAAATTGTCTACAAAATGTGTACTCTTAAAAAATTATTATCTGCACAATAAAAATTTCTAATCTATCTTACAAAAGACTTACGAATGAAAGAAATAATACATTTTGATTAGGGACGAAAGAAATGTTGAAGTTAAGCTGTCAACAGAAGTTTAAATTTGAAAAAAAAAAACAAAAAAAATTATCTATGAGCGATCGAAATGTACTACAAACTATTTATGTGATTTGTAGGCAAACTTTTCATTGTGGATAGTGAACAGTGTCCTGCACTCGCCAAAACACATATTATTGCGTGCATTGTAATAAAGTGAACTGTTATCATATAAAACTATGCATTACGATTTTAAACATTTTCATTATGTTAACTTAAGTTCCCAAAACATTTACGTTTTATTAATTGCAAATTTGCATAGTAGTAGTCGTACCCTAAGAGATTAAATCAAGGCTTCAGAATTGCTCTTATTACTTATCGCAGCGAACATAATAATCCGATGCATTCGAAACGAATTTGTGTTTAGGATTTAGACCTCCTTGATGCACAACATAAAGAAACGAAAACCAAACGAAATGTAATCGACATTCATTATCAAGCAGTTGGAACAAAAACTAGGTTTAAAGCGTAAGCAAGCTTTTGTACAACAAGAAACGGTTTAGTTTGAGCTTCAGCAAGCATGAATAGTTGACCTCTGTATCAACAATTAGTTAATATCTCATATGGCCAAACATTGCTGATCCAGATTCTTATGAACTAACCCATATATATGGTACTTGAATCTAGGTATTGGCCTTTTCTATGACCTTGGGAAAGAGAAACGGATTTTACTAGAACCAAATTTATTTTCCTGGGAAGTTTATTCGGTTTTATTGCTGCCGATCAAATTAATTCCACAACTGCATGCTACTTGAATCAATTATTCGGTTGTATATGGAAGTGGAAGAAATCAAGATTGATATTTCGAAGGGAAATGTACTTTTAAATTCCCCAATGGGTGCCTACTTGGTAAAACTACCGCTAACATATAATTTTTAAATTTATAAACATAAATTCCAGAGGGACACACACCTAAGGGATGAATATACAAAATATATGCGAGAATATGAGAAATGTATATTAGAAATTATCCCGACCGATTCGACAATACAGAATGATCATACAACAACAGTTACATACGGATCAGGTCTTTGCATCAAATATTAAATGGCAGCGAAAAATTACTAAATTGAGTAAAATAATCTGACTTTTATATGGACGATTTATTGTCATATTGTATACAAGTTGTATTAAAATATTTGACCCGCTTAGCGAAACATTACGTTTAAAATCTTAATTCAGTCGCTTTGGCTGAAAATAATAGGACGGGACGTTCTATTGTGATCTTACTCACGTCAATCGCACCACAATAAACGAAACAATCTTTCTTTTCGACATACGAATTACACGATTTCTTTTGGTGCAGTCAATAAATAGTATCCAATTTCATGATTTTTGTGAACTGTCAGTCCATATATACGGTTCCAGTTCTGTTCATTTAATCACTGCTAAAATCAAGGTTTCGTAATTGAAACAACTTTCAATTCCCCATCTAGTGGGTCTTATCAAAATTGCAAGAATTTGTGGAACATCGTTAGACGCAATGTAGCTCTCGGATGTTCTCTGACACTGGAATTATTTGGTCGGTAATAGAACGAGTTTTTAAAATTATCGATTAGAATGTTTTATGGGTATGGTTTAGGAGTACAGGTGGCCGCTTGATAGATTCAAAAACATCCACTAACACCATCAAATGCAACATCAATTGACAGAGACTCATTAGGTATATCTATACATCTAAAATATTTACATCCCAATCCATCAATGTTTCTTCTTCAAACCAGAACAAATTATTGGATCATTGAGGCAAAGGACGTTGGGGAAACAATCTCCAATAGCCCAGGTGAGCAGAATATGGCAAATTTACCTACACTGAGCTGACACTCTTACGGGCATTTGTAAATGTTGGGATTGACAACGCTGGTCTAAACCCCACAATGAAAATGTATCTGTATATCTTGGCTCACATGACGTTGAATGGCTTTTTTCGTTGAAAAAGTTTATGAAAAGCGCAGGGGTGATTTCAATAAAAATGCAACTTCTTCAAATATTGGGCCTCCGTTCGAAGAATTGCAAAAGATATTGTACTTATTCAGATAGAAGCAATAGTGAATTCTTGGTCACTTTCTTGAGCTGTTTAACACCTACCCATTTTTAATTGGGTCTTTAATTAAGCGACAGACGGAACTTTTTTAAAATATGCCAAATGTTTTTTTTTTTTTTAGAAACATGGCATTTAGAATACCTCACCAAGCCAGCATAATTTCAAGAAAGATGAGCTTGTTCCTCTACCTCTTTTCCTTTCGATCATCCACCAAAAAATATAGACAGTAATAAGTGTAATCAAAAATGGCAGCACAAGTGGTTTGTGTTTCTATAAGTTTCTTGCAGTTGGCTTAACATTTTGATTTTCTATTTATTTTTCACAAATATAAACTAATAACCTCCCACCACCCTAATAAAAATTAAATTTCTTCGTTAACTAAAAAAAAGAACTTTAGAAATATTACTCATTGCCGTGTTTTCAACCTATTTGTTATCAAACAAAAAACGGAAGCAATTTTAATCATTTTTCTTGAACAACTGCATCGTGAATATTAAATATTTTTCCTTCGTCCCGATATTTCAGAAATTATTAGAACGCGATTTTTTTTTTTTTTTTTTTGGTCAGGTGAATTATTCCTCCTTTTTTATATTTTTCCGAGTACTTTGAAAAGATTTAATTTTCTTATTATACTTTCTGTTGTGTTTCTCATCTTATCGTTGGTTTACTAAACTAAAAAAAAAAAAAATGATTTTAGGGTTTTCATTGTGCGAATTTGAACACACCTTTTTAAATCCTTTATTACACGAACGAAGAGCTATTAATTACGTGCGGTAGAGTATATCCTGTTTAACCTGCATAAGGGGTGATAACCTATTTGATGCGGATATGTACTAGTCGAGGCAAGCAACTGCGGAAAAATGAATAAAAAAGGGTTAACTGGGGTACATTTTTTTTTTTTTTTTTTTTGTTATTTTACGAGGATGTTTTATTATTTTGTAAAGTTAGTAAGGTTGTAAAGATCATAAAAATTTGAATACTAAAATATTGACTACAAGGACCGCTTTACACAGTTTCATTGATGTTGGATAAAATTTTAATTGGGTGTTTATTTTAAAAATTTGTTAAGCATTATTTAGTTGATATAAATTGGACATTAAACAATGTAATAAAACTTTGGTTGTATATACGGTTTCAGGATAAACATGAATTTTAATTTAATTTATTTATTCCGTAACGACACAGTTAAACACGAATATGTAACAAAAATTTAAATACAATTTCCAAAAATGTATATAGAAGTGGGTGGTACGCGGTGACAGAAAACAACTGAAAAACTTTTCTATATTACAAAATCTAATTACTTCCGCAGTCAAAAATGAAAAATTATTCGTAAATATAGGAAAACTAAAAAGCAGCAGCAACAGCAAATAAAAAAGTTATTTCCTACCCGATTTAACTTTTAATGACTCATATTACCTCGATTAAATCATTTCTTATCGTCGCACACATCACAAAAAAAAAAGAAAAATCCTAAGTACTGGTACTTACGTGATATGAAAGTTTATTCCATTTTATTTTATCCGACATTATAAATAAAGATAAATTCCATATTTATTGTTAGTTTTAACTAAAGGATGCACTATTCAAAGTTTAACTACAAAATCTAATAATAGAAATTGTACAAAATATAGTGAATGGGCACACAATGGAGTGAAACTCTTCTTATATTTACGTAAATATACAGAAAATCCAATTTTTTTTATCCAGTTTGAAGTCGAGTCGTCGAAACTATAAAAATTGTTGTAGTAAAGTTGTGAATACATACAGTTTTGTTCTATTACCAAATAGCAATCGCACAACAATAACCAAATGAATTCATTTCCTTCGTTTTTTTTTTGCTTCTATTTATTGTGCTAGCTAGATTTTCACTGTATCATTGTTGAGTTCATCTTCACTTTTATTTTATATATATATATATATATATATATATATATATATATATATATATATATATATATATATATATATATATATATATAAATATATATATATATATATATATATATATATATATATATATATAAATATATATATATATATATATATATATATATATATATATATATATATATTATATATATATATATATATATATATATATATATATATATATATTATATATATATATATATATATATATATATATATATGTGTATTTAATAGAGAGACGGAATAATCTGGAACATTTTTTTGTTGCTCCATATTTCCTCTTCATCTTATCTATTATATTTGATTATTACTAAGTAGCTTTTCGTGCTTTGCTCTTGTCTTCTAATATACTTGGATTTCTAATATAAAATAAGATGTTTGTTTTATACAGTGAATTTATCTTTTAAGAAGTAACTATCTAAAGTAAATTGATTGTCATTTGCATTGAAATTGGATATTTTTTGATATTTTACCTTGCTTCACATATCCTGGATACTTGTTGTTCGTAATCCATCACTTGCTCATTTTGAATTTAAAGTCTTATTGGATTCTGGTAATCAGTTTTATCATCTTTTTATAGTCAGAAATTCGCAAAACGTTAAAATATATTCACTTGTTCCATAAACTATAGTTTTGATAAATTGAGAGGTGTGTACAAAGCAACATTTCATAAAAATAATACTCAAATTGTTATGGTCTTCACCTTTATATAACATAGATTATTATCTTGATACAACTTGAAATTTCAATTGACAATTTTTAATCGCCACAATTTCAAACCAATCTCTATTTCAAATTATATCGACTAATCTGGTCTAACATTTACTTTGCACCTGAATGAAACTTTGAGTTATTATCCCATTGAGATTACTTCATAAGATAGCTCTAATCACATCCAAAAAGGTTGGTATTATTTCAAATGTGGTCGATGTTTCGTTCAATTAAGTTCATATATAATTCTTAAAAACCCAAAACTTTCATCTGCCCCAACACTTTGAATATACATTTTTAACACAAATGATCTCCATCACTCCAACTATATAACAATCAATAATAACCCACAAACGAAGTTTTATGTTTATGTTATAAAAAAAGTTTTAAACATAACAAAACTAAAATCTAACTAAATTATTTTATGTTCAAACAAGAGATGAATCCCGTGCGAGTACCTCTGAATAAAAATACTCAAGCCAGAGAACGACAGAAAAATTAAAAATTTTGGAAATAAAATTTCACAAAATTTGTATTTATTCATCAGAGAATTTGGGTTGTTTGTTCTTTGTAGAGTGGAAATCATAAAGCTCATCTGGCTTATGGAAAAATGATTTTTTTTCGTTTTGACCTTAGCCTTAAGATGTTAGTGTTGTGTGATATAATAAATATAGAGATGCTGGACGATCAACTTTAATATAAATATATATATATATATATATATATATATATATATATATATATATATATATATATATATATATATATATATATACATATATAAATCGAAACCAAATTTGACATTTTATTGCCATTCGAAGGTAATATATTCAACATTTAGAGTTCACAAGCAAACTAAATTTAATCAATTTAAAAAAAAAAAAAAACGAAAATAGCAGCGTCTTTCTCTCTGAATAAACATACATCGTATATATAGATTAGATTATATTCTTAATAGGTCCTTTAGAGAATATCCTTTTCCATGTAGTTTTATATTTTATTGACTTTATTTTACATTTGAAATAATATGGTCATGTGATATCTCTTTTTTTATATGTTTGGTACATCCATCTATTTTGGAAAGTAGGAGTTGAATTCACATATAGATGGATACATAAAATTCCCAAACGCAAAAAAGGATAATATGTAAACAAAATTTGGTTAGAATTATGTATCTGGAAAAATGCGCAGCATTTTTGGTTTCAACTAAAGAGTTCAACTAAAGGATTTATGAAACGTTAAACAAACGAGGTGTCTATTCAGAGCCTTAAACGACATTCATATTATGTTGAAATTCAAATATTTATGAATAAATTTCAGAAATCATAATTAAGAATGTGTAACGTTTCCATTTAAAAATTTGTCTTAGGAAAAAAGTGATTTCCCATATGTTTTACTATGAAAAGTTTGGGTTTTTCCTCGTTTCTAATTCCCTTATAAAAGCTTCGTTTTTTAGACTATGACTAATGTGAAGAAGCGGAGTCTATTTGATAAGCAACAGTAAAAATGAATTTAGCATTTTTAAAACCAATATCCTTAAGTTTGTTTCATTTTGATAGATTACCTGTTAACAGGAATAAACAAAATCAGCCAAGTAGAAAATTTGAGGAAATAAGATGAACAATAAATAAATCCATTAAAATTAAATTACTTTATATACATTTTGATATTTTCTTTAATAATATTTTATTTTGAAAATAAAAGAAAACTAAACGATAAACTTTCATAATAATTTGTGTCCGGTTTTATTTCATTTTATTAAACCGAATTTTAATACTCCAAATTTGTTGACTATAAAAATCACAAAATCCAACTGTCAAATGAATATAACAACCGTAAACTAATTTATTTAAACTATAAATATTTCACAATTATTCTAAAATAATTCACAAAAATACAAAAATTCACTTTATTAAGAATTTAATTTGTTTGTCTGTAATCAGTTGATTTTGCGGCATTTTTATAGACAAATATATTAATTGTTAATGGCAATCCCAATATTTTCGATTTGGTAAATCATATACACACATGCAATCACATACGTACATCATATATAAACTTTTTTTCAGTAGATATGTTTTGAGCGATTGGCCTCTGTATTTTTCTAATTTACCAAATCGAAAATATTGGGATTGCCATGGACAATTAATATATTTGTCTATAAAAAATGCCGAAAAATTAACTGAACAATTCACTTGTAATTGGGTGATTTAAAAAGTGATTTAGTACTATATAACAGTTATAAGTGTTCGTAAAATAGTGCGAATGCTGTAATAAGTAGTTCTGTGTATTATTTATCTTATTTTATTGATTCACAAGGAGGTGACAAGCGGACAAAACGTCAAATTACGTGCCACCACTGTATATTTAATATAAACGATAATAATATAAGCATATATCACAATTAAATAAATAAAAATAATATAACCAACTAATTAAATTGTATAATAAATAATAATAACAATTAAGTTTAATAATATATATATTATGTAATATAACAATTAGGTTTAATTAAGTTTTGTTTTGAATGATATTGTTGAAAAAGCTGAGCATCTACAACGAAAAAAATAGGAATCTCCAAGAGGAAACTCCAGACCACTTTGTCCAATAACTGATGACATAGAGGATCTAGGTGCGCTAACTCCAGCTCATTTTCTGATTGGCGAGCCTATTACTGCTATTCCAGAGCCTTCGTTGGAACACATCACTGGCAATCGACTATCGAGATGGCAAAATGTGCAAGCTAGAATGCAAGGATTTTGGAAAAAATGGCAAATCGATTATTTGCATACGTTACAACAGCGCCGTCAATGGAATGAAGAGGCTAAAAATATTAAAATTTGTGACCTTGTACTCATCAAAAAAGACAACTTGCCTCCGTCTAAGTGTCTAATGGGTCGAATCATAACACATCATCCTGGTAGCGATGGCCTTGTCCGCGTTGTGTCAATAAAAACATCCACTGGGACCATGAAGCAGCCAATAGTAAAA
Source organism: Tipula vernalis (assembly GCA_958295665.1). NCBI lineage: Eukaryota > Metazoa > Arthropoda > Insecta > Diptera > Tipulidae > Tipula > Tipula vernalis. The sequence continues at coordinate 25,028,196 of OY282558.1, read as the reverse complement.
CTCTGTCCATTGGTGTCAAGCGAGGAAACCACTTATATGGTTTCTTATTTAGCGTATTAAAAATTGAATTTTTAACAGTGCGGGAGTACGTTGAAAAAGCTGAGCATCTACAACGAAAAAATAGAAACAACAGAAACTTGAATTGAAATTTATAAACAAATTTATTTAAAAATTATACTTAGCTTTATGTTGAATATGTAATTTATGTTTCAGAAATCCTAAAAATATTTGAATTCATTGAATAATTTAATTAAATTTATCATAACTTAACTTACGTGACATTTGCCAATTTTGACATTTTGTATTTTATAATTGTAAATTAGTCTTTATTTGTATTTGCTATAATAATAAAATTAAAAGTCATGCCATCTATGGTTTGGAATATAGCGTTCGCAACTTTACGAAGATTATTGACGGTTGGTAAATTGCCACATTAAAATTTATGTATGTACACAACCCGTAAAAACAAAGTTTTTGACTATATGTATATCCTTCATATATAAGACTCGGTCGATTGTAATTCAGTTTCGACCTTCTTCACCATGACTAAAATTTAAAATTCAATGAGTAAGGGCAGAGCCTTCTAGAGTATAGAGCCATAATCATAATGACGTATTTTTAGAAGCTTTTTAGGTATAAGTTTTCATTGATTTCCATCGGAATCCATAGTAAAAGTGTTGTTTTTTAGCTTCAAGTTTTTCAATGAAAAAAGCAAACATATTTTAAAACGTTTATATCAATGTTTTCTACATATCTTGAACAACAACATTCAAGAAGACTATATTGTTATTGAATAAATATTAATTGCAGAAATTATTAAACTATGCTTAAAATATATTTTTCGAATTTCCATTTTGAAAAATAAATCAATGTTGGCTCTGATGAATTAAAATAATACTACTGTCTTCCACCATAAAAAACGCCTGGGCGCTTTATTCGGGAGTAACTGAAAATACGAACATTTTGAAAATGAAGGACAAAAATCAAATAAAACGCCCATTCAAATAAAACGCCTAAGCCTGTATTTGGAAATTCGAATACCACTAATGCTGTGTGCCTCAGAAGACTTTTCAAACTAAACTTTTAAAATTTTGAAGCTTTCGCTATTTCCGCATAGATGCTAGATGAAAAGTCAATTTACGAGGTTACTTTTCGACATATTTTTAATTTGTATGACGTACTGTTTAAAACATGTAGTATCAGAGCACCCTGTATTTTATAGAGCCATAATCAAAAAATCTGAGCTTTTATAAGGGAATTAGAAACGAGGAAAAAACGAAACTTTTCATAGTAAAACACACAAAACATATGGGAAATCACTTTTTTTCCTAAGACAAATTTTTAAATGAAAACGTCACAAATTCTTAATTATGATTTCTGAAATACTTTCATAAATGTTTGATTTCAACATATATGAATATCGTTTAAGTAAATCGTTCTTGTAATAATTGATTTTCTACATTACATTTTCTTGTAATAATTGATTTATTTAAACCAAAATATTAAAAAAAATTCATAACAACAGCATTCTGGTCAAATTGAAATAAAAGCTTACTACGATTCGTTTGGTCATTAAGCCAATATACATTACATAGATGGCAGTGATGGCCGTAAAAATTTGGAAAAATCGTACCAAAAATTATCACCTGTGGAAATTTCAAGTTCAAAAATTGTAGGAAAAGCAAAACAAATTCACAAAATATAGGAACGTGTGATAATTTTGTGATTAAATAATTTTTTTTCGTATTTTTCTTTTACCATTTTAGACATCTTACGTACACTAGTAAAACTAAAGATAAATTTAGCAAGTATTATTTTAATTTGTCAGAGCCAACTTTGATGTATTTTTCAAAACGAAAGTTCGAAGAAATATATTTTAGCAATAATTTAATTTTAATATTTCTGCAATTAATATTTACTTAATACCAATATGGCCTTCTTGTATATTGTTCTTAAAGATATGTAGAAAACTTTTATATTAACATTTTATAATATTTTTGCTTTTTTCATTGAAAAACTTGAAGCTAAAAAACACCATTTTTACTATGGATTCCTATGGAAATCAGCGAAAAGTTATACCACTAAAAAAGCTTCTAAAAAATACGTCATTAAGATTATGGCTCTATACTCTAGAAGGCTCTGGTAGTATGCGTAGTATGTAAATGTAATTGAAAAACAAAAAATTTTCAGTTCCAGTGATTTAAAAAAAATCGCCCGTCATCGATTTTCATTATTCCAAATGCATTTCCCACAATGCTTCGTGCTTTGCAATGCATAACGTTAAAGTTTCATTCTACTGCGGTTAAGTTGCCTTTTCTTACGAACGGTGTGATAATAGCTACCGGGTCTAATGAACATTTGTTTTCACTGTCACCTAATAGAAATAATCCATGAGGCGGGAATGTTTGCTTGCGATATAATTGACTATTCCGTTGGACTCTTTGGTCATGTACAGAACCAGAGTATCCACAACAAATATTAATAAATTTACCAGAACTATCGCATACTGCCATTAAATTATTGATCTGCGGTACAAAAATTTTTATGTGGTATCTATCGATAGCACTTAACGCTTTCGAAAATATTGAAGTAATCGTCGATTAAATTGTTCGTCGATAAGACTATATGAATTTAACTTGGCAATTTGACTAACTTTAGTGAGAGATTTACAAAGATCAAGAATTTTGTGAACAATTGTTCTCACAGAATATCTTGATATATTGAAAATTATTCCAGTGACCCTATAGCCCGCTCTCCACTGGCCAGCCAATATAAAAACACAGAAACATGGAATTTTATTATGAATTTGAAACCTTTAAAAGTTTGATGTTGAGCGAAGAGACCGCAAATTTTATTAAGCGAATTAGCAGACACTCAAGTGTTTGCGGATATAAGCATTATCATTAGCAAATATATGCTTGTAAATTTCAGTTTTGTTTTAGTTTCTGTTACCTACAAATAAAATAAAAATAATACTGTAACAAACCTTCACAAATTACAATAAATATACATATAAAAAGTTTAGTTTGGTATAAGGCACAGTTGAATACTTTTAACCTAGTGACATCTATTTAAATATTGCATGAATTACTGGGTCTTACAAAAGTTTAGTTTGAAAAGTCTTCTGAGGCACACAGCATAAGAAAATTAAGATAAATTTTTCAACGTAAATATCGTGTGATTTTCGTAAAACAAGGAGGAATATAAGGTACTATTGCGCCAAAATTTCATGTTTTATAGAAAGGTAGCCTGAAAGCAACTTGAAAAAAACAAAAATTGGAAATGCGATACCTACCGCCCGAAAGCAAAGATTCTGTGTAGCTAACTGTGATTATTCTTTCCAGATCTGGCAACGAACCTTTTTTTTTTTGTCCGATAGAGCATATGGTTCACTCGTCAATAAAACTTTAGATTTTTTAAACCTAATATATTAATAATAAAAGCAATAAAATTGTCATTTGTGTATTGGGGACACAAAATATAATGGATAACACATTGCACAAAATATAAACCAAAATAGCTAATTGTATACCTTATCAACTTGTAGGTAAGGAAAGGGGTTAATTCTCTAATTCATTCCATGAAAAGTTAAATGAGTGTTCTGTGGGCCGATTCTTGATCCCTCGATTCCATTGACCGTAGAATTATTTTGAAACCTAAAAAATTTAGTGATTAAATAAATTGAATTTAGAATTTTGTCGAACGAACTTGCTTTGCCTGTAAGCCTGCGAACTGCAATAAGGAAGAGAAAGTTTGAATATGTTATTTGCTTTTTGTTGGTAATACTCTAAATTGTCTGCAGTCGAAAAAATATATGGCTTAGAGGCCGGAATCGAGCTTATAGCGTCTCAACTGGTATATTTCGAACAGTATTTATAACGTTTTGTTGAATGTAGTAGGTGGTCAGCCCAACGAACCATTGTGTACTCAAATCTTTTTTTTCATGGTTGTGATTAACTCTTAGAAAAAATGATTTTTTTACATGGTATAGTAAGAAAATTCAAAAGTTCCATAATTTTTCCACCACCATCATTCTTCCTTCCAACCATGTCAAAAACACGAACTACCTATTACAGTAACAAAAAAATACAGATTTTTGGCCAAATGCCTTGAAAAATATTAAATTCGTGGATTTTAACAAGAACTAAATTTGAATTGGTTCGAAACTTTACGTTTGATTACACTATCAAGATAAACCTTTCATCACTTTCCGCGTTAAAAATTTAACAAATCGACTTTCAGAAACTTTACAGAAATTTGGAAATATTAACAAAATCTCAGAAATTCAGGTTTAAATATACTCCTCCATTCGATCGCAAAAAAGATATACATACTCTAGAAAATATGAACATTCGATTGATTTTGACATGATTTTTTCAATTGAGCATTTATTTTCCCGAGTCTTACTTTCGATCTGCTGAACTTCTTACGACACAAATAAAATCAAGGTCAAGAAAAAGTAATACATGTAATATATGAATTTTTCCTCACAGTGTTACGACGAATTATTCAAATTTCGAAAAAAAAATTGTAGTAACTTAAATAATTTAACTTGAATAAAACGCTCTGGGCGTTTTATTCGAATAAAACGCCCAGTAGGCGCACTATTCGTTCAAAGCGCCTAGGCGTTTTTTACGGTGGAAGACAGTAGCTAAATTTATCTTTAGTTTTACTAGTGTACGTAAGATGTCTAAAATATTTACAGAAAAATACGAAAAAAAATTATTTAGTCAAAAAATTATCACTCGTACTTAATGTTTTGTGAATTTGTTTTGCTTTTCCTACAATTTTTTTACTTGAAATTTCCTCAGGTGGTAATTTTTGGTATGATTTTTCCAAATTTTTACGGCCATCACTGCCATCTATGTAATGTATATTGACTTAATGACCAAACGAATTGTAGTAAGATTTTATTTTAGTTTGACCAGAATAATTCAATTATTACAAGAAAATGAAAACGATTTACTTAAACGACATTCATATATGTTGAAATTTAGATATTTATGAAAGTATTTCAGAAATCATAATTAAGAATTTGTAACGTTTTTATTTTAAAAGTTGTCTTAAGAAAAGAAGTGATTTCCCATATGTTTTGTGGGCTAGCATTGGTTTTAGCTGTCTCAGTCAAAGTGGCGCCATTTATTTCTTGATGTGGAAATATTAATAACTAAAATTCGCTGTTTATTTAATTAAAAAAACATTAAATCTTCCTTTTCCAAAATTTGCCACCGTCGCCTGTCAAGTGAGACAGCTAAAACCAATCCGTGCCGTTTTGTGTATTTTACTATGAAAAGTTTGGTTTTTTCCTCGTTTCTAATTCCTTTATAAAAGCTGTGTTTTTTAGACTATGGCTTTGTATATTCAAGGTTGCTTTGGTAAGGGTCATTCAAAAAACAAATTTGAATTTTAAACTTTAAGAAACATTTGGAACACTACTAGATTGAATTTTTTAAATTGAAAATTAAAGAAAAAACTAAAAATAAAATTCATTCAAATCGTTTTCTATTGTGTTTTAATAATTGCGGCTGAATAAAAAGTATGTGTCCCAGTTTAGTGAAACAAACAAAGTGTACAAGTGAAAATTGTATTAACAAACAGTATATATATATTCAAAGTGAATTTGGTGCATTTTACGCAAATAGAAATAATTGCATACAAAGACCCATTGTACCGAAACCTCCTGTAAAGGTCAAAGCTCGAAACTAACATATTTTTAATGTTGTTAAACAAAATCCACCAACCTACTGAAGAGGTAAGATCATAATTGCCTCAAAGAGAGAGCGAACAGATCCATGGTTCGAAACAATTCATTATGACTAATTCTTGACACAGGGTTAGAACAGCCCAAATTGGTTCTGGCGTATTTAGCCAAAAACAAATGATTATTTCTAATCGCATAGGCAAGGCAGAAACATACAAATTTATTTCGGATAATGCTACAGTATCCAACTTAAAATTTAGTATCCTTTAGTATGTTTAGTTTCTTTCCCTTCTCTTAATTTATTGTAGTAGCTTAGGCAAATATCCCTATCCTGGTAAGATATGGAATATAGCCAACATAAGGTATCGATTTAAAAATCAAAAATCTTGAAAAAATTTCTATGCACTTTTAACCAAGTGAATATAGTCTTATTCAGATCTTAAAAAAAATTTTTTTTTAATAGTTTTGCGAATCCTTCAGTGATGTAGTTACAAAAATTATAAAAACTTTGATGGGTCGCATTTATTTTACATAGTAATCCTAAATAAAATAATAAATAATGATTAAAATGTAATATATTTTAGTTTCAATACACAAAACATTCAAAATGATTATGATTTTATGTTATTGCAATCATATTTCATGTGAAAATTAATACGTGAAAAAAAATTGAACGCCTATGAAAACAACGTCTTTGGAAAACTTTTGCCACGAACTAGGGAACCTATGTATTGTTTCTGCGCGTGAACTGTCAGAATTCCAGCGAGAATTGCATACTACTATACTTGAGATGCATTACTCAAGTAAACTCTAGACCAAACAATTCAAGAGTGAAACTTTTGGATCACGGAATTTATTACTTTTACGAAAAATGTATTCAAGAACTTGATAAACCCTACCCAAATTAACGTTGGGAATAGTATAAATGTAAAGCAAAGGGTGTAACTTTCTAGTGAATGATATTACGAAGCATTTTTGTAAATTTAATTTCAGCTAATTTTGAGAACACCATAACTGTAGTCTTCCTGCAAGGCAAGAGAAACTAGTGCTTCTGTAAATCTTCAAGTAATCAGCGTAAAATAAATGGAGGCTTTTAAAAGTATTAAATAAATCAATAATATAAAGTTAGGGATCCCAACGTAGAACCTTGAGGTAATTGAGGAAGACTTTGAAAAATGTCCATTGAATTTAACATGATGAGACAGTCCAATTTTACGACAGTTATCAACCAGAATGTCATGGACATCGTATCAAAGGTTTTTTGAAAATCAGTATAGATACAATCAACTTGCTGGCTAAAGATAACTTGAAAATTCAAAAAGGTTAGTCAAAACCGAACGCTTAACGTTATAACTATGTTGAGTTACTAATAATAATTTTCACTTCCGAAAATATTAAATCTTCAGTTTCTCAACCATTTTGCTGAATGTATTTAGTAGCGATGGGTCGGTAATTTTTATATTCCTTATGTCACCTTTTTTAAAAATAGGTACGAGAAACGCGGGCTTCCACTTGGAGAGAAACACACCAGAGATTAGAGATTTATCGAAAATAATTGCCAATTGCTTAGCTAACTGTTCCTTTAATCAAAAATGAAATTTTTTGTTATGTTATCTGGACCCGGTCCCTTCTTTATATCTAATGAATATACCTAGTAGAGGTTTGGTTAGGATTCACGAATTAAGTTAAGTAGAGGTTTGGTTAGAAGTATAGACTTACTGAAAATAATTTGCAAACAAATTGCAAATCACACCGCTATGATGAAATTCAGTGGTACCAACTCTCATGAAAGATGGATAACCGGACTTAGACGTCAGAAAATGTAATTATTAAATATTTAGAAGTACCAGTAACCACTTTCGAGTTTAACCTATTTAGGGTAGTTTGAGAAAATTACATAATCAATAAGCTTTTTATAAGTCCGATATAGTGTGAATGATACTTGAATCTTTGCCTTATCAAATTTTTAAGCTTTGAAGAATACCAAGATGGAAATTTCGTGGTTGTTAAATCATTTACAAATTAGCTTGTAAAAAATAATTTGGCTGCATTATCCACATCGCAGTATTTATTAAGATACTCTCAATCACAAAGGAGCCATTGATCATCAAAACTGCGCAGGCTTATTTCAACTGTTCTACAGTTGATCATAAGTAATATGATTATGTTGGACCAGTTTATTTACTCTAGGAGACATTGTAATTACATAAAATAAATAAATAACTAACATGCTTTTCAAAACTATAGACGGATATAAACCATCAGTTTTATGCGACCAGAATATTTTTAATAAATTGCAATCGCCCAAAACTAGATAATAATAACTATCAGATGAATTAAAAATAATGACAAGGATATCTTCAACCAGATATCATCAAAAATATTACTAAGATTATCGAGTTTATTGGACATATCAACCACCACCAGATTCAACTATACTTCCTCTGTTAAACATATCAAACCATAGTTGTTGAATAACCCTTTCAACCTAAGGTTAACCAGTTTTGATTTGAGACCCTTTAGTTCTGATTACATTTCCATTTTTAACAGCTAATAATTATGCGAGTATGTGTATGCGTGTTGCATTGCAAATAATTAAATGAACTCAAAAGAAAACTAATAAAAAAGTTAAACTTATCCAAATCATGCGACGACCGTATTTTAATAATATCGCTGTCATCAATTTTTTTTGCCCAAAAAAATTTAAAATTATATACGACATTCTATAGGCATTTTTTAGCTTCGTTGAATATAGCTGATTTTTGGTTTGTTTAGCGACAGTTAAAAATCTGTGAATCTGTAGACACGAATTCCAATCAACAACAATAGGTTTTGTATTCCGTCTTTGCGCTTATGTGTATTATTGTTGGCAATTTTGTTAATTAAAAAAATAAATTAGTTTGAGATGAATTGAAATGATTCGAACCTTGCTTGACGAGGCCAACTAATATTTGAATCACTAGATTGTAAATAAAATAACAATTTTAAATTATAACACAATTAAAATTATTTACACAATACAAAAATTAACATGATACAAATCCCTCAATAAACCTAAAATTAGCAAAACAACATTATTCCAAAATTACACCACAAAATCACTAAAATTTATTTAACACTTCACACTAATATTCACACTTTTTAAAATACACTATTTATGTGCACACTAATTAATTTACACTAATTACTCGATCGCAGGCGAAAACTTTACATTACAAGCATCTAATAAAATATTCAGACACTACTTTAATATTGACAGCACCTGCATTGATGACAGTTAAGTCACTACCATTCTGCAGGAACGGCATAGTTGCCCAATTTACTGTCGCAATCTTCGGAAGGTCCTGGAAAATTGGTGAAGTATTTCCTGCTTATAACTATTTCTTTTTGGATACATATTTTTTACTTGCACTACAAACTACAAACAACTGCAAACTGTTAACTGCGTCATAATTTCATGAATTTAAGTTAAATTACCCTGCACTGGATCCCAACTAAACTGAACTGAACAGCTAAATATTTATGATTTTCATTGCTACAGACGAACATATTTTAATCATTAAACATCCATATAATAATATTAATTAATCCTTTCAAATCCAAACATAAGCATTTTATCATTAACTTTAATTCGTGTAATTAATTTTGGAATAATAATAATTGTCATTTCATCTGATACCTTTTCAAAATTTAACAACGTGTAGTACACACAGAAACAGCTTAATTAAAATTTAACGTTTTGGTGCATAAAAAGCTGTTTATCAATATTTCATATAAATATTCCATATCGATTTATTATTCGGTTACACATTATATTGGATATAATGTACGAGATAATAGATATCCGATTGATGTAGACACAAAAATAGTATGGAAAATTATTTAAAATTCATCTGTCTGGATTGAATTGTGAATGGGTATACTGTTAAAAAAATCCAATACAATGGTATATTTATTAATAAAAATTAAAACATGACAGTTAAATATATTAAAACTGTAATAGTGGTAGTTGTTGAACCAAAATAATAATAATGAATATGTCGGAAACATGTACCATGTATAGATCGAATAATATGTCCACAGATTTTATAATTTACGATATTTGTTTAATTTATTGGGCGGCTCAGCAAAACGTTAAAAAAAGATTTCTTGTGACATTTGAATTGGGAAGAAAATGTCATTGTATAATAAATAAATAAAAAATTGTTATTGATAGGTGAAACAATTTAAACCGATAAACTTTTACCAAACAAATTTATTCGAGTAAATTTACATACGGCGAGTGTTGAAATAGATATCACACATCCATCCATTCACTATATTCAGTGAATAAGAATTGGGAAAAAGCTGAAAACCGATTTTGAATTTTCTTTCTATTTTGCATTAATGTCAGTATTTACCATATCCGTTCGACTCATATAAAGACAAAAAATAAATTGATATTGAATTGTTAAAAATTTAAGAATATTCTATCGGTCGCAAATTATGGGGTGACAATGTACTAGTTTATTGATTATTCCACAGTGGATTATTGAAATACAAACTAATTCATTCCAGTATATAAAGTCACAAAAAACAACAAAAAAATTATATAAATTGAAAGCATAAAAGTTCAAATGTATAGTAAAGTTATTTAGATTTGTTGTTGTTTGTTTTGTGGCAAAAAATTCTATATAATTTTTTACCAATAAATTTAATAATTTTAATGACATCAACATAATGAAAAATGGCAACAAAAAACGTTAGATTTATATTTTGGTTTCGATTTTCTTTGTTGTTATATTTGTAGACGTGCTCTGGGAAAGCATACTATTTATTTATACTTACACAAACGATAAAAAATTACCAAATAAAATACGAAATTTAAATAAATAAATAAATTTTATGGTTAACATATGAATAAATTCACAAAGATACAATAAACAAAAATTCGATGCAACAGAAAATTCACTCGAGGATGAAATAAAATTTACTGTGTATTTATTTGTTTGACCCTGTAAATTAAATTATTTATTATTATATGTTCGAAGTATATGTTCGGTTTCTTAATTAATATAAGATGCCACAAAAAAGAATAAAAGTATGTACAAAAACCATATTTACTTGAAAAGAGTAAGAACCATATTGTATTTACAAATTCTTGACTATAGTTTACGATTTATTGTTTCTAAGCGATTACACAAATACTTACTAAAATTAACCTTTTAACAAAAATAAAAATAAAAAATTCAGGATATTTTATTTTTTTCTTAATATGCGTTATTTATTACAAATTCAATAAAACGAAATAATTCCTATTCAATGCTCGTGTTTACCAAAACAAAAGTCTATAACCAATTTTATTGGTTCCCAATAAAAATAAAAATCTTTTTGAATCTCTGATTTATTTTTTAAACATCTCTTATCGCAAACCTAATAAAAGCCTGGCATAAAAAAATCATGTATTTATAACAAAAGAATAGAGTAGAAAACAAAGCAATTGAATTTCGTAAGCCAAATTACTAATTTGGGAATATATCCACTACCTACATATACCCACCTGCAAATTTAACACTCCATTCACACAGTCATGTCGCCATCTCTCATCGACAGCAAAACCTAATAAAAATACAAAGATTATATTCTGCAAAAGATAAAAATTGTTACTCGCACATTAAATAGTCTCCACTCAATAATAAAAATCATAAAAATAAAATGTAAAGTGTTTTATTGTTAAATATTGAATGTTAAAAGCTCCAATATATACCAATTTCTTAATAAAATATTTCCTGCTTTCCTCTATACAAACAGGTCTTTAAAGGTGTAAAAGCTATCAAATATATAGACCGCACAAGCATACAAATGATAAAGGCGATAGGAAGCATAAAGAAACTTATAAAATAAAAGTTTTAATCTTTATTTGAACATCAAAAGTTTCACTAACAAGTAAAGAAGAAAGTATATAACTTTTATCCTTGTACGATTCCAATGAAACACTCGTGATAACCTACAAAAATGAAATTATTGATTTTAAACCATATAAAAATGAGAAAAGCTTAGATATAAATTATGCGATTGTAATACTTAATTCATAATAATAAAAAAATATTATCAATGTACTCGTTTGAGAGCTAAACGGAACAAAAATATTCCCCAAAATAATCAATTCTCTTATATGTAGCATAATACTTTTTATTTACTTGAACGTTTAAGGCCGGGGTGCCAGATTGAAAAAACGTCGCTAGAATATTTAAACGTTTTATTCATTTATTTAAATAAACAAGACACGATATTATTTTATTTTATAACAAAAAGATGTATACATACATACTTATATATAGTCACTTAATTTTTCCCGAGTTTAACTGAGGCTTTTTGTTGACTTTTCTTCAAAACAAACTTTTTATTATTTGCCATTAAAAATTTAACATGTATTTCATTAAAATATATTTAAATCCGTATCATTCATTTTACGATGAGGAGCTTTTGATATTGTATAAACATAATTGTTTATACCACAAAAGCAAAAAAAATACTATGCCAAAAATTTCGTAATTATTTGTAATTTTTTACTTTATTTGGAGCGTAAATATTAAATTAAACCGTTTAAATAAAAAATTAAAAACATCAAATACTGCGAGTGATTATGTATAAATTACACAAAGATGATTAGAAGATTTTGAGATCTTCCATCGTTCCTTAGTAGAATTAAGTAATGTTCAATAAAATGTACAGCTAATTTATTGTCAAACAATTGGATCATTTAGACCATAGGCCTTTTCAGTCGTGCCATACTAAAAATTTGATTTCTGTGCAAAACTCAAATAAATCAAGATGATCTTGATTTTATATCAACCTAAATTTGAGGGAAGAATCTTTTTCCAAAAGCTTCCGTTATAGATCACCAAACCAACCATTTACAGTTTAAAAAAATTTTCCGTTATTTTGAGTTGGTTTTCTTAAACCAAATATTGCAAATGAATCACTTTACAGCTAAACATTCCTCTAGATGCAGTCTTCTTCAAAAACAATTTGGTTTCAAAATTCACACAGATTTTCCACTCATGTTAATTAATAGCTAAATTATTATTAACGTTTCAGACCATCCAAGATTGGTTTACAATCACTAAATAAAGCAACAAAACCGTAAACGATTTATAACTTTTCATTGAAATCGTTTTTAAGTTGACTGCAATATATTTTAGCTAAGCCATTGTGTCATGCAATAATTCCTTGTAATCCTCAAAACAAGTCGGAGACACATTTTACATTAAATTTAGTCTTCGGCTAGTTCGGCAATTATGCCGATCGATAATGTATCGGCCCCAAAACGTTTGTGGTTCTTATGAAACCTTAACCTGTTCGCCTCTAATCTTTAATTTTTTTAAAGTTTAAATTCAAAGAAATTTTTAAAAGTACGCTGTTCAGAACCATCGGTTTCCCTTACTCCGGATCATTTCGTATCGAGCTCAACACCTCAAACGTCCGCATCGGCAGGTTTGTTTAAATCATCTTAACATGCTAGTTGGGATGGATATTACCATCGTTGCAGTCTATTATTTTAAAAGTTTTAAGGGCTTTCGCTAAACCCTTTTTTCGTTTCATTGCAATGTTTAAAATGCGCATCATGCTTATCAACCATTTTACGAACATGTATAGTCGGAGTCCTACGTCAAAATTATATTTCAGAAAAATTTCTTGAAATTATTAAAATTGCATTTACAAATTTCGAAAATTTTTCAAATATTTTGAACTTAATTTTGACGTAGTCTGTGTTTCATTTGTATGGGGCGCCAACCGTTCACGATTTCCACAAAAAATGTTATAAACTAGTCGTTTATGACATTTAACAAAAATAAAGGAAACGCTAAATATAACCAACTTGTAGACAAAAAAGTCCCGCTACTGGTTTTTTACGAAACAAGCGATCGGACAAAACACACCTCCAAAAAAAGCATTTCGGCGACAATCTCAGGTATATAACTCCATGATATCTCATTTAACTCGCACAATTATTGTGTTGATCGAACGATACTGATGAGATCTGCCAAATTAAACTTTCAGTTGAGAGGATGCAAAAGAATATCCCAAGAATAATCAAACCACACACTCATCGCTATATGGAATACAAGAGAGGCAAGAGAGAGACCAAGAGGGTGTAAAAAATTTTTACACTAATTAAAATCACTTATAACTTTTAAACTGGATTAACTCGGTATGGATATTTAAGGTGTCGATTGAGCGCGATCAGTTCTACTAAATAAAGATGAGAAGTGAATTTATTAAATTCTTAACTAAAAAAAATTTTAAAAATTCATTTGAAAATGCATTTCAAATATCATTGAGAGACTGGTGCAGAAATGGTGGCGAGCACAAGAGGAGAACACGTCCCAAAAATCGAACCGAACAGCACTGTTTATGTGTGTAGGGTATTCCATGAACTCTGTAGCTATTCCTTTCAATCATATAACAAATAAAGTCTAAACAACAATTTCAATAATTTCACTTAGAACTGTCGTCCCTGGAACTGGAGTTCTATGTCTCCCAGCTCACTTCATTAGTGAAGCAAAACTTTTTTTTTTAAGAAACTGTTTTATATAATTTAATCCCTATTTAATGATCATACGAATATTTAAAATTGCTTAAAATAACTAGGCAACTCTATTTAATTATTGGCTGTGTGTTTTTTATTCGCTCCCGACAGCTGCTGTCAAGAACCGTCATATAAAATGTGACTCCCGATAGCGCTCCGCATAAATAGGTAGAGCCAAATAGTTTTTATACCAAGTTTACGCTAAACAATTGAATTAAAAATGATACTTAGTTTACCAATAAATAGCGCGTCAAATTTAAATTTAGGTGTAGAAAAATCCCTCGACAGCAGCTATCGAGAGCGAATAAAAAAATACAGCTATTAGCTGCTTAAGGGTGGGGTTATGTACAGTTGTAGCGAGCGAAATGACCACATTTTCTAGTTTTGTTTTTTTTTCTTTCGACGGCATAGCGAATATTTATTTAAATATTTATATTTATGGAGCGCCTTTTTTCAGGCACCACTTCAGTGGACATGATAACTCGAGAACGGTGCATCTAAAACCAGAATTTCATTAGTATATTGTATTGTATAGTTGCTGAAGAAAGAATTTGTCAAAATTTAAATGTTTTCAAAAATGGCGGCGGTTTTACGAAAAGTTGGTTTTTCCAAAGTGTTAAATTTTCGATTTTTTGCTCTAAACATTTTTTTTTTTTTTTTTTTATTGAAAATCCTTCGGTTAGCGAATAGCTATTATCATAATAAATAAGTAGTATAAATTTGGTATTGATCAGATTGATAGTTTCTTAGTAATCGTGTCCATCGCAAAGGTACTTTAAAAAAAAACACGATTCTGAGATAATCGCGTTGAAAGTTAAGCGTTTAAATAATTTTCTATGAAAAAAATTTAGCAAGTACTCCAAAACATGTACTAATCGATGTTGCTAATAGTTTTTAAATAAATATTTACTATGTTGTCGGAAAAAAATTGAGAAAATGTCGTCATTTCGCCCGCTACAACTGTATATAACCCCTTGAAAACAACAAATACCCTTTTATTTTCCACATAATGTTCATCGGAACTTAATAAAATTCAAAGCTTTTACTCGAATTTGTGAAAGCTTTCCCTTTCAAAACCGAAATTCGAATAAATCTTACGAAATATAAAATTTTGTGAAGGTTTTTTTTCTAAATCTCTATTGGCCATTGCTATCACTATATCTTAAACCTCAATACTATTGTAATAAAGGAGTTGTAATCTAAAACTGAGGTAAATATCTAATTTTTTATTTAAAATCACGCAAATTAGGATATAAATATTGATACATTTTTTGCTAAAATCTAAAATTATAGCCTAATTACAAAAGTTTAGCTCTTTTTAAATTTTATTCAATATTAGTATAGTTTTCAATGAACAATCAACATTACGTTCATGCTCTGATACGAATTCAAATTATAGACCAAAATGAAATATCAATTAACATACATATTGCAAAACTATATTAGGAAACTTTTTATTGATTGAAATTAAATTTATTAGCCCAAAGCATTCAGCTTTTTATTTAATTTAACTTGTATAAACGTACATTTACTATCGAAATTTGAGTTTGGATGACCCAAACGACTCTAACTGAATGAAATACTTAGAATGACAACATTTCCTCGAGTAATCTAATAATTTATTTTCAAATAATCGTGTCCAAATTTTCACAATAAAACAGACAAATTGAATTTCCTAAATATCTCATAATGTTATAGAAGAACTGAATTAGGAAAATCGTTTATCTTAAGAATTCTATTATTCTCGTTTTTCTTTTATTTTGACTCTAATCTTGGATATAGTTTTATTCCTTCTAAGGTAAAACAAATTGTATTCTATTTAATATCCGTTAATCTTCATCACCTGATTGTTGCTGTACTTTATGGGATAATGGATTTAATGGTCGAAATACCGCAGGTTGCAGCAGAATACCCATGACGTATAATCCCAAATTTCCATAATTACCTTTAACTTTTAAAATAACGAGACATGAAACCATAAAGCCATTATACACAATTTCATATTTTACAATCAAGTTGGTGGGTGGCAAAGTTTAAGGCAAAAAAAATCTTTCTTACGTTAACTGCATAACTAATGGTTTATTAAAATGTGTACACTTTTTAAATCACAAACGAGAAGAAATGTTCAATCCAATTTGACGTTTCCCCTTAGTGTTCCGGTTAACAAATATTTTATTTCTAATTAACTCCATACAAGTTATAAAGGTACCAATACTGGTAAATATTTTGACAACATTTAAATTTAATTATAGCCGCTTTAAGTGGAAAAACACCTGTCACTCAAAAATTATTTATAAACGTGCGTATTTGTGCTTTTGTTCCAATTCATTATGTATTCAACAAAAATAATGACGACTTCTTGCCTACCCAACTAAATTTTTTGAAATTTTCCGCAAAGACGATAAAAAATAAAAAAGAAAAAACTTACCAGTGTTATACATGTACGAGTATATAATATGTATATGGGAGACCGCGCACGGTACTGAAAACCTAAAACAAAACACTAAATTTAACAATAAGAGACATTTTAATGGTTTCTTATATAGAAATTACCATGCCCGAAAAACATAATTTTCCGTCATCGTCGTCTTCGGAAAATTTATATTTTTAATGTTTGCATGTTTTCATTACGTTATAAATCGTGTTTCGTTGTTTTAGAATTCTTTGCGATTGAATTTTATTAACTTCGAAGGTAACTTTTTGACAGGTAGATTAACAGTTAAATCACGGAATATTTTTGAAAATTAATTAAATTTGAATATAATACAACACAAATTTACAGTTGTTTTATATATTTTATAATAAAAAAAAAAAAAAAATTTCTACATTTTACGTTTAGAGTTGAAAGAGTTATTGATACAAAAGAAAAGCTTATAAAAAAAAATATTTAATTTTCTTGATGATGGTGGTGCCTTTATAATACTTGTGCATAATTATTTTTTTAACCCCAGGGTTACACTCACAGACTTATTAAATTTTTCTCGCATTTCTTCGTCACATACGGGAGCCGTGAGGGGCCGAAGTTTGATATTTAGCGCATCTAGGCAACGGAAAAATTTACAAAATTCATTAATAATACAAATCCCACCAATAATTATTTACTAAATGTATTCACACCTTTTCCATCTTTTTGTACGATACTGGTTGTGCTTACGCCACGATCCTTTCGCACTGGTGTACAATTAAATTTCGTTGATTCAATTATTGGTTGATGTTTGTCCGCCATTTGAAATTTTTCTTTTGTTTTTGTTAATTTTCTCGCACTAATAAACCAAAACTTGTACCAAACTGAATATTATATTTTGCTGCTATTTAATTTTTAATTGCCAAGACACGAAGATTGGTTAGTTTCTCCAGTGGATCGTAAATAAATTAATAAAAAAAAAAAAAAAATTCAAAATTCGTTACTTTTTTAATGCGGTTCGAGGCGGAGTAGCAAAATATAAAATTTTCGTCAAGCAATTATACAAAACTAAACAAAAAACATGAATAGATTGCTGAGGTTTATTCTCTAATGTGGGTAATTGTCAATGGTCACTTGGAAAATTTGATTGTTGCCAGTTTAGTTATTTAAAACGTTTAAAATACTCTTCAATTTTTTTTGATTCTAGGCCCACTAACTACATCCCACTAGCACAATTCCAACTTGCACAATTCAACTCGCACAATTTAACTTTTTGATAAACAAATGCATTAATGCGATTTACCAATCGCGCGCACGATTTACCACCCTCAATGCGTTTGATTATCAAATAGTTAAATTGTGAAATTTGAATTCGTTTAATTATAAAAAAAGTTAAACTTAAAAAGTTACCTATAAAGAAAGAACTACGAACGTTAAAGCAGTGGAATTGTGACAGTGGAATTGTATGCAGTGGAATCGTACCTAGCGGCCTAGAAGGCCTAGAATCGTAATAACTACAGCAACGGAAATATTTTTTACCATTGCTACCTTCACCATTTTTTTCGAAAGGTACACCCTTCTTTTATTATATCTTAGCTATTTAAGTTTCAATAACATCAATAAAATATTACAGTGTGTGTTTGCATTTCCGCGTAATTGTGCAAGTTAAATTGTTCCCCAGTCGAATTGTGTCAAGTGGAATTGTCCCAGTGGAATCAGGTCCAGTGGAATTGTGTCTAGTGGAATTGTGCTAGTGGAATCGCCCGGTTACCGTTTTTTTTTTAATATGTTTTAACGCTTGAAACGCGTAAGCTCTAACGAATTTGATAAAGGTTCTTTTGCAAGTCTTTCAACTTTTAGAAGATTCCCTCTTGTTTAAAGTAAACTTTGCTCATCGTACCATATTTCAAGGTCCTTTGTGTTTTAATGCATTTTAAATGATAACGTTTTGGTTTTGTTAATTTGTTAACAATTTTTTTCCAGTCAAAATTCATTATACATATTAACCATTAATGAAACTAATTAAATTCTTAAATGATCTTAATTAAAAATTTCTTTGTACTAATTTTCGTAAACATGTTTACAACCTAAATTCCCAAAAATATTTCATTTTCAGCGAAACATTTTCTAAGAAAATGACAAAAATAGATTCTACCTATGTTGTTTTTTAACCTCAACAAAAGCGATATGGTTTTGTTATCATGCGTCTATGTCTGATTTCAAGAAACCATGGTATTTTTCGCAGAAATTTTATTCTTTAACAATATTTTAAGCAAATATAGAAACATGGTTAATTTGTGACGTTCGACTTATTTAATTCTATGGTTTCCATATTTAATATTCAATGCAGCAAGAACTTTAAACAACACTGTCTATGTCACTTGTTCGCCTCTTTATATGAACTGTACCATATACACAATCAATATAAAATCAAATAACAGATTGTGTCTGTTTACCAAAATGTACATGCTCATGTTTCAAACAAGCTAAAAATGACATTGGATTTTCACAATTGGCTTTACAATCCAACAAAATAAAACAAGCGCACAAAAACAATTAAAATTTCAAACTTTTAATCAATTTTTTCTCTTCCGAGGAGATGTACGAGTACATGTTATGTAGGTACATTGTTTGTTATTGGGTTTGGTACATCATACTCGCAACACTAATTTGATTGCATTTTTTTTTTTTTTGTAGGTTCAGTGGATATAAATTAGAATATTTACTCCTAAATCACGTCCTCATCTTGACGAACAATTTTTGAATATCGTGAAATTATATCGAGTAGAATGGTACAAGAGGAAATATTTTAGATTCGATGGTAGAACTGCACTGATACCAATTTAATATTTATTATTCTAAAACAGATTGCAAATAAACACAACTGGTTTTAGTTGATCCGTCACTTGAAAATTAAATCTGATTTTTTTTTTTTGATTTGTTGCCTCAACCAAATTATCGAGAATTAATTCAGTTTGCGTATTTGCTTCTATATATTAAGGGTAAATTTGCCAAGAATCGATGGTCCCATTAGGCTTTCGAAAAAATTATGTTGATGTGACAGCAAGTACATTGAATGCGGTACTTGTTAAAAATGATACATATACAGCGAAATACTCAAAAACGGGGAACTGATACGAGTTTGTTCACTTTACGTGTGAACAAGGCTTATATGTTAAGTCATCATCTTAATTTTAAGTAATAAATAAATATTTTGTTTATAGCTAAAACACGTAGGTTGCAGAAGGTGGAACATTAATAAATGAAGTATTTAGTTATTTGTCAAATATGCAAAATGCTTTAATAGCTATACAAGCATAGAAACAACATTATAAAAACTAATTATTAAGCATTTTCTAAATTTGTATTTAAACTCGAAATTATATTTAAAAATAAATCAGAAAAAATTTAAACAGCAAAACGGTCGATTATCACTCAATCTAGTTAGACCCCACTAGCGGTTAACTAACTGCGATTAATTAAAATCCACCTGTTGGAAATTAATAGGCCGATAGTAATAGTAAAAGTTACAGAAATATGATTTTAATACGAGTATGTTTCGAAGATAGTAAGAGAATTCAATCCAGTTTCGAACTGATGAACTTATGATTATGAAAAAATCAATCTTCTCATCAGGCCGCGGCGACTGGACTGATTATACCACAATTTACATTTTATATATACAGAATGTGCTGTGCGTTTAAGTATTAGCGAATCATAACTAATACAGATGAATTCTCTTACAATTTTTCTTCTTCACAATATTCACACAGCTCTATTTCTGTGTACGCTAATTTTTACTTTATTAATTTTTTGTTGAATTTTAAATAATTCATGTAATATCTAATATTAAAATGGTCTAACCACCGGTAGCATATTAGATATTACATGAATTAATTAATATTCAACAAAAAATTAATAATTACAGAAATAGTCAACATTTAAAATTATTTTTAATTAATTATTACTTTTTTAATTATAAATGCTATTACAAAACGCTTGACTGTTCTGCTATAAACAAAATATTGAAACATAAAATACGCTATCCCCTAAATTTTGAATTTTAGGTTAATTTTTTTGAATTTAAACGACAAATGCCTCTCAACCGATTTAGAGTACAGACTCCGTGATAACAAATTCTTAAGATTCCTTATTGGCACTGGAGCAAATAAGAATTTTATTAAAACCGAACTCGCCAATGAAACCATTCAACGTGGTTTGATAAAAATTAAACAGAAGATATCAGCACAAATATTCAGGAATTCTGGTAACGACATTAAAATGGATTTTTACGTCTTACCAGGATTTAACACTTTTGATTGTATAGTTGGCGATGGTGACACTAAAAGTAGTGGAAGCAATAATTAAAAGCTTCGCTTAGGAAACAATCCATGTTGCATTTGTGTAATCTCACTTCCAACCTTATAGAACAGAATATTAAACACCAATTTTCCTGGACCTGTTCGCTAAGTGCTTCTCTTTTATGAATGGGCCTCAAAAATGATGCCTTCCAGTTCTGTAATGTTTAGCCTATTATTACCTCAACAATTTTTTCACAACTATTTTTATTTGTTTTGTAAAATTAAATTGACCGTACATATTAAAGCTTTTATACCGGAAACATATTCCGTACGTAATTAATTTTAATATCCAATTTTTTTTTAAATAAATTCTACCGTATTTTGTCAAAAACGAATTAATTTGTATCCTCCATTTTCTCAATTATAAGCAAACGTTTGTTTTCAGTCAACAAAATAAAAAAATTGCCCTGAAAAAATGAAAATGTAGAAAAATCATCTAGATTTGTTTTCTTTTACGTAATGTAGTCTACCGATTCGCAGCGAAATTAGAAATAGAGGCAACTTGTATAATTTTGCATGCCATACATCCATGTAGTTATTATGCATACAATTATTGTGCATACTACATACTTCATGGACACTATTGTATTCTAATTTCGAAGCAAGGAAAATTCCGCGCGTTGGTTTCTACCATTAATGGTTATTAAACGAATTTTTCAAAGTTTCCAAACATATTAAAGTTGTCCTGTACAAACAATACAACATTTATCATGAAAAAATATTGTTCGCGTTAATCCTTTCTAATGGGAAAATCACATACACCATCTAAAACAAACTCTTTTTGCATGATGTCATATTTCATCTTATCTTTGACAAGGCATATGTTTATTCGTAAATGACAAAAAAAGGATTTTGTTGTATTATATACTATATATGTATTGTATATATATGCGTAGGTTACCAACCGAATCCATCTCGCCTTCCGCACCTCTTGTAAATATACAGGTATTACACCTTACCCGCTCGTGTATACAGTCGAATTTTTATTTTACTTTTCTAAACGAAGGATAAAAATTATAAAGGATTTCATATCGTGCTTTAATTTGACAAACGAAGAAAAAATTTCTTTTATTTTATACGTCGTAAATAAGCATCTCCAAAATGTTATTTTATCATGAAAGGTGTCAACGCGATGCTCAAATTTTTAAGGAAGACGTTATGGTAGTAAATCATATACCTAGTACATGCGACTTAGGGTTACATACAAATTTAAAAAAAAAAACTGTAAACACAAAACGTCTTATAATTAAAAAATAATTTCAAATTTTACTTAACCGCAGAAATATTAAAACAAAACGGTTATAAACCTCCACATTTATTGCCGAGTTGATGAATAATTTCCATACAATTTTTCATTTTGTGAATGCTACTCCTACTCTAGTTGTTGTTCGTATCAAATTAACTAAAAACAAAAATGTTATGTGGCACGTAGGACGAATTTCATAAAACATTAAATCCATGATATAATAGCAGTGGCACAATGGCATATTATGTTGTATATGTGTACACATATGATTTATACAAACAATATAAATTCTGTGTAATTGCATGTATGATTGTCACATATATAAACTAAATGTATTTTGCTGTGTTCCGCAATTTCAAGAATATTTTGAAAAAAAAACCTGCATGGATGGATGAGCCAACGAGTTGTGCACGAAATTGGATATATACTACAAAACGTGCGAGTTTATATTATGTATGTGTATACCTTGAAATATTATTTGATGGATGATTTGTACGGCGGATATTTTATCATTGGGGTGGTTAATTGGTGAAATACAACACCAGCACATGTTGTAAGAATTTTTTTTCAATCATCACTCAACAGTGACACAATTGTTTTAATTGTTCAAACCTGCTTACCTGCTGACCTACATTCTAGTAAACCATCAAATAAAGCATTGCATCAGTTACACAAAAATAACCTTTAGTCCCATAATATTAGAAAAGTTTAAACAAATCAGCTTTTAATAATCTAGCCCATTAATTTCGCTTAAATTTAGCAGATTTTTATCGTAAAAATAATTAAACAACAAATTTTCTCTCATACGTATAAACACAACATAAACCATAACCAAAGATCAATATTTATGAGTTTTTATGACACGTGTTGCTTGCTTGTTAAATGTGTTATCTGAAGTGTTAGATTTACTCGTTTACATGTGAATATATAAAACTGTGTGTAATCAATAGATTTTATGAGATTTGCACAACACAATCAATTATTAAATTTCAATCAACTTCTAGCGCGTGCGTTCGTAACTGAAATATTAAGAAAATTTAAATGCGCCAATACCAAGATTTTGAATTTTGTTGTTTTTATAAAATACAGTATTAAATTACCATATTCTTGTTAATCATCATCATCATCATCGTCATTATAATATAAGAACAACTCGAACACAACAAAAAACTTAATATTATTCATGATTAAAATCATTAAATTTATAAAAATATGTATTATAATAATAATAGAAAAAAACGTATTAATAATCATAAAATATTAGAAAAAAAAAAAAAAATTATTTGAATTTTTTTGTTTTTATTAAGATAATGAATTTTATTACCAAAGTTTCGCAACATGAAAAAAAAAACTTTTTCAACAAAACAAAAAAAAAAAATGTTTTTGTTTTATATAAGGAAAAGCTTAAAATACTTAATGTTAGGAATAATAACAGTCAACTTAACAAAATTATGAAATTATTTTCTTTTTTTAATTTTAAATATTTTAATGTCTTAATTTTTATTTATTTATAGAGATTTCGATATGCATACATATACCATATGTGTATTATATTCTGTTTATACTCTTAATTAGTGATGTATGCGAATGTAATTAAAAATAATTAGAATTAAAGATAACCAAAGATGAATTACAGTGAGAGCGGAAGTTTAATGATTTGAAATTTAGGTCGTATTTAGAGATATCATGAAATGTTAAGCGTATGTTATGCGAAATCATAATGAGGATATTAAATGGGTTGTAGTAATTTTCATTATTCCACTGAAAAGTGGGTTCAACATTTTTTTTTTTTTTTGTTGTGTTTATGTCACAATTGAAAATCGAACATATGACTTTAGCTATTTGATCAAAATTTGATGTTAAAGTGAAACAATTATTTTCAATTTTTAACAGTTTTAGAAAATTTTCTGGATTTTTCGAAAATTTTGGGGAATTTATACGAAACATATTAGAAAGTTGTTAAGCCACACAAATGCTCAAATTGTACTGTAATAGAGTGAAGAGAATAATTTTAGAAAGATTAAATGTAAATACTTTCGTGTGGAACATACTGCAAATTTTTAAGAAATTAAAATTTATGTTAAATTAACACCAAAAATAATTATAAGGAGAAGGTAAATTATCACTAATGTAGCTTGAAGTTCTGGAACAGTTAAAATAGTTGGATGAGCTATGCGTGCATTTAAAGCATATACACCTCTTTGATTATACAGTAATGTGGTCCTTGGAATTTTTGTATTTTTTACTTGCTGCGTATATTGTCATCCCATTTTCTATTTCTTCATAAGTGCATCGATAATGTCATTCTGGCTGTATGGAAGACGTTTTATTTTGGTTGCCATTCTACCAAAAATTGATAGTGCTTTACTAACAGGTTTGGATATAATCCTGAATTAAGTTTTTAAGGGGATTTACTATCATTAAATGTTTCGAAAAATTAGAGTTAGTTTTTTGGTTACGCGGAAATATAACTTATTGCAGAACAAATAAAGTATTAAATAAATGTTTAAAATTTGGTAATGAAGTTAAAATAATTTAATAAAAACCCAGTATTTTTTTATCATTAGACTGACATATATACTTAGGAGCCTAGGCTGAGGCATGGGTGAAATTATTACTGACACTCGTCTCCTTATTAGAGCAGTAACATTTTACATTAAATTTAAAATGAAAGGTAATGTCTTTTATTGAATTTATTAAATCACATATTTTATTCACTATGTAAAGTCTTTATTAAATTTTTAAATTACATTTTTTTGTTCACTATCTAGATTTTTGACTTCTTTTGATTGTGTTTACTTAAAAACTAAATTTTCTTATATATTAATTTTTAATTCAATTTTTATTTAGTAAGCATATTTTATATCGTCAGCACAAATTAAAATAATTTATATATAATTTGTGGACTGAATTCCACTGCGAATATTGACTTTTAAAATATGCTTACTTTACAATATTAACAATTCAATAACCTAAAGTAATATATTTTATAAAACGATGATGGATGGCATTACAGAAACCTAAAAACCGTTTAATGAAATAATAAACTTAATTTTTCGAATAAAGGATATAAAAATATCGCTTTTTGATCTATTACTGACGTATGTGTCAATAAACGAGACAAGACGGTCTTTTATTTGTACCTAATACTGACATAATTGATTTAATCAATATTTATATTTATTTTCATTTTTTAGCATAAGCAGACTTAATTAATTAAATTATATTTTTGAATTTTATATTTTATATTGTTTTGTATTAATTAGGTTTCACAAATCTTATTTCAGAACAGCAATTTTTAATTTTGTTTCATTACATTAATAAACTTAATTAATATAGTTACCAGGAGATTTGACGTTTTAACAATTTTTAGTTTATTTTCAAAGTTAGTATTTAATGATAATTAACTAATTTCGATCTTGATTTTCAGAAATATTCAGAGAAACCCAATGTAGTTTCCCAAACACTTTAAGCATCCAGTGGACCGGTAGTTGCAGAAATTGTGTTGTATTCTGATCGGACTGGTGATATTAATGATAATTCAGTACAGAACAGCAACAACGTCAAGCAACTTTTGCTATGACTATAGTATGAGAATCTTCCCTCTTCGGCTAATAAAAATTACCTTTTAGGGCGAAGAAATGTTTCCAGTGCCGTGAATATTACTAGAAATAAGAAATTAATTTTATTTGCTAAGGATGTTGTTTGAGGTGCAACAGGATTCCAGAGATCTACAACAGTAGATAGATTGTGTTGTCTTTGTGCCATTGTAAAAGTATTAACTTATCGATCGCTTGGTTGCCTGTAGTCGGGTCGAGTCTGTCACAACTAACAATCCTATCCTCTCCTTCGGTTTTGTTATATGTAAAACGGGTGTACGGGTGTACAGTCATCACTTAGATTAACAACAACAATTATCGATAATCATCACCATTAGTAAAAAAATTTAGTTTTGCATTTTTTTTTTTTTTGTGTTAAGTTAATTAAGTAAACAAATTTTATTCATACTAAATAAAAATTATTAAGAGATTAAGAGATAATTTTGAGAATTAATATTATAAACTAATAAAATGCGAAATTCTACACTAAACTAGAACAAATATTTTCAAGCTCTGTTACTGAGGGTATCAAAGAGGCTGAAAAGTTTTCATAGCTTTCTATTTTAAAACTGCGATTGTGTATGATTATGATTACGAATGTAATGGGGCTGCCTTAGGCTCCCAAGTAGAACGTATTTAAAATAAAACTTAACTGTTATCTCCCGCGTCAAGGTCGAAAAGGCTGTAAATGAAAATAATCGTATTTCTACTAATAAACCCCGATTTGAATTTTCACTTGTACACAGTATTTGTAACCAAAACCATCTAACACGATCATAAACAATATTGATTTAATTTTTAATTTTATTTTTGCTTCAAAGAATTTAAATTTTCCGTAGGAATTTATTTATTGGAAACCTTAAGCGGTATTCCTAACTGTGTACACTATTTAACAAAGAAACTCTTATTAAAAGTCTCGAAACACGCGCGGTGTTGCACCCAACAGCTAATAAGCTGCGATTTATTTTTGCTGTGCGGATATTTTGATTGGCACACGTAACGTCGTCCCTTTGTTGATTCGTTTCTCCAAAATCTTCAGAAAAGTGTTAATTGCATTATATAACTCAGTTTACTGACTAAAAAAAATGTTATATATATAGTATACCCGTTTATTTAGCTAAATTGCTCACACAAAAATTGGTGTACATATATACGGCATAGCATTGATATTCACATAAGAAATTACACGAATTTTCTTTACGGTTATTTTAACATTAATGACCAGATGAACAAATTACAATTGCATCTCAATTGCGTTGAAATTTGGTAATTGGTACTAGTGAGAATTAAATTGTTGTTCCATTACGCGAGCGAATGCTTATCTTCATGATGAGGTACATTAATTTTGGATAGTCTATGTTTTCCATCATGTAACGGATCATTTTGAATGTCAACGCCCTCTTTTTTCGGGTATGCTGGAGTCGACATGGGAGGTTCTTTGCCGCCAAAATCTCTATTAGATCATTACAAATATTCACGCCATGGCAAAATATAGCAGTGGAATTCTATTCCAAGTGGAATCTTAGTTGTTATATCGAAGCTTGATACCGTTGGCCTTTAAAATACATTTTTTTTTAAATAATTGAAACTTCTCTGGAGAACTCCAAGAATTTTACCCGCCAGTCATCTCTGTAACTAGCCATTTATTTTTTTGGAATTTGTCTAATAACAATCTTTACCTTGGAAATTAACAACCAAATACAAAAATTTATCATTAAATTATATTGTCAAATATTAGTTTTATAAACTAAAATAATTTATTGTATGGTTTCGCCGTATACTGCCAATTTCTCAGTAATACGTTCCCATGCCATTTTTAGGCCCCATTTCTTTTGAACATAATTTGAATAACCTCAAAAATCAACGTCACTTACTCTGTCCTTTTAAATTGTGTTATGTTGCCTCTTTCCCTCAATGTTCGTTCAATCAAAACGTAACAGTTGAACCAACTCGATGAACAAATCTTCGAACAAATAAAAAAATTGCAAAATGACTGAATGAATGAACAATTAATAGAACTGTGATAAGGCCTTGAAAGAAAGTTACTTGGTTTTTATTTTAATATGCAAATTCATTTATTTGTGTAGTACGGAAAAAATGTTAATACTGTTGATTCCTCATTAGGGCCCAGTTGGCCATTATTTTTTGTCATCATCGCTGTTGCCGTTTGGGTGAATTCTAGCGAGTGGAGCTCGACCTGAAAATTTACAATCTATCTTACACTGAATAAATACAGTTTATCGACACCAACATTAGAACTCTCTAAACAAGAAATTTTTCGTTGCCTTTAAATTTTGAATTTAATTTAATGATTGTTTTGAACGAATCCTGGCAAGTCGAGGATCCATCAAAATTAGGTAGATTACAATATTCGATGAGGCTGATCTGAGAACAAAATTTCAGACCTCTAGGATGTGTGAGGAAAGCTGGTTGAAAAGAATCTCAATGATGTTGAAATAAAAAGACAGAAAGACAAGTAAGGTTCATGTCAAATTAGACTAATTTTTTCCAATGCTAATTGACCGATATGATATTACATCTAAAGAGCTATAAGTTTTCTATTTTTTTGAAATTATTAATTAAAAAAGTGAATTAACAGTCAATATAAGACTCAAGTACGAAGCATGCGCCTAACACCATATCGAATAGACTTCATATACAGTGTACCTATGTATTTGGTTAAAATCTGATTGTTAAGTAGAAAGACTTGTGAATCTAAATAGTAAAGTACTCTCTTAGTAAAGTACTCGCAGGCGTCCCAATGTTTAGTGACAATGCCGCCATACATTTGGTTGGTGCAAGAAACTTTTTTGCTGAAAACTTAAATATGGAGACTGCTGTCAAATCTACCAAATAATATATTCCTGGCACAAATTTAAATAGCTTGCCACTTACCTATCAAATAAAATTTTGTGCCATCTAAAAATCTAAAATAAGCCATTGCACTGGTAAGCTGTTATAATTTTAAAATGTACAAATTCTATAGCTATAACTTGTACAAATTCTATAGCTATAATTTATATTCGGTTTTCGGTATGTCCATCAGTGCGTCCTTTGATTTTTCCATTATTTCCTCTCGGCTGCTGAAACGCGTTCCCCGTAATGGTTTTTTAACTCTATTGAACAGAAAGAAGTCACAGGGAGCGAAATCAGGTGAATTCGGTGGCTGTTAGATGGTATTTGTTGCATTTTTCGTCAATAAATTACGAATAATGATGGCACTGTGCAACGGTGCGTTATCATGGTGCAAGATCCACGAGTTTTCTGCCCACAATTCTGGTCTCTTTCGGCGAATTGCTTCACGCAAACGTCTCATAACGCCCAAATAATACTCTTTGTTTACGGTCTGGCCTTCTGGCAAAAATTCATGATGCACTACACCGTTGTAATCCACGGAAACCGTGAGCATTGCCTTCTTTTTTGACTGAAAACGACGTGGTTTTTTTGGTCTCGGCTCATTTGGTGAACGCCATTCACTTGCCTGATGTCTGGTTTGCGTGTCGTACTCATAAACCCACGTCTCGTCTCCAGTAATGATCCAAATGATGAATGTGGGATCGGATTCAGCCTCGCAAATCATGTCTTTTGCGACGTCAACACGGTCTCTTTTTTGCATGAAATTGAGGTCTTTTGCACCAACTTTGCTGCTACACGACGGAAACCCAAATCATTAACCAAAATGTCTTGGACGGATCCATAGGCAATGTTCAAGTCCTCCGCTATCTCTCTGATGGTTAATTTGCGGTTATTGACCAACATTTCTTTTACTTTATCAATATTTTCGTCGGTTTTCGATGTCGATAGTCTGCCACTGCGTTCATCATCTTCGATTGACTCACGACCACTTTTAAACCGCTCGTGCCACTGGTAAATGACCGTTTTCTTTAGTGAATCGTTACCGAAACACTTTTCCAACATTTCCAACGTTCGTGCACCATTAAATCCGTTTTTACGCAAAATTTAATACAAGTTCGTTGTTGCAAATTTAAATCCATTTCTAAAATTGTAAATAATCGCAAACACACACAGAGATAGATGTAGTCTTGACTACGTAACTCTTGCAAATGTCAAGCTATGACGCTAAGATTTAGAGGGAATATCAACAACAGATGTACCAACTTAACAAAAAAAAACAGAACTCAAATCGGAACGATGGGAGCGCCACACGATGGTTATTCTGGATCTTTTTGATCAAGGTGGTATTTTACTGTTTCGTGGACGAAAAATGGTAATTCCACCATCATTAACAATATACAAGTTCAAACCAGAAATCTAGATATATTTGAAGATCTTTGTGGCAGACCTTCGCTAATTATTGATTACCTAAGATGAGACTGATCTTGTCATAATTTTGCTTCTGAGGACGGCAATTCCATTCTTATGAAACCTTTCGAATTGTCTATTCAGTTCTCCTAAGGGGAAGCACGTATCGTGAATATGAGAATAATAATATTGCAGCTTTTTGGAATAATTCCATTGGACCCAAACCCAAATGCCACATTATACAACTGTATAACGGAATAACATTAACAAATTTAACATTATGCCCGAAACAGTAATTTAATCTTATTGTCAATCCTAAAATGTAAATGTTAATAAAAAACATAAAACTTTGTTGAAATGTGTTTGTGTTTATGTGTAATACCTGATGTCCTCTTTCTATTATAAATCGCATAATGACTTCACATGCCATTTATTTTTATACAAACCCTTTACAAAAAAAAAAAATGGGATTTGCTGCCATCTGCTTATATCTGAGGATAACAAACAACAATATTATTGTATATAGTAAAATAAAATATGCAACAAATAACCGGTACTAGAATTCAAGAGAGCTAAACTCAAAAAATCTCGAGAGATCTTTTGTTTATTACTTTTTTTGAAGCAAGGCTCCGGAAAAAATAGTCAAGTAAAAAACAGCAGGAATATAAAAAAAAAATCAAGAAAATGAAAAAGGTAAAATTCTTGAGGGCATTTCAATATTTTCAATATGTATTACCTGGTACGTATACACACAAAAAAAAAAAAAAAATCTTTGAATTATTGAGGAAATTGGAACAACACATATCGACATTTTGAATACATATCGACATAAAACGAAAAATGTCAAAATTTAATATTGATGATATTCATGTACCCATTGATGTTGGTGACGGTTCGGAAAACATTTTTTTTGTGCTTCTCTGTTTTCAAGAGTTTTACATATAGTATATAAAATTGTATAAGGCAATATATTTGTATATTTGTATTCGGTATATGTAGTTTGATTTATACTCTCGAGATTTTCAATTAAACTTTGATCGAATATTTCAAATTTAATCATAATCGTCATATTGATGTTGCTGTATCCAACAGTGGCCTTGTTTGTTCGCTTTCCGTACAAATTTTTTTTTTGTGAATGTTCTGTGTGTCGTCAATAACCGTACACTATGTTTAGAAATATTGTCAAGTTTTATTTGGTCTAATAAGAAAGGAAGTTGCGACATTTTTATACAAAGCTAAATAATTGAATATAATTTCAATTAAACCAAATACAATAGTAAAATGCTCTTACACGAAATAATTTCTGTTCAACATGAATTTTTAATTTACATTTTTTTGTAAACGTAAAACAAAAAAAAAAAAAAACTTTTAAATAGACAGAATAATAATAATCGTGGAAAATACACCTGAGATTGTGTATCTATAATACGAACATAGCCAAACGTAAAAAAAAACCAACAAAAACTTTTGGAAATTTTTATCTCGTGTTCCTTTATACCACCTAGAAAAGCTACCATTCATAATTTTATTCCACATTTTATATCTCTTCCAGTTGCTTTGGTTAAATTATATAACATTGCTGCTTTTATTTACAATTTTCATTTTTTTTATTGTTCTTACCTGGAAAATCTCGGAATTCACGTTGCGATTTTTTATTTTTTTGTTACGGGGACATATACGGAATTAAATGGTTTAAAGTTTCCCAAGCGGTTTATATATATGAAAAAAAAAATTAAATCTCCCGCATATAAATTACATTTTAGAATATTTGCTCTGGTTTTAAATTTAAAAATCAACCGCTCACACTAACCATTCCAGTAAGATCATATTCGGGATAGATTATTAAAAAACCATATGCATAATACCATCTGCAACCGTTAACCTTATAAACAATTATTGTTAGTACTTATCATTGTTATCATCATCATCAACCCCATAATAAAAACGTAATAATCACAATCCACACAGGCACAGTGTAACATACTTGTACAATGCCATATACTAAAATATTATTATGGAAGTATAAGGATGGAAAAGGTGAATACAACATAGCCCGCTGTTAATTAGTTTAATGAGTTTCGTAATTAGAAAGATAAAACCAGCATAATGTTAATATAAAATACGAAGAATAAAATATGTTGAATTTTTTTTTGTCTTATAATTGGTGTACCTACAGTTAGAAATATAAAACTTTTTGATTTTTATTTAATTTGCATATATGTGTAGGTATAAATATGTGATTTGGTAACGTGATTTGCAGTAGCACTTATGATTTGGGGCGCTGTTTTAAATTGCATGTCAATACATTTGTACATTCTATATTTACCGATTTGCCGAATACATATCCAATTTTGAATTGTAAGACAGACGGTTTCTGGAAGGAATGATGTGGCGCTCTTTTGGAACTAAGACAATCCAAAGAGTGGTGACACTATACATTTTGTAGGAACTTCCAACCAGGAAGGAAAGTTGTTTATTCACTGTGTCTGACAGTATATAGTTAAAACTGTTGAATAGGTTTGAAACTCAACCTCAAAAATTACTAATATTTGAAATTCAGCAAAATCTTATTTAAAATTTTGACAACAACAACTTATCATTGGAGTTCTACTAAAAATTTTGTGTAAGATTGTTACTTAGATCTTTAAAAAAATGTTAGCAACTGAAACCCAATTTACTTAAAGTATTATTTATTTGTATTTTTTATTAAGCGAAGCAGTGGAAACTATTTAGTTAAAAAATAATTATTGTGTTTTAAATGTAAAAATTTTAATTGATGTTGTAATACATTTTTATTGTTTAAATTATCGTATTTTATAAAGATTTGTATTTGTATTAAATTGTATTGCTGCTTAAATAAAATTATTTTTTATTATTTTTCATCAATCCAGTGTAATCTGAAAACAAATTAATTTATTTTAAAAGAAATTTATATTTGTGAAATAAACAAAATATTACATTATTGAAGAGCTGCATGATGAACAACGTTCATAGTTTTGCTATTTCCAGCAAAAACGTATAATCCAGATGGCTTTCCGACGCAAGAACATGCGACATAAAGTTGGCCATGGGAGAAGCATGGTGATTCCAAATCAATACCTCATATGTTGAATGTTTGGCCTTGTGACTTATTTATTGTAATTCAAAATGCCAATCGAATTGGAAATTGAAGTCGCTTGAATGGAAATGGCGAATCTATTGGTATCATAGGAATACGTGGTATTAATACATGTTCTTCTACGAATTTTCCTGTTATAATTGTCGCTTCAATAACATTGCCATATATTTTTTTAATTACCAAGCGAGTTCCGTTACAAAATTTAGGCGATTGAATATTGCGCAATAAAATAATTGGAGAACCAATTTTTAATTGCAAATGATGTGGTGCCAAACCTGGTATATTTATGAAATTTAAAAATTCCGTTGGATAATTAACTGCTTCACTTTCTTCAATGACAGTATCGATTGATTTAAAAGACATTGTTTCTGTATCCAACATATCTTGCATTCTTAGATTCAAAAATTCTACTTCAATATTTTTGGGCGCTAAAATTGCACGATTTTGTAACCATTGAATTTGCTTATGGTTTTGTAGAATGTTTGGATATACATTTGTTATTAGTTCTTCCCGAGAATTAACAATTGTACAGAAATTTTCTGGAAATTCGATTTCTTTGGTTATTTGATCAGCAGCAATTATTCCATTTCCAATGTCAAGCAATTGTTTAGAAAAAAATTCAGCTGTATTACTGTTTGCCATAAAGATGAAGATTTAAGGTATCCGTTTATTTCATCAGCGCATACGTAGATCGTGGTATAACGGGAAGTGTTTGTCTGAAATCCCCAGAAAGTAAAATTATGGCTCCACCAAAATTGTGTTGTTCTTGAAATCTTTTAATGTTCGATCCAATGCCTCCAATGAATGTTTATGAGCCATTGTGCATTCGTCCCAAATTATAATGCGACATTTTTGCAGTACTTTGGCCATGTTTGAATTTTTTTTTATATTACATGTTGCGTTTTCATTAGTTTGAATATTTAATGTCAGTTTAAATGCTGAATGCGCTGTTCTCCCTCCATCTAATAAAGTTGCAGCAATTCCTGACGAAGCAACGGCTAATGCAATGTTACCAATGCGTGTGCAATGTTTTTCCAGTTCCGCCTGGAGCATCCAAACAAAAGAAGCCCCCAGTTAGGGTTTGAACTGCATGTAAAATTCTGTCGTAAATAATTTTTTGTTCATCTATTAATTTTGGCTTATTAATTTGAACAAATTCCATTAAATCAAGCGTATTGTATGATTGTTCTCGTGAAAGATCATAATTAATTGGAATTGAAATAGTCATGCAGATATCCTTAAGTCGAATTAAACAGTCATTGAACATGATTGGTAAGAAATTAATTGTGTTGTCGTTGTGAATACTGCGATGTGTGTGAAGAATATCCTCAGTCATTGCATTTTTGAATTTTTCCCATAGTTCATTTGGATTCGAAGGACTGCAAATTGTAATGATAATGGCGAATAATTATCGTATTTGATTTGGAGATTAGGTAATGACTGCATCGTTTAATGTGGAATCCCAATGTAAATCTGCTTCTAATAAATTCAAAGCCAAACATGCTTTGTGAAATGTTTCATGTTGGTGTCCATTAACTGTTTTTAAATTATTAAATGATGTAGGTCCTCGAACATTAATTAATAATAAACGTAAATAGAAACATTCTTTTTGATTTGGATGAATGGTGTAAATTCTGCCTAAAACATTTGACTTAAAAATGCTAGGATGTCCATCGACAGGTGTACCTCGTTTTCGAAGTTCCCATTTTTTTTTTATCCCACGTATAGTAGGAAGGAATTTCTGAATACAGCAAATTATGTGTAAATTAATTTTGTTGTTGACATGTATTGAACAATTTTGTTAAAGTAGTTTTTGGTGGAGAAGCAGCTCGCTGTGCAATATTTTGGTCTGTAAAATAGACACGTTGTCCATTTTTAAGATGTACCGCTAGATGAATTACTACTGGATCTCTTTCGTGCATTGAAAATGAAAAAATACGCCAAATAGCCTCGCTGGTGCTTATATCTTCTAGTTTGAAATCTTGTAATTTTGTCATTTAAATTGTCTTGTCGCTCAATATTGAAAACTGCCATGCCAATTCCTTTGTTGATATATTTGCAAATATATTTTATGGATTTTACGGATGAGCATAGTTCAACAATGATGTGAGCCTTAAATGTTTTTGATAAAAATGGCGAATAAGGCACAATCCATCTAATGTCAACTTCAAATTCATTTGTGTGAAAATTTATCGTGAATGACTTTCCAGAATTCTCATCTTCTACGATATAATGGATAGCTATCAATTCCAGTAATCGTATGCATTGTAAAATCTTTAGGAAAACTTTTGGAACATTTACCATAATCATACATGGTGAATTCATATTAAGTGCTCCACATGGACCATGAACCATATTTAATTTAATTTCAAACAATTCTGGATTCGTGTCTTCATCAGGAATTTCAGCGCTTATTACGTTGTCGATATCGATTGATCTTATTTTATTTGTCAGCCAAATTAATATATGAGCATGAGGAAGTCCTCTTTTTTGCCATTCGATCGAATACATCCAACAATTCGTTTGCCTATACACATGATACTTTGTAATGAGATCCATTAAGGATTTTAGCTTTTGTTTAAAAACTCATGCTATAATGTCATGTCGATCATGCGATTGTTTACCATGCTTTAATAATTTTACAATATTGTTCCATTTTGGATTGCATGTGAATGTTATAAATAAATCGGGTGTTCCGTAATGACGATCGAAAGTCATAGCGTCTTGAATATACTCTTGCATGCTCGTCGCTTCGTAATTTTGACTGATTAAAAACGAATGTATCGTAGACGTTCACTCTCGATTTTTGGCATACATATCGACAACATACTGATGATATAAATATCTACATTTTAGAATGTGATTGTCTTCAGTAGATCTAATCATTAGTCGATAAGCGTAATAATTCATAGCACTAACTTTTTTGGTCAGGGTTGGATGGCTTTGTTTTGTTTTATGTTGATGTGATATCAATCATCACCTTCCCAAAAAATTAAAGAGTATTGCAATGCGTCGTAAGAGCGATGAGCTTCTTCAATTTTCTGAATGACGTTATCTCTACGCTTAATGACTATGTCACGTGATTCAAAAGCTTCCCCAACCATTACAATAGCAACTTCATCAACTGTCGGTGCATTATATCTACGGACGTGGGCACCTGTTGTTGTTTTATCTGCTTTAATGACGATCATGTAATTATCATTTTCCAATTGTGGTTTAATTTTTTGGAACAATTGTATTAATTGATTTTTTTTCCATTAAAAATTGTTGAATTGTATTAGTGATTTTACGCTCTCGAATTACGGTTAAGCGATGTATTTCGCAACGTTCTTGAACTTGCTGTTCATTTGATCCAATAAAATATATTTGCAAAAATTTCGCATTTTCATTTGGCATTGGATACATTGATCCAATGTGGTGATAATCTTGGCCTTGAATTTTAAAAATTCATGCAAAATTACGACCAAGAGAACCAATATTGGTAGTTTGTTTTGCGCCAAAAGATGTCATTTGGAAACATTGATTAAGTTTCCTTATTTTTGACAAAAATAGCTTTGAATCACTTGATTCTCCTGTCATCAAGGATTTTAAAGGTTCAGGTGGTGGATTTAAAATTGGTAAAACAACTTTACCTGAAATATTTTACGATAATATTTTATGAATTTCTGACGTAATAAAAAGGGGGAAAAGGGTGGTTAATGTAATTTTAATGCATGACAATAATTGCATTCTTTATCCATTTCTATGATAAAAATTTTAGGATGGACGTCATAATCGATGTCTGCTTCATAATTAAAGGCAATACGATGAAATATAGCAATTACTAATATTGTTCTGTTCCGCTCGTATTGAGCGTTCGATGCTCTTGCCGCAGCTCGAACATTTCTATTTGCTCTTCGAGTAGTAATTCTTCGAATTTCGGTTATATTTTCTTGTTGAATTTCACGTTGTAAATTGCGCTACCTTTGTGTCTTTAATTCTGATAATTGTTGGTCAGCATTAATATTTTCTCTATATCGTCTAATCACTTGGTTTCTTCGCGTATTGCGACCAATATTTGAGCGTCGCATTTTTATGAAAGAAACACTTAATTTTACAATACAATGGAATTATCTTTAACTGTCACTTCGTGTTGTTGGTAACACAATCAATAATTGAAAAATGTATGCACTATTACTATTTTGTAAAATTTTATTTTTAATCGTAATTCACGTAATCGTATTATTTCACATTTAATT
This sequence comes from Tipula vernalis, assembly GCA_958295665.1. NCBI lineage: Eukaryota > Metazoa > Arthropoda > Insecta > Diptera > Tipulidae > Tipula > Tipula vernalis. Next base: position 24,990,694 of record OY282558.1, on the reverse strand, counting down.
AATTTGTTTTTAACAGTTATTTTGTGTAAATTAATAAAAATCACTACGTAATAACGTTTTTTTACGATTAATTATAAATTTTATTTTTAATTTTGCGTCCTACGATGTATTCTTGCGCGTGCTGTAATGAAACTAAATTAATGTCAAAAATAGCGGTATTACCACCTACTATCTTAAAAACAGCGCCACCTATCGGGTCAAAATTTCACAAAAACCCAAATAGCAATGAAACAAACCTATGGTTAAAATCTGAAGTTCCTAAGATGCTTCGTTGCTAAGAAACAGAAAAACCGTTATATCTTGGAAACAGCGCCACCTATTGGGTACAAATTTCACAAAAAACCCAAACCGCTAAAATCCTAATCTATGGTCCTAAATTTCAGCTTCCTGCGATGTCTGGTTCCTAAGAAAGGCTATTACAATCATTACAGACACCATTTTTATATGTTAGATAAAGCAGTGAATGATTTTTTGCTAACTAAAACCATATTACTGGTTAAACGGCTTTATATTTGGTAATAAAACGATTATTTAGTGATCGCTTGATTGTTGAGCACGGAGTCGTGTTTGACGCTGATCTGCTGTTTCTCGGCACGTATTTGAGCCGTTCTTTGTCTGTTTCGCTCGTTTGCTGATGCCCGTTCTTCCTCAGTTTGATGATCTGCAGTTACTCGTCGTAGTGCTTCCGCTTCGCTAGTACGACGACCTTAGCTTGATTTTCTGCGAGGCAATATTTTGATTGATGAACTAAGCAATGCAATCGGAAATATTGAAAATTTTAAGTGACAGTAGTTGTGAAGAAGCATGCTGTGCGGCAAGAGCAATGTTAGTGTTGCGTGTGTTGCTCTCAGCAACAGATGGTGCTGTATTAAGAAAAAAACATGTTTTATCTGTCACAGGCATGTTAGCGCATATTCGAATACAACGTTGTGTCAATATTTCAAAGCAATCGGTAAATAACTTTCGGAGATTTAAAAGTTTGAACAAACGAACATTTACGTTTTTATTTATATAGATTTTATAGTAACAAAATATTCAAGTTCATTTAAATAATTTTCAAACATTAAAAACGACGATGCATTTGTTAAAACCATCAACGGAATAAACTTTATACCGATCATCAAAATGTGCTTTATTGCAGTAAAATTGCTGCGATTACTTCCAGCTTCCCGCTCCGTTGATCAACACTTTTATTTCAGAAAGCAATCAAATATTGCCAAAAGCAGAAATATTAAGTTAGCTGAACATTAAAATGCTAATCATTGGTGAGAATTGCACCAATATGATTAATATCGAGTTTATACAAGATTTTATCAACCACTTTCTTTGTTTTCAAGCAAGGGTCGTTTAACCAGTGGCTACTTGATATTGGTTTTTGAAATCTTGCAAAAATACGCAATACCTTAACTTGCTATTATTCATCTTAAAGCATCAGAGGTAATTTTCAATTATACTAGAATTTGTGAAGTTAGTTTATCGCTTTCAAATAAACATAATCCTATAGGATTTCACCCAATTAACTTAAAGCAAGCAATTATTTAAACTAATATTCGGATTGCTGCTTATACGTTCATGTATTTATGCCCTTAAAGATTTGAAATTTCTTTGAAGTTCGGGAATTATTAAAACGGAAATTGATAATGTTCTAAAAACATATTTTTATACATTTTTAGTCGTCTAGGTATAGTTTGGTAGATAAATATAACATCAAATAAAATAGTTACATATTTGCTTTTCGCATATAATGTATGTACTGTGTGTGATGTAATCATATTCATAATTATTCTTTAGACGTATTATAACCAGGTATAATCGCGTATCAGCAATTGCATATTTATTTCACTGCCTACACGTATTTACGTAATCGTAAACAAACACTATTCGTAATTTCAATTTGCGGCTTCAATTCAAATAATAATGGAATTATAAAAATGAAAATTAATGTATTTGAACAAAAGTGTAGCAATGACCGGAAATCCTGGAATTGGGAAATTTTTATTTTTTCGTTCAATGTACAGTGCAAGTTTTTTTTTATAAATTCTGATCATTTGTGTATAAATGTATTTTATGTAAATTTTTTTATGTTAATTTTATTAAATTCAAAAAATTCGACCGGTTCTAAAGTTAAAACGATTCCTAGGTTTACATATACATATTAAATTATGGAGAGGAATGTTATTGCTTAGATATATGGATCATTAAAAAATTAAGTAAAAACGCAAAGTTATGTACCTAAGAATCATGTCGCCCACATACCATAAATACACATTTTAAAATTATTCCAAAAACATAAATCAAGTTTTTTTTACCTCTGCACAATACCGCACATAACATATTACGAGTATGTACATATGTAACAAAAAACATAACAAGTAAACTTATTTTAGGAATATAAGATTCAGCACATATCAAATATATTTGAAATCACTGAAAAAAAAAATATTGGTAACTAATATCACATCCGAACCACATAGTTTGTGTATAAAAATATATTAAGTTGTTTTTAACCCCAGAAAATTGTAAACCCTATAAATAAGCATAACAGGGCGTTGATGTAAAAACTCAGTTATGCCCGGATGTTGGGTAAATAATATAACATCTCATTTTGAGTTCGATCAAATGTTTTTTACTTTACCAAATTATGTTTTTGTGCTCTGACATACTCACACCTTATCATTGAATTACACATAAAAACACATCAACGAACGTTACATACCAAAACACTCATAATATATAGAATAAGAAAATTGACAATAAACAATACTATTTTCACATTAAAAATAAATTGGCTTAGAAAAAAAATTTTATTGCCATCAACAAAAGTCATAAAAAAAGGAGCTTTTTAATACGAAATCATATAGAACAACGGCACAACACAAGGCGCAATACCAAGAACAAAAAATCAAGTTATCGAGTGAAAACACCAAACATCCAATTTGTTGGTACGAGTATAAATGTTTGCAAAAAAGGCAAAAAACTACATTTGAATGGTGTAAGAAAAATAAAAGCTCGTCACAGATTTTATTATGTATCCTGTTTAACTTCTTATTCCAAATATTCGATGTGTTGAGACATGAACATTTTTTTATTACTTTCGTCGAATAAATTATATGTTATTCTAATCATTTTAAAAACGAATGTACAGTAATTGGACAATACAGTTTTTCGTGTAATGTAAAATTATGATTTGGATTTGCAAACAGCAAAAAAATATTTTGGATATTATATGTACATCCCGAAATAATTAATTTGATTTCCAAGGTAATTCTAGAAAGAATTGATTTCAAACTTCGCGTTCAGAGTTATTAAATTCGATGAAAAATTCAAATTTTAAAATTTCTTTAAATTGCGGTAAAATTTGATAGATAAACCTTTATACATCAAAAATTGAAGTTTTCAAAAATTAAGTTAAAATTAAGAAGCGAATTCTAAATTTTTGTAAAATAAATTTACGTATATAGTCCAGATATAATTTTAAACAAGATCCTTTAAATAACGTGTTTTAAGCAAAGGACGGTACCAATAATATATTTGAAGATCTTCAAGTCAAGCCTGAGAACAATAAATGGTTGGTTAGTCTTACGTTTGTGTCGGACGACATTCCAACTTTCGGTCAAACATTTGCTATGGGGTCACTTTGTGAAAATAATTGGAGTATGTGGAGCAAATTCCAACACCAAAAACAATAAAAAACATCTATGGATTTGTTGTTCATAAAAGCTACAGATATACAATAGTGTAGATTTAGATTTTCATGCCTTCCACGTTGCACAGGAATATACTTTTCTAATTCTCCATTCTAAATTAGAATTATTTCGGATGTTTAAGATGTAAAAAGGGTTTGAGTGACAAATATTTAATGAATTAATATTTGGCACAAAATTAAGAAATTTTAAATATTTCGTATCTGAACGCAATGGCCTTTGGTTTGAACGCAATTTAAACTTTTTCAATAATTTGTCACAGTGTGCAAACAATTATTAAAACAAGAATTTCCAACACTTTGAGCACATATTAAAAAATCAAATAACTGCATGCAAAGCAAGTAACAAACAAAAAATTCAATTTAGTTTATATTTAGTAAAAAATGTGGATCCCAAACCACCTGACCTATACCGAATAATACTGTATACTATATTATTTAAAATAAAGTTTTATTACATTTCCTCCCAAAATCATCCAAAATTTACTGATTTTTACCAAGGTATTGGTAACCAGTGATACAATACAACCACTGTACACAATAAAAATAAATTCAAATTTGCGTAGCGACGGAAAGCCAACGAGGAAAAAAATCGTTTGCGGTAAAAACCAAATTTCATACACCGAGTGGAAATATGTAAATAAATTTATTTTCAATGAAATCAAACTTTTACCTTTGTGCACCACTACCCAATTGAATATTTTTTAACATGTACATATATAAAATTATTTGTATAGTTTATAAAATAATCCATGTGGCCAACATATAATTTTATGTACAAGGTTCATTGACTGCGTAAATGGTATATAGGGACATAGAAGTTTCGGTGCTAATAAATATGAATGAAGACCTAATTAAGTGTTGAATTAACGGTTTTAGCTATAATAATTATGTTGTCATTCGATAAAGCTGGAATAAGGTTGGGGTTAATATGTTTGCTCCTGAATCAAGAAATTTGAACGAAATTCTAAACTCCCTTTTTAGCGAAACCTTTTCAAAATTCACCCAAACTTCTTAATCTACTTATACTATTTGAGCCTGTTAGATTCGACAAGACTGACAAAATTACGGCAAAATTCTACTCCTATTATACTTGTTAACAATTGGTGGAGTAGATAAAGTTCAATTTCTTCAATTTTTTTTTTCCCCCACTGTGCTAGATTCAATTCCACTCATGATGAGAAATACTTTCTTGTATCAACAAGATGGAGCTCCTGCATACCATGGAAGTCAAGTTCGAAATTGGTTTGATATAAATTCGGCGGCGGACCTATAGCATGGCCGGCTAGATCTCTAGATTTAACACCATTAGACTTTTATGTATGAAGATACTTGAAAGGAGAAGTCTACAAAACAAACATTCAGACTAGGGAGCAGTTGGTTGATCGAATCAATAATGCCGGCAACAAAATAAAAAAAAATTTAGTAAATTTCAACATGACTGCTGCCATTAAATGACGACTGCAACTATGCTTGTTACCAAATGGAAATCATTTTGAAAATTGTTTGTGAAGTTGAAAACTTGGAAATTCATACAATAAATTATTTAACAGAAGAAAGATTAACCAGAACAGTCATAACGCTGTTTTTGTATGGAAAAATTTGGACTCATTTTTTTGACCTTGATTTGCCGAAGGTAAGAGAAAGTTGGGTTATGTATTCTTTGGTTTACTGGTTTTTATTTGAAATAATAAAAATTAAGAATCCTTAACAGTATAGTTAGTGATATTATATGACAAGTTTTGTTTTGACACCATAATTTGTATTAAATATTCAAAAAATTCATAATATTCGAAAATAATTATACTTCAAAGTCCAAAAAAGAAGGTAAGATGAAAAAAAAATTTGATCCACGCAATGTCTATTCTGGTTAATCTTTCTTCTGTGGTACTACATTGAAATGTTAATATCTCAAAAACTACACATGATTAGATAAAAAACTAGGAAGCAATCTTGTATTAAATAGTCTATTAAATTTAAATGTGAAATAAAAAACAAAAATTATTAAGTGAGTTTTTCGAGAAAAAATGAGTTTAATGAATTTTTTGTTATTTCTCGCACAATTTTTTTAATTCCACCAATGTTTTCTTTATGGAAAATACCATGCATGATATTCCTACTTCCAGACAAAAAAGAAGCACTCTGTGCCTTTAAAATTATAGAAAAACAATTGAGTTATCTTAATTTTTAGAAGAGTTATTGGCATCTACATCATTCAAGGCAGTATACCATGCTAAAAATGTTGAAATGCAATTGAAGTGGGTAACGGTTCATTTCCGGGCATATGCGTAGTGAACTTTTTTTCATGATATTGATCCAGCTACACGCCCTACTCGTTTGGACTCGTAGCAGTGGGATACCCTGTATATTGGATAAAATCTCCTAAAATACTGTTTTCACCAGAGACTGACAGTTTTATCGAACTATTTTCCAGTGAAATAAGTATTGCAAATTGTTTTAAATATATTGTTGGATTTAATATCGATTACTTTTCAACAAATATTGCTGAAAACTCATATATTCTTTCATTAAACTGTTTCCAGAATGCTTGCTGGAAATTAAAAGTTAACTAAAATTTGACTCTTATATTGTCTTACTTGTTTTACTACAGAGTTTATTCCTAATAAGAGTGGTGATGGGCTGGATCGATCTTTTTTGTTAAAAATTCTATGAGAAAATAAACAAAACAGAACAAAAAAGATCGATTTAGCACATCACTAAATAAGAGTATACCATAAAAAATGAAAATGCAATTTTAATCTGTACCATTTTTAATAATTTATTATTAATGTTTTATTAATGTCGCTGCGGTAAGGTGTGTAAATATATTGTTTGCCACCATCTCCAGAAACCTTGCATTCTGATTTGAAATTTTTTCAGCCTCATATTCGATTACGGCCATTGTAGTCGGTTCACTGAGGTTATAGCAAATAGAGCATCAATGTCATCATTCGTCGGAGCAGAGTTGCTTCCATTTTAGATAAATTTATTATTGATCACCCTGTTGAAATGGTGTTTGATCGATTTCATACCGGATTCCCATAAACCGCAAAAGCGTGGAGACTGACTGAATTGGTTGTGAATTTTATTTCATTTTGTGAGGTAAAGTTAAGTAAAACCTTACTGTCGAGACTTTCATTTTACAAGTCATGTAGTTCTTCCAATTTCCTTCTCTCCTCCCACAAAACTTGATGGTTGGAATATTTTTGCTGGATGTGACCTCTTTCGATTCTGGATTTCAGATCAAATAAACCATTGTAGTCGACGCCAGGGTGCAGAAAATAATTCTCTTGATGGGTATCAATTGGTGAGAAGTAATTGTCCATTGTTTCCGACACTCCACAAATTAACTAATGGGGGTTCAAATTACGTTTCGCCCATTGATAATCATAGTTTTGGTGAAGTACGCACCTCATCCCTTTTAGGTTTCGATATATTTTTCGGAATCATAAAATTCTTGCCCAGATTCGATTAATTTTAGAAAACGATTAAATCTGCGAGCAAATAGTTTTTTCTTCAATTCGATATTAATGAGACAGCTCATTCTATTCGTTTTATTCCCAATGAACCATTTCCACCGTCTTGGAAAATGTAATTTCGGAACCCGTCGACGCACGACACTTTCAATTATTTCTATAATGCTTACTTAGTGTACTGTATTAGCCGGTTTAGCACGACGCTCCACATAATTTCATCCTTTTCAAAGAAATTTGCTTTGACACATCAATGCAATTCATTTCCAAACAAACACTCCACAGGCAAATAAAATACAAAGTTGAACGAGAATGTAACTGAATTTTGTTTTCCAACGATAGTTATTGACAAATCACATCAAAGCAATCCAACTTCAGGCATAATATTTTAGTGGCTGATTTTATACTAATTGGGAAACCTGACCGGATTTTTTTTTCCGGCAATAGCGATTGGCAAGTCACTCAAAAGTACAAATAATTACAATACAGCTATAGACATAACCACTTCGAGGCTGATTTTTAAAGAAGAATGATGCTTTAACACAGAAAACTACTGACAAAAGTCATCGATGATATCCGTGGTAACTTATGTCTGAACACTAACGTTCAGTTGTGGTGGAAGTAGTAGTAGCAGCGGTACTAGTTGGAGCAGCAGTGGTACTTGTTTTGGTTGGCACTGCAGTGTGGTTGTAGTGTGGGCAGCGGTTGTAGTAGTTGGGACTGTGGCGGGGTTTATCGCTGTATTTATACCATCAACAAATGCAACAGGTACTGAAGGGACTGTATATACACTGCAGTTACAGCCATATCACCTAAAAAAGATATAAAACTAGCAAGAAAGGAAAACGGTTCTGAATTTGGTCTCGCACGTGTATTCTGCAGTAAAAAAAAAATTATTTTTACTAAATGATAAAAAACAAATAATCTTTTTAATATTTACCAAAAAGTTTTAAATGTTTACTTGCCAACGAAACGCCATTATTTCTTTTTATATTAGTATTTTCTATTTGATTAAGCGAGAAAGTATACACGATTTGTACGAAATAAAAAAATCGGGTCTGGTATAGTTGCACAGTTGTGCTACCTGTTTGTTTTAAATTTTTTTTTTATGGATAATATTTATTATTATTGACTTGACAACGATATGTTGACGTAGTTTTATGTAAATATAATGAACGACAATGCAATTTGAGTCTAAGTTTATTAACATTGACCTTGAGGATGTTTTTGAAATTAACTGGAGTACGTTGTTTGAATTTTGAATCAAATTTTAACTGAAAACGGTTGTGGCCAATTTTAATTAATAATTTTGTCAAAACACAAATATTGGAAGATCTGCATTTTTCTTATATAGGTAACTACTTCTTTCTGCAGTAAAGATTCCAAATTAGCAAATTTACTTCGGTCGCTTTAGGGTGGCAAATTCTTTTTATTCAGCCGCATTGAAATGTTGGTATCAAAAGGACTATTCAATTTATTAAGATAATAAATATTAAATTGCATCTGTACCCTTTCAATTCGATCAATATAATTGTTGTACACTCGGCTTCAAATGATCGACGCATACTCCAAGCTAGACCGGACGACAAAGCAGTACAAGCTTTTAAAAGAATTACGAAAATCTCTAGTGACCGCTTAGCCACTATTAAATTAATATGATCCCGGAAATGCAATTGATGATCCAAGACAACTCCTAAATCCTTAAATGTCATTACTCGTTCGAGCTGATAAACAATAACATCCTTCTTCCCGAAGAAACTCATGGTCTTACACTTGTCCAAATTTAAGGGTAATTTATTTAAACAGAATCAACAGTTTTTCTTATCCTCAAATCGTCCGCGTATAACTCACATTCGCTCACAATATCGTTAATGAATGAATTAAAAATTAAACAACACATGCCTCAGGTGAGATTCCTGAGGAACACCATAATGAACTTGAATCGTCTTATGCAGATACGATTTAATCCAGTTCAAAAATAATGTGTTCACTCTAAATCTGTCCAATTTGTCAAGGATGGGCTCAAACTGCGGAGAGTCAAATGCCTTCAAAAAATCCGTGAAAACAACGTCAAGCTGAATTTTGAAGTCAAAGACATTAAATATTTGAGATGATAAACTTAAGAGGTTTGTTGTGGTGGAACGGTGTCTAATAAATCCATGTTGTTCAAGTGCTAATGATGATTTGACATTAAAATACAAGTAGTCAGATATAATCAGGTCAAATTCTAATTTTGAAATCGAATACAGTATTGATATATCACGATAATTTTTAATGACACTCACTCTTAAGGGATGCATTGAAAACTAGAGATAATGGTAGTGATAATGACCTATTAAGGTTGTTGATGTTTATTTTCATAACTTATCATATTAAGGTGAAAATTTCCCACTTTACATTCTGCATTTGTATCAGTTTAATAGAATAAGTCAGTAGCGGCATTTTGTAGGCTAAGGCCTTAGGCCTCTTAGCTAGTATTATGTTCTATCCGCCCATATAAAAACCATTAAGCTATATCGCTAGTACTAGATTTATAAAATTTAAGGTTTCTTCATAGTAAATGGACTACATTGAATGGCTTTACTCTTATAGGAATTTATATTTTTCATTTGGTTCAAACTTGATTGTTTTTGTCGTTTTAGATAGATTTTAATTAAAATATTATTTTCAGAATAAATCTACACTTTTTACAAAATTTACATTACTTTGAGGTAGCAACATTTTACCCGATAAATGAAGCAAAACTTCGGGCTGATATTTCGGCCTAACTTCATACTGAATTAATTTATGGGCCAAAAATCGAATATGTTTAATTTTTCTTTTCTACGATGAAAAAAAAGCGACACTTCTGTCTAAGGCTAACCGAAACCTGTGATAAATATTTTTAGGTACAAATTGTTGGCATTTATTTGAAAATATTCCCCTATATTCACAAATTTTTATTACGCTACCCGAATTGTGTAATAATTTGTCAAGTATTTCCCCTTCTCTCATGTTGTTGTTTGATTTTAATGGCAAGCAATTTTTTTTTCATACGCATCGAATTGGCTTTCGTCTAATATTATATAATGTAGCGTAGGGCTGTATTTGTTAGGGCGTTGTAAAACAGGATGATAATGCAATAGTTTTACGATTATTTTAATATGATAGTTGGGTTCTTATACAGGAAATGAATTGCAGAATTGCAACGCAAACTAAAAAAATATTGGAGGCAACTCTATTACGGATTAAAATATATCGTTAAAGATGTGGTGCATACAATTCAACGTTTTAATTCAAACGATCAATTAATTCTATAATAGTTTCAATAATCTATCAGGCGATAGTGGTAGCTCTCACATTTACTCACTAGATCAATATGCCATATAAATAAAAACCTTTAGTTGGCATACACTAAAAAAAAATTATTTTCTGCAAGCTGCTGCAGTTGAAAATGGGTAATTATCATGTTGCTATTATTTTGTTGCTGCAAACGATAACATGCTAAGGCGACCACGTTAAATGTCGACCGAACAATTATTCCGTTTGTGTCAAAAATTATTATAGCAAAAGACCGTGATAATTTTTCTGTGTGTACTAAAAAATATTTATCACATGTTTCGGGCACATCATAAGTGTATTTTGTTCTACTGACATATTCAAATGCAGAATGTAAAATGGGAAATTTTCACCTTAATATGATAAACTGAGATAGGTTTTAATGGTTCAAGGACAAAGTTATTTATAGGCAAATATACTGTTATTTGGAAAATGCAGATCTTATAAATATAATATTTGTGTTTAGACAAAATTATTATATGTAGATTAAAGTTATAATGGAAAATTGGCCACAACCGTTTTCAGTTATAATTTGATTCAAAATTCGGATAACGTACTCTAGTTAATTTCACAAATATCCTCAAGGTCGATGTTAATAAACTTAGACTCAAATTGCATACTCGTTCATTATATTTACATAAAACTACGTCAGCGTATCGTTGTCAGCCAATAATAATAAATATTATGCATGAAACAAAAATTTAAAACAAATAGGTAGCACAACTGTGCAACTAGTCCAGACCCGATTTTTTTATTTCGTACAAATCTTGTATGCTTTCTAGCTTAATCAAATAGAAAATACTAATATAAAAGGAAGTAATGGCATTTTGTTGGCAATCATACAGATATCGTGGTATAAGCAGCTACTGATTTGAATTTGGTAAGAAAGAAAAAAAAACAGGATGAAATTTACAATTTTGACTATTGTTGTTGTGTTCTTCGCAGCTCAGGTAAACATTTAAAACTTTCATTTAGTAAAATCATTTAGTAAAATTTTTTAATTTTTTTTTTTTACTGCAGAATATAGATGCGAGACCAAATCCAGAACCGTTTGGCTATTTATTTAATATTCTAAATACTTTAACTAATACGGCTTCAAATTTAATAAGTGCAGTCGCTCCGTTAACTGTTGCTACAATTAATTTGGCTGGAGATACAGTGAAAACAGTAGTTGCGATACCTGTTACATTGATTGATGGTGTAAATGCAGCGTTTAATCCCACCACAGCACCAACTACTACAGCAGCACCAACTACTACAACCGCTGCCCCAACTACTACCGCTGTTTCTACTACTACCACCACAACTGCAGCGCCAACCACCACAACTACAACTGCAGCTCCAACTACTACCACTGCTGCTACTACCACCACCACAACAGCTGCGCCAACCACAACAACTACCACTGCTGCTCCAACTACTACCACTGCTGCTACTACTACGACCACAACTGCAGCGCCAACCACAACAACTACCACTGCTACTCCAACTACTACTACTGCTGCTACTACCACCACCACAACTGTTGCGCCAACCACAACAACTACAACCGCTGCTCCAACTACTACCGCTACTTCTACTACTTCCACCACAACTGAAGCGCCAACCACAACAACTACAACTGCTGCTCCAACTACTACCGCTGCTGCTACTGAAACGCCAACCACAACAACTCCTACTTTGCCCACACCGGCATAAGATGTCTGATGCAATTCACTAATTTGTTCTTACTAATTATCTAATCATTGCACCCAATTACATAATTAAATAACTTTAAAAAAATAAATATTCTGCACTTAAATTGTAAATATAAAAGGCATTTTTGTTTCCTAAGTGGTGCAGGCCACAACCCCATTGCTCAAAACAGAAGCGCCTGTGTCGTTTTGTCGAATCACAGGAAACAACATAATATGGACAGTATAGCTTCGAAATTAATAATTTTGTTTAAACGAGTTGTTCTTTCTCAATTTTGAGGATGATCGTTCACACAAACCGTTACAAATAGTTATTACAATCATCTGTTTGTATTTAAAAGTAAGAATATGTACGCAAATCTAAAAATTCCGTCTACAATAACAAAAAAACGATTTCATTACCATAAAGTATTATCAGTCCGGATTATAATATTGTATTTCAGAAATTTTAATACTAATTAATATATAATTCCAAAGTAATTCTATGGAAAATCTTACCCAGCATCTTTATGGTTTCTTAAGAACTTCCCCTTTTAACTATACCCTACTATAACAAAATCTGAAAAGAAACATGAGAAAGTTGGAGAGAAAAAGACAGGTGGAATGAAAATTAAAATTTCAAATCAAACAACGCAAATGTATACATAATTGTGTGGTTTCTGCAATAATTACGTAATATAGAAAATAGGAAACATAATCACCGTACAGCAACGATGATAATGTTGAATATAATTCAAATCGCAGAAACGTAATCACCCCTGTCTGTATATCTAATTATATTAAGCCATAGGCTATAGGCCTAACTTCGACTTTTGAATTTATTCAAATCAATTTAATTTTGTCTATTGGGTGAAAAAATACGGTTTTGTTACTGTGACAAACATACACCACCACTAGTTACCTTAATTCCGTTTTGGATTTCCTTCCTACTTTTACAAGTCCATTGAAACAAGGTTTAAATGACCGACCAGTTTGCGCAATATAAAAGTTTGCAGAATATAAAGGTAATATTAAGTATTTGTAGACATTGCGGTCTAGGAAAAATATTAATTACAAGATATAAAGCAAGTTTATTAAACCTTTTTGAACCTTTAATTCCTCTTATATTCTTAAATACAAAATTGAACTGAATAGATTAATTTTCGAAATTTATAATTTAGGCGATTTTTCGCATTCAATCGAAAAATAAAGAAAAATTTACTAAATATCGGTAAACAAAGTGAAATCCTTGAGATACAATGAAATTAAAAACCCACATTAGTACCTATAATAATAATGTACCATCGAAGCAATTAGATACTTATCTATTGTGGAAATAGACCCACATAGCGTTTATAAAATAGAAGGAATTTTTCTAGTTGATGCGTTATCTTACAAAAATAATCCAATAAAGCCGTTTTCAATACTTCAAATGCAACAATTGCAACAGCGAAGCAAAAGGTACACTTCAAAATGAGAAAGACAAAAATTTTGTTGTAAATGATATTGGATTTAATGTTGAAGATGGATGACAATCAGTCTTAATATCAAGAGATAATTTACATACATTAAGGCTAAACTTTCTCGGTTATCACTTAATTTTAAAAGACCCAACAACCTCAAGGTTACATGTTACTTAATTAAAATGCGTGATATTTTATAATTTGTTATTTTTATTAAAATATTTAATTTTAAATGTACTGTTTATATTTTCTTAAAATAACATTCTCTGTTTTCACAGTTGTACAAACTGTTTTGTCATTGAATTTTTTTAAGTGTCAATAAAACGATCGATTATAAATTTGACACAAGGGGTGGAGAGGTTGAAAGATGATAATATAGATTTTATGATACTACTAATTGTAAATAGACGTTTATATTACCGAAGTCCTGATTTAGTAACGTATTTTATAGCATTTTGCTACTTTAAAATTCGCTGACACTAGCAGATTAAAAATTATGTATTAAATGTACATTCATACAGGTACTTTATACAAATCCACCCACTTTGACCATAAAATATTCGATATTTTTGAAACTCAAATTTATATTTCATGTTGAAACTATAATTTCTATGTTCTGTATATTCCTTTTGAAATTCAATTTTGTTAGAACAATCCAAATTTAAAAATTTTAATTAATTTATTAATTTATTTCGCAATCTTCTCATTCGACATATTGTTATATAATATGAGTATGTATCATATATTATATTTAGTATATAGGATATTATATTTTGTTTATACATAAACTGTCGACAGTATATTAGTATAGTATTATATAAGCAATTCATGATAGTATTCGCCTAAATGTTTATAATTGGTTAAGTAACATTATAGTAAATAATTTTGGAAAGACGATGGGCACAGACAAAAATAACAACAACAACAACAATTACAAAACAAACAAAAAATTCAGTTTTAATTTTTTTAAACTCAAATTACATTTAGGAACCTGAAAATAATAATAATGATGATATAAATTAATTTACTTCCACGTTTGATATGATTTACTATTTAAACCGCCTAAAACGATGTCAAATAATTGTCCGTACACACTAAGAAATTGAAGTTTCATAATTTAAAAATCATAATCTACAATAGTTGTGCAAACTCGATAAACATGAAATATAAAAAAGAGACAAAGTGTAAGTGAAATAGAATTATTTAAATATTTTATTTTGATGGCAATTTAATCGCTATCGCGATAATCGTTTTGTCTGTCAATGATATAATACCAGTCTCATATTCTAGAATTATTACTCTACATAAATTTAAAGCCCGAATCTCGTAAAAAACACCTCTTGAGATGGACAAGAATTTCGTTAAAAAAATTAATACTGCACAATTAACTGTTTTTCACCGAAATAATTCTCTACAATTGTTTCGATTTGTTAAAAAGGAGATTGCCGCATTTGATATTGAGTTGTAATAGGAGATTGCCGGTTTTAAATTTAACGTTACATTTCCAACTCAAATTTTAATGTGATTCTGCCGTTTTTGAAACAAAGTTATAAAAGGACATGATAGAGGATCGATTGTTGAATAATATGACATGCCAAACTCATTTTTCAAAAAAAAAATGCAGATTGCCGCCTTTGTTTTTACAACCCTCAATTGTCCATACACTTGCACTTTTGTAAAAATTAAGATAAATTACGAAGTTTTTTGTTGCGAAAATGTTAATTAGTCGTACTTTTTTCATGGCGAATAAAATTATTGCCCATTTAAAAATGTGTGATTCTTTTACCAAAAATAGTACAGAAATTAAAAAGTTGACCATTAAATTGGAAAGTGAAGGTAAAAGTTTATAGGATATTTTCAAAATAACTAATCGCCCGTGATCTTCGATTCATTATAACATCCAGAACTCCCAAAAAATCAAATCGCTAGAGATTTTTGTTGGGCGTGATCGCAACCGAAAGCTGAACAGATGTCAAATACATCTAATAGAAAAGGAAATAAAATAGAATCGAAGGCATAGTGCTCCAATAATCGCTGCTAAAGTTTATCAAAGCAAAAAAGGAGCGATAAAACCTCAGACAATACGTAATATTTTTCACGCAACGAAATGTATTTGCCGATAAATAAAATATTAAAACCACATGGAATATGCATTGGGATATGTGAGTGAGCCCGAAGTGTTCTAGGAAAATGTTATTCCCTCGGACGAAAGAAAATTTAACGTTTTTGGTTCAGATGGGCGAGTTATGTTGTGTGCGGAAGTATATTGGTTTGGGGAGCTTTTAGCTGAAAGGGTTTGGGACATTTGACCTTCATTGAAACCATAATGAATCGGTTTAAATATTTGGATATTTTGAAGGATAATTTGTTAATAAGTGCTGAGAAAATGGGACACGGGATAAATTTTCGTTCCTTATATGACAATGCCTCGAAGCATTCGTCAAAACTGATCAAGGTTTGGCTATTGTACATTGTAAAGTCAATACTTCCTCATCCTCCCCAGACACCAGATCTCAACCCGATTGATAATTTATGCCATTATTTGGAGCGAAAGATCCGTGAACAGCAAATTAATGGTAAGGAACAATTAAAAGGGTCGCTGTGAATGAATGGGCCAAAAATTCCACCGAAATAACCCGGAAGTTGGCTTTCTCAATGAAAAGAAAGTTGCAAAGTGTCATTGCATGAATAGGTTACAACACCAGACCTAACTTTTTTACCAAATTCCTTCAACTTCTTTGTGTGTACGTACAATTATTTGACATCGTTTTAGGCGGTTTAAGTAGTTAATCATATCAAACGTGAAAGTAAATTAATTTATAGCATGATTATTATTATTTTCAGGTTCCTAAATGTAATTTGAGTTTAAAAAAATTAAAACTGAATTTTTTGTTTGATTTGTATTTGTTTTTCTTATCAATGTTTTCTTAACCGAGTGCTGTACGGACAATTTTTTGATACAGTGTATGTAAATGCAATCAGAAACCGTCCCTCTAGATTGGCCGTCAAATTTAAAGGTCCATTATTACTCTAAAACTAAAAGTAAGAAAGTTACTCGTCGACGTCCCTTTGTAGAATATCTCAACAAATTTTAATTTTGAGAGCCAATCTCATCATCAATTAAGCATAAATTCATAAAAATCGAAATAAAAATTATAAAACAGAAATATTAATTTTTTCAAGGTCACATGTACGTCTAGATGTATGCACGTATACGCAATGCTAAATGCATTTAAATTTTCTAAATATATACACATCAACAAAAACAAAAGGTAGATTCCAAAATAAAATACGTTGACTTCAAAAAATTTAAGCGAAATGATTTTTGTTACATCATATGAAAACAGTTATATAACGAATCATAATGAATGAAAAATCCCTGCTACAAAAATGTATGTATGTACACAAAAATGTATAATGTATGTCTGGTACAAGCCTTGCGGTTCTCATACAAGCCAGATATCATAAAACAAATGTACATTGACTTGTGTCAGTGTGTAAGTCAGTTTTAAATAATAAATATTTAAATAGAAAATTTGAATATTTATTTCATATCGTGTTTGTATCGGCGACATAACACTAAAACTAATATAATATAACTCAACAAAAATGGATTCTCAAACTACAATTACTAGACTACACCATTTGTTTTGGTTTTTGATGTACTTAAAAATAAAGCGAGCAAATCCATATGAAAACCAAATAATCCATTAAAATTGTAACGAAGCATACACACACAATGTCCTTAAATGGAATATGGAAATCATAAAAAATAAAGATCGAGAAGAAAGTTGGTACATTTCTTCACATAAATTAAAGCTTTGATTTATATGAATGTATGAATAAATTAGTTTATTATCAATGTATTACAAATAATGAATTTACCATTTGTTCGGATAATTATTACTTTTTAAATAAACTTGTGGAAATGATTTTATGATAGTCTAAATTAGGCTAGCATTGGTTTTAGCTGTTTCAGTCAAAGTGGCGCCATTTATTTCTTGGTGTGGAAATATTAATAACTAAAAATCGCTGTATTAAATCTTCCATTTCCAAAATTTGCCACCATCGCCTGTCAAGTGAGACAGCTGAAATCAATCCGTGCCCTAAATTATATTAATGTCGTATTAAATACCTCGAAATTTATGGAAACGTTAAATTAACCAACAAATATAAAATTGTTCTTGTATTTTATAAAGAAATTTTTGAAATGGTTATATACATGAAAACATTAGATAAAGTAGAACAAATATATTTCATTTATGTATATACATATGTATATATAAAAAAAACGATCTTGCTAACACAATCACGATTGCATTTTAACTGTGCGAAACTAGAAAGAGAAAACATTATAATGTAAACGATATAAACCTCTCGTTCTCGGGTGTTACTTCTGGAAACTTCGAAAATTGTAAGTAATATTATTCATAAACATTTGAGTAGTATGAACTTTCCACATCTGATTATCTTTTTCTGTGATATGAGTATGTATTATATGTATACTAGGGGCCCCTGTGCAATTGCACAATTTTATTATTTGTTTGTTTCTTTATTTCTGTGCAATTTTTCTGGGACTCGAGGCACTCCCAACTCAGTTTACTCTTGATGCCCCACCTTACGCAGTAGCCTAATCGAATACGTACGGATATTGGTCCGTTTTACATAGACCGCCTGCACACACATTGTACAGTGCTATGCCAGACATGAATTGTGCGTCGGCCCATGATTTCTGCACTCCAACAAAGGGTCATAGATGTGTTCCTCGCCATCACCGATTTTAATCAGATGATCATAATTCCATTTAGCATCTCTCCTCTATTGGGATTCGAACCCGGCACCTCAGGATCGTAACCCGTAACTTTAACTACTGAGCCATTTGGTCGGCAATTTTTATTATTTATATGGAACAAAAATTCAATCACAATTTAATTCTTTTTTTTTTTTTTTTTTTTTCTGAATTTTGTATATTTTTTTGTATTTTTTTTTTATTTAAATTTTTTTTATTTATTTTTTTTTAGTATTTTAAAATTGTGAACAAACACACATTCTACTGGAACACTTCACTATATACAACATTATCCGTCACAACTACCCCCGTCGATGTTTTTCCTTGTCTTGGGGTTTCCGAAACTTTAACTCGGAGTGCATCAGAATCAGTCACTCTGGAAAATGCTGTATATAGTTGTCCATGAGTAAAACATGGCTGAGGAAGAAATAAGCCGACTTTTTTGAAAGTTTGACCCTGTGATTTATTTATAGTCATAGCGTAGGAAAGCCGAACAGGAAACTGATGACGTTCAAAATTGAAGGGTAGAGATAAATCATTAGCTGTGTTTAGTGAAATTCTTGGGATAAAGTGAACTGTGCCGGAATGTGCCCCAGTAATAATTTCCGCTTTAATACAATTTCGACTAAAATCCTTCACGACCATTCTAACACCATTGCATAGTCCATTTTTTATGGAAAGATTTCTTAGGAGCATAACTATGCAACCTTTCTTTAAATTTAAAATGTGGGGAGGTAAACCAGAAGGGTTCAAAGAATTTAGGTATTCAACTGGGAAATTAACTTGCAAGTCAGAGTCACATGTCCCGTCATCAGTTTTTACTGTGTCAATGGATGAGTAGGATGCTTTTTCGGAAACCAATTTTTCAAGAACCTCTTCATTGAGCTCTCGGACTTCATCATTTTTTGGACACAATATAGCGTACTGCGATATTGAAGATATATCATTGGTTGTGAACGATTCCCCAAAAACATCAGCAATTAAATCCTGTGAGACGTATTTATTTGGCACTTCACACGAATATTGTGTTTTTTTATTTAATTCGGCAGATACTTGATTACCATTGCCGACATTTAACAACCATTCACTGAATTCAGGATCACTGATAGCCCTCATATTCCTTTTTAAATATAATGGATGGAAATGCCGCCATAACCGTGATTTCTTAATTGTAGCATTCACTATTGAACTTCGATTTCCATTTCTTACTACTGGCAAAACTTGCCGAAAATCACCTCCTAACACAACTACCTTTCCACCAAACGGTAAATCGCTGTTCATTATATCTCTAAAAACCAAATCTACAATTTCAAGTGCGATACCTGATGCCATCGGTGCTTCATCCCATATAAGGCAGTCAATTGATGATAAGAATTGTTTTTTTTTAAGGATATTTGAGGATATTTAACGACATCCATGTTAAGCGGAAGCGAGAAAGCTGAATGGCACGTCGTTCCATCGGGGAGCAAATTTGCAGCAATCCCAGTCCAAGCTACACACATTACTTTTTTATTACTATCAGAGATCTTCTGCTTCAATGCCAGATACAAAAATGTTTTTCCACTACCGCCGGGACCATCGAGGTAAAAATATTTTTGTGGATTAACTTCTAATACGGAAGAAAAAACTGCTGATGCTGCTGAAAGTTGATCAGTATTCAGAGCTTCCCAAAAATTATTGTCAGCAATGTTAGGTGGCAAAATAATAGCAATAGCAATATTCAAAATTTCAGAAATGTTTGGTATTGTTACTACTGAAAGAAAATCAAAACCTACTTTTTCACATTGAATTTTTAAGTCTAGTATACAACTACTAAAAGCTGTACTATCATTCATGCCTTGATGAATAAAATCTTCCATCATACTACTTTTGAATTCATTAAAAAGTTTTAATGGATCAGCAGGATTGCAATGGGTCAGGATAGTCACAAATAAGGATCTCAAAGATTTAGGTAACATATGTTCGCGAGCCTCAGATAAACAGTTCTCCCACTCATTACTATCATTAATTAATCCCCTTGCTCTTGCTGCTTCTTTATATGTTAGGTATATTACATTATTAAAGGTTTTTAGTGCTTCAAATGATGTAGATTCATTACCTTTAACAGAGAGAAGAATTAGTCGAAGATGGTAACGTTCTATATCTCTAGGTGAAACTGCTATTATTCTGCCAATAGTTTTTCCACCAAAATGAGAATTTATTGATCGCTTTTCCCATATCGAGTTCTTGAATACATAATGATTCGGAATGTCGCTATAAAAAAATTGATGAGCGTCGGTGTCTATGAGATTAAGCTCAAAAAATGCCGTCAAAGTGGTGCACGCGGCAGATTGTCGTCGCAAAAGCACTTTCTATATTATTTTCTTGAAAGTAAACCGACTGTCCATCTTTTAGGTGAACAGATAACATTACAGTATTGTGAGATTGACCATGAATGGGTAATTCTTGTAGATTCCAAGCTGCTTCTTGTGAGCTTATATAGCGACAGTTTAGATATTGCGATATTTCATCATGTTCAACCTGATTTGAGTTATTATTTAAGGAATTAATTTGAACCCCAACTCTTGCGCAATCATGTCCTTTAGTTATGTATTTATGGATATATTTAATTGCTTTGACAGTAGAGCATAGTTCGACATTTATATGTGCGTTATATTTCAAGCTTAAATAGGCATTATATGGAACTATAAAACGGTTATCAACAGGAATATTAGTTCGCGTTCGGGGAAAACGTTCTGGTAAATTAGAAGGAGGACGCCTTCTATATTTGGGATAACTTTCCATAGATATATCTGTCTCAAAAAAAAATTCTTTAGGAAATTGCTTTGAACATTTTCCGTTGACCATACAAACAGAATTACGATTAAATTCTCCACATGGACCATGAACATTGTGTTTAAGAACCACCTCGTGAAGTTGTCTGTTATCATTTAAATTAGGAATCTCCGCTGAAATGATTTTATCAATATCGTCCCCAGTTTTGAATTTGTCTTCCTTAGCGAGTGTAAATAAACAGTGTGCATGAGGTAACCCACGTTTCTGATGTTCAATAACATAAACATACGATACGATATTTCCAAAAATTTGCTTTTTTACGATATCACTAAGGAATTCCTTTAATTTTAAATTAAAAACTCGGGTTACGATATCAGGACGGTCTGAAGAATTTTGGAAAGTTTTTAGTTCAGACTTTATTTCTTCCCATGCCGGATTACACGTAAAAGTAATAAATAAGTCTGGACGGCCAAACTTCCTAACAATAGCCATATTGTCCTGGTACAATTTGGACATGAACCTTGGACCACCGATAAACGAAGATGGTAAAATATAAATATTACCAACTCTGGTATTATTTTCAAGACAATCGCTATTTACGTAATCCAAATGTCCTCTGTAAGATTCAACACGAAGAGCTTTTTGATTATGTCGTATAAAATTTAACCGGTTAGCTTCAACTCGAGCGTAGGCAAACACCAAATATTGTTGAAATAGTTTGCCACCATAATGAAGCGGATTAAAAACATTTCGACGTACTGCAATTTTATATGAATAAAATTGGAGGGTCGTAATTTTATTTCGTACAGCAGTAGAATGTTCGCTGCTGTGATGCATATCGGTGGTCCATCCGAATTCACCATTGGGAAAGAAAAGTGGAAATACCATAGGATCCAAATGTTTTGAAAGGGAGTTTATGCGTTTCAATGTTCTGCTGTTACTGGGGTAAACAGCGAAATCTATATCAGCTGGAATATTTCCTTCACGGTCTGACACAAAAACTAATGCAACATCATCAGAATTTATTGGTGCGTTATATACCCTTTGGTCGTCATGAAGATTTCGGGTAAAAATTAGTGAGACACTATTAAGCGGACGACAGTTTCGATTAGCATCGGCTATTTCATTTTCGTAGATCTCTCGAAGTCTTTTATAACTGCTAGCATATGGGGAAACATGTTGAAGAACCATAGAAATTATTGACATTATTTCACGTTTGCACTTGGAATTAGCAGTATTGTTCATTCGAATATTTACAGCTGTATCAGTATCGTAGAGAAATAATTCAGCATAACTTACATCTCCACCACGCTCTTGATAATTATTAGAGTTCAAGGAAAAATCAATGGGAATATTAACGGAAGATCGATGATACACATCCCCAGATATTTTAAAAGAATATACACTTCCCGACATATGCTCAATGTTAGCGCCCATCGAACAGAAGGCATTCGCATTATTATATTGTCTAATAAATTCCCGGAAATTCTTACTTTTATCGTCTGTGCCAACAAAGAGTTGTTTAATATCAAATGGAAAATTTTCCGTTGATGTAGGCAAGTTCGATAATTTTCCATTGTGGCAACAACTACTTTTATTTTCATTTTTAAAAAAAACTGCATCACAATAGGAGCATTTGACACTTAAATTGCCTAGATTAAAGCAGTCGGGGTAAACAAAATTTGAATTACCCTGAACAGCTGCTTTAAATAATGAATTAACTGATAGACGCGCTCGTTTTTGTTGCATATTTAACTCACGTATATTAGGATTCGCATTTCTTGCTCGTTGGAGTTCTCTTAAACGCTCACGGTTTTTTTCACGGTAACGACGGTCTGTTTCACGTCTTTCCATTATAGAAATAGAAATTATAATATAAAATGCTTATATATATATAAATAAAAACCAAAACCAAAATCAATAAATCAAGAAATTCAAATCAAACCAAATTGTGTATATATAAAAAGCCTATATGTAAGACCAAAATTAAATTGTAAAATAAAATTTGCAGAAAGCGATCAATCAAATTAAATTCAAATCAAATCAAAGCTTAATTAAATAGCTAAGGAAAAACAAATATTCAACTCAAAAGAATGTAAAATTACAATACGTATAAACGAACCTTTTACTTCAAAAGTTAAGCATTAACTGATTTTTTATTTATAATTTATTCCTATTCGGGTGAAATAAACTTGTATGTATGTATATATGTAAATAATACTACACATCAAAACCAACATTAATGTACTACAAGCCTGATTGTCACCAATATTAGAAATTTATTTTGCGCTTATACATGAAAGTATTGGTGATCGACAGATTATATAAATGAGTGAGAAAAACATACAAATTGTAGATAAAACAAAACAAACGAATTGTGGAGGCAGAATTGGGTATGTTAATAATGAAAAAAACTAATTGTCATTGGTTAGATGAGAGTATTTTTATTCTATTTTCGCACTAACACTTTCAACTATAAGGTATTAAATGTAAGAGGGTATCTGCGTGCTTCATCACTGAATCAGGCTTGTAGTATTACATTAGTGTTGGTTTTGCTACACATACTTCATTTCATACAAATAAAATACGCATGCATATATAATCATGGACTCCTATATAACGAAGACTCAGTATTATCAAATTTATTAATACATGAAACGGTATATTGAATTTAAAAAGACAACGAATATGAAGTTTTGGGTTTTTCCTTTATTTGTTTTATATAGTGCATTCTCCAAGTAGTACATTTCTTAAAATAAATGAAGAATTTCCATAGAAAATTAAATTCATTACATATATCGACAAAAATATTACAGAGTTTTTCGAATATAGGAGTCCATGATAAAATACACGTAAAATGTTTTTTGAATTTATTTTTGTTATTTTTTGTTTTTCTATGTGTTCTATGTTAATATAACGGTAAACTCGTTCAGCCGCTTGTATAATATAATATAGATTATTATTTAGTATATAGGATATTATATTTTATTTATACATAAACTGTCGACAGTATATTAGTATAGTATTATATAAGCAATTCATGATAGTATTCGCCTAAATGTTTATAATTGGTTAAGTATAATTATATTAAATAATTTTGGAAAGACTATGGGCGGGTTTTTTTTTTATGTCGGAGTGATCAGAGACAACAGATAGATTACATATCCGATAAATCCGATAATTTTGTTCTCTGATAATTATCTGTCAGAAAGGACATTTTTTTTTGTGTTTTTTTTTATTATCGGAGAATTACGTCAAATAAAATACTTTTGTTGATTTTAAAATCTCACGCGTGTACAAAAATAAATCTTTTTAATTCAATTACATTTATTAAATAGTTCAAAATGAATGAGCAGCATTTTATAAATATGGTTAGTGCGTCATTTCGTAATCTATACGAAGATTCTTGAATTAAGACAAATATTTAATTTTTCCGAAGAAATTGTTCCCACATATCCAAACCAGCAGTTTAAGGAGCATTTCAGATTAGATGTCGAAACATTTTATTTATTATACAAAGGCCTTCATGACATGGACACTAGAATTCTGCATTCCGGACGGTTTGAGATGCCAATAGAGAAGCAAGTTCTTATTGCATTATGGTTTTTCGGCAATCGAGAAACATTTAGATATTTATTTCGTAATTCCACCTTACATATGTTTTATTAATCTTCATCTCTCATTCACAAAACTATTAGTAATCGATTCGGGCGTGTAAAATCTACGGCATAGCAAATAATTAACACTATTTCTAAAAAACTTTTGGCATTAAATATCGAAAAGGGATTAGCAAGGCTGCTACTAAATTGTATTATTTAGAAAACATCGCTTTTGTGGTTATTTTTAAGTTTTTAGATTATTTTGTTTTAAGTATAACCTTTTTATATTACCAGGAATTATTGGGGCAATTGACAGAACTGAAATTCCGATAATAGCTCCAAATGACCACCCGAATTCTTATATAAATCGAAAGGGGTTTCATTCTTTAAAGCTTCAAGCAATATGCGATCATCGCATGAAGTTTATTAGCTTTTATACTGGGAAAGTTGGTTCCGTTCATGACGCTAGAGTGTTGCAGCGCTCAAAACTTGAGGACAGTATTCAATCAGGTTTGTTACATAAAATTCGTTATATGAAAAAAAAAAATTAGGTGTTATCTATATTTGCAGGAGAATGTCGCGTGGTATGACAGAATCCGAAAATTTTCTAGGAGATTCTGCATATCCACTGAAAACATGGCTTTTGACTCCATATAAAAATAACGGCCACTTAACAGATACTGAAACCATATATAACACTGTCCATTCTAAATGCCGAGTAGTAATTGAAAGGGCATTTTGAATGTTGAAAGGGAGATTTCTACGGTTGAAATACATCGAAACAAAGAAAACCGAACTGATTCCAATATACATAGGGGCCTGTTGCATCCTGCATAATTTATGCATAGGCATGAATGATGCGATAACCATTGAAAACAATGATAACCACACCGAAATAAGGACAAATTTTCATGATGATGAGGATGAAGATGATGTAATTTATTAAGGGACTGGAGGAACTCAAGCGCAAACAAAGCGTGACCAAATAATAAATTCTCTTTTTTAATGTTAACATTTTCAGAACTAAAATGAAAATACAATAATTTTGAAATAAATATTAATTATTTATTTTAAATTCTTATATTTCATTTTGTTTTATACAAAATTCATTTCAAATTTAACAATAATAAAAAATACATTCTTTTTCTAAAAAACTACACCATCTTTTGGTGCTACCGGATTTTTTTTTTTATATAATGGTTCACAAATTTACTCATAATATTATTATGGCCCTCCGTTAATTTAATTTTTTTGTTCCGATACTCTTCTAAATTCGATTGCTGTTGTTTCCGCTTTCTATGCTCTACCAACGGAGTACTTATATATGCCGACGTTTCCACTTCCTCCCTACGGTTTGCTCTGTTGCCGCATAGAGTGATGGGATTGTTTTTTAAAATATCATCCACTTCATCGAAATACTGCCAGTATTTCCTGTTCCTGCCTGTACCATTGTTGTGGTCTTTTATTTGTTTGTACTGCTTAATCGTCGCTTTCCATTTTGATTCTATTTGCCCCCATGTCACATTAACGCCTTTATCTACAAAATGGTCTCGACTTTTTATATAAACTTTTTTTTTTTAACGTCGTTTTCTAATGCTACATAATTGTCCTTTATACAAGATAATAAAAACAATATGTTATCGTTACAATTTTCTTTAGCCAAATTACAAGATTTATTGCTTACCCGAGTGATTAACAGTATTTGCCATGTTTGAATTTAAAACAAAACGATCAATCAAACTCAAACAACAATCTGTACTTTTTTTCAGAGAGAAAATAACGTATCCGATAATTATCCGAATGTAAAAAAACGATTCAGAGAAATAATTTTTTTCTCGGATATTAAAATAAAACGCATATCTGAATTTTGACAGTTAATTTATTTCTCCGACATCAAAAAAAAAAAAAACACGCCCAATACATTACATAAAAAATATATATATGGATGCAGCTTCAATTATAGGCTAGTCGCGAATAATTGTCAATATAAAATGAGAAGCACTTTATATTTTGCCCAGACTAGTGTTTGATTAATTATTTAATTATTTATATTTGTATTTTAAAAATGTTAAAATGAAAGTAATAATAAAATCATATGTATAAATATGTACAGAGTTTTGTACAATGAAATTATAAATTAAAGTGTGATTTGTTTAAATAAAAAATTCATTGGTTGAGCCTTTATTTTCCAATTATTCTGTGCGACATGTATCACAAGGGCATGGATACATAAATGTCTTAAAATTTTTTATTGAATCGATATACATATGTAAAATAAAATGATTAAACAAGCACTGAAACAGCTACCGCAACAGCTGGAAGTGCAACATTGGCTGTTGAGGCAGCTTGAGTGGTTTCACAAACCGATAATCTAAATTTGGTGGCTTCATGTGAAATGGACGGATCTGAGACAAGTCGGATTGTGTCCAATAAAGACGAAACGCTAATAATGTCACTGTTAAGTTCAGCTTGATGTTGTGCGATTTGAGCTAGAAATGCATCACGACGTATTTGAATATTTTCATTTTCAGTGGATACGCATGACCAAAAATTGTCGGCTATACTTTCCAAAGTTTTAGCATTTAAATTATCAAAAAATGAAGCTAATATTGGGAAAGCATATTTAGCAACTTCTATAATTTCAGCGATTGTATTTCCAATTGATCCAACAATGTTACTGAGAACAGAGTCTGTACCGATGGCCGCTTGAATTAATATTAACGTTATTTGTTCGTAGGCGGATTTAGTGGCTAATACAATTTCACCATGTGTATCTTCAAGTGCCTTACTAAAGATAGTGAGTTTTTCAGCGCCATTACTCAGTGCCGTTATAATATCGTTAACTGTAGTATTAATTGCTTCTGTTACCGTAATTTTAACATTTGATACATTTACATCTCCATCATACGCACTTGTAAGTTCAGCTCCCGTTGCAAGTAAAATATTTTGAATTTCGGTAAGCACATCAAAAGGTGTTGGTATTTTGTCCAAAGCCGTGCTGGTAAGCTTTAATATTTTATCGACTAGGTCATTTAATACGGCTATTTTAGACAAAGCTTTAATTAAATCACCAATCTTTTTTAATCGTAAGTCATTAGATAGTGCATCACCAACGGTTGCTAAACCTTTATTTGTTATATCAGTGAGGGCGCTACCAATTATAAGGTCCAATTTTGAATTAACTAATTTATCGGATAAATTATGATTCATTTGGATGATTTTTTCAATTTTGTCGTTTAGTGTTCCCACCTCGCTTTCGAGAATATCATTTATGATATTTATAAGTGTTTGGTTGACATTTGCGGCATTAGATAATTCGACAGTAATGGCATTTGTTATAATTTGACCGGCATTTGTAATAATGTTGTTTAGGTAGGTTTCATTATCGGTATCTAATTTTTCAAATCTAGAGTTCGCGAGTCTGGCATAGGAATATGACTTTAATTCTGTTGTGTTATCGATAACAAGCTGGACAATACCATCTGCTGCCGTTGGCATAGTAGTTGTTGCAGTTGCAACAGGCGCTGTAATTGATTCAGGGGATGTAATTATTGCTGCGGTGCTAGGTTTAATTGAATTAATGGCATTTTTAATAGTAGTCTTTGTCGTTTCAATTGAGGTGGCTATGTTATTAGCAAAATCAGAAAATGATATCAACGGTTCTGGATTTGATCTTCCAAGATCAACCTAAAATTATATAATTTATTTAATACATTTTAATAACATTTTAAATACATAAATACCTGTGCTGCGAGGAGAAGGATAACGTTAGTTAAAATGTTGAATTTCATCCTTTTGAAGTTCTTAAATGAATTCTGTCCGATTAACCGACTACTCTAGAATGGTATTTTCAATAAATTTGGTTACGTTATATACGAAACATTTTCTGTCTTAAAACCGGATCAGTTATACTAACAATTTGTTTCAAACGCGTACTAAGTTTATGTCGTCATATTTATCCAGTTGGTACATAAGAACATTGTGTTGTTAAAATAGCTATGTACGTCAATATTTATTTGCCATTAATCAATATTTTGGATGTTTGGTTGCTTACATGAACGCACAACGTGCTTATTTTGTAATGTTTTAAAATTTATTCGAAGTTTTCTACAAATTGAATTTGACAACGGCTAAAAACGATGAATTTGGTTATTACACAGATATCTAAGTATAGTAATACTATGAGTATGATATCATGTATAGTCCTAATTGTCAGAACCCGCGTACTCATTGTACAAAATACAGGAATTTGCATTAAGTCTCATACTATATATCCTGCGGGTTTAATTTCAAATTCAAGTCAGATCGTTATGCCAAGTTTTATTTCATTTGGAATAAAAATCGCAAGAAATTTAACAATGACTCACTGTTGGCATGAATTATGATAGTTTGGTAGTTCATAGCTAAAATTGGATTGGTTACAAAAATTAGAATGAAAATGGCGATTTTCACACTTTCTCACTTTATAATCTGTCCGCCCGCTGTTTGAAAATCGTGAAATATCCCTGAGCTACTTCAAAAAAGCCATAAGAGTAGTACCTTTAAGAGCAAGAGGTTGCTCGGCTGCTATTGCACAAGTAAAATAAAATATTTGCCCATTTTCGAAATGTACTGTTAGTTGCTGTTCTGCAAAATTTCTTTTACGAAGCTGGAAATTCTTCAAAACGCTTAATTGCCGCTTCAGTTAACATTATTTATGTTAGTAAATGGTCACTACATCATGTACATTTTGTTGTTGTAAAGCAAACTCAACTATATGGGACTTCTTTTGTATTTGCACAAACATTTAATAGACATTCATAGAATTAAAAAAATTTAGTCAAGAGAAGACCATCTATTGCCCATTTTTTCCTGTTTTGCTATCTTTTAAAAATGATTTTTCTTTTGTGCAAGGTGAATTTCAATTTAGAGAGGCATACTGACTAAGTACTATTTAAGTTTAAACTATTTAAAAGAATCGTTTATCTATGTTAGGGTCTGAAAGTTCAGCTGAGATAATCAATTAAACGATTTAATTAGCTTGAAGCTTTTGATTATCCGTTAAATCGAAGTACTAGCAGAATGTAATGATTTTTTGTCGTTTGTCTTTTTGTCGTTATAGTTGGTAGGTTGCTTACTTTAGGCGAATTCCGTTTTTTTTACATAAAAGAGTGATGCGGTCAAACTCGAATTGTTTGAAGTATTAGACACGTAAGCATTAAGTTTGTTACATAACAATACTCCGCCGAGATTGATCGTTAAATTGTGATTCTGTTGTTAAGGGATTATCATCAACGATAACCGTCGGGCGTTTATGACTTTTGCTAGAACTTCTTTTATATACTAATCATAGCTGTTGTAATTATTGGTTGATTAACATTTAAAAATTTGTACACATGCTTATGTCAGATCAAACAAAAAATGTCATTGGATTTCTGTTACATGAGGGCTTATTATAGTTCTTGAGGTATGTATATGTATATCGACGATTTGTCTCTTTTTACGTTCTTCTTTGTTGTGTTTCAATGGTAAAGTGTTTTGCCCAAGAATATTATTGAGTATTAAACGGTATCAAATAATATTGGATAAGTTAAATTAAAAAAAGCACGTACAATGCTTAGGCGACTTCTACGACGGTTTGTTCTAGAATTCTGTTGTGTTTAATTTACCTTTCCGAAAATACCGGTGATTGAATTTACTACTGCAACTGTCGTTGTATTTGTTTTTGAATGCTTCAAAGATTTAATTCCAAATTGCTTTTATTTCTATAGAGATTTCTATTTAATATTGATAATTGTGATTTATTCTAATAGTCTGATACTATACTAAACTGGTCAACGAACATTAGATGTGTTTTAGGCATGTTCTAATCATTGTTGCCATGTTAATATTTTTCATTTACATAGATAAGCCGAATTCTCAGGGTCATCCATCGCGCGTTTTGTTATTCTGCAACCGCACATATATATGCTAAATTACCTATTTATAACTTGTTGATTCAATTGTCTGACGTACCTTTCTACACAATAAACGAAAAGTTAAAATATTTGGACAAGTGTTTTTCTCGAGAATAAGAAATATTTGATGTCTGGATTAGTTTTACATTTGAGATAGTGTCAATGTTATTGCTAAAATATAAATTCGTAATTTTAAAACTAATTCATGTCCATTAGGAAGCCGACGGGCACTGCGTTTGTATATTGCATTTCGGTATCATGAATGTAGGCAAACAGTCGCACATAAGCCACCTGTATGTGATGTACATATGTTCCAAAACGGGGTTATAATGATACATTCCTAGTTCTGTACAATTGCGACACGAAGACTAATTGGAACGATTGGTGCTTTGAACTCTGAGGGCATCGTTTTTACTAAAAATTATTCGTATTTTAGCCAACTTCTATTTATTGGTGTGGATGAAATTTTTGAATATACAGAATTCTCAGAGCCATTTATCGTTTATTTTATAATAAACTGACTATTTATTATTCGAACTTGTTGATTCAAATGTCTCTGTGCGTAAACAGAAGGTTTAAAATATTTTGGCAAATATTTTTCTCATTAAAATGAAATATTAAATGTCTGGATTCGGTTTTTATTTGAGATCGCGTCAATTTTTTTCTATTAATTCTCGATAGTCTGCGCAAGTCTTGAACGGATAGTTTTTGTCATTCTTATTTGAGGCTTTTGTATATATATAAGCTCAACTAAATTGTCGTAGTCATTACTTTAAATTTGCGGTTCAGAATCGATTGGATTGAAATATAATAAATTTTAAACAATTTCAAAATGAAAATAAAAATATTAACCCTAGCTGTAGTTGTGCTTGTGGCTCACGTATGTATTAGAATCTGAGTAACTTTATAAAGTTGAGCATTTAATAATATGAAGTATTTTGCTTATTCCCAAAATTTTAGGCACATTTTTCACAAGGAGCGCTGACGTTTGGAACTGTTACTGGTGCTTTAACCGGGGTTTTTGAAACAACTCAAAAAGTCATAAATACAACAACCACAAATGTAGGAGCAACGATACAGACAGTAACAAACACAACCATTAAAGTAACAGAGACCGTTAAAAATGCCACCGAATCTGTGGTTGCCGATGCAACTACTTTACTCAACAACACTATTAAGGATTTTGCTTCAACCGCAGCAACATTGTTGAACAAAAAACTTGATGCTATTCATGATGTCATTGCTGATTTATCAGAAGGTCCTCTTAGCAATATACCAAATGATATTTTGTCGCCAGTTATCGATGCCATAGCTAATTTACCAAATATAACCCAAGCAGCTTTACAAAAAATCGAAAATTTATTGACTGAATTTCCAGAAGCATTAAATACACTTTTGGCCATCTTAGAAAATATAACTACGATCAATCTACCAGAAATTGATATATTAAAAGAAATTCAAAATATTTTCCAATCAACCGGAAGTGATATTACGAGTTCAGTTATAGATGTTCTTGAGAATGAAGTTGAAGATTTATCGAATTCCATCGTACCATTGACAAACACAACCACCGCAGCACTAGTCGACGTTGTATCATCAACTGCTAAAGCTACTGAAATAATAGCAAATGTTATTGATATTCTGGAAAAGGCAGTCAATGGTATTCCACCAGCCATTGAAACTGCTTTCAAACCTTTAACTAATCTATTAACTGAATCAACAACTACCTGTTCCAGTAAAGTAACAAACCAGACACTTCATGTAATCGCAGATGCTAAAAAAAATGTCATGTCGTGCATATCAACTGAATATGCGACGTTCCAGAATTACTTTACGGAATTTAAAGATATTTCTCAAAAATTAAAAGATGACATAGCATATGGTGCCGTTCAATCTTCAAACGTAATGAATTTATTTGAACTGGCCGGTTCTATTTCAGCCACAATTAGAATTGCAACGTTCAAAATAGTGATTTGTGAGAGTGTTCAAGCGGGTATTTTAGTAAGCGATATTGTTGCACTAGTTTCTTCCGCAATTTCATCCACCGTTTCATGTATTAATTAAGCTCATTACAATGGTCGAATCACTGATTGAGTGATCACAATATAATGTTTATGTATATGAGTATGTGAATAAAGTGAATTAAAATTTTAGGTGTATAACTTTTAAAAGTAATCTCTTTAGATTGTGGACTGTTTGTTGGCTATTTTAACCACTTTTGAAAATTCTTACGTGACCTCAGAACAACGTATTTGGTGCTATGTCCTGAAAAAATTAAGGCCAGGAGCATGAAGCTACTCAGATTCGCTCGCATACAGAAATTTATGGATTAACGATTGTTGAAATCAGTTCTTATGAGTTTCTCGTGGGTCATGACCACAAACACCTTGGTTTTATTTTGGATCATAAAATTTCCTGCAAATATCACCATAATTACAAATTTCAAAGGCCAGACCAGTAATGCTATTGGGACTTCCCGTCTACTTTTATAAATCAAAATGAAAAATCCTTTTTGAATCTTAACGTCTCAAACATTGTCGAGTTAACAAACAGATAAACTTCGAAACAGAACGAAACAGATTTAAACGTAAAAAATTACATTTTAGATTAAACTTTAATATTTATCTTGATAAATTATCAAAGATTTTTCAATTCTCTTCAATATTTATTTGGAAAAAAAAAAAAAAAATCTTACAATTGTCACATTTTTCAAATAAGCTTTACATTCGAATCTAAAGAGATTTTGTTTTTGGCGTCAATTTTTCATTTCTTAACAAGCTGTTGATTCACACAAATAATTTTGACTTGTATTCGTTCAATACCGAATTGAGATCTGTGTATGTGGAAGACCATAAAATAGGATTATCCTTGATATATAACCTTGATTTGATTTATTTATTTTGTTTGATTTCCTGAGAGGATAATTAACAAAATTTAAAAACAAGCTGGTACACGAACACAAAAATTCATCTCATTACTATTGGTTTTAAAATGAAAAGCCTTAGCAGTAAAGTAGTGCGCTATTTATTATGTAGCTCTGATTAAAAATTTAAGTCATAAATTTTGCTCCCAACTAGTATTTAGATAATTTTCCTAACTTTATTGTTTATACTTATCTCCTATTTTTTTATTTTTTGCTCTTTTATACAACCAAGCTTTTCTTCTGACACTTCAAACAATAATATAATGCCCATACATATAAAGTAAAGAAGCTGTATTAATATATCCTTGCTCTATTATGTGTATGTATATGTAAGTGTAATAGATATAATAGTTTATAAGTCAAGTAGATTTTAAGTTATTTTTTGTGTGTTTAAGCTTCTTTGTTTTTTGTCGAAAGCATATACACAAACGGAACTAAAAAAAAGTTTCATTTGAAACACAATAAAATAAAAGAAATAAAAATGTGGAAGAAAATGCAGATAATTGTGATGACATCTTTTAACTTTTATTTAATTTTTTGTTGTTGTGTTGCTTTCTTTAGTTTGTTTTATAATTTTAAGAGATAAATAATATCTAGCAATATCTAAACGGTCTTCTTCATAGTTGTGTATGTGTGCCTTTTTCTGTTTGCTGCCAAACTGTAGCTCTTACTTTACACTCGACTCAACGAACATTGCAAAATTGTTGAGTTTTGTATGTTGGTTAATGTGGCAGAAGGAGTTTTATTGTTTTCAATTGAATTGGTTTATCTGATTTATTGGGAAAAATCGATTTATTTTGTCAAATTTATAATTGGTAATTCATATGATAATTTTGAGTTTACAATGCGTTGTTTTTCGTTACCAGTACATAAATATGTTAGCGAGGAGTACAATAGAGGTAAACCGGTCTTGGCTATAAAATCGTCTTTGAAATTTATCACAAATCAAGTTTGAATCAAGTGGAACAGATACGCTCTTCACGTGGGTCGTTTCGAGGAACAGACATTTTATAAACTTAGGCAAAACAGAAACTTATTAAGATTAATACCACTCCGAACAAATTGTACGATTTGATACAGTAGACCCTTTGAATAAAGAAACGATGCGGCGACCAGTCACTAATCCCAGCGCGTCGGTTATCAAAACAAGTGATATCATCTTTTAAGCTTGGGTAGCGAGAAAATGACTTTAGTTTGATGGCTCAATACCAAAGCAAGCCAATGAATATATTATAATTTATATCACAACTGTCAGTATTATAAGCTAATATCGAGTTAGCATAAATAAGAGATAGGATTGACAGTTCTCGAGCAATGAAGGAATCAGCTGATAAAATTACAGGGTGACCTAGAACCCGAACACCCTTAGTGCGAAGATAAAATATTAGCTTGAACTAATGTAACATGTACCGTTTAAAGCTAGCAAGAATAAGTTTATTTAGGAGCAACTTATGATTAGCCATATTGAATAGTCTCATAATATCAATATATAAAGCGACAATTGAATGTTTTTTTAGTAAGGCTATCATTAAGAGTATCCATAGTACCCAAAACCAGGAAACCAAATTTTTCATTGTTAGAAAATGTTTTATTTTCCAAAAAATCAATCATGTGATATTTATTAGCTTTTTTCAATACCTTAAAGTGCTCGAATACGGATTTAAATTTGAACCGTCTTGAAATTTTTTTTTTTTTTTTTTAATAATTTTATTTATGATAACAATAAAATTTTTTTACAAAGTAACTAGTCATTTTTGACTAACAGCGTTTGACTCTGACAATATAATAATAAAGCACTCATATGTGTTCTTTACATAAAGTGTTGTTTTGGTTGATGTTGCATTGTGCGGACTATTGAAGTAACTGAAAAGGTTTTAGTCTTTTGAGTTTTCTTATTATACCCTCTTGATGAAGTAGCCTTGCAGCTTCGATGTTAGGGTGATGATGGAGCCTCTCCTGGTGTTTTTGAGCACATTTCTTTATTTCACTTGCGACTGTGTCTATTCCGAGATCTCTATGAAGGTCACTATTACGAGTGTACCAAGGGGGCATTTACAATTTCTCTGAGGACTTTTTCTTTGAAATCGTTGAACTATCTGTTGATTGCTGATTTTGGTGCATCCCCATAGTTGAATACCATATGTCCAGACCGGCTTGAGTACTTGTTTATAAAGCATAAGTTTATTATGAATGGATAACTGAGAATTTCTTCCAATTAACCAGTACATTTTTCTATATTTTAACTGAAGCTCTTCTGCTTTCTTTTTCACGTGTATTTTCCACTTTAACTTTGCATCAAGGTTCATACCAAGGTATTTTGCTTGATTGGCATGTGGTACAGAGATATTATTGAGAGTCACAGGTAGTGGTTCTATTGATCTATTAGTGAAGTTAATGTGAGTAGACTTCGATTCATTCACTTTAATTCTCCACTTAGCTAGCCAACCTTGTATATTATTTACGGCTATTTGTAGTTTGAATGTGACTTCACCGATTGTGTCACCAACAGCTAGAATTGCAGTGTCATCTGCAAACGTGGCAATAGTTGTATTGCTCGTCTGCGGTATGTCGCTAGTAAACAGTACGAAAAGGAAAGGCCCTAAGACAATCTCCTGCGGGACTCCTGCTTTAGCTTCTTTAATACTGGAGTAAACTCATTCCTGT
Organism: Tipula vernalis; assembly: GCA_958295665.1. Lineage (NCBI taxonomy): Eukaryota > Metazoa > Arthropoda > Insecta > Diptera > Tipulidae > Tipula > Tipula vernalis. Next base: position 24,954,378 of record OY282558.1, on the reverse strand, counting down.
TTAACTCTAAAATATCTCATTTTCAGGTATGACTTTAGCAGTTCGCAATACTCAAATGGCAGAGTTTTCTCCAATTTAAATATTAAACCATCTAGCCAGACTTTGTCAAATGTCTGCGCTATGTCAAGAAATATAGCTGAACAAATCATTTTTTCCTCTAAGGATTTTTCTATTATATCTGTTATTCTATGGACTTAGTTGATTGTGGAGTGTTTCTCTCTAAATCCAAACTGATGGGACGGAACAACTCCTGATTTTACAACTTCTGGTTTAATTCGTTTTAATAACAATCTCTCAAATAGTTTTGACATAGTTGGAAGAAGTGATATTGGCCTGTACGAGGCCAGTTCACTTGGTGGCTTACCTGGCTTAGGTATCATTATCACTTCCGCAAATTGCCAAGATAGAGGGACATAACGAAGTCTGAAGGAAGCATTAATTATGTCCATATTTTTTTAATAGCTTTATTAGGCAGTTGTTTTAGAATCTCTCCAGTTATCAGGTCATATCCTGGTGATTTTTTAAGTACTACATGGTTCTTTATTACTTGTTTTACTTCTTTAGCATTAGTTAATGGAATTTCCTGTCTCAGGATAGCTGTTTGGTTTTCGAACAATATATCCTGTTGGTTAAGTGATGTTAAATTTGGCTGAAAGTACGCTCGAGATGATCCGCGAATTTTTCTGCTTTTTCTTCTTTGCTTTTAGCCAGGTGACCATTATTTGTTCTTATTGGTGGTATATTTGGTTGCTTTCCACAATGAATAATCACTACCTTTATCATAGGTGAGAGATTGTAGGTATGAATTTACTGATTTATTTTTAAATTCCCGTATTTCTCTACGTATTCGTTGTGTTAAATTATTTAATATATTTTTGAGGGTTGGGTCTCGTGTACGTTGCCACTCCCTACGGGTACTTCTCTTCTCTATAACTAGTGATTTAATTTCCATTGGATAGCATTTGCCAGCTATTTTTTTGTTTGTTGTGTTAGTATTTTTCCACGCCGCTAGCTGTATGTCCTTGACGAGCTTCTCCACCTCCTGTTCTAATGTTTCTTCTGATGAAAGTTGTGTGTTTAAAATGATGCTATTGTTTAGTTCATTCCTGAACTTTTTCCAATCAGTATATTTATTTGTTAACAGTGGATGTTTATCATTAGTAATTGTTCAAACTAATTGGATCATATCGCGTTGACCCAATCCAGTTGTGTAACGTACCATTAAGGCCAGTCTCTCCCTAAAATAGAGACCAAAAATCTGGCATTCATCAGTCCATCTGAAAGAGAAGAAAACTAGATCAACACAAAGAAACAGATCTTAAAAAAATACAAATACTTATCTGATGCCACCAATCCTTAACATTAAATAAATTAATCTGCAACACCAGTTAATACGTACACTAAAAAGGAATCAAAATAATCAAAAATGGTTAAATATCTTATTATAGATTTAATTTTACTTACAAATTTAATGTTTTTATTTGTTTGTTGTTCATTCGCAAGAACAGCCCAAATTTTCTTGTTTTGTAGTGCTGTCAAATATTCAAAACAATTATGAACTACACAAACTGTTCGAAACATAAAACTGGCCGAATTAAGGTCGACAAATTGTTATAAAGTATTCGCGCCATCTATACACACAACCATGAAGTTTAACGACAATATTTCTATTGAGTGGTGTCAATATTTTCAATTTTTATTATTTTTAATTGCAATCAGTGAGTCGAAGTGACAACATAAAAGAAAATAAAGTGTATTTATAAGAAAAATTGTTGTGCGTGTTTTTAAATTGAGAAAACCAAGTTGGATTTGTCCCTTGTGGTGCCTAATACATAATTCAGCCTAATAAACGAGTGCACACGCCTACAGTAATTATTGTATCACTTATTATCATTAAAAAAGAGAAGTGGTCAGATGTGGAGTCCAATCCTTCCTGCACTTGTATATAATCAACCGGGATTTTTCTTGTTATAAAGAAGTCAATTAGGTCTGGTGTTTTATTTTGATCACTGGGCCAATAAGTTGGGTTTCCAGTAGAATGCCAGTTGCAGTTGTATTTAATTATTGCTTGATGAAGCTCTTTCCCTTTAGTTGTGGTTAGTCTTGATCCCCAGTCAGTATGTTTAGCGTTGAAGTCACCCCCGATTACAAATTTTCCACCAAGCTGCTTGAAGAACTGAGTATAAACATTCTTTTTGATGTTATATCTAGGTGGGCAATATATTGCGGATACCACTAACTTGTGGTTGCGGGTATTAATGTTAACGCTAATTGCTTATATTTCATCACTTTCAAGTTTTTGTTGCAGATGGTATTTAATATCTTTTTTTATAATCACGGCACTGCCCCCTCGTACATTATTATTAGGATGAACTGCTGAGTGAACTTCGTAGCCGCGAATTTTTATATGACTTTGAGTAGTAAGGTGTGTTTCAGATAAAAATATAAACATATATCTATTTTTTCTAAATCAAGAAATGGTTGTCTTTCATTTTGTCGTTGCAATATACCATTGCAGTTCCATGCAAGAATATCTAAATTATTTGCCATGTTTTTCGAGTAGAGTGAGCCTTTGTGGGATTGATATAAGGGCTTTTTCTTGCTTTTCTTCTTGTGAACTAAGTCTATCAAGAATATCTTGTAGTATTTTATTAGTTTGGTTATTATTTGAATCATTAAATAAAAGAGAACTATGTTGTCTTCTCGAACTTCCAGTAGATAGTACATCAGCAAATGTTACATTTGGATTAGTTCTTGATGGCTGGTTTAATGTTTGGTGTGGCCTTAAATTTGTAGGTATTCTTGTTGAGGCTGAGTTAATTTCTGGCCTGGTAATTATTGAAGTTTCCCTTGTTTTGTTGCGAATTTTTTGCAGCTCTTTTATAACAATGCAACCTCTGTAGTTGGCTGGGTGTGTCTCTCCACAGTTAACACATTTTGGTGGGGTGTCTTTTGGTTTCGTACATTCAGCCGTACGATGTTTTCCTACACATTTCACGCATCTGGGCTCCTTGCTACAAAAGTTTTGTGTGTGTTCGTAGACTTGGCACTTTTTGCACTGGGGGATCAGTTTAGATTTTTTTAACTGCTTCTATTTGCACTTTCATATGGAGTATTTCGCTGATTGCATAAATATTTTAAATATCTTCTGTTCTTTCAAAAGGCAACATATATAATGGAAGAGGTGTTTTGTCACCTCTTTTTAGCAGCTGTGTAACTTCTTTAATTTTGTATTTTTTCTCCAAAAGATACTCTTTTATCTCTTCTGGTTTGCATGAAGCGTGTAGCTTCCTAGCAATGACTTTGGTTTGCCTTGTCTGCTTATCTTCGTAGGAATACCACGCTGTCCTTTCTTCGTTAAGAGCTCCTGTTAACTTTCTATAGCTATCACCGTCTGTGACATTTATTTTGATGTCACCACTATTTAACGCTGTAGCTTGAAACTTTATATGATTGTTGTCCATGATGTAACTAATACTCTGATAATTATTGCAATTAGATATTATTACTGGAGGTGGCCGTGGCACTTTTTCGCTAGTTGTACATTCTTACTTCCGGTTGGGAGTTAATTACTTGATCGTTTCTATTCCGACGGAACCTCAGCTTTATCCTCCTGTTGCACGTGCCTACTTCCGGTTGGAAGCTGTTCAACTGATTGTTTTGAATCGGGTGAAATCTGTGGTGATTTACTCACCTTAATTATTTTATTTTGTTTGTTACGGTTCAGAATCCATCCCGTTTCTCTATTGAGTTCTTCCTCGTCTGTTTCATACATAACCTCTATATGATCATTGGTGTTGTTTATCTTAGTGGTTTCTTTCTCAGACATTACTGCATTTAGAGCATCTTTTTACTCCTTGTTTTCTCGCTGTAAGTTTTTGAGGTCCTTGCTTAGATTTAACGTTAACTTTTCTATTTCGTAAATCTTATTGCGCAGTTCTGCGTTATCCCTTTCTAAGGTGTTCGTTATTGGTGGTGGTGATCTACCCACCCTGGATGGTTGTTTAAATGGGTTGTTTGCCCAACAGAGCTGTTAAACAATGATTGGCTCACCCCAGATTCCTTTGAGCCAGCATCGTTAGAGGGTGGATTGGCCGGATGATTAGCTGGGTTACCACCTGGGGTACAATTTCCTGAATCCGTTGTACTCATTGTTTATTTTACTGGTCATAAAGCATCTACCACTCTGACCAGTACGAGTTGGTAGTGGGTCTGGTTTGAGAAGATCATTTACTAAATTCTCGGTAGTCAGTTATACCGACTTGTCTCGGTCGCCAGAGCCTCGTTAGTTATCTAGCAGGGTGCACCACGTGCAGCTGAGGATGACATTTGGACTATTTGTAGACCAATTACTTAAGCTCCCTTTCCCACCCCACCCAATGAAATTACACAAATATTTTCATGTGATCGCAGAAATTTTCTCATTCCTTTGGGGTTACTCCCTTCGGATATTCTATCTGCAAATGATGCAGCGGTGGTGGATGCACTGTTCGTTCAGTTTCAATCTCAAATAAGTTAATTTATTTTGTAATGATAACAATTCGTTTTTAGATTTAATTTTTGTTAATAATACGGTATATTTGTCAGTTCATGAGTCTTTGACTTCTTTCAAGGAAAATGATATTCATCATAATTCCCTCGAGATTATATTTCATGTTGGAAATCGAGATGATAAATGTCGGGTTTTTTCTTTTGATGATTCGTTTTATGTTTTGTAGTGATCTATATGTGTAGTTCACATTGGATGGCACTTTTGTTTGTTGTTAACACGTCACCACACAATTAACAAAATACTTCGCGAAATTATATTCTATTGAATTCCTTATTACCCAAAATAAGTAATAGGACCGGTCAACCATTGTTGACTTACAGAACTTTATAAAAAATGCGGATAATATAATGTTAATTTTATAAAGTAAATTAATATACAATAATAATTTGTAATTTATTTTAGTTCACAAATGGTATTCATTAATTTTTTATGTTAGTAATATTTTAGGAACAATATCCACTCACCATGTTTTCACGACGGCGTCCAAAACAAGAAGACCAAATAAATTTTTTTTTATAATTTATTTTATCTTTTGTTTTTGTTTTTTTTTTTTTTGTTGTTTATTGTTTTTGTTTTTTTTTTAATTTGGGGATCGTTCAGTGACTTCATTACAGTTTTTAAGGAATGCGACACACCTGGGTAGCGATTTTGGTCGCAATTTGAGGATTGAGTTGAGAATTACCGGAAGGCAATAGTATTGGTAAATTGTATTGGTATCCGAAGAATAGAGAAAAACAGAGAATAAACATTTGAAAAATAAAAAAAACAATTCAGTGTTGTCTCATGCATACGAAAGGAATGTTGGACATATTTTTATTTCCAGTAATTTTCTGTAAAATTTAAAACTAAAATGGTAAATTGAATAATGATTTAAAGATAAATCAAAACAAGCTAAAAATGGAAAATAAGTTAGACAAATATTTATAAACTATAATTTTATTAATAATTTTAAATGATGAAAAGACACACGACGTAGGTACATCCTGCCTTCCCATCCCAAAATCACTAAACATATATTTTTCACATTATCCCTCTTATTCGATCTTAAACAAAAAACAAAAAAAAATGATGGCCATTTTTTTTTAGTTTTTTGTTTAACATGATGCAAATAAGAGAGATAAAATGCTACGAAAAAGAGGGATATAAAATATAATGCGGAAAATATAAGAAGTAAATTAGTTATTTTGACTTAGTGTTAATTTAAACGCAGGAGAAGAAGGATGTACGTCGTGTGTCTTTTCATCATTTTATATTATTAATAAAATAATAGTTTATCAATATTTTTCTAATTTATTTTCATTTTTAGCTAATTTTTGTTTATCTTTAAATCATTATTTAATTTACCATTTTATTAGTTTTAAATTTTACAGAAAATTACTGGAAATAAAAATATGTCCAACATTCCTTTCGTATGCATGAGACAACACTGAATTGTTTTTTTTATTGTTCAAATGTTTATTCTCACATAACTCAAAAAAAAAAAAAAATGTTAAAAATATTATTAATGTGGCCGACGAGGCGACGAAGAATGTATAAATTAAAAACCATTTATTTATGCTGCTTTTTGTTTTTTATATTGAAGATCACGAGCAACTTTTTTGATTGCGTATGTTTTGTATTTTTGTTAACGAAGTAAAATGAGTCTCGGTTACAACAACAATAGATAGAAAAACATGAATTCCTCATGTTAAAAAAATAAATTTTTGTTTTAATTAAAAACTCAAGGCGAGCGGAAGCAACAAAAAGTTGAACCGATTTCACCCGCTTAGCTTATTTTTGATACTTACCATCATGAGAAAACACACTAATCCAATAAAAATATTTGACGGCACACAATAGCAAAATGTATATTATACGCCGTGTACATAAACAAAATTCTCAATCCTCAATCCTCATTTTGCGACCAAAATCGATACACTGGTCTCTCTGAATATCTCCGTTGCATTTGTTGGGATGATTTTTTTCGAGCCAATGATGTTAATGAAAATGTAAAAAATTTTAATGACTTACTATTTGTTGCTTTTGATAAATTCGTACCTTTGAGGAAAAAACGTAACTATAATTACCCACCATGGTTTGATTCTGATTTGATCAACTTACATAACCGTAAAAATAGAGCTTACTATAGATTCAGATCCAATAATTGTCAACTTAATAAATCTAAATTTGTTGATCTACGTGCACAATTTAAATCCGTATTTCATTCTAAATATTGTCAGTATATAAGTGTGATTGAAACTACATAATATCAAACAAAACCCTAAAACATTTTGGAAGTTTGTTAACGAAAAACGTAATACAACTGGCTATCCATCGGTAATGATTTTTAATGGAGGTAAACTAAGCACGGTTCCTGAAACCTGCGAGGGTTTTGCTAGTTTCTTTCAATCGGTATATAAAGTTAATTACGGATCCTTTGAAAGCGACCCTACTGTTAGTAATTGCCAATTTAAACATTCCGTACCTAACAATAACTGAAGATGACATTTATGAATATCGGTCAGATTTTAATGATGGATGTGGGCCTGATGGGATACCTTCGTCAATACTTAAATGTGTGAGCTCATATATTGTAGCTCCATTATGTTACCTTTTTAACCAATCATTAATTTCTGGACAATTTCCTACAGCTTGGAAAATTTCTCACATTGTTCCAATTTACAAAAAGGGTAACCGTTCTAATATATCAAATTATCGTGGTTTTTCAATTCTTTCGTTTATACCAAAACTTTTCGAATTAATTGTGTCGAAACATTTGTTATTCCATACTAAAGAGATAATTTCTTGTTTCCAGCATGGTTTCACCAGTGGAAAATCTACGACTACCAATCTGTTGCAATTTAATAAATTCACTATTGAGTCACTTGAATCTAAAGGCGCCCAAGTTGATTCAATTTACTATGATTTTGCTAAAGCTTTTGATTCAATCGACCATAAAATTATTATTGAAAAACTTTCGGTTATTGGTCTTGATCTAAGTTTTCTTAAATGGATTTCTTCTTATCTAGTTGGTAGGAAGCAGTATGTTCTTTTGAATGATGTTAAGTCAGATTATATCTATTGTCATTCAGGAGTCCCTCAGGGGTCCCATTTAGGCCCGATTATATTTCTTTTATTCGTGAATGATATTCCTAATATTTCTAAATTCTGTAAATGTTTATTATTTGCTGATGATTTGATGATTTTCATGCATGTTCAATCTGTAAGTGATGCTGGGGTTTTGCAATCTGAAATTAATATATTGTCTAGTTGGTACTCTAAGAATTAATTGTTGTTCATCAATGTACAGAAGTGTAAGGTGATGTCGTTTTTCAGAACACTCAATCCAAATATTGTCAATTATTATTTTGATGGAGATCTACTTTGTAGAGTAACTTCAACTGATCTTTTGATTTAGGAGTTCTGTTTGATCAGAAATTAACTTTTGCGTTACACATAGATAAAATAATATTAAAGGTCAATTCTATGTTAGGTTTTATTTCTAGAATGACAAAAGATTTTATGGATGCATTTTCGTGTGTTAGTTTATATACTTCTTACTGTATAGTGGTTTGGTAACCTCATCATGAAGTGCATATTGCAAGATTGGAATTTATTCAGAAACGTTTTACTATCTATATGTCCAGGAAGCTTGGTCATTTATCTAAACGTCATCTCCCTATGTGGGAACAGGTGCGCAGTCTGCTATCGTATCTGATTCGGTGTGAGTGCCTTTACATTGATACGTTGGTTAAACGCCGAAAAATTGAATCTGCCTTGTTTGTTAGTGATTCTCTTAGTAGCCGCATTAAGTGTCTTGAACTCATTTCTGCTTGGAGCATTTATGTACCTACCAGAAGCTTGCGTCCAAGGGAATTTTTGTTTGTTGACTTTCATAGAACGAATTATGGTTCCAATGAACCAACCAAGTCAATGGCTAGAATTTTGAATGAATTTGACCATTTATTTCATTTTGAGAGATCCAGAGTGTATTTTCGGAAGGCATTTAGTAATTGCAATTTTTTATCTCATTTTACGCTTTTAAAGAGTTTTCGTTTTTTCTGGTAATGTTCCGTATTGTTAGTATTCGTTTTATTTATTTTTAATCTAAAATATTTTTTTTTACTATTCATTAAGTTATTAACTGTAGAATAGATTTAAATAAATAAATAAAAATTTAACAATGAGCTATGTGTGGAGCCAAACCTTAAAAAGGTTTCTGTTAATCTTACATTGCAATGAACATATTTTATCTTCCACAAACCGATTAACCTTCTTATGTAATGGAATAACTATAACTACCAACAAGTGATAATTTGTTAAAATGAATACATGAAACATAGACAATACTGCAAATAATAAGTATCAGTAGTTAATGAAATTCATCGGCGAAATTCCTCAAATGACACTTTTTCCCATTAAGCGTCAATTATAACCGCCAAACCAACCAGTTGAACCAACAGAGCTTTCCATAAATTGTTCATCTAGCTCGAACCTTCTCTCCATCGATTCTACCTGGTTGAGTGCGGCATTGTATAAGCATTTTAGCAGGCTGCTTGAATGGCAATTTGATCACGCTTATTGAATGCTGGATCCGCTAATATTTATCCACTTAAGGTTTGAACACCTTAAGATCTATGAAAGCCTGTGTTGTTAATGTTATTGAAATATTTTGCGCTGCAATGACAAGTTTAATGATCCTCGTATTATGCCAATTTCCACTTCGCCAAGACACTTCATCCTTTGTACGGTTTCTAGTTTCTGCTTTGATGTCATGGCTCGAACATGTCTGTTCATTGTTCAAGTAATTTAAGTAGATCTTCTAATGTTGGAAAATCGTTTTTGCCCATCTTCTGTGTCCAAAGAGATCTATAGTTTCGTTATCTAAATTGCTTAGTGCTATACGTATATTAACAATGGGTCTCTAAGCTCTGCCTTCAGGACTTGGAGCTTTTAACCAATTGATTGATTCGTCTAATGTATCCGCAACGCATTGTTATATTAGACGCATTTGGCTGCAAGATGCTTTGCTGCTCCATGTATTGCCTTGATAAATAAGGCGTTGACAATGTGTCGCTTTCAATCGAATCTTTGAAACAGCTTCTGAAATGCTGCCCTGGCCGGATCACTACTGCTGGTTCTATTTTCAATAGTCCCTTTAGTTTCTGGAACTTTTGTGTCCCCATGGTAATATTAAACTTTGCGAAAACCCAATAGTAATTGTCTTCGAATTCGGAGAGATCTGACTCTACTAGGCTATCCAATTCGAACATATCACGTTCTATAGATTGGGACTCGCTTAGCAATTTCACTGCTATTTGACCGCTTCGTTTGAACACGATGAAACGATAGGTTTGACCTATGTGGATATGGACGGACCACTTACGCGCTTAAATTTTCTAACTCGCTTAAGCAGTTTATTTGTATTGAATTATTTTATGTGGTTATACATACTGACCACTTTCATTGGTTTTCTGAAACTGTTTCACCGTTTTCCGCTATTACAATGTGTGAATTGTTGCGACTGATTGTGACGATGGACGTTACGACTGATTGTGATGAAGGTTGATTATACAGCCAAATAAGAGCTTCAATTTGATTGATAGTTTGATATTTACTAATAGATTTAATGTTTTAAGAATGAAGTTGTAAACTGATTGATGTAAATCTGTTATAAATTTGTTAACACTTGAGTACATATTGACATCTTCGCTCTAACATATTAACTAATTACTTTATGTCTTTAAATTTAATCAATTATTAAGTGACATCTCTAGTTGCCTAACTAAACATAATTTGGCATGAGCTTTCATGAGGGTCCAACATAATATTATAAATTTAGCAAGCTGCTATAAATCAATATTGACCATAATTCTTTTGTCAAATAAAAATGTAAACAATAACATTTGTGTTTTGCAGGATAAGAATAACATTAAAAGCCATTTGAAGACCATGTCAAGAAATCGATTTAGGAATCTGAGAAACTCGCTTCATTTTGTCGATATTAATGAAACATCTACCGATCCTTCAAATTTATTTTGGAAGATACAACCGATTATAACAGCAGTAAGAGACAGATGTAGATCATTGCCAAAATCAGTGGGTCATTACTCAATTGATGAGCAGATGATACTCTACACCGGCCGTTGTCCAGCTAGGCAATATGTGAAAAAAAAACCGACCGGTTGGGCTAAAAAATTTTGTTATTACGACGTCTACTGGACTCATGGACTCATGGTCTGCCGTAGTTCTTCACTTAGTGAAACATATACCATCAGAAGGAAGTTTCGTGTACTTCGATCGGTATTTTACGACGGTGCCTCTATTACACGCATTACTCAATTTGGGAATCAGAGCTACAGGTAAATTAATACGTTGTAAAAAATATCGATTGAAAAATCTAAACTGACAGTTAAGAACGACAGGCATATAGAGCGGGGCGAGGGCTGAGAATTTTTGCATAATAACGGGACTCACAAAATCTGCGTAGTGAAGTGGAAAGATACAAAGTGCGTAACCGCACTATCTTCTATTGCCGGAGCCAATCCGACATCTATCGTTAATCGTTGGAATAAAAAACCAAAAGTTACCAAAACGTCGTCTGTCCTCTTGTTATTTCTCAATATAATAAGAATATCGGTGGTGTGGATTTAGTAGACCAGATGATGGAATACTACAGAAGTTTTATCAAAACAAAAAAATTGACATTAGAAGCTGCTACACACTTGATTGACTTGGCAGTGGAAAACTCCTGGATGGAGTAGCGGATTGACTGCAAAGCTAGCGGTATACCTAAGAAGCCACTAAAAGATCTACTTGATTTTAAAATGGAAATAGCAAGCGCCCTAATGGCAACGGTGAATAATAGGAGATATGCTTACGAACTCTGTTCTAAGAATTTAGCATCACCGCTTCCTTGCATTGGCAAGCGCTACGATGGGTACGAACATTGGCCAAACCTGGATTCGCTATCAACTGCTAAGGACTGGATTCGCTAGAAACAACTGGACAACTGGATTCGCTAGAAACCTGCAAATCTTGCACCAGAATTCGTTGCGAGAAGTGCAATGTATACCTATGCCTTTCTGCCAAGAAGAATTGCTTCTGTTTACCATTAAAAACATTTTAATTTGAAAACGTGTGAAATTTATTGATTTTATCTATATCTAGTGCATTGTTATAACAATATTAAAATTTTATGAAAATTAATTATCATTTAATCGTCGCTGAATTAACGACATCTTAAAGTCAAGCTACGCAATTGTGTCGGTTGGGTTTTAATTATGACGATATTTTTATCAGAATGAGGTGTTTGAATTACATACACAAACGTGTGAAATGGTTTTGAAATTCGTCCGTATACAAGTTTCCATGTAACTCGTACTTAATATCTACACGTTTGATGAGTGTGAAGTTTATGCTAAAAAAAATAACAAAAAATTACACTGTTAAATTAGCTATTTTCCAATTGGAATTTAAATTATATGAAAATTTAAATTTTTTGTAATTTTGGATTTTTCGTACCACCAAACAGATTCTTTTCATCATAAAACAGGTTCTTTTTATCCTTTTCAGATAGCTGGACCATCTGTTTATATCGTTAACCAAAAGCATCTAATTGTGTTGAACATTACTATATTTCAGATAATTTAAAAAATGACTGAATTTTAATGGTTTAAATAATTGTTTAGCGCCGATCCTGGAAATGTCCCGAAGGCCCCGCACATTTTTTAGAACAGCTAAGCCATATAGCGGTCAATGTAACCAAGCCGATCCAATTATGATGAACTATAATATATTTCACAGTTTTGGAATTTTTAATAATTTTCCATTATTTTAAAAGTTTTATATCGCCGACCGCAGAGATGTCCACAAGGTCTTGCCCATAGTTTCAGGTAACTTGGCCATTTGCCAATCTACGTAGTTAACCAATTGTGATGAACTATACTATACTTCTAAGAATTTAGAATTTTTAATATTTTTATTTGTTTTAAAAATTGTTGTATCTCCGATCACAGAGATGTCCACAAGGTCTTACCTATATTTTTGGATAACTTGGCCATATGCCAGTCTACTTGGTCAATTTTATCCAATTATGATGAACTATACTTTACTTCTAAGAATTTAGAATTTTTAATAATTTTATTTGTTTTAAAAATTATATCTCCGATCACAGAAATGTCCACAAGGTCTGGCCTATATTTTTGGATAACTTGACCATATGCCAGTCTACGTGGTCTATCTTATCCAATTGTGATGAACTATACTATACTTCACAGAATTTAGAATTTTTAATAATTTTGTTGGTTTTAAAAATTGTTGTATCTCCAATCACAGAGATGTCCACATGATTTGCTTGATGCAGAGAAAAGAAAATATCTCAAGAACAAATACTTTTAACTAATAAAATTATTAAAAATTCTAATTTCTGGGAAGTATATTATAGTTCATGATAATTGAATAAGATTGACCATGTAGACTGGCATATTGTCAAGTTATTCAATAATATAGGCCAGACCTTGTGGACATCTCTGTGATCGGAGATACAACAATTTTTGAAACTATAAAATTATTAAAAATTCTAAATTCTGTGAAGTATAGTATAGTTCATCACAATTGGATAAGGTTGACTACTTAGATTGGCAAATGGCCAAGTTATCCGGTACGAAAAATCCAAAATTAAAAAAAAATTAAATTTTCATATAATTTAAATTCCAATTGGAAAATAGCTAATTTAACAGTGTATTTTTTTGTTATTTTTTTTAGCATAAACTGCACACTCATCACGTTTGTGTATACAGGGCACAAAAGGGATGAGAAGCACCGAGAAACGATCTATCAGGCATTTACCACTGATCTGGACAACCCGCACACTTTTCAGAATTTTTTTTTTAATATTGTGGATGCTACCTGTACGCAATAATTTAAATCCTTAAGGATTTTCATCAATATACTTTAGAGATATATACTTGAAGCTAATTTTGAAATGTCGAATATGAAAAATGGGGAATGCGATTTTCATTGCTGTCTCTCTTCTAAATAAACTAATTAACATTAATTGTGAGTCTGTGATTTGGCAGCTTGCATGTTGAAGGTCAATAATATTATGACCAATCGTGATGACCAAACCCATAACCTCTTTTGAGGATCACTGCTTCTCGAAGTAACGGAAAATTTTGTAAAATGAAAATAGTTAGTTTGATGATGTATAACGAACGCTTTGTGGGAAAAGTGTCATTCGGGGCGTCGGATAGATAAAATTTGTTTTATCATTCAAACATTTTTAAATTATTCTAATTATTCAAATTAAAAATTAATTCAGGACTTGGTACTTAATCCAACGATTACACACACGAAAACACCTTAATAGTAATCATTTATAAGCAAAGCAAATCTTAACATGATTCGATTATGATCGAGTTGGACTGATGTCTAGGTGCGGCAGATAGGTGCGGTAAACAAGTTGTCGATGCTTGTGCGCCAGTACAGTACCAATAAATCATTTTGTACCGGCTTACAAAGACAGTCTTTATTTAAATAATCTTTTATAAATGATTGTTTGATCTCGAATTTACTTATATTAATGTCACAAAATTGGATTAACTTATTATAAGATTAATGTATCTATAATTCATGGCCCGTCCTCTCCATAATTATTAATATCAAAACCGGGTTTTAAATGGGCGCGAGATCTTAGATTTCTTGTAGTGACAAATAACCCGCGAAAATCTCAGGTGGCTTTATTTTTAATGATTTATATCGATTGACATAGGATGGTAGATTTCTCACGTTATCCCTCTATACCTTATGATGATGATGAAATTGTTATGTTTTCCAAACATGGCGATGTGCTGATCTACAATTAATACTTAAAGGATCACTAAAAGATAATCCTATTTATGTGGCTCCTGAAAGTATATGACCATTTTTTTTTCTTTAAAATACTTTCAAAATTAAATTAACTGTCATGTTTGGAAAGTAGAATAAGAAAGACATAAAACCAAAACAATTCATCTCATTATTTTGTATGTAGTCGTATATGAACTGAGAATTTTTCTGAAATATCGTAACATAAAACCAACAGAAAAGCTAACAATTTCTTCTAAATAATAAATTAGCTTTTAATATTTGCGAAATAAACAAAACAAAACAAAAACAATTAGAAAGAGCTTTTTTTGTTTAAGCAAACATAGTACCTACTCGTAGATGTATATGTCGCTTATTGTTTTCCTTATTTATTTTTTGTTGTACATAAATAAATAGAATTTTTTTTTTTAAGGCAGATCCTATTTCTATTTTACATTTATAATTTTTTATTTGGAAAATAGAACAAATACACGTTTGTTTAAAATATTTTTTGTCATTTGCAGAACGAAACAAATTGTAAACAATAAAAATTAAATTTGATTCTATTATATGCTAAATACACAAAGAAAATGAAATTTGAGCGTACACAATTCAAGCTAATTGCTAAAATTAGGTATATGCTGTATATCCACGCACCTTTAAAATTTCACAGAAAAAAAAGCCGACATGGCTAAAAAATAAGATTTAATTACAATACTGTGTCTAACAAGCAACAAATAAACAAGAAACAAAAAAAAAAAAAAAACACAACAAACAATTTTTTATTGGTTAGTGTTTGATTACATAATGTAATTAAATTCCGGTACAATTTGTCACTCCACTTTAATTAAATCTCGCACCGAAATCATTTTTTCCTTGTGCCATTCCTGTTGTTGTATTTTTCGTGAAATAATTGTAATTCTTTTTCCGTCACCATTAAATAGGAAGAAATTATTCTACGAGCAATCAAAATTAAACATCCTTTTTACATTTCGTTATTTTTTTCCTTTTTTTTGTTATTATTACGTACAGCCATCAGACCCCAATCCAACTAATTTCTTACGTTCAAAAAATATAAAAATACGAAGACATAAGAATGAGTATAAAGTTCTTAGATATTCAATTTTTTCATTCTAAATGATCTCCCATTAACTTTTATCCGATACCAAGGCAAGTAACAACAGGAACTACAGCTAAAAAAAAAAAAAAAAAAAAATCCAATTAAAATCACAAAAAAAAACCAGACCGGTAAAAATGGGGAAAATTAACAAAACACCTGAATATATTTTATCCTTTTTTGTTTTCTGGTTTGTTCAATCATTTTCATTTGGCTGCAAATTTTCATTTGGTTTTGCATCCATTTTCCTTTTTTGTATTTTATAATTTGTTGCGATTTATGAGACAAAATTAAAAATTATGATGGAAAATTGTTTCGCAAAAAAAATTAAAAATTCCACTCCACTTACATATGTATATTAAATAAAAAACGTAAAATGATAAAAGTTAATGGATGAAACAATTTAAATATTTTTAATTTTCAGAAAGCATTTTATTCGCCATGTCTGTTGTGTAAAGGACGGGAGGAATAGAGGTGGACAATTAAAAACTTTTCTGTCGTTCCTTAATTAATTTAATTTAATTTTGTTTTATGTATTTTAGTTTGCGACAAAGATGTCCGTGTTTTATATTTGGAAGTGTTTGAATTAGTCACAGTAGACGAGAAATTAATTGCTGACATAATAAACAGGTGTTCAACATGCTTTGTAATTTTGTTTACAGATTAATTTTACTCAAGAAAATTTTATTAAGTAATTGACTTTTGGTAATTTTTTATATATTATAAGCAAATCACAGTAATCTTCATATGCAGCTTGGGGGTTGGCTATGTAATGTCGAATTTCAAAATGTCGGTTCCACAAATGTCGACTACAAAAACATCGACTAGAAAAATATCGACTTGGACAAAATGTCGCTTTATAAAATGTCGATTCGAAAATGTCGATTTGGACAAAATATCGATTCTAAAATGTCGACTTGAAGAAATTGTCAATGTTAAAATAAATTTTGCGCAAAATTTATTTTAACATCGTCAATTTCTCCAGGTCGACAAATTTTAAAAATATAATTGAAACTATGTACATATATTGGATTTTTCTTTTTATTAATGGTTTATAATTTAATTATATATTTATATATTAATATATAAAATATAAGTAAGTAAAAGTACGTAAAAATATACATATGTATTAAGATAAAAATGTCTTAGAAGCTAATCCTTTTAAGAAATTTATTTTATTTCTTCTCTGCTTTTCCTCTAAAATTTTTCTTAATCTTCTGTCACGTTCAATATATACATTTTTAATTTTTATTTTTTCTCCAATTTGAATCCTCTGCAGTTTCCATTTTACATAAATATGTTCTTTGCCTAAAAGTTCAATTAATTTATAAACACCTACATGTAGTTTTCCTACGAGTATTTTAATCCTTCGATGCCAACTCTCCACATTATTCTGAGTTTTTGGAAGTTGTTCATTTATAAGGTCGAGTATAGACCAAAATTGTGGCGTATAAGAAACAAAACTTTCTTAATACACATAATTTTTCTCAAACCACTCGGTAATTTTGTGGCATTTAGTCGATAATGATTTTTTTATTTCCTCGTAATATTTCGGGATTTCGTCCTCACCCAAGTATGCCAAACATTTAACCATTCGCATTTGGATACTAATAATTTTGCTGCCAATCCTTCTGCCTGCATTTCTCGCCATATTATTTGGCCAAAGTGGAAAAAACAACCTTTGAAGTGGGTTGTTGGGAAAAAAACTTTTGCAGCACTCACACTCGCCTTTTCAAAATCTGAGATAATGTATTCTGGTGTCAGATTTATATTTTTATCGCATGAAATTCGGCATATCTCATAAAATATTTCAGTATAACACTGTTTAGTTTTGCTTGACATTAATCAATATACCATTGGTACAATCATCCCATCATCCACTTTACAGTGAATGGTAAAAAGTTGCCTCATTATAGATGGTACTACGGCAAATGTGCCATCCATAAGCCAAGCTATTGAATTAACATGTAATTTCAAGTTTTCTAAAGTTCCCAAAATAATTATTTTTTCGTTTTTGAACGATTTTTCAGCTAGCACAAAATTTTCCCCTTCAATATTTTTCAATCTATTAGGAATATCAATTCCTTCTAGGTTGGTCGGTTCTTCTTCTCCAGCAGCAGATCTTACCCTTCAAAATTTCTTTTTTTGGGCTTCCGCTTTCGGTAAATAAACCCTGCAATTTTCTTTGCAAAGGGCAGCGGATTCAATTATAATTTGAGATGGCTTATCTCCAAGTCGACATTTTAGAATCGATATTTTGTCCAAGTCGACATTTTCGAATCGACATTTTATAAAGCGACATTTTGTCCAAGTCGACATTTTTCTAGTCGATGTTTTTGTAGTCGACATTTGTGGAACCGTCATTTTGAAATTCGACACTACATACCCAACCCAATTAAAAATTATGATGGAAC
Organism: Tipula vernalis; assembly: GCA_958295665.1. Lineage (NCBI taxonomy): Eukaryota > Metazoa > Arthropoda > Insecta > Diptera > Tipulidae > Tipula > Tipula vernalis. Next base: position 24,936,470 of record OY282558.1, on the reverse strand, counting down.
AGAAATAAAAATTACATTTCGGTTAATCTATTACTTTATCATACTCAAAATTTAAAAATTACGTAGTAACACATATAAATTAAAGCCTAACAAAGGTATAAAAAAGGAAAATTAATAGATGAATATAATAAAAGCCCATATTTATATTTAAATTATAGTTGGCCACCTAGCTTATAATCCAATAACTATAACTTAGTGCTAAGTCATAAATCAAGGCATTTTATTCTCTTCTCGGTTCAATCGTCAACAGTTAACAACAATTAATTAAATAAACCACCATTTTGAAACAGTACCAATTGGTTTTCTGACTATTATTTATTTTTGAAGTTCTACATACTTTAGCGGTCGAGGCAAAAACGCTTGCCCCCGTGAATTATTTACGAATGCTTGTTTTGTTTCGAAATATTGACAATATTATTTACCACCATCAAATAATATATTGACAAATTCCTAATTTTAGCTATATTCGTCCATAAAGCTAAAATTACTGTGAGGTATTCTTTGTCTGAGAGTGGCCTATAAGCAACTATTGGAATTTTGCTTTACATGTTCTCATCAGGTAGATGCTAGAATGTCCTATATACTATATCACCAAGTTTAAAAAAAATATTCGGATCCTTTAAACACGACATTTTTTAAATCGAGCTTTCGGGTTCTCGGTAAATTAAGTAAAATTAATTAAATTGTTTAAAACCTTTTTGTGCATCGGTTAATCCCAATTACAAGAGTTGTTGCATGCCAGAACCCACCCATTAATACATATTTAAAACCAAAATCAGTATATTTGTATGTATGTAAATTGGTATTCTCAAGAAACATAAAAATATGGCACAATTAAATGAATGATTAATTAATCAAAATCCAGTGAACAGTTAAACACCGAAACTTTATAATTAATATAAATTTGAGCGTAAAGTTTTAACCCTCAACAATATCAACTTTATTGAACACATACACACACACACCCACCAAAAATAAGATCAAACCAAATTTTCTTTTGTATTTGCTGGAAAAATTCGAACAAGAAATCAAAAAGTAAAATCATGAAACGCGCAATCAATCAAAATGTCATGGTAGAAAAGAAATCAGGATTAATTTAATTAAAGTTGCTCTGTATAAGAAGATTGTATTTTATGAAGCCAAGTATTTATTTAAGAAAATTTGATCGTTTTCTTTCTTGCGCGCACCCTAAATTATAAAACAAAAAGGTTGCTAATGAAGGAAGTTTAAAACAAAACTATATAGGTTATGAGGATGGAGTTGGAGAGACTTGCGATTTGGTCCTCATCCAATAAAAATAAAAAAATTTGTTTTTATGTTACGGGTAATTCATTTTTATTTTTAAATATTCGTAGGCCTTTTTTGAAGGTGGATAATTAATTTTAATACATAAAAGTCTTTCCTTAATTTATACAGCTGTGTAAAAAAAACACAATTTAATTATTTTACGTAATTTATGTAATTATTGCATTTTGTTTTGACCTTCAAATTACCTTCTTTGTTTAATATTATAACTGAGTCAGTGATTTTTTTTAATTTTGTAGATATTTAATTCGGATATCTAGCTAAATTTGCAAAAACTTAAAATAAACTGACATTAACCAGTAAATAGACAACATGTAACACAAAACTCAAAATTATTTGAATATTCCAATCACAAATTAACTTCAATGTAACTTAGCAAGATGAAATGTTACATAATTTTGGGTGTTAGACTTACATAAGTTATTCGAATTTTTATTGGTTTCATAACGAATCAACAAGTTTTGATTTGAACTCAGAACAACATAAAAAATGTATTTTGTTTCTTAATTTAGAATACTGTTGAAGTATCAGATAAATTCTAAGGAATTCAAAAATCAATAAATTATTTTAAGGTTTTGTTGTGACAGAATAAATTTTTATCTGTTATTTGTATAGGTACCCTATTTTCACAATACATATTTCAAATTAAAAAGCAACAACAGTACTCCATCAAGTTGTTCTTCATGTTCGAGCTTAAGGAGACTTGTAAGGAATTTATGCGTGTGGTAGTATTTGTATAGTAGATTGACTAGGTGCACCGATGAAGAAGTGAAGAAAAATGAAGTGCACCGATTTAATTCAAATCAGAATTCAGATACAGCTGGCAAGATTCAGGCTTGTTTGCAAACAAAAAATTTCATTTTTTGAACACCATCGACTTATTATATTTTCGTGTTGGGTTTCTTTATTTCTATTCCCACATAAAAATAAACCAAATGTATATTAATGGGGTTCAATCTATAGTTTATACATTTAGGATATGAACGGCTCATACGGTAGTATACGGTAGTATCGCGTCATATCATTCGGTAGTACGGCATGCAAAAATTCTGTTTATTCATTATCTGGCTTAATATTTGCTATTAAAATGTCATCATTTTAGTCAATCTATTTCAAATGTATTCAAGATATCAATTTAATGATTGGAAATAAGTAACAACACATACCTCCTCGAATTATGAGCCAAATGCAATTGAGCCTGCATTAACTAACTGATTATTAAAACAATTGTTATTTCTAAGTATCTATGTATTTTTGCTGATTTTGAATTTTTTATTACAATTTAGAAATCAACCAACTTATTACTAAATATTTCATTTTGCTTGATTTTGAGCTTAAGTTGGCTTGGGCTTATGATCATGGTTTATCAAATGATGCTGTTGCCATTGTCAAATCTTGCTGATTCTCGTTGCACATTAAATAATAATGTCATACTGGAGCAACAGTAGTTTGTATCCGCAAGCTCGATGAAAATATTCAGATCAACATTAACATCTAAATTAATTTACAAATATTGAATTCGTAGCTTGAAGGTAGTCTTACTTGAGGCTATCTCCGGAACACAATTTTGAATTTTGTTATGGTTTGGAGTATATTCTTGATAAATATTCTATAACAAGTGTTCTTCAAAGGAATTGAAATGACTGTTGAAATGTTCGATTCTATGTGTCATAATAATTATAGCCACCACACTTTATTAAAACTAGGTCTTCCATGCTTAACTTGGTTATTACACTCACAGAAAAAAACAACTTAAATCTAAAAACAAAACACTTCATTTCAAAAAATTTCATATATGATTTCCAAGCAACAACGAAATATTTTGAATTGAAAATGATCATTTTAAAAATGTATACTTAGTTTTTAAAAATTGGTATAAAAAATTTAAAAATTAATCAATTTTAAATTAAATATAAAATTTTTATTTTAAACCGATTAACAAATAAATGTATAAGCAATAATTTTTATTTTAAAAACTTAATTTTAATAATGTTGTAGTCTTTTTAAAATGAAAATGCAACGTTAATGAAGTTGAACATGTTTAGCTATCATTTCAAAAATTGGTTTGAATGATTTAAGAATGGAGTTAATGAAATTAAAATGTTTTAGTTTTATTTATAAAGTGAAACGCTTTTGATATTATTAATGTTTATGGTAACAAAAATAAAACGTATTCGTGTTTGATTCAAAAGCAAACAATTTTTAAATTAAAAATTACACAGAATGATTTCAAAAATCGTATTCGTGTTTGATTCAAAAGCATACAATTTTAATTTTAATCATTCTGTTATTATGAAATCTTTGTTTGTTTTGTACGTAATATAAATAATAAAACTAATTAAAACTTGTATAAATATGTATTAAAGATACTACTTTATCACTAAAACTAAAGAATGCATTATTTATTTACTGTACTAAACTATATTTCCTTTTACCATATAGTTCCTTCTAACACTTTACTGATAGAAAAACTTAGTTTTAAATTATTGAAACAAATAATTAAAATTTATTTTATTTATATTATTCTTTAAAATTATAAATTTAAAGTCAAAATATAGATTATAATTAAAGGTTCACAAATTAATTTATGTATATTAATATACAAATATATTTATTTTTGATAAACAAATTTTAATTACTTCATTATATGTCTTATTAGTTAACAGTAAATATTTTTAAAACTATAAAAATTTATATTTTACATAAGTCTTACCATTATTTATTTGATATAGATTTATAGGGGGACTTGTAAAATAAGAAATATTTTTAACATAAACAGTATCATACTTTCTTCCTGTTTCATATAATTGAAAATGTTCGTCAAAAGAAATTATTTCAATGGGCTAACACAAAACAAAAACATTGTTGTCTTCATGAACAATGCATTCAATTTTATATAATTCAAATAAAAAAATGGAGGTGTGGCCAACACACGACTTTCTTTTACGAACAGAGAATTTTGAGAAATTTTAATTTTTTTTTATAATTTTTTAAATTTTTTTTTTTAATTTTTAAATTTTTAAATTTTTTTTTTAATTTTTTTTTTTTTTAATTTTATTTGTTTTTAATTTTTGGAAACATTTTGTTTTTAGTAGTTTTTTGTAAACCTTATACTTTTTAAGTTATTTGCAAAATAAATTTTCTGGACCAAGGGAGTGGCCACTTTCGGTTAGCCGATTTGGAGTAAAATTCACTGGGACCTCCCAATTTATCAAAAAAGCTTAAATCTGAAGTTTCAGTTCGATTGGTTAAACCATTTGGGCTGTAGAGAGGACACAGACAGACTGACAGACTGACAGACTGACAGACTGACAGACTGACAGACAGACACCATTTCGAAACCCACTTTTTCGGACTCAGGGGACCTCAAAACAGATAAATCACTAAAAATATCAAGGTCCAAAATTTTCATGATTACTATACTTTATTTTACTAGAGTAAAAGAAAGTAAAATGTAAGCATCTCGCTAAATAATAATTGTTTTTATACAAAGTTCCTTTATAGCTTAAATTATTTGAAAATTTTATTGATTTAACGTTTAAACTTTCATTGTCTAAAATTTTAAAATAAAATGGTTTTGTTCTTAAATCTACTGTTTCAAACAAATCTAAATTATAAAAAGGTTCAGAGTCATTTTCCTGATTCATCAAAAATTTTGTGAATTTTAAGCCAGATTTAATAGACATTGTATAAGGCTGATTGATTCGAGAAGTTAAATTGTTGAAAACAATTTTTGCCTTTTTATGTTTCGCCTCAAAACGCATTGCCCAAATGTATTTTAAGGGGCCGCATTTTTTTATTGTGGTGACATAGTGTACCAAAAAGTGATGCTTAGGCTAAAGGCTAGGGCCGTAAAGTCTGATGTACATATATTAGGTGATGGTTTTCAATTAATTGTTTAACCTAACTAACTCTTCTTGTGTATAATTTGGTTTTAATAATAAATCAATAATTTCTACTAGAATGATTAAAAGCTTCCAATTTTCGTTTTCTGGGTTTATTAAATCTCCTATCATAAGCGGCAAAAATCTAGTAAACGTTAAAGCTTCACTAGCGGTCATTTTTAAATTGAAGCTTTTAAGTCTATTCAAATCTAAGGGTGGTGAAATGTTTCCCACTTCAGTTGCACCATATTGAAACAATTCTTTTCTACTATTTATGATTTGCAGGGTTACTATATGATCGTTTATAAGGGCCAATAAAATTTTACAAATATCATAGATACGTACACCTTCTAACATATCATGCATGATGTCAAAATAAAAATTTTCTGTCACGTGAAAATGATCGAGTTCATTAAAAATACATTTGGTTTTTAAACCTTTTTCCTGAAAATTATTTTCGGTCAACTGATTTCCATAATTTTCCCTATTTCTTACGTGGGTGGCCATTTCTGAAACGTCCTCTTTCATTTCGCTCTTAGTCCTAGTACAAATACGGCAATACCTTTTGGAATTAAAAGATTGAATAAAACCTAAGATACTATTTACACCTAGATTATCCCCGATTATTAGGCCCAATACAAAATGGACTTTAAATAATTCGTTTTGTATGGTAATCTCAATACCTCGTTCGAGGTGCTTTAATTCTTCTACTAAATGATGTAATGAAATTTCATTTCCACAATTTTTTAAATCGTTAGTTGAGATAAACGCGCCATGAAAAACAAATTCTAATTTCAATAATAAATGTTGGGGCATTGTTGGGAAACTGAAGTAGCACCCACAAATAAACAAATGTGTGGCTACCGAGCGGATTATTAATTTGAAAGTCGTCAAAATATAAAATATACGGTATCACCAAATCGTGCCTAAAACTTTTTACTTTAACTTTAAATAGATCCCCACTAGCAAAATTTTGCAAACTAGCTTCAGCCAAAAACCGTTTCGTATTGTTTATAGTTTCTTTTAGAATGTTCGGAATTTGAAAAATTGTTTTAAATTTAAAACGCAATGGCATTATATAAATATTAGATCTATTGGACGCCAAAGTTGGATTACCTCGAACTACTTTTTCAGTAACTATATTTTTGATAATGAACGATGTAGAATCTTCATACAAATTCATTTCCTTTAGTATTTTAATAAGCCGATGCTCCGAACGGATTTCTTGAAATGGATTTTTACAAAATTCTAATATACAATCTAAGTCTTTATGTACTTCTCCTTGCTCATTATTTATTACGGACTTAATAGCAACTGAAATAGGGGAAAGTAAGTAAGATATAATTTTTGGAATTTCAAGGACTTCGTTTCGAGGCATCGTATTTTTAGCGTAGAGATTTAAAGATAAACACACTGCTTTTTTCTTTAAATTTTCTACCGCAGAGTTAATATGAATTGATGAAGTAGTGACATTTGATTTCATAATTATTTCACTGGCTTGGTTGTTGATACTACAAGTGGGCGCCCTATCTACTAAATTGCTATTCTGGCTTATACTGTTATTCTGGGGAGACGAAAGAGTAGAATATAGTTTATGAAGTTTCATTAAATGGTAGCAAAATGTTGAATAATTACTAAATAGTTGGTTACAATTATTTTGTTTATACTGGATTGAAATTATTTTTCTTTTAATTTGATGGGTATATTTTAAATGTTCCCTTAGAGAGTTTATTTATTTATTTTATTTATTTGTTTGGTAACTTCTAAATTTTTTTCCGACACCCCATTTTGAGCCTGAGCTCATTTACAATAGGATGTCAATACACAATATGGTGAATAATTTAATAATACTATACAATGCCTATTGTACATAATCCAGCTTAGGTCACATCATAGCGGCACAATTTCTCGGACAACAGTCAACTTCCATTCGAAAGAGATTTCCCTATGGCATCATATTTTCGTTATTAATATAGGCATACACCCATACGGCACAATTCACGCCCAAATTTTAGAACATACATATTTAAACTCGTAAAAAAAACAAAATTAATTATTTTTCAAGGAAATTAGGAAGTTTGGATTTTGAAAAGTGCCTGAACACTTAAAACATCAAAATATTTTTAATTTATTTCAGAGTAGTGTTTTCCAAATAACGAACAAGTGAAGTAATGGATGGAGATTTTAAATCATGTTTGGTAGTTATATTAAAAAAAAAAAGAGAGAAATATTATTACCCTTGCTTGGTTTTCACCAGGAAATATTTTACAAATTTGGTCAATAATCAGTCGAAAATCACTTGGCCGTAGAAATGTATCGGTATAAATGATATGTTCTATTAAAATTTCTATAAGATCATCCCGATTCTCATAGGATAGTGAATTATTTTTTAAATTTAAACGCATTAATTATTGAGCTGCCTCTCGCTGTTTCGTTTAGAAGACGCTCCACATCCTTTATGTAAAGAAACATTTAATAATCAAAAATTATTACAATAGAATCATATTTTTATATTTACTACAAATTTTTTAAATAATTTTTATTTACTTGTTTAAGAAACATATTTCGATCATTTAATTCATCTTCGTGTGTTTTCACATAGAAGTTATTTTAGAAAAATTATTGCAATATATAAACATTTTTTCTATATTGAAGGTGGTGGGTCAGTTTGAGTAGTTTTATTGCCTGACCGTGACGTTGTTGGAGTATTAATTTCTGCTTGCGAATTATTGTTGAGCCAGTCGCCTACCTTTGAATTCATTGAAATTGTGGTATTGTCAGTACCAAGCTAGAATGCAAAATTGTTAATTTATATTGAAAAATTTATTTATTTTCCAAATTACCTTCGTTTTCTTCTATACTGCTAGTTTTTCTCTGAATTCAGCTCTCACTCCATATGATTTTATAGCTCCGTAGATTTCGTCTTTTGATATAAATGGTAAGCTGCAATAATTTATATCAACGGCTGAAAATGATTTAACATCAATTTGTTGGCGTAAGTATCTTGCCATAATAAAATAAAATTATTGATTGGAATTTTATAAATTAACCTTTAAGATCTGGTAAAATTTGTTCTAAATTAAACTCTCGCAATAAGTTTTTTAGTTGGAGTTCATCATCTTCAGTATTTAATTCAGTTACAGTTGATACGGATTCTACCATTTCATTTGATTCAGATTCTACAGCTTTACCTTGGGATGTAAGTACCGTTAATGTTGCAGAAGCTTCTGATTCAACTAGTTCAATGGCATTATTAAATTCGTCGTAAACAACTCCACCAACTATTAGTAAATTTGACAAGATTTAGTATAATATAAATGGCGAACAAGTCAAAATACTAACAAAACTAAAGAAACCATCACAAACAAATTATTTTACCTTGCAATTTTGCAATTCACTATTCACAACAATATTCATTATGTAAATTGTTTTTTATAGGATTAATTTACAACTGATTTACTAAACAAAGTTTCTGTTACACTTAAAATGACATGGCAAAAATTGAGAGTTAAAAAATTCCCGTTAAAAATTCTTCACCAAATATTCCGTTGATATTGGAATATTCACAAAACAGTTTTTCTTGCAGATGAACCTAATCTTCACAGTACAGTTTCTGTTACACAAACGCCACGAAAAAAAAATTGAAAATTAAAAATTTCCGTTAATAATTTTCCACCGAAGAACACGTTTTTTTTTCCACATTAAATTGTGCTATAATAAGAATTCTAATATTCACTACACAGTTTTTATTACATAGTTTTTTTTAAGAAAAAAATTATTCAAATGTTAATAATCTTCATTTTTTTATTCGCAAAAATTATCTATGTATATGAATTGCAACGCCAATAAGAACTTGGTACTGAATGATGATGCTTTAGCTAAAGCAATATAAAGCTGAATATTTTAAAATGAAACATTTTTTATTTAAAACGAATATTTTTAGAAATAAAACAAAGGTGTTATTATTTAAATTGACACAACATAAACATTTTATATTTTAAAATGTTCGCTTATGTTTTCAAACTAAGAAAATTTCAATTCACATTTGTTGCAAAATAATAAACCTCATTTTTAGAAGTTAGTGGCATTTTGTTGAGAAAAATTGAAACAAATTTAGTTTTGATTTATTTTTTGTCCTGCTCTTTCCTATAAACCTGTATAAATATTAATACATGTACAATGAAAATGTACACAGATGTATACACAATTTGCCCAGTTTTAATTTCAAAGTGTTACAATTTTAAACTGAAGCGTTTTCAGTACATTTCTCGGGTTAAAAATGTACAGAGTTAAGATATAAAACGTTTTATTTTAATTTAAATAAAATTGGATTTATTTTTAAAATGTTTTGTCTGTTCTTACTGAAACTGGAAAATTTTAAAAGTAAAAACCTTGTATTTAATTCTAAAATTAATTTTTTCTCTGAGTGTACAAACTCAAAAAAGATAACGTTTCTAAATTAAACCTCTGTTGGGTTTTTCGATCATAGACTTCTCTATTACTTACCGTGATTTTAAGAATATTATTACTTTTTGTCTGTTTGAGAGGTATACTATACCTACTTACCATATATATATTATTTACTATTTTAGGACTAATTGCTAAGGTTCATCTTCTAACTCATGTATGATGAGTTCGTTCCCACTAGCACGATATTTCCCCTAAGCTTCCAACATGGATGACTACGAGTATCTTCAACAATACCAATATAAGTTTGATTAAACCTAGAAGTTTTATTCTCAATAATTGGAACATGCTGAAAATGAAGAACTCAATCAGGAATGTAAAACAATTAGAAATAATACAAACAATGCCATGAGGATTGCCAAAGTTCAATATTTTGGTAAATGTTTGGATTCTACTTAACCTTAAATCTCTAAACGTACTTTTTAAAAAAAAGAATAAATTAAACATTACAGCAACAGCTAATGATCTAACTGAATATTTTTGCAATGAACAATCTACCCTTTTAAATATGACTGACATTAAGTTTCCAGAAAATGGTGATAGTGGTTTTATCTTCAGAAATATTAACATTGCTTACTTAGCGGAGGCGTTTAAATCAAAAAAGCCAAACTCTACAAGCGATAAAATAATTTATTTAAAATACTTTAAAACCACAATCACAAAAAAAATTTTAATTTCAAAAACGATAAAAATTGTTTACATGTTGCAAAATTTAGTTTAAAAGCTTTAATTTCTTTCAAAGTAACAATATATAAATAATAATATTTTGGAAGACTAGTTTCGGAATACTCTTCCATCATCAGTTCCAATAATTTAACTACAAATTTTGAGATGAGCTAATCAGCTTGCTACCAGTTCTTTCAGAAGTTCTGATGTTTATTAATGATTTAACTCTTCAGATGATCTCTAAATAAACAGATGTTGCAGCGTTAATGATATACTTAATTATATGAAAAGGTAAAGAAATAACCAAATACCATCGATACTGCAATGGTAAACAGCAAAAACTTTTATCTAAGCAGCACTATAACCTAATGTATTTTAATATCACCTTCAGATCGATCTACTGAAAATCCCAAACTATAAAAATCCCGAATAGTTGTAAGGGAAATCAGTCTGTGGAATTCCTTACCTCGTTATAATAAAAATTGCGCCACAACAGCATCATTTTTGAAAATTACTTCAAAAACTTTAAAAAATATTTAGAGACAAAGTAAGGCTAATATTTCCTTTCCTTTGGAGCTATTTATAAAATAAGTTGTAAACAACTTAAAATATTAATGAAATATAATAATTTTATCACTACAGCGGGCTTTATTCCTGTTTTCAATTATCATTAAAACCAACAACATAGAGGCACAAAAGTCCTTGAACTTTAATGCCAGTACAAAAAAAGCCGAAGGTTTTAGCGAGCTAAACAACGAAAACATTGAAAATGTTAACCGCGAACAAATAAAACCAATTTTAAAGTTAGTATAATTTTTTATTTATTTTCATTTTTGATACTTTAATCACCGCAAGTATATAGGGTCATGATAACTAAAATAACTAACATATTTCATATAATCCACTCCCTCACAATTTCTTGAGAACATTAAATCGATACACGTATTATTAGTATCTCCAAGTAATTTTTCATGAAATTCACAAACTCTTCGTTTTCTTTCTTTTTAATATCTAAATTAAAATCACCTGCCACTATCATAGGCAAATCGGTCAAATTAAATCGTATGATATCCGAAAACACTTCTGTGAACTTTCTTGTATATGCTCCCAAATTCATTGCAAGAAATGCTCGAATATCTGCCATACAAGTATTTGGGCTCAAATACACAGATACCATAATACACATTTGGCCACGAATTACCACTTCTACTGCACATATATCTCCAATTTCAGGCATAGTAGAACGGCTACTACCCAGTATATGATCATTATGAAGAATATGTTCATCTACCGATAGGGGCGAATTATTATTTTTCTAAATCGCGACTCCTCCCAAAACTTTTACATTGGAATCCATCCAGTTCAACCACGTTATCATCATCCATCCAAGTTTCGGTACAAAGAATGATCACAATTTTATTTAAAACATTATCCGTCGTTATATCTTTGTTGTGTGCATGTAAATTGTGGCATCGTCTCTAATTTAGACATCTCTCGCCGCAAATCTGAATTTTTTGAACGGTTCGAATGATAAAACTTGAAATCATTCTCCATATTAGTTAAATATAATCCACTTAGATCCGTAACTCTTGAAAGCGCAACATAAACTAATTGATGCTCATGACTGCGATGATACATATGTATATACGATTTTATTGTAAGTCGCACCTTGAGATTTATGAATCGTTACAGCAGCACTTTCGATTAGAGGAAATTGAATTCGTTTAACCTTCAACTGTTTATTTCGTAATGTAATCGTAGCACTACGCTTAATAACGGGTGTCCACGAGTTTTTTAACTCAACATTTTCTTGAATATGAACTTTGTATTTTAATCTAAGAGCACGACCAATTCTTGGGTCTGTAAATTCTAACCACAGACGATGAATAGTATTGTCTGGCTGATATTCAATAAAACGAAGATATCCCATATAGCACCATTGGCTAAACCATCAACAACATTAACATTTGTGGTTATCATGTAAGGTTTCCCCAACAGTAATTTTAAATAATATGATAGACCACCCGTTTCGTTGTATGACATTTTCTGTACCTTTTCCCGAAAATGATCTCTCTGTGTAGTATCGGTATAATTTACATAGGTATCGGTAGCGGCATGCTCAACTGTAGTCTCACTTTGGAAACTAGCTCTATTGTATGATGATACGTCAATATTCCGAAAGAATAAACGTATACCGTCGGAACAAATATCTTGAATTTCTTCGATTTTTACAAATCGACTTTCGATAATGCTCAACTCTTCAGCAGAAAGACTATCTCCATTACCGATTTTAGTAAGTATCGAACTGAATAAAACATCGCTCTGACGAACAACCTTAAGTAATGGGAAATACTTAATTTAGCGCGGCGTAGCACGAACAGGTGGCAACTGTCGCAGATCTCCACAAAAAACGATATTCATTCCACCAAATGGCTTATCGAATTCACTGGTAACTTGTTGTAATTTTGAATTTAACGTGTTTAATAATTCTGCTCCAATCATACTGACTTCGTCAATAAATACAATACAAATATTACGAAAAGTAGATCGATACATTTGTAAATTTTGATAAGTAAAACCAGAGTCTCTTTTTGAAATTGTAATTTTAAATACTGAGTGAACGGTCTGTCCGCCAATAGCCACTGAGGCTTTACCAGTGGATGCACAAGATATGTAGGCATTATAAATAGCATTATGCTGCTGTGAAAATCGATTGTATGTTTCCATCAATGCTCTTAATGTAAACATCTTGCCACAACCAGCAGGACCACTAAAGGATATTTGTATTGGATCACTATCCGAATTATGTAAACGATAAATCGCCTCTAAAATTAATTCGCGTTGTTCTTTATTTGTAAGTCGAATCATAGAACAATAATCCACGTGGTTAAGAACATTTTCTCGCTTTGCTACGATACCAATTCTATCCATTTGTAAATTTTGTATATCGTCGTTATTTGGTGTGTTTGCGATCATATCATAATCAACAAGACGATTTATGTTTACATCATCCACAATATCGGACTTTAAGACTTCTTCATCTTCAAGTTGATTCATCTCTCGACAAATTTTAAAGGTTGCCACAATATCGAGATTAGAACAATATTTTTTCTTTAATTTTAACAGCTGTTGTTCATTTTCTAGATATATTTGTTTGTACTTTTTACCGCTCAATAAATCATCCTCTTCATTTCTAAATGAATGGAATAATAAAACCATCTCTCGTCTGTAATTATCATAGTCTTTATCAACATCATAGTCAATCCAACGAACGATTTTAGCTTGTTTTCTCATGTAATATTCACCACTCGGACGTTTTGTCCAAAGTGATAGAAAATCAATCAAAGATACAGTATTCATATTTTCTGGTCGTTTTTCATACTTTTCTATAATTGTATCTCGCCATATCTCACCAATTGTTCTTTAGTTTTTCTAACTTTTAACCTATTCTGTGGCCAAGATGTTGTAATAAATTCAATATTTCCACTAGTTTTAGACATAGGTAACCTCAACCATAGGAAAGAATGGAGCGTGAAATCTACAAATTGTAGTATTTTTTTTATAACAAGTAAAAGTATGTCGATGTGTCTGAGAATATATAAACTTAGGTGATAAATGATTTTTATCAACGGACACTAAACGATCAATCAATTTAATACTTTCCGACATATCTGCACCAACTTTTTCATCGGGAGCATTATTCAACCGCAATAGAATATGAGCGTGTGCACTACCACGATGTTGAAATTCAATTCGTTTAAAGTAATCAACGACATAGTTATCACCAAAAGGACCATTTTTCTTTAGCTGAAGCATAGCCATCAGCACATCAACTAATTTGTTAAAATATAAATTACACGTAACCGGATCTTCATTTACAAGAGAAGCTCGAGCCGTGGCACTCAATGATTCAACATTATCTGCTTCTCGATGATATTTTAATCGATGCAACAATCGTATTAAATCATCCCACTTTACTTCAGATGCACTAAGTGTTAAAAACATCGTTGGTTTTCCTAATTGTCGCATCATAGCAAATAAACTTCTCTTTCGTTCAATCCAATATTGAGCTGAGTTTGGAATACTTTTCATGAACGATAAATTTGTATCAATACACGATTCTATGTAATCTTTCTAGTCGTATGTTCCATATCAGAGGCTCGAAAAGCGAAATACACTCCTTCACTCACACGAATTAGCAAAATCTTCATTGCCATGTATAATATATGGTGTGGGGTTACACCACGACGATCTCGTCGTCGAATTTCAGATGTGGCCATCATGAAAGGTGTAACATTCACATCTGATTTAAAGACACGAGGATATCCCAAATAAATTTTAGGAAATGATAACTCTTCAGCATATTGATCATACAATAGACTTAATGGCTTTTCTTTTTGACCTGGAGCCAAATTTAAATATTTATCTTCACTCCAAAATAAAGTATGCTGTTGACCTAATAAATTTTCTTGAGCATCATCAAATTCCAATGGTTCTAATACATCGACGTCCTTAGATGCAATTGATTGTAAAAAAAAATGTTCATCAATCGGTATATTGTGATGCACGTACAACGGTTTATTAATAAGGTAATTTAACCTTACCTTACATTAATAGTAAAATCATCATCTAATGCTCTAGGAAGCATATTCACCCTATTATTTACATCAACATGAACATTTATCACTTGTCCGATAATTTTATAGGTGCCCTGTTGATACCGTAAAAGTCTAATTTGCATGAAAGGTAATCTAGGTGATACCAGCCGTTCAGCAATTACACCCAAATCCGGTAGATGATTTGGATATTCAGGATATTTAAATCCATTGGAACTCGAGAATTGTGGAATTTTATGCTTATCAATCGATGATTTACATGTACTACACGCCATCATACTCTTTACACACTGTAAAGGAAATTCTTTCTGAATTAAGGCATAGCATTTAGATGAAATGCGTGATAAATCATTTTTGTACCACAAACGATCGCATACATTGTACACGAAGCCGAAACCATTATCTGCAAATCTCTTTTTAAACTCCATATTCCATTTAGATTCTAAATTAATCGTAATAGTTTGCTCTCGTTTCCGTTTTCTACAAGCCGCTTGACGCTCTGCCGCTGTAGAAGCAGAACTGGAACCAATAGAAACATTTAACTGCTCACGCTTTCTCTTACGATAATTGGCTTGTATGGGCGGAAGGAAGTAAGAGGATCCATCTCGAACTAATCTTTATTTTATAAAAAATTAACGCTTTTTCGTGACCAAAATATATAGATAGCGGTCCGTAAAACATTTTCAATGTTAAAAGAAATAACGCCCGTGGACCTTAATTCCTAAGAAACGTAAACGAACTGAAATCTTCCTTCTTCTAAAAAGGACTGCTGTCACTATAGCAGCAATTAATTTTAACGCCAATTGACTTTATTTCTCTGAAACTTGACTATTAAACAACGCGATTTTATGGCATTTGATGAAGGATATTTGGCTATTTAAAAAAGCAGAAAAAATAATATTTGTTTGCAAACGCATTTTTCGACGTTTGGATTATTATTTGTACTAACCACTTTAGTTGGTTTAAAACCACTGCAAAACGATTTGCTAACCTTCCTAAACATTTTAATAAAATTCAAAACTTATCGCAAATACATTTCGTCAATCATTTTCAAAAACATCCACAAATTTTCCACCAAGCAAACATATAACATTGGTAAGTCGCGAATATTACAATAAACCCATTATAAGCCGGCAATTCAATTACCAAACCAAAACGTATATACAAAAAATACCAATAATTTCTTTTACAATTCACACTTTTTATTTTGTGTATATGTATGTGTGTGTGTGTGTGTGTAGGTATTCTAAACTAATTTAAAACTCCAATTGAAAGTTTTCAATTTCATAACTCTTCAGTTTAGAATGTGAAGCATGAAAAAAAACTTTTCCCATTTAAATATACATAAATAACAACACACCGTTATACAAATATAAAATTTAGCATGAACGTACAGCATATTTCGGCGTACACATAATGTTACACAAAAAAAAAAAAATTGATTCAATTTCATGAAAATAAAATAATAATAATAATCAATTGAAATAACAATAACCATAATTTGTAATAAAAAATAATTTTTGAGAAGTAGGTTTTCCCAGATTTATTCCTTCTTCCGTATTATACGAGTACGTACGCAATACAGCTACAAAGACGTATGTGTATCGTATACGAAGGATTTAATTTTTCTACTCGTATGGTATTATGATTACAGAACCTTAAATTCAATTTTATTTGGTGTGATGTGTGGGTGTTATTGTTGTTGTCGCGCTTTCAAAAATTATGTACATTACAATTTAATCGTTGTTTATGTTTTTTTATTTCATTTGGCGTTTTCTTAAGAGATGTGGAGATGTACTCGTATATTTATGTATTCATCCAAAGTGTATGCTGCAGATGGAAACTTTCTGTACATTAAATTTGTTGAATATTTTTGAACCCCTTACCAAATTTAGTGTGGTATGTGTATAGGAATTGATGTGAGATGTTTCGCTGATTTATTTTACGTTATTCTAATAAGCCATGACACATTTTCTAATTTAATTTGTCTATTTTTCAATTTTGGTTATATTAAGTTACACGCAGAAGTGTAATTTATTGAAATTGAATTTTTAGGAATTTTACTTTGTTGTATTATTACTGAGAAAAACAAGATGACGGGAATAAAAAAAAATATGCAAATATTTGTGCGCGCATATCAAATTGCCATTAGCCATAATAGGAAAGAAAATGTTGTGGTAAATAATTTAAAGGTTTCAAATTGTTAAGACCAAACTTACTCCGCTAGGCATTATTCTATAAACATAATAATTGGTTAAAATCTACATTCTTCCTAAGAGTAATACAATATCAAATATTAAGAACTAATTCTAACATTATGCAGTCTGTCAAATAATCTGTGTCTCTCACAAAATTCGAACCATTTATCAGAAACTATTTCTACAGAAAAATGCCTATTTCGCCAATACATTGGTTGATGGCGTACCTCGCCTATACACATTCGCTGAAACTTTTTCTACAGATTGGTTGAATTAACTATTCACAATTTTTGTTGGTTGTAAAGTAGGCCCTCGAATGGTCGATACTCTAATAAACACTTCTTTCTTATAAACATGTGAGGCCGTGGGAAGAACTGTTCTATGTCTTCCGGAAGTAGATCATCCCGAAATTGGCTGATCCGTAATTTATTTATAGATTTATATTTTTTCCACCCGTTTTCAAATAAAATTCTTAAGTAATTTTTTTTGAGGCACCATTTCGCGCTTAGAACATACTAACCATTTGCTGTTCGATCTTTATTTTTGACAAAAATGTATTTTTTGTCGTTTTCATCATTCTTAATTCCAGCTGCAATGTGGGTCAGTAGACCTCGTTAAAGTTAAGCGAAAGTAAAACGTTGATAATGCAGATTACGTTATTTACATGTCAGCCGAAAATCAAAAATTTAGTGCTTCTTAGGCGATGACTAACAGAATTGGTTTGCTTTAATAATTCTGTCAGAAGCCCTACGTGGAAAACTTTGAAAATATCGGAAAATCACAAAAATTCAAAAATATTTAAAATTGGCATAAAATCGCATCTGGATTGTATATCTGGAGATGGATTGCACTGATGTGTTTTGTAAATACCAATCGTTGGAAAAACTTCAGTTCAAGTTCTGGAATAATTCGATTTTCCAAGAATCATTTGTTTTGTCTTAAGATGGACCGGGAAATTCCCCAATTCCCTGAGGAATCTAGGCAAATTCGATAGTTTGTCATATCATTGTAATCCATTTCCAGACATAACACTTTAGAGGCTTATTTTAGATAAAGTTTCAAAAGATTTTTTGAAAAATTGAACTCCCCCAGATTTTCTACAGGAAACTTGAACATATTTTTTTCAGCGTTGGTTATTGACAAGCCACATCATTTTTGGATTCTCAGATTTCCCACAATCTTCCAGAAAGTGGAGCGGGAGGCTTTGCCTTATCATAATTTTGACAAAAGCGTTCAAACTATCAATGCATTTTTAGTAATTTTCGGACAAACTTTATCAGCTGAAAGCGACTTTATTTTAACTTTTCAGCTGGAATAACACAAACTGAATAATCAATTTTTTAATTTCTGCTGATTCCCCATACCTGACCTGTATTTTTCCCGACCATTGCTATTGATAAATCACAACAATGCAGTCCATCTCCAGACAAAATACTCTAAAGGCTTTTTTTGTACCAATTTTCTAATGATTTTTGGAAAATCGAGTTCGTCCAGGTTTATGAGATAACCTACAAATAACATCAATGCAATCCATCTCCAGATATAAGACTCTAGAGGAAGATTTTGCCAAATTTCAAATATTTTTTGGAACCCGCGGATTTTCTATAATTTTCCACGACAAAGTAGAACGATATTTGGCCACGCACAGCTCATGACAAAAAGGCTATATATTATTTATTTTCGGCTGGGCAAGACAATCTGCATTACCGATATTTTACTTTCGCCTGGAAACATCGATTAAGGAATCGGTCAATAAGCGAATTTACAATTGCTCTAGGGTTGTTGCACCATTTTACTAATTCCTAGCAAGCTTCGATGTATGAAGCTACTCTAGAAATACTCGCTGTTAGTATATCAACAGATCGAACTAATTGGAGATAGTTCTAACAATTTGACGTAGGATCAAAATATCTTTTCCCAGCTTCCTCTTTTTTGAGTTCAAATTAAGATAATAAATTGGGTAGCAAGTTTGTATAGCCTTGGAATTTATGAAAAAGGCTATAGAGTATGTTTAACCAAAGCATACTTGAGATAATATTAAGTACACTCTAATTTAACCGGCCCTCAATAACATTATAGTTATAGTGGGTGTGGTCCAGAAAAAGCTCTTGAGTTAAATAAAATTTATTTATTATTTTAGATATTGAATGGGACCACGTTCGGCCAGTTTTGTTTAATTTTTGAACAACTACACGCTCATTACAAAATCCGATAATTGCCTACTAGATTATCTGGTTTTGCAAATTCTAGTGAAAATCCAGTGAGTTTCTGTTAAAACTCAAGAAAAATGAATTTTCTAGTTAAATTTTAAAATAGATTTAACCGATTTCCAGTGAAATTGCAATCAAACCCAGATTTTTACTATTTTCTAGTTAATTTCCAGTAATATTTTAAATTATACTGGAATTCTAGTGATTATCTAGCACAAAAAGTTACTAGAAAAATACTAGATGGTTAGTTTTACTCTATAAAATGGAATATCTAGTAAATTAAAGTAAATCTCGTAAATTTTATTACCAGAATTCTAGTAAAAATAAAAATTACTTGAATTCCAGTTGCATTTTTGCAACGGTTTATTTTTTAATGTAGTTACCTGAAATATACTAAAATTCTAGTTAAATTAAATTAAATACAACCTGTTCGCAAGTGCAAGGAATTTCTAGTAAATTAAACAGATTCTAGTAATATTCTGGTTAATTTAAAACTTCTATTAGAATTTACTAGAATTCTAGTAAATTTAGACTTTCGCTCGCATATTAATTTCAATTTCGCCGTCATAGTCAGTATCAGTAATACATTGAATTTCTTGCTGTGGTATAGTGAAATGAAGAACAGGTGGAAAAATAAAAGTTAAAGTATATAAAGTGTGAGTGCTAACGTAACATAAGTATAGTGAAATATTACACATAATTATTGATGAGATGCATCAGGTAAAGCGAATTTATGTACACGTGGTTTTAATATTTTGTGCAATAGCTACTGCCGTAAATATATTAACATTTGGTTGGCGACAGATTTTGCGATTAAATTTGACCTCCGCGACGGAACTCATACAAAATTTTCCCAATGTGAAGGATTTTGACGGTGAATGTGTAAGTTTTGACAAATATATACATTAAATGATTTTCAGATTAACTTTCGATTATTAACATTTCAGATCAATTTTGAATTCGGTCTCTTGTAGAAACACGGGAATGAAATAAAGAACAATTTACAATATGTATATATGTAAATATTTATTCGCTCATTGCATGCAAAAAACGATAAGTTAAAATCTATTTTTGGGAAAAGGTTTGGAAATTTGAAATTTTGAAGGGGATTCCTTGTAGAAACGTTTATTAAAAGTTCAATATCCTGTGCAGGAGTATTAGAAGAAAAATATCAAAACACCATAGACATCGAGTAACACTACACTTAAGGCGACTGCTTTGTCGGATAATTAATTTGTTTTAACCTACCTATCCGGCGAGTGCATTAGGGCTAAGGTACTTAATTATTTATTGATACGATTCTAATTATTATATGCTTTTTAATAGTCTTGTTACGTTTAAAAATTTCAACGTTGGCTTTCTTATAGAATATTTAACTAAATTAAATTAAACCATGTAGATTATATTGATTATTTTTTCCCGGCCACGGAGCCGGCATACAGGTCTAACAAGGCATATCAGTAAAAAAAACTAACTAAATCCAAAAAGAATTCCAGTCAAAATATTTTGACTTGAATGACTTTTCTAGTTTTTTGATTGAACTTCCTTCTAAAAAGGCATTTCATCTAAAACTATTTTCACTGAGTTGCCTTTTAATTTTTGACTGAAATGTTTTTGATTAGAATTCTCGGAGCCAACAATTTTAATATAAAATTACGTTATGTTAAATATGGGTGTTACAATAAAAAATACTTAGTACGTAACTTTCATTACCTATCAACTAATGAACATAGCAGTACATTTGAATTTTAAACCATGTACATTATCGAACTCTATTAATACTACTCTACAATACTAATAATACTCTATAAAATATAGATATGAATACATACAGAATACGACAATGTACAAGTTATAAAATTCTAATGTACTTTTATGTTCGTTAGTTGGCAGGTAACGAAAGTAACGTACTAAGTATTTTTTATTGTATCGTTCATATTTAACATAACGTAATTTTATAATAAATTTGTTACCCTGATGATCACCCGAAAAGTCCAAAATTGGGGAAAATGATGAATAAAATCTACATGGTTATCTGTAAGAAAGCCAACGTTGAAATTTTGATGTAATATAGTTCATATTACTTTTGTTATTAAACCAAAACTTTTAATTTTTGCAGGTAGATGAATCAATAAAAGATCTCATCCCAAAAAGTAAGCTGTCGCAGCCGTATGTGGTATGTTTGTCGAAGAATGGTTTGAGCCACGAAGAAATCTTCCACGTAATAATAGATGCACAATCAATTTCGTTGGGCTACAAAACTTTTTATGCACCTTCGACAAACTCTTTAAAATTTTTTATGTTTTTGGATTGAAATTTTCCCAAAATTGTTTATACTTCTACAATTTCATGGAAGTTTTTTTCTTTTTAATTAAAGATGTGATTCCGACACCTTGGGTGTCGAAATTATGTTCTAAATTGTGTGCGAAATATTCAGAACAACTATTTTAAAGCTTTGTTATTTTTGTAATTGTTGAAATAAAAAATATTTAATTAAAACAAAATCCAAGAAGGTTTTTTTTATTATTTGAAATTTATTTAGGCGACAATCTAGTATAATCAAGGGATAATCTAGTAAAAAATGATGACGTAGAATTAACTGGAATTCTGCTAAAGAATATAGTTTTTTTTCGGTTATTTTACTAGAACTTTAGTAGAATAAATACAAGAAATCTAATAGTTTTACAAGAAAATCTAGTATTCGATTTTACTTAAAATCTAATTAAAAAATTGTATTTCTCATAATTTTACCAGAAGTCCAGTCGCAAATCAAGTAGTATTGTTTACTTGATTTCCAGTACTACATATTTGTATTTCAAGTAAAATTACCAGATTTTATTACAACCAGAAATCTAGTAATATTAATTTTACTTGATTCAACTAGATCGTCTAGTATGCTCACATCTAGTGAATTTTTATTTACCGTGTACTAGAAAGTATAATGAGCTAAACTGAAATTCATTGTTGTTGCCACAAATTGATTTTGCTTGCATTTTTGAATATTTACTCTCTGGAACGTTACAATTCTATTGTTCAACAATCAACATGTTATATTTGGAATTTTTTTCAGCATTTTGTGTTCTACCTTATTTCATGATTCTAACAATCTACTGGCATCATTCATTTCACTAGTTGTGAATACTACGAATAATTCAATCCACCTCTTAATTTACCACCTATACCACCTTTTAATATATTTAATTGGTGCATTTAATTATTTTCCACGAAGCTCAATTATTTTATATTACCTCATGTTTTATTGACTGTACTTTAAATTTTCTCAGTATAAAATATATTTTGCTGCACCGGTGGTAATCCTAATGAAATATAATTCGAAGAAACATTTTTCGAACATTTATTCTTTTCACTAGAAGCATAAATTCCTTCTTCCTCCTTTACTATAATAATCATTGTGTAGGTGATTTTTTTCTCAGTCAGTTTACAACACAATTAGAACAGTGTAATTCTCTGAATTAACCCAACTATGGATTTTCGGAAAAACGCAATAGTGATTTGCCGTATCTTACAAACAAAGGATTGAGAACAACTAGTTAATTGTTATTTTAATACAAACATTTATATCATTTAAATTAGCATCCCACAAAATAATCTGGCTTTCGTAAAAATATATTCATAAATTATTACTTTATACGAAAATATTGTGTGTACACACGCAAACCAAAAAAAAAAAAACGAATAATAAATTCTACCAGACTTTCAAAACTACTGCTTCTTATAAAATATAATTTAAATACTAATTAGTTATCCAAACAAGAGAAAAACTACTGAAAAAAGGGTTACCAGAACAATATCAAACATTAAGTATTCTGTGTAAATTATAACAAGTGCTTTTAATTTCAAGCACACACAAACGGTATAAAAAACAAAGTTTCTCAATAATTCAAAACTTTAGTTTAAAAATTCTCTCTAAATTGTCATTTTTCTAACCCACTTATGTTTACTAAAAAAGGTTCGACATCATCATCATCATCATCATAATTGTAATCATGAAATAGTTTATTCTCACTTTATTTAAAATAATTTTTGTGACCCAAAACCAAATTAAAATGTATTGATTCGAGAAACGGGCTTCACGGAAAATAGAATATAACAGAGAGGAAGGAAATCTGTACTTAGACGAATTTGTTCCAACAAATGTCTCTATTGAATTCGGTTTGTAAGAAAAAGTCATATTTCTAATCATTTATAGTGGGATAATAATTTTCATCAGCCTCTAACCTATGTATTTGTATGCAACACACGGTATACATCAACTATTGGTAATTTCAAATTGTATTCTATGTTCAATATGAACTTTATTAGTCTCGTTGAAAGCAGACGAGTACATATATTTGAGCACGAATTTCAATAAAAAAATAAAAGTCGTAAATAGTCTTGTGTTTCACACAGTGTTGAAAATCTTAAACAACTGTTATGTAGCACATTATTTATGATATTTGAAAAATAAAAATCTATCTCTATATACATATATATATATATATTTACATATACATATGTATATGTTGATAAGAATGAAATATTAAGAGATCTAAACTGAAATGAACTTTTCTTTTCAAAAAATGTGGAAGCAAGAAAAAAAAAGAAAAGCACTGCACAATAAAAAGAGGAACGTGAAGTTGTGTGTTACATAAAAGTTCTAAGGTAAAAAATGTTCTTTGTTTCTGACGGTATTCGAGAATGTCTTTATTACATAAGTATTAGGTATATGAAGAAAGCTTTGATACGAGAATTTTTTTGAATTGTTAGTGCTCCTCGTGAAAATATTTTTTTTTTTTAATATAATGAAAAAGCATCGAATTGGAACCATTTTTTAGATTATAAATTGCTACATTTTTCATATTTTATCAGTAACTACTGAGTTATAAGCATACGCTTAAAAAAATATGCATATTTTATACAAGCAGGCTGATCCGGCTTAAAAAGTTGTACATATCTAAAGCTATTAGGAAGGTTTCGATAGATCCATATAACAATTAGCTCCAGTTAAGCATCTCTAGTATACTGTTGAAAATCCTTAAGAATTATAATTACTCCTTACATAGAGCAACAACAACCGTTTGTGCAGATCACAATATTATGTGAGCAACATGAGAATTTGCCGTTAATTCTTTACTCGGTACTTTGGTCTGGACGGGGCATCGCTGTGGATCATTCGAGAATATAAAATTACAAAACACAAATAATACAAAATCAGAATTAACGTTAATTATCTTTTATGACCGAATTTCACCTCCTTGTCACATAGTACATATTTAATTTTTTATATCTTCCAGCGCCTTTCTACTAAACTTGCTCTACCCTAATGGGTAGATATTATTTTAAAGGCGTTCCATAAAAATTTGCAATTAGAATTTATAACCGACCTTTAATACTAAGGGAATTTATTACTAAGAAGGAGTACCTTTAAATGCGAATGCGTGTCCACCAATATGTCTAAAATCTCAATAACTAAAATGTCAATAATAGATCACAGAAATGTCAATTTCACAGAAATGAGAATGTCTTGTTGTATTTAAAAGCTTACTAGATAGATTTTATTTTTAAATGTTGACTTTATTATTTGCCACCAACAAAGTATTATAGGTAAATTTAGAAATTTAGATTCCATATTACACAATAATCGATTCATTTTGTTGTTCAAAATATTTCTTTGAAATGTTCGACATATCCTCGGTATATATATAGATCAACAAATTTAAATTACTCCTTTTTGGTAAAATGACCCCCATGCAGTGCCTCAATCGACTTCAAATGTTCTGAACAGGTAGATGGTGAATTTTAAAATTTATCATCAACATAATAAAAAAATCGTTGGTCCCATTTGAAACTGCAACCCCCTTTATAACACAAACTGCTTATTTCTAAAATCTATCTTTGTACAAAATTTCGACCAAAATAATCAATATTTATGAGAATGGGAGACAAAATAAAAATAATAAAATGTATGACCGGAAGGACGGAAGGGCGGAAGGATGGATAAGGATGGACGAACACGACATTTTTCTAATCGATGTATTAGGGACCTGGTAACCTAATTCGGCAAGAAACGTGAAAATCTGGAATACAATTTTTTTCGCGATTACAATATACTTACCCATTTATATTGTAGCAATAATGTTATGTTTTATAATAATATAGTTAGTGGGTAAAGTAACATACCAACTAGTACAAATTTAGCGTCACTTGATGACAACAACATGTAATGAAAACCTATAGGTAGCCCACTTTCAGCGACATTGGCAAATATTTTCTTAAATCACGTCGAGAGTACATATATTTTGAATAGCCGAAATAAATTCCATGATAAAATTAAATATTAGCACAGGTATGTAGATGACATAATAATACTTTTTTCGGGAACCAGTAGGGAGCTGCGGTAGTTTCACAATTTTTTAAATGGAATTAATACGAAATTAAAATTCACTTGGAATAACAATGACAGAGGAGGGCCACAAAATGGAACTTAATTGGCTCAAGTTGATAATAATAACTTGATAATAAATTGATAATAACGATAATAATAATGAAAAATGCTTAAGTCTGGAATGGAGCCAGATTGGCTAAAAAATTCAGAATATTTTCATAAATTTCGGATATACATATGTAGCTCACAAAGCTCTACATAAATTAGAAATTTTTGTTAAAACCAAAATTAATTCCATTTTAGATACAGGTGTTTATAAATTAACATGCTCAGATTGCCCCGCAATATATAGGTCAAATAGGACGTTCATTTAGAGCGAGCACGACAAATAAACCACCCACTGCATAACTACGTGGACCTTGAAACAAATTTAGAGGCGCTGTATAGGATGAACAAATATAAAATATAATGGATCGTGTAGCGGAAAAAAGGTTTCAACTCAATAAGTATTGAGAAGCAATGAAAGATGATGATGACTGAAGATGATGTTTGTTGACATCGAAATCGATTTTAAATCAAAAATAAAAAATAAAATAATTTCACAATAAGGAACATACTTATTGAAAATATATAAATTAAAAAATTGCGTTTTAATTATTTTTTTTATACCTACATATATTTAATTTAATAATAAAATTGAAAATAATAATTCAAAGTTTTTTGATCACGTCATTAAAAACAAAAGTAAAGAAACCAAATTAATTTTGACCAAAAAAAAATTATTTCTAACCTGGAAATTCCTTTGACATATTAAAATCAAATACATTAAAATCGCTGCTTCCTAAAGTCGAAAGGTTTATTGTTAATAGCCGCATTTCTTGACGTTTGATTTGATCCAGATCAGATCGTGTCTCATGAAACGACACTTAAATGCGTAAATCAAATAAACACCAAATTTTAATCTTCAGTCTCTCGTTTCGTTTTGAATCTGCCTCTTCATACTCGCCCTACATTCATCAAACTAGAAAACTACTTTTAGATTACCATTTGTGATCTAAAATGAGTGTTGGATCAAATGTTTTTGTTGCTATGAGTCAAGAAATGCAGCTAATAATAAATCGATTAGTAGGAAATCACTAGAGCGCGACGCATAATTATTACTGTGCAAAAATGTTTGTAATTCTTTGGTATAAATTGCTAGTTACCGTCATTGTTTCCAAATTAGGATGAAAAACGGCCAAGAAATTATTGGTTACTCTAAACACTTCTAACATAGTTTAATCTGACTACATTGCTGTTTAGTCACTTATACTCGTATTTAGGTAGGTTATATACCTAAAGCTTCGAATTATTAGAAGTTAAGCAAACATATTCTTTTTATTGCAACTCTGTTGCATCTTACAGCTATGACGGCAAATTATTTGCTGAACCGATTACCATCAAAATCAGTTCCAACTACACCATTTGATTTATGAGAAAAAAGGAAACCAAATATCAATCATCTTAGAATATTTGGAAGGAAGGCATATTTATATAAATGACATTTGTTGGCTATGACAATAATGCAAAAGCTTTTAGCTTATAGAGTAGTTGATACAAAAACATAATATTTTCCCAGGAAGGGATATTTACTACTTAATTTAGCTTTATGAAAATTGTAACTTTCTTAAAATATTACGAATAGAGAAGAAGAACGTTTTTGAATAAATTTAGTTTCGAAGGTGAAGTTTTAATTCGAGCATCTTTATTAAATTTCCATATTTTACTGTGAAATTGTGCTCCTGAATTAATAAATAATTTCGTTTTATTTGATGCAAATACCGCAACGTAATATACCACCGATCTCCCGATATCCCCATTGAATGATTTATTTTAACCGTACATGAATTATGTTACACAAAAGTCAAATAAATAATTCTAAAATTTATCGTTTTGTGCGGTCGAACTCAAACAACATAAAAACGTAAATTAAGCAAAACAAATCCCAAATATAAGAAAATTTAATTAAGTTTGTTAAAAATAAACGAAATAAAATATTAAATTATAATAAATTAATTTTTCAATACTGCTGTTAGGTGCTTCGCGCTTTATATTGTATTTCGTTGATTATATTTAATTTTTCCAAAAATTAAAAAAAGTTTCGTTTGTAATTTAATTTCGAAAATTTTGTATATTTTTCCCGAATTTTATTTACCCATAATATAATTTTTTATTATAAATCCTTTTTTTTATGATTATTATTTCATTTTTAAATAACAAAAAAGCCACAAATTATTTTTTATTTGATTTCATGGTGTAATGAAATTGTGTTGTTTTTGTACAAAAATCGGTATTTTGTGTGGATAACTCAATTTTCAATTATCCGAAATAAAAAAAAAAAAAAAATAAAAATCTTGAATATTTTAATTTGAAAAGGATGAAATAAAGCGCAAAAAATGTAATAATAGTATCCAGGATCCAGAGGAATACGGTTTACATATTTCGATTGGATACAATTTTGTGAGAGACTAAAGTGAAATAAAAAAAGGATTTATATGCGTACATATACATAAATTTTTGATGATTTTGGTTGGATTTTTTCTGTGTTGGCATTTTTATTACCCGGGCAAATAACGATTATTGCAAAGTTATGTAGCTCTTGGAAAAAATGTTTGTAAATTAATGAGGGTTTAGTATTTGTTTTTGCATTTTTTTTTTGGTGTTTACCCAATCAGTCACTTTTAATTCTTGGTGTATTGATTACCACACGAAATTAATTGCTGTAAACTTTTCGGATAAGTTAATCAAGATATTTTGCTTCATTTAGACTTATTATTTCAGATAAAATTCGGTTAACCACTTAAGTAGTATCGCGCCAGTATCACAATACCATTCTTATACTTATGAATATCTCACGCTACAATGATTGTAAATCGTTTTATTCACATCGTATTATTGCCATACTCATGTCTAAAAATATTTTATATATACCAAAAATTATTATTTTATATTTTGTGTACATAATGTAATAAAAATTCTAGAGGCAAAATGTTTATACAGCACTCCATCCATAAATTGATACGTAAAACCCAACTATTATACTCCATACAGAAGCAACAACAAAATATATGTACAAGACAATAATAGTTTTTCGTCTATTTTTGGAGGGATATGTTCATGTTCCTCCACAGTATATGAAAATAGAAAAATTTATTTTCTTTTTTTAGAAATATATTGTATATATTTATGTATAAATGTTGTGTTATGTTGTGCTGCCTCACCTTATCATGACCTAGGAAATTAAAATTATATTGCGACCAAACTTGTGTTTCATGTACTATATACCTGCTCGACTATATATTGGTTTTATGTAGTACATGTAGTTGATTTTAGACACTAGATGCTAGACACGGTACACGAGGAATAAAAATTATTCTTTAACATTTGTTTCAACATTTATTCAAAATTAAATGACTCCAAAAATTCTGGTGGATTAATTGCCAAAAATTACAACCGAATACCAAACAAATATCGCTGTAATCCCTTTATAATTGGATTACATTGTTTTATTGTTATGTTCTACTTTTTCTGAGACTGTATTTTACATGTTATGTTAATGGACTTGATTTAGAAGTTATATTGTGCAAATTAAAATTTACATTTGGTAGCATCTTATAAGAAATGTACAAATTGAACGTTAAGTCTTCAGCAGGTATAACGGAAAAATAAACTTTTTTAGTCGGTGACCACGTAGTGAAGCTTATTTAACGTTTGATAATTTGCTAGTATACACTGCACAAATATGATATAAAAATGAAGCCAATTTTGGAAGTCATTGGTATGTTTACTTACATAATTCTGAAATTATTTTTAAAATGTAAATTATAAATTTTGACCGTAAATTTTCTGTTCAGTTATTAAATTATAGCTTTAGTTTAGAATTAACGTATTTTAAAAAGTATACAGGTAACCCTTGAATTATGCGGGCTTAATTTGTGCGATTTTGGTTTTAGGCGATTCAAAATTGGTGTCGTAAGTTTTAAAATATGTGGGAAATATCGGCTTAGTGCGATTTTTATTTCTATTTAGTTTAATTCCGAGTTTTCTTCTTCCTTTTATTATACATATACGATAAAAAGAATAGAAAACCGTTTTATTTTATATAACATATAAACGCGACACACACAATTTATAAAAACAGTAACAACAATTTAAAAAATCAGACTTATATGTACCACTGGGGCCCTATTCTCGAATTCCACAACCATTTTTCACATGTGGACATCTGTCAAAATTTATGAAATTATTGACGTTATCGTCGAATGGCAATTCGTATCAACTTCGTCCAGTCAGGTAACAGAATTTACTGGAAGCAAAGGTTGCCTTGAAAATTTGAAAAATTTAGTAACAAAAGCAATGCTCATTCACTGAGCATTAAACCCTAGAGCTTTCAAAAATGTCGATAAATGTAAATTGAGTGCCAACCAAAAAGCTTGGATGACGTCAAACTTGTTTAGAGAATGGTTTTCCAAAATGTTTGTTCCAGAAATTTCGCAATATCTAAATAAAAATAAAATTAGGTTTCAAAATTTTGCTTATCACTGATAATGTAGCCCTCCATCCACCAGATCTAAATCATCCTAACGTCAAAGCATTATTCTTTACCAGCATTAGACCAGGGGACCTTTAAAGCAACATTTTTACAGGTCGCATTTGAATTCATCATAGATAAATTAGATAACCGATCAGATGTAACAGTTACCGAAATATGGAAGAATACTCTATGAGAAATTGTGTACAATTTATCGCCAAAGCTATTAAGGAATTGAAGCAGAATCCACTCCAAGGTTCCTGGAAAAAATTGTGGCCAGCGGGAGTTGAATGTTTACATTTTGTACCAGATATAGAAGCTGAATTAAACCAAGTGGTGGCTTTGGAGCATTCTGTTGGAGGTGGAGGATTTAATGATATATCACATTGAATAAGGTGCACGAATACAGGAGATTAGAAGAAGATCTAATCGAGGAAGATCTTCTGATTTTATGTGATGAAAATCAGAATTTAATGAAAGAGATTGAATCTGAAGAGACACCAACATCGGAATTTGAAGAGACGCCAACATTTAAACCAAACATATTGCAAGAGGGAATTGACATGTCCCATAAATTAAAATCTTTTTTCGTGGGGGATGATTCAGATATTGGGAGAGGGCTAAAATTTTATCCCAAAGTAGGCATAATTATGGCAGCATATTACGAAATTAAAAAACAGTTTGATATGTCTAAAAAGGAGACATTAATTACAAATTTCATATAAGCTGCAGCACTATATCTGCGATGAAATGTTATTATGCCTTAAAACGGCAAAAGCCAGTTTTCCCGAAGAAGCTACTCTACTGATAGCCATGATGGCGACGAAATTATGTAATGATATTTTTAAGAAAACAACATTAATTAGTTTTTATGATTCTAAGTCTGAAGTTATGCGAATTTGAATTGTGCGCAGTTTTTTGGAACCAAGGGTTACCTATATATAGACAAAAATTGGGATAATGTTAAAAATTAGAAACAACTATCATCGAGCAAACTGGCTTATAATTTATTATTTAAGGACTGCAGTAGAATTTGTGCCACATAAAAGTTTCTGTTTGTGCCTAATGGATTTTGTGACACTAATCAAATTGTTCAGCAGCTAATATTATAAATTCGCAGTATATCATAAAATAGCAACACCAATCACACCACCAAGATATGATTTATTAATTTTATTATTATTTTTCCAAACTATAATTCATTTTCATGTACATTTATGAATATATAGCTAAGGAACCGCACCTCATTCGTTACCCTTTTAGATTACAGATGAAGACGATGAACACAAAAAATGTCAAATTGAGTGATATATTTACGAGAGTATAGATGTGTATATGTATATACTTATATGAATACGTTTTCATCGTTTATAATTTCAAATATAAAAGATAAGTATTTCTTTGTAAAAAATGTATATCTACGATATTATGAATATATTAGATTTTTGTTACCTGATTTTGACACGTCTTGTGTAAGTTGAAATCTCTTTCGTTATACATATATCATATATGAAACTATTTCGTATACAAGAAACCTCGAGATTTTATTTGAAAAGTTTTAAAGTAACTGTATGTAGCATAAAGTTTATTTTATTCCAAGAAATAAAATTTTCCACATATACACTGTCTGCGTATACCCGTACATACATAACCTTGTTTAGTTACGATAATTAAAGCTAATTGTGTATAAAGTGAAATGTTAATGAGGTAAAATAACTATTCAGCTATGTGCTATACATATATCTTAATTATGCGGTTTTATGAAATATGAGAGTTTAAACGTTGTTGGTGTTAGAAATTTGTTTGAGTTACGGTACCACGTCCAAGTGAAATATTCTAGTAAAATCATTCTGACTAATTCTTACATACACCTTGAAAATATTTAAGATAATATTGATTAGATTTACCCCTAAAAAAAAAAAAAATTATAAGTCTTTGAAGCGTAAATATAATCGATTTTTTGTGCTTCACCGCCACTGTTCTGTTACCAAATAAATGTAATCAGCTTTATTATTTAATCTCCTGAAAAATAATATCCATACATTTTCTAATTATCTTATATAAAATTCAATTTCCCATTTTTTGTATGCTTCTCGTCAGCCAATTGGTCGCTTATACCATGACACCCGTTTTCTATTGCTTTCCCCTTTTAATTCTATTAATAATGAAAACTTTTAAGTAAAAATACAAACATTAAACACATTTTCGATCTAAATTCGTTGTTGTATTATATACGGTGTTAACTTTTATCCTACTCCAAACAACTTTTCTTTTTTAATTTTATTTGCTTTTATCTACTTATCTGATTTATTTTGTTTGTTTTTAGAGAAATATTTCTTAAGCGTGCTTTCCATTCTGTGAAATAAAATTTTATTGATTCAAGGTGTTTTCATCAAGGTGTTTTATGAGTGTTAGGAACTTATTCGTGTCATGTTCCCTAGGAATGGGACATAATGATATTTAGAAGTTCCAAGTTTTCTTTTTCATATAAAATAATCTATCAAAATGCATTTGTTATACTGTTACGTATTAACTTTTCGATTAAGTTCGAACACTAAATTACGAAACAACGAATTGTAATCTTTTGCACAAAACAAATTTGTTAATTCCACAATAATCGCCAATTCACTTAATATGAATACACTTTTTACTGTTCGACCGACTCGTAAATGTGGAATTTCTCTAAATGATGAATCTAATTATAAAACTTTTAGTATATACACAAAATTGCCTGATTTAGCTGTGTTTTTCTATAAGTTTAGATAGATCTACTCAGTATTTGTAAAAAAAAAAAAAAAAAAAAAAAAATTGGAAATTGTAGCTACTTCTATCATCCACTCAAAAATACTGGCACTCGCAGCACTAAGAATGGTTTTATTTTGACAACGATATGCCACTGCTGTTTTCATTATATTGTTACGTTTTTGCCTTGTCAATTAAGGTTCGTATCACTGGATTGTGAATAATACAAAATCAATTTAATTTATCACCAATGAATTTATTTGGTTAACACAAGAATTATTACAACACAGTTTATTAATAAAAATTCACAAAATCAATTTATACAAATTATTCTCAAATTTTACTGTACACTTATAATTTTTACTTCCACTAAAACACTTTTTAAATCACTTACCAAATACTACTAACAATCTAATAAGTTTACTCTATCGCGCTCCAAATTCTAATAATCCAATTCGACTTCATTCGCCTTTTTATATACACAAACCAAACTTCTAGAAAGCTCATGACTTTTCCAGTTAGAACAGCGTAGAAACATTTAGAACAATTTTTATCATGGAAAATTCCATTTTAGTACAGTTAGACATTGAGCTATTAATTTAACTTATTCTATCACACCCTAGATGTCACCGTCACACTATGATCTTGTTACGTTTTTGCCTTGTCAATTAAGGTTCGTATCACTGGATTGTGAATAATACAAAATCAATTTAATTTATCTCCAACGAATTTATTTATTTCACAAAATTTATTACAACACAGTTTATCAATAAAAATTCACAAAATCACTTTATATAAATTATTCTTAAATTTTACTGATCACTTTTACTTTATTTATCGCACTACAACACTTTTTTAAATCACTTTTTAATTCCTTTTAATCATTATACTATCGCTTACCAAATATTACTAATCCAATTCGATTTCGTTCTGCTTTTTATATACATAAACCAAACTTCTAGAAAGCTCATGATTTTTCTAGTTAGATTAGAGTAGAACGATTTTATCATGGAAAATTCCATTTAGAACAGTTTAACATTGAGCTAATTTTAACTTATTCTATTACACACTAGGTGTCACCGTCACACTACCCCCCACCTAAGCCTGTTCGTCCCGAATAGGACCCAAATCACCTCCTCTGTACAGGGCCAGCCTCTCCAAATGCACCACTTTTGGTTTACCTCGATGTCCCTTCCTTTGTGATGACAGTGTAAGGTCCTTTCCATGCTGCTTGTAGCTTCGGTGATAATCCCTTTTTCCGTTGCGAGTTGTGAAGCCATACTAATTGCCCTTCCTGGAAGCCCTGATTATTTGCTCGTATGTCATATCGAGCCTTCATCCGGTCACTTGACATCCGTATTTTCTCCCGTACAAATTGATCAATCACATTAAGTTCCTCTTTCATTCGGTCTACGTAATCCTGTCCACATAAAGCCGATGATGGTATAGCCCAAGATTATCTCCAAATAATGTTTTAGCTGGTGTCATTCCGGTTGTGTCATGTATTGCTGATCGATAGGCCATCAGAAACATCGGTATTATGTCGATCCCAGTTGCGTTGGTTTTTCTCAACGACCTTTGCTAAATATTCCTCCAATGTACCATTGAATCTTTCCACCATACCATCAGACTGTGGATGCAAAGGCGTTGTTCTCGTTTTATTTATACCGAGCATCTGGCATATTTCTTGAAACACCACCGATTCAAAATTCCGTCCTTGATCGGTGTAAATCTCCATCGGCACTCCAAATCTGCTAATCCAGTTGTTTACTACGGCATCAACTATTGTTGTCGTCTCCTGATTGGGAATGGGGTACACCTCCGGCCATTTGCTGAAATAATCCATTATTACTAGCACATATTTGTTGCCGCTCTCGGTGGTGGGAAATGGCCCCGCTACATCCATTGCAATTCTTTCGAATGGTGCTCCAACGTTATATTGTTTCATGATTCCACGACTTTTGCGTGCGGGTCCCTTCACCCATATCCTATCACTGACTGCCTACATCCTGCCCAGTAGAATCGTTGACGTATCTTTGCTAGTGTTTTATTAATTCCTAGGTGGCCCCCACTTGCTCCTCCATGATACTCATTCAGGATTTCCGCAATCCGGCACTTTGGTATCACCAGCAACAATTGCTTCACTTTGCCATCAGTGCTTTCCCACAATCGTTTTAAACAGCCATTCTCAAGACGGAGGCCATCCCATTGAGCCCAATAAGCCTTGACAATGGGAGTTTTGTCCGCGATCTCGCTCCACGTTGGCCGGTGTTCCTTTTCCTTCCATTCCATTATAACTGATAAATCCGTATCATCAAATTGCTCTTCCTGATCATTTCGTCGGTCCACTCCTCATCAGGCAGCATTTGCGTAAGCCTAACGTCGATGATGCCTTCCTTTGCTTCAACATGGTCATAATGTTTACATTCTACTGGACACGGCCGTCTTGATAATGCGTCGGCGTTTCTGTGTGCACTTCCCTTCCGATGTTCAATTTGGAAATCGTAGCTTTGAAGACGTTCGATCCAGCGTGCTTCTTGTCCCTCTGGATTCTTGAATTTTAACAGCCACCGTAAAGCACCGTGATCTATCCGTAAATGGCATTTTTGCCCATAAAGATACTTATGGAAATGCTTGACACATTCCACTATAGCCAACAATTCTTTCCGTGTCACGCAGTAGTTACACTCCGGCTTTGATAATGTTTTGGAGAAGTACGCAATAACTCGTTCTTGGCCATTGGTTTCCTGTGATAACACACCTCCTATACCGTCATTACTTGCATCGGTGTCCAAAATAAATTTCATTTTGGGTATAGGGTACGCGAGGATTGGCGCGACACACAACCGTCTCCTTAGTTCCACGAATGTTTCTTCCTGGTCATTCTTCCATTCGAATGCCTTGTTCTTCCTGGTCAACTCGTGTAAACTCTTAGCGATGTTGGCGAATCCTGGCACGAAGCGTCTATAATAGGTGCACAATCCCAGAAAGCTTTTTAATTCGTGTAAATTTTTAGGTCTTGGCCAGTTCTTTACCGCTGCGATCTTTTCTTCGTCAGTGTGAATTCCATTAATCGTTACGAGATGACCCAAATATTTGACTTCAGTTTTGAACAGCTTACACTTCTTTGGACTTAACTTCAATCCGGCGGCCTGTATCCGATCTAAAACTTCCGCCAAGTTCTTTAGATGCTCGTCAAAATCCTTCCCCATTACGATGATGTCGTCCAGATATATTAGGCAAGTCTTCCAATGTAATCCCTTTAACACGCGCTTCATTAATCATTCAAAAGTCGCAGGGGCATTACATAATCCGAACGGCATCACATTAAATTGCCAAAGTCCGTTACATACACTGAAATCCGTTTTCTCGCGATCTTCCTCGTGGACTTCCACCTGCCAATAGCCGCTTTGTAGATCTAATGTCGAAAATATTCGAGCACCCGATAATGTGTCTAATGTATCGTCGATCCTTGGCAATGGGTAGCTATCTTTTTTAGTTACAGCATTGAGTTTTCGGTAATCAACGCAGAATCTCATGCTACCGTCCTTCTTCTCGACCAATACTACCGGTGAGCTCCATGGGCTGTTAGATGGTTCGATTACTCCTGCTGCCTGCATATCTGTTACCATTCGATTGACTTCTTCTTGTTTTGCCAAAGGTAGCCTCCTGGGTGGTTGACGAATCGGCATCTCCGTTCCCGTATCAATTCGGTGCTTTACCATTGAAGTCCTTCCGTTATTATCCGATGTACTGCAGAATATGGACGTGTACTGTTTGAGTAGTTGATGTACAGAATCTTTCTGTGCCTCAGTAAGATCTTTGGTCCATTTCTGCATGAGTTGTTCTACCATTTCTTTCTGCTCTTGCATGTCGGCTTTTTCAATCGGACTTGTCTGTTCACACTTTACTATAGTTGAAACCTCGTTACATTTGCCGATGACTGTCCCTTTCTTGATGGTTATCGTCTTATCCGAGAGATTTAGAGTCTTAATTGGCACTCTATAATCGTTGTCTGGTTTAACTTGGGCTTTTCCGATTATATTTTCCTTGGCTCCGTTATCCTCTTCGTTAGCTTCCACAACCCACAACCTGGGTGACCCAGAACCTCCCTCCAATTTTCCCCATAGGATCGTCTCCGAATTCGGTGGCAGCTTCTCCCGATGATCAATAATAATTTCGCCTAACGAAGCCATTTGCTCTAATGAAGTCCATCCCCATTATGACTTCATCCACACTATCTACATTCAGCACTTCGTTTTGGAAAAGAGTTCTCCCGATTTTTATTTTCACGATCTTTTTGCCTTTTATTATTGAACTATCTCCAGTTGCTGTTTGTAACTTCAATCCATTAGTGGTTGTACACCTCCATCGATCAGATCTTTCCGGACAATCGTGCGATTTGCTCCCGTATCCAGGGTGATGATGCAATCCGTGCTATCCATGTCGCCTTTGATTGTTAAGCTGTCACCGCCTCTTGCTACTTTCGAAACGCGGATGGAGGTTATGGGGCAATCGGTTGTGGGAGTCAGCTTCTGCCCCTTTAAGCTGACTCTTTTAAGTTTAACGACTCAGTCGTCATTTGGCCTTCTTGCCTGGCCACTGCCTGCTCGCCACTGCTGCTGCTTGCCCGCTTGGTCGTCGCTGCATAGGAGATGGTGATCTTCCACTTTTTCTTCTTAATTCCCAGCAGTCCCGTGAGATGTGACCGATTTTATCACATGCCCAACATTTGATTTTGCCGCTTCCGTCTCGGTATCTTGGTGTTGACTTGTGCAGTTTCATTTGTTCACGCACAAGCGATGGTTTCCGCGAAGGTTGCTTTAGGTGACAACATCACCGCCCTGCGTGTCTCTGGATCTCGAATGCCGTCAATGAATGCGTCAATTTTTAGCCTTTCCATATAATCGGCTGATGTACTGGTATGTGCTAGATGTACTAATCGCTCGATTGCCGATGAAAATTCCTGAAGTGATTCTCCTTCCTTTTGGTAGCGGCTTTTCAATTCCATTCGATAGATTTCCGGCTTGTGATCACTGCCGTACTTCCTATCCAGCGCCTTCATAATTTCGAGATAACTGTTGCGATCTTTCTCCGGAATTGTTTGTAAGGCTTCCGCAGCTTCACCTTTAAGAGCCACTATTAACGCTGCGACAAGATGTTCATCATTCCAACGGTTTTGATTGGCTGCCATTTCAAATTGAAATTTGAAAATGCCGAAAGATGTTGTTCCGTCGAATGTTGGTGGCTTTAACTTAATCGATTCAACGGTCTCAACCACTTGCATCGTTGATCCAATTGCCTTGACATCATTTAGTTCTTTCTCGAGACGTTGAACCTCCGTTTTGATAAGTTGGACTTCCGTTTCTAATTTTTGTTCAACCTGTTGAATCTCCGTCTTAAAATTCGTTTGCAGTTTCTCTATTTCGCCTTGTACATTTGTAGACAATTCCAGAATTTTCTCGTCCATTCTATGTTGGCCTTCGGCAATTTCCCCCATCTGACGCTCTATAATTTGGATTGGTTGTTCTATTTTCTCCATTTGTTGTTCCATCTGGTGTTTAATTTCTTGGTTTGACTGATCAATTTTCTCGCTCTCCTTGTTGCGCCATTTGATTTTTAATTTCTCCTAGGTGTCGTTCGTTTTGTTGTTTCATTAGACTTATCTGCCCCATCATCTGGTTCATAGCGACAAATCGAAACTTCCAGATGGTAGCTGTGTTGTTTCGACCGACGGTTGTTTATCTCCTGTCTTCTCTTCAGTTGCCGCATCCGTTACTTCCACGCCAAAATCATGATGGTCAGCGTTCAACCCTTCTTTCTCCATGGCACCACGTAGTCGCGCTTGTAAAGCTCTACCATCAGTAGCCAAACCCCGTTTCTCTAGTTCTCTCTTTAATTCTGGAACTTTTAATTCGTTGAGAATCATTTTCTTTATCTTTTCATTCACAATCCCACCGCTGTCACCAAATGTTACGTTTTTGCCTTGTCAAATAAGGTTCGTATCACTGGATTGTGAATAATACAAAATCAATTTAATTTATTTCCAACGAATTTATTTATTTCACAAAATTTATTACAACACAGTTTATCAATAAAAATTCACAAAATCACTTTATATAAATTATTATTATTTACTGTTCACTTATGTATAAATTTTATTTCCACAAAAACACTTTTTAATTCACTTTTTAATTCACTTTTTATTTCACTTTTTAATTCACTTTTTAATTCACTTTTTAATTCACTTTTTAATTCACTTTTTAATTCACTTTTTAATTCACTTTTTAATTCCTTTTTAATCTTTACTCTATCGCTTACCAAATATTACTAATCCAATTCGAATTCGTTCGCCTTTTTATATACACAAACCAAACTTCTAGAAAGCTCATGATTTTTCTAGTTAGAATAGTGTAGAACAATTTCATCATGGAAAATTCCATTTAGAACAGTTTAACATTGAGCTATTAATTTTAACTTATTCTATTACACACTAGGTGTCACCGTCACACTACCCCCCACCTAAGCCTGTTCGTCCCGAATAGGACCCAAATCACCTCCTCTGTACAGGGCCAGGTGTCACCGTCACAATCTTATAAGTTTTGAGCAACTTTTACGAAACATGATAAACAGGTTCATTTTTTCGAATTATCCATTCTTAGAATTAAACAACACATTTTGAATAGGCCTCTTCACAATGCTAGAAAATCATAAAAAATGCACCCTTTTATCGTACATCTTCTGTCTTTTGAAACAGAGCAAATGATTAAATGTAAATTAACTACTAGTTTCCTATTGTACTAAATGAAAATGGCAGATGAACTAAAAATTAACTTTGGTATGTTTCCATGCTGAAATACAAATTTTTAATGTGTGTCTGTACTCATGAAAGGGAGAATCTGTAGTCTCGATAGAATATCTGTATAGAAAGGAAGATTTTCATGTACATTTAATAAGTTGTCTAATTCAAGGAAATCAATTAAAAACGATAAAATATAGCGTAAAAATTCATACTGGATGAAATTAATTGCAGTTTAACCACTAAAATAGAGAACATATGGATGCGATCTATTGAGATCTATCGAGACTGGAAAGAAGGCGGGTACGAACTTTAAAATAATCTTACGAGAAAGTTTATGACAGCGAAAAAATGCTTTCAAATGTCTTATATCCATTATGGTAAATTCAAATATCTTATAATATCTATATAAGGCAAATCGTTCTCATATTTTGAAGACAACAAAAGTAACTGAACGAATCCCAATAGACAATTCACCTAAATATGTATCGAAAATTGAACGAAACAAATATGGAACCATTAAAATAAAAGAAAATCGGCATAACAACCAGATGAGCTGGAAACCAATTTAAAAGTCATGAATTTAACGAAAAAATATATTACGGCTGCTGCCACTGACTACGAGAGATCATTCCATTTTACAGGCCTGATACTGATAAGTTCAAAACAATATTTATTTCGGCCCAATTAATTACCAACATATTATGTTTGTTTGTTTGTTTGTTTTGTTTGTTTTTATCTCTGCAATCTGTTCTGGGGCTCGAGGCACTCCCAACTCTTTCGCAGTTCGCTTTTTACGTCCTACCTTACGCTTTTTTAGCCAAATCGAGGACGTACGGCTATAGACCCGTTTTCGTTTAACCACCTGCACATTGCATTGCTTCATGCCAATCTATAGTGTTGACATGAAAGGTGGGTCGGCCCATGGATTCCGCACTCTCAACAGGGGGTCATAGATGTGTTCATCTTCATCACCGATCGTAATCAGATGATGAAAAATCCCTTTTGCATCCCGCCCCTATAGGGATTCGAACCCGGTACCTCCCGATCCAACCGCCGCAGCTTTAACCACTGCGCCGTTTGCTCGGTCATATTATGTTCCACATATATAAACAGAAGTATACAAGCAACATCTCATTCCACTTGGTAAATGACAAAATAAGAATTTTACAACCCTATATACCAAATTTACCCAAAAAATATACGATGAATAGTGTTAATTGAAATAATTTAATTTTTTGTTTTCCCCCCATAATTTCATTTTTGCATTTTCATTTTGTTATATAACTTTATGCTTAAAGTTTTCTGGCGACACTAAGCAAAAAAAAAACGAAGTTTTTTTTTGTTTTTGTTTTAAAGCGAAACTTTTCCAATTTTTAATTTTTCTTTTATGTAATAATAGAGTTTTATTTTCGATTTTATTATTTTTGAGAAAGTGTACGAATATAAATTTTTAAAATAATATTTTACTTTACCCTGCACCAGGTTTTATTAAACGGGATAGTACATTGAAGAGTTTTATAAAATGCGCATGGTAGAAATGGTTGCATTTAGTTTATTTAATTGTTTCATTAAAAAAATTAAGATAATTATCCTGTTTTATGCATGTAAATGATTTTGACAGATTTATTTACAAAATAAAATTATTCTATTATTCATTTTTCAATGCATCGTTTACCAGACTAGAATATATCAATTAAGAGTGCTTTTCAACAACCAACACAATTTTGAAAATAAAATATTTTTAAATTAAAATGAAATAAAATTTAAAATTGAGCTTAAATGTTTGAATATGGGAATGGGAGATGTCGGATGTATAGTAGCTTTCTCTAACTGAGATTTTTTTGTTTTTGGTTTTTTGTAGTATTCGTATCAGAAGAAGATAATTTTATTAAAACTTTGAGGGGTGGGACAAAAAATATGAGTGTGTGTGCAGATTTTATTTTTTTTTTATATTTTGTGTTTTCCATTTTCAATTCGATAAGGAAACATCTGGTTTGGACAATATTTTTTTTTATTCCTTCAAAATATTTTTATGCCATTTTGATTGAATCGTTTATCTAAATTTTTTTTGGTTTAAATCATTCAGCTTTTCTCGATATTTATTTATGTTGAGTGTTTAAAAATGGGAAATCAGTCAGCAAAAGCAGAATTTGGTAGCTATTTATGTATAAACATTCTTGATAATACTTACTTATATTGATCTACGATGATTATGCTACATCACACTGTACAGAAATGATTATTCGAAAGTAGATTTTTTTATATGTGCCTAATGAATAGATTTTCACAATTTCCGAGAAAAAAAAAGTCAGAAATTTTTATGTTTAGAAATTGATTGATTTCTCTCTCCCTCTCGCTCGGTGCCAGTAGGACAGAATTTGCCGAAATGACATTATTTTTATATTTTTTTGTTTTTGAACATTACAGCAGTGTACATAAGTGCACTCGTTAAATTAAATTGATTTTCGATTAGATATGAAAAAAAAAAAAAATTATTAAAATTGAAATGACAAATTGGTGAAAAGTTGGGCAATAATAAAGTATTTAATCACATCACAGACAAAGTTCATTAAAAAGTTTTCCACAATAAAATTCAAATGAACTCAGCTTTTTTCCGGTTCCGCAAATAACAGACGATCACCAACAACAAAATGTTAGGGAAGAACGGATTTGAAATGGGGAGAATTAATGTTCCCTTCTTGACGTCGTGATGTTCCAAATAGTAGTTTAGAAATTTTGTAGTCACCCATTATTTATGTATGTGCAAAGAAGTAAAAGATAGTCTTTAGTATAGAAATAGTTGTACGACAATACATTTTTAGTTATTTACAAATGAGAAGGTCCACAAAAAAAGGAATATGTTGTTTTTGATAAAACATAAAATAAATGAATCATATATGTAAATGATCAAAATATGTATTTATAAAAATATTTTGAAATAGAATTCTTATCATGTATAGTTATTTTGAATAAATTATTTGCCTTAAAATCTATTTGTACATTGTACTCATTTGCGTGAGGGTGGATACTAAAAATAAATCAAAAACATGTCTCTAACAAGCGGCATAATTAGTTTTAATTCAGTATATTGTATACAGTCCTACTAAATACGAGGATGTGCTATTAAAACAATTAAAAATATCTTCACCAACAAAATAAACGAAACGATGGCACTTATGTATGTATATATGTATACGAGTACCACAGCATAACAATGGACATTTTATTGGCCACTTCAATTTTTGGATTCTTTTATTTTTGTATCGCTCTCATTATTTTATAAATTCATGAAATTCTCTAAAAAAATTTAAAAACATTTATTTTGTGTACTATACATTTCAACAATACTATTGGTGTGCTTATATATTTCTGATAATTTGGATAACGGCCAATTGTGACAATTTCTTATCT
The DNA here is from genome assembly GCA_958295665.1 of Tipula vernalis. Lineage (NCBI taxonomy): Eukaryota > Metazoa > Arthropoda > Insecta > Diptera > Tipulidae > Tipula > Tipula vernalis. The sequence continues at coordinate 24,893,214 of OY282558.1, read as the reverse complement.
TTTACAGTAACATGGAAAATTATTTTTGTGGTACAGTTAGCATACCTGTTGCTTTAATTTTTATGTACTTATGTTAACACGATGAGATGATACGAGTTAAATTTATTTTAATATTTTTGTGTTATTTTTATATGGTCGTTAAAACCTGTGAAATGTGACGGAATAAAGATCGAGTGGTGTTCTAATCTTATTGAATTAAAACTGAGAAATTCTACATTTTTGTGCTCAAAAAAGCCTTACTGGAATCTCGTATTGTAGTTATGTAATTTATTTAATGTTTTCAAGGAATTTTACGGAACCAACCCTAGCTTCTGTTAATATATTATAATCCAAAGGAAGGCTTGATGGGTTGAATGCAAAATACGACTAATCAACAGCTCTATAACGCATTATAGTAAGTATACTATAAGGGTCACAGACTTCAGAGAATGATGGTGGTTGCATAAAAAATACTCTTCCGATTGTTCATCAAATTTATTGTAATCCATTAATTTTATTGTTTTTTAGTAAAAAAAAAATTTGTTTTATAGAATCGAGCGCACATGCTTGATTTCATCAAAATTGGTTAAGAAATAGTCCAAAAATCAAAATGTCATTTTAGCACCGCGTTTCTATCGTTCACCCGTAAATTGAATTTGTTCACAGTCAAGTTACGTCCTAATTGGCCGTATTCCAGAACAGCATCCAAAAATCATTTTGAGAACCTTTTTCTTTCGAACATGTCTAACTAACCACATCCCAGAACACTAGTTTTTCATCACTCTAGTTAAATTTTATCAAAATCAGTTAAGAAAAATGAAGTGCTACCCTAATTGGTCATATTTCAGGACTTTAACAAAAAGCATTTTAGAATCCCATTACCAAAAAAAAAATTGTTGTCTAATTTGATCATAGCCGGTTTAAAAATATCCTGGTCCCATGTTAAGTGGCCATACTCCAGAATCTCATATTAAAATCATTTCAGAATCCCATTTACAGTACGTAAATCGATTAAGAAGCCAAGTTACATTATAACTAAGAAATTCCAGAATTTTATCAAAAAATCGGTATAGCCTATCCTATTTCAAAACTTCATCTAAATATCATCTTAGAGCCCCATTCCCATCCCATGGCCTTATTAGAAGTATCGAATAATATCATGTATACCCCACAGCAACCAAATAAAAAACAGTTCGCGAAAGCCTCGAAAATTTCGAATAATATCGACATTGAAATTTGCTCGATTACCTTGAAATTTGGATTAGTGATCGGCACAGCTATGCTTGCATATATTATTTTACAGCTGAGAATAACCATAGCATGCAATTATACTTGATTTTGTAATGATAAATATTTGTTGAAGCAAAAAATAAACTTGACAAAGAAGGTGGTTAGACTACTCTAGGGCGGCATCATGAAACCCGTGACCGATTGAATTTTAACTGAAATCGAACATTTTTCGTCAAATTTCTATCGTGAACGCCGTTTAACCGGTAATTTACCGTCATAACTTGTTCGTTTGTCACAGAGCTGACGGTAAAAAAAATTTCATATGAATATGTCTTGAATAATAAAAATAATTATTAAGAAGTTTTAATTCATTGCAAAAACTAACCCCAATTTGAATCTATTTTACTTTCCTGAAACTAAACTTTTATTCAACTTCCTATTTCATGATTTTAATTGGGAAATCCACAAAATGAAGGAAGGAGAGAAATTGACTAAGAAAGAATCATTTTATTCGTAATTCTGATGCTTAGTACTCGTATGTACAGCGTTTGTGTTTATATTGCAGTATGTAGTACGGCTTGCATAAACCTTTTTTGTTGATTTTGATTTTGATGTTAAACACATTTTGCAGCCTACTGAAAGACAAATTGGCGAAAATTTGCTCAATAAAATTACACCGGTGGTGACTTTCTATTAAAACATCATTTCAATCAAAAATTTAAATTGCTGCGCACTTTTTCCATTAAATTCGAGAAGACGGCCTCAGGGACACGGCCACTACTCAATTACAGTTCGAAATATAATGCATTACTTTTATAAGTACATAATGGATTATTTTTCGTATATTTCGTAAATCCAAACTGAATTTTTGGATACTTTTTTGGAATATGACCATTTAGTACGTAACCGATTATGATGAAATTTTTAGATAGATTTTTGGATAGACTTTTAAAATATCGAAAATTATCCTGTAACTTGGCTATTTTTTAAATGTTTATGATGAAATTGACGGACACGATTGAAATGGCATTCTTTAATTATTTTCAGATGCAGTTAATGGAACTTGGTATTTATGAATACGATTATGATGAAATTTGACAGGTACGATGGAAATGGGATCCTTTAATGTTTTTTAGATGTAATTAATAGAATTTGGTGATTTTGAATACGATTACCATGAAATTTGACAGGTACGGTGAAAATGGAATTGTTACATGGTTTCTGGTTAGATTTTTGAAATATGGTCAATTATCCTGTAACTTTTAAACGATTATGATGAAATTCGACAGGCACCTACTATGGAAATGGCATTCTTAAATTATTTTCAGATGAAATTAATGGAACTTGGTAATTTTCAATTTTATTATGAAGAAATTCAACAGCTACGGTGGAAATGGCATTCTTTAATGATTTTGCAACTACAATATGTTGCAATTACAAAATGTTGCAACTACAAAATCATGCATAACAAAATAGTGCAATTATTTTTCTTTTTAGTAGGTGTCATTAATAAATCCTATATAATCCGCTCCTACGTGCGCCACACAGTGCGACATGTTTGCTGATCCCGGCTCCTACGTCCCCCGCAGAAATTCCCCATTTTCCAAAATTTATATTTTTGGTTATTTTCGTTTCGTAACCGAAATCCCCATTTTTCAGAATTTCTATTCTAGTTTCTGTTTAATAGAGATTTAATATAGATAATAAATAATAACATTAAAATATAATATGTAATATATAGATATATATTTAATGTATTTAAAATATTTAACATATTATTTTGGATTCTTCAATTTCTGATATCGAAATCTTGATCTGTTCAGGCCACAATCTTTTGTTGTTGCTCATCGTACGTTACATAGAGATCATCTGGTCGATGATTGATGTTATGAATTTCGTAAGCCTTTTTACTGTAGAATATCGATTTATACACTTTAAATATGATGATACCTTCCTCAGGTATTGCATTGCGTTCTTCGTCTGTGTGATAAGTTCTAAATGCTTCCGTAGGCTAAATTTAAGAACATACTTGGTCCCGCACAAGTGGCAATAGTAATCCGATATCAATTCATTCACATTATTCATTTTGATTTTTTTTTGACGGTGGTGGACATATTGTAGGCTAAGTAATTGCTTCTCACACAAGATTTTCACACGATGTATCACAGTTTCGGCACACAAATACCTCAGATTTTTCCGTTGCTGTCTCGATAACAGTTTTAATGATTCTAGGCCTATTCCACTAGCACAGTTTCACTAGACATAATTCCACTGCACACAATTCCACTTGGCACAATTCCACTGGGTACAATTCCACTTGGTACAATTCCACTTGGCACAATTCATCGCGCGCGCGATTTACCATCCTAAATACGTTTGATTATCAAAAAGTTAAATTTAGGAATTTGAATTCGTTTAATTATAAAAAAATTAAACTTAAAAGTTACCTGAAGAAAGAACTACGAATGTTAAACACGAATTGAACAAAAACACGAATTGATTGCTGTGGTATCGTATCTAGTGGAATGGGCTAGTGGAATAAATCTAGAATCGTAATAAATCGCTCGGTTACCATTTTAATGTGTCGTGTTCAATTTTTTCATGTTGACATAATCTGATTTTTAACGGGAATAACTTACCGCATGTTTTACAGAAATAATTCGCCTCGAATCGATGCTTACGGAATTTATGTTCGATCGCTTTGAAAATTTATCGGGAATGCGTCTGGGCACCGTTTTCAGTCGACTAAATGTATTTTGGTTGATGTAATTTTTTTTGCGGGATATTTAAGCAGAGTTGATGCGAGTATTGATCGACCCGGATATCAATTTCACTTTCATGCTGCCTGAAATCATAAATCACAATTATAATTTTAAAATAACACACGTCATATATTTTGTTTACCGAAAATGTCCTATTAAATCACAATGTTTTATAAACTTCTGGCTAGAGATCACACATTGAAATGGTTTTGGCGTTTATTGTTTTAATTTTTTCGAAGATGTTGGGCCTTGTTGACCGCTACTTGTACTTTTTAAATCACTTTGTTTTATTGCATCACTTTGTCTATCTTGTAAACGATAATTTACATTAAAATTATCCGGAACATGGAGATTTAATATTAAAATTAAATAGGAATTCTCCATTTTCCATAATAAATTATTTCGCATTGTGTTGTATGAAACATTTTGATGACGGTCGTATTAAACGAAGTAATCTCTTGCCTCATAAGCAAGCACATTTATTATTTATTTTATTAACACAGTATATTTTATCCATAACATATAAATTTTTAAAGTAGGCATTTGAGTATAAATCAATATTTACACGCAAATGTCAAAATTTAGTTTATTTTTATAAAACCAGATGGTTCTTATCTATCTAAGAAATAATACGCCTACTAAGATTTCAAAAATTTATTTTAGTAAATACACAAACCAAATGAAGCGTTTTAAACCCAATACTCGAACCATAATAAGGCATTGGCCGTCAAATAGTAAGGTATGTATATTTTTAGCTAAGACTCAACCCAATATGTAGCTCACATTAATACCGCTTTTTTCAAAATGGCGTTTTCAAATGGTATGCCTTTATAAATGTGTTCCTGTAAATATAGTACTAAGCGAAATGCAATAATATTTTATTATGTGAAACCTATTTTGAAACAAGGGGATATGCAATGCTAACCCAAACTATATGACTATCAATAAGTCTCATGCGCCCCAAATATATTTTCAATTACTGTTTTTTTAATAAACACAGGTGAATAAAAATTAAATTTACCGTCACAAATCCATCGAAAATGCAATTTTGCAATGTCCCTATTTACTGAGTTATTCCTTGATGATCACTATTTGTAATTACTCGAGTTTTTGATGATTCGGTTAGGATATTCCAATGTTTTAGATTATTCGAGTATGTTTAAGATGGTAGAGTATACTTGATTGTTCGTTTTTACTCGAGAATCTTTAAAGTTATAAACTACTTGGGAATATTTAACATTTCCAGCATTATTATAGGTTTGTATGCCTTTTAGTCGAGCTTAGCATTCATTTGGTTGATGTTATAGTCTTTCATAAATAATTCGGTAATTTCACTATTCCAAATTTTTCCATAAACAATTTATTACAGACTTACAAACGTTGTTTTACAAACTTATGCGTAATTTGATATTTTTGAAAGTTTTTAAAATTTTCAGGATACTTTGAAACTTTGCTATTTTTAAGATTACATAGTTCGAAATAGTTTGTGATGTCTTTCGTGATGGTGGGAATTTAATAGTTTTACCAATAGAAGGTATGTGGAAAATAAAATTTACCGGTAGACATTGGCATTCATTTACCTTAAGCTTGCATTTCCCTTAGTCGACTGTAAACTAAAACGATTGCTTCCTCTCTGGTTTAAAAATGCAAATTATTAGTAAGACGGGTATCGGCGGGCTAATATCAACTAGCTACACTTGAATACAGAATTTTAGGTACACAAAAATGTCCAAACTACCTAATAAAGTTAATCAATAAATATGTCGTTAAATATTCTGAATATTTCAAAATTTAATTACCATAATTTCAAATGGTTCTTAGCTTAAATTGGAATATCCGTTCGCCTCCTTAATTTTAAAATGTATTATTTCTGAATTTCAAATTAAAACAACATGATATAGTGAACTTACACTTCACTTTTCCCAACAGTATCGGGAACTACAGAGAAGTTATTAAAGGTGTTGTAGTTTCTTTTATATCATTATATTTCCCAGCAAGAACGCAGAATGTCTTACGAAAATATATTAAGTGCTCGGCTAGCGAGTAATCGCTAATAGGGCAAATAATTCTCAAATTGAGTTTAATCTAAATGATGTGTTGAGATAATCTGACGAGCAGTTGAAGAGTGAATCGCTCATAGAATAACCTAAAATTAAACTAAAAAATACCTCTTAGGGTAAATAATGAGATATAACTGTGATAATATGTATAGGTACATTAGCAACATCGAAATGCATTCTTGCGTTTATCGTACAAGCCGAACCAAACTTTTTTCACGATTTTCTTAATCCTCTTATCTTAGGTTTGCCTTACTCATGTCTGGAGGGCATACAATTTCCGCCCAGCAATAAAAAAAGTGGTTTTAATTTTTTTTTTTTTTATAAATATTAAGACATGAGCATTATCATATGGGTCCTATTCAAAGGACTGGTCTATAAATAATTTAAGTTCTTAGGTTTAAATAAAATTCGAAACAAAATATTTGATTTTAAAAACGAAACAACGAATGTATAAACTGTACTATAATAATGTTGTCGCTTTCCACTTTTTCAGTTAACATGATCGGCAATAAAGTACTTCATACGACACAAAAATCTTACTGGGTTCGAAAATTATTTCAATTCACAATTTTTAAAGTGATACACAATATAATTTATATTATTAGTTAGCTTAGATTATACGTGATATGAAAGATTTGTTTAATGCTCATTTTGGGAGTACATTATACATACATACGAGTAATCCATTTAAATAAATTTCTTTTTTGTAGTTAACAAACCAAATTGTACTTACATACCAAACCAAACTGGACTCGTTCCCATCTAGCAATTCTCCATTTTCAAGTTGTTTTGCTCTAACTACCACATTATCAAAACTACCAAAAACCATACAAAAACTATTTTCTTTTAATTTTCCAAACAAGAAAACTTATTTATTATTTCCATTTTCTCATACAGTTCTTTTGTTTTTTTTTTAAATTTTCGCATTTTTAATTTTCTTACAGAAATGAATGAAAAATAATTAATTATAGAACAAACGAAGTTTTTTTTGTTTTGTTTAATAAAAAACAATTTAATAATTTATTTATAAATACATTTTTCCATTTTTGTTTTTGTATTTTATATAAGATTTTTTTAAATTTATTTAATTTAACTTTATACAATTTAATTTATTTATTTGATTCTGTGTTTCTTTTTATTTTAATTAAGTAAAATGTGTTAAAAATAACGGTTTTTTACATTTTGTTTGTGTTGATTATTTTTAATTTCATATTCCGTTTAAAAATGTTTTATGTACAAAAAATAATTTATGGTACAGAAAACTATATTGACTTACATACATTTATATGTTTGGTATGAAATATAAATTATATTCGAGCTTTTAATTAAACTTCAATGTATTTTGCAAGGTTTCGCGTTGTATATTAAATTTTTGTGTGTTTTAAATTACAGTAATTGAATTTGATTTGAAATTTTGTATAATTTTCAAGCGAAACATTAAACTAAAATTAATGATAAAGTAAGGAATAAGTTTATAAGCAAACGGAAAAAATTTTACGAAGTAGTTAAACAAAAATCGATGGAGTAATCAGAATAAAACTTTTGCTTTTGACTTTATTCATCTCTTCAACCAAATACATGTCAAATACAAGGTAAGAGGAAACATTAGCATTTGTAGACTCCGGGTAATATTTGCAGAGTTAGAGCTCAAATTCAAAAAATCCAAGACTAACTGTTTATGAAATTGGAGTTTCAACAATAACTTCAGATATTTGGTACTATCACAATTTATACCGCGCTTACTTACCTTGAGAATATAAGAGTTAGCCGACCGTTGAATTTCTCAAAAACGACAAATTTAAAAATCGAAATGACGTCGTCAAATTGCGATTGCAAAAAAAAAAAAAACATAAATGCCTGGCAACTAAGGCTTGTAAAACTGAATAAAATTACATCCGAGATACTCACCGTTGGTTACCTTCTGCTTCCAACAGTATTCGCACCGGCGACACAGTCTTGCTGGATGTTCCTGGATGGTTTTATTCCTCGTTACTGGAGCCTTACTGGCTAATTGAAATTTGGTTATTGCTTCGTTTAATAGTAGCGCGCATAAATCGTTTGTGTTCTTTTGTTTTGTACTCCACTGTATACGTGGGTATGAATGCGCAACAACAACACAAGTTTATTGAAATACACGGAGAGCACACAGAAACATAAAATAGAATGTTATAAGCCGCAAGAATGACAGTGGTACTAAGCAAATTTGAGAGCCGTTTTTTTTTGCTTTGCACAACCTTTTATACATTTTTGTTCGTTTGCGTATCAGTGTGCAAAACTATATAAGCCATGTTTCTCCATCTTTCGCAAATATTTTGGTATTGCACAATAAATCAACGTGCGCGAATCTTACCACAGCCGATATGTTTGGAAAGATGGAAATTTATAGTGGAGAGAACAACTCGATTTCTTACACTACCTAAAGGAACGAGCTTACCAATTTAATTTAACCAACCATTAAGCTCATCAACTTTGCTCCGTTACAAATTCTATCGAAGGTTTATCAAGTGTTTCCATAAATTTTACCCCTGCCACTAGCAATTTTGACTTTTATCCAGAAATGAAAATTGTCATCCAATATTTGTTTGTGTACGGCTAAAAGTAAGTCTCAGGTTGACCGATGTCCGTCACCAACATCGATAGTGCCGTAAACAAGCATCCTTCTGTAAATTCTGTCTCGTTACGGTAAATCGGTGCATTCTGGAAAGTTGAAACAGTATATTAGCTATGAATATTTTGTTAAAAATTAGAACAGAATCAAAATTTGAGACACGAAATTTTTTAGTGTATTGACAGTTACACACTGCGCTAATTTGGGCCAAAAACCTGTCTCGCTTCAATACGTAAATTGCACTACAACGGTTAAAGTTATGTGTTGTTCAATACTTTGTTCAATTTGTCGAAAAAACCACAACATTATTTAATACGGAGATCGGGCAGGTATATCTACATCAAAAGCAATTTCTACATTCGAAAATATGGGTCTGTTGTATTGTACGATATTTTAACTTAACCGATATCAAGAATCCGTTGGGCTGAAAATAGTGGAATGAAAGACAAATTAGTGTGAATGACAATTCTAAAGATTGGTTTCGAGACCTATAACTGTTGTATCTGTTGTTCAAAATCACCTACTATTGGGTGCATGCATTAAAAACCGGAATTTTTTATGAAATTTGAGCCTTTATTATGGAAAAATGTTACAAGATTTTTTATTCAAAGTATTGCCCATCGCTACCCACTACTTTTTCCCATCTTTCTGGCAATTTATGGATTCCATCCCAGAGAAACTGCGCCGGCTTGGCGGCCAAAAACGAATCGAGCCAATTCTCGATACCTTGAACTAAAGTGAAGCGTATTCCTGATAGGGCATTCTGCATGGATCAAAATAGGTGGTAGTCGGAAGGAGCAAGGTCTGGGCTATAAGGCGGGTGAGGCAGAATTTCCCATCCGTTATTCTCCAGGTAATTTTTGACCGGCGCCGCAATAAGGAAAATGATTGACTTGTGTCTGGTCGCATACGTTGGCCGCTCTGCCTGGATTTTCTGCTTCAATCGGATCAATTGTTGACGATAGAGTTGGGCATTGATGGTTTGGCCACTTGGCAACAGCTCATAGTGGATCACACCTAGCTGGTTCCACCAAATGCACAGCATGACCTTGGCCCCGTGAATATTCGGCTTTGTTGTCGATGGGCCGGCCTCGCCATTCTTCACATACGCTTTTTTGCGCTTGGGATTCGTGTAATGGATCCATTTTTCATCGCCAGTGACAATACGATGCAAAAACGACTTCTTTTTGTGGCGCTCGAGCAGCATTTCGGACATGCAAAATCGTCTTGCCACGTCTCTTGGCTTCAACTCGTATGGCACCCGATTTCCCATCTTTTGGATGAATCCCAAGGCTTTCAAACACAAATACTCAGGAATAAATTTTGAATTACATTATACCGAATGTTCTTATTTGAGCTTCGTGGTTTTATTTTTTTTTAATTCGTTTTTTCTATTCTTGTATTTCGTTTTGCATTATACATGTATTATGTAACAAAGACCAAAATTTAAATACTTTACAGAATGAATTAACAATCCACATATTCAAAAATTTTTCTATTATGATTTTACTTATTCGCAACGTGATGAATTTGGAATTTTTCGATTCATGAATTTCAAAATCGTAAATACAGTATTTCAAAGAACGAATATTCAGTATAATAAACGTATGAAGAATGCAATGAAGCTAAAATAAAAGTACGAACTCCATCGTTATCTTAGTTATTTACATTTTTGTAATATTTAGGTGTGTAAGTACACCCACCTTTTGGGGTAAGGTTGGTTAAATGGCCAAGGTGATAGTTAAATGACTCAGTTCATTTATATTCGCTCCCAAAACCATCTAATGTACAATATTAATTTGTTTTTACTGCCAAAACTTTAAATATGGTCGAGTATGATGAAACTTGCCTATTTCTCAACCGACTATGATGAAATTTGACACGTGCGTTGGAAATGGGATTCTTTAATGATTTTTAGATGAAGTGATCATGGCCAATTAGGATGGAACTTATCTATTTCTCAATGGATTTGAGTGGAATTTGGCATATGCGATAGAAATGAGATTCTAAAATGATTTTTAGATGAAGTTCTGGAATATGGCAAAATATGATGGAACTTCCCTATTCCTGAACCGATTATGGCCAGATATGATGGAACTTGCCTATTCATGAAGCGATTATGATGAAATTCTACATGTGCTTTGAAAATGTGATTCTAAAATGATATTTAGATGAAGTTCTGGAATATGGCTAAGTATTATGGAACTTGCGTATTTCTCAGCCGATAACGATGTAATTCGATAGGTACTTTCCAGTACCAGTGATTCCAGTATCTTTCCAGTGATTCTAAAATTATTTTTAGATTTTAAAATGATTTTAGATGAAGTTCTGGAATAAGGCTAAATATGATGGAACTTGGATATTTCTTATCCGGTTTTAGTGAAATTTGACATCCGCAATGGAAATGGAATTCTAAAATGATTTTTGTATGAAGCTCTAGAATATTGTGGAAACGGTATTCTTAAATGATTTTAAGACGAAATTTTGGAATATGGTCAATTAAGATATAACTTAGCTACATTTAACCTATATTGATGAATTTGAACGTTTCCAACGAACACAAAAAAATTTGTTTTGGATGAGGTTCTGAGAAATAGGTCAAAATGGATTTTATAATGTTGCCCATTGAGGTTTCGGTGAATGATGCATCTGTTGAGGTTTCTTTGAGGCAGCCTAAACGTACTATTTCAATTGCTAAACGATCGAGATTATCAGCATTATGAAGTAAAGTTAGGAACTTTTTCGTCAATCTTTCGTGTAAACTTACGGTTATGTTTTCTGAGTATTGGCTGTCCGAGAGTATATTTTGCAATGTTTAAAAACATATAGTGTATGGAGCACATGCGCAGCAGAATTGAAACTACTAACGATAGTGTAGAGCCTCGGATTAAAAATATCATTTTAGAATCTCATTTCAATCGCAAATCTCGAATTTCAACAATATTCAAGTTTCACCCTAATTAGCCATATTCCAGAACTTTACCCAAAAATCTTTTAAGAATCCTATTTTCATCGCAAACGTGAAATTCTACTAAATTCCGTTACAAATTTATAAGAAATAGATAAGTTCCATCATAATTGACCATATTCCAGAATTTTATTTAAAGGTAATCATAGAATCCCTCTTCCAGCGTAAAAACCGAATTTCATCATAACCGCTTGATAAAAATGTAAGTTCATACCTGACCATATTTCAGAACTTCATCTAGAAATAATTTTAGAATCTCATTTCTATCGCATATGCCAAGTTCCACTCAAATCCATTGAGAAATAGATAAGTTCCATCCTAATTGGCCATCATCACTTCGCCTAAAAATCATTAAAGAATCCCATTTCCAACGCACGTGTCAAATTTCATCATGGTCGGTTGAGAAATAGGCAAGTTTCATCATACTCGACCATATTTAAAGTTTTGGCAGTAAAAACAAATTAATATTGTACATTAGATGGTTTTGGGAGCGAAGATAAATGAACTGAGTCATTTAACTATCACCTTGGCCATTTAACCAACCTTACCCCAAAAGGTGGGTGTACTTACACACCTAAATATTATAAAAATGTAAATAACTAAGATAACGATGGAGTTCGTACTTTTATTTTAGCTTCATTGCATTCTTCATACGTTTATTATACTGAATATTCGTTCTTTGAAATACTGTATTTACGATTTTGAAATTCATGAATCGAAAAATTCCAAATTCATAACAAACACATCCACGTTGCGAATAAGTAAAATCATAATACAAAAATTTTTGAATATGTGGATTGTTAATTCATTCTGTAAAGTATTTAAATTTGATCTCTGGTTTTTTTTTCTCGCAAATTTGATAAATTTTCCATCGTTGAAATCGGTTGGATGTGCACAATCAAAACAAAAACTTTTGGCTGATTTTGACAGGTATTGAATAAAGCTTTCAAATGACATATGTATATGTCCATGATGTACTATAACGCATAAACAAGTAATGACGTCTAGTATCAAATTCCGGTTTTTAATGCATACACCCAATATAAAACAGCGAATTCTGCAATTGTACTTCAATTGCGGTTCTTCATACCTCTAAAAATAAGTTTCGGGGCATGTAATTGTTAATTGTTATACGTTTCATAAAAAGTTCGATTTTTTTGATAAAATTTCAAATCTCTAATTACGCTCCGATTTACAGCTGGAGAGCACTAATAACAACATCTGATAAATTTGAAGTCAGAGTTTGCAAATATTTACTAAAATCGCTGTCAATATCGGGGATAAAATGTTGCGATTGGGTGGCCGTTTGCGACAACCAACACATCCAAATACAATAAAGCAATTATTCCTTTGACAAAGGGATTGGATCACTACAATAATGGCGCACAGGCCTTTTTGTTGATTTGTTTGCATCTTAAACGGTACACATTTTTTTGGGATCAATTCTACATTGAACGAGCTACATATAACGTTCCAGTACGACGATTGTGTTCAACTATTAGGATGATGATCTTGGAGCTTAGTGGCACGGGGTTTTGTTTCACGTATGGCTTTCCACATTTTGTTTGAATTACGAGTAAAGAGATTTCATAAACTTCATAAAGAAGTTATTTCTGTTGGAACTTAATTAACACTTTTGGATGTGTTGCACAAAAGAATATGTGCACCAATTTATTATAAAAGATGACCATGTCCCATCGCGCAAATCATTATTTTACCGAATTGTCGAATTACAACCCAAGGTAAGTAACAAATTTAGAGTACCTTATATCCAGTATCCCACCAGTGATACCTCTTCAAAAACGACTTTTTCATTCGAAACATTTTTTTCATGCACCTCCCTATTTACATTTCTTTTAAACTGTTCCAAATATCTAAATAAATTAAGAAACAAACAAACAAGTAACAAATATAAAGATGATCAAATCTAAGGAATATGAAAATATCTCAATGTATTCAAAATTTAATACATAATTATATAAAGCTAATTAGTCTAGCTTACCTGACTTTTAATTGTATTGCTCAATTTATAAGTACTTATTCCATGTATTTACATCACTGCCATTATGACATATTAGTACCTTGCACGGAAGAACGCCTAACATAGCTATTAAAATGAACACGGTTTTTATAAATGTAACTACAAATCAAATTCCCAACACACCCAATAATTTTTATTATCACCTCACATGTACATATATAGGTACCCATAGTTCATACAACATTTTTAATTACCTTTCGTGCACCTGTGTACATTATTCCTATTCCAGATATAGCATACCGTAATGTATACGATATATACATCATATTGCTGTCACAACTAGCGTACGTGTGTATCCGGCACATGAGCATACAAAACAGCACAGAAACAAATAAATTAATTAAATAAACAACACCCAGGTAACAGCAACAATTTTCCTCGTAATTTACAACTTCTTTCACTTTTTGAATTTTAATTGAAAATGAAAAATACATTAAATAATAATGTAATTGTATAATAAAGAATTTTATTTAAATCATTTTTTATTTTTTATTTTGGAAAAACTTAAAAATTATTTGATTTTTTACAAAATTATAAAATAAAATTGGAAATTAGGTAAATTATATACAAAAAAAAAAATATTTCTAAGTACATAGTTTTTTGTTTTCTAATACGTATAACTTATACCGAGTATAATTTATATTCCACATATTCATTTTTAAATTTTATAGATTTTTTTATTTAATTATTTGATTCCATTTTTTTTTTTTTTTTTGCTTTTAGTTTAAGTCTGTAATTTATCACTTTTTTGTTGTTTTTTATAAATTTTATTTTCAAAATACAAATTAATTAATTTTACATTTATTTCTATTTGCTTAATTATATTAATTTTAATGTATGAATATTTGCTTTGTGTGTGTGTGTGTGGACATTTGTTTATAAATATATTTTGATTCATCCAATAAAAATTTAATTAAAAATAAAAATAAACTTTTGGTAAATGTTTCATTCCTTAGTATAGTAGGTAGCTATGTACTTATTTTGAAATTTAAATTTTTTGCTTAACAAAATTAAAAATCTGTTGTATTTTTTGATACCTTTCTATATGTGGAGGATGATTTTTGTTAGAGTACGTGATTGGAATTTGTTGAGAGTAAGTAAACAAAATTTATGGATTTTTTTTTTACGAAGAAGGTAAAATTATCAAGAATTTATTCTCATTCTTCTCATCAGGTTATAAGCGATTGAATAGCTAATTATAACCTGATTATTTCCTCTATATAGTCGTAGAAAGCAACCGTGTAGTTGTGTAGTATTATCTAGCTATCTGGCTCTTATCTGGAATAACAGAATCAGATGATTTAAATTTTTGGATAAAAGGAACCTGATATTAATAGTTTAGTCTGTATATGGAAATTTAATTTGCACATAGTTATTGATCATGTCATGGTCTACTTTTAATTTTTCGTTAAAAAAATACTCAAACCCTTATTTTTCGTATGAATACTCTTCTTGGTGAACCGATTCAGTGTTTAATATTACGTTAGGAGAATCCAAAGTAAAAACGCAACTCCTTAAACTAAAAAAACCTGCGCGAACTATTTACTCTGTTTAAATAACTATTATACTTTATAAGAACACAACTTATAAGTGAACTAGGTGTGAGAAAAACTCATCTACTTTTCCCTTTGCACTCTTCCACAGAAGTAAACAACATGTCAAGTGCTAAATGGGAAGGTTCAAATATTTTGCAAATGGTAAAATTACTTTACTGAAAAGTGCAAAATAAAAGAGAATCGGGGGGATGAGATTATTGAAGTTTTCTAACTGTTGTACAATCCCTTATGAATTCCACGAAAAATTCGCCGAGGAAACGAAAGAAATATGTAAGGGGTTTTTATTTAATCACAGCAAAGTGAGTGAGCTTTCCGGGAATCATGTTCTTTATTTGTGAAATTGGGAGAATTAAATATTGAGCAGCTTTCCCAATTGATTACATGCATTGTGTCTTACTCGGTATAATGAGACAATTGTTGCAGTACCGGCTCGATATTTCTGAGCGCCCTCCGCTAGATTTGTTGAATCGTCTCTTTTATTATTTTATTTTAGATAAATAAAATGCGATTTAGCAAAATGGGTCTACTGAATTTTTCTTGTTTAGTCGTAATTTTGTCAACCTCAGTTATTATTGAGTACTCGGATATTTTGGTCGCTTTTCGAATATTCGACTACGCAGGTAATTTGATTCAGGGCACAATAAACTCAGTGGGAATTTATTCTAACGAACATTTTTGTATGATGAAATTAATCAACATTTTCAATATAAATTAAACCCGCGACATCTAACTAAAATTAAAGGAAACTCGAAATTAATCGATGCGGAATAATTTCAAATTCCAATTGAATTTAACTCTACCTGTTGAAATACAAAAATATTTCATCGAAAGTGAAATGTTACACATACAACATATATTCAAGAAAAAGTACTAAAAATACATTATCTAGAATATTTGCCCATCATCAAAAAATGTAGACCAATTTCCGCCGACCTCCTCCCTAAAAGTCGAAGTATTGATCTCGCGAGTGCTGCAAAGGCCGTTTGCAAATTAGTTTTGCAGGTCATGATTTGATCGGCGTAGTTTAAAAACGTTCCGTGATTCACTTTCCACGGTTTACAGTCAGAGTAAATAAGACCGAAATTCGTTTTAAGCAAATACTTTATCGATTAATATTTAAAGGACTTCTAATTTTAAAAAGAAAATATATCAGCTGGCCACCAGATGCGAATTGTCATCATGTCTTTGGTCATGAATGATTTTGTTAAAATTAAAACAGGAGTAATATTGTTAACTATAAACGACCCTAAATTATTGCTATCCGGGTACCTTCATACCTCTAAAAGCTTCTGCCTGTAGCTCACCGTTTTTAGTTGAACACGTTTTGCCTAACCGCAGTTTTTCGAGAATTAGGACTCGATAAATTTCTTCAAATTTATTAATTTTAAAATTTTACTAATTAACTTTATGTTGAAACTATTCTTCCGCGATGAAGATTCTCGAATATTTGGTTGAGATGGTGATAATGGCTTTCTAATAAGTCAAAATATTTACAACTGTAAAAATTTACTTAATATAATATTGGACACTACAATTTTAACTTGTATCTGCTTCCGATTTTTTGAGAGCAAGGGTCTTTAATCTCTTAGTGTATTACAAAACGTTTTTATTTGAGGTGAACTGATATGGTTACTTGTCCGTATAGAGTTAAATAAAATTTAAGGGCAGTTAAAAGCGTTAAAATAGTGTTTTAAATTCAACTTTTTTGCATAAAGAAAGCACAAATATACAGAAATGCATGCAAGAAAAATTTAAAGATGACTTAAAACATGTAAAAACTTTCACCCAGTTTTATTATTGATTGTATTGAACTACCTTTTTACTTAAAATAGACTTGAAATGTTTAATGCTCGCTACTGTAAATAACGTGCTTGAAAAAGTAAATTATTGTAGAAAGCCTCTAATCGAAATTAACCACAATTTCGATTTACAAATTGTAGCCTAAATGATGTACACATATTGAAACATTTATGATAATATTTCATTCATGGATCTTAATTTAGTATTTCCATTTAAAAATCGGTTTCAGAAGAAAAAATCGTTGTTCTTATGTTTTTTACCTAAAGTGAAATAGAAAGTCTGAATTTTTCTAGTTTCGAATTCCCTTAATCTGAGTTTATTACATTACGGCTCTAGAATATACGGGTTGTTCTACCTTTACGTGAATAGGCTAAAATACGAAAATAACGAAGATCGAAGTTTTATTGAAAAAATTTTGATTTAAACATAACATTAAATAATATGTTCAGGCTCACAGTATAGAGTGTACAGAATTAAGAGTAACGCTTTCGTTTTGTATTATAGAGTACAGGAAGGAAAAGGAAAAAAAATACTACTGTTTGCCTTCTTCCTCGTAAGCCTTCTAATAGAAAACGATGGCCGTCGAAAATAATCAGTCGACATAAAATATTTTTTTTTTCTTCGTATCAACCTATATTACATATCCATTTGCCTACATAATATTTCGATCAACAAATCCCAAACCTGCTACATCATAACCACTCTGTAAATATTCACACATTTACAAAGAATTCAATAAAAAGGAATCTCATTAAATCTGATGTTTAGTTATAGTGACTAAATCTATTTTATTTGCAGGGGTAGAATATTTCAAAGGATTTTTATGGTTTCCTTCCAACTTTTTTTGTTTCATCCATTTTTAATTAATTAATTAATTAAATTTTAAATATTCATTTCACCTATACGACTATGTACAAAGTAAAAACAGTTTCTTTAAATATAAGTTTATCTATTTGTATATTATATATTTATATATATGTATATATAAATTAATTTAATTTTAATTTTAAAAATTAAGATATGATTATTAGGTTTTTTGTTTGTTTTTATTTTAGTTGTTAATTTAATTCCATTACATTCTTAATTAGTGTATAAAAAAGATTTTTAAAGTTATCTACTTTAGGGGATTCAATCTTTAACAGTTTTTTATTTTTTTTTTTATTTTTATTTTTGATTCGATTAGAATTTTTTTGTTTTTGTTTATACTAAATTGGATTTAATTTATGTCTTCACACAGCATCTGAAATAACATCAGCTGTGCTATACCTATGCTATACGGTTACTTCTTGGATTTGAACACGTTTCTTTAGGGTGGATGTATTCGAATTTGTTGTACTATTACTATTATTTATCATATTACCTGTGCTTGTTGATGTTGTTGATGATGGCCCACCTATTGTTGTTGTATTTTGATGATGATCTGTTGTCGTTGATGTTGTTGACGTTAGATTGCTTGATGTACGCTGTGGTGGTTGAGGTGGGGTACTTATTCCGCTTTCTTTATGTTGTTTTTGATTACTACTACAACTACCATTGTTTGTGTTGTTATTGCTGTTATGGCTGTTATTATTACTGGTTTTCAGTATTGTGTTTGTGGTCTTCGGATGCGGTAACGTTGAAGTTTGATGTTGATGACTATGTGACTGATTTGTACACTTTTGATGAGTATGACTGTGATGTGTATTCTAAGCGAAATAAAGGAAATCGTAAAATAAGAAAATTTGGTATTTAGCGTATTATTATTATTTGCTTACCTGTTGTTTGTAAGCATCCGATATACTTGACCCTTTAGGTAACGTATTATGATGGTGATGATGATTATCTTTATGTATACATGGATTTTTAAGCGTTGTTGTATAACTAGGCGGTGGCTCCAGCTGTGTTTGATTCTGTTTCACTTTCTGCTTTAGGCTGGGTGAAATTGTTATAGAAGTTTCAGAACGCGTCGTCATCTCAACTATTATAACAAAAAATAAAAACGATATAAATTTATTTTTAAATTTTTGTATATATAGAGAAATACAATTTACCACTTCCGTCCGGTCCCACAGGACTATCCATTTCGCTTCCATTCGCACAATATCGTTTCCGTGTTTTCCGTTTCGAACGATCCCTTTGATAATAGATTCCCGCGAATATTAACATATTTAAAACTAATAGTAAGCAACCGACACCAACTGTAACGCCTAGTGCAGCTGTATAACTGTAATAATGCTTATTTGCTAATTTAGCTAGTAATTCCTCTTCAGTCGTCTCTCCATCATCATCATCATCATCTTCGAGTGATGTCGTCTCCTCGATACCCTGTAGTGTTTCACCAAACGATGGATCTGGCGTACACTCAGCATTATAATTTTCTAATTGTCTCGACTCTTGTACATCGTTCACGATATTATCGGAATAGTGTAATTTAGGTCGAGTAAACGATTCGGGCCGTACGGCACCCGCATAGTAATGTTGTTCCCGTTCACGGAAATGATGATGTCGCATTGATACCTCAGGATCTCCCGGCCTATGCAGTTGAGGTATTAAATTCAGCCACAGTGCCATTTTATGGCCTCGATAGTGACTTTTCATTTTTGGTTTGAGAGCTGTAAAATACAAAACAAAATGTTAAATTAATTTTCCTTAATTTATATTTCAATTTACAAAAAGTTTTCCAACTTTGGAAAATAAAATAAAAAAAAAAAAATAACGGAAAATTAATAGGACTCGCTTTTTTTGTACTCATGCTTTATGTGCTTTTATATTCAGTTTTGTTTTCCATTTTTTTTTTTGTATTTTAATTTTTGGAAGTTTTCCAATAAAATAAAAAAAACTAATTGGCTTAAAGAACAAAAGCGACGAGAAAATATTTTTTTTTTCTTAATCGCCTTCGTCGTCTGCAACATTTTCACTTAATTTTCTTTTTATTATTTTACTTTTTGGTCATTTTCATTTTATTGGCACAATTGAAAATTAACTATTTTCACTTATATCTCGATATCACTTTTATATTTTGTGTGTATAAAAACACTAAAAACAATTGAAACCGATTTTTCCGATTTGGCTTTAAATTATTTAGAGTGATGGTTGTATGGACTGGAATCTAGGTGAATTCCGGAATAGTAAGCTTTAGCTAAAATAAAATTACTTACTGTATCTCCCGAGGGGTATTCATCTATACAGATATAAGGTTTTAAATCGTTTCCAAATGATTAGATCTATCTTATTTAAAGGACGATATTTAGTAATTTATTTTATTTGTCCTAAATTTAAACTTTACTGATATGTATACGGATATACAATTTTTTGTTGGTTGGGGTGGTTAGTAATTGACGATCTTAGTCACTATTGTCTTATTGTTTCCTAAATTGGATATAATTTTGTGGAATTTACACGATTTTATAAAATAAAAAATAGTTTGTATGGGCTAAACTTGAAATCGACAATGGTTATATAGAGCTTTAAACTTTTATTATTTTATTTTTATTGTGTTTTATTTATTGGATCTGAATTGCGATTAATTTTGATACTTTAGACCAAAACAACAAAGTATCCCCTTGTGTTATGGTCGAACGATTTAAGACAAAATTTATCTTTGTCACAATTTGTTCGGTGGGTGGTATCAAATTAGATTTATTTGTTGGTTGATTTGATATTATATTTTGTGTGTTATTGCCGTAGAATCAGATAACCAATTTAAAAGTTATAGGAAAAGAAATTATAATATAAATTAAAATTTGCACCCCCCTCATTGATTTAATTTGGGCAAAATACATTTTTTGTTTTCTATCTTCTTATAAACTCGATTGAAAATCATCATACCACAAAAAAAATTGTAACAACGTCTAATTTGGAGAAAACTTAAATTTCCGTATTGTATAATTTATACATCAGAGGAAACCATAAGTAAAAATTTGAATATGTACTTGTAATACTTTAATTTTAATTCGCAAAATCCTGTGTGTTCAATATATTGTGTTTAATTGGCCAAACAAAGTATTTCAGAATTAAGATAACAAATTTTGTGGCAGTTTCGGTTTATCAGAATTTTTCTAATTCGATGTTGATTTCCAGGTTAGAGGAAAATAATAAGTTGTGGAAAAAATTGGGTAGGGGAATAGAAAACATGGCGGATTGTGGTGTGAAAAGATACAAAGAAATTATCGAAATCATCGCCGCGTATTGTAACGACAATAAGTCATCGGTAGTATTTGTCTGGGTTGAACAAGATGGAACCGAGTTTTATTCCAATAAGACCTTTCTAAGTGTGAAAGTTTCTTGAACTATTTTGCAGATGAAACTTTTAGATACGAAAGTGAAGTTTTTTTCAAAATGTTTACTAAATTTTTAAACTATCTTTGTATTAGTAAAAATCAACTCCCGGGTTATACGGAAAATGAACTTTATAAATGTTTATTCATTTAAAAAGTTTAGTAAGCGTAATCAATTATTTTAGCTCATCAAAAATTTAAAATAAGTTAATCAATATATAGCAAACTAATTTATTCGTTTGCCAAATTGTTACGCGAATCTAATATGAAATGGATCGTATTTCTTTTCGATACAATTAGCAACAAAGAAAAATATTTGTCATAATTCATTACTAACAAACATATATAGGTTAAACAAAAATATTCTCTGATCCTAGAGATTTTGCCAATTGGCCACTTACATCTTGAAGTAACTAGGAGCTATCTCAATATCAAAAAATACCTCCACTATTTTTGCGGATCGTCAAAGCCTAAATCCACAGAATTTTTTGTTTAACCAATTTTCGTTTAGAACGATATGGTACCAAATGGAGTTGTAAGCCCCTGACGATCCGCAAAAATAAGGGAGGTATTTTTTGGTATTGGGATAGCTTCTAGTTACTTTATGATGTAAGTGGCCAATTGGCAAAATCGCTAGGATTAGATCCACAGAATTTTTTGTTTAACCAATTTTTGTTTAGAACGTTATGGTACCAAATGGAGTTGTAAGCCCCTGACGATCCGTAAAAATAGGGGAGGTATTTTTTGGTATTGGAATAGCTTCTAGTTACTTTATGATGTAAGTGGCCAATTGGCAAAATCTCTAGGATTAGATCCACAGAATTTTTTGTTTAACCAATTTTTGTTTAGAACGTTATGGTACCAAATGGAGTTGTAAGCCCCTGACGATCCGCAAAAATAGGGGAGGTATTTTTTGATATTGGGATAGCTTCTAGTTACTTTATGATGTAAGTGGCCAATTGGCAAAATCTCTAGGATTAGATCCACAGAATTTTTTGTTTAACCAATTTTTGTTTAGAACGTTATGGTACCAAATGGAGTTATAAGCCCCTGACGATCCGCCAAAAATAGGGGAGGTATTTTTGGTATTGGAATAGCTTCTAGTTACTTTATGATTTTAGTGGCCAATTGGCAAAATCTCTAGGATTAGATCCACAGAATTTTTTGTTTAACCAATTTTTGTTTAAAACGTTATGGTACCAAATGGAGTTGTAAGCCCCTGACCAATTTTTGTTTAAAACGTTATGGTACCAAATGGAGTTGTAAGCCCCTGACGATCCGCAAAAATAGAGGAGGTATTTTTTGATATTGGGATAGCTTCTAGTTACTTTATGATGTAAGTGGCCAATTGGCAAAATCTCTAGGATTAGATCCACAGAATTTTTTGTTTAACCAATTTTTGTTTAGAACGATATGGTACCAAATGAACTTGTAAGCCCCTAATGATCTGCAGAAATAAGGGAGGTATTTTTTGATATTATGATAGATTCTGTTTATGACACTTTATGTATTGCGCCATGCAAAATCCAATAAATATGCTCTTGAGATAATAATTGTTGTCTTACACAGGTAAGTTCACTAATATGTTCTGCTAAATATTTTAGTAAGAAAAATAACTAAGTACTTCCCGGACACCTTTTAGATCTGTTGTCGGGAAGTTTTTGGGAAATTAATTGAATAAGTATGCAATAACTTTAAATTATCTACGTCTCTGTATTTCTGAACATGATAAAGTTAGCCAAAAGTTTCCACCAGAAAGTAAAAAGGCAATAATGCAGATTACTTTATTTACATTTTAGCTGAAATTAAAAAATAAATTGTTTATCAGCCGAAAATTAACAGAGTACGTGAATTGCATTAAAAACTTTTTTTAATAGTTTTATGTGGAAAGTTTTGCTCGTGGAAAATATCGGCAAATCAGAGAAATTCAAAAAATATTTAAAATTGCAATAAAATCTTCCTTTAGAAGATGGTTTGTCTTTATGTGATTTGTCAATAGCTATCGTTGCAAAAATGTCAGTTTATGTTTCCGCGGGAAATCGTGAATAATTCGATTTTCCAAAAACCATTACAAAATTCGTATAAAAGCGTAAAAGGTCGTATAAAAGCTCTAGAGTGTTAAGTTTCGACATGGATTGCATGTTTCCAAAAATTGTTAGAAACTTGGTATAAAATCAGCCTTTAGAGTGTTCTGTCTCAAAATGAATTGACGGTAGAAATTTCCCTTAGAAAATCTAGGAAAAATTAGTTTTTCAAAAATCATTAGAAACTAACCAGACGCTACGTTTATACAAAGTTTCTAATGATTTTTGTAAAATCGAAGATTCCCATATTTTCCGCTATGTCTGGCAACGTACAACTACTGAAAAAAGTCTTAAATGCTATACATGGTAATTAGAGTCTATCGTTACTATCGGCTGATAACGAGTATACTTTTTATTTTCGGCTGGGGCCTGCATTATCGAATCTTTATTTTCGACTAGTTGTTGATTGGTTTTATGAGCGTTTGGAATGTATTTCATTGGTTGTTAGTTTGTTTGTTCAGTAAAGTTCCTTTAATTTACACAAGTAAATAACCAGCTTTACCGTTTATTTTGGTAGTGTTATGCTTAATATCACGTGATTTAGGTTTATTTTGTGTGATCCGTTAGTGCCAATTTTCAATGTCTATACTTTTGTATATTTCATTATATAACATCTTTGTTCGCTAAAGGTTCCATTTGGAATCAGTATTCTTTCTGTTTAACGGTAAAGTGAAACTTTTAATAGGAAAATAACAGTCGTTAATAATATCTACATATATCTAAATAAAATCGTAGCTCGAGAGAGACCTTCATAAAATGACAAGGGGAAATAAAAATAAGTTGACATATTATGATAGGCCTTGCAATATTTCTAATAGAATTTACAGAAATGCTGAAAGCACATATTAAAATTAGCTATACTTCAGTCTGATGATCAACAACTTCATATAAGGGTTAGTTGGCTTGGAATGAAGTATAGACACATTTTTTAAAAAAAAACTTCGCAAATTTGCGATATATTAAAACAAGTGTTTTTTTTAAATGTGTGTATTAAGTGTGTTTTGCAAACGGCAGATAGTGTAAAAAGTAAAAAATACAAAATAGAATCATTCTTAGACTAATAAGCCTTCTTTCACCGAAATGAATTTCTTAGCAACTAGCACAAAATGTAGAAACAAAGTGTGAGTAAAGTCAACAGTATCGGTACATTCTGGGCGATTTGTTGTCGATTTTCGTTTTGGTAAAAAAATTGGGGTATAACAATTCAATATTAAGTTTATTAAAATTCATTTTTATAAAATGTACAAATCGTTGATCTCATAATTGTTCATAAAACAAAATCGACGGATTTAGAATTGTTGTGGATTTCCCAGAATCCATTTTATTGTTGAACAGCTTCGGTAGTGTTTGCTTGATATTTCGAAATGGATTACTTTTTTTAATTTGTACTCTTGCTCAGACAAAATCAACTTTAAATCAATTCGACTTGTATTCTATAGATAGTAGATACATCTACTGGCTGCACGTCAACGATTATATACCATTTCAAATTTAAATTTTGGCCGTTTTTTGCAGGGATCCCATCTCAAACTAGACAATTCTTGTTCGGAATGTAAATTCAATTGTTAAAAACTTCCAAATTATTCTCTTCTAATGGTATGTAAAATCAATCCTTCTCATCCTTCATCCTTCTCAACTAGTTGTCCAACATTAGTAGAAGCGTCAAGATTTATGAAATTAATGTTTCGCGTGTTAATTTTAAATAAATTTGAATTTAAACTATTTTGATAAAAATTGTTACAAATTTCATTCATAAAGTGAATTGAAGCATTCGTTTAAGTGAACAGAACCAATCCCGATTACAAAAAAAAAATTCCGTTATGGAGCCGAACACACGTGTGCGCATAGTAAACACCAATTTTGGTATTATTTTCTGTTTCAAAGGAGTACTGAATATGGAATAATACACAATTGCTTTTAGTAATTTCCGTCAACAAAAGTTTATCTTTAGTACATTTTGATTTTTCAATTAATGTTGTCGTTTTGACGTATCTGACGTATCTAATACATTCTTTCCCATATGTTTTGGAGTTCTGGGGGTCAATTCTTGTTCTATGAAAAGTACAATGAAAAGTTTTTTCAGTAAGAAATACACATTTCCGATTCATGTTCCATGAGCAGGAGAAAAATGACGTCAAAATCTTTTCATATGAATAAAACTTTCTCATCGACCATTTTGGCGTTAAGAATATCATAAATATGGAAATAAAATTTTATAAAAAC
Source organism: Tipula vernalis (assembly GCA_958295665.1). Lineage (NCBI taxonomy): Eukaryota > Metazoa > Arthropoda > Insecta > Diptera > Tipulidae > Tipula > Tipula vernalis. Next base: position 24,867,647 of record OY282558.1, on the reverse strand, counting down.
TAAATTTTGTATTTTAAGCATAATATGATACTGTTAAAGTTAGCCGAAAGTTTTCAGCCGAAAGATATAAAATGCCGGTGTTGCAGATAGTGTCTTGGCTGTATCAGCCGAAAGTTACCAGCCGACATATTTCAGCCGAAACATATTTTAAATAAAATGAAACAATTACAAAACAACCTAGAAACTGGTATTTTCATGAAGTGAATTTACGGCTGAAAAAAAAGGTCATTTTGGTTTGTCACTGTTTACCATAGGAAATATACTTAAAATTTCATCAGAATAGCGATATATAAAATTAAAAAATTTGTATAAATTCAACCTTTAAAGTGTCATGTCTGGAAAGTATTTCAATTAGTGTGCCTAGCCAACAATTATACCTAGAAAAATTCCAAACTGAAATACTTTCCAGACATGGCACTTTGAAGGTTCAACTTATACAATTTGTTTAATTTTATGTGGGCTTTTCATTCAAACGAATTGTCCCGAGCTCCCCACATGAAACTTACCCTGATAATTTTTCAAGGGATAATTGTTGGTAAGGCACATTAATTGAAATTATTTCCAGATATGACACTTTAAAGGTTGAATTTATACAAATTTTTAAATTTTATATGGGCTTTTCATTCAAACGAATTGTCCCGAGCTCCCCACATGAAAGTGGCCCTGATAATTTTTCAAGGGATAATTGTTGGTAAGGCACATTAATTGAAATTATTTCCAGATATGACACTTTAAAGGTTGAATTTATACAAATTTTTAAATTTTATATGGGCTTTTCATTTAAACGAGTTTTCCCGAGCTCCCCACATGAAACTTGCCCTGATAATTTTTCAGGGGATAATTGTTGGTAAGGCCCACTAATTGAAATAATTTGTAGACATGGCACTTTAAAGGTTGAATTTATACAATTTTTTTACTGTTATATGGGCTTTTCATTCAAACGAATTTTCCCGAGCTCCCCACATGAAACTTGCCCTGATAATTTTTCAAGGGATAATTGTTGGTAAGGCCCACTAATTGAAATAATTTGTAGACATGACACTTTAAATGTTGAATTTATACAAATTTTTAAATTTTATATTTAGCTTTTCTGATGAAATTTTAAGTATAATTCCTATGGTAAACAGTGACAAACCAAAATGAGCCTTTTTTCAGCCGTAAATTCACTTCATGAAATACCAGTTTCTAGGTTGTTTTGTTATTTTTCCATTTTATTTAAAATATGTTTCGGCTGAAATATGTCGGCTGGTAACTTTCGGCTGATATAGCCAAGACACTATCTGCATTACCGACATTTTATATCGTTCGGCTGAAAACTTCCGGCTAACTTTAACAAGGTCATTAAAACTATAATATGTTTCACTTTAAATTTAACTAATAAGTAAATCTATTAAAAACTATTACGTTTATTTAAGAAAACCCTCCAAATAATTAATTTAGTTAAGTTTTAAAAATAATTTGGTCAATTTTATAATTTATTTTATATTTTGACAGCCAATGACAAAAACTGATTAACTAAATCTACTTTATCATTAATTTAGCTAATATTTCAGCCAATTGCTGTATCATCTAGCGGAAATCTATCTGAAACTCGATAAAATATCTGTTTACAGTGTAGCTTACTATGAAAACAACTTATTCAGCGTTTTTTTCACGATTCTTTTTCATTTGGACATCGAGAATCGCTTATTGTCGTTTTGTGAAATGTTATAAATGAAAAAAACTTGATGGAAACAAAATGGAAACATTTTTTTCATTAGGTTTTTTCATAGAACGAGAATTGACCCCCAGGATACTTTTACTTTTATTTCTCCAACTTTCTTAATTGGTCATGTCGTCGGATTGAGTCGATGCCATTTTTATTTGTTCGTTTTTTTTCTTGCAAACTACTGATAAAGCGATCGAGCCTTAAAAATTGAATATTGATGCTTAACCAATTTTCAGGCATTTCCAGATTAACCCACCCAGAATAAGGGTTTGGCTTAACTTTCTTACTTCAATTTTTAATCTCGCGAAGAATTCTGCAGTATATTGCCATGTATCTTTTATGAAACGGATGGGAAGTATAATCACGCTTAGAATCTGGTCTATGGTCGTCATCAAGGTCTAGATTTTCTTCATTTTGAAAAATAATTCTGTCATACTACAGCTGTATAGCTGAATAATGAAATTTTTGAATTGATCAATTTTATTTACCACATTTTCAACTTCGATTATTTCTCGACAAATTATTATAGCACCAAATAAATCTAGTACCATATCTTTTTGTTCCATCGAGACAGTGGGTATTTTATTTATACGTTTTGCTTTAACTGTGATATTTTAAACTAAACTATTATAAACATAATTTAAATTTTTATGAACAGTCATTATACAAAAACATTTAGCATTGAGCAAATAAGTGCTAAGACCACCATATTTAGTTCCGTTTTGAAATAAATTAAAAATATTGATAGAGCGATAACGTCATGCTGGGATGAAATCGTTTTTGCTATCGGAATAATTAAATTCTTTATTTTAATAACAAATGTGTAGTGCAATAAACGATTATAGTTATGCTTACGACAAGTTGGCTTTCTACCTACACTACCTGTGGCATGTAAGTGAATTATGTCTGTTGCATGTTGTAATATAACTTGTCATTTTCTTATCATATATACATGAATATATTTACTATCACAAGGTTGTTACAATTTTTTGATATACAAATCAGCAACATCGCAGCCCGCCATACAATCATTAACTTTTAGTTGTGCTAGCTGAATACGTCTTAAAATACGTTTTGAGTATGCTACCTTTTTCTGCGGATTTATTTTGAAAAATTTCTTTCGAATTTTGCTCTTTACACTAAGAATTTGTTTGAAAATTGGTGAATCAAAGTTATGATACTCCAGATCATCAAATTTATATTTTAGTGCGATTTCGATAAATTGTGGATGTTCTATGGCCGATTCTGGCTAAAGTATAGTAAGCACAAATGTGAATCTTGGTCAGAATTTTAACTACATTTTGTTTGAATTTGAATGTCAATAAAAGATGGGAGTTGTGGAAATCGCTCAAATAACCTCTTCAAATAACAACGATTTTTAGGGATTGTGGATGTGGTACGGCTGAATCCGGCCAATAATTTTTATAATCTATTCAATATTTTTATTTAATTTTTTTTTTTTAACACATTTTCTGATCCAATTTGCCACCTCCGGTTTGCTGATTTTCAGTAAAATTCGCTGGGACACCCAATTTCTGAAAAATAAGACACCCATTTTGTCGGCCCAAAAACCCTAAAACACATAAGTCTCCAATAATCTCTAGGTCGATAATTTTCATAAATGGTTTTCAGTCAGAAAACTGTTTGACTGAAATATCTTTTGAGTATTTGGACTAAACATAAAAACCTCTTTGAAAGGTATATCGCAGTCACACATTTTTGAATTAGAATATCTTTCGATTGGTTGGTTTTTTTGACTGAAATGCCTTCGTAGCCCTACATTTTGGCTCCGGGATCCATTCAAAAAAATATTCAGTCAAAAGACAAAGAAGTTTCGGTCAAAAATTAGAAGGTAACTCAGTCAAAATATTTAAGTTTAAAATTCAAGTGACCTAGCCTTGAACTATTAATATTACAAAGGTATTTCAGTCAAAAAAGCAAACCTACCAAAATGAATTCCAGCCCAAAAATTTGTCATTGAAATAAGTTTCAAGAAGGTTGTTTAGTCCAAATCGTTTAGTCACACAAGGCAATTCAGTCAAATAGTTTCTGATCGAAAACCATTTTTTTTGGACTGAACTTTATTTTTAAAGGAGTTTTAGTAAAATGTACACAGTTGGGAAATATGACAGGAAATCCTTTCATTCTTTGCGTGACTGAATCTTCTTTTCAAAAATCTAAAAATTTCCATTCCATTCCAAAAAAGTTTTGACTTGAACGTCTGAACCTCCTTCTTAAAAGAGGCCGATTCTGTTCTCGATGTTTGTTAACGGCCTTCTTTTATGGTTTTTCGAAATATCGACTGTCGATAACGGGTAACGATCCCCAAATTAATCAAGTGACTTGCGTTGAAAATATTAATAAAGATCTTAAACGTTTAAAAATACTCAAGCTTTGCTGATATACCGTAAGGGAAATTATGTTGTGGCTTATCCGATACCACTAAACGATATTTTAATTTATTATCTTGATAAAATAAAGAAACTTGGCCTTGGATTTTTTATAAACACTTCTCCTGAGACAGTGATTAATCGAATAGTTTCAAATTCATGTGCTAACGATTCGTCCACTGTGAATACTTTTACATAGATTGCCTGTCTCAAAATATTCGAAGAAGGTCGTAGTAAATTGGAAATGATTTTAAATTTTATTAATTATTATTTTCTATTTTTATTTTTAGAAATCAACCGCAGCTCCGTCCAAAGACACCCAGATGTCCCAGTTATCAGAGTGAGTTATTCTTATTAAAATTTAAATTGAGGGATCAATCAATTGATTAAACCACTATTTTTAAATTTACCAATAAAATAACAAGAAATATTGTTTAACAACAATTTGTTATTTAATTTGACTGGCATTTATTGAATATTGAATTAAATATTCTTGTTTCTAATGTAATCTAATTTATTGTTCATGTTTTATAGTTCCTATTTTTGATGAAATTTACGTACACACTATGAAAGACGCGAAAAAGCGATCTTCCCAAATGCTCTCTGAATTCAAATAAGTTGAAATTTCAAAAAGTCGCCGGTTAGATTTTTTCTAGGAACCCAAAACATAATTGTAAACTTGCCTTTTAATACTCTTACATTTACCGAATTTATTGAACACGATTCTGCAAAGAACAGCAAATTTTGGGCGGCGGTGGTCACATTTAACTATATAAATGGTAAATATTGCCGTTTAATTAAAACAAAGCTTATAGGCAAGATACTTAGGTATTGTTGTTGGAAATTACTAATGTCGTTTTCCAGTTAGCCATTACTCTACTCTAAAGCTGCTCTGTTGAATTTGATGTAGTAGAAACTATTCTATATTAACATAAAACATGACCACTTTCCACTCGTTTTTTCTTCTTCTGCTACTCTTTATTGTAACTGAAAAACAACATTAATTACAGTGTATGTCAAAACTAGAATACGGATTTTTAAAATTTCAAGCTTTTAAAGCTTTTTTGTTTTGTGTTTCCGGGCCCGAAATGTTACAGCACGGTCCTGATCTACCACATGTGTTGACAATATTAAAGAATTCTATCAGAGCACCCTGTATTTTATAGAGCCATAATCAAAAAATCTGAGCTTTTATAAGGGAATTAGAAACGAGGAAAAAACGAAACTTTTCATAGTAAAACACACAAAACACATGGGAAATCACTTTTATCCCTAAGACAAATTTTTAAATGAAAACGTTACAAATTGTTAATTATGATTTCTGAAATACTTTCATAAATGTTTGAATTCCAACACATATGAATATCGTTTAAGTAAATCGTTTTCATTTTCTTGTAATAATTGATTTATTTAAACCAAAATATTAAAAAAAAATTAATTACAACAGCATTCTGGTCAAATTGAAATAAAAGCTTACTACGATTCGTTTGATTATTAAGTCAATATACATTACATAGATGGCAGTGATGGCCGTAAAAATTTGGAAAAATCGTACCAAAAATTACCAACTGGGGAAATTTCAAGTTCAAAAATTGTAGGAAAAGCAAAACAAATTCACAAAATATAGAAACGTGTGATAATTTTGCGATTAAATAATTGTTTTCGTATTTTTCTGTAATCATTTTAGACATCTTACGTACACTAGTTAAACTAAAGATAAATTTGGCAAGTATTATTTTAATTTGTCAGAGCCAACTTTGATGTATTTTTCAAAATGAAAGTTCGAAAAAATATATTTTAGAAATAATTTAATTTTAATATTTCTGCAATTAATATTTACTTAATACCAATATGGCCTTCTTGTATATTGTTCTTAAAGATATGTAGAAAACTTTTATATAAACATTTTATAATATTTTTGCTCTTTTAATTCAAAAATTTGAAGCTAAAAATTACCATTTTTACTATGGATTCCTATGGAAATCAGTGAAAAGTTATACCACTAAAAAAGATTCTAAAAAATACGTCATTAAGATTATGGCTCTATACTCTAGAAGGCTCTGATTCTATGCATAACATATTTTATTAAATAGCCAGATAGATAAATATTTACGAGGAGGTGAACAATCACATCTTCATAAATATTTATCTATCTGGCTTATTCCGGAATAACCTAATGTTTGAAATCTGATTTGTATTTTTCGCTTAGAAAAGTTGATCGTTTGCTACCACATAGAATAGAATCATACAAATAAAAAGTTTAGAACTCTTATACAAAATTATAAACACAAATTTACCAGCAAGAATACGTTAAGCGGCAAACCGAATTTTTAAGTAATGAAATTTAAATTTTGAAGCTAGGTTAGCGATTAAACGTTTACCCGATTTACCAAATGTTTGTCAATAATTATAGGTTACCATTTCTTTGTTTATTGTGAAATTTGACCTAATATGGATATATGTAGCTTAAAATTAGTTTTATAATTTAAGCTAAAACACCGCAAAAATGGTGCTTAGCGGATTTTTTTAGTAGACCTAGTTCTAAAACCCAATTGACTTAAAAACCGGTTTGTGCTATTTACAATGTCAAAGGGATGGCCTGGAACATTTGAAATAAAAAAAAGTTATAAAGCATCAAATGACTAACTCAAGCGACCTAGCCAAGTAAACTAATCGCTGGGTTACAAAGCACATTAGAATAGTAAGTATTTTTAATGTCTACGATTCTGTTTGAAAGTTCAAAAATTATAGTTAGGCCAGTTATGTTTTCTGCAATGATGCTGCAAATTTTATTTTAAATGTAAGGGCAAGTAGATAAATCATATACCTACGAATAAATTAAGTTTCGTGACTTGTTACCTAAACAAATACTTAAACTAATTTTGGTTACAAACCTTTAATGTTATGCCCCATCTAGTTTAGCACTTCATAATCACATATTGATTAACACTCTTTCCACATAAACCTTTAGCTTAAATAAAAAACATAAATAAACCAGTAAAATTACATAGAAAAGCCTTTATAATTACGGAAGCAAAACTAACATTGGGTTTGTGTTTGTATGTAGTATACAGCACACGCAAAATATTACATTAATTAAAACTATATAGTATATACCATAATCAATTAATTTTAAATTAAAACATTTAATTTTATTTTCCATAATTTTGTGAAAAAAATTTCCATTTAATTTCCTTTTTAATGTTTTCGGTTCGTTATAATTTCTACATTAATGAAACCCGAATACAAAAATATATAAGTTTATAACGGGTCTGGGTATACACGATATACCATACAAATTAATTCTATGTACATACAGAAACTAATTTTCCGATATAACTATTTTCCCTTTTTCGTGCTGGGTATTTTTCTATACCTAGATATAAATTATGTATGAATAAAATAAAAAAATTTCGAACCCTTCCCTGGTACACTTTCTATATTCTATCCTCTTACTTCGTGCGTATGTACGGAAACCTATTATACTATGTAGGCATTAATGACGCATTCAATTTTTATTTTGGATTTTTTCTGTTTGTTTTTCACCGTTCTTTCCTCGTCATGTTTCGTTTACTTCCGTATTAAGCGATATCGGCACTCGGCACAGCATCCCCCAATTTTTAATTTATCACAACAAAAAAACCTCGATAATGACAACCATAATAATAATTTAGCAAATTTCCAAGATTTTTGCGTTTTCCCGTCCAAATTTTACTTTTTAATATTTTACCTTACATTCGTTCGATATAAGCATTTCGGCAGGATTTTCCGGCTTCTTTTTTTTTTGTCCCTGTGTCTAAATTTTAAAAAACCAGATTTAGGAGAGAGTTGTTTTGTTGTATTCGTTTTACGAATCGCGAAAACATTTCAACATTTTCTTTTTATTGATGTTCGACTTTTTTCAGGTTAGTTAAATTGTCTTGGGATATTTAATTGAAGAAATAAAAGCAAAACAAAAAAAAAACGGGTGAATAAATACGAAGAAGAAGAAGATGAAAAAAATAAGATGAAAATAATAACGGGAAATAATATATTTTCTCTAATACATATTTATTTATTTATTCTTGGAATGGAATTTTAAGTTAAGTGGAAATCTCAGTTGGAATAAAAAAGAAAACAACAAGAAATTTTTTTTTTTTTGTTTGGAAATGCTATAATACTATGGTGATTCTGCCTAATGTACTAAAACGGAATTTTGTTACTCGGAATTATTTTTTATGTCGCCTTACTTTTAATTTCTACGTCTAAATTATCTTTCTTGAATTATTGATCATGAATATGAGCGATGATGGTTTATTTTTTGTTGTTAACGTTAAAAACGTTTCGGAATTGGAATGTACCGGAAATATTTTTTTCCTGCTGTGCACTCTTATCTGCTTGAGATATTTGAATGTAGTTAACGAGAATTGAAAGCACGTGCGATTTGCGTGATGTGGTTTCGTTTTTTTTTTTTTTTTTAATAGGAAATTGAAATTAATGGAAGATAAGTGCGATTTAATTGAAGCTAGCAACGGGTCATTAAATCCGTATATCTTTAATTATGGTGTGTTTCAATGGGATGGAGTGTCAACTTTTGTGTAGAAGGGGAGAAGATCAAAAACTTTATCATAAACTCAAAAAATTGCAGAATTTCAAAATTTCTTTTTTGTGATTTTTTTAAATTTAGAAACTATGAAACACTGTCCGAAACCTGTGATAAATATGGTTGAGAATAAATTGTTGACGTATACATTTGTGATTTGAGAAGCGGGGAGGTAATCTAATTCGTCGAAAAATGTAAAAATCTGGAACAACATTACAATGAGAAAAGTAATGTTTACTGTAGCTTATTCGTCTGTATTCTAAACGTCTTAATTTCGTCGTTCCTAAATTCTAAATCATCTTTTTAAAATTATTAACGTTTTTTTTATACATCAACTTCCTAATTTTCAAATTTGAAACTGGTAAATCGCCACATTTTAATGTAATATAGAAATTTGTCAGTTTTAGTTCCCAAAATTTAAATATTTTTAAAACCAAAACTTTCTAAATTTCAAAATTAAAAATTATGATTTCTATATTCAGTAATGTTGGTCCCAAATTTGGTAATTTTTAAGTTTTCGAATAATTTCTAAGGTTGATTTGTGTCTGCCTTTTTAAATAATTTAAAAAATTTTGAAGTTGTTCTCTTAGACAATGATTTATATTTGGTTCTTAGTTTTATTTCCGGACACAACATCTAAGGTGATTTAGCATATTCAAATATTGATCAATAGCGAATGTCAAATCTATTATAAATTTCTTAGCCCCAAATAGAACATCTTAAGAAATCTGGCTTATTGTTCGAACTCTAAAGGTGGTAACTGTAGAATCATCTACAATCAATTTCGGGCTAGCATTGGTTTTAGCTGTCTCAGTCAAAGTGGCGCCATTTATTTCTTGGTGTGGAAATATTAATAACTAAAAATCGCTATTTATTTAATTAAAAAAACATTAAATCTTCCTTTTCCAAAATTTGCCATCGTCGCCTGTCAAGTGAGAAAGCTAAAACCAATCCGTGCCTTGTATAAACTCACCTTCATCATTAATATTATTTATACAACACAAATACCATTGATATAACACAAACCGTAAGCAGTGCCACAGTTTCGTAGTTTCGATGAACGTAAAGAAACATTCGACAGTTATGTTATGCAGTTACAACAGCATTGGTGTCGTGGATTGGTACAAGTGTCAAAAGCTTGAGGAAAAATCGTTCGATGACCTTGTGGATAAATTAAAAAACAACTACAAGGACAAAACACATGTGCTTGCTTCACGGTTCAAATTTTGGCAAGTAGTGATGAAACCAAATCAATCTGACGCGTCGTGGATAGCTGATTTACGGGGTGCTGCGCAAAATTGCGATTACAGATGCGCGAAAAGCAATCTTTCGTCGATAATGAGATTCGTGATATGATTATTCTTCAAACGCCTCACGACTCGGTTCGCACAGCTGCATTTTAATTAGAAGATCACATCTTAGCCAAAATTTTAGTCCTTGCGGAAACATATGAATCCACACAAAAATCAATTAATGTGATCAAAGAAATAAAACACGACCTACATTCAAATATGGTAAACACCGTTGAGAAATCCAGTTATCATAATCGAGGCCGTTCAAGAAGTCGAAATCGTGGACAGCGAACAAACCGGTTCAATTCAAAGACGAATAAATCATGTCCAGGATGTTTTAGCCAACATCAACGAAGTGATTGTCGATTCTTTTCGGCAAAGTGCAATAATTGCGGAAAGATCAGTCACTTAGCAGCAATATGTAATTCCAAAACACGAGGCGATCAACAGCGAAATAAATCGACTTCGCGCTATAATGGTAGGTAAGATGTTAAAAATGTCTATACATCGTTCGAATTTAATAGCATCCAAACTCTGCAATTGTCAGAATCACCCGATTGTGTGGTATCCAATGAAGTGTCGAGTTCTAATGAGATTTTGGAATTTTCGGATTCTATTTTACGGAAAGGGAGGAAACTCTTAATTAAGGTTTGCGTAAACGGCAAACAGTTAGACTTTCAAGTGGATACTGGTGCAACGTGTTCAATGGTTGGTCTAAAAGGGTACAAGCAGCTATCAGAACCACCAGTGCGCTTATCAAAGCAGCGTTTACGAGCATATGGAAATACATACGTGCCGTTTAAAGGTATTCTTGGCGTAAATGTCGAATACGACGGTAATAAATACATGTTATCGCTCCTGGTTACAAATAGTCAGGATGGATCAAACATTTTAGGAATGGAATGGTTTGACGCAATAATCAAGCTCTTATTCAAAAGATGTGCAAAAAAGTTGAGCCTATTTTTCAGAACACGCTAGGTTGCTGTGTAGGTTTCCAAACGCATTTACAACTATATACGAACGCGTCGCCTAAGATTTTTAAACCACGCCCGATTGCATTTGCTCAACTTGCAGAAGTAAAGAACGAGATCGAAAGACTTTCAATCTCAGGAAGTCATCATAGGCCAGTACAATTTAGCCGATTGGCGACACCGATAGTAGTTACTACAAAAGCCAATGGGTCAATACGCATCTGTGGGGACTTCAAAGCAACCGTAAATCCACAAATAGAAGCAGAGCGATTTCCTATTCCAAGAGCCGAAGATTTATTCCATAAATTACAGAATGGGAAACATTTTTTGAAGATCGACCTGTCGGACGCATATTTCCAAATAGAGCTGGATGAGGAATCGAAGCAATTGATGGTGATTACGACCCGCTTCGGACTATTTTAGTACCAGCGCTTACCACCTGCTATATTCCAGCGTCTCATAGAACAAGTGATTGCGGGATTCACACATTGCGGTAGTTATCTAGATGACATCATCGTCACGGGCACAAATGAAGAGCATCATCTACGTAATCTAGAATCTCTTTTTCAACGATTACATAAGTTCAACCTAAGGTGCAATTTAAACAAAAGTAAATTTTTCCAATCAGAAGTCGAATACCTTGGACACATAATTGATGCCGCAGGGATCCGTCCAGCCGATTCTTGATTGAGTGCAATTCAAGATTTACCACAACCGCGCGATGTCAAACAATTGGAAGCGTTTATGGGTAAATGCAACTATTATAGCAAATTTGTTATGAATTTTTCACAGATTTCAGCGCCGTTGAATAAATTGAGGCGGAAAGGCGTTCCTTTCGAATGGGGTCGAGCTCAAGAAGAAGCTTTTAAAGCAATAGAGAGTCAAATAATAGATGCGGCTAAGTTAGTTCACTTTTGAGATGACTACCCGGTGTTGCTGGCAACAGATGCTTCGAGTTATGGAATTGGTGCAGTGCTTTCGCACCGATATTCTGATGGATCAAAACATCCAGCCGAAAACAATTGACAAAGCTTCCTTGAAAAGGAAGCTTTGTCAATTGCTTTCGGCTGTACAAAATTTAACCAATACCTCTATGGTAGGCATTTCGAACTTTTCACAGATCAACAATCATTGGTGCCAATTTTTCATCCACATAAGCAAACTCCGACGATGACGATGATGAAGTAGACAACCAATTAAACGTTTTTCCAGTGGACGCCGCAATTATTCAAGAAGCGACAATGCAAGATCCGATCCTAAGCAGAGTTGTAAAGTATGTACAATGTTCTTGGCCAAGGTATGCGGGGATTGATGAAGATATAATGGCATATTTTCGAAGACGGACTAGTCTCACAGCCCGTAAGGGTGCGTTGTTGCTACATACGGAGTATGTCCGAGTGGTTATCCCAACACAACTCCGGGCAAGGGTGCTTAACATTCTGCATGAATGCCATTGGGGTACAGTTCGAATGAAACAAATGGCAAGACGTTACTGTTGGTGGCCAAATATAGACAGAGACGTAGAAAAGCTGTCACTGCATTGCGAGGTTTGCCAAGGTTCACAGGCCGACCCAAAGAGGGAATTTGCAGCTTGGCCTGCTCCAGCGAAGCCTTGGGAACGAGTTCAATTAGACTTTGCTGGTCCATTCATCGATAATATGTGGCTCATTTGCATCGACGCTTATTAAAAATTTCCTTACATTATAGGAATGAGGAGTATCACCGCAGTTCAGACAATTCAATCACTACAATTAATTTTGGGGATTGAAGGCATCCCTGATACTATCGTAACGGACAATGGACCACACTTTGTTTCCGGGGAGTTCAAGAAATTCTGTGAGCTCAACGGAATACAACATATGACGACGGCTCTTTTTCATCCAGCATCGAATGGGCAAGCGGAAAGAACAGTTCGAACATTCAAGAGATCAATGGAAAAAATCCTAACCACTACCAAATCTCCTGATGAAGCGTTGACCAAGTTTCTGGTCTCCTATCGTACTACACCATCGCCTACTCTAAATGGGAAAACTCCAGCAGAGCTTCATCACGGCCGACAGCCGAAAACCATCTTGTCTCTACTTTCCCCAAAAGCCGGGTTGGATAAAGTCGGGGAATCTTAATTTCAAATAGGACAGAAAGTGTTCACAAAAAACTACTCAAGAGGTCCTAGATGGGTGCCTGGAGAAATTACAAAATTTTTTTGTAAAATGGTCTACTTAATGAAGACAGATCGTGGTTTATGGAAGAGACATCAGAACCAGATTCGACAACCTACGGAAAAACCACTGTTATCAGAGAACATGGATCCTGCATCATCGACCGATCAATCAGGAAAACATTTTGATATACTTGTTAATCGTTCTAATTTTAGAGGGCAGATCGAAGATTCTACGGGTAGTGAGCAAGTTGATGTACCTAATGGTGAAGGCGATCACACACCAAGGGAGATACCGAGACGTTTCGAAAGAGTGAGGAAACCGATGGTCTGATTTGCGCCTGCCGCAACCTAAATTAAACGGGGAGGAATGTAGAATCATGTACAATCAATTTCGGTATAAACTCACCTTCATCATTAATATAATTTTTACAACACAAATACCATTGTATATAATAACCGGTCATTCTTAATTTTCTTATTTTATTGTTTACTGTATTAACTAATTATTTCCTCTTATTCGATTAAACTAAACTCAGTTGAAGTTGGACCGGCATTATATTTAAATCTAATAAATAAAGTTAAGTTGTATTATTAATCACATTTCGCATTTTATTTAAATTAAAATAAACTTAACAGTAACAAGCATTGTTATCCACCCGCTTTCACAAAGTGTTCAATGGTATCAATTGTCAATGATACGTCACTTGTCGTTAGCCCCATTTTGATTTAATTCATATGTTATAAAAACCTACGAGAGAGAGAGAGAGAGAGAGAGAGAGCGGAAGAAGAGTATATCAAATGCCAGCTGCATTAAAGGATGCAACGCTAGGATATAATCTTTAAGCATAATTGAGTATTGTGGAAAAAAGACACTCAATAACAAATTGTGGCAGAAATAATAAATGATGAACAAAACTTTTTAGTGCAGCAACGATCCAATCATCAACCTACCTAAAACTTAACAATCCGGCATTCAAAACTAGAGGACCAAGAGGTCTAAAAGACAAGACCTTCTTTTTGTCCCAGAAAAAATCTGTGCAGATGCAACTGACTACACCATCTCAGACTCTCATTCTCTGTTTTCAAAAGGATATGTAAAATGCTAAACAGAACGACAACATTTTCAATACCAATCAACTATGAAATAGAACCAAGGTAGCAGAGTTAAGTTATTTTTTAACAATCATTGCGTAATATACGTATAAAAACCTACTCCGAAAGAAGTCAGTATTAAAATTCCAACTCCCATAAATAAACCTTAACGAGGTTTTAAATGACTATGTCGAACCCAAACTGTCACCATTAACATAAAATTCAGTTTTCCCGTCACTCTATATGATGATTCTTTCATGTGACATAACAAAAGATTAAAAACAAAGCAGATACAGTCCAAATAAACCAAACTAGACTGTACAGAATCAAAGACTATGTAAAATAATAAGACGTCTTATGAACATTTATTTTGGGAAAATAAAACAACAACAAAAACAACTATATTTTCTTACTCTTTTCACAAAAAAAATAATTTTTGGTAATTTCTCACTCTAAATTTATTTTTGTTTTGTTTTTGTTTTGATCTAATGTGTGGTGTGCAAATATAGGAAAATAGTCTAATATTTTAAAAATGTTTACTTCGTAAATAAAACTTAGGTTAGGAAAACCAATATCTGATAAGTGACATATTCTGGTAGCTCATCAAACCAGCATTCTTTTACCAAAGTGTTTGCAATGACATTTTTATATGGTAATTGAGGTGGAATTTTGTTGGTATGCTTAAATATGTTACCTTTGAGTTGCACAATTCATTGAGGAGCTTTAGCATAAAGACTATTTACCTACGCATCGACGATTTTACAGAAAAAAGATGAAACTCGACATCTGCAAAAAAAAGCAGACGAGGTTTTTGGGTTTGGTTTTGTCTCTGTAATTTTTCCTATGTTGTGTTTCAATTTTTTTGCAGACGTCGATTGTCGTTGAATGTAAATCAGTCTTAAGCCTTATCCTTCAAAAAACACTTAGAAATAAGTCCAATTGAGTTAAATTACAATCTGTTTTTGAAATGAAACTATTCCATTATAAAAATTTTCTTTGAAAAGATCAAGTATCGCAATGGCTGTATGACACTTAGCAAAGTCCTATTGAAATTTAGTCCATACACTCTAATCTGCAATTGAATAAATTAACTACAATCCTGCAATTGTTATGTTAGGGAAAAATTTCCATGGACAAAGTTATTTTCGAATTAGTCCAGCGGTAGCTATCAGTGTTACCATGTATACAAAAAGTCTGAGGTAAATACACATTTTTCTTGAATGAAAGTTTGGGATAAGCTGAAGACGGTAAATTGCAAACTTATACCAGTTTAGGAACTATTGAGTTCAGAAACTTGATACGGATGGTCCGTCTCTGGACATGTGTTCGTGTCCATGGTCAATGGTTTTTGTTTCGATTCATTACCATAGCGTTGTATTTTCTTGTGGTGTTTCCTTTCTTTGCTTTTGTGCGGTTTTGGTTGTTAACATTTGTTGTGATCTCGGGCATTGGATGAATTATATTGGGTTGGTTTCTAGGGTGTAAGTGTTGTGTTTGATGTTGTCACGTTTCTTTTTATTTTTTATTCTATTTTTTTTTTTTGCTTGGGTATGGTTTGTTTCTCGGATATGCTTTTATGGTTAAGTTCATCATTTTTTTTATGGTCAAATTTAGCATGGTCAAGTTGGAAGATTTTTTTTTTGCTTGATGTTTTTTTTTTGTGCGACGAAAAAAAAAAAAAGATTAAAAAACGACGAGAAGAATTGGTCGAGGGTCAGTTGAGGCATAGAAATTGTGCAAAAATAATCTATCAGAAAAAAAAAGAAATATAAAATCAAAGAAGGATAGAAAAAGTAAAAATATAATAGCAACATAATACTTTATTTTTTTTGAATGGTCAACCATATGTAATTAAAGTTAGTGTGTGTGAAAAAAAAAAATATAAAAATCTGATTGAAATAGTATCACGAGTTACCTAATATTTAGTACAATCGGTTTGGGTAGTAATCGCCATCGCATTACAACTTTCTTTAATCATTGTGGAAAAGAAACAAAACAAAACAAAAACAAAAAAAAGGAATTGGCCGCAGGAGCTGCAGTATTTTCAGTTTCGAGAGGGAACACGACTAACGGATAAGTGGCTCAGCCTATGTCGGATTGTCGGTTATGTACGTGGCGTGAAGTGATTTCTCGGTGGCATCCAGAGGGGCAAATTAGACGTCCGGTGAAATTTTGTGTATCCTTTTGTTTGTATGCTATTTAATTTAATACTTAATATTATTTTTCTTTGGATAATTTTCACAAAAACTCCAGTTGTTCTGTGTACAGTGGTAGCGACATATTCGTATAGTGCGGTATTTACCGTATTCGTTTCTTTGTTTTCTTTTTCATTTCAGGTGTCTGCAGACAAAGAATTCTTTGGGGGCAGCCACATGGTGTTATTAGCAGAATAAAAACATAAGTACCGGGTGACCGTGTAGGCAGAACACACGATTTTTTTTCCCCCTTTTATTATATAACGTAACGCATCATTACTTAATTTTTTTTGCAATTGTAACTTTAAAAAACTTAATTTTTTTTATTCATAGAATACTTTGATATTGTTTAACTGGCCTTTAATTCTTTTCAGTATTAAACATGTGTTTTGTTATATTTTATAATTTAAATTAAATAGCTAAATCTGTAAATTAAAATGTGTTGTTAATTTTATAAAATGGGGTGAAGGAAGGTTAGCAGAATGAAGTGATTGAGTGTTTAGATTTTGTTTTGCGATGTGAAGACAGCTTTATAAAGATTTCTGCGGGCCCTCGCCAGTGCCATCCACTCCCTCATGGACTGAGTGCCAGCCGGGCACAGCTGTCAGCGAGGGACGCAGAAGTTAATTTTCTATTGCGGTTCCTTAAACCTTTGGTTACCGTAACAAACTTTAAAGCAACATTTAAATTATTTCACTCGTAAGACTAACGCTAATAATTTTTGAAAAGCTCTAGAATTAAATATTGTTTTAAATCTGACGAAACACATTTATTTAAATATATAATTCGGACTGTTTTATTTGTAGCGTTTTGGTTTGATGAGAACGAAAAAGAGGACTTAGTTATTACTGCTGGTACTTCTTGTCATGAAAAGTACCAAGCATTCAACAATATAAGGCGAAGTAATGTGATAGTCGGTGATAAAGGGAATTGTGCCATTATGCTTCGTCAACTGACATACAATTACAACAATCTACTCTGGTGCTCAGGAAATTTTCTGTCAGTTTACTAAATTTAGTAAATGTGAAACAAAAATAAATAGGCGATTTGGCTGGGTCTAAACTATTGCTGGGCGATTTTAAGGTTGTATTATTGAGTTTTTTACATTTAAAATGTTTTATATCGTCAGTCGCAATTGTGTGGAACGTTGTTATAAATGTTTCAAGAGCCTATGTTTTAATCAAATTACTAAAATTAAAAACACAAAATTGTTTTGTTATTCTTTCCATGCCCATTCCATCACAAAATGATATGCTAAATTCTACCAACAGCAATCTCGCAGTTTTATTATGTTTCGGAGATCAGGGGTGAGATTTTGCACAAAAGGCGAGAAGAGAATTTATCTCTCTTTTTAAAAGAATAAGTTTTTACTCCATTTTATTCGGTCTATGTCGCTTTTTCTATTGCGATCTCAGTCAATTATATTATGTATAAGAGCTATCTCCTTTTCTCCGCTTCGACCACGTACCTTCGTTGATGAGAGACACAGACGAATGATAGTTGAAATAGAATATCATTTTATTTTGGCTAGTTGAGATCGCATTAATAAAATATATTTCTACTGAGCGGAATAGTGTTCATATTCAGTTTAAGTAAAAGAGACATAAAACTCGCTTCTCACCTTTTGTACAAAATCTCACTCCAGAGTAAAATTGGTCACAGAACGAATTTTATTTTGCGAGTTTCAAGTAAATTATGTAGTGTTTCACTGTATGTTTCGAAACAAATTTTTACCTGCAAGTAGAATTTTTCTACGCCTACAAAATTTCAATTTTAGTTCATACGACATGAGACGTCTCTATATAAATCTTTTATAGTTATTGACAGAATGCTTTAAATTTTTAAAGCAGATACTAAGATACTAAGAAAATATTCCAAATATGTAAAATAATACATTTTTGGTATAGGGAAGATATGCTCAATTGCTTTTCAAAATTGGGTTTTGCGCATTTCGTCATCCAGTGACAAATTCATACATTTCAGTATTGCGCTTTCATTTGAATATGGCCTACTGCGTTTATTATTTATACAGAGGTACGTTTTTATACGTCATCATGGGCGTGAGCATATTTTAATTATTTGCTATGTCGTGATATTAATCAGTCCACAAAAAATTTGAGAAAGGCTTAGACAAGAGTGATGCAAGTGAAACTTTTAGCAAAAAAGGCAAAGAGGCAAATTTGGCCGTCATTCTGTCATTTTATTAACTCGAAAACTATTTTCCTAATTTTCAAGAAGCAAGGACGAACCAATAGACAATAGGAATGTTTTTATCTTATTTCGTTTGTTTTTGAAATAATAGTTTACAGAATAATACACAGTATGATGGCACTTAATAAAGACGAATACTTAATTTACAAAATATGCTTATGTAGATTAGATTTATGGCCTAATATATTGTATTACAAGTGGACGGTTCCGGATTATCACAGTCAATCAAATTATAGTAATAGTTTTGATTGTTGGGCAGGTCGTTCTGTGATGACAGTATCACTGTTTGGTTTAGCCTCACTGGGTTAAGTACATAAAATGAGTGCTGAAGCACTATTTTCGAAGTATGGTTGGCTCGTTTAAATGCGGCTCTTTACGATAATTGAACTTATAAGCGATTTATTTAGAACATTTTTCCGCCCAATTGTTATGACTAGGCTTAAGATTCTTAGGTAAAAAATATTTTTTTTGGGAAATCCAAACCAAAAATTTGTTGGATAATAATTCTTTTTAAAACAAATAAAAGCGAATGAGCTCTATAAGACCACATATTTATAAATATTTTGGCATAATCACATATTTTTACATATTTCCGCTTATTTTACGTTTTACCACATATTTTATGGTTCATTCCAAATATTTTTAATTTTCCATCAATAATAACGTAATTCGACATTCATAGCTTAAAACTTGATAAAGCAAAATATTTTATAAGCCAAATTTTAAATTTAGGCCAACCAAAATTTTTTGGTAGAAGTTTAAAATGTTTTACTTTGGCCTAAACTCCGCTAAGTTAGATCAATAAATTAGGAACAAAATAAACGCCAAATTACAATATATAGGTATCTTATCCATTTACTGAACATTATATTACAATCCGGAGATCTTCTAGAATAGCAGATTTTGTGGTTGTTGCTTTTGTCCGAATTCACATGAATTTTAGTAAAATATTGAGTGGTATTTACATGACAAAAGTCAACGTATGGTTTGTCAACATACTGCATGTACGTTTGTGAATTTCAACATATCGAATATAAAATCAGAATTTGGAGCGAAAATCTGACTGAGAATTTGAATTCCCGAATCTAATCGCATAATTTCTTGAGTAGGAACTTAAATTGAATTTAAAAATTTAAAAATTGAATTAGAATTACAAACTATATTTGAACAACTTCTTGTATTGAATATGAATCAAAATCTAATCGTAGTTTTCAGATGAAATCTAGCTATGAATTCCAATCTTTGAATAAAAATTCCAATCAAGGCTTGACTAAATATTGAGTGGATTTAAAAAAACTTCCGGTTTTACATCCATACATTTCCAGTTTGAAATTAAACAGATACAATTTTAATTGAGTTACAATTCGAATCACGAGACCTTGCAACATTTTGAGTTAAATTTAAAATAAAAATTAAGAAAATGTTTCTAGATTAAACTACATTTTGCATGAAATTTAAATAGATTAGAAATTGATTAGGACATTCTACTTGGTTTTGAGCAAAAAATTGAGTGTAAATTTGGAGTTCTAAATTAGGTTTAAACATAATTTTAATTGCAACTAGGTAAGAATTAAGTTGCAATACTATAGGTTTGATCTCAAAATAGTACCAAAATTTTCTCAGAATTTAGCTTAGAAATTTGTATCGGAAATTTTGAGTGAAATTTGAATTACGAATTTAAATTTAAAAAAATGGTTTTGGTATTCCAAACGTAATACTATCTTTGGCGACATTATACCATTTCACAAGATTTTGAGAGAAATATAAGTTTACATTGCATAATAGTTTTACTGAGTGTATTTTCAATTAGAAAATAACAAAATGAGAGCAAATTAGGTGGAGCTAAGAATAGGAATAGATATATAAAGGGAAAACCGAAATATGTACATATTTTGAAACCAATTTGAATTGGAACAAAAAATTAGACTGAAAAAAAAAAATAGTTTTTATGGATTCGAATGAAAACTTGGATGCATCTAGAATAAAATTAGATTACAATTCCATCTGGATTTGAATCAACTTTGAGTGACATTTTAATCGAAATTGAGTTAAACTTCCAAATTGTACTTGAATGTTAAATGTAATTTTGATCACGCTCATTGAATGAAATTGGTATTCGCTCTAGTAGTTAGTTAAAAATCAAAATGGATTCGAAAAAAATTAAGATTTTTAGTCAAAAATTTAGTTCCAAGAAGAAGAAATTGATTAAGAGAACGAAGAGAGAAAATTAACTTGAATTCTATAATGAATTTGAGTGAAATTTTAAGTAGGAATTGTCTTTGGATTTGGAAACACATTTTCAAAAACAATTTTAGCAAAATATTTAATGCACTTTATGTGAATGAGCTTAAATTCTAAACACGAGAATCGAGCAAAAATCTGAATGAATTTTGTTTTATAATAGAACCATTTCAAATTTAAACCGTTATTGAAAAAAATATTGAGTAGAAACTTACATTAGAAATAGAGTTTAACAACCTTTAATAATAGTAAAATGTATTTTAGTAAAATTTTTATTCAGAGTTGGTTAAAACAAGATTCGAACAAAAGTTTGGATCAAAAATTCAATTCTAAATCCTAACTTAGTTACCTTAGTGAACGGTTGTGTTTTTTTTTTCGTGTTGAAAAGTCAAAATAATTTTGAATAAAAATAATTTTGATAAAATTTTGAAATTTAATTTGTGGTTCAATCGAAATATATTTTTATAAAAGTGAGTTGTGTTATAAACTATTAAAATTATTTCTCAACAATGTCTCTGTGCTGTGTGTGTAATATGAAAGTGGCTGGAAACTTTTTTACGTGTGCCGGTGAGTGCAGTCAACTCGTTCACTTTGAGTGTACAGGGGTTAAAAACCCTGTATTCGATGCCATTTCGGTGATTCCGAGTTTTTCTTGGCGATGCGGTGCGTGCATTGATGTTTTTAAAATTATCAGGGCACAGAGTGATCACATGAGTAAATCTATTGACGCTTTATCAGTGTCCTTGTGCTTGATAAACAAGACATCTGCCGCTATTAATAGTAACGGGGAGAGTTTATTAAACCATTACCACCATCGCAGCAGCCGTCGGCTTCAAAATTAAAAAAAAAAAAGCTACGCAAAGTATTGTGCAAACTAATATGGAAACAAGATCTAAGAGAAATGGTAAAAATACCATTACAACGGCTACCTCTGAAATAACTGATGGCAGTTCCCAGCGCCACGTCCAGGTCACTGATGGCTTACAGCCTCTACCTTCCCGCCGTTGTCGTCCGATTGTGTTATTACGAACATTCCAACGGTAATTTCTTCATCTGTCGTATCGAACCCTTCGCCATTACTGTCATGTCAGGATGCCGTTCGAGCTGAGAGGTCTGATGTTCCAGGTTCGGATTGTCCAGTCATGGAATTGCGTACAGTGCCTGTGGTTCGAAGGAAGTATTTGTACATTTCCGGTCTTCATCCAACAACTACTTCCGAATCGATATCCCGGTACATTACGTTCAAAAACAGCGTTTTTAATCCATCAAACGTGTCCTGCTTCTCACTGTTCCCTAGAGACCGGGATCCAGCAGAACTGACGTTTGTGTCTTTTAAGATTGGAGTCATCAATAACTTGCATGGTACCTTGAAAAATCCTGATTTTTGGCCACCTGGGGTTCTAGTTCGCGATTTTCAAGAAAGGCGCGATTCAAAAAACGAGGAAGGAGCTCGCAGCAAAGTGTCAATTTAATTTCATTAAATGCATTAAATTCCAATATTTTAAATTCTAATCTACCAAATTTTAACAATAATCTTATCACAGTTCATCCTAACATTCTAAATTCATGTTTATCTAACTCTAACAATGTCGTCAATGGATCTAACAATTGCATCAATAGCTTATCAATTTTTTATTTTAATTGTAGTGGCATGCGATCAAAATCAAAAAATTTCTATCTTGGAATATTGGAATCTGATTACGACGTAATAATTCTGACCGAAACATGGCTTACAATGGATTTCAATGATGCGGAGTTTTTCCCTTCGGATTTTTGCGTTTTCCGTCGCGATCGATATAACCTTAGTACAAAACGTAAAGGTGGTGGTGTGCTTATTGCAGTTCGGAATATTTATTCTTGTGAATTTTTATTTTCCGACCCAATCATTGAGTTCATTGCTGTTAAACTCAAACTAGGTGCATTTTACTTAATAATTAGCACAGTCTACTTTCCTCTAGAGCCATCCTCGATATTTTGTCAAGATTTTGTTGACAAGTTCTCATGTAATTTATTACCTTTTATTTCTGATAACACTGACTTTGTTATTTTCGGCGATTTCAACTTTCCAGATCTAATTTGGATGATGGTTGACAATATGTTCATTCCTGATAATACGAATGATTCTTCCGCCTTAATTTGTGATTTTATGGCAAACATGGGTACTTCACAAATAAACAGTGTACCAAACAGCCACGGCACTTATCTGGATTTGGTTTTCTACACTAATAATAGTTCTTTTAAACTAGAATCATGCGACGACTTTGCCGTATCTTCGAATGTTTATCATACCCCGGTTTCATTTCAGTTGTTCTACAAAACTTCTAATAATTTAAACTTTACCAAAAATTGTACAGTATTTGATTTTTCGCACGCCGATCACAGCTCATTAAATGATTTTTTAGCCGAAGTTGATTGGGCTGATACACTGTCAAACATTGATATCAACAGTTCATTAGATACCTTCAATGAATTGTTGAAGGTTGCTTTAGAAAAATTTGTTCCTAAAAAATTAATTAGAAAGTCTCATACCCGCAACGTCCCATGGTTTACCAAAGAACTGAAACAACTTGAAGTCCTACGTAATAAATGTCATAGGAAGTATAGGCGTACAGGGTTGGCCCATGACTTTATCCAGTTTAAGTCTTTGCGCAAGCAGTTTTGCTATCTCAACCGATTCCTCTATAACAATTACATAATTGATATTGAAGACGATTTGCGATGTAATCCGAAGAATTTCTGGAGATTTGTCAAAAATAAGAACCATAATAACGGCTTGCCGCCATTTTTAGAATTCCATGGTCGAAAATCAGATAATCCAGAGACAATCTGTGGTTTTTTCGCTGAATATTTTAGCAGTGTTTTTGTTAAGGATAGCTCATTATCTCCTAAAGTAGCTAACACCAATAATTCAAAAATTGTGTTTTCAGAACTTGACGTGATGACGGCTTTGATGAACATGGACGTTTCTAAAGGTCCTGGACCAGATGGTTTACCAGTGTCTCTATTGAAGCAGTGTGCATTTGGTTTTGCCGCTCCTTTGTACCATTTATTTAATTTGAGCCTCAGCCAAGGCAAATTTCCTGATCTGTGGAAAACATCAAGTATCATACCGATCCACAAAAGCGGTTCCCGCAGTGATGTAACAAATTATCGTGGAATTGCAATACTGTCTTGCATTCCTAAAGTATTCGAGTCAATGGTCAACAAAGTGATCTACTTCCACTCCAAGCAACTTATTAGCACACGTCAGCATGGATTTTTTCCTGGCCGCTCAACGGTCACAAATTTAGCGGTCTTTCAAAATAATCTAATTAATTCTGTTGCCTCAAGTTCAAGTCGATGTGGTCTATACCGATTTCGCTAAAGCTTTCGATAAACTTAATCACAGGTTATTAGTGAATAAGCTCAGTGAACTTAATTGCGACATTATTCCCTTAAATTGGCTTATGTCTTATTTTTCGGATCGCAAAATGTTTGTTAAGATCAACGATACGTTCTCAGAATGTTTTATTGCGACATCTGGGGTGCCTCAAGGTAGTCACTTGGGTCAATTATTATTTTTATTGTTCATAAACAATGTTGTTGAGTGCTTCAAATTCGCAGACTGTATTCTATTTGCTGACGACATGAAAATATATGCAAATATTTCATGTGAATTGGATCGCGATCATTTTCAGCGGGACCTCAACACATTTTGCGGTTGGTGTGTTACTAACCTTATGTTTCTGAATGTTGATAAGTGTCACGTGATCACCTATTCCAGATCTAAGTCTCCTGTAGTTTTTAACTATTATCTAAATGACGTTAGTTTGAAGAAAGTTAATATGGTTACAGATTTGGGCGTTATCTTTAGCTCGGATTTAACGTTTAACTCTCACATCGATGCGGTTGTTAATAAAGCGTTTTCGATGTTGGGGTTTATTAAAAGAAATTCGAAGGATTTTCACGACACATTAACTTTCAAGTTACTGTACACTTCATTTGTTCGTTCACAGCTTGAGTACGCGACTGTCATATGGTCTCCGTTCTATGAGTCTCATTCAATCAGAATTGAAAGTATTCAGAAACAGTTTTTGGTATTTGTTCTCAGAAAATTACCGTCTTTCGAGCGGAACAATAATTTCAGACTATCACCATATGTAGACCGATGCCGTTTTCTGGATCTCCAATCTCTAAGTGCTAGACGTACATGCGCAAGTGCCACATTTGCGCGTGACATCATTTGTGGTAAAATAGACTGTTCTGACATTCTTTCATGTTTTAATATTTATGCTCCTCAACGCAACTTACGCCCCCGGGAACTTCTTCATATTCCGACTGCAAGTAGCAACTACAGCTTCCATGGCCCTATAGTGCGCATTCAACGAGATCTCAACGCCGTAGCAGATTGTTTCGATTTCAATATTTCCAGGGATGAATTTAAAAAACGAATCGCTAAGATTTTGTTTTAAATGTCTTTTTGTTTTGTTGTTAATTGTTTGATCTATTGATGTCGTTATATCTTTTATTCTTTTATTGTATACATTTTTTTAACTTTTTATAATGTTTTTTAATTATGTAAGCCATTTTTGCATATACATGCTGTTGGTTAGTAAATAAATAAATAAATAAATAAATAAATCCAATCGAGAGTTTGAGCAAAAATTTCGATGCAATTTAATAAAAAAAAATATTCAAAAAATGAGCATGAATTCCAAATTTAAGTAACGCAAAATTATGCTTGTAATTAAGCTAGAAATTTTGTGATATTTTTGGTTTACAAATTAAGTAAAAATTCCAACCTTAAGAAATTTATTTAGCATTTATTTGAGTGTTATTATAGAAATGTTGAGTTAAAGTCGAATGTTAAACTCTAGTTTCGATCAAAAGGCTTGTTGAATTTGTATCAGAATTTTGAGCAGAAATCTGAGTAAGTTTCGAAGTATTTGAATTTTAAGCCGTGAGTAGAAATTGAATTTGAATAATAATTTGTACTTGAGCAAAAACATAACTGTAATTTAGTTTTTAGTTTAAAAGTTGAGTTTGTATACTTCGAATTGGACTGATAAGAAGAAAAATTAAAGATTAAGTTACAATAATTATAATATTGATTTGAGCATAATTTTATGTTTAGTGAGAGCAAAATTTTGAGAAAAAGTTGTTTTGAATTCCAAAATATTGGTTGTAATTTGAATTGAAATTTTATGATATTTTGAATATAAGTAGGCTAAGTTCGAAACTCGATTTGATATAATTTAAATGGGAATTGAATTATAATTTTGAGTGGAATTTAAAATATAAAATTTACAGATCAATTTCACCTTTCATTTTAAAATGATTCAAGAAGTGTAAGTTTGATATTCCAAACTAAGTTTTAATTGAAATTAGTAAAAATTGCAATACGAAACATGCTTGCAACAAAACTATAAAAGTATTTGGTATCAACACGATGTATAAAAGAATAAAAATTCTTAACTGTACATTTGAATTACAATTTGAGCAAAAAATTAGCGTTATTTAGTCTCAACCGTTACGGTGTTCTTTTGAAATAAGTGTCGCTTACCAGTCCAAATTTTTAAGTCTATGGATGTGGAACCATTTTTGGACTACTTTTCGAGCACTTTGTAGCCCAAACTTGATACTTTTTTGTTAATGAGTGAATTGAAATTCTCTTAATATAAGGTCTAGTTTGGTTTTCATTATAAATATAACCACATATTTTTCATTTTAATCACACATTTTACCACATATTTTGCAATTTTAATTACATGTTTTAGGAACATATTTTTGATTTTTTAGTACCTAAAAATCCTAAGCCTAGTTAATGAATTTGAGGTAAGAATACAAGGTTCTACTTTCAGCAGTTTATGTGAAAACGGGTTTAACTAATTAAAGGCAAAGAAAATTGATTTCCACATGGGATGTCACACAGAAATGTCGGTGCGGTAGAGATCTAAATAGCTAGGTTAATTATGATTTACATAATTTTAACTCTGTAACCCTTTTTAAGATTTAGATTTCTAATACGACATTGGTTTATACAAACATGATTAAGTAACTCTATTTAATCCGCGTAAGCACTATAAATCCAACCTCCATCTGTTTACCTAAATACCTGAAAGATTATTAATAGACGTGTATTTATAAAAGATTTAGGTCCATAAATATTCATCTCTCCTTATAATATGTAACACTATTTTTTAGACAAATATCACAGTAAAAACTATTTTCCTTATCTACCTTTCTTTATACCCATTTATTTATGTACATACGTAATATACAAATATACCTATGTAATCAAAAAAAAAAAAAATGTTTGGAAAATTCAAAACCATTCCCATTTAAATTCTTGGAATGCTATATATATAAATTACATTAAAGCCATAATGATATCACAGATTTATATACGCCACTCAACTGTATTCACAAGAGAACCCTTATGTCCCTGGTATTCAAGCCAGATGAAAATTTATCAATGATTTTATTTTTATCAAACAAAAGCAATTTTTTAAATGACAACAGACACATCCATAGAAACTGAAATTATTTTTTAAAAGAAATTTATTTTATCTTAAAAGATTTGTCAACCAAATAAATTTAGATTATATATAGGAAGTAAGTACGATGTACACACATAAGTTTGTATGTATAATATTCAAATATTTATAAAGTATATAGGAAAGGAAATGTAATGCGTGTTACATAATAAATAAAATATTAAAAGTGTCAAATGACCCTTTTCCGTCCGTTTTTATTTATTTATTTACACATTTCAATATCTCTCCTTATCTTATATCTAGATTACATTTCCCTTTAACAAATTTTCCGTAAAAAAAAAAAAAAAAAAAAAATGTAAACATATCCTCTTGTTATCAAAAACATCATCTATACATCCTTATACAAATACTATAAACATATTTACTTTATGTAAAACATAATAATTTTGACTTACATATACTCAAATATAATTGGGTGGTCGTCTCATATGGTTCCCACGTAATGCCACGATATCGTGTACGTTCTTTCGCCGTCCCATAGTCTGGATGTAACATTGCTTGCGTATGTCCTGCTTCATTAGGATCACCTGTTTTACAAAAATTTGTTATAAAATTTAACACAGCTTCGGCAACGCCCATATCTTGTCGCGAATAATTTTGCGGAAAATTTGGCATGCCCAATACTAATGGTAGTCCAAATATATACGGTATGTCTTCGCCACGGACTGATCCAAGTCGCTGCAAAAAACATAAAACAATAGAGAATATATGTATGTATCAATAAAAAAGAAAATGTTTTTTATGCTGGTTTAGAAATGAGGGTATATATATGTATAAGGAAACGTACAGCAGCAATCTTGTATAGTTTTCGATTTCGTTCGATGGGAATTGTTTTTTACTGTTTTTGTTGTAAGTATTTGAGATTGATTGATTAGATTTTTTCATTGTCATTGTTTCCATTAATAAATATACAGCAAAGGAAATATTATGTAATCGTTTAGTTGTCGAACGAATTTATTTCCCCCACCGTACACAATAAAATCTCGTCTATATATGTATGTTGAATTTACTTAAAGTTTTCAATTTAGTTTTTTCTATCGTCTTGATTGTATGTTTCTGAAATAAAACCGATTAGAGCGCACATAACAAATCCATAAATGTCTATAAATCTTCTTTCGTATATTCGTATAACTTGGGGATCATTTTTCAATTGATGTATAAATAATAATCCAATATAATCCTAGACGTTTGAAGGATAATTGGAGTTTTAATTTTTCTTTTCGCCTCCACGGGCGTTATTTCGTAATTTATAGCCATCTTCGAACACAAATCACAAAGCCCAATTTCTAAGAAGCATTCAATAAAATCTAAAATGGGTTAAGACAATTTCGAAATTCTCGTTGATCCTCTTCGTTACAGTATCATTCAATTTGAAATCCTTATAATCAAAAGTTTTGATCTCGTTATAGACGGCTGTAAATATTTTAGAACGGTGCTTTTGCCAATAATTTATAGGATACGATTTTTTTTTTTGTTGTGCAGACAGGATACAGAGGGATTCAGAAACTATTAATAAATTATAAAGAAGTTTCCTTTTTTTTTTTTTTTTGGTTCTTATATTATGAATTTATTGAGTTTATCGTTTGATATGGGTATATTGGTATCCTTTTTACTGTTGTTTGAATGCGTAATCAAATTTTCATATCAAATTAAGTTTTTTATTTAATTTCCCCACAAGGGATGCTTACCTGTGGATATTCACTATCTTTCGTTTGATATCCAAAATGAAATAAATAAGTTTTAGCACCACGACGTGCATGCAGGTAACCGACTTTTATAAGTGGCGCAACTGTATGTCCGTCACTAAGCGCTTCCATTGTTGAATCCCTGGAAATAAGTACAAATATATGTTAAAATTATTCTAAAATCACTCAGTATACCAGTACACTTACCTAATATTAATCGGGTGCTGTACAGGTTTATCCCAATCCGTGTATTCATTTCGCACCGCTGAGAAAATCTCATTCAAATGAAACGAAAATGCATTCCTAATATAAGTCCGTAGCAATCGATTTCGTTGCTCCTCCTCTAATCCATACTGCAAACAGACAAAATACAAGAATAAAATGAAAATTTCTTAATTTCGTTCAAATACCAAAATCTAATAAAAGTTTTGCTGCTACATAAGAATAAAATGAACAAACATATAGCAAATACAAACACAGCAGATGGCAAAACATGACATCGTACAAATTTATTAAGACAAAACACAGCAATTTTTTGCGACAAAAGCACAGCAAACATAATTCATGTGTGTGGGTTGATGATGATGGTGATGATAAATAAATACAAAAACGAACAAATGAACCACCAGCTGAATATAAAGCTACATAAATGAAATACGACAACAAAAC
This sequence comes from Tipula vernalis, assembly GCA_958295665.1. Classification (NCBI taxonomy): domain Eukaryota; kingdom Metazoa; phylum Arthropoda; class Insecta; order Diptera; family Tipulidae; genus Tipula; species Tipula vernalis. The sequence goes on along the minus strand of OY282558.1, from coordinate 24,837,914 downwards.
GTCAAGGCGACAGTTTTTATGGATGTGGGTGCAAAATCTCAAATTTGTTTGTGTTGTATAAATACTCACTTGAATGTCGGAAGCACTAAAATCGTTATAACTTTCTGTTGTCGTAACGCCTATCATTAGTTCGGATGTGATGAAACCTTCGCCCGCATGTTCCATGGCGAATTCAGGATCGGTGGAGTCTTCTAGCGGTAGAAATGGTCCCCATAAAGGCATAAAGCTGTTTAAATAAATTAACTCGTTTATAAATAATTGTGCCTATTCAAATTGGATAATTTTAAGCTCACCGTATCGAAGGCAGTCTTACTCCTAATAGTGCCTCTAGTGGTTTACCTAACAGACAATCCGTTACATCGTCGTTTATATTAATTTTCTTATTTTTACTATTATTATTATTATTACTATTACTATCTACTAAATGACATGCCATTTGATGCGAGACAACTTGTCGTACCTCGTCCGGATCTGGTATCAGTGCCCATGGACTTAATGCCGAACCACTCAATAATACCGTTCGATGCACCAATCCCTTACCTAGTTTCGATATAATGACTAAATTGGCTAGAACAGCACCATTATCATGTCCCACCAGTGTTATTCGAGTAGGATCACCACCAAACGATTGAATATTATCACGGGTCCATTGTAGTGCTACTATTATATCCATTAGACCTAGATTACCACCTGATGTACCAGGTATGTGTGAGGCACGTGTTTTTATAAAACCTGGAACGAAAACAAAACTTTGTGATTAGATCAATTATAATAAAACGTCCAAAATCACCACCTTCAGATGAACTACAAATATATGTACGTATATACATTTAGGTCAATTAATCAAAATCAATCAAACTAAATAAACATACATATACACAGAAACCACACATCGCATATTTATATACAGTGTGATTATTACAGTGAAATGTGTGGAGATCCACTAACAAAACCAAAATCGACAAAATCGTATAAACATTTTTCAAAATCAATTCAACCATTACAGTAATAAATTTTCTGAAAACTTTTCTCCTCGATACTATCGTATCCTTTTCAAGCAGCTTTGTATATCGTATTATATCCACTTTTTAAAATACTCAATGATATATTCCTATCACCTATTTTGAATAGTATATATAATGCCACTATACATATATTGTATGTTCACTATGTAGATAACTAAGCTACCAGTTATCAAGAAAATATATAACGGAATAGATGGGTGTAAACACAAAAGCGAATATAACAGCGAAAAAGATGATTTGAATTAGATTAGTGAAGATGGATGGATTGCAGTTTTCGTCCTTTATTCTGTACACATACAGTCAATGAATTTATGCTTTATTCTTTATTGGCATCAAATATTTACATAAAGTGTTACATAAGCATAATTTAATGAAAATCCCATTGTGGTTTATTGTGTTGCAGTAAAATGTAGATCGATTCCCTTTCACTACAAGTTGCCCAGGATTTGTTAAAGGAGGCTATTTCGTTCTAACGTGTTTATTCGGTAAAATTCACTCAAATGGCCAATATAGTGATGTTGCTAAAACAAAAACAAATTAGCTTTCTTTTAATGTCAGATCCTTTCAGCTGGATATTTTATCTGTCGACAATGAATTCTATTTTTACATTATTTAATGGAAAATAAAAAAATCTAATTTAATATTCCCCCATTAGGTTATTAACCCAATACCCATATGGTTTTTGTTATTTGATTACAAATCGATTTACGGCCAAATTGTGGCTGTAACCTTCAGTTAAGGACTATTGCATAATTATTCAAAAAATTATAAAAAAGTATTATTGGGGTCGCAGAAGTCAAAAGAATTAAATTCAAAATGGTGGATCCAATATGGCCACTTGAATGTGAAAAAAACTGATTTATTAAAACTATTTTGAAATTTTAGGTTGATTTTATTGAAATAAGCATTTTGAACAAATACATTTGTAATCAGCGACTAAACCACCTCTGTATGTCCTTGAAGTTGAATTAAAGTTCTTGAGACTCTAGTTTTTAGCTTATCCTCAACAACTGTTAATTCTCTATGGCGGATCTAAAATGGCCGCTGAAACGATACTACAAAGAAACTCTTTTTTGATAAACATATCTGGAAAAGGATTTTTGGGGCACCTCTTTTAAACTCGATTTGTACCGTGAGACAATGCATTGAAAGAGAAGAATTTCAATGAATTATATTTTTCCAACGAATTTGGAAGTATCGATTAGAAGATACTATCTTCCTAACATGGCTGGTAATTCTTAATTTAAATATTGTAGATATTTCATTAAACCGCGATATAACATATTGTTCCTAAAAGCCGTGCTTGAAAAGATCTCTACTTAAACCACGATTTTCACTGGAAAATGTGACTTTCGCCTTATACAGGTAATTATGCATGTGAGTTAAAGTGGTTACATTTATATCATGTTTGTTCAAATTATTAACAATCGAGTATCAGATTAGAACTCGTAAAACATATTTTAATGTTCTTTTTTGAAGAATAAAGAAAAATGTTTAACTCGATCTCAATAGAACTCTTCAAGAAATTACGGATGGAAAAAGTGTATTGAACCGATCAGCGAAAAATCGTAAGCGGATTTTTTTTTTTTTTTAATATTTGCGAGCTAAATTTTACGTCAAATTTATAAGGAAAATTGAGATTTTTGTGATGATCATTCAAAGTGATTCATGTAAATGCGTCTTTAGCTCGAACGAACAGCATACTAAGCTGTAGTGTTAATACTCGTAAGTGAATTTGAAAGAAAAATATTTTAAAACTAAAATAATAGTGCTTAATCTAGGATCAGCACATTGTATAGAAAGAATAAAATCTGAGAAAAATTTCGAGTCGAATAAAATCTCAAAAGACAAAAAATCTCGAAAGAAATAAAATCTCGACACATATGGTTTTGAGATTTTCGCCATCATCAAAGTCTGTTGTGAAATTCAGTGGTCAAAATACGTGATAAAAATTATGAATCACTTTGAATGATCATCACAAAAATTTAAATTTTCCTTATAAATTTGACGTAAAATTTAGCTAGCAAAAATTAAAAAAAAAAAAAATCCGCTTACGATTTTTCGCTGATCGGTTCAATACACTTTTTCCATCCGTAATTTCTTGAAGAGTTCTATTGAGATCGAGTTAAACATTTTTCTTTATTCTTCAAAAAAGAACATTAAAATATGTTTTACACAATTAACCCGAGATGGTTTTTACATTTCGGTCATCTATGCCAAATCCAAAAATGATAGTGGTAATTTCTGGTAAAGAGCAGCTATAAAACTATGCTCTGTTAATACTTATTTAATTGAAAAAAGTTTGTAACAATGATTTTTATCGGATATTTACTTTTTTTATTTATCTATTAAATTTTTTCTATTGTAAAATGTTTTGTTTCTTCTTAACACATCATTGGCCAATTTTTGGTAAGGCTGAAATGAACTTCTCTTAAGAAAGCTCATTGTTTACGACGGCCACACAATCATTTAGTTTATCTGTTTTCCTTCAACTTGCTTTTGGTTACGAGAACCTCACACACGATTAGTTGGATCTACGGCTTTATAGTGTGCACAGAGGATACACAAACAATTATTTTAACTAGCGCTTTACTATGGAAAGAGATATACACAATCCTATCTTCTACACTACAATACATGTGCCTTAGTTGTCTGGCTTCCTGGCTCATTGGAGACATTTTGTTTTTTGGTCCTTTGAGCCGAATTGCTTTTTTTGAACAAATAAGTCAGTAAAAGGCCCAATTCACTAAAATTGTGAAAAATATTTGATATAAGCGAGTATTAATTAAAAAAAATCCTAATTAACGTGTGATATTTGTGAACTTTTTAACGGAACTGAGATTTAATAAGAACATTTCGAACAAAAGAGTGAAATTCTCGAAAATGTTAATGAAATTAATTACGGTTAGTGAATTTGATGCAAAATGGCGGAACTCAGGCAATTAAACGCATATTAAAGAGCTTAGAGAAAATTAAAGCCCAAGTATAAACTTTTAGCGATACCAATCGTGTATTTTTTTGGCAAAAATGGGGCGCTTCTATAGCTATAGAAAAAAGTATTAAATGGCGAATTCAATGAAACGATTTTAATTTATATTGATATAATTCAGGACACACATTTTGATTTATAGTACTAATTAACCAAATGGGCAAAATTTTATGAAGATAATTGTCCATCCCAAAATAATATCTTGATGAATGAGGTAAAGGACAAAACCAAAATAATTATCTTCAACAATTGCAAGATCAAAACATCGAAATAAACTCAAAGAAGATGAAGATGAAGAAAACGTAAACGTTACAAATAAATCAAGTGATTACGGTGAAAAAAAGTTTTTAAATTTAAGTGAAGGCAAGATTTGATGACGACAACGATGAAGTTCGGATAAAAATGATCGAGGCATTAGTCCAAACAATTCAAACCTGCGAAAACTGTGAATAAACAATTAAACGGCAATATTAATCAGTGACCGAAGATAAATAACCCACATCGACAGCAAGCAAACAAATTACAAACTTTTCGACGGTGATCCGGTTTTATCTGTAGGTTCGATCGGATTATTATCATCTTCGTCGATGTTAGAAATGAGAGCGACGGTCGACTCGTGTAAAATAACAAAATTATTTGAAGCCGACAATGAAATGAAAGAAGAATTTTAAAAAAATACTTACAATGGATACAGGACTCGCGAAGATTACGGCTCATAGAGAAACGGCGAAAACGGATTAACACTCCTGTTAATTCATCCTACTAATCCAAATGCAACAAACAAATGGAAACAAAATAGTTTTATGAGAGGGTAAAATAACGGTGATATTAATGCAAAGAGTAAACGAAGCAATTCAGTAAAATCTAATAAAAATGAAAACGATGAAATTAAAAACAAAACAGCTTTAAATGAAAATAAAACAGTGATAATGAAAATCAAAGTGATTTTAAGACTGGGAACAATAACTGAGTTGAGAGAAAAATCAAAATTTGTAGTGTAACCTACAACAGCATAGTGAACGTTAAAATCCTAATGGAATCCAAATGTAGCACAATTTTAACAGATGATAATAACCCAATAAGAGACAGCGAAGGAAAATGAATCAGCAGTCGGCGTGAGTGAGACCACAAAATCCAAAGCAGAAAACTCACTAGAAATTTCTCGCTCAAACAAATTCATTTCGGTGTCGTCAATTAAAAGTCGCGAGAAAGATGCACTAAGTGATCTGTGATTCAAGTGGCTAGGCAAATACTAAAGCGATGGAGAGCGAGAACATGATATTTCATCATTCTCAAAAATACGAGAAGAATGAGTGAGACAACGGCTGATTCAACAAATTGAACGATCGCAAATTTTAAGAAAGCAGATGAAAATTGAAGAGGCTTTCCCAGCTACATTCAATCGTTTAAATTTTTACGCATAACAGCAACTGAGACATCAATATCCAGATGTCCAGAAATTAGAACATTTTGCAAACATTTGTGTTTTTACTATTATGTACATTCTGAAACAGAGAACTCCCTAGAGCCGCTTAGCATTCGTCTTCTGTGGGCAAGGATGTCAAGAGAGTGGCTTTGTTATCAAAATGTATTTGCTTTTAGTTAACAAAACTCTATAATAGGGCCACCTGGTACTTTACTTTGGGTTTTTTGAGATTTTTTTGCGGGATTTGTATTTTTGAGAAATTGAGGGCTTCCGCGCATTTTTCAAATGTTAAGCACCTCGAATTCTCAACAATAAAAGAAAAATAGAATAAGATAACAACAGGATGCTACATAATTTCTTATCATACAACTATCGATAGGTCCATCGCAATGCATTAGGATTTCTTGTGATTTTCAGCTCACTCTGTCGCTTTACTGTTTGTTTCATTACTCTGTTTGATATTTAAATCCTATCCAAATTCAACTTAGGGTCAATTAAATATCAAGCTACTAAATAATTTCAGTGATCAAGCTTTTATCTTGGCATCATATTTCAAAAATAAGGTCTCTCATTTTACCTGAACGAATTTAAAAGCAATTAAAAAAAAAATCATTGCTAATCCAACATAAATCATACATAAGAAGTATAATAGTTTGAAATATCGTATTTCTGTACTTTATTGTCGTTTTTATTAACAAAAAAATATCTATCCAGATATAGTTATAAATCAATCTTGACCAATGTAAAAACAGAGAGCACATATAGCTTAGATAAAGCTCCGCAAACAATACATTTGATGGTTTCGGAATACAAAGTTATAAAATATATTTTCTTGTCTATATTCATTTCCTTCCTGCTGTTTAATGTGTATACATTGTAGACTCTGGGTGTACAGAACGTTCATATTCATCTTTATTGAATCCATATTTTTAAAAAAAAAATGTTAAGCAATTTTCATTCCATTTTTCAGTTTTCTTCATCAATTTTATCTAATGTATATTTGGTTAGTATGAGAAGTACTCGGGTACATACATAAGTACGTATAGATAACAAAAAAGCGATATTAATTGAAGAGGGAACAAAAAACCAGAAAGCTTTTTTCGTTTTGTTTTTATATCACTTCCGATATTTTTTATTTTTTTTAATGTATGAAGATGTGATATATACGAGGATATGAGGCGAAAAGCACAAAGAGCTTAAACAATAATTTTTCCAATCAAGATTAATTTCATGAGACAAAATATATAAATTATATTTGGTTTCGTTTTTTTTTTTTTTGTATATAGGACGTCTGTCTATCGATATTAAATTATATATCAAATAACTTACGAGAGTGTTTTTTTTGTTGGCGGTGGTTTTAAGTTTTTTTTCCATCCATTATCTCATTCCCATTTTTCATTCTACTGTTGGTTATTCCTTTTTTTTATTTTTTATTTTTTATTAATACTGTAGTACTTTGTCCTGTCCAATTTGATTTATGACGAAAAAATCGAATAAAAGACACAAGACGTGAAAAACTGGGGTAGGAAAATAGGAAATTTCTAACTTTACACAAAATACGTTTGTTTGTTTATACATATATCTTATATATTGATATGGATTGCCGTCATATTTTTCCGAAGGAAGTAAAAGATTAGCTTGTGTGACGTAAACGATGAAAATTCCAGACAAATAATAAACTTCAGGTTAACCCAAATATTCAGTTCAATTAAAATTCATTCGAACACCAAGTTTTAAATATTTAGTCAATGGCTCTGATTTTCTCATATTCCAGCAAATCCGTTTGCGAATATTTTTATCACCCCATAAAAACTACATTAGGGACTCAAGACACGTATAATAGTTGTTCACTTGTAGCAGTTTAACAAATAAAAAGATAGAAATTTTATAGGAATATCCAAATATGTGACTTGGATTCTGGTATACACAGATTATTATTTTTCATTACATTTGAAAGGAGCCCTAGCAAATAATTAATTTATGAAATGTTCCATCTTGATTGTAAAATATTTGTGGACAAAAACGTTGAACGATATATTATGTGGATGATGCTGCTCTTCTAGAGGGAACACATGTTTCGATTTAGGATTTTAATTTTGATCAGATGAACCCAATTTACTGATGAATGAAATAAGAAACTTGTGTTAAATTGCCACTTAGAAATGCTAAATATGATCCAAACAATTATCGGAGCAATTTTCATTTTACAGAGATCAATTTTTATTGATTATTTCAAAATAGTCTTCATTTCAAAATAATTTCGTTTGCTAGTTCGAATTTACGCTACATAAATAAATTTTTTTTTTTGCCTTCTCGTAATTTACAAAGGGGGTAAAAAATGCACGGAATTGATTCGTTATCGTGCACAACAATTGGGACTTGATCCAACATCTTTATGGATGATTTTGACTTAGAATCATGGTTTACATGCTTATACAAGATTCAACTTGTGCAGGAATTAAAACCATAAGATCATCGTTCGAGGCGTCAATTCGGTGAATGGGCCAAAGCCAATATTAACATCGATGCAAACTTTCCATACAAAATTTTTTTTTTCAACAAGCAGAATTGTCCCATTTGGAGCGAAGATTAATATCGAGAAGTGGACCTGTTAACTTTCCACCGCATTCGTGTGATTTAACACACTGCTGCACTTTTCGCTTTGGGGGTACGTCAAGTCACTGGCCAAAATCATACTCAAATATTAATGGCAAAAAGTTATCTTTGAAATAAAGTCAGATTCGTAGCCATTAAAATTATTTTTCTGTGTTTTATTTAAATTCAAAGTTCTATACCTTGAAATGAAACAGCCTTTATTACATACATAAGCACATGTGCGCCTAAATTAATTATGATTTATTTTATTTTAACCTGAATGATTTTCGTAAAGCATCAGCGACATGATGTATAAGTACTATGTTATGATAAATTTATGAGCTTTCATAGGGTCATGCCAACCATTAAGTAATGACCGTTAATAAACATTCGTTACAACTTTACAGCCGAAATCATTCGATAGTGTTTAGCCGAAAATTATGGATGCATGAATAGCATTGAAGACTTTTGGTAATATTTTTAAGTAAGAAAACCTGCTTCCAGTTTCTCGTGGAAAATTCGCGAAACCCGAAAAATATTTAAAATTGCCATCAAATTTGCCTCTAGACTGTTACGTCAAAGCTGGAAAAGTTCAATTTTCCAAAACTCATTAGAAACTTTGTATAAAATCAGCCTCTAGAGTGTTATGGCTGGAGCTGGATTGCATTGGTGTGACTTGTCAATACCTATCTCAGAAGAAAACTTCTGTTGAAATTTCTCGTGCGAAATCTGGAAAAATTCGATTTTCCAAAATTCAGATTTGAATGGGAAGTTTGAACTGAACTGATTTCACGCGTTAGCTATTGACAAGTCATATCAATATAACCCGCCTCCAGATATTACTCTCTAGAGGCTGATTTTATACAAATTTTCTAGTGATTTTTGGCAAATCGAATTTTCCCAGATTTTCCATGGGAAATTTAAATTGATGTTTTTGCAAAACCGATTCAAGAGGGTGATCCAATTTTTTGGATTCTTCTGACGTTTCGATATTTCCCACTATTAGGTGGACCAAACTTTTTAACGTAAGACTATTTACAAAAGATTTTATTGCAATCGATGTATCCTGTCTACTTTCGCCTGATAACCACAAAGTTTTTTTATTTTCGGCTTGAATGCTAATAACGTAATCTACATTATAGACTTTTTATTTTTGGCCGGAAAGGGTCGGCTAAGTTTAATAGGATGTAATTCTTGTTAAATAACTAATCCGATATGCGATTTTGGAATCAACTCTTTAAATGATGTAATAAATAAAAGGCATAGGATGGTGTTTTAAGCCTGTGTTGCCGAGGTTATTTCAAATTTTTCTGTGGCTTTACAATGAATTTAAATATTATTCACAGACAAGAAACTCTCATCCGCGATAAACTAAACCTTGGAGAGACCGAATATGTATACGTTCCCTTGAACAGAATTACCGTGATTTTTGATTCTATATAGTTGAATACAGCTTACCTGTTTACCTAGTCAACTAAATAATTAAAATGGGAATCATGTTTCAGAATTTACTTATGCTAGAATATTTCTGTAAATGTACATATAGGTATATACCACAATATATTATATTGCTTCAGGCAGTACCACATTTAACATTCTATATACGTAGAATTTTTTATGCTCAGTTCCAATAGATTAGCCACAAAAATTATCTACAATTTTTCAACATAAAAAAGCAATTCTTATCAATCACCTTACACATCGAATTTTATACAATTTTCAAACTTCCTTTTCGATTTTTTTTTGTTATTATTCAGCAATACAAAAACAAAACTTTGATTGATGTAATTTGATTGATTGATTCTGGTACCAAAAAAAGTAAAATACGAGAAATTAAGATTAAGCAAACAAACATGAAGGTGAATGGGGTTTTGTTTCTTATAAACTAAGGTATATACTACGGCATACCGACAGTCATAACGTATATGGAGTTTAATAAAATCATTTATTATCCGGATTTGGATTTACTAAGTAAAACAACATTTTTAATTAATTTTATTGACATTTTATATCGTAAAATATGTACATTCTCTAGTTTATGCACACAGATAGGTACTCGTATATTATACAATAACAGAGCACTTGCAGATAGAAAAAAAACTGAAAAAAACACTCAAGTTAAATATTATTCCCTTAATGATACCTATAATAAAAATAAGATTAATTTTCTTAAAAGCTTTTTGTTTACATTTTCATCGTTATTTATAAACGTAAAAATATAATAGTGTAAGTACCTACAATCTAGCGAAAATTGTTTTGTGCCATAACCCTTGAAAAACTATTACCCCCAAATTCATCATTTATTTCTGTATATAACGAATAAAACGTGTTGGGTGTAGAGATGCATCGTAGTACAACCGCAATGACACAAAAAATCATTTTCTTATGACAGAGCTTTTAAAAAATTGTCACCAAACTTTATTTCGTTTTATTTTTTTGTTTTTTGCAATTTTCACCTGAAAACGAAATAAAACAAATTTTCATTTATTTTATATTGTTTTCGCTTATCAGGATGACGTGCTCGTCGAGTCGAGTCAACGTATACGTATTCTGTGGATATCGAGGTTAGACTATTATGAAAAATAAATAAAATTCAAGTAATATAAAAATAAAAAAATAAAATGGTTTTCCCATTCAAAATTTTTTTTTTTTTGTGTTTTGCACAATGCAGAAAGAGCTGTCAAACTTTTTACCGTTAAGTACGATGTGCGGTAATAAGGTAAAATTTGTTTTTATTTAGATCGATCGGATGATGTATAGAAAATCCATTAAAAGTATAGGAATAACACGATTTCCTCATTCTGTGCACCACCATTTTCCATAAATTTTCTTCAAATAAACTGGATTCAGGTTTAAAAAACGATAAAAAAAAATGTTACAGATTTGAATTCGGTCAATTTTTATTTTTATTTATATTTCAAACCAATTTTATATAAAGATAAATAAAAAATCTTATTTCTTCTTGGAAGTTCCTTAGAAATCTAAGAATTTTCTTTTTTTTTATATACGTTTGATGAAGGATGTATTCCTAGAAGGTAACAAAAAAGATATCTGCCCAATTAAACCTTACACTCGGGTTTAGAATGTAAAAAAAATTGTTTTGTTTTTTTCCTTTAATTAAATTCCTCTAAGGTTAAAGTAATAAATTATCCAATTTTAACGTTGATTATTTTTTTGAATCCATCCTATTAAAAAGCTAAAATTCGTTACCAAATCGGCGTGCTTCCAACTCTGCGGTTATTGCTTCGTTATTTTTCCCAAGACGTATAACTTCGCTTTAATGATATAAATTGTTAACAAATCTGGTATAATGTGTTCAATTTTATTTTACAATTTTCTTCTAGCCATGCTGTTGTTTTCTATGACGCATTGTAAAATTCTGTTTTATTTAACGAAGAGACCTCTTATGCTGTTATTACTTTAACTAATAATAATTAATTAAGGTAAGTGTAAGTGTATTAACTATAGCTGTGCATCTTCCGAATCAATCAAACGTTTAAGTATTGTAAATATCCTAAAGATGTTAGGGAAGGAATGAAAATAGTGATGGACAGCCTGGCTTATAGTGGTTCTGTCCAGTATATGTTTGGTATGTTTGCACGATTACCAAAATTTAATGGAAAATTCTCTCAAAAGGATTGCCCTAATAGAAAAGTATTTGAAAAATGCTATTCGCGCGATTAAGCAGCCAGGTGATATAGGTGAACGTCGCGTAAAACGTTGTCAGACCAAGGCTCTCGTAACCATTCATTCAGTGGATAAGTCACAACCTCCTCCATCATCGAAAACAGAAACAGATTAACCTACTGCTGTGACGCTCGCGCAGACCAAACCTTCTATTGTCTTAATCACGCCAGCGGTGTTAGACATTCTCCTCAATGGGAGTGATAATTCTCTATAGAAATTAAAATGGTTTGAAGGGGACAAATTACGGTTTGGAGGGTTGAAATCGCTGGCTATTAGGTGCAAACAGAAACGTCAAATATGCTATGAGCAGCTATAATATAAATAATGAAAATGCGGAAATTTTAACAAAAATCACTGAAACATCAAAAAGTTAAATACAATGTCATTTACCTTTTTTCTCATATTTTACCTAACTTTTTAGTACATCATTTGAATTAAGGCCTGTACACTGGTAAAAAGTAGGTAAAAGAACAATTAGCTATTGGTCCGCAACTTATTTAGTAGGCGAATTGTTTCTTACCCGCTGTCTACACTATGCCAATTCACTGATAGTTTCTATTAGCAATTTTATGTTTGTAAATGTTTTACTTTCTTTTACTCTAGTAAAATAAAGTATAATCAATCATGAAAATTTTGGACCTTGAGATTTTTAGAGATTTATTTGTTTTGAGGTCCCATGAGTCCGAAAAAGTGGGTTTCGAAATCGTGTCTGTCTGTCAGTCTGTCAGTCTGTCAGTCTGTCAGTCTGTCAGTCTGTCAGTCTGTCAGTCTGTCAGTCTGTCAGTCTGTCAGTCTGTCAGTCTGTCAGTCTGTCAGTCTGTCAGTCTGTCAGTCTGTCAGTCTGTCAGTCTGTCAGTCTGTCAGTCTGTCAGTCTGTCAGTCTGTCAGTCTGTCAGTCTGTCTGTGTCCTCTCTACAGCCCATATGGTTTATTCAATCGAACTGAAACTTCAGATTTAAGCTTTTTTGATAAATTGGGAGGTCCCAGTGAATTTTACTCCAAATCGGCTAACCGGAAGTGGCCACTCCCTTGGTCCAGAAAATTTGTTTTGCAAATATTTTAAAAAGTATAAGGTTTACAAAAAACTACTTAATACAAAATGTTTCCAAAAATTATAAACAAATAAAAATAAAAAATAAAAAATTAAAAAAAAAAAATTTAAAAGTTTAAAAATTAAAAAAAAAAAATTTAGAAAAATATAAAATTTCTCAAAATTCTCTGTTCGTAAAAGAAAGTCGTGTGTTGGCCACACCTCAATTTTAACTAGCTAATTAAGGGACATATTCCATGTGCTAGCGATATCTTTATCATCATTGTTGAGTGCGATTTCCAAAAAATAATTTTGCAGAACTTTTACTAAACGAACGATTCGTATGGATTAGGGTTTTCTAACTAGGTAATTAAGGGAACTATTCCCTAGCTAGCGAAACCTTTGTCATCATTGTTGGCAATGGCCGATATTGGCCCTTGGGAGTTGAGTGCGATTTTCAAAAAATAATTTTGCAGAACTTTTACTAAACGAACGATTCGTATGGATTAGTGTTTTTTAACTAGGTAATTAAAGGACCTATTCCATGTGCTAGCGAAACCTTTGTCATCATTGTTGGCAATGACCGATATTGGCCCTTGGGAGTTGAGTGCGATTTTCAAAAAATAATTTTGCAGAACTTTTACTAAACGAACGATTCGTATGGATTAGTGTTTTTTAACTAGGTAATTAAAGGACCTATTCCATGTGCTAGCGAAACCTTTGTCATCATTGTTGGCAATGACCGATATTGGCCCTTGGGAGTTGAGTGCGATTTCCAAAAAATAATTTTGCAGAACTTTTAGTAAACGAACGATTCGTATGGATTAGGGTTTTTTAACTATGTAATTAAGGGACCTATTTCATGTGCTAGCGAAACCTTTGTCATCATTGTTGGCAATGGCCGATATTGGCCCTTGGGAGTTGAGTGCGATTTTCAAAAAATAATTTTGCAGAACTTTTACTAAACGAACGATTCGTATGGATTAGTGTTTTTTAACTAGGTAATTAAGGGACCTATTCCATGTGCTAGCGAAACCTTTGTCATCATTGTTGGCAATGACCGATATTGGCCCTTGGGAGTTGAGTGCGATTTCCAAAAAATAATTTTGCAGAACTTTTACTAAACCAACGATTCGTATGGATTAGGGTTTTTTACTTTCTTTTACTCTAGTAAAATAAAGTATAGTAATCATGAAAATTTTGGACCTTGAGATTTTTAGAGATTTATTTGTTTTGAGGTCCCCTGAGTCCGAAAAAGTGGGTTTCGAAATAATGTCTGTCTGTCTGTCAGTCTGTCTGTGTCCTCTCTACAGCCCATATGGTTTAATCAATCGAACTGAAACTTCAGATTTAAGCTTTTTTGATAAATTGGGAGGTCCCAGTGAATTTTACTCCAAATCGGCTAACCAGTAGTGGCCACTAACTTGGTCCAGAAAATTGGTTTTGCAAATATCTTAAAAAGTATAAGGTTTACAAAAAACTACTTGTTTAAATACAAAATGTTTCCAAAAATTAAAAACAAATAAAAATAAAAAATAAAAAATTAAAAAAAAAAAAATTTAAAAATTTAAAAATTAAAAAAAAAATTAAGAAAAAAATAAAATTTCTCAAAATTCTCTGTTCGTAAAAGAAAGTCGTGTGTTGGCCACACCTCAATTTTTTTTTAATGTATTGACAAATATCTATCCAAAAACTATCATAGCTGGGCATTTCACTATCACAATAATATCTTCAAATGTCAAAAAAAAAATTTATTTCAATACTATAAAAAAATTAGTTGCTTTTTAACACTTGCCGGTTGTGGTTAGGTTAAGACTAATTTGTCCAAGAAAATTTTTCAGAAAATTGTACAACATGAAGAGACTTCATTTCGTCGTACAAAAACCAAGTTCATTTATCGTCAACAACAAGCGCCTCCAGATTTCTTTTTTTACTTGGTTCTAATTTTTTATTTTGTACATTTATTTTGTAGCTTTTTTTTCCTAGTTAGCGCTTGTAAACGATAATTATTACGTTTTAGATGCTTATTTGTAAAATGTGGATATATTACTAATGCCCGATTTCACCAAAAAAAAGATGTAATCTCTAGTTAAATAATGTTTCCTCCCTTTCTTCTTTTATTAAATTGCGATTTATTTCATAACACATATTCAACGCCTGCCAATTTTATTTCTTTTTTGACATGGACATTTTAACTGGAGAGCTAAATATTTAACTGCCCAGTTTCGTCGAGCTAAATATTTAGCTGAAGGCTAAATATTTCTATGTAAAAATAAAATATAATCAACTTGCATAGAATTTGTATTATGAAACAAAACGTAATTTTATAAAAGATGAAAGGGAGGAAATATTATTTAACTATGGGTTGAATATTTTTATGTGAAACCGGCATAAGAAAACTATATTTTTTTTATAGATTTAGATATTGTGTACAATGTTATCCGTTGTATCGGATTTATGTAAATTTAATGAATTAAAAGGTTACCGTTGGTGGGGTCTTTTAATTAATGAGAACAAAATCAGTTAGTGTCAATTTAAATTCTGTTTTTATTTTTATTAAATGCTACGCTTTATATATAATTTTAAATTTTTTAATGTCAGCACAAAATGTAAAGTATCAATCAAATATTTATAGTATGCAATATTGTTACAAATTAAGTTAAGTGTCAGCACAATAGACACAAAATAAAAAACACCAAAACTTTATACTTTGGTGGAAATTAACTGTTGTAATGTTGACGAGTTAAAATGATGAGTCAACATATTCCGGGCTGTATAGTTTTGAGTAGCCTACTGTTTACACTCCACTATTTTCATCCGGTCGAGAGTAGCAAAATGTTCTCGATGATTGTCCATTACTAAATATTTTGTTGATGTAACGATGTGTGATTGAGTGCCGTTATGATTAATATTCGGAAGTTGGGAGACGGCTAGCAGGTTATAATCCGTTGCAAAGGACAACGGTATGATAATCTCAATTATCACATTTCGTTGTGTTACCCTACTACGTACATCCATGCATTGATTTATGTGCATGAGATCATGAATGTTATGGCCAGGAATGGTTATTGATGCTGGTATATATGTCTAATTGTGACGGAGCGAGTATCGATGGATGTAAAATACTATGATATGCATAGTAAATAATATCAAGCAGACCTTGTTGCGTGTCCTCTAAGTTTTTTAGTATTAAGGTCAACTCGAGTGCTCTCATTAATGTCAGGCGAACCCTTTTTTCATATGTTCGATATTCGTTTAGTTGTATCATCTCCAATCTTAATCTCTGTTGATCTTTAATCAAATTGTTCAATGATGTTGTTGTGAGATTGGAATTATATTTCATCAGCTTGATTGTGTTATCGATTATTGGTGTTTGATTTCTCATTAATGCCATTAGATGCCTTTCATTTTTGTTGACATTCTCGAATTGAGTTTCATATTGGTTGGCCTCGCGCTGGGTTAAAATTCCAAACATGTCTCCTAAGATAATGCCTGTTGTATCTCCTAAACCGCGCTTAACTCGTCGACGTCAGACAATCCTTTACAAGCTGCTCTCAGTTCGCCTTGAGCTTGTTTAAAAGTCTTGTCTGTGGGGCTGCACTCTTAGGTTTTGATTGTCTTTTCCGGGCAGCGGTAGTATGTTTTCTATAGACTGCGGACTGTTCACCTGCGTGGTTGTTATTCCTGGTCCTGTTTTGTCTACACTTTGTGGAGTTGGTAGTTCCTGAGTTGTGCTTGTATCTTTAGTTACTACCGCATGAACTGGATCATTCTTCTTGTTTTGCATGTTAATGTAGTCCTTTGGCTCGTTAGATATCGGTAGGCGGCATATTTTAGTAATATTCCTTTTAAACGTATTGTTCCTGTATTTGAGTGTGACTACTCTAACAAGTCCATCTTGTCCTGGATGAAGTTCAACGACTCTTGCTAGTGGCCAGTGCGTTGGAGGTAGTTGTTCGTCTTTGAGGATTACTAGTTCTCCCAATTGGATGTTAGGTTGCTTTTGCAACCATTTTGACCTTCGTTGTAGTCGTGAGAGATATTCCATTTGCCATTTTTTCCAAAATCCTTGACTGAGCTTGGTGAGTTAATTCCATCTTGTAACAGTTTCGATACCCTCCATATCAGGTTGTGGCATTGCTATGATGGCCCTGCCTATCAGGAAATGTGCCGGACTTAAAAACCCGTCATCATCTGAGTCGTTTGAGAGTGGAGCTAGTGGCCTAGAGTTCAAGCATGCCTCTATTTGAGCTAGAAGTATTGAGAGCTCCTCCAAAGTTGACGTATGGGTTCCAATTACCTTGCGGAGGTGTTGTTTTGTTGACTTGACTCCGGCTTCCCATACTCCTCCAAAGTGAGGACTTCCCAGGGGTACAAAGTGCCACTCAGTTCCCATCTGAGCTATTTTACCCTTAATTTCTGCTTCCTGTTGCTTTGCCTGCCTTTGCAGTTGTTTGTCTGCTCCAACAAAATTTGTACCACAGCCACTGAATATTTTCAGACAAATTCCTCTTCTTGATATGAATCGTCGGTACGCGCCCAAAAAAGAGTCTGTTGACAAGTCACTTACAAGTTCTAGATGAATTGCCTTAGTGGCTAGGCATATGAAAAAGGCAATGTATCCCTTTGTTGTTTTGTTACAGCGGCCTTTCCACAATTTTATATTAATCGGACCAGCATAGTCTACACCGCTGTTAGTGAACGGTGGTGCTGGTGTTATTCGTTCTTTTGGTAACATGTCCATTAGTTGGTGTGATGTCAGCTTCCTCGCTCTCGTACAGACTATACATTCATGTATAAGAACTGCGTTCTCAGGTGTGCTAAAGTTGATTGATTGCCGCCATGCAGTGTTTTTATATATGCTTCATTGACAAGCAAACTTGACAATTTGTGACCTCTGGGCATTATTATTGGATGTTTTTCTTCAAATGGGAGATTAGAATTTGTTATCTTACCTCCGACTCTGAGTAGGTCATTTCCGTCTAGAAATGGAGTTAGGGTTAAGATTGTACTATTCTTTGGTAGGTTTTGATTCCCTTTTAACTTCTTTAATTCTGGTTCAAAACCTTCCTGCTGTGCGACTCTGATTATAACCCTTAGCCATGCATTCAGTTTCTCTGCTTTGTTTATAGTATGCAATGCTATGAACAAGCCGTTGTAACGAAGAGAATCTATCGAATTCAATCACAGGCTTTTTCACTGTTGTTGTAAATGTTCTTATTGATTTTCGTTCTATGCTGGCTGCTTGTTCCATTTCTTCATTGTTGATTTTTTTTATTGGATAGCTCAAATCCTTTAGCCATTTTGGCCCCTCCCACCAAATTTTGTGGGTTAATAATTGAACTGGGTTTAAACCTCGAGATACGCAGTCAGCAGGATCATCTCATTAGAGACCACGTGATGCCATTGGCTAGGTTCGGTGATAGCTTGTATCTCTGTTATTCTGTTCGCCACAAAAGTCTTATGGTATTGTGGGTTTCCTTTTATCCAACCCAAAACTGCTGTGGAATCGCTCCAGCAAAATGTTGATATATTGCTGTTGATGTTCCACGCGCATGTTTGACATTTTTGAGCAATTTAGAAAGTAGCAATGCGGCGTTGAGCTCTAATTTTGGTAGGGATATTGTTTGGTTTAACGGTGCAAACCTTTGTTTTGGCTGCGATTATTGTGCTTGGTTGTTTGTTTTACTGTATACTACTGCAGCATATGATTGATTCGAGGCGTCACAGAAACCATGTAGTTCAATTTTGGCGTCACTGTTGTAATTTATCCAAAGGTGAATTCTGATTTCCTCTATAAACGTGGTAATTCCATTTTGTAGTTTAACCATCTGTTTTCAAGATTTACGTGGAGTTTTTCGTCCCATCCTACACCAGAAGCCTATAAATCTTGAAGTAGAATTTTTAGCTGGATCACCACTGGTGCTAACCATCCTAGCGGATCGAAAAGCCTTGATGCCTCTGATAAGATTGTTCGTAAAAACTACCCTCAATCTCGTAGTTGTGCTATCTTGTTTTATGACAGAATGGTGTGGCGTGTAGTAAACCCAAGAAGCATCTTTTTCCGTATCATCTTTAATTAGTTCCATGCGATTCAACTGGATGTACTCGTTCATGAAATTGTGATATTGATTCTTAAAGTCTTCATCCTTCTTGAATCTTTTTTCAATTTGAAGCAATCTAGCTGCTGTTTTACTTTTAGATTCTCCTATTCCCACTTCTTTGAGCTTGTCGTTGTGAAGCGGCAATCGAACTTCGTATCGTCCATTTGTTAATCGTTTGTGAGTCTCTTCATAGTACTGCTCACATTCGATCTCGCCAGCAGTTAGGCTTCGTTTAGGATGCAATTCTTCGGATTCCCAAAAGCATTTTAATTGCTTGTCTATCTCTGCTAATGTGACGTAGCTATTTAACCGTGTCACCTTCATGCTGTTGTTTTGAGTTAGACGATCAGATATGATCCATCCTAGCTCTGATCTTTGCGCTATGCACTTATGATGCGGATCTCTTTTTATGCCTTCTAACATGATTTCTCCATATATGTCGGCACCTATTAAAAGATCAATAGGTCCTGGAGTGTTGAAAGTAAGGTCGGCTAGAATTACTTATTTTTCTAATTCGCTGTCTTAACCCAATGTGTTCTTGTCTGGAAATGGTTTGGTGATAGTTCCCAGAACTAAAGCATTAACTTGAATCTTGAAAATCGATGGAAATCTGGAACTTACTTCTATTGCTATCTGTCGATTGGCTGGGGTAGAGTAAAACTACCGAACATATTCTGTATTTTTATTAGGGCTGTTGCTAAAAGTACCGGGCCACTATCATTGTCGAGTGTTGAGATGTTCAGCTTTCCAATACTGTTTTCTTGATTTTTTACATGTAGCAACGTATGATGTCTGCCTTTGCAGGTAAAACAACTCAGGTTGATGCTGCAATTTGTTGTCGAATGGTTTTGGCTGAGACAATTTCTGCACAAATTGTGCAGCGTGACCATCTGATTTCTTTCAGAAATGCTTAAATCTTTGAAACGTTGGCATGATTCGGTCCTGTGATGATGATGTTGATTGCTGATAACAATGATAATGGTGCATGCAGGTAGTGATAATTGTGAACACAAAATATTCCATGTTGAAATATTCTGGAAAATGGACATTCACAGACAAATTTGAAATCTGGAAAATGAAGATTTAATTCTTTGCAAAATGGAAGATCCAGAATTTTGTGTTTAAATATTCCGGAAAATGGAGATTTGCATTATAATTTTAATATTAAATCTCCACTTCGGCGCGCCGCGTACCAAAATTAAGAAATTAATATTTAATTTTAAGAATATAATGAACATCTACATTTTCCAGAATTCGCACACTCTATATTTTGAGCTATAATAGCTCATTCACAATAAAATATGTAATAAGTGGCCAATATTTTATATAAAAATGAACTGTAAGCAATATCCTAAATTGCTGATTAGTCCTTCCTTTGAAAATGTCCATTGTCTCTTCATTTGGGAATACGTTCCACTTTTCTTAACTTGGTCTAGGAATTTTAATCGTCCGAATTTTATTTCGGTGATGCCAATCGTACCACGGTTAAGCCGTTTTGGCATCAAAAGCAAGTTGCAAATGTACGATTTAATTAAACAACAACCTGGCACAATGGTCAAAGCCAACGTCAGAGGAATATTATTATAACATCACGTTTACCATTACCAGCGTCATCGAATTTCATCAAAATCGGTCAAGAAATAGCCAAGTTACAGGCTAATTGGCCATATTCACAAATTTCCTCTAATAATCATTTAAGAATTCCATTTTCATCGTACCTGTCCAATTTCATTTTTTATTAATGTTATTGTTTAAATCGTAGATTTTCATATTATTTTAATTTAAATTTTTCAGTTCGTATAAATTTTGGAATATTTTACGCCGATAAAAATAATATTTTTCGGTTATCAAGTATAGAGTTAAAAATATACCGATCCCTTTAATGCGTTCGTTTTTTTGCTCAGAAAATATCCGGATATTTTTTATCCCTTGTCATCAGCGAACACTAGGCGTGTGTATTTTTCTATTGCGGGTTGCTCTAACTGGCACGCAAAAATTTTGTCGGGCAAACATTTATCTTCATCTACATCGGACTTTAGTATGACAATCTACACATTTTTTCTAATATGGCGCATACTCGAAAAATAATTTCAGTAACTTTGATTGTAATTTTGCAACAGAAGAACTTGACGGACATATAATTTTCTCATATTTTGGTAATTTTCCCCCCTCCATAACAGAAGGCAAACAATCGACGTAGCCTATTTCGTAAACAAATTTCCCCTTCCGAATAAAATATTTTGAAATTGCATGCGATCTTGCTGACAAATTTTCAGCAGAATATTTACGTAAACTCGCAGTGAGTGCGAGTTTACGACCATTATCTGATGAAAAATTTTCAGCAGATT
This sequence comes from Tipula vernalis, assembly GCA_958295665.1. Taxonomy (NCBI): domain Eukaryota; kingdom Metazoa; phylum Arthropoda; class Insecta; order Diptera; family Tipulidae; genus Tipula; species Tipula vernalis. The sequence continues at coordinate 24,816,710 of OY282558.1, read as the reverse complement.
CAATATATTTTATATGGAAAATAAAAGAATTATGTTCGGAAGGAGAAATTTGTTTACAAAATAGACTACGTCGATTGGTTGCCTGTTGAAAATTTTTCATCAGAAAATGGTCGTAAACTCGCACTGAAGCTGCGTACATGCTATACATTTCTTGTGAAAAAAATGTACACCGCGAAGTTAGCTGTATGAGTTGAATTATTTCCAACTAGAACAAAAAGTTCTCACCAGGGTAACCAATTTTAACTAAAAATTATACTATTTTGCTAACTTCGTGGTGTATACATTTTTTCACCAGAATTGGAGCATATACGCACCTTCACTGTGTATTATTACTGCAAATTTATTGTAACAAACCGTCTTTGGTAACGTTTTATCGGGTAGACTCAACGGCTGGAAGGGTCCTCAACACATAGACTCATGGCTCGTACGAATCATACGGACAATAAGAAAAAAAAAAAATAATATCCCTGGCAAATGCAAAAGGGCCACCCTCGAGAACTCATCATCATCAGTTAACAAAAAAAAACTCACTCCATTTTTTTTAACAACTTCAATGGATTCAATTAACTTTATTGAATAATAATTTGTAGCTAAGAATAAATAATAACACTAAAGAAATTTCGCTTTGCCCAAGCCATACAAAAAAAAAAATAGATTTTGAATTGAACGTAGTAGATTGGAAAATAATTATGATAAAATATAATTAAATAACAAAAATTTTTATTAAAAAAATTCACCCATATCGTCGCCAAAGGGTACCCTGTAGCGTCTTTAAATGGTTGCAAAGATGTACCTGAAACTTTAAATTCGTTTCCAACAATACGTGTTCTAATTTATACTTATCAAACTGATTTTACTTTAAATAATGAATATTGTAACACCGATGGCTGCTCGTTCTGCTAGACGCGGAGTGAGTGACTGAGCGATACTTCACTACAGCAAGGGTTATTGACCTTTCCTATACGAGGATTTAGTCTGCAGATGAAGTGGTACGATGGTGGCTCCGACTGGAGAGGATGAGGAACGGCTTAGAAGAGCAGGACAACTCGAGTGACGTCACGGTATGGCAAGGTTATTGACCTTCCACTCTTTGAATCGAGGGGTTTTAATCCATTGCGTGTCAGCGTGAGTGTAAGAATAGACTCGTTGAGTCGTTGGCGTCGGTTTCCCACTCCAGTACTAACTGTTTGGTGGTTATTTTATTTTATTTTACATATGTCTGAATTACACAATATTCTAGCGAATTTATACACATTATACAAAAATTTAAATAAACGAAGTCGTCATTAAGGCGCTTTCATTTGTTACACGGCCCCCTTCCGGCTTGCGAACGTCCCGTCGCAATTTATGGTGATGCTGTATTTCCGAGATAATGACCCAATCTGTCGACGTGCACCACTTTTGCTCTGCCAGCGGGTTTCTTTACGCGGACAATCAAGTCGTTCAGTTTTCCAATGATTTCGTACGGTCCATCCCAATCGCATTGCAGTTTAGCGTAAAAACCAACTCGCTGGACGGGGTTGCATAACCACACCAAATCTCCTACGCAAAACTGGATGGGGTTTGTTTTGGAATCGTATTGTCTGACCATCTTGTTGGTTGCGAGATTAAGATTTCCGCGAGCGAACTCGTGAATGCGATCCATCCGCTTTTGGAGAGTACCGGAATAATCGTCGGCCGTCAATGTATCAGGATTTGATCCTACCAACATGCACCCTGGTAAGCGCAGCTTTCTTCCTTGTAGCATTTCGGCGGGGGACACATTCGTCGACCTCATGAACCGACGAGCGATACGCCAACATGAACAATGGGAGCAGTCGGTCCCACTCGCGCTGATTGTCTCCAATGAATTTGGCTAAGTAATCACCCAAGGTGCGGTTATGCCGTTCTACCATTCCATCAGATTGCGGGTGCAGTGGTGTGGTTCTCATCTTTTTAGCACCTAGAAGTTCCATTGTCTTGGTGAACACAGCCGCTTCGAAATTTCTACCTAGGTCCGAATGGATTTCGAGAGGTACACCATATCGAGAGACAATCTCGTGGGTCAATGTCTCGGCTACAGTTTCAGCAGTCTGGTCTGGTATTCCGATGACCTCTGACCACTTCGTAAAATAGTCCATAATGACTAACGCGTAACGGTTTCCTTTATCCGTGACTGGAAGTGGACCCTTGATGTCAATCCCGATTCTTTCGAAAGAGGCGCCAACTACATAACGCTTCATTCGCCCACGAGTTCGGCGATGCAGACCTTTCCGTGTGGCACATACGTCGCATTTCCGGTACCACTGTTCGATATCACGGAGCCATCCTTGCTAATAAAATTTCTCCCGGACTCGCTGTTTGGTTTTCGTTACGCCAGAATGCCCTGAGGTTTTCCCATCATGTGCATCCATTAAAACCTCCTCGATCATGGATGGCGATAGTAAGGTCTGAAAAATAGTGGAAGTTCCGTCAGCTGATTCGAACTTACGTTTTAGGAGCCCATCGTGAAGTACAATCGAGTCCCATTGTGCCCAATATCCTTTGGTAATTGCAGGCAGTGTAGAAATTTCTTCCGATGTCGGCCGGTTGTCTTGCTGCTTCCAGTCATAGATTCGTCCTATGACGGCATCTTGCTGCTGGGCTTTTATGAAACGTGCTTCTCCCGTATCTAGTCTCGTCGCTTGAACGGTGAATTCTGCTTCGCGGTTCTCGATTGTGAAAAAGCGTCGGCGTTTCCATGTTTCTGGCCAAGGCGATACTGGATCTCAAAATCGTATTGTTGTAAAATTTCGATCCATCGAGCAACTTGGCCTTCAGGCCTTTTAAAATTCAGCAGCCAGGTTAACGACGCATGATCTGTACGCACGGTAAATGTTGGCCATACAAATAGGAATGGAAGTGTTGGAGAGATTTCACGACAGCTAATAATTCCCGTCGGGTGGTGCAGTAATTTCGTTCCGCATTCCTCAACGTCCGCGAAAAGTTGTCGATAATTTTCTCGTTGCCCTCTACTTCTTGCGATAAAACGCCGCCAATCCCGGCAAGACTTGCATCAGTGTCAACGATGAAAGGTTTATCAAGTTGAGGATTTGCCAAGATCGGTGTCGTTCCATTCGAATTTTCGCTGTTTTTCCGTCAATTCGAACAATGGCTTGGCGATGGAAGCGAAATTTCTTATGAATGTGCGGTAGTATGAACAGAGGCCCAAAAAACTGCGCATGTGTGACTTTCCTTCTGGACGCGGCCAGCTGCGGACCGTCTCTATTTTGGTAGGATCTGTTCTAATACCTTTATTACTAACAATATGTCCTAGGTATTGGACTTCCTTCTTGAATAGGTGGCATTTTTTCGGATTGAGCTTCAAGTTTGCCGCTCGTAGCCTCTCGAATACCTGTTGCATCTTCTTGGTTAGTTCGTCGATGTCTTTTCCGTAGACGATTATGTCATCTAGATAAACCAGGCACGTTTCCCATGGAAGCCCTGCAAAAACCATCTGCATTAATTTGGAGAATGTGGCAGGAGCGTTGCACAGGCCAAAGGGCATTACGGTGAACTGCCAAAGGCCATCTCCGGTCGAAAACGCAGTCTTAGGCCTGTCTTTTTCCTTCAATTCAACCTGTCAATAACCGGATTCTCAATCAAGGGTCGAAAACCAGCAAGCGCCTTTCATGGAATCCATAAAGTAACATCAATTCGAGGTAAAGGAAACGAGTCCTTCCGGGTGACATCATTCAATCGCCGGTAATCGACGCAAAACCTTAGGGACCCATCGTTCTTCCGGACAAGCACGATGGGAGACGACCAAGGGCTGACAGCTGGCTCGATGACACCTTTGATTTTCATGTCAGTCAATAGGTTGCTTATTTCACCCTGTTTTGCAATGGGTATTTTTCGCGGTGGTTGCTTTATTGGACTGGCCTCTCCTACTTCTATTACATGTTTAGTAAGAGTCATTTTCCCGTAGTCCCCGGGGAATCTAGCAAATACGTCTCCATAACTATTTAAAAATTGTGTGACCGAATAGTGTGACTCTCTTGGTATTCCGTTCAGAGATCGTTGGATTACTTCGTCGATTTGGTTTTGCGAAGCCGGGTCCCACTTTCCCGGAGGAACGATTTCTGCCCCTTTCATCTCGCCCACATAGGTGTTTTCTGGAAGGATCTTCATCTGATCTGTGCTGTTAGCTATTCGCACATGCTGAAGAAGGCTACTTGCGTCAATGAGTCCTCGTGCGATCATAATTCCCTCCAACAGATTGGACGTTTCTGGGTGCTCGATCACGTAGGTCCCTAAGCTGGTCGTGGCTAGTTTCACAGAGACAAACATTTCTGATCTAGGGAGTATGTTCACTCTTGACGAAGTCGCCTTTGGCCATGGATTGATTTGGCCATGGAATTTCTTCAGGAAGTTTGTTCCGAGTATCACATCGTCTCTTATATCGGCAATAACAAAACTTGCCGGCTGTGCGAACTCTCCCAGTTTTACAGTTAGGTCGACGATACCGCGGACCGGGCAAGGATCTCCAGTCACTGTCTTAACTCGTAAGTTGCATGGTCGTATGATCGTAGGCCTTAGTTTATGAAAATCGCTGTTCACTAAACTCACTGTAGCACCGGTATCGATGACGAATGTACACTTACTCTGGTTGAGAAGTCCCTCGGTTGTCAAGGAGGCACCGTTTGTTGCTTGTATTGTTATTTCCTCTGGGGCATTATAATTTTCTTTAGCCGCTGGGTGCCCTATACCAGCGATTAGTTTTCGTTTTCCGATGGTGTATTGGTGCTCGTGTTTGGTGCACAGGAGCAGGATTTATCGATGTTCTCTTCTTTATTTTCGGTGGGCGTTCTTTGCTTCCCCTTATATCGATATCTGGACCTCCTTCGTGGAGCTAATTCAGTACCGGTGTTGGGCTCGAGAGTGACTTCGTCGACGATGGTTCCCGTAACTTCTTCGAGAATGGTTTCTCGCACACTCCGCTGGTTCATGCGGGTCGCACATACATGTTTAGTAAGAGTCTTTTACATGTTTAGTAAGAGTCGTTTTGCCGTAGTCCCCGGGGAATCTAGCTAATAAAATCTTACACTCGACAGGAAAATTCCGGAAAAAAATTGTATGATGCGATATCGTTGACCAATTATAGAACTTAAAGTAAAACGGGTCAATTTAGTAAAACGAATTACACCCAAAAAAAATATCACTTAAGAAAGGTGATCTCACCGATTGAAGAAAAATCAATTCTCATTAGAATTTAATATGTTATCACTAGTCTCACTTCAAAACTTTGCCCGGGCAGTTATAAAAATATTTATTGAATTAATTTTTCACTTTCCTTAAGACTTGTTCGCGGTGGCCTCACTTATGACCAATCCTTTACCATGCAACAAAAAAAAAATAATCTTCCGTTTTCGGGTATATTTGTACACATACATAAATACCTTATTGCTTTACATAGATAGAGTAATATCCATACGTCTGTATTTCCAAATTCAGTACACCCACACCTCTACCACGAATTTTCAACCCAACTCTAACCGTCAAGCGGGGTAAGATATAACCGTCATAGTATGTCCAAATTACCATCACACGAAGACAACAGAAATGTATCATGAAGTAGGAAGGGAGAAAAAAATAATAACATAGCGTTATCACTATCTATTTGAATGGCATTCTATAATAAATTGCGGATACCACCAACTCGTTTATGTATTGTACATAATAAAAACAAAATTAAATAAAGTTCATTAACCCTAAAGAAGTAGTACATATGATACTTGTACCACGAAATATACACTTACATAATATTTTACCATTATACAGTAGCACCCACCCGTCCTAATCATCATCGACAGGTTGGCAGTGAAACAAAATACTAGTATAAGACAGCTGTAACATCATGGCCATCTGGGAGTTTGAAAAGATGTTTCAACAATTGGAAATTATACCTAGAATTCAAACGAGAGAATATGTTGAAAATAATATGTCGGAGAATATTTTCGATTTTCATAAAATACGAAAAATAATCCATTCATTATTGTACCTAAAACAGTAACGCATTACAAATGCAGTTTTGCAGAAAATAACCACAGTAATTTTTTTTGGAAAATTGGCCATTTATTTAATTCTTGTTACTTTTCGAAATTGGATAATATATCTAGAATCTAGTTCAAACGACTCTCCTGTCAATCCTATTCCTTTGTTTAGACGAACTTGAAAATTCTTAGTGCGGACAATTATTTTTAAATATTAATATAATTAATAAAATAAAATTTTTATTACATTCATTATCTTTGTATAAATACTTTAAATTATAAACATTATTTTAAAATGGAAAAGTTGGATAAAGGTTGTAATATTTTGTATGAGGTATATGTGGGTAAATCGTTGGCAGAATTGGATTCGAAATCAGAAAATTTCCCAAGCGAAAAGTTTAAAAGCTTACCAATATTAAAATTAACCAAATGCTGTCAAACCTTACTGATGGTCGCAAAGCATTCATATGATATGACTGACGAGGAAATGGCTTACATCAAATACAGTCGTTATTTCAAATTAGCAGATATGATTCGTGCCTCACCAAAGTATGAAAAATATAAAAATACGATTAGCGATATATTACGGTCGACAGAGGAACCTACAGTAAGTGAAACTCGATTTAAGGACGTAATTGCATCTCTAGAGTCCCGGTACAAAAAAATAGCGGCCTATGAAAAGGAAACAGGCAAATTGATAGAAATGGTAAATCCGTATAAAGAAATATCAGTTGTAGACGAACCCGAACAAAGTGGTGAGTGGTGTTATACACTACGACGGTACATCACCTGTAACGAATTAAACAAAATGCTTCTAAAAATGTATTCCAATACAACGGAACTACTCTTAATTGATTGTCGACCGTATAAAGATTATTTCGAATCGAGAATTAAGCATCCTGCTATTATAAATATAGACGAAGAACAAATTAAGATAGGTGAAACTGTTACACAGTTAACAAGCACCTTAACTCCCCATGATAAGGATATATGGAAAGGCAGGAAACTAATAAAAAACGTAGTAATTATTGATTGGAATACCAATGAAAAAGAACCGATTAATGATTCACCACTTCACATTTTGATGTCGGTTTTAAGTCTTTATGATCCTTATGTTGAAAGTGGAAGGTTGAAATTTTTAAAAGGTGGTTATGAAGAATTTCTTACTCGATTTCCACAACACACGTCGAATTCAAACGTTAAATCGCCGCCAAGAATTTGTCCACCTAAAGAAGAAGAAAACGAGTATCCTTCGATTAATGATATAGTAATGAAAGAAGAAACGTTTAATGTACAAGTAAAAACTGTTTCAGTCCCAGATTGTGAAACAAGTCCCGATATTATAAAGAAAGTTCTTGTAAAACAAATGAGCGAATATATTGAGAAGCGTGAAGAATTGGCCGATGAATATGTAAATATAGAGAAGAAGCGGCAAGTTATAGAAGTGGCAATAAAAGAAGCGCTAATCGAGCAAGAATGTGCTCAAGATGAACAGACCAAGGAAGAGATTATTGAAAATGTAACAAAATTAGAATATGATGTTATGCTGGTGGAGAGTGCGGAACACGATATTGCAAACGAGAGCATAAATTTAAGAGAGAAAATTAACGAAGAGCAAACAAATATTACAGAAGAAGCTGTATCAAACGAAAAAATTAAACAAATTGAGGAAAAGGAACGCGAAGCACAAAATTTAAATGAAATGAATGAAAAGTTGGCACAAGAAAAGCGATTGTCGGAAACACGTGAGACAACACCAGTTAAACCACCGGCAATAGATCCATCGCCGGCCACGATGCCCTCTGATGACCAGAAAGATTTACAGGCAGATTTGCCACAGCCTAATGTAGTTCTTGATCGAGGTTTAACCGGACTAAAAAATTTGGGCAATTCTTGTTACATGAACACCATTATGCAATGTATTAGCAATACAAACTCTTTAACCATTTGCTTCCTAGACAAAATGTACAGGAAATACATGAAAAAGTGCATTACACCAGAAATTTTGATTACGGAGCATGTGGCAAATTTGGTACGCAGTCTGTGGAGTGGAGAATTTACAAAGATCTCTCCGACGGTAACTTTGGAAACGGTTTTAAAAATTTATCCTAATTTTGTACAATACCGGGCTGAGGACGCCCATGAATTGCTACTTTTGTTAATAAATTCTATGCATAATGCTTTAAAAGGAATGCCACAACAACCCTCGTCACCTAAAGGCACTTCACCGGAAAAGGCTTGGCTGAATTTCATATTAGGGAACGAAAGCATAATATCGAATTTGTTTTTTGGCCTAATGAAGAATACTATAAAATGTAAGGCGTGTAGTTATGAGAATCGGAGGTACGAGGAATTTAGTGATATAGGCTTGGAGCTACCAGAAGGGAAGGTTAATCAGCGTTTTACACTTGCCGATTGTCTTAATCTTCATTTTAATGGTGAACTACTTATGGACTGGAGATGCTCTCTTTGTGGCCAAATGCAAGGTGGTGTTAAAAAATTAGATATTGTACGACTACCGTCTGTTTTAATCGTGCATTTGAAGCGTTTCCATGCAACTTGTAAAGGAGAATCTCAGAAAATAGAAAATTTCATTGATTTTCCGTTAGAAAATTTACAAATGAAAGATTATATAGCACCCAGCGAAGTACATAATATCCAACATAATCATACACTCAATGGTGAATATAAATTGTACGCCATCGCAAATCATTACGGGACATTAACCAAAGGTCACTTTACGGCATGTTGTTATAATACTATTCTTAAAAGGTGGTATCATTTTAATGATCACATTGTGACTTTGGCGAAAAAAAATGAATTGGTATCAAGTGCGGCTTATGTTCTATTCTATACAAAATTACCCGATACGGAACCACCACCCAACCTATAGAGATGATGAATGATAATTTGTTATAAAGATTAGGGAATACTTATATTTTATATGAATAAGCTTTGAGCTTTCAAATTTATACAAATAAAAAAAAAATTCAGGTTACATATTTAATAGGGTTCTGCAAGTCAGTTCGCATTAAGTGGTTATTTACCATTTAGAATTTTCTATTGATGAACGATTATAAATTGGATCTTTATAATACCTGGAGTTTTATAAATTTTGGGAACTTGCTTTGGATTATTTCTTCGAAAAACCTTCTATCCAAAGATACCCACGTTTAATATATAATTGAGTGACGGTTACCGGCTCTCAAGAAAATATGCAATGACTTTGCAAATTTTTTTCACAGTTCGTTTGATGTTTCTGTTACTAATAATAATGTAGGTCCTCCAGGTTTCCAATTAGCTATCTGTTTCTATGCAATTCAAGAATTTTGATTTACTTAATCATCTCTCTGCAGCGCAATATTGGCGACCAGATCGCTGACTAAATTCGCGAATACTTCGCTCATGCGTCGATTCTATCCGCTGGTACTGGCTTGCTTTCTTCCGAGAAATCGACTTCAACTCTTCCAATTATTCGGTTTGCCACCGTGTATCGTCCTTCTATCGCTTCAACAAATTAAATCAAACCATATTATTCGGATGATTAAACCGAAGTTTAAGTTTTAATTATCGCAGTTCGATACCCCTGTTGAGAAAGCTGTTATTGCCGATTTCGTCAATAACAACTTTGGTATTTCTAATGCTGCAGTTATCAAGTTGATATCAAAATAAAGTATGTCTGTAATAATTGTGGCTTTATTAAAAATCAAATCAAATAAAATACAAAAAAAAAAGGATCTATGTAAAACCTTGGATAACAAAATGTGAATTGTAATTTACTAAAAGAATTGCAGAACGAAGACATGAAGTACTACATCAAGTATTTGAGAAACGATGATGAATGAATCATTGGGCGCATCTAGCACACGTAGAGTCTACCGAAAATACGTAGACTCTACAAGTCTACATGTGCTGGATGCAAAAAATCTCAGTAAAAATATGTAGACTCTACGAGTTTTAGTGAGACTAAAAATTTTAGTCTACATTTTTATGTAGATTATTTTGGCTTGAGACTTGGATTTTTTTTGACATTTGTATTACTAGTTCATGTTTATAAACCAAAACATGGAGGATTATCAACAGGATTCAACTTTTTTAAAACTTCCTCCAATTTAATTATTTGGTAAAAATTAAAAACAACTCACAGAAAAATGTCAATTTAATTTATTACGAAATTTCAACAAGAATCCAATACAAAAACCAAAATAGTTACGTAGATATTTACATCCAGCACATGTAGAGTCTACAAATAAGATTAGTCTACATTATAGACTATCTCAAATGTAGACTCTACGTGTGCTAGATGCGCCCATTTGCTTTTATTTTAGCAAAATTTCACCATTAATTAAAAAGCAGGATACACAATTATGTAAAGCAATATCTGTAAAAGACAGCCCCTGCATACTTTGAATTTATAATGCCAGCTATTTTAGTGTACATGGCCACTCTTTTCTTTCTGTTTTTGTAATCAAGATGTTTTTGGTTAAACAGAATTCCGCTCTGCTCTTATTCGACGATAAGGCTTTTTGTTTGCTGAACGCTCCAATTATACTTTTCTCCCATCTATAGTAAACGTCAAAAATATAAGATCACATTTTGATTTTTAAAGCTATCTTTGATAAAATATACAACTCGCACTATCATTTATCATTGATAAAGATATTTGATCAAACATATTTGGCATAGAAAAATGATAGTGTGATTCGGGCCTTAGACCCGAGGAAATATCGACCCTGCTCTAGCCGTTATTGTGTAACAAACTGTGACCGAAAACCGGGAAGTAAACTGTAATCGTACTAGCTTAATCACAATTTATTACCACAGTACTTCTAGTATCCGAGGTAAAGCCAAGTCTTTCGCCTAGGTGTTCTGAACCACGATTATGATATCATAATAATCTGCGAGACCTTTTGCTTACTTTCAATACATATTCTGAAGAATACTTCTCACCTGAATATGTCGTTCACAGATAGGATATATACCGCCAATGCAGTGTATGATCTCTACAGATCAGACTGGGTAATTTAGATCAACTTATCGTTGTGACTGGGGTGACTTTAATCTGCCCGATTTAGCTTGGCTTGCTGTTGATGGCATCCTTGAATCGTTTTCGACTGGCGAAAGGGCATTATCCATAATCAAATACCTTGCTAGCATGAGATGCTAAGCAGCTAAACCGTAATAGCAACAGCCAGCGGAAATACCTGTACCTGTTATTTGGTATAACATCAAGTATACCGAGGTTTCTACATGTCTGTGAAACTGATTCATTTCTAATAATTTTTGAACGAATTTCTTAGCAACTCCAATTTTTGTCTATGAAGTAAAAACATGAAATTTTACTTGGTTTAGAAAAAGGCGTTTCGGCCAATAAATTGGCCAAGCAATAATCAGCGCATCGATCTACGATAACTCACATCAAACAAAATCAAGTGAATATAGCCAATTTTATTTGTAAAACCAAAGTGGGCCCTTGTAACCATAAAACTTTGAAAGCTCCAGAATTCCCAAAAATGAGGGAAGCTCTATATAAATAGTTTTGCAACCAACGCTCAATCACAATCCTATTTCATCTTCCGTTGTTCAGTGAAAAAGAAAAATAATTCATAATAAAACAAAAAAAAAAAAAATAATTCGGAGTTTTTTGCTAATAGTGGATGGTTTAAAAATTTCAAGAATCGCTACGGAGTTCGGTTTTTAAAAATTGCAGGTAAAAAGTTATCTAACAACAGTCAGGCGGTTGACCTGTTTGTTGTCAAATTTCACGATAAAATAAAAGAACTAGATGTCATCGATGATCAAGTTTATAACGCCGATGAAAGTGGCTTATTTTGGAAACTTTTACCGGACACCATATTAGTTAAAATCACTGAAAAATCTGCGCCTGCGGGCGAAAAGTTAGTAAAGAAAGAATTATTTTCTTAACCTGCACCAATTGTTCGGGTACACACAAAATAAAATTGTTTGTCATTGGGACGGCTCAAAAACCGAGAGCTTTTAGAAATTTTTTCCAATCACCAATTGTTTATAGAGGAAATAAGTTCGCTTGGATGATATCAATTTTATTCCAATCTTGGTTGGAAAGCACTTTTGTTCCTACGGTATACGTTTCATATGGATTCAATTATTAATATATTTTAGGTTAAAAAGTTTTTAATTTCTAAAAATCTTCCTAAAAAAGTTGTACTTTTGTTGGATAATACAGCCTGTCATCCTCGGGATTCCAATATAATAATTGGCGGATTAAATATATCAATTGTGTGCTTTCCATCGAATTGTACCGCTTTACTACAGCCGATGGACCAAAATATAGTAAACCTAACAAAGGCTAATTATAAAAAGAGTTTACTAGCACATCTTGTAGCGGTCGGGGACGGTGATATAGAAACGGCAATTAAAGCTTTTAATTTAAAATAGGCTGTAATTTTTGCTGAAAATTTTGATGATGCTTAGATCTCTCGAGTGGGATTCAGAGGACGACATACCGCTGGAGAGCTTCACACTAAAAATTTCAAAATGAGAGATTGGATGTCGAAGTTTTGCAGACCTTATTAGGGCAAGTATTACCTGCAGTTGAATATTCTCCCCAAGAAGTAAATGAATGGATCGAAGAATTTAATTTACCCACCCCAATTGTTTCGGATGACGAAAGCGGTTATAGTGATCTTCTAACAGAAGAATCTATGAATAAACCACAAGTAAAAGTGGGAGATGCTATTTTAAGCTTTACAACTTGTCTGGAGTGGGCTTAACAAAATGAAATCTGGAATGAATTTGAAATCCATACACTGTTAATTTTTGTTAATTTATTTGATTATAATTAATTTTTTTGTTTAAGAATACATACACAAGAATGTAGTATGTTTGTATGCACGTATATAATAAAATGTGTTTTACATACTATTTAAACATAGCGATTTTTTTTTCGGCGTGGGGTTGGTTCTTAATGGAGACTTCTTCCATGAAGGGTGTGCAAGCGAACAATTTTTTTGACACGACAGTTATTTGTAGTGTGTAATGTTGCATGTTGCATATTTTTAATTTAAATGTTCGATAATTGCGACATATTCGGTAGTTGCAATTGGTTTGGTTTTAATTGTGTTGCGTAAACCGAGCTATTACTGTAAACACTATTTTGGTGTTTTTTTACCGTTATTCAAAAGTGATCCTGATCCCCATCGTATAATAATTGGCTAAATGTTTTAACTTGGCAAAGGACTTACCAAGATAGTGTCTATACCAATTTGTCTAGCAAACTCTGTGAATAGAGATACAGTAGTAGAAATAGTGAGCAGTTTTAATGAAAATATTTAATTGAATCTTGGCCCAAAAATGTTCCTGATCCCTATCGTATGGTTTTTGGGCTAATTTTAACTTGGCATTGGACTTTGTGAATAATATATCTTTATAGATATATTCGTCTATTATATTTTTAAAATTTTTATATACATATGTACAATACATATAAAGTTCTTTAAAATATTCTTTTTAGTTTTTCAGAGTCTTTCTGTGTTATTAATACGTATAAATGATTATTCGGGCTGAAAGGCTTTTTACACTGAATTTAAATGCTTTTTTCGGGCTAACTTCACATCCGTGGTTTAAAGTTACATCGACTGACACCGGCAACAATTTTTGCGGTTAACGCAACCAATGATTTACCCCACTATTGGTCCGTAGCCTTTGGTCCCGTTCCAATTATTAACCTATTTTTGGAACCTAATTTATTCAATGTAATTTCTTATGTAATAACATTTAGGTTCCATAAATAAGTTAGTAATTGGAAAAGGGCCTTAGAAGGCAAATTGTTTCTTAGCTAGATAAGAACGATCTGTTTTTATAAAATAAAATACTTTTTGATATGCGCGTATAAATATATGCGATATGAAACACAACAAAAGTAGATGTCTCCAGTAGGCTTCTTGGACTAAAATTTGAAAATTTGAAATCATTGTGCATACAAATAAAATTAACTATCAAACAATTTGAAATACATATAAACCTAAATTATTTAAATACATTTTGATACATAAAAATGGTGCAGTGTTGTGTTGTTCCGCAACGTAAATCGAAAAATTAGCCGGTACATAAAATTCCATCAACTCCAGCTAATAAGCAAATGATGACGGGAAGGTTACGGACACTTAAAATTGGCAAGAAACCAAAAAAGCATGCCAAAGTTTACAGCTTGCATTTTATCGAATCGGATTATAAGCCAAAAGAATTTATAAATTAGTCACTTGCTAAAAACTAGCCATAAATCGCAAATTTCGAAATATATTGGGCCCAGAACGTGTCGTATTGTAAATGATGTCAAATTTGCTCGGATTAACCAAAATTCGGAGGTTTCTATGCCAGAAATTAATAATATAGGGAGCAATCGAACTCAATCTTCCTAGACCTCCCAATTAGTGGCAATAGCGCTTTCTTTTGATCGTTTGTCGGAGGAGCAATTTAAGCCATACATCGAGCTTACTTCCGGTAGTTTCGAAATTTTATATTCGTTTCTGGCTCAATTTTGATAAATATTTATCAAAAACGGATCAACTAATACTGCATCTGATGAAATCTAGACAGAACGTAATTTTCTCCATAATCGGTGGTATGTACGGTTTGTTTTTAATTATCACCCGGAAAATATTTATTCCCTGGGGGTCAATTCTCGTTCTATGAAAAGTACAATGAAAAGTTTTTTCAGTGAGAAATACACATTTCCGATTCATGTTCCATGAGAAGGAGAAAAATGACGTCAAAATCTTTTCATATGAATAAAACTTTCTCACCGACCATTTTGGCGGTGAGAACATCATAAATATGGAAATATAATTCTATAAAAACTAAATTTGTATTTTTTGCATTAAATGTGCATTGAAACTATAATATGATTCACTTTAAACTTAACTAATAAGTAAATCTATTAAAAGCTATTCCGTTTATTTAAGAAAAGCCTCCAAATAATTAATTTAGTTAAGTTTTAAAAATAATTTGGTCATTTTTATAATTTATTTTAATTTTGACAGGCAATGACGAAAACTGATTAACTAAATCTACTTTATCATTTATTTAGCTAATATTTAAACCAATTGTTGTATCAGCTAGCGGAAATATACATGAAACTCGAAAAAATATGTGTTTACAGTGTAGCTTACTATGGAAATAACTTATTCAGCGTTTTTCTCACGATTCTTTTTCATTTGGACATCGAGAATCGCTTATTGTCGTTGTGTGAAATGTTATAAATGAAAAAGACTTGATGGAATCAAAATGAAAACTTTTTTTTCATTAGGTTTTTTCATAAAACGAGAATTGACCCCCTGGACGCGTATTATGAATCCTGCATATAAAACAGTTAACTTGTGCTACGATATAAAAATCCAAATGCCTACATGGTAATATTAGATTGGAATATAAATGAGAAAGGAAATGTAACTTTCTGTTCCGATGTATTCTGCGGTTCAGTGAGTGATCGTGCTGTATTCGAATTCTTATAATATTACTTTTTAAATCACTTTTTAATTCCTTTTTAATCTTTACTCTATCGCTTTCCAAATACTAATAATCCAATTCGATTTCGTTTGCCTTTTTATATACACAAACCAAACTTCTAGAAAGCTCATGACTTTTCCTGTTAGAATAGCGCAGAAACATTTAAAACAATTTTTATCATGGAAAATTCCATTTCAGTACAGTTAAACATTGAGCTATTAATTTAACTTATTCTATTACACACTAGGTGTCACCGTCATAATATAATTGACTGACGGTTACTGGCTTTTTCACAGTTCGTTTGATGTATCTGATACTAATAATAATGTAGGTCCTCCAGGTTTCTAATTATCTGTGTCCATCCAACTCAAGATTTTTGATGATCATCTCTCTGCAGCGCAATATTGGCGACCAGGGCCCCTATTCTGGTAATTCCCGGGGAATAGAAATTTTAAATTTTGTTGCAATATTATTCCCTTTTCTCCAAAGTGTATTCTGGTGTTCGGGAAAATTTTTAATTGGGAAAAAATCATTCCCAATTACTGCACTTTTGACGTTTGTTTTTACACACTGATTTTATGAAAGAATTGATGGGGAATAGATTTTTAACGAAAATGTTTGTTTAGATGTATGTAGCTGATATTAATAATTAGTAATATTAATATTGTTTGTAAGGGTTAAATTACGTAATAATTTTAAAGATAGCTAACTAAATTACTTACTACCCCTGTATATTTATTCCCCAATTGACAGAATCCACTTTTGGAACATGGGGAATAAAAAGTTGGAAATATGTATCTGGGAATAACTGCTGTAAAAAAAAATATTCCCCGTTCCCCGGGAATTACTAGAATAGAGCCATAGATCGCTGATTAAATTCGCGATTGCGTCGACTCTATCCGCTGGTACTGGCTTGCTTTCTTCCGAGAAATCGACTTAAACTCTTCCAATTATTACATTTGCCACCGTGTATCGTCCTTCGTTCGCTTTAACAAATGAAATCAAACCATGTTTTCTGCCTAATATTTTTGGGATGATTAAACCGAAGTTAAAGTTTTAGTTATCGAAGTTCCCTGAATTCTGTAGCCTTTATTGTGGAAGAAACTGTGACTGAAAATCGAGAAGTAAGCTCCGATCGTACTAGCTTTACCTTAATTTATTACCACAATGCTTTTACTACACGAAATAAAGTCAAGTCTTTCGCCTAGGCATTCTGGCCCACGATTATGATATCATAAAAATCTACGAAACCTTGCTTACTATCAATACGTATACTAGAGAATACTTCCCGCCTGACTTACAACGAGCTTAGAGGAGGGTATTAATTGCTGTTAAAGATTCTATTCCTAATGAGTTAGTAGCCTGTCATCCTAGTCTTGACGTCATTACAGGTCGTGTCAAATTGGTCAATACCTCTATCGTCGTCATCGCAGTGTTTGCTAACTTATCATTGTGGCGTGAGTGACTTTCAATCTGCCCGATTTAGTTTGGCTTGCTATTGATGGCATCTGCACATCGTTTTCCACTGGCGAAGGGGCATCATAGTCAAGTACTAATGAATTGATACATCTAGAGAAACGCCGCAATATGCGGCCATTCCTTATATAGACGGTATGGGGTTCAATATTATGCCGATTTTGACAGTGCCGGCAAATAGTTTAAAAGCATAAATTTGTCTTTATATAACCAATACATAGTGCGAATCGAGGAGGAATTGACATCTAGTCTAGTGTTCTGGAATTTAATGAATAGTATGAGAAAAGTGGTTAGTTTTCCATCACCTATGTCTTAACAGAACTCCGTCGCTAGTCATACCTTGGAAATCAGCAATATACCAATCGGTAGATTTTTTGCATCAGTATACCAACCAGCTATAGCGGGGGCTTTAATAATTTTAAATTTACTGAGCAAAATGTCCGTGGTTGCTTGCTTAATCTTGATTTTAATAATGGTGCCGAATTCCGTCGAACCTTATTAAGTGTTGTGGCGAGAGTTTGTCCCGTCCAATTACCTTCATATTTAATAAAAGTCTATTTAGTGGTTTTTTACCGGTGTGTGGTTCAGCACCGGTTATATTTAGGCAGATAATGTGGTTCCTTCTTGTGCCAGATTATTTGATAGTTTAAACTGCAGATAGCAACTTGACGTTGTTTATACTGATTTTATGCAAGCTTTTCATAAGGTTGACCACTCATTCCTTATTATCATAATATTAAAGAACCTAAATGATCGGTTCATTTCAATTGAATGGTTGCGTCCTTACATTTCCAATCGCTGGCAATCGGTTAGTCTTTTTGATTCTTGTTCCCAGCGATTTTTTGCGTCATCTGGCATATCTCATGATAGTCATATCGGTTCAGTATTATTAACGTTGTTTATCAGGGATATTGATGACTGCTTTGAGCTTGCCAGCTGTCGCCTGTTAGCCGATGATATAAAATTTTCTCGTGAAGCAGTATGATGGTTAGAACCGATTTTATAGTTGGTCAATTAGTAACACACTGGGACTCAACGTGAATAAATGTAAGACCATTTCATGGTGGTTTGGCGTCTACTGGAGGGGTAGTTGGGGTCAAAGTTGAGTAGAGCAATCTATCAGCTCTATAACCTTTCAGTTCGGTGCGCATCATCAGGTGAGCTGTTCTGGTCATATTTTAGCCAGTCTCAATTAGCAAGTGTACTTGCTTTCCCCTCATGGTGGCCACTGGACCCGATGTTATTCGGCACAGGCTAATCTAACGTTAACGTTAACAGCATACGCCGATAAATAAATGGCTAATAGGATAACCAGGCGCCCTCATTCGGTTATTCATGTCCGACCCGCATCCTTCCTGTACCTAGATTTAGTCTTTTGCAGCAATGTAAATCTAACTAAGGAGTGGTTGTTTGTGTTGATAACTAATAATATTGTTAACCTTTTAGAAATACATGAAACTATAGTTTTATTTAGTTAATGCGGGTCTTCTTTTAAAATTTGGTAATGTGAATTAGCTATATTACTCATGATAAATAATTTACGCAGTTTATCTCATGAAAATTCATTCTTAGTACATGCTCATCCGTAGTCAACTTTGGATTAAATTTAGTTTCACTCTGAATAGATCATTAAAGCTTGTCTATTTGTAATAATCACACTTTTAGTTGTAGTAAGTTTGAAGAAAAATCCTTTAAATGTAATCTGTGTAAACCAACAATTGAACTACATTGGCCTTGGCAAACCGAGGTATCTTCACATGTAATAGGCTTAAGGAATTACTATCAAAACCCAGTTATGCCAATTGCTCTATTTGCTCTATAATTAAACCATATACAAAACATTTTATTAGTCATGTATTAATTTCACATCATAGCAAATTGTGAAACATAAACGCGTATAATCTTAATTCCTTCAAGCGCGCTTAATCTAGTCGGAAAACTAAATATTTTGCCTTTCACAAACTAATTATTGTGCAAAACCAAATTACATAGTAAAAACGGATATAAAATTACCATTTTGCTTAATTATATTTTAATTTTTACAACACAATATTTCGCTAAATATGTTGGTACACAAATATTGTTATACTCGTAGTACATGAAATGAAAACGAACGAAGAAAATTTAATTTTTCTTTTCACATTAAAAATAATATTTTCATTTTTAAGTATGTACGTATATGTCTGTAGAATGCTCTGTATAGAGTAATTACAAAATAACTATGTACAGGGATTATTATATATCGACAGCTATTCAAATAATATAAATTATAAAAATCTTTTGTGTCTTATTTTTCACTTTGTTCTTTCTCCACTTAGCTTTATTCTGAGACTTAATATTTGTTGCCTACACTAAAAATTAATATTGTAAAATTTTTGTTCGGAAAATCGTTTTTTGTTTGATAATATTTAGTTTTCGTTGTTACGAGCTCTTGAAAAATGGTTTGTCAATATTTTATTGTTTTTATGGTATTCATACTGTTTTATGTATCAGAGGGCCCGAATGATCCGGAGCGGTAATAATGAAACATAATGATCGAATATAATGATAGATAGATCATAGACGAATGTTTGAATATAAAAATTCGATCAGTTTATTATAATTATTATTGAAATTATTTGGAACCCATGAAGATTCCCCATGCTGTAAACCCTGGATTCTGTCCCAACTCGCAGATGTGCAATGCAACCTTGTCAAACTGGATCAGTTTAGACCAAGGAAAAGATGGCAGCCTACATTAAAACATTTAATAGCGAAAACTTTCGAAAGCCGGTCAACTGCATAAAATACATAAAATACTATCCACATTATTTTAGACCACAAAACACTACAAACTAAAAGTTTTTCATTTGTTTACATATCGCACGTCCAAAATAATAGTATTACAACTCATATTGTCATAGTTTAGTTTTATTTGACCTTCCTTTTGTTTTAATAGCAAATGAACTTCTGTGAAAATATCACTTGTGTGTATAAAATTATTTGTCATACTCTAATTTTCACGAAAACAAAGTTTAAATTTTTTACTAAACTATGCCATATGAATTTGTCATAGTCTTCTATCAAAAGAACTTATCGTAGTTTTATAAAATTTTACAAACAAACTCAAAATGTTGAATATGATAAGTCAATTTGTCATACGAATTTACATAATACGGAAATAATATCTGAAATTGGAATACTTTGAAAGGAAAATATAATTGGCTCGAATCAAATTGAGTTCGAATCAAATTGAGAGAATTATTCAGTATGTTTGTGGTATTGGTCGGGAGCGAACGTATTTATATACGTATTTAAATGTTTGTTAGAGCGCGTATAATGGTAGGAATGGGCGGAAAAATATGTTACAGTAAGATAACAACTATGACATTTATTAGTAATTTATAAATTAATTAAAAACAAAAGATCTGTGGTAAAACATTTAGATAATCTGTTTGTGTTCAAAGGAGCTTAGTTTTATATGCGATAATACAAATACATTGCGTCATCGCCTGAGTCTAAATTTTTCATCAATTCACCCGCTTCGAAATATGGCATTATGCCGTACACGGCGGTACACACTAACACTATAAAATCAAGATAATTTTTTATCTTCTTATATAACATTTTAAGATAAAACGGTAATATTAACCTAAACCATTTTTCATTTTTGAGTGTGTGTGTTTGCTTGTGTATTTCTTTATTTTCCATTCGAAAACAAACTGAAAATTCGGAAAAATAAGAAAATTCGATAAATAATGAAAAGTTTTCCTTTTCTTTTTTTTGTTATTAATTTATTTTGCTTTAATGTTAAATCTGTTTGATTGTAAATAAAAGAAGGAATCCAAATTTTAGGTGAACACCCTCCTTATATACATACTCGTATATATAGTAAGGAGACGTTTCAATTGGATTTTATGTATGAAATATGGTTATCGATTTGAAAATAATCACCATCAAGTAGTGTTAAGAGATTTTAATCATAAACCGATAAAGTACCTACCCTGTTCTATGTATATGTACATGGACAGTGAGTGAAAAGGGTCAAGTTTTTTATTTTAAAAAATTAAGTCTATGGTTGATCGATGAAAACTTTACCTCATACGTCTTATGCTCGAAACTAATGATATATGAATGACATTAGGATTGTTTACACGTAGTTAGGTAAGGATAACGTACCGCGAAGTGTTACAGTAAAAAAAAAAAATAATAATAATAATTCTAGTCATTTGTCACCTGTCGCTGTGCTCGTCTTTTGTTTTGGCAATATAATCTGTTACGGAAAATCTTTAATAAAAAATAACAAACACAAAATTTATTTCACTTTCTTAATATGAAAGTTCTTAATAACAACGATATTGAAATTGTACATGAACATGTGAAAATTTGTCGCATTGTTTATACGTTTTTGTAGGTATACGAGCATCTGAAGGTGAAAATGTTACACGATATAAATACGGGCGCGATTTTTATTACTTACCAAGAATACCTAAACGAAAATTGACTGTGATCACAATAACATGACCATAACTTGCTAATACACTGCCATCGTATGGATTCCCAGAGCCCCATTCGTACGATTCACCGTGTATTAAAAAAAATACTGAATATGGTGCATCAATTCCGCGATTACCTGTAAAGAAAAAAAAGAAAAAAATTATTTTGTTCAAGGTTATTTGAATGTCAAAAAAAACTTTTTTTTTTATTACATTCTCTTGTTTGTTATACAACAAGTATACGCTTGGAAAAGATGAAAATCATAAAAGTTTTTAATTAGATGTGTAATTTAATGTAAAATTTTGAGTATAAGAAACTCTTGATGTGCGGTTATTTTAAAAATGTAACGTTTGCTCGCTTTTTAATTAATTAATAATGCGTTTGCTTTTATACAAATCTCGGGTTACGCAACATTCTCATGGAATTACAAAACAATTAAAATTCGTTGGTGGTTGTGGTTGTATGAATTGTTTAATACTTATTTACATCAACAACTATGTCATAATATTTAATATGTCCATCAATTATCATATTTTCTTGGGGTATTATATACAACAAACGATTTAATATACATGGTGGTATTGTAAACCGTTATGTAAATAATTTTCTTTATCTATAGAGCATATCTGGATATAGTATATACATTACATCCCAATGGGATTGTTTTCCATTTAACTGTTATTTCTTTGTGAGATGGTGTATTGATATTGGATTAAATTTTACGATGAGAAATAACAGCCTATTAGAGAGTTCGTTGATGGTTTTTAAGTAAACGGATAATATACATAAAAATCTAATGTTTGAATGGATTTTTTATGCTTCTGTTAACATTAAATTGGGGAAAATTGAGATGTTAAAATCATTAAAAATTTGTTCGGGGTTTTTTATTTCAATGATTCGAGTTTTCGTCATTATTTTGGGATATACAATAGGGAATGTAACATACGTGCTACGTATTGTAAATAATATTTTAAATTCGAAAAGGTTTTAGGTTAAATCGCTATGTGCTAGGTTCAGTAAATTTGGTCATAGTAACAAAATTTCGAATTATTCAACAGATAATTTGTGAACTTAATGTCACTAGTAATTAAGAGTTATTCACGATAATAAAACTTTACATTTTTCATATCGCAGTATCAGGTGTTTTGTATTTTTTTGGTCTTTCATAAATAATATTTACGCGAGAAGTGTGTGGGAAATTTTATGATTTTGATCAACCTCTATAAGCGGATGCAACCAAAAATTAATATTTTAAAACTGTGGATTTATAGTTTAAAGTGTAGAAGTGCCAGTAAACTTTTGGTTTATTATTTAGTCTATTTTATTCATAAATTATTGGTACAATACCACTTTTGTGAAATTGTTAAGGGAATTCTTTCTTTCTGTAGCATCAAATCCCCAAAAACAATTTCATCAGCGCTGTTTATATAGCCTTACATTTTATGCTTGTTAAATAATTTACTATAGCTTAAAAGCTCGAACAAGTGAAAGCTTAGGCGATCTTTGAGAATTTTGAATCTCGAAAAAAACAATTTTTTGAAATTTTAATAAATCTTACAACAACAACTCTCGTGTAACACTCTGACAACAAAAAATTTAAAAACTGGTTTAGTCGACTAATTTTAATTGTAATTTAATGTTGTTTTGTTTGTTGCGCGTATGTAAATCAGACCAGCCATACAGCGATTGTTCCAGAAATAAATTGAAGGATTTGAACTTCCCAGTGCACCCATGTGATGAGATGTTGTAGATAGAATTTTGAGGCAAATCTATTGGGTTTCAATGTATTTGGAAAAATACATTGTGAGTAAATATAGTGAATTGGTTAACCGTTATAAATCGTTAAACTTTTAAAAAAATACAATAAATTTTGAGGTTAACACGAAAAATTAAATTATTAAAAAATGATTGATGAAAGACACAAGTTCAAAACAATCTTTATATGACATGAAATATTAATAAGAGAACATTAAATCTGCAAGGCTTAGACTACAAAAATATTTTGCGGTAATAAAATCATAAAATATATGGCAGAACTCTGTCCTAGTTAAAGGTAAAATACATTAATTTGATTTTTAAGCTTATATTCATTAACGGATCTAGTTGTAGGTTAACCACTTTTCATGTAAATAAAAATCCTTAAAACTTCTATTAAAAAAAAATACCGCAGCGGGAGAATGAATTCTTGCTAAAAAATTGTAATACCATTGGTTCAAATATTTTTGGATTGGTTAATTTAACCGTATCCCGAGGACATATGTAATTCCCGAATTAAATACATAAAATGAAAAGCATATTTTAGTTTCAATCTTAATTTTTTAAAATATTGTTACGTTTTTGCCTTGTCAATTAAGGTTCGTATCACTGGATTATGAATAATACAAAATCAATTTAATTTATCACCACGAATTTATTTATTTCACACAACACAGTTTATTAATAAAAATTCACAAACTCACTTTATATAAATTATTCTCAAATTTTTACTGTACACTTATAATTTTTATTTCCACAAAAACACTTTTTAATTCACTTTTTAATTCCTTTTTAATCTTTACTCTATCGCTTACCAAATATTACTAATCCAATTCGACTTCGTTCGCCTTTTTATATACACAAACCAAACTTCTAGAAAGCTCATGATTTTTCTAGTTATAATAGTGTAGAACAATTTTATCATGGAAAATTCCATTTTAGTACAGTTTAACATTGAACTATAAATTTTAACTTATTCTATTACACACTAGGTGTCACCGTCACAATATCAAATCTTTTCAAAAATATTGAATTTTATGAATCGTGATTTATTGTTTAAGACATGTTCATGCAAATTGAACGAATTTCCTAATAATCCTTATTATTACTGGGTATCATTTAACGAATCCTTATAATTATTCTTGCAATAACTTAAAGCAGGGTCGTCTGCAGAATCAGAAAAGTTGTCACTAAATTTATAGGAGCATGGATATGGCACCATAATTCTTAACACATTGGTCACGCTCTGATAAATATGAACTAACCCATTATTTGGGAATTCGAATCGAACGATTCCTATTTAAATCGAGTTCCAAAAATAGACATCCAGCAAGAAATAACTGATTCAACTATATGGTATTTAACAGTGTATTTAAAAAAAAGTGATTCCTATAAAATAACCATCAAAACACTTCTAACATAATTTTCCAATTTTCGATCCCAACCGAAAGTAAAAAGTCGATATTGCAGATTATTTTATTAACATTCCAGCGGAAAATAAAAAATTTAGTAGTTATTATCTGAAAGTAAATAGGATACCTACATGGATTTAGATAAACATTTTTGTAAATAGTCTTACGTGGAAAACTTTATTTAACCTATAGTCGTGGAAAATATCGGAAAATCAGAAGAATCCACAAAATTTGAATAAAATCAGCCTCTATAGTGTTATATGTGGAGATGGATTGCATTGATGTTACTTGTCAATAGCTATCGTAGGAAAGAAATTCAATTTAAGTTTCCCGTGGAAAATTT
The DNA here is from genome assembly GCA_958295665.1 of Tipula vernalis. Lineage (NCBI taxonomy): Eukaryota > Metazoa > Arthropoda > Insecta > Diptera > Tipulidae > Tipula > Tipula vernalis. Next base: position 24,791,751 of record OY282558.1, on the reverse strand, counting down.
CGGAAAATTCCATTTTCCAAAAATCATTAGAAAATTTATATAAAATCAGCCTGGAGATGGATTACATTGATGCGACTTAAGTTTCTCGTGGAAAATCGCAAAAAATTCCATTTTCCAAAAATCATTATTTGGAAAATCGAATTTTCCGAGATTTGCCACAGGAAAATTGAACTGAATTTTATTCCTCCGATAGCTATTGACAAGTCACATCAATCCAATCCATTTCCAGACATAACACTCTAGAGGATGATTTTATACAAATTTTCTAATGTTTTTTGAAAAATCGAATTTTCCGTGATTTCCCACAGGAAACTTAAACTGTATTTTTTTTCCTGCGATAATAGCTATTGACAAATCACATCAATGCAATCCATCTCCAGACATAACACTCTAGAGGCTGATTTTATACATCCATTTTTTTACTTTCGATAGCTGCGATAGCTATGGACAAATCACATAAAAACGATTCAACTTCAGATATACACTCTAGTGGTTGATTTTATTCCAATTTTGTGGATTCTTCTGATTTTCCGATATTTTCCCACGGCTAGGTTAAACAAAGTTTTCCACGTAAGACTATTTACAAAAGTTTTTATTGCAATCCTTGTATCCTATTTACTAATAATTTGCTTAATAACATAATCTGCATTATCGACTGTTAACTTTCGGCTGGAAACTTTCGTCTAACTTTAACAGGGTATTTTTTACTCCAGCGAAATTTTATTTAAGTAACCAAATTTTGCGGGGATTGACACCACTATATATGGGCAGTATGTAGAAGCAAATAGAAAATTTTTTCTTCGGATTTACAATTTGTTCCAGGCGGAATTTTTTTACAATTGAGTGGAAATTGCTAGTAATTAAAAGTCCTGTCATGGGAAAGTTTTTAATAGCTGATAAGAAAAATTTGCCATTCACTTAACGATTAAAAAGAAAGTAAAAAGTCGGTATTGCAGATTATTTTATTAACATTCCAGCGGAAAATAAAAAATTTAGTAGTTATCATTTGAAAGTAAATAGGATACCTACATGGATTTAGATAAACATTTTTGTAAATAGTCTTACGTGGAAAACTTTATTTAACCTATAGTCGTGGAAAATATCGGAAAATCAGAAGAATCCACAAAATTTGAATAAAATCAGCCTCTATAGTGTTATATGTGGAGATGGATTGCATTGATGTGACTTGTCAATAGCTATCGTAGGAAAGAAATTCAATTTAAGTTTCCCGTGGGAAATTTCGGAAAATTCGATTTACCAAACATCATTAGAAAATTTGTATAAAATTAGCCTGGAGATGGATTACATTGTTGCGACTTAAGTTTCCCGTGGAAAATCGCGAAAAATTCCATTTTACAAAAATTATTATTTGGAAAATCGAATTTTCCGAGATTTGCCACAGGAAAATTGAACTGAATTTTATTCCTCCGATAGCTATTGACAAGTCACATCAATCCAATCCATTTCCAGACATAACACTCTAAAGGATGATTTTATACAAATTTTCTAATGTTTTTTGAAAAATCGAATTTTCCGGGATTTCCCACAGGAAACTTAAACTGTATTTTTTTCCTGCGATAATAGCTATTGACAAATCACATCAATGTAATCCATCTCCAGATATAACACTCTTGTTGCTGATTTTATACATCCATTTATTACTTTCAGCTGGATTTCAAGTTTTCCGCAAGCAATCCATCTCCAGACATAACACTCTAGAGGCTGATTTTATACATCCATTTTTTTACTTTAGATAGCTGCGATAGCTATTGACAAATCACATAAAAACGATTCAACTTCAGATATACACTCTAGTGGTTGATTTTATTCCAATTTTGTGGATTCTTCTGATTTTCCGATATTTTCCCACGGCTAGGTTAAACAAAGTTTTCCACGTAAGACTATTTACTAAAGTTTTTATTGCAATCTTTGTATCCTATTTACAAATAATCTGTTTAATAACATAATCTGCATTATCGACTGTTAACTTTCGGCTGGAAACTTTCGTCTAAGTTTAACAGGGTATTTTTACTCCAGCGAAATTTTATTTAAGTAACCAAATTTTGCGGGGATTGACACCACTAGATATGGGCAGTAAGTAGAAGCAAATAGAAATTTTTTTCTTCGGATTTACAATTTGTTCCAGTCGGAATTTTTTTACAATTGAGTGGAAATTGCTAGTAATTAAAAGTCCTGTCTTGGGAAAGTTTTTAATAGCTGATAAGAAAAATTTGCCATTCACTTAACGATTAAAAAGAAAGTAAAAAGTCGATATTGCAGATTATTTTATTAACATTCCAGCGGAAAATAAAAAATTTAGTAGTTATCATCTGAAAGTAAATAGGATACCTACATGGATTTAAATAAACATTTTTGTAAATAGTCTTACGTGGAAAACTTTATTTAACCTAGTCGTGGAAAATATCGGAAAATCAGAAGAATCCACAAAATTTGAATAAAATCAGCCTCTATAGTGTTATATGTGGAGATGGATTGCATTGATGTGACTTGTCAATAGCTATCGTAGGAAAGAAATTCAATTTAAGTTTCCCGTGGGAAATTACGAAAAATTCGATTTTCCAAAAATCATTAGAAAATTTGTATAAAATTAGCCTGGAGATGGATTACATTGATACGACTTAAGTTTCCCGTGGAAAATTTCGGAAAATTCCATTTTCCAAAAATCATTATTTGGAAAATCGAATTTTCCGAGATTTGCCACAGGAAAATTGAACTGAATTTTATTCCTGTGATAGCTATTGACAAGTCACATCAATCCAATCTATTTCCAGACATAACACTCTAGAGGATGATTTTATATAAATTTTCTAATGTTTTTTGAAAAATCGAATTTTCCGGGATTTCCCACGGGAAACTTAAACTGTATTTTTTTCCTGCGATAATAGCTATTGACAAATCAAATCAATGTAATCCATCTCTAGATATAACACTCTTGTGTCTGATTTTATACATCCATTTATTACTTTCAGCTGGATTTCAAGTTTTCCGCAAGCAATCCATCTCCAGACGTAACACTCTAGAGGCTGATTTTATATATCCATTTTTTACTTTCGATAGCTGCGATAGCTATTGACAAATCACATAAAAACGATTCAACTTCAGATAATAAAAATTACAGCCTAAGTAAAGGCTTGAAAACATTTGTAACATCGTTCTTATATATCGATATATTTAACAAAATTTTATTATCCGAACCGATAAGATAAAATCGATCGTCGATGCTTGACATAACATAACGAGCACAACATGCAGTACTTTAATCAAAATAATGAATCTAAACATATTTCAAGAAGATACACACTTTGTAATAATATGGTATGTTTCAAATAACCTCATTCAAAATCGTATTGTAATAGGTATGTGAGACAAAATAAACCAACAAAATCCTGAAAACTTTCCACATCCTCCGAAATAACATAAAAACAGTAGAAATTCTTTAACTCGAAACAATATTTCAACACATTCAACAAATTATTGTTTATTTTCCAGACACCACGAATAAATTGCTACGAAATGAATTAAAAATGAATATAATATGAGAACAGAAGATATGTTGGGGAGGGTAAAAAAATATGAAAAAACTCAAATTGCAAATTTTCCTTGTCATCGTAATTCAATTTTTGTAAATTTTTTGATCTGTGCTTCCATTCTAACATTCCTTCTACATATATTTATGTATATAATACATAAAAACAATTTCCAGAATTTTTCTTAAAATTTTTAAGTTTTCTACTACACGCTTTTCCATCCCAAACCCAATTGTATCTTACTTTATATGATACATCCATCCATTACATTTGCGAATTTCGTTTAACAAAAAAATTAAATTATTTTCAAATTCAATTTGTTGCGTGTTCCGTCGCATCCCGGCAAAAAACAGTTAAAGGTCATTTATTACCTTATTGATGGACATTTGCATTTTATTATGAATTTTTTATAAATATAGGAATTTTGTGTTTCGATTAATAGAATCGAAACATAAACAGCTAAATAACAAAACTAGTAACAAGTCTTAAGTTTTAATAAATGTCTATAAAGACCGCTTACATCGCTGAGTATTTGTAATCCAAATTTTAATAGTGATGCAGTAAAAATTAATTTATTCGAAAGTCCTTGAAAATGGGAAAATTCCATTTAATTTTGGGTAATTACATTCCCAGACACCATAAAAAAATGTATGTACATCACCATGTAGCCTATATAGACATTATTCACAGAAAGAAGGTTCGAGGACATAAAATAATGGCCAAGAGTATATTAAAATGGAAAAATACAGGTCACCCGTGTGTTATAATACTGTATTATTGTAGTCGCAGCAAAACGCGACTGAAAGTTGTTTGCATACAAACATAATTATAAAATATGTCATCTCATTTTATTATTCATCCACATATATACATACGCATATAACATACATAAGAAAAGCATTAAAATTATATTCATATAAATAATTGTATCTGCACATTAAACATACATACATATAATATGCTCGTATCATTATTCTGATGAGATGGCAACAAATCTAACCATCGTTCAGATAATAGCACAGCACTGACTACAGTACAGAAATTAAAATCCATCAACAATATACATATATACACAGTTCGTATTCGTATATGTCATGTAGATATTACACATTAGACTTCAGATAATGGATACAAAAAAAAAAAAAAAAAAATTAGATAAACACTTGTTTGTCATCTTGACTTTATAAAACTTTTTGTTTTTGTGTTGCTAAACTTTTATTAATGCTTAGCTTTCCCATTTACAGTAGAGTATTACGATGACATATTTTTTAGCTGTGTGCAGTATGAAAATGAAAAATCAACACAAATTTGCACATTTGCACTACAAATTTGTAGTGAACTGCCAACTTGTAATGCTTTGTTATAGGTTTGGTTAGCGATGATATTTATGTTCGTAAATATTTGTGTTAGGAAAGAGCAAACCTACAGGAAGGGAGTTAGTTATAAATAGGAATCAATCTCAAGGTATAGTTGGTAATCGCCGCTATAAAAAATTATTTAACTACGGTTTTATTGATATTTAAACATTTCGCTTTTATAGTCCTCACAATTTAGCTTAATTTATGTATTTGTACATACATATTACAAAATATTTACATCAATGAAAATATATTTTACTCAAAGTCTTTATTCCTTATACAGAAATAAGAGAAAATGTATTTTATATCTGCATTTAAAAAGGTCAATACAAACACATAAAAATCAATAAAATATTCATCGTCCAACCAATAAAAAAAATAGAGTAAGTAGTCAATAAATATAGCCATCGACCATAAATATTTATGTATATGCATAAGTAAAATGAAAGCAGCAGAATAAAATTCTAGAAGCGAGATGTCTTGTACATATGTACGTTTTGATTTGTATAAGGTGAAAATTAAAATGGGAAAATTTCAAATCACTCAGCAGGACTTGCAAAATTTCTTTCCGTATCGTACAGTATCCGCAAAATCCCGCTGATATTTATATTTTAGAATTTAAATAGACAAACTTAAGCCTTGTTTACCAAACTTTTTGTTTGCTACCAAAAATTATTTACGTATTCGTAAAAATTTGATTTAAATAATAAATTCATTTTAATTTTTAACATTTTCAAATATGTTATTTATGTATGTACATAAAGTTTTAGAGAAATACATATAATATTGTTTTTTGTAAGTAAATAAATAAATATTGGAAATAAAATTAAATATTAATTTAAATATTCAAATCAATAATGCTGTACTTTTCGATATTCGAATATATTCGAATATGTTAATTGGAAGTATTCAAATATTTGTTGTATACGTATCCCAAATACAAAACTAAAAATTTTTTGTTTTTCTAAATAGTATAAAGATGGTATGGACATGATTGTGTTGTCAATGCAAATTTGATGAACTCAAATATTTTCTCGCTTAATTTTGCTTTATAAATCCTTTTTTACGAGAGCGAATTGGATGTACAGCTTTCGACTATGATTTTTTAATAAAAACAAGGCACAAAGGGTTTCTCTGTACGAATGTTGCAATAAAATTGCTCGCTAATGCTCGGGCTGGAAATTTCAGTTTCGTAACTTTCGTACCAGGGATGATATTTTGGGTGGATTAGGACTTTTTTGACTCCTTTCAATTTGAGAAAGTACCGAGGTACTTTCGACCGAAAAAAGTACTTTCATTAAATATAAACGAGTAGAGGGAATTCCTAGCTATCGAAAAGCATGTGGACGGCGAAATGTATAAAGCGCGTTTGGATGACATTGATACGTTTGAGGCAATCAATTTTGACCTTCAATTTAAATTAATATTAAGATTAAAATACGGTAATTGGGTACGAGAAACGCCGCATTCGATTTATTGACCTTCGCCTGAGATTTGGAAACGAGGGAACTACCACGATCATTCGACCTGTTACTTAACTTGGATATGGATAATTCACAAAAATTGAATTGACCAGCGCCTTACAATCGGACATGAAATATTTACAATTCTACAACAATAAATAAACTTTAGATATCTGAATTTCGGAAACGGTGAACTGTGCTTTACTACTTTTAACGGATGTGGGCCCTTTTTAATAATCTTGGAGTAAATTCAAAATGAGAAAATTTAATACATACGAGTATTAATTATCCAAAATCGTTATTTAAACTGCGATAGTGAGGAACTTGAAGTGAAAAGTTATTGAGAACTTTTCGAACAATAACTGTGAAATTTTCGAAATTTTTTGAGAAACTAACCCCATGTTGAATGGCTTTGAAAATATTAAAGCTCGAGTGAAAACTTTTAGTGACACATATTCACTCGCTTCTAAAAGACGGATTGGTGGAATTCCTAATGATTCCATTTGATCTGAAGCCAATTAATTAAATAGGAAAAATTACATGAGAAAATAATGCTTCCCAAAATAATATCTCGATGAACCATATAATACAAACTCAAAATAATTTTCTTCAAGAACTACGAGATCTATACGCCGATCAATTCAGAGAAACCTAGAAATTGGGCTTATAAGGAGATTCCAGAAACCAACGATAAAATAAATAACAGGATAAGTAAGATTGTTGAAGAACAATGGTACTAATCGGAACTTAAATTTATTGAATTCAATCGATGTTATCCCGAAACAAAATCAAATTAAACTAGAGAATACGGCCAAAATAGTGGGAAAAAACTAAATTACACCAATTGTTCAATCGCAGTAACCGTTATTCCGGGGAACAGTAACCGGCACGTAAAAAAACATTGAAACGATTCTTTAAAGCTTACCCCTGGATCAAGACATGTGGCGGTACAATTTAAACGTACCAAAAGACCCGTGGCCAAAACACACAGCACGAACAAAAAACACAAATATTTTCGATGGTGATCCGTGTTTATTTATCTGCTCGATCGCACCTTTGTCATCATCGTCGATGTTAGAAACAAGACCAACCGTCGACTCGTCCAAAATTACAAAACTTTCCGATGATGATCCGCATCAAGATTACAGCACATCAGTTAATTATTTGCTAAAGCGAAATAAGCAGTACTTTCAAGTGAAACAGTTGAACAAAAACAAAACAAAGGGTCGAAATTTATTTAAATCTAACACAAATACAGACGCTAAAATTAAAAACAAAACAGCTTTGGATACAAATAAAACCAGTGATAATAAAAATGGAACAAAACCCGAGATTAAAGAAAATATTAAATAAAAACTACGTGCAACGGCAATGTTGGTACTGGAACCGACAACAGTAGTGAATGTGAGATAAACAAGTGAGATATCATTAAATTCTCCAGAGACAAGGAAAACATCAACGAAGGGGAAGAATTTAGCAGATTACAACAACCAAAATATAAATAGGTTAGTAAGGTTAATAATAACAAGTATAAATCTTGAACTGAAAATGATTACAAAGAAGGCACATCAGCGAAATCCAAAGCAAATTCATCACCAACTGTTGGATCAACATTAGTTTCCGGTATATCTCCAGTATTATCCGGTACATCTATGGTAACGAGAGCTATTGATGTAAAACCATTATTCTCACAATATGCTAAAGTGATTGTAGCAAAAGTTGTCACTAATACACTAACCACCGGGCTTAATATGTTACGGCAATGTTACAGCGAGTGATCTCTTGTAATCGTCTTCACCATTTTCAAAATTCAGACACGAAAGCTCATTTATTGGGTTTAAATTCCAGTTTAGGAAGGCATGTTGACTTTAAATTTATGCCATACTCCCTCAAACTTTGTTCTGCCCAGATCAGAAAAATTGGTTCAATTTAATTCTCTTGTTATAAAGAAAATAAAGAATATTTAGATTGTTCGAAAAGTTGTTTGCTCTGCGGTTATTTTAAGAAAAAAAACAAAATAATTTAGAAAATTAGATATGTTTGGGTCCGTCCCGCAACCATCTACTATAGCAACTTCAATATTAAGCAATATTCGCATACGCGGATTTTCGAAATTCGAGAAGAAAGCTTAAAACGGTTAAATGTTCTTTAGTTTATTTCAATCTTTCGGCTGTTAATTTGCAAAATATTTATTTCATACAGACATAGAATTCTTGAAAAATCCAAAGATGACTGGAAAATCGCAAAATATAAAACGTCGTTACAAATTATTAGATGGAATTTCAACAAAACCTTAAGTAGAAATCTAAATTAAAATTTTTTGATTGAATTTTCTTAAAATAAAAAACAAAGCTGCTTGCTTTGCCTATTTATTCCATACTATAGAGAACTGCATGTAGATCTGGCGGCAGGAAATTAAACTTTGATAGAGGCAAATGGACGAAAAGTATATTTTTGTTTATTTATTAAAAACAACAATTTATATATAAAGTTTAGTTCTGTAAAATTAATAATTATTTAGCAGTATTATTTGAGGAATTTGCAGTAGGTTCTCCACACAAATCGCGAATTTTCAAAATTTTCAATTCTAGATGTCACTTACACGTACTTTAACAGTTCTCAATACAGACGTTTTATGTTTGCATGACAGATTTCAAACCGGAAAACGAATCTTTTCTATCTATTCTCTTTAAATTAAAAGTAACGAATGAAATTTACGGGATTGGTAGCTCCTTCGTCGCCTCGTAACAGTGCAGGCAAAATAGCTTTAAAAAAATAAACTGTAATAAGAATTTTTTATTGAAATTATTTTCGGTAAAACGGGATCCTTCGGCTAGTTTCCTTTTGTTATTAACTCATAATTAAATCTATGTTGATTACTTTCTTAAGCCGTTTAGGTTTTTACATATTTTCATTGAAAAACATCACCAGCAACGAAAAAAATCTAACAATTAAAAATATTTTAATTATCGCTTACAAATGCAATTCGACGATTGTTGCATTAAACCTTTAATAAGACAAGTGTGGGCGAAGGGACCGAAGGAGGGGTAAATAACAATAAAATCTTAAATCCAAAGATCTCTTCTTTAAACAAGCTGAAATGTTTTTTTTTTTTTTTCAAGTAAAAAGTACTTTCGGGTCTGAAGAAGTACTCTCTGGTGCATGGAAAAGTACTATCAGAAATACTCTTGTATCATTCCTGTTTCGTACTGCAAAGACTCCTTTTTACTTTCTTTTACTCTAGTAAAATAAAGTATAGTAATCATGAAAATGTTGGACCTTGAGATTTTTAGAGATTTATTTGTTTTGAGGTCCCCTGAGTCCAAAAAAGTGGGTTTCGAAATGGTGTCTGTCTGTCTGTCAGTCTGTCAGTCTGTCAGTCTGTCAGTCTGTCAGTCTGTCAGTCTGTCAGTCTGTCAGTCTGTCAGTCCGTCAGTCTGTCAGTCTGTCAGTCTGTCAGTCTGTCAGTCTGTCAGTCTGTCAGTCTGTCAGTCTGTCAGTCTGTCAGTCTGTCAGTCTGTCAGTCTGTCAGTCTGTCAGTCTGTCAGTCTGTCAGTCTGTCAGTCTGTCAGTCTGTCAGTCTGTCAGTCTGTCAGTCTGTCAGTCTGTCAGTCTGTCAGTCTGTCAGTCTGTCTGTGTCCTCTCTACAGCCCATATGGCTTAATCAATCGAACTGAAACTTCAGATTTAAGCTTTTTTGATAAATTGGGAGGTCCCAGTGAATTTTACTCCAAATCGACTAACCGGAAGTGGCACTCCCTTGGTCCAGAAAATTTGTTTTGCAAATATTTAAAAAGTATAAGGTTTACAAAAAACTACTTAATTCAAAATGTTTCCAAAAATTAAAGACAAATAAAAATAAAAAATAAAAAATTTAAAAAAAAATTAAGAAAAATATAAAATTTCTCAAAATTCTCTGTTCGTAAAAGAAAGTAGTGTGTTGGCCACATCTCAATTTTTTTACTTGTTATACAATATACTATTGCATGTTAATTTCTCTACCGGTTATGTATTTTTTTAGTCCAAAAATAGTCCAAATATTGGAAAATAATTTTTTTTTTGCATTATTGGTAAAATATCAATCATCAAAATGTATCGTAGTGGAAGACTATACATAATACAAAAAATTGATGAGAGTTGAAATAAGTGTTTTGTACCAACAAATATTACGTGTGATGATATATCACAGTATTCTAAGTGATTTAAGCGATTTTTTATAAATCAACTTTTAAACTATGTATCTGATTCAGATTTATTTGACTAAATCGCTGCCTAAACTAAAGTTTGGTTCATGTAAATTTTATAAGGATGACACTGGATCATTAAAGTGTATTGTATAGAGAAAGTGTAAAGGGTATTAACTTATATTATGACTTTCCGTATGTCAAAGTGGTTTTGAACAGAAAAATGATTGAATATTTGTATGATCAATTGCATGGTTTATTGTTATTATTTATTTTGTTTGCAAAGAATAATTCTTATGTAAAACGACTTTGAAAACTTAAGTAACTTCACAATGAGTCTAAATGATAAAACGTGGCGATTAATAGTATAACTGGCCATCAATTTAGTTTAGACGAAAAATCGGAATATAGCACACAGATTTAGAAATATGGCCCGGCTTGCAACAATTAAAACATTCAAAACTGCCTTGTGGTCTCTTTTTAATTTTCAATGCCGAAAGTTTGGCCATAAGCGACTTCATCTCTGTTATTCTCAATTTTTCAGCTTTTCCTAATCTCTCTACCTGATTCATTTTGTCGTACCTCGACAAATCCATTTCAGAATTTTTTATCAAAAAGGCCTTTAAATCTTCACGGTCACTCTGCAATCCCGCGACCGCTATTTCCATCTGTTCGTCTTTTGATAATCCAAACTTGTAATGCACTGCCTTTTCTTCTGGCCCCTGCTTTAGGCGATAAATATCACCCAGTTTCCTCTGACTCTCTGCGAGCATCATCATTGCTATCTCTTTCCATAAGTTATACGCAAGAGCAGCCTTCCTCTTCACTGACATAAAATCATGGTGTCAGTCTATTATTTCATAGTCGGCTCTTCCAATGATATAGTCTAATTTCTCATCGTCCTTCATCTTTTTAAAGAAGGACATCAACTCAAATCTCTTAAGTTCTCTCAACAAATCTGTTTTGAAATCGTTTCGACCGAGACCAAAATCTATAGGTAAATACTGAACAATTGTTATTTGAATCCCACGGCTAAATCTGTGCCGACAGATCGAAAACATTAACAAAAACTTAACCAGATCTCTACACAATTTTTTCTGCTGCCTGACCATCAAAGGGTTAAGTATAATGTTCCCTTTTGTGGTTTAATTTTGTGTTTTTCTTTTTAGATGACTGCTTACGAGTTTTTTTTGTTGATAAAATGATTATTATTGTATAAGACGTGCTCGAAGTTACATGAATTATTAAAACCTAAAACAGTAAATTTAAAATAATTGAATCGAACGATCAATAAGGTGTACCTAAGTGAGTTTATTTGGTTTTGATCAATTACACAAAAATTAAATTAAATTAATATACATATAAACCTATCCTATAATATTTAGAAATTTAACGGGTGATGAATTGCTTTTGAGTGTTTTTCTTAAGTTTAAGAAAGAAGCATTGTGAAAGTAAACTGAACTAGCTTGTAAATATAAATGAAATAATAATAGTAAGTGTATCGAAATAATACCTATAAATCTAACAACTAGTGAACTAAAATAAACCTTAAATTTGTTTTTAAGTCAAAAAAAGTAGGAGCAAAAACAAGTAAAATTGTGGCCGAAACTGTGAAGTGTAAAACTGTCCAATCACCACATTGAACAAAGCGTCTTAAGTTAAAAAATCGAATTATTTATCGAATATAGTACAATAAATATACAAAATACTTAACGCCGATACGAAATATTCAAATATCACAACGAGGTTTTTAATGATTAAAAACCATAGTTGCAACCTTACAAACGCACAAATAACGCGTTGTGTATCAATAGTTCGTCATAAACACACATCTCGTTATCAACATGTATCTAACATGCAACACGACTTTCATCACGCAACACAGCTATTTGGGAAAATTTGAAATAACATTTTTGCTTTCTAATTTTTTCCTTAATTCTTAAACGGACCCGAATCAACTATTTACTTCCTTAACTTTTAATTATGTTAAGAAAGCGATCAAAATGTTGAGGAAATAAAAGACAGCAGCTAGCATTTTATGATTTCGTTTCGGGCTAACTCAGAATGATTTATGCGAGTATTACGTCGAAGGACAAGATGGTTTTCACACCACGTGAATGCATGAAGGGTTTAATTCTATAAATATCTTAATATAAAAATGCAATTTTAAAGGCAGGTAAAATGTGCCTGCGGTTATTATTAAGGAATCTCGTTGGATTTCAACCTACTTTAATAATAGTAATAAAGCGACTGAGGGTGCTAGTTAAATAGCAACAATAACCTGGACTTGTAAATATCAGAGCATCGGTACCTTGCCGACCAATAACAAAGTTTGGAATCTCAGAAGTCTTAAATTTCGAGAATAATCTAAACAATAATTCAAGATGTTTAAATATTAAATTTAATTTTTTTTTAAATAAATAAATTCTTTAGAAATTCAGAAAATTGGGAAAATCGCATCAATTATTGGTGGGTCTGCTGGGACCCTAGACTGGGGGTTTTGAAACTATGAAACTTATTAACGCGTTAACTGTAATCAAAATCTAAATATAAATTGAATCATAAACATCTTGTGTTTCATTTACAGTTGTTCAAATCAGTGATTTGATGTTCTGTGACGCGCTACTTAGCGGTTTGCATCAACTGAATACAGACGACTCTTAATAAAGTGATAACAATTAAATTAAACCCTGTTCTAAAATATTTTCGTTAATATCATGACAATTTTAACAGTTTAATATTATTTTATATACATAATTATTAAAATGTCGTGCAGTTACTGTGTCTTGCAATTATTGCATGAAGCAATTTCACTACGACTGCAGTGGCATTGATCGTGCTGCCATCAACTCAATAAAAAAATATTCGAATGTTTGCTATTTTTGCAACTGTTGCAAAGTTTTGATTATGAACAACGATTTCACCAAGCTCTTCTTACATAAAATTGATGTAATTACTGAAAGAGCCGCGAAAAATATTGACCTGAAGAAGATCGAATCAGAGGTAGCTGAAAATCAAAAATTGATCAACCAACTGCTGGGATGTCACTCCCTCCGAACCATTATATGCAAAAGTTTCTGAAATGGACTCGCGTGTTGGTACTATCATTAATTCACGGAACCATACTCAAAGTGTTATTGGTACAGGTGATCCCGTTGATTCTATTAAACCTACCGTTATTCCTGCCAATAATAAAGAATATTTGTATATAAGCGGAATCTACCCATCCGTTTCACCTGAAATGCTTGTTGGCTACATTCAAAGTAAACTAGAAGATTGCTCACCTGACGAAGTGGATTGTAAATCATTAATTGCAAAGGGCCGGGTAATTGACAGTTCCATTACTTTCATCTCATTTAAAATTGGATTAAAGGATGCTCATTTCAATAAGTTTAACAGTTCTGATATATGGCCTCGTGGTTTGTTAATTCGACCATTTGTAAATCATTCAAGTCAGCCAAAAAACAGAGCTGCTATAACGTTCCAACAACACCGATAACTGCTAATGCAACCTACACTATCAACGATTTCACCTCGATCTACTACCACAATGCCTCCAGTAAAGCGTATAAAGCTAAGGTTTTTCGTTTGGACGTACTTGACAACGATTATGACGTCATAATAATTAGCGAGACCTGGCTTACGTTAAATATGTTCTCCGAGGAAGACTTCCCATCTGATTACGTCGTTCATAGAAAGGAAAGATACGATTTTGACACCAGTAATAAAGCGGTAAAGAATTCAGTACCTAATGATGTGATTGCTTGTCATCCTAGCCTAAACGTGATTGCTGTTCGAGTCAGATTGGCCATTAATACTTCGATTGTTGTAGTTACAGATCGGACTTGGCTTACTACAACACTTTTATCAACTTCATCGACTCAGCTGTTATGCCTCTAGTTCGCCCTAGGGACCAACTTATCATTGTGGGCGACTTTAATTTACTCGATATATCTTGGGACGATGTGGACGGCGTATTTTCTGCATTTTTTACCAATGATAAGGCATTAGCTATCATCGATTATTTTGCTGGCATCTCAACTATACAGCTCAACAGAATTAGTAACAGTCGGGACAAATTCCTTGATCTGTTTGCATGATGCTGCAATGATGTTTTGCATGCCGAGATTTCTGCGTGTTCGGACTTTACAGGTTGTGGGAGCATCTATCACGTACCGGTTACGATAAATATTTTTCATTCTAATTGTAAAAACAATTATGTTTCTAATGATTTTAATTTTAATTTTAGAAAAGTCGACTTCACATTCTTGAATGAATTTCTCAGCATTTCTGATTGAGACTTCTTACAACGCGGTGGTGATTTGAACTGTATTGTGTTAAGTTTCAACGATCTTCTCAGGTGTGGTATCGAAAAGCACGTTCCGCGGGTTAAAATAAATAAAATCAGCCGTCGGGAGCTATGGTATAACAATGAGTTGGTGTTGCTCGAAAAACGATGTACTAAGCTTCATTCATTGTATAGATTGAATGGTGTTAAATATTATGCAGATTTTGATAGAGCCCGCAAGGAATTTAAGTGCCTAAACTGGTTCCTTTACAACAACTATATAGTGCGAATTGAGGAAGAGCTAACATCTAATCCTAAGGGGTTCTGGAATTTCATTAACAGCAAGAAAAAAGTGGCTGGCTTTTCGTCTTCTATGTCTTACCAGAGCTCCGTCGCTAGTCAGCCCTTGGATATCTATTATCTGTTTGCCAATTTTTTTGCTTCGGTTTATAAACCTGTTCTGTCATCCGCTATCGTATCTCCAGCATAGTCCACCTTCGATCAATTTAATATTTTCAAGTTTATCGAGGAAGAAGTACGGGATTGCTTGCTCCAGCTCGAGGTTGGAAAGGGAGCGGGTTGTGATGGCTTCCCGCCGATTCTGTTTAGGTGTTGTGCTGAGAGTTTGACCCTCCGTCGCGGTTTTTTCCCCGATCCTTGGAAAATGTCTTGTATTCATCCAATCTTCAAGGCGGGGGTAGAAGAAGTGATGTGAGTAATTATCGCGGGATCAATATTCTTTCTGTCTTACCCAAGTTGTTTGAGTCTATGGTTCATAGAATCTTGTTATTCCACATTAAAAACTTCATTTCTCCTATACAACATGGATTTTGTCCCGGTAGGTCTACAGTAACTATAACTTGATTTCATTTTGTGGCGACTTATTTGACAGTTTAAATTCCAGACATCAGCTTGACGTTGTTTATACAGACTTTGGCAAGGTTTTTGATATGATTGACCATTCTATTCTTCTTAGTAAGTTAGAGAGTCTAAATTGTCAGTTTATTCCTCTTATCGTTGGCATCCCGTTAGGATCTTGCGTGCTCACTCCCAATTATTTCATGTGTCATCTGGCGTGCCTTAAGATAGTCACATTGGCCCATTGTTGTTTTCATTGTTTATCAATGATGTGGTGCAATGCTTTGCTTTGACATGAAAGTTTTTGCCCGGGTTTCTCCCGCTCACCCATTCTTCACCAATAACAGCTGTATAATAAAGACGTTGACTGTGTCGAGTTCATTTCCGATCTTGATGTGATTTTTGCAGCTGACGCTACATTTACCAGACATGTTAACACCATTATTTCAAAGGAGTATATTATGTTGGGCTTTATTAAACGAAACTGTAGGGATTTTAGGGAGCCGATAACGTTGACATCACTGTATGTCTCGTTTCTTCGGTCTATTTTGGAGTATGTATCTCCAGTTTGGGCGCCATCCTACCACTGTCATTCCGGGAGGATTGAGAGTATTCAGAAGCAGTTTGTTCTGTTCGCGCTCCGATGTTTACCGTTCACGCGTACTGTAGAATATGTCCTCCCACCTTATCAAGATCGATGTAATCTTTTGAAACTGCAACGTCTAGACTATCGACGTAACGTGGCTTCCGCGCTGTATGTGCGCGATATCATTAATTCCCGTATCGATTGTACCGAGTTACTCGCACGCCTAAAAATCTATGCTCCCGAACGCCGAATGCGTCAACGTGATGGGCTTTTATTCATTGACCTGGTGCCAACAAACTTTCGGAACCGATCCTATGAATATCACGGGTATTCAATTCAGTTTCTCAAGTTTTCGATTTTCACTTGCCGAGAGATTTGTTCTAGAATGTTTTATTTAAGTTTTTTAATAATTGTAGTTAACCGTAATTGTTTGGACCGATTCTACCATGTAGCAATTTTTTTGCAAATAGTCGGTTAGCGGATAAACTTTAAATTCCAAAATACTATTAGATGCCCATCAAATCTTAACGATCGGTTTTGATGGCTTTAAATCAAGTCGCTTCATTATTTCTTATATCACATCCAAATTCAAATTTTTAATTGATGCGGGAGCGGATCTCCTCTAAAAAAATATTATAGATCCATTAACCTCTCTGCTTGTATAAAAGGAGATTTCTTTTTGGAACCAAATATGTCACTTTCATTAATTGACAAAACGGCTCTAAAAATCCACAAATTCAAAATTTAGTACCTAGTTAATGTTCCAAAAATTACCCAAAATTTAAACAGTGCTAGAATTATCAAACACAACATAACCCATTGTTTGTAAACGATCGGACCACCACTCAGTTGGAAAAAGCGAAGGTTAACACAGGACAAATTAAGCATAAAGTAAAAGAAAAATTCAAAATAATTCGAATTAATGTCAAAGTGAAGAACCATTTCGGCAATGACAACTCAACTCTTTAACTCAAACTTTTATGAACCACCAAAAAGTTCGGACCAAATTCCAAATTCCGTTTCGAAGTTCAAAAATTCAGTGCTGCTTCAAATTAAACGGTTACAAAATTAGATCGCGAGAGTAAAACTTCCCTGCGTTTTAATTTTAATTGTTCAGTATTTTTGTACAACATTTGTTTTTTTTTGTTTGACCCTCTGACATTTAAATTATTGTACGACGTGTCCCAGAAAGCGAGCTTTTTAAAAATAATAAATAAGATTGTAATTAAATAATAATTACAAATGTATTTAAAACCATAAATAATTAGGTTATTACAAAAATATAAAAAACGTAAACATTAATATATTGTGCGGTAATTTGGGGAAGGTAGTATATACAAGTTGGGAACAAAAGTAAAGCGAACACTCTAAATATACCCATATAACTCACTCTATTTATTGCCCCACGTTTATGCTGATTGGGGGCAGCAACAAATCGCTCGAGTAGGCAAAAAGGACCTCCAAATACTCAACCTAAAATTTCTGACAATTTTCTAGCATGATACTTTTCTCCACTGTCCAAAATTGCAAATACCTAAGTGTTGATTATTTATTCGAGAATTGTCGAGGAAATCATACTGCATCACTCTACGCGCCTCCATTAAGTCTCTATCCACTTGTAAAAACACCTTCTTTCAGGAAAGCTTCTGTTTTCTGAACGTCAAGATATATCGTAATATAATTTCGTGATACAAACCCTCATTTACAAAGCATTCAAGTATAAACACATTTCACAATTTTCAAATACACGAGTAAGTGGAATAAAGAAATTTAAGAAATTACATTAAAATCTTCGCCTGCATAAGCAATATAGATTATTGATTTACATTGTTCAAAACCGAAATTAAATTATATTCAACAACAACAACAAAAAAAAATTTTGTGCTTTAAGTTTAAACAAAAGAAAAACAGAATATATCAGTATTCTTCTGCATTTAAAATGAAAATTATACACAAATCATAAAAGATTTGATTTATTTGAAGAATTGATACGAAACATATATCCAGTTTATTTATTTTGAATTTTAAAAATCAATATTTATTCGTTTGTACAAACAAGTACACATTTCGTTTTCTTGCATAGTAAAAGAGTAAGTATACATAGACATCTTTCCATACTTATGTATATACAGTACATACATATGTATGTATATAAAATTTAAATTTAAAGCCTTAAACAAAAATGTTCATCTCTGCATACATACTATATAACCACACAAAAGAATGTACAGACATAAAGCATATAGGCAGAGAGCTTTTTACTTTATTATTTTTCGTCTTAAACAATCTGAAGCACACAAAAAAAAGTTTTCCTTTCCAAACAATTTATAAAAACGGGAGACTCCCTCAATTTCTTTTTTGTTCAGTCCCTTATACGTATAACATGCACACAATTTATTGGACTTTTACTTAAGAGAAGCACAGCAGCACAAAAAAAAACCAAAAATTATTACAAAAACTTAAATCATGGAATTTTTTTTTTGTCTGTTGTATACAGTAGTTATGAAAAACTTTCATTAAAATGTTGGTTTTTTTTTTTAATTGTTTTCGTTTTATATTTACATAAGCATGTATGTAGGATGTATACAAATGTAGAGAGAGATCATAAGTGTATACAAGCATATAAACATAGTTTTAAAATCCAAAACTAAAAATATTCGGTAAAATGTGGATGATGGGGATGCTGATTACAACAAAAAACAAAACATAATAATAATGATGATGGGAAAATAATGCAAAACATAAGTTGAATTAATTAAAATCAGTTTTCTATAAATCTTCTTTTTTGTTTTAGTTAAAGTTTAAATAAAAATAAAAAACTTTATGGTTCGTGTTTATGGTGGTGTGTGTATGGAACCGTTTTAGCTGTACCAAAGTTAAAGCCGGTCAAGTCTGAGTACTACTCAATTGAAAATTGTTTTATGCAAAATTTGAAGAATTAAATTAATTTATTAATTCATAAGAAAATTGGAAAAACGTCATTTATTTTTTAGCTTAAACTTTCTGCAAATCGTTGCAGTATCGTCGGCGATATATCAGTGAGGAAAATTACGCTTTTCCATTTGACAATACATCACCGATTTGTCGGTGCCAACACACTAATATTTGTTTTATATAACGGTCTGACAATCGGTTGTCGTCTTAAATTAAATAAGTACAGATAATACCGATGATTCCCTATCGGTGAAGCAGGACCATATCGTTATCGTCGATATGGAGGTATTGGGAATTAATATCAGAAAAGAACCTACTTTTCATACTTTATAGGAAAATATAATTGTAAGTTATCGCGAATAACTTGTTTTGAATATAAAATAAAATTGTGTGATTTATTTATATAATCATATGGAGTCGAACATTTGTATGACGTGTGCTGCTCCAGGTGTATCTGAGAACGTGTTAGTGTGCAGTGGATTATGTAAAAAAGTTGCCCACTATAAATGTGTTGGATTGAGGAAAAACGTTTTCGATGTAATTTGTGGTTCAGACAGCATTTTTTGGTTTTGTGAAAGTTGTAAAAACATTTACAGTGAACAAGTGAAAATTGTATGTCAAATAATGGGATCATTAAAAAAAATTGAAATCCCAATGAAAAGATTCGAGGAGAAAGCACAGGATAATATTAATAGAACAGCGGAATCTCACATTTCCGATTGCATCATTACCGATGATTGTTCAGATGCGATTGCTATGCCTGTTGCCGATCAAACACGAACAAATTGTGCCAAATTGAACCAAGAAACAAGTATGGAAACTGGGGATAGATTTGTTACATCTACTGTACCTGCGGTCATGCAAAATCATTCGTCCATGCAAAATCATTTGTCCTCTACGAGAACCTTTGCTGATGAGGTGACATCATCCACAATGAGTTCCAGTGTTGATGTGCCCGCCGTTGAAAATGAAAATCCTCAACATCGGGACAGAAAATCGATTTGTGGTACCTACCAGACAGTTTTCCGAAAATTTTGAGGTAAAGGTCATTGAACCGACAGTATGGTTACACCTTTCCAAATTTGATCCTCATACTAATGAAAATGATATATCTATTATGGCTAAAACATGCTTGGAGGTTGAGGACTGCAAAATATTTAAACTTTTTCCCAAAGAACGCAACATTGAATCGCTGGAGTTTGTTTGCTACAAATTGGGCATAAAAGCATATTTACGGGTAAAGGCTCTTGATCCAAATACTTGGCCGACTGGTGTACACATTCGGGAATTTAGTAATACAAATTTTCGGGCAGCATTGCCTCCACGGATGAAGTTTCGGGCAACCACTGCAGCCAACAGTACAACACGTTAAATTCTAACAACTTGTATTGTAGTAAAATTGTTCCAAGTGATAATCTGCAGGTAAATGTAAATTGTTCTATAAAATTTGGCCATTTAAATGTCCGTAGTTTGGTTAAACATTTTAATGAAGTTACTATTCTGTTAGAGTTATACAAATTTGATTTTTTTGCTTTAACTGAAACTCTTCTTAACAGCAAAATTACAAACAAGTCGCTCCTTATCAATAATTATAAACTAATACGTTTTGATCGTATTAATAATAAGCGATGGGGTGGGGTTGGTATTTATTTTAGGTCTACTTTGAGTGTTAGTAAATTGTTCTCGGGTGCCTTTGGTAAGGTTGAAGTTTTGGCGTCTGAGCTTGTTGGGCGATTTGGTAAAATTCTTATTTTGGTTATTTATAACCTGCCTCCTGCTTGTACTGATGATATTAATAATTTACAAACAATTTTTTCTGAATATTTATCTCAGTATGAAAAAATTATTTGTTGTGGTGATTTAAACTTTAATATGTTGATTACCAATAAACTAAGTGCTTGCTTGAGTTTACATAATTTATTTTATTTACCTTTACAACCGACTAGATTGGATAAAAGCCTATTTGATTTGATAATTTTGTATGAGGCTGATAAGCATAATATTATTTCTTTTGGGCAGCTTGCTGTTCCTGCCATTTCTGATCATGACTTGATTTTTGCCTGCTATAAGTTCAGTCGTACCAGGGATAAAATTTCATATACAGTTGTTC
Organism: Tipula vernalis; assembly: GCA_958295665.1. Lineage (NCBI taxonomy): Eukaryota > Metazoa > Arthropoda > Insecta > Diptera > Tipulidae > Tipula > Tipula vernalis. The sequence goes on along the minus strand of OY282558.1, from coordinate 24,770,422 downwards.
CTGATTATAAAGCAATCAATCATGAGTATTTTGTAAATTGTTTCTTTTCGTTAGACTGGTCAAATCTTTATTTTTATCCTGATGTGAATGATATAGTTGAAGAATTCAATTCAAAATTCTTAAAATTAGATACTTAAATGCACATATTTTGAATTTAATGCAACGAAGAGATTTGGCTTACAAAAAATATAAAAGATTTGGATTAGAGCTTGATTTTGAATCATTTAAATCTTTTAGAAATAAAACCAACAAATGCATCAATCAAGCTAAAAATATATTTTATTTTGGGAATTTGCACAAACCTAAAACAACCTGGAGCAATTTGAAGAAACTAGGTATTTCATGTAAGCCGACTGAAGCAGTCATTGACTTTTCTGCTGATGAAATTTTGGTAGGGATCAGTAAACTTAACGAATCTATAGGTGTTTTGCCTTTACCCGATTTTGATTTTATTAGTTCTGGTAGTTATGGGTTTGTTTTTGATTGTGTCGATGAACTTATGGTATTGAATGCAATTCGTACTGTTAAGTCTGATTCGATGGCATATGACATGGTAAACTTCAGAGTAATACAATTATTTATTGATTTGTTTCTGTCCCAAATTACATTTATCATTAACCAGAGTTTGACCAAATCAGTATTTCCTAATTTGTGGAAAGTGGCATCGATTATTCCTCTATACCTAAAAAGGATGTAATTTCGAATATTTGTGACATTCGCCCGATTAGTATTTTGCCTGCCCTATCCAAGGTCCTGGAAAAAATTATACAACTTCAAATTCTTCAGCATCTCAATAGCTTTAATTATCTATGCAAATTCCAATCTGGATACAAATCTGGCCATAGTACTACTACTGCACTTGCATATATTCTTGATGAATTATCAGCTATTTTAGATAAAGGTAATTCATTTGCAATTTTAGTCCTATTAGACTTTTCTAAAGCGTTTGATTGTGTTAATCATATCCTTTTGCTTCAAAAGTTAAAGTTATATTAAAACTTTTCAGATTCTGCTATTTTGTTGCTTCTTTCTTATTTGAGTAATCGTAAACAATTCGTAAAGCTTGGTGATGATCATTCTGGTATAAGTAATGTAATTGCTGGGGTGCCTCAAGGATCAATTTTAGGCCCTTTACTTTTTTCCATTTATATAAATGACCTACCTTGGCATATTTTAAATTGCCGATTTCATCTTTATGCTGATGATTTACAACTGTATATTGGTGGTGACTTGTTAAAATTGGGGGAAATCGTTATCCAACTTAATGCAGATCTTAGGAATATCTCGTCAAGGGCCAAAAATAATTCACTTTGCTTTAATCCAACTAAAAGTAAAGCTTTATTACTCTCTAAGCATTATCGTTAGCAAATATGGTATATGCTTGTAAATTTCAGTTTTGTTATAGTTTTGTGTTATCTACAAATAAAATAAAAATGGTTCTGTAACATAACCTCACAAATTATATATATATATATATATGAATATATATATATATATATATTCATATATATATATATATATATATATATATATATATATATATATATATATTTATATATATATCTATATATATATATATATATATATATATATATATATATATATATATATATATATATATATATATATATATATATATATATATATATATATATATATTAAGGGTGTTCAAATTTGAGGTATCTTTTTAAATATTCCGTCATTTATATTTTTTGTACTAGAGTACCACATGTTGACAGATGACAAGTACAAACATTTTGGTAAGTTAAAATGGATCGCTACACGAGTGAACAACGAATTTTCATTATTAAAACTTATTTTGTATATGGTGAAAGTTATTCAGAAGTTGGAAGAAAATTTCGTTCAAAATACGGTAGAGAAAATGTTCCGACAAACCGTGCTATTAAACTGCAAGCAGGATTTATTATCATAGTGGTTGTTTAAGTGAAAATATTGCAGTTGTTATAACAAATGTCGCTAATAGCCAAGGACATTAATTCGTCGTCGTTCGCAGCATTTAAGCCTCAAACCAGCATTTTTTGTGGAGTCAATTGGAAGATGTTGATGTGTAGGATGGTGCACAGTATGCCACACAGCAATGGAATTAATCGATCTTTTGAAAGAGAAGTTTAATAATCAAATAATTTCTCGAAGAACAGACGTGAATTGGCCCCTAAGATCATGCGATTTAACTCCATTGAACTTCTTCTTTTGGGGTTTCTTGAAGAGTAAAATTTATACAGATAATCCTCAAACTGTTAAATACCTCAAAGGCAACAACATCGAGCAAATATCATTAATGGAACTATCATTATGCGAACAGTTATTCAAAATTTTGGTAAAAGATTGACAGCCTACCCAGCTAGCAGAGTAGGTCATTTGAACAACATGCTTTTTAATTATTAACCGGAACAATGTACATTAATTTCCAATAAAAATAAATAAAGATTTCACACAGTTTACGTCTTTTATTTAAAATTTAAAAAGATACCTCAAATTAGAACACCCTTTATATATACATATATGTATATATATATATATATATATATATATATATATATATATATATATATATATATATATATATATATATATATATATATATATATATATATGTATATATATATATATATATATATATATATATATATATATATATATATATATATATATATATATATATATATATACATATATATATATGTATATATATATATATATATATATATATATATATATATATATATATATATATATATATATATATATATATATATATATATATATATATATATATATATATATACATATATATATATGTATATATATATATATATATATATATATATATATATATATATATATATATATATATATATAGATATAGATATATATATATATATATATATATATAGATATATATATATATATATATATATATATATATATATCTTATATTGAATTATGTACATACTTTTAATGAACGACTCGGTTTATTTTTATTAGACGTCATTTATTTACACGAGACGTTGAAAAGTTTAGTTGGCTATAAGGCACAATCGAATACTTTTAACCTAGTGACATCTATTTAAATATTGCATGAATTACGGGGTCTTACAAAAGTTTAATTTGAAAAGTCTTCTGAGGCACACATCATTAGTGTCCTTCTTAATCTCTATTCCGAAAATAGTACGCTTTATTTTAGAAGAAAAATTATCAAATTTTGAAAAATAAAAATCTGCAATTTTCAACCGTGGGTAATGTCATAAAATTTTGCAATATTATTTCGAAATATCCAATGAAATTCAGAACAAATCAAACTTTCAAATTATTCAGTATTCAGCATGCTTGGTTTCTGGCTCGTCTGTGCCAACTTAGTTTCGATTTGTTTATTACGATTTATTTGTCAAATATTAATTAATAAAAGGGAGGGACATACTTTGTTATACCTGGCATGAATCTGCAACTTTCTTGCCTTCGGTCGTAAATTTTTCTTTTCCGCAAAATTTTTATTTAATTTCTGTTTTAAATTTGAATTTAATTTAGTTCGGGCCCCAAGCTTATCGAGGTAAAAATCGTTAGTTCTCTTCAGCTCTTCTTATCAGATCACTTCTGGAGCTACCGGATGGAGTGTCAGCTTGCGAAGCGATGATGGAAGTGGTGGGCCGCGGTCAGATTAGAAACGTTACAGCCAGAAAAAGTCCGTGTCGAAGTCCTAAATCGTAAAATCAAGCTCAATCTGCTTCTCAGAGAGCTAATATTCTTAGACATGAGACTACTTGATTGGTTATAGCACGGGTTTGCATGAAATTGGCATTTTATATTTTCAAAATTCCATAATAACAAAATGCCCAACACGCAGGGACGTAATGCATCATTCTAAAAGTTAATCGTGTAATACAAAGATGCAAATAAAGATGAGACACCACCACGAATATGAATAAGTACCGTGGTTATGAACCAATTAGTTTTATAACTGTTTTCTTTTTAAAATAATTTATTATGTTAATTCACCACGTGCTGCACAATCTGTTGTGAATGAGCTACAGCTCAAAACAGGGTGTGTTAGCTTGCGGTACAAAATATATGTCAATAAAACAAGCAAATAAATAAATACTAGAAGCGCTCGTTTGCATTGCTATTTATTATGCAGGTAATTGAAAAGCGTTTCCTGTAAGATCCTTGACCGTCTTTAAAGCATTGCAAAATTGAGGAATAAAATCAGTCAAGCTTCTGACTAAATCGATCGGTTTTTTTAATAGTTGGCGAACCTGGCGAAACAGCCAACAAGAAAAAGCTCCTACCATTGATGTGTTCGAGAAGCATATAATTTAGAATGTCATAGCTTTGTTCATGTCACTTGTGCGACCTTCAAAATTCGTTAGAAACTATGGCTGTAGACCTTGCAGTCTTTACTAGATATTATCAAAGGCTTCATTTGTAATAGAATTTAACCTGTGTTTGGTCAGTAATCAAGCAAGGTTGATTCATTGCTGCCACTGTAATTCATCTCCAGCAGCACAATGTGTAAAGTTTGTTTTTCTGTTCATGTCCTCAAAATAATATCTTTGCTTAGATGCGTTTCGAGTGTTACTCATAAAAACAAACGTTTGGTATATGTTGATTGAACTGTGCAAACTAGGCGATGAGCATCCGTAGTGGATTAAAAAATAAAGAATGGTTTCCGCAGATGAGTGATGCTTGTATAGAGAAACCTTTTACAGTACAGATAACATCGATGATCTTTTCTTTGAAGAAATCTCGTTCCGATGCCTATTTTGTATTATTTATTTATATTTTGATTACAACGGTTTATTCTGTTTGATTGCTTACTGTATTTACTGTTACTTATTAAGAAAAGATGATGATAAATATTCAACAGTGAAAACTATGAAAGCTGAAAAAATTTGAAATTTTGAAATTGTAAAATAAGAAAATTCAGCTTCTCATCTTTCGACCTAAAGTCTATATCTATAAAAAGCCAATACAAATATATTGTGACGGTTATTCCCATCATACAACAAGTCTACGTTATGAACAGCGATAGCTCAGACGATAGTATATACACAACAAAAGTCGATGGTTCGATTCTCTTCGTATCCAATGTTTTTATTCCAATTATTTACTGTGGACATCGAAAAATGGTTCTACACCAACGCGCAAACTCATAATGAACTAGTAAAGACAAGAATGTCTGAGATGTTGTAGCGTGAAAAGGAAGGCGCAGTTTAGTAACGACACAAATACATACACAGCCCCCGTCAATGATGATGAATGATGATGATTATGTGTCATAAACAGAATACCCAAGAATGTTAATTTCAAAATCAGTATTAAACTGTTAATAAACACGACCGATGATAAGCAGCGAACAGTTTTTGGTTTACTTTAAATCGTTAAGCAAGCGTAATAAATTTGTTGTCATAGCCCCCACCAGTGGCAAACACCAATATGGATTATGCCTTCTTGATGAGAAATATATAGTTTTTTGTGTCAAACAGATTCGTGTGACACATCAGGAAATGAGTTCTCGATTTTAGAACGAGGTGCCAATTTTTAAGCAAGTTAATTACTTTATGTAACTGCCTCTTACTCCCAAACAAATTTGGATTTAGTTTTGTCAGCCCTTAACAGGTAATGGAAGAGATAACACAAATCGTCTCTCAGTGTTAAATCAGTGATTCAGCTGTTTAGGTATGAAAAATAAAAATAATCCTTCAAACTAAGGAATAATAATAACTCCGACAATACATTTCAATTTCTTACACGAAATCAGCTCCCCGTTTTTTAACTTCCCCTCCATTATGCGCTCTATAAATTTTATAAATCTGTTGCATTTATACAAGTAGTATATGTAGTTGTTAACACACGGAGAGACCGTGGAATACATCTCTAGTTTTAATTACTAATGTGGTTTTCTTAAATATATTTACCAAAATTCATCAAACTAACTAGTGTGTATTGAGTTTTAATGTTAACGATTTAAGGTGCTATTCCACGACAAAATTTTACTGAATAGAAAAATACGCCAAAAGAGAAAATAAAAATCAAACACCCTTATAATAGACAAAGACAAGGTGTGTCTTATTTTTATTTTTTTATAGCAAAAGTTTTAAGGGGAAATTTGACATTAAACAAAAACATAACCAATAATTGCTAAAAAAAATTAAGAATTATTCGATTATTTTTTAGTCTCAAAATTATCTAAAGAATTAAATATTATTAATACTCTTATCAGAATTTCATTTTTACGAACAATTTTCGTCATATAATAAAAAATTAACAAAATCTCTATTTATTTATTTATTTTTGATTTATTTAATTCACTTATTAATATACATAATTTTCGGTACAGTCTATTTTGAGCATTAGCTCATTCATAATAGAGTATACCAAAAGAGCTCGATAACTTAACAATACAGAAACTGCAATTTCATCCAGAAACATCGCTAATCCCTAGCCTTACTTGAATTTTTAATAAAAACATGTTTACAGCATCAGTTTTTATTAGTTTCGCTTGATCCTTGCTTCAAGATCCTCAGAAAAAAAAACTTTCAGAATCCAAATCGTCCTCATCTGACATCACCTTTTTTGGAAATCTGTTGTCAGGATGATATCTGCGTGGCTCGAGCAATTGCGTTACAGCCAGGATCAACAACAAAGCCAGAACTTCTTCGCCTGGATATTCCTTTAAACCATACAGCAGCTGTTTCACTATCCTGATTCGGGCTCGTCACTGGTATCACCCACAGATTGTAAAGATGATTTTTTTATTTTTCCAATTATGACTCCAACTGGCAATTTGTACAATTTTCTCGTGTAAAATAATTTAGAAATAAAAAAAATTTAAAGAAATAAATTACAAAGGAAAAAAAACGTCCAACTGACGTGAAAGTCAAGGCCAACTAGGTCTAACATAAAATCGTCATCCAATTTATATTATTAGTTTATGCGAGAATTATTTTTCATCATATACAAATTTCATGTACATGTATTAGCAGAGCCTTCTAGAGTATAGAGCCATAATCTTAATGACGTATTTTTTAGAAGCTTTTTTAGTGGTATAACTTTTTACTGATTTCCATAGGAATCCATAGTGAAAATGGTATTTTTTAGCTTCAAGTTTTTCAATGAAAAAACCAAAAATATTATAAATTTTTTATATAAAAGTTTTCTACATATCTTTAACAACAATATACAAGAAGGCCATATTGGCATAAAGTAAATATTTATTGCAGAAATATTAAAATTAAATTATTTCTAAAATATATTTTTTCGAACTTTCAATTTGAAAAATACATCAAGGTTGGCTCTGATAAATTAAAATAATACTTGCTAAATTTATCTTTAGTTTTACTAGTGTACGTAAGATGTCTAAAATGGTTGCAGAAAAATACGAAAAAGAATTGTTTAATCGCAAAATTATTACACGTTCCTATATTTTGTGAATTTGTTTTGCTTTTCCTACAATTTTTGAACTTGAAATTGCCCCAGGTGGTAATTTTTTGGCATCTATGTAATGTATATTTACTTAATGACCAAACGAATCGTAGTAAGCTTTTATATCAAATTGACCAGAATTCTGTTGTTATGAATTTTTTTTTAATATTTTGGTTTAAACAAATCAATTATTACAAGAAAATGAAAACGATTTACTTAAACGATATTCATATATGTTGAAATTCAAACATTTATGAAAGTATTTCAGGATAGGAACCAAGCGCAAATTTTAGCAAAAAAAAACCTCGATATAAATTTATTGTAGTTGACTAGAAAAACGTACGTTCAATTCTAATTTTTTTTTTTTAAAAGCAGACGGCTGTGCATTTTTATTCATTTTGCTATGTTTACAAAATACTTTGACGTTTTAAAAAATTGTTGTGGCAATGTGGCATAAAGATCAGACGCAGATATTTTCAGTTTGCGCGATTTTAATTTTTTCCAATTAAAAATATATTGATTAAATTTTAGGTATCTAATACGAGAGTTTAAAAAATCTTTTGGCCAATGGGCAGCAAATATTGTTAACACTTCTGTGGATATACTGGCATATGCCATCAAACAAAAATGCTGCTACATATCGTTTAAATAAAATTATTCTATAAAATGGAACTTTTAAGTCCTAGTCCCAGCAAAACATCGTTTGACTTTAATTTTGACTCATTTAAAGTTTCATACTGTTTTAAATTCTTGAATTTTATACGAAAAATTACCGTTTGTCTCAACAGATCCACCAACATTTTTGTTTATCCGCGAAAGCTTAAGGGTAAAACGGAATTCAAATTTTCTACAATAAGGTTCTGTCTTTTTGTCGGTTGTCTATTTCCCTATAAGGAAAACTTATTACATATTATGAAATTACAAAATAAAAATTGAGGTGTGGCCAACACACGACTTTCTTTTACGAACAGAGAATTTTGAGAAATTTTATTTTTTTCTTAATTTTTTTTTTAATTTTTTTTTTTTATTTTAATTTGTTTTTAATTTTTGGAAACATTTTGTATTAAGTAGTTTTTTGTAAACCTTATACTTTTTAAGATATTTGCTAAACAAATTTTCTGGACCAAGGGAGTGGCCACTTCCGGTTAGCCGATTTGGAGTAAAAAACATTGGGACCTCCCAATTTATCAAAAAAGCTTAAATCTGAAGTTTCAGTTCGATTGATTAAACCATATGGGCTGTAGACAGGACACAGACAGACTGACAGACTGACAGACAGACAGACAGACAGACACCATTTCGAACCCACTTTTTCGGACTCAGGTGACTTCAAAACAAATAAATCTATAAAAATCTCAAGGTTCAAAATTTTCATGATTTCTATACTTTATTTTACTAGAGTAAAAGAAAGTAAAAAACCCTAATCCATACGAATCGATCGTTTAGTAAAAGTTCTGCAAACTTATTTTTTGGAAATCGCACTCAACTCCCAAGGGCCAATATCGGCAATTGCCAACAATGATGACAAAGGTTTGGCTAGCACATAGAATAGGTCCCTCAAATACTTAGTTAGAAAACCCTAATCCATACGAATCGTTCGTTTAGTAAAAGTTCTGCAAAATTATTTTTTGGAAATCGCACTCAACTCCCAAGGGCCAATATCGGCCATTGCCAACAATGATGACAAAGGTTTGGCTAGCACATAGAATAGGTCCCTCAAATACCTAGTTAAAAAAACACTAATCCATACGAATCGTTCGTTTAATAAAAGTTCTACGAAATTATTTTTTGGAAATCGCACTCAACAATGATGATAAAGATTTCGCTAGCACATGGAATAGGTCCCTTCATTACCTAGTTAAAAAACCCTAATCTATACGAATCGTTCGTTTAGTAAAAGTTCTGCAAAATTATTTTTTGGAAATCGCACTCAACTCCCAAGGGCCAATATCGGCCATTGCCAAAAATGATGACAAAGGTTTCGCTAGCACATGGAGTAGGTCCCTCAAATACCTAGTTAAAAAATGGAGGTGTGGCCAACACACGACTTTGTTTTACGAACAGAGAATTTTGAGAAATTTATTTTTTTTTTTTTAATTTTTTTTTTTAATTTTTAAATTTTTAAATTTTTTTTTTTAATTTTTTATTTTTTATTTTTATTTGTTTTTAATTTTTGGAAACATTTTGAATTAAATAGTTTTTTGTAAACCTTATACTTTTTAAGAAATTTGCAAAATAAATTTTATGGACCAAGGGAAGTGGCCACTTTCCGCCTAAATAGTTTTTCTTTATATATGTATATATACATTAAATTATTTTATAATTGGAATAAAATGTTCGTAATATGATTTTGTGAAATCAATCATTAAATCTTGCATTGCAGGCGGAACAAAGTTTGGGCTGCCTTGGCCGCCCTCAATTCCGCTGTCAGCCGAATATCGCATAAAACTGGCTACTGTTTCGGGCGGTAGAATTGCCCCATCTTCGATGATACAACATTCTTTTAAAATGCAACGACGGCCAATAACAGCATTTTTGCCTATGTACACATAAGATCCAATAGAGGCGGCCGATACTACGGCACCTTCACCAATAAATACATGATCCCCGATGTGTAAAGGATAGAACGCGACTCCTCGACTGAACTGTTTGAAAGGAGGCCGTACAACTGCACCTTTACTAATAATACTGTATCGCCCGGTTCGAACATTTGCCAAATCACCACGAATTATTGCACCACTTTGGACTATTACTTTTCCATGCAGAACTATATTTTGAGATCCACAGAGTACGGAAATCGGCCGATTTGGAGTAAAATTCACTGGGACCTCCCCATTTATCATTAAAGCTTAAATCTGAAGTTTCAGTTCGATTGGTTAAACCATCTGGGCTGTAGAGAGGACACAGACAGGCTGACAGACTGACAGACGGGCAGACGGACAGACTGACAGACTGACAGACTGACAGACTGACAGACTGACAGACTGTCAGACTGACAGACTGACAGACTGACAGACTGACAGACTGACAGACTGACAGACTGACAGACTGACAGACTGACAGACTGACAGACTGACAGACTGACAGACTGACAGACTGACAGACTGACAGACTGACAGACTGACAGACTGACAGACTGACAGACTGACAGACTGACAGACTGACAGACTGACAGACTGACAGACTGACAGACTGACAGACTGACAGACTGACAGACTGACAGACTGACAGACTGACAGACTGACAGACTGACAGACTGACAGACTGACAGACTGACAGACTGACAGACTGACAGACTGACAGACTGACAGACTGACAGACTGACAGACTGACAGACTGACAGACTGACAGACTGACAGACTGACAGACTGACAGACTGACAGACTGACAGACTGACAGACTGACAGACTGACAGACTGACAGACTGACAGACTGACAGACTGACAGACTGACAGACAGACAGACACCATTTCGAAACCCACTTTTTCGGACTCAGGGGACCTCAAAACAAATAAATCTCTAAAAATCTCAAGGTTCAAAATGTTCATGTATTTATTTTACTAGAGTAAAAGAAAGTAAATCTATATATCTATATATCTATAATTTATTTTACCAGAGTAAAAGAAAGTAAAAGTGAGGCATTTGTTTACCTTGAATAAACAGAAAATGCTCCTCAAGCAATTGACTAAATTAATGTAGAAAACTTTAGCATAGGTAGCATTTAAAAAAATCAAATAATCCAGTGGTATTCTTAAATTATGTACTTATATGTATCGTCATAGTAGCAGGATTAGAAATATGAATGGAAATTTTGCTCGAATAACTTACATAATTTGTTAAAATTTTAACGAATCATTTATTTTGATTTAAAAATATTTAAACGATATTTTAAAATTTTATAAGTACCCTCAATACGTACTACTAAGATTTTCTCTAATATATCGAGTTTTTTAATTTGGTTTCATGCACGAAATTATTTTGCAGCAGTTTTGGTTGCATTCAATTTTTTGTTTTTTAAATAAATTTCTATATCGAGGTTTTTTTTCGCTAAAATTTGCGCTTGGTTCCTATTCAGAAATCATAATTAAGAATTTAAGAACGTTTTCATTTAAAAATTTGTCTTAGGAAAAAAAGTGATTTCCCATATGTTTTGTGTGTTTTACTATGAAAAGTTTCGTTTTTTCCTCGTTTCTAATTCCCTTATAAAAGCTCAGATTTTTTGATTATGGCTCTATAAAATACAGGGTGCTCTGGTATTAGTGACACTCCTATAAAAAGTTCTCGATTTGATACTTTTTAGAGGAGTGTTACAACTACAAACACAAATATTTTTTTACTGATTTGGTAGCAAATATATATTTTGTTCTTCCTGTAATTTTACTATTCAGTAAAATTTTCTAAAGGAATAGCACCTTAAAGGTCAACATTTCATAAATTGTACATATTTTTCTAAGGCCTTAAATATTTATCTCTATGGTAAAATTGTTTTTGAAATAAATGTAAAATGTAGTGAAAAAATCCAAAATGTTTTGCAGAACAATGAAAAAATTTTGCAAAGTTTGAAATAAAAAGCGGAATAAGTAACTTTATATTGGCCCACAAATAGCGTGTACCAAATTTCAATATTATAACGTATCCCGTTCCGATTATACGGCTGTCTATATATTCCCGTAGTGTTTAGTATAAGAAAATAAACGTTTCTTCTACAACTTCCTGTGTTTACGGCCCAGCAAAATCAAAAAGGTTCTGTGGTGATAACAAATCCCATTTACCACGAAATATCGTTAACACTATGATTGAAAATAAAGCTTTTATTGATCAAATTTTTTCCAATTTCCTTTCAAATTGGTACTGTATAATATTTAATTTATTAGCGCATTAACTCTTTGACGTATTTTTTTTTATTTTTGCTGCAAATTAATGATGGAATCATCTCTTAAAATACTTACAACGAAATTCATGCACTGCATATACAATTAACGTTGTTTTAATTAGCCAGCATTGACCGTAATGTCACCCACCCACGTAAACATTATTCTATTTCGAACCAAAAACCATCAACATATTTTCACGTTTTAATTTTTGTTTTTGTAATACACTGTCGATGTGTTTTTAAATGTTAATAAATTGCGGTCTATATGTATATGCACAGTATGGCATTATGAACCATTATGATTTTTCATCTTTTCACCAATATCACGCATTACGCAACACACAGATATTTCTATACACTTACCACTTCCAGGAACATAAATATTCAGTGTCAGACAATCTTCACTTTGATTTACCAGCAGAGGTACAATTTTTTTCAAATATTGATAACGACCTTTTGGCATCGACATAAGTGCTAATGTCCGATTTGCTATTTCGGGGAAATTCTGCAACAGAAAATAAATTTATGATTTTATTAATTCGATATTTTTTCGCTAAAATGTTCACATAATTCATGCATATGCGGGTATGGTACGAGTATGTGTGTGTTTTCTATAATAAAAAATAAAATATTTAAATTCCGGCATTTTGATTTTGTTTTATAAAATTTTTAATTAAAATTTATATATTTTATTTTATTTTTGTTATTTCGGGATATAAATGTTCGTGCATTTTTTTTAGTGTTGCCTCCTGAATTTTTATTTTTTGCTATTGCATACATTTTTCTCAATTTTTCATCCAAATCGTGTCACCAAAGTTCGGTATATCGTATATATGTATGTAGCTGTGTGTTTATGTAATGGTGAAAAACAGGAAAAACATTTTTTTCCATGAAAAAGAGAAAACATTGTCTATGTATGTATGACATAACAACATAAAATACCAAACATGAGAGTGCGGTTATGTATCAACAAAACAAAAATAAATTTCTATCTCTGTTATATACATATATAGTATATATATATGTAGGTATTCGTACATACCGGAGTACATAGATTCCTGAAACGAACGAAAGGATATATTACGTATTCGTACATAAAAAAAAATTGTAGGTGAAAAAAAGGATATTTTCCTTCTTTGTGTTTTATTTGCTTTTGATATTCATCCCTCATACCTATATAAGTAGCTAGTAGCTACTCGGTGCGATGAGTTAAAATAACGATGAAGTTGTACCAATTTTTAAAAATAAAAATTTTGGAGCACATAGAGGAACACAAAAAAAATGTCTGTATATAGATATATAAAACGGATTAAATTGTCAGCCTTGTCTTCATATTCATTTGGAAATTGTGTGCCATGTTTGGAAATGAAAATTTGAAAAACAAATTTTTTTTTTTTTTTTTTTTGGTTGTGTATTTCGTTTCTGAAATGAGAATGAGATTAATGAGGATGAATATGAATGGAAAATTTTATTTTTTGGGTGAACAACAATATTTTATACCCAGCGAGATTGCGAGAAGCAAAAACAGAAAAAAAGTGAAATAAAATTGGTTTGGTTTTATTTTTTAATTACATTTTTGTTATTGTTGGTGTATTTTCATATTTAATTTAATGGCTTTTAGTTTTTGTGAGATTTTCTCTTATTTTCTGAATAACAATGTTCTATAAATTGTATTGTTTGTATAGTGAATATTTGATGTTTCTGCTCAGATAGCATAACATTTCAACATACTGAAGAGATAGTTAAATTAAAATGGCATGTTAGAAAATTTGAGCATTATGTGATTTTAGGGTATGTGTGTGCGGTTCATACGACAACAATATAAAAGTCATGACACGTTTCGAAATGAATTCCAAATCAGGAGTTTTTATAATTTTTAGATTATCCCACTTTTTCACACCCTAACTTTTTAACTTTTATATCTCTTTTCGTATCCTTTTTTTTTGCACACCCATGTATGTATATAGAAGGGCTAAATAAAATAATCCTTTGTTTTTGTTGTTGTAATCAAGAAGTTAGAGACTTGACCTTCGTCATGTTTTTCAGGAAAATAAAAGAACGCACATTTTACATGAACATTTATCTTTTCACCGCATAAATTATAAGGTTTAACTTACCTGAGGACAAACAGCTGCGAACGTATCTGCCAACTTAGTCCCCTTCCACGGTATCAATTTTTTTGGTGGTTGAAAACGTAACGTTCCCACTGGTGGCTGTGCATATGGTACCGCCTTAAATGCTTCCACCGGTTCTAAATGTTTTGAATTCAATTCTAATATAACGCCACGTATTGCGCCCGTTTTTGTTTCGACGATACGCGAACTATACCGGGGGCCCGATTCACACGCCTTTATAAATATTACGATAATCATAAAAATAATTAAAAAGTTTGGTTTCAAGAGAAAAATATTATTTAAATAATTATTGATGATAAATTTAAAATTTTTTAACAATATTTTTAAATAAAATAATAATTTTTTGTTCCGCATATTTTATTATATGGCACGCGGATAACAACTTAACTCGCTGAAGGGGTTTGTTGTGTAAGGGGTTAGTATTATTATAACCCCCTGCATTTGTTTTTGATTATTCCCATTTATTTTAATACATTTTTAATTTTTATTTATTTTTTTTTTTTTTTTTTTATATTGAACTATAAATATTTATGTTTGTTTTAACTATTTGATAGTTTTGTATAAATTTATTTAAAAATAATAAAATTAAAAAATAAAATTAAAAACTACTGTCACAAATTAACTAGTAAATTTTTCATAATAAATAGAAATTGGATTTTTGTATTTGTATGCGCTTGTTGGT
This sequence comes from Tipula vernalis, assembly GCA_958295665.1. Lineage (NCBI taxonomy): Eukaryota > Metazoa > Arthropoda > Insecta > Diptera > Tipulidae > Tipula > Tipula vernalis. Next base: position 24,755,292 of record OY282558.1, on the reverse strand, counting down.
TGGCTGAGCAATGAATTTTTTAATCTGAAAAAAAAAACAAAAATAGAAATAAATTATTAATAATTTAATTTATGTTTATTTATGCAAAATGGTTTATTATGAATATTTATTGGTTTATTTAGATTTATTTTGTTTTTTATATGTACGTCTGTGTATAGGATCAAACAATTATCATGAGAATTTAGCATACAACATATTTATTTTTTTTTAAGCCTGTGAAGTTTATACTATATTTTACTAAAATTGTTTTAGTATGATTTTAGTAAATTTTTCACTTGGGCACACAATAGGGATGAAATTGACATAAATTTCAAAGTACTAAAATGTTGAGCAACAGAGAACTAAATTGGGTTTTAAAGTACTTTGTAATTTTTTGATGTGTTTACTTATTGTTGGCTCCGAATTATCCTTGTCCTTATATGTATTTGGCCTATATTGGAGAAAACTACATTTGAAGCTTATTACTATTCTATGTGTCTTACTATGATTTCATTACTAAATTTTGGTTTCCAAATAGATTTGTTACAAGAAAGCTTAATTACGAAGTACAATGCTTCGAACTCAAAGAGTATTTTAATTATTTAAGTTTCAAAATTTAAAAGTTTTGTTTATGTCTATGTAACCGGACAAAATTTAAGACACTTTTAATTTTAATTACTGGTTCTTCACTCTGAACTGAAGGTGAAGTTTGCCCTCCAGAGGACGATGAACGACCATTCCAGATTTCAATTATATTCTTACAAAATACCTGATCCACCGGTGGCATGTAGATAAGCATGTCAAACAAATCTTTCAGTTTCTGTGAACACATTTTTCCGCTGGTTGAAAGAGGCAGGCTTGTGGGTAAACCGGTATCATTTAATATTTTCTGTGATATTTTCACAGAAATAAAATCACTTTCATAATCACAGCGATAATTTATGTAGGATGACCCCTTCTAATAAATTAAATGTTTAGTTTTGGTATGCTGTATCTGACTGTAGTTTAACTTCTAGGCTGCGTTATGATCCTTGTAATCGGAACATTTCGTCTGTATTGCAGTAAACTTGTATCTTCCTTGAAAATATACAAACTTATTTTTAAAATTTCTTTCCAAACCGTTATGCGCAGAGTCAATGCCTTGTATATTGGTATGGCACGCTTCCGAAAATTTCTGTTCAATCCAGTTCTGGGCAGGCGGTGAGCTTGTATTTAAAAGTAATGCAAAGGACATAATGCAATTCCTGTTTTGCAGCACACACCTATCTGATGGTTTGTACTTCCGAATGAGAATTAATATATTTTTACAAAAATTTTATAGCGCATTTGTAATGTGAGTATCTTCGCGGCCACAAATAGATGCAATCCTAAAAATGTGAAAGTTGTTACCTATTTCGAATGAAATGTTTACATTATAATATTAATACGTATAAAATTGCACTTAAAACTTCTTTATCACCAAGAACCTCTCCCGCTCAAGTATACACGCAAAATTTTCCCTGATAAAAGAAGTTCGAAATGTTAGGTTTGAGGAGTTGGAAGACATTGTGCAAATCAAAGCTGAAAATTTTATACAGTTTGCCTTAGGTAATTTTTATGTGCCTCGTACTCGTTGATTTGCTCTACGGATGGTCCGCATTTATCGCACAGATCTTTTTAGGACAATCGAACCCCAAATTAAATTGTTTGTTGAACGTATCTCTGTATTTCCATTTTTTGATGTTAATATCAGGAGATTTAATCTTAAATAAGTTGAACATGTTGCTGATATTGAAAACTGGAGGGAACAATTACTAGATATAGGCCAAATCGCACGGATATAAATAAAACCACAGACAATAACGACAGGAAAAATTTGTGGATATAGACAAATTTTTTAAAAAATACCTCAGAAACGATTTGAGTTAGCCGAATTTACCGGTCGTTTTACCCTAGCTCCTTATATAACTCAAATTCATCAAAAATTGGACATAGACAAAAATAATTCTAAGACGACGATATTTCACTAACTGGCGCCTTTCACTTTTATGTCACTAAATGTAACAAAAACATATTTAAGCTTTTTTCTTTTTAGAAGAGTTCAGTTAAAAGGTTAAATGGTGATTTTGCGTGAAGCATTAGAGTCTGGTATTCTGTTGCTAAATTAACCATTACTTAGAATTAGGCACGGATAATTTGTTTAGAATTGGGAACTATCCACATCAAGCACGAATTGTCGTAACCGGGCTATTCCACTAGCACAATTCAACTAGACACGATTCCACTGGACCCAATTATACTGGGACAATTCCACTTGACACAATCCGACTGACGAACAATTTAACTTCCGTTACTTATTGGTATTATTGAAACGTAGTTACGAAGATAGTTATAACTATGGGTTTAAAATTAATAAAAACTGAAGTGGGCAAAGAAGCTAATTTATAATAAAAGAAGGGTATACGTTTCCAAAAATGGTGAAGGGAGCAATTCCACTCGACACGATTCCACTACATACAATTCCACTGGCACAGCTCCATTTCTTTAACATTCGTAGTTATTTCTTTAGGTAACTTTTTTAATTGAACTTTTTTTATAATTAAACGGGAATTGTGCCAATGGAATTGTGTGCAGTGGAATTGTGCTAGTGGAATAGACCTAGTATCCGAATTGCAATATTTATAATTATTTATAATATTAGTGTGATGTTTTCGATCAAATTAGAAAATTACTTCAAAATTAACGAAAACTGAATTCGCTCGTAGTATGGAATTTTACAATTGAATTTCGTTTTTCTCTAACTTTGAAATAATTTTCGGATTTAATTAAATTTAGTTTGATTGAAAACATCGTGCTAACAATATAAATGTATTTAAAATTTGCGCTTGGTGTTGTAACTAAAATTTAAATAAATGATGAAATTTACTAACTAAACTAAAAATTATTTACTTATCCGTTTTAGTTATTTATAAGTAATATAATAGATGAGAATAAAGTAATATAATAGAACTATAGCCGCGTTTTTTTATTCGCTCCGGATAGCTGTTATCGAGAGCCGTAATTTTTATACGCCTACATTTAAATTTGACGCGCTATTTATTGGTAAACTAAACTTATTTAACATCAAACTATCATTTTTAATTCAATTGTTTAGCGAAAACTTCATATAAAAAATGTTTGGCTCTACCTATTTATACGGAGCGCTATCCGGAGCCACTTTTCATATGACGGCTCTCGATAGCAGCTATCCGTAGCGAATAAAAAAACACTACATATATTTCCCTCCCACTGAATGGACTACCGCCACAAGTTACAATTACAAGAATAAGACCACCCTCCTTGCCCACCAAAATTAGAGGGAAAAGCATTATTACGTTTGTTTGCTGTCAGTATTCGGTCATCTCATTGGTTAGAATTGAATTTAGTCGAAATTCGAAGAGTTGTAGCGTTTACAGAAAAAATTGATCAAAAGTATCGAAGTTCTTTTTATTTTCTAAAGGACCGAAAAAAGTACTAAAGGATCAACATTTTCATCCCTGGCACACAACGGGATGAATATTTTACTAAAACAGTACTAAACTCAAAAATATCGCTACTCAAATAATGACATTTAGGGGAATTAAGTTAGTCAGGTTACATTCAAAGTTATTGTATACTAGTAATACCAAAATATAAAATTAGTTGTTTATTTAAAATTTGTTTACTACTTAATCACACAATAACTATCGGTTCAGCTATATCTATGCCAAAAATTGGGAAGTTCTATTGAACTTTGCCACCCTTAGTATTAAAAACTAAAAATCTCAATTTTCTACTAGGGCCGTTGTATAAAATATAAAATAAAACATACTAAACGCAAATTTAAAACATTTTGTTTTAGTTGCTTCTTTATTCAACAAACAAATCGTTCACATAACTATGACTCTATATATTTCAGGCCTAACCGATAGCTATCATGTGATTTTGGGCCAATAAAATTTTTTTTAATTAAACATTTAATTTTATATTTCGGCCCTAGTAGAAAATTGAGATTTTTAGTTTTTAATACTAAAGGTAGCAAAGTTCAATAGAACTTCCTAATTTTTGGCATCGATATAGCTGAACCTATAGCTTAACCGATAGTTATCGTGTAATTTTTTATATTTTAATTCGCGTATTTTTTTTATATTTTAATTCTCGATAAATTCAGGGAAATTTGGAGATACCACCATGTTTGCCAGTATATCGCGCAAAATCAGTATATCATCTTGTTCAAATATTTATTTGTGGTAAAAATTAAAATTTTAAAGGTTATATAAATATTTTTAAATATTTAAGTTTCTAAACTCTTATATTTTTTCGAAAAATTGGACAAGTTAAAATTTCTGAAATTTTACCGCGCAATTAGTAGCGCAAAGCAGTTTAAAATCATCAAATTTCCATAATTTAGATATTTAAATTTAAAAGTTCTCGAATTTTATAAAATTTTCCAAGTTGAAAAACTGGGTGGAATAATTTATGGGTTCTAATAGGTAGAATTTTTTTGTGTAACTATGTAACTTTATCATTAAATTCTAGTCATAAATAACTGTAACTTGTTTACAAATTCAAATGCCGTTATTGTTATTGTCAAATTGATTGTAGTTGATCCCATCTGGGATAAGCACTTATACAGATTTTGAATATACGACAATGCAGAGTTGTTGTACATTTTTAAGAATCTTAAAATAACGAAAACTGACCAAATTATAAATTAAAACAAATATTTTTAAACCAGCAAAAAAATGTCTTTAAAAGTATCCAATTCTGAGAAATCTACTGTTGCGCAATATTTATTTTGTAAAGTATAGAATGTGTCTTGGCTATTTTACTATAAGTCTAATGGTATTAAAAAAAAGGGCAATAAAAGTAAGCAATGGGTGACTTAGGACAGAAATATTGAGGTAAAAAGAGACAACATTGTTTGGAATTGATTAAACGAATTACGAAAATTAATTACAAAAATGCATAATTGGAGATACGAAATTATATTTTTTATAGTCGAAAAAGACTAATTAAATGATTTGGTGTGGAATCTGCGTGAATTAGATATATTTTTTAGAATAACATCTCCCACTGATAAAAAAATAAAAGACAATCTATTGAATTGTTGATCCGTCAACAAAAAGTATACAACAAGCGCTGAAATAAATTATGGCATGATTCAGGCATGAGCATTTGATTTTTGCTTTTCATACCCTTAATTTTGTATACATTCATTCGTTTGAGAATTTTTTGTACTGATTATTTCTCCCTTTTGCGCAATACTTTTCCAGTGCTCAAAAAGTCGCAAAAAACAAAAGTCGGTGAAGTTAGCCCGAAAAAATGTCAGCCCGAATTTTTCGTTCGTTTCTCGGATAAAATGTAGCTATCCCGAAAATGTGTAAATTTTTTGTAAACAGTGTAGGCTCTGCCCTCTCTCCCCTCTTCAATGATTCCTTAGCGTATCCAAGACCTATCTGGTGGTATAAACCAGTGGTATTTATCTCTAGTATCACCACAGAAAATTTCAGTTTCAACATGATACAGTGTACGAAAAGGCGTATTATGTGTACAGAAAATTATATGTCTTATCTCCATGATATGGATATGGCACATTCATAGTTCATTAGCATATCCAAGTCCTATCACGTGGTATATAACATTAGTGGTATTAAATTTCTAGTAGCGCCACAGAGAATTTAAGTTTCAACTAGTATTGGCTGTTTATAATTTAAGGTTTCTCCCTATCAAATGCGCTATACTAACAACACAAAATTTTAAAAATCATCTGTTTATTTCCATGATTTGACCGTGGGACGCTGACTACCTCTTAGCTATCATCATGGCCTATCCTCCTAAATATATAACAGTATATACCTTAAGGTTATAACTTAAGGTTTATTCATAGTAAATTGAATACACTACCAACAGAACATACATTAGTATATAGCTATGAAAATTTGTAGAATATGTTGAATGGCTTTACTCTTATAGAAATTCATTTTTTTTATTACAAATATTTTTTAAGAAATTTATTAATTTTCATTTGGATTAAACTTGTTTTGTTTTTCGTGTTAAATACATTTTAATTATAATATTTTTTTCGGGATGAGCCTACACTATTTTAAAAAAAATTTATGCTACCTCTATAAATAGGTTTCGGGACCTGTAATTGCTGTGACAATTTTCATTTTGAATGCTCGATTATTTCTAAACATTTCTTAGAAAATTCAATTTTATTGAAAATTAACTGTGCTATATATAGCCCACAAGTTTTTGGGCGGCAAAAATCTAAAATGGTCCGATTACGATGGTTGATACCTCTATAAATAGGTTTCGGGACCTGTAATTGCTGTGACAATTTTCATTTTGAATCCTAGATTATTTCTAAACATTTCTTAGAAAATTCAATTTTATTGAAAATTAACTGTGCTATAGCCCACAAGTCTCTAGGCGGCAAAAACCTAAAATGCTCCGATTACGATGGTTGATACCTCTATAAATAGGTTTCGGGACCTGTAATTGCTGTGACAATTTTCATTTTGAATTCTCGATTAATTCTAAACATTTCTTAGAAAATTCAATTTTATTGAAAATTAACTGTGCTATAGCCCACTAGTTTATGGGCGGTAAAAATCTAAAATGGTCCGATTACGATGGTTGATACCTCTATAAATAGGTTTAGGGACCTGTAATTGCTGTGACAATTTTCATTTTGAATGCTCGATGATTTCTAAACATTTCTTAGAAAATTCAATTTTATTGAAAATTAACTGTGCTATAGCCCACAAGTTTATGGGCGGCAAAAATCTAAAATGGTCCGATTACGATGGTTGATACCTCTGTCAATAGGTTTCGGGACTTGTAATTGCTATGACAATTTTTATTTTGAATGCTCGATTATTGCTAAACATTTCTTAGAAAATTAAATTTTATTGAAAATTAACTGTGCTATAGCCCACAAGTTTTTGGGCGGCAAAAATCTAAAATGGTCCGATTACGATGGTTGATACCTCTATCAATAGGTTTCGGGACCTGTAATTGCTGTGACCATTTTTATTTTGAATGCTCGATTATTTCTAAACATTTCTCAAAAAATTCAATTTTATTGAAAATTAACTGTGCTATAGCCCACAAGTTTTTGGGCGGCAAAAATCTAAAATGGTCCGATTACGATAATTGATACATCTATCAATAGGTTTCGGGGCCTGTAATTGCTGTGACAATTTTCATTTTGAATGCTCGATTATTTCTAAACATTTCTTAGAAAATTCAATTTTATTGAAAATTAACTGTGCTATAGCCCACAAGTTTTTGGGCGGCAAAAATCTAAAATGGTCCGATTACGATGGTTGATACCTCTATAAATAGGTTTCGGGACCTGTAATTGCTGTGACAATTTTCATTTTGAATGCTCGATTATTTCTAAACATTTCTTTTATTGTCAATTTTATTGAAAATCAACTGTGCTATAGCCCACAAGTTTTTGGGCGGCAAGAATCTAAAATGGTCCGATTACGATGGTTGATACCTCTGTCAATAGGTTTCGGGACTTGTAATTGCTGTGACAATTTTTATTTTGAATGCTCGATTATTTCTAAACATTTCTTAGAAAATTCAATTTTATTGAAAATTAACTGTGCTACAGCCCACAAATTTTTGGGCGGCAAAAATCTAAAATGCTCCGATTACAATGGTTGATACCTCTATAAATAGGTTTCGGGACCTGTAATTGCTGTGACAATTTTCATTTTGAGTGCTCGATTATTTCTAAACATTTCTTAGAAAATTCAATTTTATTGAAAATCAACTGTTATAGCCCACAAGTTTTTGGGCGGCAAAAACCTATAATGGTCCGATTACGATGGTTGATACCTCTATCAATAGGTTTCGGGACCTGTAATTGCTGTGACGATTTTCATTTTGAATGCTCGATTATTTCTAAACATTTCTTAGAAAATTCAATTTTATTGAAAATTAACTGTGCTATAGCCCACAAGTTTTTGGGCGGCAAAAATCTAAAATGCTCCGATTACGATGGTTGATACCTCTATAAATAGGTTTCGGGACCTGTAATTGCTGTGACAATTTTCATTTTGAGTGCTCGATTATTTCTAAACATTTCTTAGAAAATTCAATTTAATTGAAAATCAACTGTTATAGCCCACAAGTTTTTGGGCGGCAAAAACCTATAATGGTCCGATTACGATGGTTGATACCTCTATCAATAGGTTTCGGGGCCTGTAATTGCTGTGACAATTTTCATTTTGATTGCTCGATTATTTCTAAACATTTCTTAGAAAATTCAATTTTATTGAAAATTAACTGTGCTATAGCCCACAAGTTTTTGGGCGGCAAAAATCTAAAATGGTCCGATTACGATGGTTGATACCTCTATCAATATGTTTCGGGACCTGTAATTGCTGTGACAATTTTCATTTTGATTGCTCGATTATTTCTAAACATTTCTTAGAAAATTCAATTTTATTGAAAATTAACTGTGCTATAGCCCACAAGTTTTTGGGCGGCAAAAATCTAAAATGCTCCGATTACGATGGTTGATACCTCTATAAATAGGTTTCGGGACCTGTAATTGCTGTGACAATTTTCATTTTGAGTGCTCGATTATTTCTAAACATTTCTTAGAAAATTCAATTTAATTGAAAATCAACTGTTATAGCCCACAAGTTTTTGGGCGGCAAAAACCTATAATGGTCCGATTACGATGGTTGATACCTCTATCAATAGGTTTCGGGGCCTGTAATTGCTGTGACAATTTTCATTTTGATTGCTCGATTATTTCTAAACATTTCTTAGAAAATTCAATTTTATTGAAAATTAACTGTGCTATAGCCCACAAGTTTTTGAGCGGCAAAAATCTAAAATGGTCCGATTACGATGGTTGATACCTCTATCAATATGTTTCGGGACCTGTAATTGCTGTGACAATTTTCATTTTGATTGCTCGATTATTTCTAAACATTTCTTAGAAAATTCAATTTTATTGAAAATTAACTGTGCTATAGCCCACAAGTTTTTGGGCGGCAAAAATCTAAAATGCTCCGATTACGATGGTTGATACCTCTATAAATAGGTTTCGGGACCTGTAATTGCTGTGACAATTTTCATTTTGAATGCTCGATTATTTATAAACATTTCTTAGAAAATTCAATTTTATTGAAAGTTAACTGTGCTATAGCCCACAAGTTTTTGGGCGGCAAAAATCTAAAATGGTCCGATTACGATGGTTGATACCTCTATCAATAGGTTTCGGGACCTGTAATTGCTGTGACAATTTTCATTTTGATTGCTCGATTATTTCTAAACATTTCTTAGAAAATTCAATTTTATTGAAAATTAACTGTGCTATAGCCCACAAGTTTTTGGGCGGCAAAAATCTAAAATGCTCCGATTACGATGGTTGATACCTCTATAAATAGGTTTCGGGACCTGTAATTGCTGTGACAATTTTCATTTTGAGTGCTCGATTATTTCTAAACATTTCTTAGAAAATTCAATTTAATTGAAAATCAACTGTTATAGCCCACAAGTTTTTGGGCGGCAAAAACCTATAATGGTCCGATTACGATGGTTGATACCTCTATCAATAGGTTTCGGGGCCTGTAATTGCTGTGACAATTTTCATTTTGATTGCTCGATTATTTCTAAACATTTCTTAGAAAATTCAATTTTATTGAAAATTAACTGTGCTATAGCCCACAAGTTTTTGAGCGGCAAAAATCTAAAATGGTCCGATTACGATGGTTGATACCTCTATCAATATGTTTCGGGACCTGTAATTGCTGTGACAATTTTCATTTTGATTGCTCGATTATTTCTAAACATTTCTTAGAAAATTCAATTTTATTGAAAATTAACTGTGCTATAGCCCACAAGTTTTTGGGCGGCAAAAATCTAAAATGCTCCGATTACGATGGTTGATACCTCTATAAATAGGTTTCGGGACCTGTAATTGCTGTGACAATTTTCATTTTGAATGCTCGATTATTTATAAACATTTCTTAGAAAATTCAATTTTATTGAAAGTTAACTGTGCTATAGCCCACAAGTTTTTGGGCGGCAAAAATCTAAAATGGTCCGATTACGATGGTTGATACCTCTATAAATAGGTTTCGGGACCTGTAATTGCTGTGACAATTTTCATTTTGATTGCTCGATTATTTCTAAACATTTCTTAGAAAATTAAATTTTATTGAAAATTAACTGGGCTATAGCCCACAAGTTTTTGGGCGGCAAAAATCTAAAATGGTCTGATTTCGATGGTTGATACCTCTATAAATAGGTTTCGGGACCTGTAATTGCTGTGACAATTTTTATTTTGAATGCTCGATTATTTCTAAACATTTCTTAGAAAATTCAATTTTATTGAAAATTAACTGTGCTATAGCCCACAAGTTTTTGGGCGGCAAAAATCTAAAATGCTCCGATTACGATGGTTGATACCTCTATAAATAGGTTTCGGGACCTGTAATTGCTGTGACAATTTTCATTTTGAGTGCTCGATTATTTCTAAACATTTCTTAGAAAATTCAATTTTATTGAAAATTAACTGTGCTATAGCCCACAAGTTTTTGGGCGGCAAAAATCTAAAATGGTCCGATTACGATAATTGATACATCTATCAATAGGTTTCGGGGCCTGTAATTGCTGTGACAATTTTCATTTTGATTGCTCGATTATTTCTAAACATTTCTTAGAAAATTCAATTTTATTGAAAATTAACTGTGCTATAGCCCACAAGTTTTTGGGCGGTAAAAGTCTAAAATGGTCCGATTACGATGGTTGATACCTCTATCAATAAGTTTCGGGACCTGTAATTGCTGTGACAATTTTCATTTTGAATGCTCGATTATTTCTAAACATTTCTTAGAAAATTCAATTTTATTGAAAATTAACTGTGCTATAGCCCACAAGTTTTGGAGCGGCAAAAATCTAAAATGGTCCGATTACGATGGTTGATACCTCTTTAAATAGGTTTCGGGACCTGTAATTGCTGTGACAATTTGCATTTTGAATGCTCGATTATTTCTAAACATTTCTTAGAAAATTCAATTTTATTGAAAATTAACTGTGCTATAGCCCACAAGTTTTTGGGCGGCAAAAATCTAAAATGGTCCGATTACGATGGTTGATACCTCTATTAATAGGTTTCGGGACCTTTAATTGCTGTGACAATTTTCATTTTGAATGCTCGATTATTTCTAAACATTTCTTAGAAAATTCAATTTTATTGAAAATTAACTGTGCTATATATAGCCCACAAGTTTTTGGGCGGCAAAAATCTAAAATGGTCCGATTACGATGGTTGATACCTCTATAAATAGGTTTCGGGACCTGTAATTGCTGTGACAATTTTCATTTTGAATGCTCGATTATTTCTAAACATTTCTTAGAAAATTCAATTTTATTGAAAATTAACTGTGCTATAGCCCACAAGTTTTTGGGCGGCAAAAATCTAAAATGGTCCGATTACGATGGTTGATACCTCTTTAAATAGGTTTCGGGACCTGTAATTGCTGTGACAATTTGCATTTTGAATGCTCGATTATTTCTAAACATTTCTTAGAAAATTCAATTTTATTGAAAATTAACTGTGCTATAGCCCACAAGTTTTTGGGCGGCAAAAATCTAAAATGCTCCGATTATGATGGTTGATACCTCTATCAATAGGTTTCGGGACCTGTAATTGCTGTGACAATTTTCATTTTGAATGCTCGATTATTTCTAAACATTTCTTAGAAAATTCAATTTTATTGAAAATTAACTGTGCTATAGCCCACAAGTTTTTGGGCGGCAAAAATCTAAAATGGTCCGATTACGATGGTTGATACCTCTATTAATAGGTTTCGGGACCTGTAATTGCTGTGACAATTTTCATTTTGAATGCTCGATTATTTCTAAACATTTCTTAGAAAATTTAATTTTATTGAAAATTAACTGTGCTATAGCCCATATGTTTTTGGGCGGCAAAAATCTAAAATGGTCCGATTACGATGGTTGATACCTCTTTAAATAGGTTTCGGGACCTGTAATTGCTGTGACAATTTTCATTTTGAATGCTCGATTATTTCTAAACATTTCTTAGAAAATTCAATTTTATTGAAAATTAACTGTGCTATTATAGCCCACAAGTTTTTGGGCGGCAAAAATCTAAAATGGTCCGATTACGATGGTTGATACCTCTATCAATAGGTTTCGGGACCTGTAATTGCTGTGACAATTTTCATTTTGAATGCTCGATTATTTCTAAACATTTCTTAGAAAATTCAATTTTATTGAAAATTAACTGTGCTATTATAGCCCACAAGTTTTTGGGCGGCAAAAATCTAAAATGGTCCGATTACGATGGTTGATACCTCTATCAATAGGTTTCGGGACCTGTAATTGCTGTGACAATTTTCATTTTGAATGCTCGATTATTTCTAAACATTTCTTAGAAAATTCAATTTTATTGAAAATTAACTGTGTTATAGCCCACAAGTTTTTGGGCGGCAAAAATCTAAAATGCTCCGATTACGATGGTTGATACCTCTATAAATAGGTTTCGGGACCTGTAATTACTGTGACAATTTTCATTTTGCTTGCTCGATTATTTCTAAACATTTCTTAGAAAATTCAATTTTATTGAAAATTAACTGTGTTATAGCCCACAAGTTTTTGGGCGGCAAAAATCTAAAATGCTTCGATTACGATGGTTGATACCTCTGTAAATAGGTTTCGGGACCTGTAATTGCTGTGACAATTTTCATTTTGATTGCTCGATTATTTCTAAACATTTCTTAGAAAATTCAATTTTATTGAAAATCAACTGTGTTATAGCCCACAAGTTTTTGGGCGGCAAAAATCTAAAATGGTCCGATTACGATGGTTGATACCTCTATCAATAGGTTTCGGGGCCTGTAATTGCTGTGACAATTTTCATTTTGATTACTCGATTATTTCTAAACATTTCTTAGAAAATTCAATTATATTGAAAATCAACTGTGTTATAGCCCACAAGTTTTTGGGCGGCAAAAATCTAAAATGGTCCGATTACGATGGTTTATACCTCTATAAATAGGTTTCGGGACCTGTAATTGCTGTGACAATTTTCATTTTGAATGCTCGATTATTTCTAAACATTTCTTAGAAAATTCAATTTTATTGAAAATTAACTGTGCTATAGCCCACAAGTTTTTGGGCGGTAAAAATCTAAAATGGTCCGATTTTGATACCTCTTTAAATAGGTTTCGGGACCTGTAATTGCTGTGACAGTTTTCATTTTGAATGCTCGATTATTTCTAAACATTTCTTAGAAAATTCAATTTTATTGAAAATTAACTGTGCTATAGCCCACAAGTTTTTGGGCGGCAAAAATCTAAAATGCTCCGATTACGATGGTTGATACCTCTATCAATAGGTTTCAGGACCTGTAATTGCTGTGACAATTTTCATTTTGATTGCTCGATTATTTCTAAACATTTCTTAGAAAATTCAATTTTATTGAAAATCAACTGTGTTATAGCCCACAAGTTTTTGGGCGGCAAAAATCTAAAATGGTCCGATTACGATGGTTTATACCTCTATAAATAGGTTTCGGGACCTGTAATTGCTGTGACAATTTTCATTTTGAATGCTCGATTATTTCTAAACATTTCTTAGAAAATTCAATTTTATTGAAAATTAACTGTGCTATAATAGCCCACATGTTTTTGGGCGGCAAAAATCTAAAATGGTCCGTTTACGATGGTTGATACCTCTATAAATAGGTTTCAGGACCTGTAATTGCTGTGACAATTTTCATTTTGAATGCTCGATTATTTCTAAACATTTCTTAGAAAATTCAATTTTATTGAAAATTAACTGTGCTATAGCCCACAAGTTTTTGGGCGGCAAAAATCTAAAATGCTCCGATTACGATGGTTGATACCTCTATCAATAGGTTTCGGGACCTGTAATTGCTGTGACAATTTTCATTTTGAATGCTCGATTATTTCTAAACATTTCTTAGAAAATTCAATTTTATTGAAAATTAACTGTGCTATAGCCCACAAGTTTTTGGGCGGCAAAAATCTAAAATGCTCCGATTACGATGGTTGATACCTCTATCAATAGGTTTCGGGACCTGTAATTGCTGTGACAATTTTCATTTTGAATGCTCGATTATTTCTAAACATTTCTTAGAAAATTCAATTTTATTGAAAATTAACTGTGCTATTATAGCCCACAAGTTTTTGGGCGGCAAAAATCTAAAATGGTCCGATTACGATGGTTGATACCTCTATCAATAGGTTTCGGGACCTGTAATTGCTGTGACAATTTTCATTTTGAATGCTCGATTATTTCTAAACATTTCTTAGAAAATTCAATTTTATTGAAAATTAACTGTGCTATAGCCCACAAGTTTTTGGGCGGCAAAAATCTAAAATGGTCCGATTACGATGGTTGATACCTCTATCAATAGGTTTCGGGACCTGTAATTGCTGTGACAATTTTCATTTTGAATGCTCAATTATTTCTAAACATTTCTTAGAAAATTCAATTTTATTGAAAATTAACTGTGCTATAGCCCACAAGTTTTTGGGCGGCAAAAATCTAAAATGGTCCGATTACGATGGTTGATACCTCTATCAATTTACATCAACACATTTTCGGGATAGCTACATTTTATCCGAGAAACGAACCAAAAATTCGGGCTGAGATATTTCCGGCTAAATTCACCGACTTCAAAAAAAGCCTGTGTCATAATGGTATTAGTAGAAAAATAAAATTGGTAATTTATTTTCCACAATTTGCGAAATAAAACTAAACACGAGTTCTCTAGCTGCTTTATTTAATTTTTATGACTACCCTGGTTTAGTCTAGAATTACGTTAACTTATAACCGCCCACATGCTTTACTACTATTCATTCGTGTCGGATGATCTAATATGTGGATGTTTTATTCGGTCCTCTGAGCTTATTAGCACCAAATTGCGTTCTTTTTATAAGCACCAGATCGCCTACTCTAAAGAGCTGTGCAATTTTTCTTCTCTTGTTCTAGTTTCTCTTATTTTCTTTGATCTTCATTATAAATTAGCTCTATAGTATTTCCTGTTCAATTATCTCTTTTAGCCTCAATAGCTCAAATGGTGAATTTTCGATGTAACGTTAGTAAGTATTGTTAAGAAATCTCAGCAACGTATCTGTAAATTTACCACTCTTCTGGTTTGCTTTGTCATTTTTCTTAGAGTAGGCATGATAATACGGTTTATGCGCTCTACTTGACCATTTCTCTTTGGTACTACAGTAGTAATTGTAGAATCCTCTATGAAAAAGAGAATGCAGTCCCTTTGTCACTTATTATATGCAACGAGTTCCATAAAACACTGCCTTTTAGGTATTAAGCTACACAAATTCAGAAAATGCTTCTATTACACAAAGTATGTACTTATACGGGTTTTTCGTTGCCGTTAAATTATCCAAATAGTCGATATGGTATGTAAACAGTGGTATATCGCCATACGTAATTGGGATCAAAGAGTGTCCTGTTTCTCTTTCTTTCATTCAGCTAGTAGGCATAGAATACAATGTTTCATTGCCATTTTTGATTTATCTGTCAACTTGGGAATATAATAGTGCCTTTCGATCAGTTTTTGAGTCTTTCTACCTGCAAAATGACTGATCATGGTAAGTCCTTATTACATCTGATTGCATTACTTCTATATCGCTAACACCTTCAATTCAAAATAATTATATTTCTCTTCACAGGGTAATGTTAGTTTGATATAGTAGTATACGTGATACAAATTTTCATCCCTTTTACCAGACCAGTGTGCAGTTTCGTTTCTGCCATCGTATAATAGATCCTAACTAAGAACTGGGTCGCAGGTTAGATTGTTTTTTTATAGTTGTTCGAACGCTTTCTTTTGTATCGCCCCAAAACTAAATCTGAAATCTTTTCGTTGAAGGTCAAATAAAGGCTTTGTTATTACTGCATAATCCTTCACCTATTTTCTGAAATACATGTTGTCCATCTTCTATTTCTAAATATTGGATAGACTTGGATAAAGTCTAGTATTTGCCCTTATTTTATTTGCAACTTGTTCTCCTTGGCCGCTGATTAGAAAGTGAAAAATGTTATAAATCGCTGAAACACGCTCGACGAATTATATAAACCAAACGTCGTGATAAACTTCTCTGATAAATTCCTTATTCATGCTTCATAAAATAATTTTCATCTCTATATCTTAATCTTGGCGTCTGGTTTTAGGGTTGTAATTAATAATCATGCCCTTTATTGTTGCCTCCTGTTCCTTGGGAGTGTTGTATTTAACAATCATGCCCTTTATTGTTGCCTCCTCTTCCTTGTCGTCTTAGGTTCCTTGAAATCTTAGGAAACCGATTGTCGTGTTCGATGGCAATTGAATAATTTTCCGGTGTAAATTTCTTCATTGTTACACTGTAAGGTAACAAGGTTGTTATCGTTTGATTTATAAGTTCATTCCCCAAAATTATATCCACTTGCAAAATTTTGCCTTGAACGATGTGGAAAAGTGTATGAAATTGGTCACCATCTATGGTAAGTTCTGTATAAAATCTTCCCATTATTCCCACTGACCCACCTCCTTTAAGCGAGGTAGTTCGATGAATAAAATCCGGTCCATCAATCGTCAGATATTTATTGATAGCCATCAGATTATTGTCGTTTCCACTATAAACCATCGCACACAAATCCGTGCCTCTAATTTCCACTTTTTTCAAATCTCTGGCTTGGACCTTGGTTTCATCTTAAATAGTCGCACAAATTACGCTTCCAGCAAGGCGCATTTTCTTTATTAGGGTCTTTTATACCACAATCGTTACATTTTGGTGAAAACGTCCTCTTCGACTGTATTGTATTTTCAGGTTCCGCTGCTGAGCTCTGCAAAAAAATTGAGTTAATCCATCTCAGGTATTTGGGGTGTCATTGGCCTTCAAACTTTCCTTTGCTGTGCAAGTCAGTAAGCATTGACCTGCCTCATCAAAACATTGTATCCATTTCTCGACTGGATATGCATAATCTCCGCTGAACTTTGCTATTGAATCCCATGCGTCTTTTAAAAGGAAGAATTTAGATTTGCAACAAATATGCAGCAAACAAGTTGCCAATATCGAATCGATCACTGATTCAGGGAATCTGGAAATTCTTGGAAGACGGGAGACCAACATCTTTTACTTTATTCCGTTGATTAGTTTGCAGAAATTCTTTAGATTTCACGGTCGATATTCATGTGGTCGGCTCGCCAATTCCATTCGCCTCAAGTCAAATTCGTTTATCATGAAAGAATTTGCGCAAATCGAATAACTGCAACGATTACAATTGCTATCACTACAAGCTGCAAAACGTCATAAGTCGTTTGAGTTTACAATAACAACAACTTACAAATACGAAATCACTACACGAACATATCTATTCATGTCAGCGTTATAATCTCTACCCTTCTAATTTGTTAAATTAAATTTTTGAAAGTAAATTGCAGATTTAAGTTTCATAAAGGTTAAAAATCTACACACATCCTGATCAGATACAAACAAACCGTGCTACAATAATTAAATTTCCATTCGTTTTTAATCTAATACTATGTACTGGTAAAAAGCAAAATTTCCATCTTACATTATTGTGCTTGCTTCTTTAAAGCAGAAGAATTTAATTAAAGGAAATAGAAATTTTATTTTCCTTCGCAAAGAATGATTTTCGTCTCTGTTTTTTTTGTTTTGTAGATGGACCAAAAATAATAAGGATAAGAATTTTTTCATTATGTTCGTGATTTCTTTAAACAGTTTTTTTTGTTGAAGATGTGTTCATGTTGTCCTTCATCTTCTCCCTCTCTCTCTCTCTTTAGCCTCCTAGACTATACAATATTTAGAGATTATTTCTTGTAAATTTTAATGAGGAATGAAAATAAAAATCTGTGCGGTCGAATCGTATTTTGTGTGTTTGAATATGCGGAAAGAATACCAAATGGTTATGTATGACTTCTACTGAAGAACAACAACTATTATTATTTTGTATAAAACGCAATAAAAATTCTGGGTATGGATTCTTATAATTATTTGAGTTCATGGCGGAATTTCCATTGTAATTATTTAATGTCGTTATTTATTGAAGAGAAAATGTATTGCAAGATTGTGGCTTTTAAAAACAATGAAACAGCAAAAATCTAGATAAGCCGTTTTTTTATTGTTATTAAGTATGACCTGTAAAAATAAAGCACGATTTGCCGGGCTAGACGTGATGGCGTCATAATCAATTTAAAACGCTAATAATTTGTCGTATTTGGCCAACGAACATCCTATATATTCTTATGGTAAATTGACATCTCAGTTAATATACACGATTCAATTTCCACGAGCTTTTGTATCGAAATTTGGAAAAGCACATAACGTAAAAAACACATAATTTTAATATTCTATACTCCAATGTATGAATAATTCATATTCAAAAAATATAGAAACCAAAAGCACAAAAGCATTCTGTGTATACGTACAGAGAGTACAAAATGTATTAAATAAAAAAGCTCTACGTAAAATTGAATAATTTTTTGTTTCGTTTTATTTATTATCTGTAGCATGACAGGTTATAATTGAGCCCAACCTCTTCTATACGGTTCGTACATATTCTGTATAAATTCACGCTTTTTATTGTTAACAAAAAATAAAAAACTCACATATTTTGTATTATAGGCTCTATTTTTAGGAATGATAATCATCAATGTGTGAATTTTTTGGAATTTAATTAAAAACTTAAAAACAAAAAAAAACACCGAGCTTTTCGGCATATCCCAATGATTATTCACATGAAAAGCTCGCACCTACCGATATTTATAAAACAACATGATGTTCGAGTCAAAACAAATTGAATTACATGAATGTTTGAAAATTTAAATTTTGTTTTGTTATCAGCTGTTTTTGAAAAGTGATTAGAATGCTAATGGTATTAAATACAACAGCACACAGTATGTACAGTAGAATACTTTTTTGCATGTACCTAACATTATTTGTTTTCTTTTTTTGTTCGGGAATATTTGAAGAGATTATACATGTTTTGAATTTGAAATTGTACGGTTATATGGAAAAGCACACAAAAAAGCACGATTTAACTTTCAAAGTAAATAAAATGTCAAAAATGTTGGTGTGATGACTTTAATTTTGGGTGTACACATCAAATAAAAATGATTTTAGATTTTCTTTGAAACATTATTCTAACGCACGATGTAAATTTTTATTTATTTGGCAACTAAAAAAGTCATGAGTCACCTGGAAATATATGGTCTATTTAAATTAAATAAAATCAGAATATTCATTAACATCATCTACACATATAACTTCTGAGAATTAACATATCGAAAGCAGGCACATTTTACGGAATTTTTACATTAAATCCAGAATATTTTGTATTGGATTAGGGTCTTTAACTAATTTTTTTTGATCTATAGCAATAATTCATTTTAGTCTTTCTATAAGCTCACCGAATTAGAGTAATTGCTAGTTAAGAAAATCGCAAGTTTTAGTTTTAACGAAAAATGAAACTTCTTACAATAAAAGCAAACAATAAATAAACAAAAAATAATTACTTGTTTTCGGTCAACGAACTAAATTTTTATTTTTCTGTATTGAATCGTTAAAATTCAAAAAGTTACATACACGTGCCTCGAACGCTGTTCTCACATAAAAAAACAAACTAATTTATTCAAATTCGAAATTATTGTGTACATTACATCTACATAATAAAAAAAAAAAAAAAAAACTTTCATGAAAATATGTATTGAAAAGTTAAAATGTATATAAACGCCATCAAACTGTTAAAGTTTTCTTTCGGGTATCGCATAACTGTGTATAAATAATTCTACGAATACACAAAGTATACAAATTAACTCAATCAATAATAAGAAAAAATATTTTAAATTTTTTAACTAAAACAAAAACTTATAACTCCACGAACCGTGAAAATTCATAAAGTTTATACATTTCCATCGAAAAAATTGGAAAATTTTCAACATACAGTTGAATGATTTAAATAAACCCCTTTTCCAATAAATAAGAAAATCAAACTAAATGGTTTACACACAGTTGTTCGTTTTTCCTTTCTTAAAGTTTTCAACTTTCAAATTATAGAAGGTTAAATTTTAAAGTTAAGGCAGTGAAATTTTTGAATTTAGTGAATCATATTTAAAATCTCTTTTTGTAAAGTGCGGAAATAGGAAGTCTACGAAATATTAAAATGAAATATAAAAATTTCTTCCTGCCATTAAATATAGGAAGTTAATATTAATTTAATTTAGCTTGTTCACAATATTTATTAATATTTAAACTTTCGCAAATCTATTTAAAATAACGGCTATACCAGTAAATACATTAAATAATTTGAAATATGAAAACTTGGAACACAAAGATTTAATAAGATTCTAACTAAAAATCAAAACTTTCACGTACAAGAACCAGAGTGAAAAAATTTGTAATTCTACCGTCACAGTAAAATATCATAGTTAGCAAAAAATAGTTCATTTCAATATTTATTATGATAATTTTGTTGGAAACAACAACAAAAATGATATGCCATTATAGATAGGTATGTACGTAAATACGATAGAGATGTAATGGTAAGAAAACTTTCTTCTAAATTTACAACTTTTATGATTTTTTCTGCTTTTAACTATATCAGAAACAATTATCAGGAATATATTGAAACACTATGTCCAGAATTTAGAATAAAATTTGTTGCCCGGCGGGTATTTTTATTATGCAATATCATAAAGATATTTCCGAGAAATATTTAGAAATAGTCACAATATTTCGTCAAAGCAAATTTCATTAAACAGAATTTCTTTACAGACCATTTATACGGTTTTTGTTTTAATTTTTTTTTTGGGATAAAATTCTTAGAAAATTGCTGCTCATATGTATATTGTACTCCAGGCGAATATCTCAGCCCTCACCTATACACAGGCATGCGAAAAAAATCATTTTTACTAATATTACGTATTCCCTAAATTTTGCTTAGTTAATGGTATTTAACTCCAATCCCTTTTGAAGTTTCAACAATAGATGGTTTTAAACTACTAAATACTCTAAACAAAAAATATTTTTCACTTAGGCTAACGGTAAACCATAGTAATTTTACTATAAAATTGCTTTAAAGAATTTGAAACTGTGCTTCTACTCTCTCTTGAAACTCTGCTTATATCTCCTAACATTCTCGTTTAGTTTAAGTCTTGAGAGCAAGGTGGCCATGTCAAGAGTTTCACGTTTTGGGCTTGGATTTTTGCGGTATGAATCGGGACATTATTGTGCCGATAAATCCACCGAATTGTTCCAAAAATATCTTGAAATTGTGAGGAATCATTTTTCATCATTTTGAACTTTCAAATAATTAATCGATCGCTCGTGTATGCCTAAAAATAAAGATTTGTAGATAATGAAAATAAAAATTATAATCGTCAGAACCGTCCATATTGAATTTTTTCTCATTCGAAAAAACAACTTTTCTCCTCTCGTTCGGATAATGTGAAAATACCACCCGATATATATCACCATCATCATCATCAAGACCATCATCATCTCAACTCCCATCTTCATCGACAAGGCCATAACCATTATTAATCACCATTATTTCCATCTTAATTGGTCATATTCTAGATCTCCTTCTTAAAATCATTTAGGAATCCAACTTCCATCATTCAAGGCAAAATTCATCATAATCGGTTAAAAAATAGCCAAGTAACAAGCTAACTTTCCATATTCATAAACTTCATCCAAGAATCGTTTAACAATCGCATTTCCATCATATTTGTCAAATTTCATTATAATTGTTACGTTTTTGCCTTGTCACTCAGGGTTCGTATCACTGGATTGTGAATATTACAAAATCAATTCAATCCATCCCCAACGAATCCATTTATTTCACAAAATTTATTACAACACAGTTTATTAGTAAAAATTCACAAAATCACTTTATATAATTTATTCTCAAATTTTACTGATCACTTTTAGTTTTTATTTTACTAAAACACATTTTAAATCACTTTTTAATTCCTTTTATTCTTTACACTATCGCTTACCAAATATTACTAATAATCTTACAAGTTTACTTTATCGCGTTCCAAATACTAATAATCAAGTCCGATCTTGTTCGCCTTTTTATATACACAAACCAAGCTTCTCGAAAGTTCATGACTTTTCCAGTACTAATAGTCTAGAAACATTTAGAACTGTTTCATCATGGAAAATTCCATTTAGTACAGTAAAACATTGAACTATTAGTTTAACTTAGTCTATCATACGCTAGGTGTCACCGTCACATAATCGTACTGTAACGGTGACACCTACTGTGTAATAGAATAAGTTAAATTAATAGCTCAATATATAACTGTACTAAAATGAAATTTTCTAGAAGTTTGGTTTGTGAATATAAAAAGGCGAATTCGATCAGTATTATTTGGAAAGCGACAGTGTGAAAATAAAAAGGAATTAAAAAGTGATTTAAAAAGTGTTTTAGTGTGAAATAAAAAGTAAAAGTGATCAGTAAAATTGTGCGAATAATTTATAAATAGTGATTTTGTGAATAATCAATAATAAACTGTGTTGTAATAATTTTTGTGTGACATTAATAAATTCGGTGGTGATAAATTGAATTAATTTTGTTTTATTCACAATCCACTGATATAAACCTTAATTGACAAGGCGAAAACGTAACAGTATTTAAAATAGCCAAGTTCCATTAATTTCATCCGAAAACCGTTAAAGAATTCCAATTCCATCGTACCTGCCAATTTAATCACAATCGTTTAAAAAGTGGCCAAGTTGCAGGATAACTGGTCATATTTCAAAAATATATCCAAAAATCATTTTACAGGCTGGGCCGTCTGTTGGTCCTTTTTTCAATCAATGAATTTTAGTACTTAACGTTATCTGTTCTAAACAATTCTTTGACATATGAAAAGTCAAAAATATGCCATTTATCGTCATGGAGTCGCTAACAACACAACAAAGAATTTTGACTATCCAAATTTATTATGAAAATAATCGTTCAAGAACAACAACATTTCGTAAATTAAGTGACAGTTTCGGTCGACATGGACGTCCTACTGAGCATTCAATTGGCACAATGCCAAGTTTTGCAGCATAAACTCTCGTGCTTGCTTAGATGTGATCTGTGTCGATAAATGTATATAGTGATGATTAGGCATTGCTTACCGTTGATGTTGGCTCTTCCACTTGAGCAGTGTTTGCGCCGAAGCCGCAGTTACAGCATCCTTTTTCCCGTAAATTGCGGTACCTCCTGCGTTTATCTTTCCACGCTTATGCAGCGAGACGCATTTGAAGCCCTCGGTACTTATAGCGACACCAGTAGTGTATCCCATCCAAGTTTCGCTCAATGATAAAATGTCCACTGAACTCAAGACAAGGTCAGTTTCTAAGTCTTTACTGTGACCCACTAGACTTTCCACATTGCGACTCATTAAGCAAAAATTCGTCGGCGGCTTTGCATTAAGAACTTCGACCACTTGATCGCCCAACGTTTGCATGCGATGATTGTCTAGCCTTGCTAATTCGGATCGCAAATCCCGAAGTATTGGATTGTTATTCTCCACCGTGTGGTAGAACGTAAAATCATCATTGGCGTTGGTTAAGGAGAGGCCATCGATTGACATGACTCTCGATAATGCTACATAAACCAACTGCTGATCTTGTGACTTGTTGTA
Source organism: Tipula vernalis (assembly GCA_958295665.1). Taxonomy (NCBI): domain Eukaryota; kingdom Metazoa; phylum Arthropoda; class Insecta; order Diptera; family Tipulidae; genus Tipula; species Tipula vernalis. Next base: position 24,731,612 of record OY282558.1, on the reverse strand, counting down.
GTGGAATACCACTTGAGAGAATGTACCACCCTGTGATTTATGTATGTTCATTGCGCTTGCTCGCACGCAGGAGAACTGGAGTCTCCTACATTTCACAGTACCTTTTAACTGAATGGTAGCCGATCGCTTGGAAATCAGAGTCCAACTAGGCGACACGGATTTGCTCACGACGTATGGTTTAGCTTTCAGGCGTAATGTTGCACCAATTTTGTCATTGTCGAACTGGAACCACAATCGGCTCGCCCCACAACTCGATTGCCCCACAATTACCGCTACATGGTCTGTATTGTCGTCCATATCAACTAAACCAATCTCTCCGAACAGAGATGGTTCGATATGCTTCAGTTCGCCGATCATTCCGTTAACAATCCAGTCGGCCATATCTACGTTTGTTGTTATCATGTACGGCATACCAACGCACAATCGCAGCAAATATGGCAAACCACTTGTCTCCATCACAGTCTTCTTTAACAGATCGTTACGGCAGCTCGTCAACTCTTGCTGAGTTCTGTACCCCGAGAACGTATTATCGGAGATGCAATCGGTCGTAGATTCAAATGCATTGGAGTTGAAACATTCAACATCTCGGTTTACATTAAAGGGCCTGGATCTCTCCTGGTACATTTTCTCGGCACCAATTAATTGTTGTTGCATGAGTTAAGCAGCGCTTTCTCTTAGGAAAGCAAAGCTTGACCGTTACCAATTTTCGTTAGGATTGTCGAGAATATCACATCATTTTGGCGCATAATTTGTCGCAATGGATAATACTCCAGCTAATGCCAGAGCACTGGTCCCGCAATTGCTTGTGTGTACGGCTTGTAGATGGGAGTAGCGTTGACTGGTGACATGTGCATCCCGCCGAACAATTCGTCGAAGGAACATACAATGTCACAATCTCTCGTTTCCAGTTAATCAGATCAGCAATATCATACTGCCGGGATCTAATAACATGGCTTTTGTCTCATTTTCGTTATAGAGCATTAACAGCATTCTCCTCGATAGCGTTTACATTGGCATTATTGCTCTCATTGTCACCGCCATCATCGCTTTCATTACATTCAACATCACATGTCGTAGTTGTGGCGATGATCGTTGCTCGGTAAGTTCTAGCTGGCGAGTACCATGCCGCGAAATCTGCAAGGCAAACCTCGTTCATGCCGTTTCGTAATTCATACTTTTGGATAATATTCGAAGTCCACACTTTTGTAGAGTCTTCAGTAACTCCTTCGTCGTTCATCTGCTTGATTGATTTGTGGGATTTAGTATGGTCGTAAGGCCACATTGTCGGCACAAAGACCAATTCACGAATTGATTCAGATATTGGTACACGCAGCAAATACCAAGCCGCTTCCTGACTGCTCATTTCGACACTATTTAACATCTTGATTCTGGTTGTCTTAAGAAGAGTGGTGTAATCATGATCCGGGTTCTCGCTCTGCAACTCGATCAATTGACGATGATGATTGGATATGCCTCGATTAGTTTTGTTCACGTATTCGACAACGTACGCTGCACAAGAGTACTCCTCTAATATGAATTGTAAATCCATGTTCGAGTTCAACACGCTAGCGATCCATGGGTTAAAAGAATTTGTCCATAGCTGTCTCATTCCTCGCTTAAACATAATAGACGGTCGATTAATCGATGCCCGCACACAGTCTAAATAGTACGGTAATGTTACGTTTCCGTCAACTAAGAATTTTTCCAACGTATCATAAGATTTTTGTTCCAGTAGCTTCCGCAATTTTCGCGCGCGTTTAACTAAAATTTCCCGCCAACTGTCGCCTTTGGTATGATAGGTAATAAAATTCTTGTTTTTTCCATTGGCCAGTATGGAATATTAAATCGACAGCACTTGTTATTCTTTTTATAACACGTAAACGTGTGCTTGTATATTTATCGTGCATACTGTGCGTCGCTCAACATACTGTCGTCATTGGACACGGAGCAGAGGTCGGTAATTAGTTTTACTGTCTCAGGCATCTGTTCACTAACCGTTTCTCTGGGATCGTTTTCCCAGCCTAATAAGTATATGAGCATGTGGACTACCTCGATGTTGGAATTCAATGCGCTTGAAATAATCGACGACTCGATATCGACCAAAAGTATTGAAGCCTTTAGGTGATCACAAGATGCCCATGATGGTTTTCACCAGACGATCGAAGTATATACAGCAAGTTACTGGGTCTTCATTGACAAGGTTCGTACGCTGCAGGGCATTTAATTGTTGCAACGGTTTTAATAGGTCATCTTCCAATAGGTCGGCTCCAATGCAAGTTTTAAGTCTATGTAACGTACGCAACAAGTGCGGCCAACGGATTTCATTAGCACTTAACGTAAGAAACATAGTCGGTTTGCCTAACTGCCTAATCATAGCAAATAGGTCTTTCTTACGCTGAGCCAAATATTGTACCAAGTTAGGTATTGACCTTCAAAAAAGACCAATTGTTTTCAACGCACTCCTCTAATTCTTTTCAACGCACTCCCCTAGAATTGCGCGGTTGCTTTTTTATACCAATTCACATAAGTTGTTGGCTTGGAGCACATCAATTATTTTCGGCAGTTTTTATTATTACAAAAACTAGAAATATGTACATTCTAGTATGCCACGCACAAAATGACAAATAATCTAACAAAATGTTTAACTGTTGTAGAGTTTTAAGCATTTGTAAAGCTTTCATATTTGCTCAACTCACATTTAAACTTTGATGTACGATAATTCTTGAACCTGGATATTTTTCGTCACAATTTTTGTGGTTATGAGCTGTTATAGATAGCATATATTCACATGCATAAACTCAAGTTCCTAGCGGTTTTACTTTTAGAGTTAAAAATAATTGCGATTTTTGTAGATGTCAATATTTTTAAGTGTCTGCTATGAACGACATGGCAAGCCACAAAACATGCACTTTCAAATGCAGTCTCACAAAGTTATATGCAACTTATATATTGTACTTCGCTAATAGACGTAGATCTACGTCAAAAACATTATTTGAGGTTAAATTAAGGGATGGTATAACCCCTAAATAGGGCTTGGTTGCCAATTAAAAAAAAGGTTTCGTTAATGGCTCAAAGAGTACTACAACTTAGAATAGTTTTTTTTTTAAATTTACAGTTCAAAAGGTTCTCTTGTTAAACAAGTTTTTTATTGGTTTTGGGCTCTTTATTTAAATTTATTTTATAGCTTTAGCTTTCGAATCCTATTCGGATTCATTCTCAAAAGCAAAATGAATTTTTTTATTTTTCAAAAATTGTTTCCTTCACACAACAACCAAAAACTTGTGGGCTCAGTTAATTTTCAATAAAATTGAATTTTCTAAGAAATGTTTAGAAATAATCGAGCAATCAAAATGAAAATCGTCACAGCAATTACAGGTCCCGAAACCTATTGATAGAGGTATCAACCATCGTAATCGGAGCATTTTAGATTTTTGCCGCCCAAAAACTTGTGGGCTATAGCACAGTTGATTTTCAATAAAATTGAATTTTCTAAGAAATGTTTAGAAATAATCGAGCAATCAAAATGAAAATCGTCACAGCAATTACAGGTCCCGAAACCTATTGATAGAGGTATCAACCATCGTAATCGGAGCATTTTAGATTTTTGCCGCCCAAAAACTTGTGGGCTATAGCACAGTTGATTTTCAATAAAATTGAATTTTCTAAGAAATGTTTAGAAATAATCGAGCATTCAAAATGAAATCGTCACAGCAATTACAGGTCCCGAAACCTATTGATAGAGGTATCAACCATCGTAATCGGAGCATTTTAGATTTTTGCCGCCCAAAAACTTGTGGGCTATAGCACAGTTGATTTTCAATAAAATTGAATTTTCTAAGAAATGTTTAGAAATAATCGAGCAATCTAAATGAAAATCGTCATAGCAATTACAGGTCCCGAAACCTATTGATAGAGGTATCAACCATCGTAATCGGAGCATTTTATATTTTTGCCGCCCAAAAACTTGTGGGCTATAGCACAGTTGATTTTCAATAAAATTGAATTTTCTAAGAAATGTTTAGAAATAATCGAGCAATCAAAATGAAAATCGTCACAGCAATTACAGGTCCCGAAACCTATTGATAGAGGTATCAACCATCGTAATCGGAGCATTTTAGATTTTTGCCGCCCAAAAACTTGTGGGCTATAGCACAGTTGATTTTCAATAAAATTGAATTTTCTAAGAAATGTTTAGAAATAATCGAGCAATCAAAATGAAAATTGTCACAGCAATTACAGGTCCCGAAACCTATTGATAGAGGTATCAACCATCGTAATCGGAGCATTTTATATTTTTGCCGCCCAAAAACTTGTGGGCTATAGCACAGTTGATTTTCAATAAAATTGAATTTTCTAAGAAATGTTTAGAAATAATCGAGCAATCAAAATGAAAATCGTCACAGCAATTACAGGTCCCGAAACCTATTGATAGAGGTATCAACCATCGTAATCGGACCATTTTAGATTTTTGCCGCCCAAAAACTTGTGGGCTATAGCACAGTTGATTTTCAATAAAATTGAATTTTCTAAGAAATGTTTAGAAATAATCGAGCAATCAAAATGAAAATTGTCACAGCAATTACAGGTCCCGAAACCTATTGATAGAGGTATCAACCATCGTAATCGGAGCATTTTAAATTTTTGCCGGCCAAAAACTTGTGGGCTATAGCACAGTTGATTTTCAATAAAATTGAATTTTCTAAGAAATGTTTAGAAATAATCGAGCAATCAAAATGAAAATCGTCACAGCAATTACAGGTCCCGAAACCTATTGATAGAGGTATCAACCATCGTAATCGGAGCATTTTAGATTTTTGCCGCCCAAAAACTTGTGGGCTATAGCACAGTTGATTTTCAATAAAATTGAATTTTCTAAGAAATGTTTAGAAATAATCGAGCAATCAAAATGAAAATCGTCACAGCAATTACAGGTCCCGAAACCTATTGATAGAGGTATCAACCATCGTAATCGGAGCATTTTAGATTTTTGCCGCCCAAAAATTGTGGGCTATAGCACAGTTGATTTTCAATAAAATTGAATTTTCTAAGAAATGTTTAGATATAATCGAGCAATCAAAATGAAAATCGTCACAGCAATTACAGGTCCCGAAACCTATTGATAGAGGTATCAACCATCGTAATCGGACCATTTTAGATTTTTGCCGCCCAAAAACTTGTGGCACAGTTGATTTTCAATAAAATTGAATTTTCTAAGAAATGTTTAGAAATAATCGAGCAATCAAAATGAAAATCATCACAACAATTACAGGTCCCGAAACCTATTGATAGAGGTATCAACCATCGTAATCGGACCATTTTAGATTTTTGCCGCCCAAAAACTTGTGGGCTATAGCACAGTTGATTTTCAATAAAATTGAATTTTCTAAGAAATGTTTAGAAATAATCGAGCAATCAAAATGAAAATTGTCACATCAATTACAGGCTCCGAAACCTATTGATAGAGGTATCAACCATCGTAATCGGAGCATTTTAGATTTTTGCCGCCCAAAAACTTGTGGGCTATAGCACAGTTGATTTTCAATAAAATTGAATTTTCTAAGAAATGTTTAGAAATAATCGAGCAATCAAAATGCAAATCGTCACAGCAATTACAGGTCCCGAAACCTATTGATAGAGGTATTAACCATCGTAATCAGAGCATTTTAGATTTTTGCCGCCCAAAAACTTGTGGGCTATAGCACAGTTGATTTTCAATAAAATTGAATTTTCTAAGAAATGTTTAGAAATAATCGAGCAATCAAAATGAAAATCGTCACAGCAATTACAGGTCCCGAAACCTATTGATAGAGGTATCAACCATCGTAATCGGACCATTTTAGATTTTTGCCGCCCAAAAACTTGTGGGCTATAGCACAGTTGATTTTCAATAAAATTGAATTTTCTAAGAAATGTTTAGAAATAATCGAGCAATCAAAATGAAAATTGTCACAGCAATTACAGGTCCCGAAACCTATTGATAGAGGTATCAACCATCGTAATCGGAGCATTTTATATTTTTGCCGCCCAAAAACTTGTGGACTATAGCACAGTTGATTTTCAATAAAATTGAATTTTCTAAGAAATGTTTAGAAATAATCGAGCAATCAAAATGAAAATTGTCACAGCAATTACAGGTCCCGAAACCTATTGATAGAGGTATCAACCATCGTAATCGGAGCATTTTAGATTTTTGCCGCCCAAAAACTTGTGGGCTATAGCACAGTTGATTTTCAATAAAATTGAATTTTCTAAGAAATGTTTAGAAATAATCGAGCAATCAAAATGAAAATTGTCACAGCAATTACAGGTCCCGAAACCTATTGATAGAGGTATCAACCATCGTAATCGGAGCATTTTAGATTTTTGCCGCCCAAAAACTTGTGGGCTATAGCACAGTTGATTAAAAAAAAATTGAATTTTCTAAGAAATGTTTAGAAATAATCGAGCAATCAAAATGAAAATCGTCACAGCAATTACAGGTCCCGAAACCTATTGATAGAGGTATCAACCATCGTAATCGGAGCATTTTAGATTTTTGCCGCCCAAAAACTTGTGGGCTATAGCACAATTTTCTAAGAAATGTTTAGAAATAATCGAGCAATCAAAATGAAAATTGTCACAGCAATTACAGGTCCCGAAACCTAGTTCTAGCTGGCGAGTACCATGCCGCGAAATCTGCAAGGCAAACCTCGTTCATGCCGTTTCGTAATTCATACTTTTGGATAATATTCGAAGTCCACACTTTTGTAGAGTCTTCAGTAACTCCTTCGTCGTTCATCTGCTTGATTGATTTGTGGGATTTAGTATGGTCGTAAGGCCACATTGTCGGCACAAAGACCAATTCACGAATTGATTCAGATATTGGTACACGCAGCAAATACCAAGCCGCTTCCTGACTGCTCATTTCGACACTATTTAACATCTTGATTCTGGTTGTCTTAAGAAGAGTGGTGTAATCATGATCCGGGTTCTCGCTCTGCAACTCGATCAATTGACGATGATGATTGGATATGCCTCGATTAGTTTTGTTCACGTATTCGACAACGTACGCTGCACAAGAGTACTCCTCTAATATGAATTGTAAATCCATGTTCGAGTTCAACACGCTAGCGATCCATGGGTTAAAAGAATTTGTCCATAGCTGTCTCATTCCTCGCTTAAACATAATAGACGGTCGATTAATCGATGCCCGCACACAGTCTAAATAGTACGGTAATGTTACGTTTCCGTCAACTAAGAATTTTTCCAACGTATCATAAGATTTTTGTTCCAGTAGCTTCCGCAATTTTCGCGCGCGTTTAACTAAAATTTCCCGCCAACTGTCGCCTTTGGTATGATAGGTAATAAAATTCTTGTTTTTTCCATTGGCCAGTATGGAATATTAAATCGACAGCACTTGTTATTCTTTTTATAACACGTAAACGTGTGCTTGTATATTTATCGTGCATACTGTGCGTCGCTCAACATACTGTCGTCATTGGACACGGAGCAGAGGTCGGTAATTAGTTTTACTGTCTCAGGCATCTGTTCACTAACCGTTTCTCTGGGATCGTTTTCCCAGCCTAATAAGTATATGAGCATGTGGACTACCTCGATGTTGGAATTCAATGCGCTTGAAATAATCGACGACTCGATATCGACCAAAAGTATTGAAGCCTTTAGGTGATCACAAGATGCCCATGATGGTTTTCACCAGACGATCGAAGTATATACAGCAAGTTACTGGGTCTTCATTGACAAGGTTCGTACGCTGCAGGGCATTTAATTGTTGCAACGGTTTTAATAGGTCATCTTCCAATAGGTCGGCTCCAATGCAAGTTTTAAGTCTATGTAACGTACGCAACAAGTGCGGCCAACGGATTTCATTAGCACTTAACGTAAGAAACATAGTCGGTTTGCCTAACTGCCTAATCATAGCAAATAGGTCTTTCTTACGCTGAGCCAAATATTGTACCAAGTTAGGTATTGACCTTCAAAAAAGACCAATTGTTTTCAACGCACTCCTCTAATTCTTTTCAACGCACTCCCCTAGAATTGCGCGGTTGCTTTTTTATACCAATTCACATAAGTTGTTGGCTTGGAGCACATCAATTATTTTCGGCAGTTTTTATTATTACAAAAACTAGAAATATGTACATTCTAGTATGCCACGCACAAAATGACAAATAATCTAACAAAATGTTTAACTGTTGTAGAGTTTTAAGCATTTGTAAAGCTTTCATATTTGCTCAACTCACATTTAAACTTTGATGTACGATAATTCTTGAACCTGGATATTTTTCGTCACAATTTTTGTGGTTATGAGCTGTTATAGATAGCATATATTCACATGCATAAACTCAAGTTCCTAGCGGTTTTACTTTTAGAGTTAAAAATAATTGCGATTTTTGTAGATGTCAATATTTTTAAGTGTCTGCTATGAACGACATGGCAAGCCACAAAACATGCACTTTCAAATGCAGTCTCACAAAGTTATATGCAACTTATATATTGTACTTCGCTAATAGACGTAGATCTACGTCAAAAACATTATTTGAGGTTAAATTAAGGGATGGTATAACCCCTAAATAGGGCTTGGTTGCCAATTAAAAAAAAGGTTTCGTTAATGGCTCAAAGAGTACTACAACTTAGAATAGTTTTTTTTTTAAATTTACAGTTCAAAAGGTTCTCTTGTTAAACAAGTTTTTTATTGGTTTTGGGCTCTTTATTTAAATTTATTTTATAGCTTTAGCTTTCGAATCCTATTCGGATTCATTCTCAAAAGCAAAATGAATTTTTTTATTTTTCAAAAATTGTTTCCTTCACACAACAACCAAAAACTTGTGGGCTCAGTTAATTTTCAATAAAATTGAATTTTCTAAGAAATGTTTAGAAATAATCGAGCAATCAAAATGAAAATCGTCACAGCAATTACAGGTCCCGAAACCTATTGATAGAGGTATCAACCATCGTAATCGGAGCATTTTAGATTTTTGCCGCCCAAAAACTTGTGGGCTATAGCACAGTTGATTTTCAATAAAATTGAATTTTCTAAGAAATGTTTAGAAATAATCGAGCAATCAAAATGAAAATCGTCACAGCAATTACAGGTCCCGAAACCTATTGATAGAGGTATCAACCATCGTAATCGGAGCATTTTAGATTTTTGCCGCCCAAAAACTTGTGGGCTATAGCACAGTTGATTTTCAATAAAATTGAATTTTCTAAGAAATGTTTAGAAATAATCGAGCATTCAAAATGAAATCGTCACAGCAATTACAGGTCCCGAAACCTATTGATAGAGGTATCAACCATCGTAATCGGAGCATTTTAGATTTTTGCCGCCCAAAAACTTGTGGGCTATAGCACAGTTGATTTTCAATAAAATTGAATTTTCTAAGAAATGTTTAGAAATAATCGAGCAATCAAAATGAAAATCGTCATAGCAATTACAGGTCCCGAAACCTATTGATAGAGGTATCAACCATCGTAATCGGAGCATTTTATATTTTTGCCGCCCAAAAACTTGTGGGCTATAGCACAGTTGATTTTCAATAAAATTGAATTTTCTAAGAAATGTTTAGAAATAATCGAGCAATCAAAATGAAAATCGTCACAGCAATTACAGGTCCCGAAACCTATTGATAGAGGTATCAACCATCGTAATCGGAGCATTTTAGATTTTTGCCGCCCAAAAACTTGTGGGCTATAGCACAGTTGATTTTCAATAAAATTGAATTTTCTAAGAAATGTTTAGAAATAATCGAGCAATCAAAATGAAAATTGTCACAGCAATTACAGGTCCCGAAACCTATTGATAGAGGTATCAACCATCGTAATCGGAGCATTTTATATTTTTGCCGCCCAAAAACTTGTGGGCTATAGCACAGTTGATTTTCAATAAAATTGAATTTTCTAAGAAATGTTTAGAAATAATCGAGCAATCAAAATGAAAATCGTCACAGCAATTACAGGTCCCGAAACCTATTGATAGAGGTATCAACCATCGTAATCGGACCATTTTAGATTTTTGCCGCCCAAAAACTTGTGGGCTATAGCACAGTTGATTTTCAATAAAATTGAATTTTCTAAGAAATGTTTAGAAATAATCGAGCAATCAAAATGAAAATTGTCACAGCAATTACAGGTCCCGAAACCTATTGATAGAGGTATCAACCATCGTAATCGGAGCATTTTAAATTTTTGCCGGCCAAAAACTTGTGGGCTATAGCACAGTTGATTTTCAATAAAATTGAATTTTCTAAGAAATGTTTAGAAATAATCGAGCAATCAAAATGAAAATCGTCACAGCAATTACAGGTCCCGAAACCTATTGATAGAGGTATCAACCATCGTAATCGGAGCATTTTAGATTTTTGCCGCCCAAAAACTTGTGGGCTATAGCACAGTTGATTTTCAATAAAATTGAATTTTCTAAGAAATGTTTAGAAATAATCGAGCAATCAAAATGAAAATCGTCACAGCAATTACAGGTCCCGAAACCTATTGATAGAGGTATCAACCATCGTAATCGGAGCATTTTAGATTTTTGCCGCCCAAAAATTGTGGGCTATAGCACAGTTGATTTTCAATAAAATTGAATTTTCTAAGAAATGTTTAGATATAATCGAGCAATCAAAATGAAAATCGTCACAGCAATTACAGGTCCCGAAACCTATTGATAGAGGTATCAACCATCGTAATCGGACCATTTTAGATTTTTGCCGCCCAAAAACTTGTGGCACAGTTGATTTTCAATAAAATTGAATTTTCTAAGAAATGTTTAGAAATAATCGAGCAATCAAAATGAAAATCATCACAACAATTACAGGTCCCGAAACCTATTGATAGAGGTATCAACCATCGTAATCGGACCATTTTAGATTTTTGCCGCCCAAAAACTTGTGGGCTATAGCACAGTTGATTTTCAATAAAATTGAATTTTCTAAGAAATGTTTAGAAATAATCGAGCAATCAAAATGAAAATTGTCACATCAATTACTGGCTCCGAAACCTATTGATAGAGGTATCAACCATCGTAATCGGAGCATTTTAGATTTTTGCCGCCCAAAAACTTGTGGGCTATAGCACAGTTGATTTTCAATAAAATTGAATTTTCTAAGAAATGTTTAGAAATAATCGAGCAATCAAAATGCAAATCGTCACAGCAATTACAGGTCCCGAAACCTATTGATAGAGGTATTAACCATCGTAATCAGAGCATTTTAGATTTTTGCCGCCCAAAAACTTGTGGGCTATAGCACAGTTGATTTTCAATAAAATTGAATTTTCTAAGAAATGTTTAGAAATAATCGAGCAATCAAAATGAAAATCGTCACAGCAATTACAGGTCCCGAAACCTATTGATAGAGGTATCAACCATCGTAATCGGACCATTTTAGATTTTTGCCGCCCAAAAACTTGTGGGCTATAGCACAGTTGATTTTCAATAAAATTGAATTTTCTAAGAAATGTTTAGAAATAATCGAGCAATCAAAATGAAAATTGTCACAGCAATTACAGGTCCCGAAACCTATTGATAGAGGTATCAACCATCGTAATCGGAGCATTTTATATTTTTGCCGCCCAAAAACTTGTGGACTATAGCACAGTTGATTTTCAATAAAATTGAATTTTCTAAGAAATGTTTAGAAATAATCGAGCAATCAAAATGAAAATTGTCACAGCAATTACAGGTCCCGAAACCTATTGATAGAGGTATCAACCATCGTAATCGGAGCATTTTAGATTTTTGCCGCCCAAAAACTTGTGGGCTATAGCACAGTTGATTTTCAATAAAATTGAATTTTCTAAGAAATGTTTAGAAATAATCGAGCAATCAAAATGAAAATTGTCACAGCAATTACAGGTCCCGAAACCTATTGATAGAGGTATCAACCATCGTAATCGGAGCATTTTAGATTTTTGCCGCCCAAAAACTTGTGGGCTATAGCACAGTTGATTAAAAAAAATTGAATTTTCTAAGAAATGTTTAGAAATAATCGAGCAATCAAAATGAAAATCGTCACAGCAATTACAGGTCCCGAAACCTATTGATAGAGGTATCAACCATCGTAATCGGAGCATTTTAGATTTTTGCCGCCCAAAAACTTGTGGGCTATAGCACAATTTTTTAAGAAATGTTTAGAAATAATCGAGCAATCAAAATGAAAATTGTCACAGCAATTACAGGTCCCGAAACCTATTGATAGAGGTATCAACCATCGTAATCGGACCATTTTAGATTTTTGCCGCCCAAAAACTTGTGGGCTATAGCACAGTTGATTTTCAATAAAATTGAATTTCTAAGAAATGTTTAGAAATAATCGAGCAATCAAAATGAAAATTGTCACAGCAATTACAGGTCCCGAAATCTATTGATAGAGGTATCAACCATCGTAATCGGAGCATTTTAGATTTTTGCCGCCCAAAAACTTGTGGGCTATAGCACAGTTGATTTTCAATAAAATTGAATTTTCTAAGAAATGTTTAGAAATAATCGAGCAATCAAAATGAAAATTGTCACAGCAATTACAGGTCCCGAAACCTATTGATAGAGGTATCAACCATCGTAATCGGAGCATTTTAGATTTTTGCCGCCCAAAAACTTGTGGGCTATAGCACAGTTGATTTTCAATAAAATTGAATTTTCTAAGAAATGTATAGAAATAATCGAGCAATCAAAATAAAAATCGTCACAGCAATTACAGGTCCCGAAACCTATTGATAGAGGTATCAACCATCGTAATCGGACCATTTTAGATTTTTGCCGCCCAAAAACTTGTGGGCTATAGCACAGTTGATTTTCAATAAAATTGAATTTTCTAAGAAATGTTTAGAAATAATCGAGCAATCAAAATGAAAATCGTCACAGCAATTACAGGTCCCGAAACCTATTGATAGAGGTATCAACCATCGTAATCGGAGCATTTTATATTTTTGCCGCCCAAAAACTTGTGGGCTATAGCACAGTTGATTTTCAATAAAATTGAATTTTCTAAGAAATGTTTAGAAATAATCGAGCAATCAAAATGAAAATCGTCACAGCAATTACAGGTCCCGAAACCTATTGATAGAGGTATCAATCATCGTAATCGGAGCATTTTAGATTTTTGCCGCCCAAAAACTTGTGGGCTATAGCACAGTTGATTTTCAATAAAATTGAATTTTCTAAGAAATGTTTAGAAATAATCGAGCAATCAAAATGAAAATCGTCACAGCAGTTACAGGTCCCGAAACCTATTGATAGAGGTATCAACCATCGTAATCGGAGCATTTTAGATTTTTGCCGCCCAAAAACTTGTGGGATATAGCCCAGTTGATTTTCAATAAAATTGAATTTTCTAAGAAATCTTTAGAAATAATCGAGCAATCAAAATGAAAATTGTCACAGCAATTACAGGTCCCGAAACCTATTGATAGAGGTATCAACCATCGTAATCGGAGCATTTTAGATTTTTTCCGCCCAAAAACTTGTGGGCTATAGCACAGTTGATTTTCAATAAAATTGAATTTTCTAAGAAATGTTTAGAAATAATCGAGCAATCAAAATGAAAATTGTCACAGCAATTACAGGTCCCGAAACCTATTGATAGAGGTATCAACCATCGTAATCGGAGCATTTTAGATTTTTGCCGCCCAAAAACTTGTGGGCTATAGCCCAGTTGATTTTCAATAAAATTGAATTTTCTAAGAAATCTTTAGAAATAATCGAGCAATCAAAATGAAAATTGTCACAGCAATTACAGGTCCCGAAACCTATTGATAGAGGTATCAACCATCGTAATCGGAGCATTTTAGATTTTTGCCGCCCAAAAACTTGTGGGCTATAGCCCAGTTGATTTTCAATAAAATTGAATTTTCTAAGAAATGTTTAGAAATAATCGAGCAATCAAAATGAAAATCGTCACAGCAATTACAGGTCCCGAAACCTATTGATAGAGGTATCAACCATCGTAATCGGAGCATTTTAGATTTTTGCCGCCCAAAAACTTGTGGGCTATAGCACAGTTGATTTTCAATAAAATTGAATTTTCTAAGAAATGTTTAGAAATAATCGAGCAATCAAAATGAAAATCGTCACAGCAATTACAGGTCCCGAAACCTATTGATAGAGGTATCAACCATCGTAATCGGAGCATTTTATATTTTTGCCGCCCAAAAACTTGTGGGCTATAGCACAGTTGATTTTCAATAAAATTGAATTTTCTAAGAAATGTTTAGAAATAATCGAGCAATCAAAATGAAAATCGTCACAGCAATTACAGGTCCCGAAACCTATTGATAGAGGTATCAATCATCGTAATCAGAGCATTTTAGATTTTTGCCGCCCAAAAACTTGTGGGCTATAGCACAGTTGATTTTCAATAAAATTGAATTTTCTAAGAAATGTTTAGAAATAATCGAGCAATCAAAATGAAAATCGTCACAGCAGTTACAGGTCCCGAAACCTATTGATAGAGGTATCAACCATCGTAATCGGAGCATTTTAGATTTTTGCCGCCCAAAAACTTGTGGGCTATAGCCCAGTTGATTTTCAATAAAATTGAATTTTCTAAGAAATCTTTAGAAATAATCGAGCAATCAAAATGAAAATTGTCACAGCAATTACAGGTCCCGAAACCTATTGATAGAGGTATCAACCATCGTAATCGGAGCATTTTAGATTTTTTCTGCCCAAAAACTTGTGGGCTATAGCACAGTTGATTTTCAATAAAATTGAATTTTCTAAGAAATGTTTAGAAATAATCGAGCAATCAAAATGAAAATTGTCACAGCAATTACAGGTCCCGAAACCTATTGATAGAGGTATCAACCATCGTAATCGGAGCATTTTAGATTTTTGCCGCCCAAAAACTTGTGGGCTATAGCACAGTTGATTTTCAATAAAATTGAATTTTCTAAGAAATGTTTAGAAATAATCGAGCAATCAAAATGAAAATCGTCACAGCAATTACAGGTCCCGAAACCTATTGATAGAGGTATCAATCATCGTAATCAGAGCATTTTAGATTTTTGCCGCCCAAAAACTTGTGGGCTATAGCACAGTTGATTTTCAATAAAATTGAATTTTCTAAGAAATGTTTAGAAATAATCGAGCAATCAAAATGAAAATCGTCACAGCAATTACAGGTCCCGAAACCTATTGATAGAGGTATCAACCATCGTAATCGGACCATTTTAGATTTTTGCCGCCCAAAAACTTGTGGGCTATAGCACAGTTGATTTTCAATAAAATTGAATTTTCTAAGAAATGTTTAGAAATAATCGAGCAATCAAAATGAAAATCGTCACAGCAATTACAGGTCCCGAAACCTATTGATAGAGGTATCAACCATCGTAATCGGAGCATTTTATATTTTTGCCGCCCAAAAACTTGTGGGCTATAGCACAGTTGATTTTCAATAAAATTGAATTTTCTAAGAAATGTTTAGAAATAATCGAGCAATCAAAATGAAAATCGTCACAGCAATTACAGGTCCCGAAACCTATTGATAGAGGTATCAATCATCGTAATCAGAGCATTTTAGATTTTTGCCGCCCAAACACTTGTGGGCTATAGCACAGTTGATTTTCAATAAAATTGAATTTTCTAAGAAATGTTTAGAAATAATCGAGCAATCAAAATGAAAATCGTCACAGCAGTTACAGGTCCCGAAACCTATTGATAGAGGTATCAACCATCGTAATCGGAGCATTTTAGATTTTTGCCGCCCAAAAACTTGTGGGCTATAGCCCAGTTGATTTTCAATAAAATTGAATTTTCTAAGAAATCTTTAGAAATAATCGAGCAATCAAAATGAAAATTGTCACAGCAATTACAGGTCCCGAAACCTATTGATAGAGGTATCAACCATCGTAATCGGAGCATTTTAGATTTTTTCTGCCCAAAAACTTGTGGGCTATAGCACAGTTGATTTTCAATTAAATTGAATTTTCTAAGAAATGTTTAGAAATAATCGAGCAATCAAAATGAAAATTGTCACAGCAATTACAGGTCCCGAAACCTATTGATAGAGGTATCAACCATCGTAATCGGAGCATTTTAGATTTTTGCCGCCCAAAAACTTGTGGGCTATAGCACAGTTGATTTTCAATAAAATTGAATTTTCTAAGAAATGTTTAGAAATAATCGAGCAATCAAAATGAAAATCGTCACAGCAATTACAGGTCCCGAAACCTATTGATAGAGGTATCAACCATCGTAATCGGAGCATTTTAGATTTTTGCCGCCCAAAAACTTGTGGGCTATAGCACAGTTGATTTTCAATAAAATTGAATTTTCTAAGAAATGTTTAGAAATAATCGAGCAATCAAAATGAAAATCGTCACAGCAATTACAGGTCCCGAAACCTATTGATAGAGGTATCAACCATCGTAATCGGAGCATTTTAGATTTTTGCCGCCCAAAAACTTGTGGGCTATAGCACAGTTGATTTTCAATAAAATTGAATTTTCTAAGAAATGTTTAGAAATAATCGAGCAATCAAAATGAAAATTGTCACAGCAATTACAGGTCCCGAAACCTATTGATAGAGGTATCAACCATCGTAATCGGAGCATTTTAGATTTTTGCCGCCCAAAAACTTGTGGACTATAGCACAGTTGATTTTCAATAAAATTGAATTTTCTAAGAAATGTTTAGAAATAATCGAGCAATCAAAATGAAAATCGTCACAGCAATTACAGGTCCCGAAACCTATTGATAGAGGTATCAACCATCGTAATCAGAGCATTTTAGATTTTTGCCGCCCAAAAACTTGTGGGCTATAGCACAGTTGATTTTCAATAAAATTGAATTTTCTAAGAAATGTTTAGAAATAATCGAGCAATCAAAATGAAAATTGTCACAGCAATTACAGGTCCCGAAACCTATTGATAGAGGTATCAACCATCGTAATCGGACCATTTTAGATTTTTGCCGCCCAAAAACTTGTGGGCTATAGCACAGTTGATTTTCAATAAAATTGAATTTTCTAAGAAATGTTTAGAAATAATCGAGCAATCAAAATGAAAATCGTCACAGCAATTACAGGTCCCGAAACCTATTGATAGAGGTATCAACCATCGTAATCGGACCATTTTAGATTTTTGCCGCCCAAAAACTTGTGGGCTATAGCACAGTTGATTTTAAATAAAATTGAATTTTCTAAGAAATGTTTAGAAATAATCGAGCAATCAAAATGAAAATCGTCACAGCAATTACAGGTCCCGAAACCTATTGATAGAGGTATCAACCATTGTAATCGGGTCATTTTAGATTTTTGCCGCCCAAAACTTGTGGGCTATAGCACAGTTGATTTTCAATAAAATTGAATTTTCTAAGAAATGTTTAGAAATAATCAAGCAATCAAAATAAAAATCGTCACAGCAATTACAGGTCCCGAAACCTATTGATAGAGGTATCAACCATCGTAATCGGACCATTTTAGATTTTTGCCGCCCAAAAACTTGTGGGCTATAGCACAGTTGATTTTCAATAAAATTGAATTTTCTAAGAAATGTTTAGAAATAATCGAGCAATCAAAATGAAAATCGTCACAGCAATTACAGGTCCCGAAACCTATTGATAGAGGTATCAACCATCGTAATCGGAGCATTTTAGATTTTTGCCGCCCAAAAACTTGTGGGCTATAGCACAGTTGATTTTCAATAAAATTGAATTTTCTAAGAAATGTTTAGAAATAATCGAGCAATCAAAATGAAAATTGTCACAGCAATTACAGGTCCCGAAACCTATTGATAGAGGTATCAACCATCGTAATCGGAGCATTTTAGATTTTTGCCGCCCAAAAACTTGTGGGCTATAGCACAGTTGATTTTCAATAAAATTGAATTTTCTAAGAAATGTTTAGAAATAATCGAGCAATCAAAATGAAAATTGTCACAGCAATTACAGGTCCCGAAACCTATTGATAGAGGTATCAACCATCGTAATCGGACCATTTTAGATTTTTGCCGCCCAAAAACTTGTGGGCTATAGCACAGTTGATTTTCAATAAAATTGATTTTTCTAAGAAATGTTTAGAAATAATCGAGCAATCAAAATGAAAATTGTCACAGCAATTACAGGTCCCGAAACCTATTGATAGAGGTATCAACCATCGTAATCGGAGCAGTTTAGATTTTTGCCGCCCAAAAACCTGTGGGCTATAGCACAGTTGATTTTCAATAAAATTGAATTTTCTAAGAAATGTTTAGAAATAATCGAGCAATCAAAATGAAAATCGTCACAGCAATTACAGGTCCCGAAACCTATTGATAGAGGTATCAACCATCGTAATCGGAGCATTTTAGATTTTTGCCGCCCAAAAACTTGTGGGCTATAGCACAGTTGATTTTCAATAAAATTGAATTTTCTAAGAAATGTTTAGAAATAATCGAGCAATCAAAATGAAAATCGTCACAGCAATTACAGGTCCCGAAACCTATTGATAGAGGTATCAACCATCGTAATCGGAGCATTTTAGATTTTTGCCGCCCAAAAACTTGTGGGCTATAGCACAGTTGATTTTCAATAAAATTGAATTTTCTAAGAAATGTTTAGAAATAATCAAGCAATCAAAATGAAAGTCGTCACAGCAATTACAGGTCCCGAAACCTATTGATAGAGGTATCAACCATCGTAATCAGAGCATTTTAGATTTTTGTCGCCCAAAAACTTGTGGGCTATAGCACAGTTGATTTTCAATAAAATTGAATTTTCTAAGAAATGTTTAGAAATAATCGAGCAATCAAAATGAAAATCGTCACAGCAATTACAGGTCCCGAAACCTATTGATAGAGGTATCAACCATTGTAATCAGAGCATTTTAGATTTTTGCCGCCCAAAAACTTGTGGGCTATAGCACAGTTGATTTTCAATAAAATTGAATTTTCTAAGAAATGTTTAGAAATAATCAAGCAATCAAAATGAAAATCGTCACAGCAATTACAGGTCCCGAAACCTATTGATAGAGGTATCAACCATCGTAATCGGACCATTTTAGATTTTTGCCGCCCAAAAACTTGTGGGCTATAGCACAGTTGATTTTCAATAAAATTGAATTTTCTAAGAAATGTTTAGAAATAATCGAGCAATCAAAATGAAAATCGTCACAGCAATTACAGGTCCCGAAACCTATTGATAGAGGTATCAACCATCGTAATCGGAGCATTTTAGATTTTTGCCGCCCAAAAACTTGTGGGCTATAGCACAGTTGATTTTCAATAAAATTGAATTTTCTAAGAAATGTTTAGAAATAATCGAGCAATCAAAACGAAAATCGTCACAGCAATTACAGGTCCCGAAACCTATTGATAGAGGTATCAACCATCGTAATCGGAGCATTTTAGATTTTTGCCGCCCAAAAACTTGTGGGCTATAGCACAGTTGATTTTCAATAAAATTGAATTTTCTAAGAAATGTTTAGAAATAATCAAGCAATCAAAATGAAAATCGTCACAGCAATTACAGGTCCCGAAACCTATTGATAGAGGTATCAACCATCGTAATCGGAGCATTTTAGATTTTTGCCGCCCAAAAACTTGTGGGCTATAGCACAGTTGATTTTCAATAAAATTGAATTTTCTAAGAAATGTTTAGAAATAATCGAGCAATCAAAATGAAAATCGTCACAGCAATTACAGGTCCCGAAACCTATTGATAGAGGTATCAACCATCGTAATCGGAGCATTTTAGATTTTTGCCGCCCAAAAACTTGTGGGCTATAGCACAGTTGATTTTCAATAAAATTGAATTTTCTAAGAAATGTTTAGAAATAATCAAGCAATCAAAATGAAAATCGTCACAGCAATTACAGGTCCCGAAACCTATTGATAGAGGTATCAACCATCGTAATCGGACCATTTTAGATTTTTGCCGCCCAAAAACTTGTGGGCTATAGCACAGTTGATTTTCAATAAAATTGAATTTTCTAAGAAATGTTTAGAAATAATCGAGCAATCAAAATGAAAATCGTCACAGCAATTACAGGTCCCGAAACCTATTGATAGAGGTATCAACCATCGTAATCGGAGCATTTTAGATTTTTGCCGCCCAAAAACTTGTGGGCTATAGCACAGTTGATTTTCAATAAAATTGAATTTTTTAAGAAATGTTTAGAAATAATCGAGCAATCAAAATGAAAATCGTCACAGCAATTACAGGTCCCGAAACCTATTGATAGAGGTATCAACCATCGTAATCGGAGCATTTTAGATTTTTGCCGCCCAAAAACTTGTGGGCTATAGCACAGTTGAATTTCAATAAAATTGAATTTTCTAAGAAATGTTTAGAAATAATCGAGCAATCAAAATGAAAATCGTCACAGCAATTACAGGTCCCGAAACCTATTGATAGAGGTATCAACCATCGTAATCGGAGCATTTTAGATTTTTGCCGCCCAAAAACTTGTGGGCTATAGCACAGTTGATTTTCAATAAAATTGAATTTTCTAAGAAATGTTTAGAAATAATCAAGCAATCAAAATGAAAATCGTCACAGCAATTACAGGTCCCGAAACCTATTGATAGAGGTATCAACCATCGTAATCGGACCATTTTAGATTTTTGCCGCCCAAAAACTTGTGGGCTATAGCACAGTTGATTTTCAATAAAATTGAATTTTCTAAGAAATGTTTAGAAATAATCGAGCAATCAAAATGAAAATCGTCACAGCAATTACAG
The DNA here is from genome assembly GCA_958295665.1 of Tipula vernalis. Lineage (NCBI taxonomy): Eukaryota > Metazoa > Arthropoda > Insecta > Diptera > Tipulidae > Tipula > Tipula vernalis. Next base: position 24,710,966 of record OY282558.1, on the reverse strand, counting down.
GTCCCGAAACCTATTGATAGAGGTATCAACCATCGTAATCGGAGCATTTTAGATTTTTGCCGCCCAAAAACTTGTGGGCTATAGCACAGTTGATTTTCAATAAAATTGAATTTTCTAAGAAATGTTTAGAAATAATCGAGCAATCAAAATGAAAATTGTCACAGCAATTACAGGTCCCGAAACCTATTGATAGAGGTATCAACCATCGTAATCGGAGCATTTTAGATTTTTGCCGCCCAAAAACTTGTGGGCTATAACACAGTTGATTTTCAATAAAATTGAATTTTCTAAGAAATGTTTAGAAATAATCGAGCAATCAAAATGAAAATTGTCACAGCAATTACAGGTCCCGAAACCTATTGATAGAGGTATCAACCATCGTAATCAGACCATTTTAGATTTTTGCCGCCCAAAAACTTGTGGGCTATAGCACAGTTGATTTTCAATAAAATTGAATTTTCTAAGAAATGTTTAGAACTAATCGAGCAATCAAAATGAAAATCGTCACAGCAATTACAGGTCCCGAAACCTATTGATAGAGGTATCAACCATCGTAATCGGAGCATTTTAGATTTTTTCCGCCCAAAAACTTGTGGGCTATAGCACAGTTGATTTTCAAAAAAATTGAATTTTCTAAGAAATGTTTAGAAATAATCGAGCAATCAAAATGAAAATCGTCACAGCAATTACAGGTCCCGAAACCTATTGATAGAGGTATCAACCATCGTAATCGGACCATTTTAGATTTTTGCCGCCCAAAAACTTGTGGGCTATAGCACAGTTGATTTTCAATAAAATTGAATTTTCTAAGAAATGTTTAGAAATAATCAAGCAATCAAAATGAAAATCGTCACAGCAATTACAGGTCCCGAAACCTATTGATAGAGGTATCAACCATCGTAATCGGACCATTTTAGATTTTTGCCGCCCAAAAACTTGTGGGCTATAGCACAGTTGATTTTCAATAAAATTGAATTTTCTAAGAAATGTTTAGAAATAATCGAGCAATCAAAATGAAAATCGTCACAGCAATTACAGGTCCAGAAACCTATTGATAGAGGTATCAACCATCGTAATCGGAGCATTTTAGATTTTTGCAACCAAAAACTTGTGGGCTATAGTTGATTTTCAATAAAATTGAATTTTCTAAGAAATGTTTAGAAATAATCGAGCAATCAAAATGAAAATCGTCACAGCAATTACAGGTCCCGAAACCTATTGATAGAGGTATCAACCATCGTAATCGGACCATTTTAGATTTTTGCCGCCCAAAAACTTGTGGGCTATAGCACAGTTGATTTTCAATAAAATTGAATTTTCTAAGAAATGTTTAGAAATAATCGAGCAATCAAAATGAAAATTGTCACAGCAATTACAGGTCCCGAAACCTATTGATAGAGGTATCAACCATCGTAATCGGAGCATTTTAGATTTTTGCCGCCCAAAAACTTGTGGGCTATAGCACAGTTGATTTTCAATAAAATTGAATTTTCTAAGAAATGTTTAGAAATAATCGAGCAATCAAAATGAAAATTGTCACAGCAATTACAGGTACCGAAACCTATTGATAGAGGTATCAACCATCGTAATCGGACCATTTTAGATTTTTGCCGCCCAAAAACTTGTGGGCTATAGCACAGTTGATTTTCAATAAAATTGAATTCTCTAAGAAATGTTTAGAAATAATCGAGCAATCAAAATGAAAATTGTCACAGCAATTACAGGTCCCGAAACCTATTGATAGAGGTATCAACCATCGTAATCGGAGCATTTTAGATTTTTGCCGCCCAAAAACTTGTGGGCTATAGCACAGTTGATTTTCAATAAAATTGAATTTTCTAAGAAATGTTTAGAAATAATCGAGCAATCAAAATGAAAATCGTCACAGCAATTACAGGTCCCGAAACCTATTGATAGAGGTATCAACCATCGTAATCGGACCATTTTAGATTTTTGCCGCCCAAAAACTTGTGGGCTATAGCACAGTTGATTTTCAATAAAATTGAATTTTCTAAGAAATGTTTAGAAATAATCGAGCAATCAAAATGAAAATCGTCACAGCAATTACAGGTCCCGAAACCTATTGATAGAGGTATCAACCATCGTAATCGGAGCATTTTAGATTTTTGCCGCCCAAAAACTTGTGGGCTATAGCACAGTTGATTTTCAATAAAATTGAATTTTCTAAGAAATGTTTAGAAATAATCAAGCAATCAAAATGAAAATCGTCACAGCAATTACAGGTCCCGAAACCTATTGATAGAGGTATCAACCATCGTAATCGGACCATTTTAGATTTTTGCCGCCCAAAAACTTGTGGGCTATAACACAGTTGATTTTCAATAAAATTGAATTTTCTAAGAAATGTTTAGAAATAATCGAGCAATCAAAATGAAAATCGTCACAGCAATTACAGGTCCCGAAACCTATTGATAGAGGTATCAACCATTGTAATCGGAGCATTTTAGATTTTTCCCGCCCAAAAACTTGTGGGCTATAGCACAGTTGATTTTCAATAAAATTGAATTTTCTAAGAAATGTTTAGAAATAATCAAGCAATCAAAATGAAAATTGTCACAGCAATTACAGGTCCCGAAACCTATTGATAGAGGTATCAACCATCGTAATCGGACCATTTTAGATTTTTGCCGCCCAAAAACTTGTGGGCTATAGCACAGTTGATTTTCAATAAAATTGAATTTTCTAAGAAATGTTTAGAAATAATCAAGCAATCAAAATGAAAATCGTCACAGCAATTACAGGTCCCGAAACCTATTGATAGAGGTATCAACCATCGTAATCGGAGCATTTTAGATTTTTGCCGCCCAAAAACTTGTGGGCTATAGCACAGTTGATTTTCAATAAAATTGAATTTTCTAAGAAATGTTTAGAAATAATCGAGCAATCAAAATGAAAATTGTCACAGCAATTACAGGTCCCGAAACCTATTGATATAGGTATCAACCATCGTAATCGGAGCATTTTAGATTTTTGCCGCCCAAAAACTTGTGGGCTATAGCACAGTTGATTTTCAATAAAATTGAATTTTCTAAGAAATGTTTAGAAATAATCGAGCAATCAAAATGAACATTGTCACAGCAATTACAGGTCCCGAAACCTATTGATAGAGGTATCAATCATCGTAATCGGACCATTTTAGATTTTTGCCGCCCAAAAACTTGTGGGCTATAGCACAGTTGATTTTCAATAAAATTGAATTTTCTAAGAAATGTTTAGAAATAATCGAGCAATCAAAATGAAAATCGTCACAGCAATTACAGGTCCCGAAACCTATTGATAGAGGTATCAACCATTGTAATCGGAGCATTTTAGATTTTTGCCGCCCAAAAACTTGTGGGCTATAGCACAGTTGATTTTCAATAAAATTGAATTTTCTAAGAAATGTTTAGAAATAATCAAGCAATCAAAATGAAAATCGTCACAGCAATTACAGGTCCCGAAACCTATTGATAGAGGTATCAACCATCGTAATCGGACCATTTTAGATTTTTGCCGCCCAAAAACTTGTGGGCTATAGCACAGTTGATTTTCAATAAAATTGAATTTTCTAAGAAATGTTTAGAAATAATCGAGCAATCAAAATGAAAATCGTCACAGCAATTACAGGTCCCGAAACCTATTGATAGAGGTATCAACCATCGTAATCGGAGCATTTTAGATTTTTGCCGCCCAAAAACTTGTGGGCTATAGCACAGTTGATTTTCAATAAAATTGAATTTTCTAAGAAATGTTTAGAAATAATCGAGCAATCAAAATGAAAATCGTCACAGCAATTACAGGTCCCGAAACCTATTGATAGAGGTATCAACCATCGTAATCGGAGCATTTTAGATTTTTGCCGCCCAAAAACTTGTGGGCTATAGCACAGTTGATTTTCAATAAAATTGAATTTTCTAAGAAATGTTTAGAAATAATCGAGCAATCAAAATGAAAATCGTCACAGCAATTACAGGTCCCGAAACCTATTGATAGAGGTATCAACCATCGTAATCGGACCATTTTAGATTTTTGCCGCCCAAAAACTTGTGGGCTATAGCACAGTTGATTTTCAATAAAATTGAATTTTCTAAGAAATGTTTAGAAATAATCAAGCAATCAAAATGAAAATCGTCACAGCAATTACAGGTCCCGAAACCTATTGATAGAGGTATCAACCATCGTAATCGGAGCATTTTAGATTTTTGCCGCCCAAAAACTTGTGGGCTATAGCACAGTTGATTTTCAATAAAATTGAATTTTCTAAGAAATGTTTAGAAATAATCGAGCAATCAAAATGAAAATTGTCACAGCAATTACAGGTCCCGAAACCTATTGATAGAGGTATCAACCATCGTAATCGGAGCATTTTAGATTTTTGCCGCCCAAAAACTTGTGGGCTATAGCACAGTTGATTTTCAATAAAATTGAATTTTCTAAGAAATGTTTAGAAATAATCGAGCAATCAAAATGAAAATTGTCACAGCAATTACAGGTCCCGAAACCTATTGATAGAGGTATCAACCATCGTAATCGGACCATTTTAGATTTTTGCCACCCAAAAACTTGTGGGCTATAGCACAGTTGATTTTCAATAAAATTGAATTTTCTAAGAAATGTTTAGAAATAATCGAGCAATCAAAATGAAAATCGTCACAGCAATTACAGGTCCCGAAACCTATTGATAGAGGTATCAACCATTGTAATCGGAGCATTTTAGATTTTTGCCGCCCAAAAACTTGTGGGCTATAGCACAGTTGATTTTCAATAAAATTGAATTTTCTAAGAAATGTTTAGAAATAATCGAGCAATCAAAATGAAAATTGTCACAGCAATTACAGGTCCCGAAACCTATTGATAGAGGTATCAACCATCGTAATCGGACCATTTTAGATTTTTGCCGCCCAAAAACTTGTGGGCTATAGCACAGTTGATTTTCAATAAAATTGAATTTTCTAAGAAATGTTTAGAAATAATCAAGCTATCAAAATGAAAATCGTCACAGCAATTACAGGTCCCGAAACCTATTGATAGAGGTATCAACCATCGTAATCGGACCATTTTAGATTTTTGCCGCCCAAAAACTTGTGGGCTATAGCACAGTTGATTTTCAATAAAATTGAATTTTCTAAGAAATGTTTAGAAATAATCAAGCAATCAAAATGAAAATCGTCACAGCAATTACAGGTCCCGAAACCTATTGATAGAGTTATCAACCATCGTAATCGGAGCATTTTAGATTTTTGCCGCCCAAAAACTTGTGGGCTATAGCACAGTTGATTTTCAATAAAATTGAATTTTCTAAGAAATGTTTAGAAATAATCGAGAAATCAAAATGAAAATCGTCACAGCAATTACAGGTCCCGAAACCTATTGATAGAGGTATCAACCATCGTAATCGGACCATTTTAGATTTTTGCCGCCCAAAAACTTGTGGGCTATAGCACAGTTGATTTTCAATAAAATTGAATTTTCTAAGAAATGTTTAGAAATAATCGAGCAATCAAAATGAAAATTGTCACAGCAATTACAGGTCCCGAAACCTATTGATAGAGGTATCAACCATCGTAATCGGAGCATTTTAGATTTTTGCCGCCCAAAAACTTGTGGGCTATAGCACAGTTGATTTTCAATAAAATTGAATTTTCTAAGAAATGTTTAGAAATAATCGAGCAATCAAAATGAAAATCGTCACAGCAACTACAGGTCCCGAAACCTATTGATAGAGGTATCAACCATCGTAATCGGACCATTTTAGATTTTTGCCGCCCAAAAACTTGTGGGCTATAGCACAGTTGATTTTCAATAAAATTGAATTTTCTAAGAAATGTTTAGAAATAATCAAGCAATCAAAATGAAAATCGTCACAGCAATTACAGGTCCCGAAACCTATTGATAGAGGTATCAACCATCGTAATCGGAGCATTTTAGATTTTTGCCGCCCAAAAACTTGTGGGCTATAGCACAGTTGATTTTCAATAAAATTGAATTTTCTAAGAAATGTTTAGAAATAATCGAGCAATCAAAATGAAAATTGTCACAGCAATTACAGGTCCCGAAACCTATTGATAGAGGTATCAACCATCGTAATCGGAGCATTTTAGATTTTTGCCGCCCAAAAACTTGTGGGCTATAGCACAGTTGATTTTCAATAAAATTGAATTTTCTAAGAAATGTTTAGAAATAATCGAGCAATCAAAATGAAAATTGTCACAGCAATTACAGGTCCCAAAACCTATTGATAGAGGTATCAACCATCGTAATCGGACCATTTTAGATTTTTGCCGCCCAAAAACTTGTGGGCTATAGCACAGTTGATTTTCAATAAAATTGAATTTTCTAAGAAATGTTTAGAAATAATCGAGCAATCAAAATGAAAATTGTCACAGCAATTACAGGTCCCGAAACCTATTGATAGAGGTATCAACCATCGTAATCGGAGCATTTTAGATTTTTGCCGCCCAAAAACTTGTGGGCTATAGCACAGTTGATTTTCAATAAAATTGAATTTTCTAAGAAATGTTTAGAAATAATCGAGCAATCAAAATGAAAATTGTCACAGCAATTACAGGTCCCGAAACCTATTGATAGAGGTATCAACCATCGTAATCGGAGCATTTTAGATTTTTGCCGCCCAAAAACTTGTGGGCTATAGCACAGTTGATTTTCAATAAAATTGAATTTTCTAAGAAATGTTTAAAAATAATCGAGCAATCAAAATGAAAATTGTCACAGCAATTACAGGTCCCGAAACCTATTGATAGAGGTATCAACCATTGTAATCGGAGCATTTTAGATTTTTGCCGCCCAAAAACTTGTGGGCTATAGCACAGTTGATTTTCAATAAAATTGAATTTTCTAAGAAATGTTTAGAAATAATCGAGCAATCAAAATGAAAATTGTCACAGCAATTACAGGTCCCGAAACCTATTGATAGAGGTATCAACCATCGTAATCGGAGCATTTTAGATTTTTGCCGCCCAAAAACTTGTGGGCTATAGCACAGTTGATTTTCAATAAAATTGAATTTTCTAAGAAATGTTTAGAAATAATCGAGCAATCAAAATGAAAATTGTCACAGCAATTACAGGTCCCGAAACCTATTGATAGAGGTATCAATCATCGTAATCGGAGCATTTTAGATTTTTGCCGCCCAAAAACTTGTGCGCTATAGCACAGTTGATTTTCAATAAAATTGAATTTTCTAAGAAATGTTTAGAAATAATCGAGCAATCAAAATGAAAATTGTCACAGCAATTACAGGTCCCGAAACCTATTGATAGAGGTATCAACCATCGTAATCGGAGCATTTTAGATTTTTGCCGCCCAAAAACTTGTGGGCTATAGCACAGTTGATTTTCAATAAAATTGAATTTTCTAAGAAATGTTTAGAAATAATCGAGCAATCAAAATGAAAATCGTCACAGCAATTACAGGTCCAGAAACCTATTGATAGAGGCATCAACCATCGTAATCGGAGCATTTTAGATTTTTGCCGCCCAAAAACTTGTGGGCTATAGCACAGTTGATTTTCAATAAAATTGAATTTTCTAAGAAATGTTTAGAAATAATCGAGCAATCAAAATGAAAATTGTCACAGCAATTACAGGTCCCGAAACCTATTGATAGAGGTATCAACCATCGTAATCGGAGCATTTTAGATTTTTGCCGCCCAAAAACTTGTGGGCTACAGCACAGTTGATTTTCAATAAAATTGAATTTTCTAAGAAATGTTTAGAAATAATCGAGCAATCAAAATGAAAATCGTCACAGCAATTACAGGTCCCGAAACCTATTGATAGAGGTATCAACCATCGTAATCGGAGCATTTTAGATTTTTGCCGCCCAAAAACTTGTGGGCTATAGCACAGTTGATTTTCAATAAAATTGAATTTTCTAAGAAATGTTTAGAAATAATCGAGCAATCAAAATGAAAATTGTCACAGCAATTACAGGTCCCGAAACCTATTGATAGAGGTATCAACCATCGTAATCGGAGCATTTTAGATTTTTGCCGCCCAAAAACTTGTGGGCTACAGCACAGTTGATTTTCAATAAAATTGAATTTTCTAAGAAATGTTTAGAAATAATCGAGCAATCAAAATGAAAATTGTCACAGCAATTACAGGTCCCGAAACCTATTGATAGAGGTATCAACCATCGTAATCGGAGCATTTTAGATTTTTGCCGCCCAAAAACTTGTGGGCTATAGCACAGTTGATTTTCAATAAAATTGAATTTTCTAAGAAATGTTTAGAAATAATCGAGCAATCAAAATGAAAATTGTCACAGCAATTACAGGTCCCGAAACCTATTGATAGAGGTATCAACCATCGTAATCGGAGCATTTTAGATTTTTGCCGCCCAAAAACTTGTGGGCTATAGCACAGTTGATTTTCAATAAAATTGAATTTTCTAAGAAATGTTTAGAAATAATCGAGCAATCAAAATGAAAATTGTCACAGCAATTACAGGTCCCGAAACCTATTGATAGAGGTATCAACCATCGTAATCGGAGCATTTTAGATTTTTGCCGCCCAAAAACTTGTGGGCTATAGCACAGTTGATTTTCAATAAAATTGAATTTTCTAAGAAATGTTTAGAAATAATCGAGCAATCAAAATGAAAATCGTCACAGCAATTACAGGTCCCGAAACCTATTGATAGAGGTATCAACCATCGTAATCGGAGCATTTTAGATTTTTGCCGCCCAAAAACTTGTGGGCTATAGCACAGTTGATTTTCAATAAAATTGAATTTTCTAAGAAATGTTTAGAAATAATCGAGCAATCAAAATGAAAATTGTCACAGCAATTACAGGTCCCGAAACCTATTGATAGAGGTATCAACCATCGTAATCGGAGCATTTTAGATTTTTGCCGCCCAAAAACTTGTGGGCTATAGCACAGTTGATTTTCAATAAAATTGAATTTTCTAAGAAATGTTTAGAAATAATCAAGCAATCAAAATGAAAATCGTCACAGCAATTACTGGTCCCGAAACCTATTGATAGAGGTATCAACCATCGTAATCGGAGCATTTTAGATTTTTGCCGCCCAAAAACTTGTGGGCTATAGCACAGTTGATTTTCAATAAAATTGAATTTTCTAAGAAATGTTTAGAAATAATCGAGCAATCAAAATGAAAATTGTCACAGCAATTACAGGTCCCGAAATCTATTGATAGAGGTATCAACCATCGTAATCGGAGCATTTTAGATTTTTGCCGCCCAAAAACTTGTGGGCTATAGCACAGTTGATTTTCAATAAAATTGAATTTTCTAAGAAATGTTTAAAAATAATCGAGCAATCAAAATGAAAATTGTCACAGCAATTACAGGTCCCGAAACCTATTGATAGAGGTATCAACCATCGTAATCGGACCATTTTAGATTTTTGCCGCCCAAAAACTTGTGGGCTATAGCACAGTTGATTTTCAATAAAATTGAATTTTCTAAGAAATGTTTAGAAATAATCGAGCAATCAAAATGAAAATTGTCACAGCAATTACAGGTCCAGAAACCTATTGATAGAGGTATCAACCATCGTAATCGGACCATTTTAGATTTTTGCCGCCCAAAAACTTGTGGGCTATAACACAGTTGATTTTCAATAAAATTGAATTTTCTAAGAAATGTTTAGAAATAATCGAGCAATCAAAATGAAAATTGTCACAGCAATTACAGGTCCCGAAACCTATTGATAGAGGTATCAACCATCGTAATCGGAGCATTTTAGATTTTTGCCGCCCAAAAACTTGTGGGCTATAGCACAGTTGATTTTCAATAAAATTGAATTTTCTAAGAAATGTTTAGAAATACTCGAGCAATCAAAATGAAAATCGTCACAACAATTACAGGTCCAGAAACCTATTGATAGAGGTATCAACCATTGTAATCGGACCATTTTAGATTTTTGCCGCCCAAAAACTTGTGGGCTATAGCACAGTTGATTTTCAATAAAATTGAATTTTCTAAGAAATGTTTAGAAATAATCGAGCAATCAAAATGAAAATCGTCATAGCAATTACAGGTCCCGAAACCTATTGATAGAGGTATCAACCATCGTAATCGGAGCATTTTAGATTTTTGCCGCCCAAAAACTTGTGGGCTATAGCACAGTTGATTTTCAATAAAATTGAATTTTCTAAGAAATGTTTAGAAATACTCGAGCAATCAAAATGAAAATCGTCACAGCAATTACAGGTCCAGAAACCTATTGATAGAGGTATCAACCATCGTAATCGGACCATTTTAGATTTTTGCCGCCCAAAAACTTGTGGGCTATAGCACAGTTGATTTTCAATAAAATTGAATTTTCTAAGAAATGTTTAGAAATAATCGAGCAATCAAAATGAAAATTGTCACAGCAATTACAGGTCCCGAAACCTATTGATAGAGGTATCAACCATCGTAATCGGAGCATTTTAGATTTTTGCCGCCCAAAAACTTGTGGGCTATAGCACAGTTGATTTTCAATAAAATTGAATTTTCTAAGAAATGTTTAGAAATAATCGAGCAATCAAAATGAAAATTGTCACAGCAATTACAGGTCCCGAAACCTATTGATAGAGGTATCAACCATCGTAATCGGACCATTTTAGATTTTTGCCGCCCAAAAACTTGTGGGCTATAGCACAGTTGATTTTCAATAAAATTGAATTTTCTAAGAAATGTTTAAAAATAATCGAGCAATCAAAATGAAAATCGTCATAGCAATTACAGGTCCCGAAACCTATTGATAGAGGTATCAACCATCGTAATCGGAGCATTTTAGATTTTTGCCGCCCAAAAACTTGTGGGCTATAGCACAGTTGATTTTCAATAAAATTGAATTTTCTAAGAAATGTTTAGAAATAATCGAGCAATCAAAATGAAAATCGTCACAGCAATTACAGGTCCCGAAACCTATTGATAGAGGTATCAACCATCGTAATCGGAGCATTTTAGATTTTTGCCGCCCAAAAACTTGTGGGCTATAGCACAGTTGATTTTCAATAAAATTGAATTTTCTAAGAAATGTTTAGAAATACTCGAGCAATCAAAATGAAAATCGTCACAGCAATTACAGGTCCAGAAACCTATTGATAGAGGTATCAACCATCGTAATCGGACCATTTTAGATTTTTGCCGCCCAAAAACTTGTGGGCTATAGCACAGTTGATTTTCAATAAAATTGAATTTTCTAAGAAATGTTTAGAAATAATCGAGCAATCAAAATGAAAATTGTCACAGCAATTACAGGTCCCGAAACCTATTGATAGAGGTATCAACCATCGTAATCGGAGCATTTTAGATTTTTGCCGCCCAAAAACTTGTGGGCTATAGCACAGTTGAAAATTGAATTTTCTAAGAAATGTTTAGAAATAATCGAGCAATCAAAATGAAAATTGTCACAGCAATTACAGGTCCCGAAACCTATTGATAGAGGTATCAACCATCGTAATCGGAGCATTTTAGATTTTTGCCGCCCAAAAACTTGTGGGCTATAGCACAGTTGATTTTCAATAAAATTGAATTTTCTAAGAAATGTTTAGAAATAATCGAGCAATCAAAATGAAAATTGTCACAGCAATTACAGGTCCCGAAACCTATTGATAGAGGTATCAACCATCGTAATCGGAGCATTTTAGATTTTTGCCGCCCAAAAACTTGTGGGCTTTAGCACAGTTGATTTTCAATAAAACTGAATTTTCTAAGAAATGTTTAGAAATAATCGAGCAATCAAAATGAAAATCGTCACAGCAATTACAGGTCCCGAAACCTATTGATAGAGGTATCAACCATCGAAATCGGACCATTTTAGATTTTTGCCGCCCAAAAACTTGTGGGCTATAGCACAGTTGATTTTCAATAAAATTGAATTTTCTAAGAAATGTTTAGAAATAATCGAGCAATCAAAATGAAAATTGTCACAGCAATTACAGGTCCCGAAACCTATTGATAGAGGTATCAACCATCGTAATCGGAGCATTTTAGATTTTTGCCGCCCAAAAACTTGTGGGCTATAGCACAGTTGATTTTCAATAAAACTGAATTTTCTAAGAAATGTTTAGAAATAATCGAGCAATCAAAATGAAAATTGTCACAGCAATTACAGGTCCCGAAACCTATTGATAGAGGTATCAACCATCGTAATCGGAGCATTTTAGATTTTTGCCGCCCAAAAACTTGTGGGCTATAGCACAGTTGATTTTCAATAAAATTGAATTTTCTAAGAAATGTTTAGAAATACTCGAGCAATCAAAATGAAAATCGTCACAGCAATTACAGGTCCAGAAACCTATTGATAGAGGTATCAACCATCGTAATCGGACCATTTTAGATTTTTGCCGCCCAAAAACTTGTGGGCTATAGCACAGTTGATTTTCAATAAAATTGAATTTTCTAAGAAATGTTTAGAAATAATTGAGCAATCAAAATGAAAATTGTCACAGCAATTACAGGTCCCGAAACCTATTGATAGAGGTATCAACCATCGTAATCGGAGCATTTTAGATTTTTGCCGCCCAAAAACTTGTGGGCTATAGCACAGTTGATTTTCAATAAAACTGAATTTTCTAAGAAATGTTTAGAAATAATCGAGCAATCAAAATAAAAATTGTCACAGCAATTACAGGTCCCGAAACCTATTGATAGAGGTATCAACCATCGTAATCGGACCATTTTAGATTTTTGCCGCCCAAAAACTTGTGGGCTATAGCACAGTTGATTTTCAATAAAATTGAATTTTCTAAGAAATGTTTAGAAATAATCGAGCAATCAAAATGAAAATCGTCACAGCAATTACAGGCCCAGAAACCTATTGATAGAGGTATCAACCATCGTAATCGGACCATTTTAGATTTTTGCCGCCCAAAAACTTGTGGGCTATAGCACAGTTGATTTTCAATAAAATTGAATTTTCTAAGAAATGTATAGAAATAATCGAGCAATCAAAATGAAAATCGTCACAGCAATTACAGGTCCCGAAACCTATTGATAGAGGTATCAACCATTGTAATCGGAGCATTTTAGATTTTTGCCGCCCAAAAACTTGTGGGCTATAGCACAGTTGATTTTCAATAAAATTGAATTTTCTAAGAAATGTTTAGAAATAATCGAGCAATCAAAATGAAAATCGTCATAGCAATTACAGGTCCCGAAACCTATTGATAGAGGTATCAACCATCGTAATCGGAGCATTTTAGATTTTTGCCGCCCAAAAACTTGTGGGCTATAGCACAGTTGATTTTCAATAAAATTGAATTTTCTAAGAAATGTTTAGAAATAATCGAGCAATCAAAATGAAAATTGTCACAGCAATTACAGGTCCCGAAACCTATTGATAGAGGTATCAACCATCGTAATCGGAGCATTTTAGATTTTTGCCGCCCAAAAACTTGTGGGCTATAGCACAGTTGATTTTCAATAAAATTGAATTTTCTAAGAAATGTTTAGAAATAATCGAGCAATCAAAATGAAAATTGTCACAGCAATTACAGGTCCCGAAACCTATTGATAGAGGTATCAACCATCGTAATCGGACCATTTTAGATTTTTGCCGCCCAAAAACTTGTGGGCTATAGCACAGTTGATTTTCAATAAAATTGAATTTTCTAAGAAATGTTTAGAAATACTCGAGCAATCAAAATGAAAATCGTCACAGCAATTACAGGTCCAGAAACCTATTGATAGAGGTATCAACCATCGTAATCGGACCATTTTAGATTTTTGCCGCCCAAAAACTTGTGGGCTATAGCACAGTTGATTTTCAATAAAATTGAATTTTCTAAGAAATGTTTAGAAATAATCGAGCAATCAAAATGAAAATTGTCACAGCAATTACAGGTCCCGAAACCTATTGATAGAGGTATCAACCATCGTAATCGGAGCATTTTAGATTTTTGCCGCCCAAAAACTTGTGGGCTATAGCACAGTTGATTTTCAATAAAATTGAATTTTCTAAGAAATGTTTAGAAATAATCGAGCAATCAAAATGAAAATTGTCACAGCAATTACAGGTCCCGAAACCTATTGATAGAGGTATCAACCATCGTAATCAGACCATTTTAGATTTTTGCCGCCCAAAAACTTGTGGGCTATAGCACAGTTGATTTTCAATAAAATTGAATTTTCTAAGAAATGTTTAGAAATAATCGAGCAATCAAAATGAAAATCGTCATAGCAATTACAGGTCCCGAAACCTATTGATAGAGGTATCAACCATCGTAATCGGAGCATTTTAGATTTTTGCCGCCCAAAAACTTGTGGGCTATAGCACAGTTGATTTTCAATAAAATTGAATTTTCTAAGAAATGTTTAGAAATACTCGAGCAATCAAAATGAAAATCGTCACAGCAATTACAGGTCCAGAAACCTATTGATAGAGGTATCAACCATCGTAATCGGACCATTTTAGATTTTTGCCGCCCAAAAACTTGTGGGCTATAGCACAGTTGATTTTCAATAAAATTGAATTTTCTAAGAAATGTTTAGAAATAATCGAGCAATCAAAATGAAAATTGTCACAGCAATTACAGGTCCCGAAACCTATTGATAGAGGTATCAACCATCGTAATCGGACCATTTTAGATTTTTGCCGCCCAAAAACTTGTGGGCTATAGCACAGTTGATTTTCAATAAAATTGAATTTTCTAAGAAATGTTTAGAAATAATCGAGCAATCAAAATGAAAATCGTCACAGCAATTACAGGCCCAGAAACCTATTGATAGAGGTATCAACCATCGTAATCGAACCATTTTAGATTTTTGCCGCCCAAAAACTTGTGGGCTATAGCACAGTTGATTTTCAATAAAATTGAATTTTCTAAGAAATGTATAGAAATAATCGAGCAATCAAAATGAAAATCGTCACAGCAATTACAGGTCCCGAAACCTATTGATAGAGGTATCAACCATTGTAATCGGACCATTTTAGATTTTTGCCGCCCAAAAACTTGTGGGCTATAGCACAGTTGATTTTCAATAAAATTGAATTTTCTAAGAAATGTTTAGAAATAATCGAGCAATCAAAATGAAAATCGTCATAGCAATTACAGGTCCCGAAACCTATTGATAGAGGTATCAACCATCGTAATCGGAGCATTTTAGATTTTTGCCGCCCAAAAACTTGTGGGCTATAGCACAGTTGATTTTCAATAAAATTGAATTTTCTAAGAAATGTTTAGAAATACTCGAGCAATCAAAATGAAAATCGTCACAGCAATTACAGGTCCAGAAACCTATTGATAGAGGTATCAACCATCGTAATCGGACCATTTTAGATTTTTGCCGCCCAAAAACTTGTGGGCTATAGCACAGTTGATTTTCAATAAAATTGAATTTTCTAAGAAATGTTTAGAAATAATCGAGCAATCAAAATGAAAATTGTCACAGCAATTACAGGTCCCGAAACCTATTGATAGAGGTATCAACCATCGTAATCGGAGCATTTTAGATTTTTGCCGCCCAAAAACTTGTGGGCTATAGCACAGTTGATTTTCAATAAAATTGAATTTTCTAAGAAATGTTTAGAAATAATCGAGCAATCAAAATGAAAATTGTCACAGCAATTACAGGTCCCGAAACCTATTGATAGAGGTATCAACCATCGTAATCAGACCATTTTAGATTTTTGCCGCCCAAAAACTTGTGGGCTATAGCACAGTTGATTTTCAATAAAATTGAATTTTCTAAGAAATGTTTAGAAATAATCGAGCAATCAAAATGAAAATCGTCATAGCAATTACAGGTCCCGAAACCTATTGATAGAGGTATCAACCATCGTAATCGGAGCATTTTAGATTTTTGCCGCCCAAAAACTTGTGGGCTATAGCACAGTTGATTTTCAATAAAATTGAATTTTCTAAGAAATGTTTAGAAATAATCGAGCAATCAAAATGAAAATCGTCATAGCAATTACAGGTCCCGAAACCTATTGATAGAGGTATCAACCATCGTAATCGGAGCATTTTAGATTTTTGCCGCCCAAAAACTTGTGGGCTATAGCACAGTTGATTTTCAATAAAATTGAATTTTCTAAGAAATGTTTAGAAATACTCGAGCAATCAAAATGAAAATCGTCACAGCAATTACAGGTCCAGAAACCTATTGATAGAGGTATCAACCATCGTAATCGGACCATTTTAGATTTTTGCCGCCCAAAAACTTGTGGGCTATAGCACAGTTGATTTTCAATAAAATTGAATTTTCTAAGAAATGTTTAGAAATAATCGAGCAATCAAAATGAAAATTGTCACAGCAATTACAGGTCCCGAAACCTATTGATAGAGGTATCAACCATCGTAATCGGAGCATTTTAGATTTTCGCCGCCCAAAAACTTGTGGGCTATAGCACAGTTGATTTTCAATAAAATTGAATTTTCTAAGAAATGTTTAGAAATAATCGAGCAATCAAAATGAAAATTGTCACAGCAATTACAGGTCCCGAAACCTATTGATAGAGGTATCAACCATCGTAATCGGACCATTTTAGATTTTTGCCGCCCAAAAACTTGTGGGCTATAGCACAGTTGATTTTCAATAAAATTGAATTTTCTAAGAAATGTTTAGAAATAATCGAGCAATCAAAATGAAAATCGTCATAGCAATTACAGGTCCCGAAACCTATTGATAGAGGTATCAACCATCGTAATCGGAGCATTTTAGATTTTTGCCGCCCAAAAACTTGTGGGCTATAGCACAGTTGATTTTCAATAAAATTGAATTTTCTAAGAAATGTTTAGAAATAATCGAGCAATCAAAATGAAAATCGTCATAGCAATTACAGGTCCAGAAAACTATTGATAGAGGTATCAACCATCGTAATCGGACCATTTTAGATTTTTGCCGCCCAAAAACTTGTGGGCTACAGCACAGTTGATTTTCAATAAAATTGAATTTTCTAAGAAATGTTTAGAAATAATCGAGCAATCAAAATGAAAATCGTCACAGCAATTACAGGTCCCGAAACCTATTGATAGAGGTATCAACCATCGTAATCGGACCATTTTAGATTTTTGCCGCCCAAAAACTTGTGGGCTATAGCACAGTTGATTTTCAATAAAATTGAATTTTCTAAGAAATGTTTAGAAATAATCGAGCAATCAAAATGAAAATTGTCACAGCAATTACAGGTCCCGAAACCTATTGATAGAGGTATCAACCATCGTAATCGGAGCATTTTAGATTTTTGCCGCCCAAAAACTTGTGGGCTATAGCACAGTTGATTTTCAATAAAACTGAATTTTCTAAGAAATGTTTAGAAATAATCGAGCAATCAAAATGAAAATTGTCACAGCAATTACAGGTCCCGAAACCTATTGATAGAGGTATCAACCATCGTAATCGGAGCATTTTAGATTTTTGCCGCCCAAAAATTTGTGGGCTATAGCACAGTTGATTTTCAATAAAATTGAATTTTCTAAGAAATGTTTAGAAATAATCGAGCAATCAAAATGAAAATCGTCACAGCAATTACAGGTCCCGAAACCTATTGATAGAGGTATCAACCATTGTAATCGGACCATTTTAGATTTTTGCCGCCCAAAAACTTGTGGGCTATAGCACAGTTGATTTTCAATAAAATTGAATTTTCTAAGAAATGTTTAGAAATAATCGAGCAATCAAAATGAAAATCGTCATAGCAATTACAGGTCCCGAAACCTATTGATAGAGGTATCAACCATCGTAATCGGAGCGTTTTAGATTTTTGCCGCCCAAAAACTTGTGGGCTATAGCACAGTTGATTTTCAATAAAATTGAATTTTCTAAGAAATGTTTAGAAATACTCGAGCAATCAAAATGAAAATCGTCACAGCAATTACAGGTCCAGAAACCTATTGATAGAGGTATCAACCATCGTAATCGGAGCATTTTAGATTTTTGCCGCCCAAAAACTTGTGGGCTATAGCACAGTTGATTTTCAATAAAATTGAATTTTCTAAGAAATGTTTAGAAATAATCGAGCAATCAAAATGAAAATTGTCACAGCAATTACAGGTCCCGAAACCTATTGATAGAGGTATCAACCATCGTAATCGGACCATTTTAGATTTTTGCCGCCCAAAAACTTGTGGGCTATAGCACAGTTGATTTTCAATAAAATTGAATTTTCTAAGAAATGTTTAGAAATAATCGAGCAATCAAAATGAAAATCGTCATAGCAATTACAGGTCCCGAAACCTATTGATAGAGGTATCAACCATCGTAATCGGAGCATTTTAGATTTTTGCCGCCCAAAAACTTGTGGGCTATAGCACAGTTGATTTTCAATAAAATTGAATTTTCTAAGAAATGTTTAGAAATAATCGAGCAATCAAAATGAAAATCGTCACAGCAATTACAGGTCCAGAAACCTATTGATAGAGGTATCAACCATCGTAATCGGACCATTTTAGATTTTTGCCGCCCAAAAACTTGTGGGCTATAGCACAGTTGATTTTCAATAAAATTGAATTTTCTAAGAAA
This sequence comes from Tipula vernalis, assembly GCA_958295665.1. Classification (NCBI taxonomy): domain Eukaryota; kingdom Metazoa; phylum Arthropoda; class Insecta; order Diptera; family Tipulidae; genus Tipula; species Tipula vernalis. Next base: position 24,692,521 of record OY282558.1, on the reverse strand, counting down.
TGTTTAGAAATAATCGAGCAATCAAAATGAAAATTGTCACAGCAATTACAGGTCCCGAAACCTATTGATAGAGGTATCAACCATCGTAATCGGAGCATTTTAGATTTTTGCCGCCCAAAAACTTGTGGGCTATAGCACAGTTGATTTTCAATAAAACTGAATTTTCTAAGAAATGTTTAGAAATAATCGAGCAATCAAAATGAAAATTGTCACAGCAATTACAGGTCCCGAAACCTATTGATAGAGGTATCAACCATCGTAATCGGACCATTTTAGATTTTTGCCGCCCAAAAACTTGTGGGCTATAGCACAGTTGATTTTCAATAAAATTGAATTTTCTAAGAAATGTTTAGAAATAATCGAGCAATCAAAATGAAAATCGTCACAGCAATTACAGGTCCCGAAACCTATTGATAGAGGTATCAACCATCGTAATCGGAGCATTTTAGATTTTTGCCGCCCAAAAACTTGTGGGCTATAGCACAGTTGATTTTCAATAAAATTGAATTTTCTAAGAAATGTTTAGAAATAATCGAGCAATCAAAATGAAAATCGTCACAGCAATTACAGGTCCCGAAACCTATTGATAGAGGTATCAACCATCGTAATCGGAGCATTTTAGATTTTTGCCGCCCAAAAACTTGTGGGCTATAGCACAGTTGATTTTCAATAAAATTGAATTTTCTAAGAAACGTTTAAAAATACTCGAGCAATCAAAATGAAAATCGTCACAGCAATTACAGGTCCAGAAACCTATTGATAGAGGTATCAACCATTGTAATCGGACCATTTTAGATTTTTGCCGCCCAAAAACTTGTGGGCTATAGCACAGTTGATTTTCAATAAAATTGAATTTTCTAAGAAATGTTTAGAAATAATCGAGCAATCAAAATGAAAATCGTCATAGCAATTACAGGTCCCGAAACCTATTGATAGAGGTATCAACCATCGTAATCGGAGCATTTTAGATTTTTGCCGCCCAAAAACTTGTGGGCTATAGCACAGTTGATTTTCAATAAAATTGAATTTTCTAAGAAATGTTTAGAAATACTCGAGCAATCAAAATGAAAATCGTCACAGCAATTACAGGTCCAGAAACCTATTGATAGAGGTATCAACCATCGTAATCGGACCATTTTAGATTTTTGCCGCCCAAAAACTTGTGGGCTATAGCACAGTTGATTTTCAATAAAATTGAATTTTCTAAGAAATGTTTAGAAATAATCGAGCAATCAAAATGAAAATTGTCACAGCAATTACAGGTCCCGAAACCTATTGATAGAGGTATCAACCATCGTAATCGGAGCATTTTAGATTTTTGCCGCCCAAAAACTTGTGGGCTATAGCACAGTTGATTTTCAATAAAATTGAATTTTCTAAGAAATGTTTAGAAATAATCGAGCAATCAAAATGAAAATTGTCACAGCAATTACAGGTCCCGAAACCTATTGATAGAGGTATCAACCATCGTAATCGGAGCATTTTAGATTTTTGCCGCCCAAAAACTTGTGGGCTATAGCACAGTTGATTTTCAATAAAATTGAATTTTCTAAGAAATGTTTAGAAATACTCGAGCAATCAAAATGAAAATCGTCACAGCAATTACAGGTCCAGAAACCTATTGATAGAGGTATCAACCATCGTAATCGGAGCATTTTAGATTTTTGCCGCCCAAAAACTTGTGGGCTATAGCACAGTTGATTTTCAATAAAATTGAATTTTCTAAGAAATGTTTAGAAATAATCGAGCAATCAAAATGAAAATCGTCACAGCAATTACAGGTCCCGAAACCTATTGATAGAGGTATCAACCATCGTAATCGGACCATTTTAGATTTTTGCCGCCCAAAAACTTGTGGGCTATAGCACAGTTGATTTTCAATAAAATTGAATTTTCTAAGAAATGTTTAGAAATAATCGAGCAATCAAAATGAAAATCGTCATAGCAATTACAGGTCCCGAAACCTATTGATAGAGGTATCAACCATCGTAATCGGAGCATTTTAGATTTTTGCCGCCCAAAAACTTGTGGGCTATAGCACAGTTGATTTTCAATAAAATTGAATTTTCTAAGAAATGTTTAGAAATAATCGAGCAATCAAAATGAAAATCGTCATAGCAATTACAGGTCCCGAAACCTATTGATAGAGGTATCAACCATCGTAATCGGAGCATTTTAGATTTTTGCCGCCCAAAAACTTGTGGGCTATAGCACAGTTGATTTTCAATAAAATTGAATTTTCTAAGAAATGTTTAGAAATAATCGAGCAATCAAAATGAAAATCGTCATAGCAATTACAGGTCCCGAAACCTATTGATAGAGGTATCAACCATCGTAATCGGAGCATTTTAGATTTTTGCCGCCCAAAAACTTGTGGGCTATAGCACAGTTGATTTTCAATAAAATTGAATTTTCTAAGAAATGTTTAGAAATACTCGAGCAATCAAAATGAAAATCGTCACAGCAATTACAGGTCCAGAAACCTATTGATAGAGGTATCAACCATTGTAATCGGACCATTTTAGATTTTTGCCGCCCAAAAACTTGTGGGCTATAGCACAGTTGATTTTCAATAAAATTGAATTTTCTAAGAAATGTTTAGAAATAATCGAGCAATCAAAATGAAAATTGTCACAGCAATTACAGGTCCCGAAACCTATTGATAGAGGTATCAACCATCGTAATCGGAGCATTTTAGATTTTTGCCGCCCAAAAACTTGTGGGCTATAGCACAGTTGATTTTCAATAAAATTGAATTTTCTAAGAAATGTTTAGAAATAATCGAGCAATCAAAATGAAAATCGTCATAGCAATTACAGGTCCCGAAACCTATTGATAGAGGTATCAACCATCGTAATCGGAGCATTTTAGATTTTTGCCGCCCAAAAACTTGTGGGCTATAGCACAGTTGATTTTCAATAAAATTGAATTTTCTAAGAAATGTTTAGAAATAATCGAGCAATCAAAATGAAAATTGTCACAGAAATTACAGGTCCCGAAACCTATTGATAGAGGTATCAACCATCGTAATCGGAGCATTTTAGATTTTTGCCGCCCAAAAACTTGTGGGCTATAGCACAGTTGATTTTCAATAAAATTGAATTTTCTAAAAAATGTTTAGAAATAATCGAGCAATCAAAATGAAAATCGTCACAGCAATTACAGGTCCCGAAACCTATTGATAGAGGTATCAACCATCGTAATCGGACCATTTTAGATTTTTGCCGCCCAAAAACTTGTGGGCTATAGCACAGTTGATTTTCAATAAAATTGAATTTTCTAAGAAATGTTTAGAAATAATCGAGCAATCAAAATGAAAATTGTCACAGCAATTACAGGTCCCGAAACCTATTGATAGAGGTATCAACCATCGTAATCGGAGCATTTTAGATTTTTGCCGCCCAAAAACTTGTGGGCTATAGCACAGTTGATTTTCAATAAAACTGAATTTTCTAAGAAATGTTTAGAAATAATCGAGCAATCAAAATGAAAATTGTCACAGCAATTACAGGTCCCGAAACCTATTGATAGAGGTATCAACCATCGTAATCGGAGCATTTTAGATTTTTGCCGCCCAAAAACTTGTGGGCTATAGCACAGTTGATTTTCAATAAAATTGAATTTTCTAAGAAATGTTTAGAAATAATCGAGCAATCAAAATGAAAATCGTCACAGCAATTACAGGTCCCGAAACCTATTGATAGAGGTATCAACCATTGTAATCGGACCATTTTAGATTTTTGCCGCCCAAAAACTTGTGGGCTATAGCACAGTTGATTTTCAATAAAATTGAATTTTCTAAGAAATGTTTAGAAATAATCGAGCAATCAAAATGAAAATCGTCATAGCAATTACAGGTCCCGAAACCTATTGATAGAGGTATCAACCATCGTAATCGGAGCATTTTAGATTTTTGCCGCCCAAAAACTTGTGGGCTATAGCACAGTTGATTTTCAATAAAATTGAATTTTCTAAGAAATGTTTAGAAATACTCGAGCAATCAAAATGAAAATCGTCACAGCAATTACAGGTCCAGAAACCTATTGATAGAGGTATCAACCATCGTAATCGGACCATTTTAGATTTTTGCCGCCCAAAAACTTGTGGGCTATAGCACAGTTGATTTTCAATAAAATTGAATTTTCTAAGAAATGTTTAGAAATAATCGAGCAATCAAAATGAAAATTGTCACAGCAATTACAGGTCCCGAAACCTATTGATAGAGGTATCAACCATCGTAATCGGAGCATTTTAGATTTTTGCCGCCCAAAAACTTGTGGGCTATAGCACAGTTGATTTTCAATAAAATTGAATTTTCTAAGAAATGTTTAGAAATAATCGAGCAATCAAAATGAAAATTGTCACAGCAATTACAGGTCCCGAAACCTATTGATAGAGGTATCAACCATCGTAATCGGACCATTTTAGATTTTTGCCGCCCAAAAACTTGTGGGCTATAGCACAGTTGATTTTCAATAAAATTGAATTTTCTAAGAAATGTTTAGAAATAATCGAGCAATCAAAATGAAAATCGTCATAGCAATTACAGGTCCCGAAACCTATTGATAGAGGTATCAACCATCGTAATCGGAGCATTTTAGAATTTTGCCGCCCAAAAACTTGTGGGCTATAGCACAGTTGATTTTCAATAAAATTGAATTTTCTAAGAAATGTTTAGAAATAATCGAGCAATCAAAATGAAAATCGTCACAGCAATTACAGGTCCAGAAACCTATTGATAGAGGTATCAACCATCGTAATCGGACCATTTTAGATTTTTGCCGCCCAAAAACTTGTGGGCTATAGCACAGTTGATTTTCAATAAAATTGAATTTTCTAAGAAATGTTTAGAAATAATCGAGCAATCAAAATGAAAATTGTCACAGCAATTACAGGTCCCGAAACCTATTGATAGAGGTATCAACCATCGTAATCGGAGCATTTTAGATTTTTGCCGCCCAAAAACTTGTGGGCTATAGCACAGTTGATTTTCAATAAAACTGAATTTTCTAAGAAATGTTTAGAAATAATCGAGCAATCAAAATGAAAATTGTCACAGCAATTACAGGTCCCGAAACCTATTGATAGAGGTATCAACCATCGTAATCGGACCATTTTAGATTTTTGCCGCCCAAAAACTTGTGGGCTATAGCACAGTTGATTTTCAATAAAATTGAATTTTCTAAGAAATGTTTAGAAATAATCGAGCAATCAAAATGAAAATCGTCACAGCAATTACAGGTCCCGAAACCTATTGATAGAGGTATCAACCATCGTAATCGGAGCATTTTAGATTTTTGCCGCCCAAAAACTTGTGGGCTATAGCACAGTTGATTTTCAATAAAATTGAATTTTCTAAGAAATGTTTAGAAATACTCGAGCAATCAAAATGAAAATCGTCACAGCAATTACAGGTCCAGAAACCTATTGATAGAGGTACCAACCATCGTAATCGGACCATTTTAGATTTTTGCCACCCAAAAACTTGTGGGCTATAGCACAGTTGATTTTCAATAAAATTGAATTTTCTAAGAAATGTTTAGAAATAATCGAGCAATCAAAATGAAAATTGTCACAGCAATTACAGGTCCCGAAACCTATTGATAGAGGTATCAACCATCGTAATCGGAGCATTTTAGATTTTTGCCGCCCAAAAACTTGTGGGCTATAGCACAGTTGATTTTCAATAAAATTGAATTTTCTAAGAAATGTTTAGAAATAATCGAGCAATCAAAATGAAAATTGTCACAGCAATTACAGGTCCCGAAACCTATTGATAGAGGTATCAACCATCGTAATCGGAGCATTTTAGATTTTTGCCGCCCAAAAACTTGTGGGCTATAGCACAGTTGATTTTCAATAAAATTGAATTTTCTAAGAAATGTTTAGAAATACTCGAGCAATCAAAATGAAAATCGTCACAGCAATTACAGGTCCAGAAACCTATTGATAGAGGTATCAACCATCGTAATCGGACCATTTTAGATTTTTGCCGCCCAAAAACTTGTGGGCTATAGCACAGTTGATTTTCAATAAAATTGAATTTTCTAAGAAATGTTTAGAAATAATCGAGCAATCAAAATGAAAATTGTCACAGCAATTACAGGTCCCGAAACCTATTGATAGAGGTATCAACCATCGTAATCGGAGCATTTTAGATTTTTGCCGCCCAAAAACTTGTGGGCTATAGCACAGTTGATTTTCAATAAAATTGAATTTTCTAAGAAATGTTTAGAAATAATCGAGCAATCAAAATGAAAATTGTCACAGCAATTACAGGTCCCGAAACCTATTGATAGAGGTATCAACCATCGTAATCGGACCATTTTAGATTTTTGCCGCCCAAAAACTTGTGGGCTATAACACAGTTGATTTTCAATAAAATTGAATTTTCTAAGAAATGTTTAGAAATACTCGAGCAATCAAAATGAAAATCGTCACAGCAATTACAGGTCCAGAAACCTATTGATAGAGGTATCAACCATCGTAATCGGAGCATTTTAGATTTTTGCCGCCCAAAAACTTGTGGGCTATAGCACAGTTGATTTTCAATAAAATTGAATTTTCTAAGAAATGTTTAGAAATAATCAAGCAATCAAAATGAAAATTGTCACAGCAATTACAGGTCCCGAAACCTATTGATAGAGGTATCAACCATCGTAATCGGAGCATTTTAGATTTTTGCCGCCCAAAAACTTGTGGGCTATAGCACAGTTGATTTTCAATAAAATTGAATTTTCTAAGAAATGTTTAGAAATAATCGAGCAATCAAAATGAAAATCGTCATAGCAATTACAGGTCCCGAAACCTATTGATAGAGGTATCAACCATCGTAATCGGAGCATTTTAGATTTTTGCCGCCCAAAAACTTGTGGGCTATAGCACAGTTGATTTTCAATAAAATTGAATTTTCTAAGAAATGTTTAGAAATAATCGAGCAATCAAAATGAAAATCGTCATAGCAATTACAGGTCCCGAAACCTATTGATAGAGGTATCAACCATCGTAATCGGAGCATTTTAGATTTTTGCCGCCCAAAAACTTGTGGGCTATAGCACAGTTGATTTTCAATAAAATTGAATTTTCTAAGAAATGTTTAGAAATACTCGAGCAATCAAAATGAAAATCGTCACAGCAATTACAGGTCCCGAAACCTATTGATAGAGGTATCAACCATCGTAATCGGAGCATTTTAGATTTTTGCCGCCCAAAAACTTGTGGGCTATAGCACAGTTGATTTTCAATAAAATTGAATTTTCTCCGAAATGTTTAAAAATACTCGAGCAATCAAAATGAAAATCGTCACAGCAATTACAGGTCCAGAAACCTATTGATAGAGGTATCAACCATTGTAATCGGACCATTTTAGATTTTTGCCGCCCAAAAACTTGTGGGCTATAGCACAGTTGATTTTCAATAAAATTGAATTTTCTAAGAAATGTTTAGAAATACTCGAGCAATCAAAATGAAAATCGTCACAGCAATTACAGGTCCAGAAACCTATTGATAGAGGTATCAACCATCGTAATCGGACCATTTTAGATTTTTGCCGCCCAAAAACTTGTGGGCTATAGCACAGTTGATTTTCAATAAAATTGAATTTTCTAAGAAATGTTTAGAAATAATCGAGCAATCAAAATGAAAATTGTCACAGCAATTACAGGTCCCGAAACCTATTGATAGAGGTATCAACCATCGTAATCGGAGCATTTTAGATTTTTGCCGCCCAAAAACTTGTGGGCTATAGCACAGTTGATTTTCAATAAAATTGAATTTTCTAAGAAATGTTTAGAAATAATCGAGCAATCAAAATGAAAATTGTCACAGCAATTACAGGTCCCGAAACCTATTGATAGAGGTATCAACCATCGTAATCGGAGCATTTTAGATTTTTGCCGCCCAAAAACTTGTGGGCTATAGCACAGTTGATTTTCAATAAAATTGAATTTTCTAAGAAATGTTTAGAAATACTCGAGCAATCAAAATGAAAATCGTCACAGCAATTACAGGTCCAGAAACCTATTGATAGAGGTATCAACCATCGTAATCGGACCATTTTAGATTTTTGCCGCCCAAAAACTTGTGGGCTATAGCACAGTTGATTTTCAATAAAATTGAATTTTCTAAGAAATGTTTAGAAATAATCGAGCAATCAAAATGAAAATTGTCACAGCAATTACAGGTCCCGAAACCTATTGATAGAGGTATCAACCATCGTAATCGGAGCATTTTAGATTTTTGCCGCCCAAAAACTTGTGGGCTATAGCACAGTTGATTTTCAATAAAATTGAATTTTCTAAGAAATGTTTAGAAATAATCGAGCAATCAAAATGAAAATTGTCACAGCAATTACAGGTCCCGAAACCTATTGATAGAGGTATCAACCATCGTAATCGGACCATTTTAGATTTTTGCCGCCCAAAAACTTGTGGGCTATAACACAGTTGATTTTCAATAAAATTGAATTTTCTAAGAAATGTTTAGAAATACTCGAGCAATCAAAATGAAAATCGTCACAGCAATTACAGGTCCAGGAACCTATTGATAGAGGTATCAACCATCGTAATCGGACCATTTTAGATTTTTGCCGCCCAAAAACTTGTGGGCTATAGCACAGTTGATTTTCAATAAAATTGAATTTTCTAAGAAATGTTTAGAAATAATCAAGCAATCAAAATGAAAATTGTCACAGCAATTACAGGTCCCGAAACCTATTGATAGAGGTATCAACCATCGTAATCGGAGCATTTTAGATTTTTGCCGCCCAAAAACTTGTGGGCTATAGCACAGTTGATTTTCAATATAATTGAATTTTCTAAGAAATGTTTAGAAATAATCGAGCAATCAAAATGAAAATCGTCATAGCAATTACAGGTCCCGAAACCTATTGATAGAGGTATCAACCATCGTAATCGGAGCATTTTAGATTTTTGCCGCCCAAAAACTTGTGGGCTATAGCACAGTTGATTTTCAATAAAATTGAATTTTCTCCGAAATGTTTAAAAATACTCGAGCAATCAAAATGAAAATCGTCACAGCAATTACAGGTCCAGAAACCTATTGATAGAGGTATCAACCATTGTAATCGGACCATTTTAGATTTTTGCCGCCCAAAAACTTGTGGGCTATAGCACAGTTGATTTTCAATAAAATTGAATTTTCTAAGAAATGTTTAGAAATAATCGAGCAATCAAAATGAAAATCGTCATAGCAATTACAGGTCCCGAAACCTATTGATAGAGGTATCAACCATCGTAATCGGAGCATTTTAGATTTTTGCCGCCCAAAAACTTGTGGGCTATAGCACAGTTGATTTTCAATAAAATTGAATTTTCTAAGAAATGTTTAGAAATACTCGAGCAATCAAAATGAAAATCGTCACAGCAATTACAGGTCCAGAAACCTATTGATAGAGGTATCAACCATCGTAATCGGACCATTTTAGATTTTTGCCGCCCAAAAACTTGTGGGCTATAGCACAGTTGATTTTCAATAAAATTGAATTTTCTAAGAAATGTTTAGAAATAATCGAGCAATCAAAATGAAAATTGTCACAGCAATTACAGGTCCCGAAACCTATTGATAGAGGTATCAACCATCGTAATCGGAGCATTTTAGATTTTTGCCGCCCAAAAACTTGTGGGCTATAGCACAGTTGATTTTCAATAAAATTGAATTTTCTAAGAAATGTTTAGAAATAATCGAGCAATCAAAATGAAAATTGTCACAGCAATTACAGGTCCCGAAACCTATTGATAGAGGTATCAACCATCGTAATCGGAGCATTTTAGATTTTTGCCGCCCAAAAACTTGTGGGCTATAGCACAGTTGATTTTCAATAAAATTGAATTTTCTAAGAAATGTTTAGAAATACTCGAGCAATCAAAATGAAAATCGTCACAGCAATTACAGGTCCAGAAACCTATTGATAGAGGTATCAACCATCGTAATCGGACCATTTTAGATTTTTGCCGCCCAAAAACTTGTGGGCTATAGCACAGTTGATTTTCAATAAAATTGAATTTTCTAAGAAATGTTTAGAAATAATCGAGCAATCAAAATGAAAATTGTCACAGCAATTACAGGTCCCGAAACCTATTGATAGAGGTATCAACCATCGTAATCGGAGCATTTTAGATTTTTGCCGCCCAAAAACTTGTGGGCTATAGCACAGTTGATTTTCAATAAAATTGAATTTTCTAAGAAATGTTTAGAAATAATCGAGCAATCAAAATGAAAATTGTCACAGCAATTACAGGTCCCGAAACCTATTGATAGAGGTATCAACCATCGTAATCGGACCATTTTAGATTTTTGCCGCCCAAAAACTTGTGGGCTATAACACAGTTGATTTTCAATAAAATTGAATTTTCTAAGAAATGTTTAGAAATACTCGAGCAATCAAAATGAAAATCGTCACAGCAATTACAGGTCCAGAAACCTATTGATAGAGGTATCAACCATCGTAATCGGACCATTTTAGATTTTTGCCGCCCAAAAACTTGTGGGCTATAGCACAGTTGATTTTCAATAAAATTGAATTTTCTAAGAAATGTTTAGAAATAATCAAGCAATCAAAATGAAAATTGTCACAGCAATTACAGGTCCCGAAACCTATTGATAGAGGTATCAACCATCGTAATCGGAGCATTTTAGATTTTTGCCGCCCAAAAACTTGTGGGCTATAGCACAGTTGATTTTCAATAAAATTGAATTTTCTAAGAAATGTTTAGAAATAATCGAGCAATCAAAATGAAAATCGTCATAGCAATTACAGGTCCCGAAACCTATTGATAGAGGTATCAACCATCGTAATCGGAGCATTTTAGATTTTTGCCGCCCAAAAACTTGTGGGCTATAGCACAGTTGATTTTCAATAAAATTGAATTTTCTATGAAATGTTTAGAAATACTCGAGCAATCAAAATGAAAATCGTCACAGCAATTACAGGTCCAGAAACCTATTGATAGAGGTATCAACCATCGTAATCGGACCATTTTAGATTTTTGCCGCCCAAAAACTTGTGGGCTATAGCACAGTTGATTTTCAATAAAATTGAATTTTCTAAGAAATGTTTAGAAATAATCAAGCAATCAAAATGAAAATTGTCACAGCAATTACAGGTCCCGAAACCTATTGATAGAGGTATCAACCATCGTAATCGGAGCATTTTAGATTTTTGCCGCCCAAAAACTTGTGGGCTATAGCACAGTTGATTTTCAATCAAATTGAATTTTCTAAGAAATGTTTAGAAATAATCGAGCAATCAAAATGAAAATTGTCAAAGCAATTACAGGTTCCGAAACCTATTGATAGAGGTATCAACCATCGTAATCGGACCATTTTAGATTTTTGCCGCCCAAAAACTTGTGGGCTATAGCACAGTTGATTTTCAATAAAATTGAATTTTCTAAGAAATGTTTAGAAATAATCAAGCAATCAAAATGAAAATCGTCATAGCAATTACAGGTCCCGAAACCTATTGATAGAGGTATCAACCATCGTAATCGGAGCATTTTAGATTTTTGCCGCCCAAAAACTTGTGGGCTATAGCACAGTTGATTTTCAATAAAATTGAATTTTCTAAGAAATGTTTAGAAATACTCGAGCAATCAAAATGAAAATCGTCACAGCAATTACAGGTCCAGAAACCTATTGATAGAGGTATCAACCATCGTAATCGGACCATTTTAGATTTTTGCCGCCCAAAAACTTGTGGGCTATAGCACAGTTGATTTTCAATAAAATTGAATTTTCTAAGAAATGTTTAGAAATAATCGAGCAATCAAAATGAAAATTGTCACAGCAATTACAGGTCCCGAAACCTATTGATAGAGGTATCAACCATCGTAATCGGAGCATTTTAGATTTTTGCCGCCCAAAAACTTGTGGGCTATAGCACAGTTGATTTTCAATAAAATTGAATTTTCTAAGAAATGTTTAGAAATAAACGAGCAATCAAAATGAAAATTGTCACAGCAATTACAGGTCCCGAAACCTATTGATAGAGGTATCAACCATCGTAATCGGACCATTTTAGATTTTTGCCGCCCAAAAACTTGTGGGCTATAGCACAGTTGATTTTCAATAAAATTGAATTTTCTAAGAAATGTTTAGAAATAATCGAGCAATCAAAATGAAAATCGTCACAGCAATTACAGGTCCCGAAACCTATTGATAGAGGTATCAACCATCGTAATCGGACCATTTTAGATTTTTGCCGCCCAAAAACTTGTGGGCTATAGCACAGTTGATTTTCAATAAAATTGAATTTTCTAAGAAATGTTTAGAAATAATCGAGCAATCAAAATGAAAATCGTCATAGCAATTACAGGTCCCGAAACCTATTGATAGAGGTATCAACCATCGTAATCGGAGCATTTTAGATTTTTGCCGCCCAAAAACTTGTGGGCTATAGCACAGTTGATTTTCAATAAAATTGAATTTTCTAAGAAATGTTTAGAAATACTCGAGCAATCAAAATGAAAATCGTCACAGCAATTACAGGTCCAGAAACCTATTGATAGAGGTATCAACCATCGTAATCGGACCATTTTAGATTTTTGCCGCCCAAAAACTTGTGGGCTATAGCACAGTTGATTTTCAATAAAATTGAATTTTCTAAGAAATGTTTAGAAATAATCGAGCAATCAAAATGAAAATTGTCACAGCAATTACAGGTCCCGAAACCTATTGATAGAGGTATCAACCATCGTAATCGGAGCATTTTAGATTTTTGCCGCCCAAAAACTTGTGGGCTATAGCACAGTTGATTTTCAATAAAATTGAATTTTCTAAGAAATGTTTAGAAATAATCGAGCAATCAAAATGAAAATTGTCACAGCAATTACAGGTCCCGAAACCTATTGATAGAGGTATCAACCATCGTAATCGGACCATTTTAGATTTTTGCCGCCCAAAAACTTGTGGGCTATAGCACAGTTGATTTTCAATAAAATTGAATTTTCTAAGAAATGTTTAGAAATAATCGAGCAATCAAAATGAAAATCGTCACAGCAATTACAGGTCCCGAAACCTATTGATAGAGGTATCAACCATCGTAATCGGACCATTTTAGATTTTTGCCGCCCAAAAACTTGTGGGCTATAGCACAGTTGATTTTCAATAAAATTGAATTTTCTAAGAAATGTTTAGAAATAATCGAGCAATCAAAATGAAAATCGTCACAGCAATTACAGGTCCCGAAACCTATTGATAGAGGTATCAACCATCGTAATCGGACCATTTTAGATTTTTGCCGCCCAAAAACTTGTGGGCTATAGCACAGTTGATTTTCAATAAAATTGAATTTTCTAAGAAATGTTTAGAAATAATCGAGCAATCAAAATGAAAATCGTCATAGCAATTACAGGTCCCGAAACCTATTGATAGAGGTATCAACCATCGTAATCGGAGCATTTTAGATTTTTGCCGCCCAAAAACTTGTGGGCTATAGCACAGTTGATTTTCAATAAAATTGAATTTTCTAAGAAATGTTTAGAAATACTCGAGCAATCAAAATGAAAATCGTCACAGCAATTACAGGTCCAGAAACCTATTGATAGAGGTATCAACCATCGTAATCGGACCATTTTAGATTTTTGCCGCCCAAAAACTTGTGGGCTATAGCACAGTTGATTTTCAATAAAATTGAATTTTCTAAGAAATGTTTAGAAATAATCGAGCAATCAAAATGAAAATTGTCACAGCAATTACAGGTCCCGAAACCTATTGATAGAGGTATCAACCATCGTAATCGGAGCATTTTAGATTTTTGCCGCCCAAAAACTTGTGGGCTATAGCACAGTTGATTTTCAATAAAATTGAATTTTCTAAGAAATGTTTAGAAATAATCGAGCAATCAAAATGAAAATCGTCACAGCAATTACAGGTCCCGAAACCTATTGATAGAGGTATCAACCATCGTAATCGGACCATTTTAGATTTTTGCCGCCCAAAAACTTGTGGGCTATAGCACAGTTGATTTTCAATAAAATTGAATTTTCTAAGAAATGTTTAGAAATAATCGAGCAATCAAAATGAAAATCGTCATAGCAATTACAGGTCCCGAAACCTATTGATAGAGGTATCAACCATCGTAATCGGAGCATTTTAGATTTTTGCCGCCCAAAAACTTGTGGGCTATAGCACAGTTGATTTTCAATAAAATTGAATTTTCTAAGAAATGTTTAGAAATAATCGAGCAATCAAAATGAAAATCGTCACAGCAATTACAGGTCCCGAAACCTATTGATAGAGGTATCAACCATCGTAATCGGAGCATTTTAGATTTTTGCCGCCCAAAAACTTGTGGGCTATAGCACAGTTGATTTTCAATAAAATTGAATTTTCTAAGAAATGTTTAGAAATAATCGAGCAATCAAAATGAAAATTGTCACAGCAATTACAGGTCCCGAAACCTATTGATAGAGGTATCAACCATCGTAATCGGACCATTTTAGATTTTTGCCGCCCAAAAACTTGTGGGCTATAGCACAGTTGATTTTCAATAAAATTGAATTTTCTAAGAAATGTTTAGAAATACTCGAGCAATCAAAATGAAAATCGTCACAGCAATTACAGGTCCAGAAACCTATTGATAGAGGTATCAACCATCGTAATCGGACCATTTTAGATTTTTGCCGCCCAAAAACTTGTAGGCTATAGCACAGTTGATTTTCAATAAAATTGAATTTTCTAAGAAATGTTTAGAAATAATCGAGCAATCAAAATGAAAATCGTCATAGCAATTACAGGTCCCGAAACCTATTGATAGAGGTATCAACCATCGTAATCGGAGCATTTTAGATTTTTGCCGCCCAAAAACTTGTGGGCTATAGCACAGTTGATTTTCAATAAAATTGAATTTTCTAAGAAATGTTTAGAAATACTCGAGCAATCAAAATGAAAATCGTCACAGCAATTACAGGTCCAGAAACCTATTGATAGAGGTATCAACCATCGTAATCGGACCATTTTAGATTTTTGCCGCCCAAAAACTTGTAGGCTATAGCACAGTTGATTTTCAATAAAATTGAATTTTCTAAGAAATGTTTAGAAATAATCGAGCAATCAAAATGAAAATCGTCATAGCAATTACAGGTCCCGAAACCTATTGATAGAGGTATCAACCATCGTAATCGGAGCATTTTAGATTTTTGCCGCCCAAAAACTTGTGGGCTATAGCACAGTTGATTTTCAATAAAATTGAATTTTCTAAGAAATGTTTAGAAATAATCGAGCAATCAAAATGAAAATCGTCATAGCAATTACAGGTCCCGAAACCTATTGATAGAGGTATCAACCATCGTAATCGGAGCATTTTAGATTTTTGCCGCCCAAAAACTTGTGGGCTATAGCACAGTTGATTTTCAATAAAATTGAATTTTCTAAGAAATGTTTAGAAATACTCGAGCAATCAAAATGAAAATCGTC
The DNA here is from genome assembly GCA_958295665.1 of Tipula vernalis. Classification (NCBI taxonomy): domain Eukaryota; kingdom Metazoa; phylum Arthropoda; class Insecta; order Diptera; family Tipulidae; genus Tipula; species Tipula vernalis. The sequence goes on along the minus strand of OY282558.1, from coordinate 24,677,086 downwards.
ACAGCAATTACAGGTCCAGAAACCTATTGATAGAGGTATCAACCATCGTAATCGGAGCATTTTAGATTTTTGCCGCCCAAAAACTTGTAGGCTATAGCACAGTTGATTTTCAATAAAATTGAATTTTCTAAGAAATGTTTAGAAATAATCGAGCAATCAAAATGAAAATCGTCATAGCAATTACAGGTCCCGAAACCTATTGATAGAGGTATCAACCATCGTAATCGGAGCATTTTAGATTTTTGCCGCCCAAAAACTTGTGGGCTATAGCACAGTTGATTTTCAATAAAATTGAATTTTCTAAGAAATGTTTAGAAATACTCGAGCAATCAAAATGAAAATCGTCACAGCAATTACAGGTCCCGAAACCTATTGATAGAGGTATCAACCATCGTAATCGGACCATTTTAGATTTTTGCCGCCCAAAAACTTGTGGGCTATAGCACAGTTGATTTTCAATAAAATTGAATTTTCTAAGAAATGTTTAGAAATAATCGAGCAATCAAAATGAAAATCGTCATAGCAATTACAGGTCCCGAAACCTATTGATAGAGGTATCAACCATCGTAATCTTAGCATTTTAGATTTTTGCCGCCCAAAAACTTGTGGGCTATAGCACAGTTGATTTTCAATAAAATTGAATTTTCTAAGAAATGTTTAGAAATACTGGAGCAATCAAAATGAAAATCGTCACAGCAATTACAGGTCCAGAAACCTATTGATAGAGGTATCAACCATCGTAATCGGACCATTTTAGATTTTTGCCGCCCAAAAACTTGTGGGCTATAGCACAGTTGATTTTCAATAAAATTGAATTTTCTAAGAAATGTTTAGAAATAATCGAGCAATCAAAATGAAAATTGTCACAGCAATTACAGGTCCCGAAACCTATTGATAGAGGTATCAACCATCGTAATCGGAGCATTTTAGATTTTTGCCGCCCAAAAACTTGTGGGCTATAGCACAGTTGATTTTCAATAAAATTGAATTTTCTAAGAAATGTTTAGAAATAATCGAGCAATCAAAATGAAAATTGTCACAGCAATTACAGGTCCCGAAACCTATTGATAGAGGTATCAACCATCGTAATCGGGCCATTTTAGATTTTTGCCGCCCAAAAACTTGTGGGCTATAGCACAGTTGATTTTCAATAAAATTGAATTTTCTAAGAAATGTTTAGAAATAATCGAGCAATCAAAATGAAAATCGTCATAGCAATTACAGGTCCCGAACCCTATTGATAGAGGTATCAACCATCGTAATCGGAGCATTTTAGATTTTTGCCGCCCAAAAACTTGTGGGCTATAGCACAGTTGATTTTCAATAAAATTGAATTTTCTAAGAAATGTTTAGAAATACTCGAGCAATCAAAATGAAAATCGTCACAGCAATTACAGGTCCAGAAACCTATTGATAGAGGTATCAACCATCGTAATCGGACCATTTTAGATTTTTGCCGCCCAAAAACTTGTGGGCTATAGCACAGTTGATTTTCAATAAAATTGAATTTTCTAAGAAATGTTTAGAAATAATCGAGCAATCAAAATGAAAATTGTCACAGCAATTACAGGTCCCGAAACCTATTGATAGAGGTATCAACCATCGTAATCGGAGCATTTTAGACTTTTGCCGCCCAAAAACTTGTGGGCTATAGCACAGTTGATTTTCAATAAAATTGAATTTTCTAAGAAATGTTTAGAAATAATCGAGCAATCAAAATGAAAATTGTCACAGCAATTACAGGTCCCGAAACCTATTGATAGAGGTATCAACCATCGTAATCGGACCATTTTAGATTTTTGCCGCCCAAAAACTTGTGGGCTATAGCACAGTTGATTTTCAATAAAATTGAATTTTCTAAGAAATGTTTAGAAATAATCGAGCAATCAAAATGAAAATCGTCACAGCAATTACAGGTCCCGAAACCTATTGATAGAGGTATCAACCATCGTAATCGGAGCATTTTAGATTTTTGCCGCCCAAAAACTTGTGGGCTATAGCACAGTTGATTTTCAATAAAATTGAATTTTCTAAGAAATGTTTAGAAATACTCGAGCAATCAAAATGAAAATCGTCACAGCAATTACAGGTCCAGAAACCTATTGATAGAGGTATCAACCATTGTAATCGGACCATTTTAGATTTTTGCCGCCCAAAAACTTGTGGGCGATAGCACAGTTGATTTTCAATAAAATTGAATTTTCTAAGAAATGTTTAGAAATAATCGAGCAATCAAAATGAAAATCGTCATAGCAATTACAGGTCCCGAAACCTATTGATAGTTGTATCAACCATCGTAATCGGAGCATTTTAGATTTTTGCCGCCCAAAAACTTGTGGGCTATAGCACAGTTGATTTTCAATAAAATTGAATTTTCTAAGAAATGTTTAGAAATACTCGAGCAATCAAAATGAAAATCGTCACAGCAATTACAGGTCCCGAAACCTATTGATAGAGGTATCAACCATCGTAATCGGACCATTTTAGATTTTTGCCGCCCAAAAACTTGTGGGCTATAGCACAGTTGATTTTCAATAAAATTGAATTTTCTAAGAAATGTTTAGAAATAATCGAGCAATCAAAATGAAAATTGTCACAGCAATTACAGGTCCCGAAACCTATTGATAGAGGTATCAACCATCGTAATCGGAGCATTTTAGATTTTTGCCGCCCAAAAACTTGTGGGCTATAGCACAGTTGATTTTCAATAAAATTGAATTTTCTAAGAAATGTTTAGAAATAATCGAGCAATCAAAATGAAAATTGTCACAGCAATTACAGGTCCCGAAACCTATTGATAGAGGTATCAACCATCGTAATCGGAGCATTTTAGATTTTTGCCGCCCAAAAACTTGTGGGCTATAGCACAGTTGATTTTCAATAAAATTGAATTTTCTAAGAAATGTTTAGAAATAATCGAGCAATCAAAATGAAAATTGTCACAGCAATTACAGGTCCCGAAACCTATTGATAGAGGTATCAACCATCGTAATCGGACCATTTTAGATTTTTGCCGCCCAAAAACTTGTGGGCTATAGCACAGTTGATTTTCAATAAAATTGAATTTTCTAAGAAATGTTTAGAAATAATCGAGCAATCAAAATGAAAATCGTCACAGCAATTACAGGTCCCGAAACCTATTGATAGAGGTATCAACCATCGTAATCGGAGCATTTTAGATTTTTGCCGCCCAAAAACTTGTGGGCTATAGCACAGTTGATTTTCAATAAAATTGAATTTTCTAAGAAATGTTTAGAAATAATCGAGCAATCAAAATGAAAATCGTCACAGCAATTACAGGTCCCGAAACCTATTGATAGAGGTATCAACCATCGTAATCGGACCATTTTAGATTTTTGCCGCCCAAAAACTTGTGGGCTATAGCACAGTTGATTTTCAATAAAATTGAATTTTCTAAGAAATGTTTAGAAATAATCGAGCAATCAAAATGAAAATCATCACAACAATTACAGGTCCCGAAACCTATTGATAGAGGTATCAACCATCGTAATCGGAGCATTTTAGATTTTTGCCGCCCAAAAACTTGTGGGCTATAGCACAGTTGATTTTCAATAAAATTGAATTTTCTAAGAAATGTTTAGAAATAATCGAGCAATCAAAATGAAAATCGTCATAGCAATTACAGGTCCCGAAACCTATTGATAGAGGTATCAACCATCGTAATCGGAGCATTTTAGATTTTTGCCGCCCAAAAACTTGTGGGCTATAGCACAGTTGATTTTCAATAAAATTGAATTTTCTAAGAAATGTTTAGAAATACTCGAGCAATCAAAATGAAAATCGTCACAGCAATTACAGGTCCCGAAACCTATTGATAGAGGTATCAACCATCGTAATCGGACCATTTTAGATTTTTGCCGCCCAAAAACTTGTGGGCTATAGCACAGTTGATTTTCAATAAAATTGAATTTTCTAAGAAATGTTTAGAAATAATCGAGCAATCAAAATGAAAATTGTCACAGCAATTACAGGTCCCGAAACCTATTGATAGAGGTATCAACCATCGTAATCGGAGCATTTTAGATTTTTGCCGCCCAAAAACTTGTGGGCTATAGCACAGTTGATTTTCAATAAAATTGAATTTTCTAAGAAATGTTTAGAAATAATCGAGCAATCAAAATGAAAATTGTCACAGCAATTACAGGTCCCGAAACCTATTGATAGAGGTATCAACCATCGTAATCGGAGCATTTTAGATTTTTGCCGCCCAAAAACTTGTGGGCTATAGCACAGTTGATTTTCAATAAAATTGAATTTTCTAAGAAATGTTTAGAAATAATCGAGCAATCAAAATGAAAATTGTCACAGCAATTACAGGTCCCGAAACCTATTGATAGAGGTATCAACCATCGTAATCGGACCATTTTAGATTTTTGCCGCCCAAAAACTTGTGGGCTATAGCACAGTTGATTTTCAATAAAATTGAATTTTCTAAGAAATGTTTAGAAATAATCGAGCAATCAAAATGAAAATCGTCACAGCAATTACAGGTCCCGAAACCTATTGATAGAGGTATCAACCATCGTAATCGGAGCATTTTAGATTTTTGCCGCCCAAAAACTTGTGGGCTATAGCACAGTTGATTTTCAATAAAATTGAATTTTCTAAGAAATGTTTAGAAATAATCGAGCAATCAAAATGAAAATCGTCACAGCAATTACAGGTCCCGAAACCTATTGATAGAGGTATCAACCATCGTAATCGGACCATTTTAGATTTTTGCCGCCCAAAAACTTGTGGGCTATAGCACAGTTGATTTTCAATAAAATTGAATTTTCTAAGAAATGTTTAGAAATAATCGAGCAATCAAAATGAAAATCATCACAACAATTACAGGTCCCGAAACCTATTGATAGAGGTATCAACCATCGTAATCGGAGCATTTTAGATTTTTGCCGCCCAAAAACTTGTGGGCTATAGCACAGTTGATTTTCAATAAAATTGAATTTTCTAAGAAATGTTTAGAAATAATCGAGCAATCAAAATGAAAATCGTCATAGCAATTACAGGTCCCGAAACCTATTGATAGAGGTATCAACCATCGTAATCGGAGCATTTTAGATTTTTGCCGCCCAAAAACTTGTGGGCTATAGCACAGTTGATTTTCAATAAAATTGAATTTTCTAAGAAATGTTTAGAAATAATCGAGCAATCAAAATGAAAATTGTCACAGCAATTACAGGTCCCGAAACCTATTGATAGAGGTATCAACCATCGTAATCGGAGCATTTTAGATTTTTGCCGCCCAAAAACTTGTGGGCTATAGCACAGTTGATTTTCAATAAAATTGAATTTTCTAAGAAATGTTTAGAAATAATCGAGCAATCAAAATTAAAATTGTCACAGCAATTACAGGTCCCGAAACCTATTGATAGAGGTATCAACCATCGTAATCGGACCATTTTAGATTTTTGCCGCCCAAAAACTTGTGGGCTATAGCACAGTTGATTTTCAATAAAATTGAATTTTCTAAGAAATGTTTAGAAATAATCGAGCAATGAAAATGAAAATCGTCATAGCAATTACAGGTCCCGAAACCTATTGATAGAGGTATCAACCATCGTAATCGGAGCATTTTAGATTTTTGCCGCCCAAAAACTTGTGGGCTATAGCACAGTTGATTTTCAATAAAATTGAATTTTCTAAGAAATGTTTAGAAATAATCGAGCAATCAAAATGAAAATCGTCACAGCAATTACAGGTCCCGAAACCTATTGATAGAGGTATCAACCATCGTAATCGGAGCATTTTAGATTTTTGCCGCCCAAAAACTTGTGGGCTATAGCACAGTTGATTTTCAATAAAATTGAATTTTCTAAGAAATGTTTAGAAATAATCGAGCAATCAAAATGAAAATTGTCACAGCAATTACAGGTCCCGAAACCTATTGATAGAGGTATCAACCATCGTAATCGGAGCATTTTAGATTTTTGCCGCCCAAAAACTTGTGGGCTATAGCACACTTGATTTTCAATAAAATTGAATTTTCTAAGAAATGTTTAGAAATAATCGAGCAATCAAAATGAAAATTGTCACAGCAATTACAGGTCCCGAAACCTATTGATAGAGGTATCAACCATCGTAATCGGAGCATTTTAGATTTTTGCCGCCCAAAAACTTGTGGGCTATAGCACAGTTGATTTTCAATAAAACTGAATTTTCTAAGAAATGTTTAGAAATAATCGAGCAATCAAAATGAAAATTGTCACAGCAATTACAGGTCCCGAAACCTATTGATAGAGGTATCAACCATCGTAATCGGAGCATTTTAGATTTTTGCCGCCCAAAAACTTGTGGGCTATAGCACAGTTGATTTTCAATAAAATTGAATTTTCTAAAAAATGTTTAGAAATAATCGAGCAATCAAAATGAAAATCGTCACAGCAATTACAGGTCCCGAAACCTATTGATAGAGGTATCAACCATTGTAATCGGACCATTTTAGATTTTTGCCGCCCAAAAACTTGTGGGCTATAGCACAGTTGATTTTCAATAAAATTGAATTTTCTAAGAAATGTTTAGAAATAATCGAGCAATCAAAATGAAAATCGTCATAGCAATTACAGGTCCCGAAACCTATTGATAGAGGTATCAACCATCGTAATCGGACCATTTTAGATTTTTGCCGCCCAAAAACTTGTGGGCTATAGCACAGTTGATTTTCAATAAAATTGAATTTTCTAAGAAATGTTTAGAAATAATCGAGCAATCAAAATGAAAATTGTCACAGCAATTACAGGTCCCGAAACCTATTGATAGAGGTATCAACCATCGTAATCGGAGCATTTTAGATTTTTGCCGCCCAAAAACTTGTGGGCTATAGCACACTTGATTTTCAATAAAATTGAATTTTCTAAGAAATGTTTAGAAATAATCGAGCAATCAAAATGAAAATTGTCACAGCAATTACAGGTCCCGAAACCTATTGATAGAGGTATCAACCATCGTAATCGGAGCATTTTAGATTTTTGCCGCCCAAAAACTTGTGGGCTATAGCACAGTTGAATTTCAATAAAATTGAATTTTCTAAGAAATGTTTAGAAATAATCGAGCAATCAAAATGGAAATTGTCACAGCAATTACAGGTCTCGAAACCTATTGATAGAGGTATCAACCATCGTAATCGGACCATTTTAGATTTTTGCCGCCCAAAAACTTGTGGCACAGTTGATTTTCAATAAAATTGAATTTTCTAAGAAATGTTTAGAAATAATCGAGCAATCAAAATGAAAATCGTCATAGCAATTACAGGTCCCGAAACCTATTGATAGAGGTATCAACCATCGTAATCGGACCATTTTAGATTTTTGCCGCCCAAAAACTTGTGGGCTATAGCACAGTTGATTTTCAATAAAATTGAATTTTCTAAGAAATGTTTAGAAATACTCGAGCAATCAAAATGAAAATCGTCACAGCAATTACAGGTCCAGAAACCTATTGATAGAGGTATCAACCATCGTAATCGGACCATTTTAGATTTTTGCCGCCCAAAAACTTGTGGGCTATAGCACAGTTGATTTTCAATAAAATTGAATTTTCTAAGAAATGTTTAGAAATAATCGAGCAATCAAAAAGAAAATTGTCACAGCAATTACAGGTCCCGAAACCTATTGATAGAGGTATCAACCATCGTAATCGGAGCATTTTAGATTTTTGCCGCCCAAAAACTTGTGGGCTATAGCACAGTTGATTTTCAATAAAATTGAATTTTCTAAGAAATGTTTAGAAATAATCGAGCAATCAAAATGAAAATTGTCACAGCAATTACAGGTCCCGAAACCTATTGATAGAGGTATCAACCATCGTAATCGGAGCATTTTAGATTTTTGCCGCCCAAAAACTTGTGGGCTATATATAGCACAGTTGATTTTCAATAAAATTGAATTTTCTAAGAAATGTTTAGAAATAATCGAGCAATCAAAATGAAAATTGTCACAGCAATTACAGGTCCCGAAACCTATTGATAGAGGTATCAACCATCGTAATCGGAGCATTTTAGATTTTTGCCGCCCAAAAACTTGTGGGCTATAGCACAGTTGAATTTCAATAAAATTGAATTTTCTAAGAAATGTTTAGAAATAATCGAGCAATCAAAATGAAAATTGTCACAGCAATTACAGGTCCCGAAACCTATTGATAGAGGTATCAACCATCGTAATCGGACCATTTTAGATTTTTGCCGCCCAAAAACTTGTGGCACAGTTGATTTTCAATAAAATTGAATTTTCTAAGAAATGTTTAGAAATAATCGAGCAATCAAAATGAAAATCGTCATAGCAATTACAGGTCCCGAAACCTATTGATAGAGGTATCAACCATCGTAATCGGAGCATTTTAGATTTTTGCCGCCCAAAAACTTGTGGGCTATAGCACAGTTGATTTTCAATAAAATTGAATTTTCTAAGAAATGTTTAGAAATAATCGAGCAATCAAAATGAAAATCGTCACAGCAATTACAGGTCCAGAAACCTATTGATAGAGGTATCAACCATCGTAATCGGAGCATTTTAGATTTTTGCCGCCCAAAAACTTGTGGGCTATAGCACAGTTGATTTTCAATAAAATTGAATTTTCTAAGAAATGTTTAGAAATAATCGAGCAATCAAAATGAAAATTGTCACAGCAATTACAGGTCCCGAAACCTATTGATAGAGGTATCAACCATCGTAATCGGAGCATTTTAGATTTTTGCCGCCCAAAAACTTGTGGGCTATAGCACAGTTGATTTTCAATAAAATTGAATTTTCTAAGAAATGTTTAGAAATAATCGAGCAATCAAAATGAAAATCGTCACAGCAATTACAGGTCCCGAAACCTATTGATAGAGGTATCAACCATCGTAATCGGACCATTTTAGATTTTTGCCGCCCAAAAACTTGTGGGCTATAGCACAGTTGATTTTCAATAAAACTGAATTTTCTAAGAAATGTTTAGAAATAATCGAGCAATCAAAATGAAAATTGTCACAGCAATTACAGGTCCCGAAACCTATTGATAGAGGTATCAACCATCGTAATCGGAGCATTTTAGATTTTTGCCGCCCAAAAACTTATGGGCTATAGCACAGTTGATTTTCAATAAAATTGAATTTTCTAAGAAATGTTTAGAAATAATCGAGCAATCAAAATGAAAATTGTCACAGCAATTACAGGTCCCGAAACCTATTGATAGAGGTATCAACCATCGTAATCGGAGCATTTTAGATTTTTGCCGCCCAAAAACTTGTGGGCTATAGCACAGTTGATTTTCAATAAAACTGAATTTTCTAAGAAATGTTTAGAAATAATCGAGCAATCAAAATGAAAATTGTCACAGCAATTACAGGTCCCGAAACCTATTGATAGAGGTATCAACCATCGTAATCGGAGCATTTTAGATTTTTGCCGCCCAAAAACTTGTGGGCTATAGCACAGTTGATTTTCAATAAAATTGAATTTTCTAAGAAATGTTTAGAAATAATCGAGCAATCAAAATGAAAATCGTCACAGCAATTACAGGTCCCGAAACCTATTGATAGAGGTATCAACCATTGTAATCGGACCATTTTAGATTTTTGCCGCCCAAAAACTTGTGGGCTATAGCACAGTTGATTTTCAATAAAATTGAATTTTCTAAGAAATGTTTAGAAATAATCGAGCAATCAAAATGAAAATCGTCATAGCAATTACAGGTCCCGAAACCTATTGATAGAGGTATCAACCATCGTAATCGGAGCATTTTAGATTTTTGCCGCCCAAAAACTTGTGGGCTATAGCACAGTTGATTTTCAATAAAATTGAATTTTCTAAGAAATGTTTAGAAATACTCGAGCAATCAAAATGAAAATCGTCACAGCAATTACAGGTCCAGAAACCTATTGATAGAGGTATCAACCATCGTAATCGGACCATTTTAGATTTTTGCCGCCCAAAAACTTGTGGGCTATAGCACAGTTGATTTTCAATAAAATTGAATTTTCTAAGAAATGTTTAGAAATAATCGAGCAATCAAAATGAAAATTGTCACAGCAATTACAGGTCCCGAAACCTATTGATAGAGGTATCAACCATCGTAATCGGAGCATTTTAGATTTTTGCCGCCCAAAAACTTGTGGGCTATAGCACAGTTGATTTTCAATAAAATTGAATTTTCTAAGAAATGTTTAGAAATAATCGAGCAATCAAAATGAAAATTGTCACAGCAATTACAAGTCCCGAAACCTATTGATAGAGGTATCAACCATCGTAATCGGACCATTTTAGATTTTTGCCGCCCAAAAACTTGTGGCACAGTTGATTTTCAATAAAATTGAATTTTCTAAGAAATGTTTAGAAATAATCGAGCAATCAAAATGAAAATCGTCATAGCAATTACAGGTCCCGAAACCTATTGATAGAGGTATCAACCATCGTAATCGGAGCATTTTAGATTTTTGCCGCCCAAAAACTTGTGGGCTATAGCACAGTTGATTTTCAATAAAATTGAATTTTCTAAGAAATGTTTAGAAATAATCGAGCAATCAAAATGAAAATTGTCACAGCAATTACAGGTCCCGAAACCTATTGATAGAGGTATCAACCATCGTAATCGGACCATTTTAGATTTTTGCCGCCCAAAAACTTGTGGCACAGTTGATTTTCAATAAAATTGAATTTTCTAAGAAATGTTTAGAAATAATCGAGCAATCAAAATGAAAATCGTCATAGCAATTACAGGTCCCGAAACCTATTGATAGAGGTATCAACCATCGTAATCGGAGCATTTTAGATTTTTGCCGCCCAAAAACTTGTGGGCTATAGCACAGTTGATTTTCAATAAAACTGAATTTTCTAAGAAATGTTTAGAAATAATCGAGCAATCAAAATGAAAATTGTCACAGCAATTACAGGTCCCGAAACCTATTGATAGAGGTATCAACCATCGTAATCGGAGCATTTTAGATTTTTGCCGCCCAAAAACTTGTGGGCTATAGCACAGTTGATTTTCAATAAAATTGAATTTTCTAAGAAATGTTTAGAAATAATCGAGCAATCAAAATGAAAATCATCACAACAATTACAGGTCCCGAAACCTATTGATAGAGGTATCAACCATCGTAATCGGACCATTTTAGATTTTTGCCGCCCAAAAACTTGTGGGCTATAGCACAGTTGATTTTCAATAAAATTGAATTTTCTTAGAAATGTTTAGAAATAATCGAGCAATCAAAATGAAAATTGTCACAGCAATTACAGGTCCCGAAACCTATTGATAGAGGTATCAACCATCGTAATCGGAGCATTTTAGATTTTTGCCGCCCAAAAACTTGTGGGCTATACCACAGTTGATTTTCAATAAAATTGAATTTTCTAAGAAATGTTTAGAAATAATCGAGCAATCAAAATGAAAATTGTCACAGCAATTACAGGTCCCGAAACCTATTGATAGAGGTATCAACCATCGTAATCGGAGCATTTTAGATTTTTGCCGCCCAAAAACTTGTGGGCTATTATAGCACAGTTGATTTTCAATAAAATTGAATTTTCTAAGAAATGTTTAGAAATAATCGAGCAATCAAAATGAAAATCGTCATAGCAATTACAGGTCCCGAAACCTATTGATAGAGGTATCAACCATCGTAATCGGACCATTTTAGATTTTTGCCGCCCAAAAACTTGTGGGCTATAGCACAGTTGATTTTCAATAAAATTGAATTTTCTAAGAAATGTTTAGAAATAATCGAGCAATCAAAATGAAAATCGTCATAGCAATTACAGGTCCCGAAACCTATTGATAGAGGTATCAACCATCGTAATCGGAGCATTTTAGATTTTTGCCGCCCAAAAACTTGTGGGCTATAGCACAGTTGATTTTCAATAAAATTGAATTTTCTAAGAAATGTTTAGAAATACTCGAGCAATCAAAATGAAAATCGTCACAGCAATTACAGGTCCAGAAACCTATTGATAGAGGTATCAACCATCGTAATCGGACCATTTTAGATTTTTGCCGCCCAAAAACTTGTGGGCTATAGCACAGTTGATTTTCAATAAAATTGAATTTTCTAAGAAATGTTTAGAAATAATCGAGCAATCAAAATGAAAATTGTCACAGCAATTACAGGTCCCGAAACTTATTGATAGAGGTATCAACCATCGTAATCGGAGCATTTTAGATTTTTGCCGCCCAAAAACTTGTGGGCTATAGCACAGTTGATTTTCAATAAAATTGAATTTTCTAAGAAATGTTTAGAAATAATCGAACAATCAAAATGAAAATTGTCACAGCAATTACAGGTCCCGAAACCTATTGATAGAGGTATCAACCATCGTAATCGGACCATTTTAGATTTTTGCCGCCCAAAAACTTGTGGGCTATAGCACAGTTGATTTTCAATAAAATTGAATTTTCTAAGAAATGTTTAGAAATAATCGAGCAATGAAAATGAAAATCGTCATAGCAATTACAGGTCCCGAAACCTATTGATAGAGGTATCAACCATCGTAATCGGAGCATTTTAGATTTTTGCCGCCCAAAAACTTGTGGGCTATAGCACAGTTGATTTTCAATAAAATTGAATTTTCTAAGAAATGTTTAGAAATAATCGAGCAATCAAAATGAAAATCGTCACAGCAATTACAGGTCCAGAAACCTATTGATAGAGGTATCAACCATCGTAATCGGACCATTTTAGATTTTTGCCGCCCAAAAACTTGTGGGCTATAGCACAGTTGATTTTCAATAAAATTGAATTTTCTAAGAAATGTTTAGAAATAATCGAGCAATCAAAATGAAAATTGTCACAGCAATTACAGGTCCAGAAACCTATTGATAGAGGTATCAACCATCGTAATCGGAGCATTTTAGATTTTTGCCGCCCAAAAACTTGTGGGCTATAGCACAGTTGATTTTCAATAAAATTGAATTTTCTAAGAAATGTTGAGAAATAATCGAGCAATCAAAATGAAAATCGTCACAGCAATTACAGGTCCAGAAACCTATTGATAGAGGTATCAACCATCGTAATCGGACCATTTTAGATTTTTGCCGCCCAAAAACTTGTGGGCTATAGCACAGTTGATTTTCAATAAAATTGAATTTTCTAAGAAATGTTTAGAAATAATCGAGCAATCAAAATGAAAATTGTCACAGCAATTACAGGTCCCGAAACCTATTGATAGAGGTATCAACCATCGTAATCGGACCATTTTAGATTTTTGCCGCCCAAAAACTTGTGGGCTATAGCACAGTTGATTTTCAATAAAATTGAATTTTCTAAGAAATGTTTAGAAATAATCGAGCAATCAAAATGAAAATCGTCACAGCAATTACAGGTCCCGAAACCTATTGATAGAGGTATCAACCATCGTAATCGGAGCATTTTAGATTTTTGCCGCCCAAAAACTTGTGGGCTATAGCACAGTTGATTTTCAATAAAACTGAATTTTCTAAGAAATGTTTAGAAATAATCGAGCAATCAAAATGAAAATTGTCACAGCAATTACAGGTCCCGAAACCTATTGATAGAGGTATCAACCATCGTAATCGGAGCATTTTAGATTTTTGCCGCCCAAAAACTTGTGGGCTATAGCACAGTTGATTTTCAATAAAACTGAATTTTCTAAGAAATGTTTAGAAATAATCGAGCAATCAAAATGAAAATTGTCACAGCAATTACAGGTCCCGAAACCTATTGATAGAGGTATCAACCATCGTAATCGGACCATTTTAGATTTTTGCCGCCCAAAAACTTGTGGGCTATAGCACAGTTGATTTTCAATAAAATTGAATTTTCTAAGAAATGTTTAGAAATAATCGAGCAATCAAAATGAAAATCGTCACAGCAATTACAGGTCCCGAAACCTATTGATAGAGGTATCAACCATCGTAATCGGACCATTTTAGATTTTTGCCGCCCAAAAACTTGTGGGCTATAGCACAGTTGATTTTCAATAAAACTGAATTTTCTAAGAAATGTTTAGAAATAATCGAGCAATCAAAATGAAAATTGTCACAGCAATTACAGGTCCCGAAACCTATTGATAGAGGTATCAACCATCGTAATCGGAGCATTTTAGATTTTTGCCGCCCAAAAACTTGTGGGCTTTAGCACAGTTGATTTTCAATAAAACTGAATTTTCTAAGAAATGTTTAGAAATAATCGAGCAATCAAAATGAAAATTGTCACAGCAATTACAGGTCCCGAAACCTATTGATAGAGGTATCAACCATCGTAATCGGAGCATTTTAGATTTTTGCCGCCCAAAAACTTGTGGGCTATAGCACAGTTGATTTTCAATAAAATTAAATTTTCTAAGAAATGTTTAGAAATAATCGAGCAATCAAAATGAAAATCGTCACAGCAATTACAGGTCCCGAAACCTATTGATAGAGGTATCAACCATTGTAATCGGACCATTTTAGATTTTTGCCGCCCAAAAACTTGTGGGCTATAGCACAGTTGATTTTCAATAAAATTGAATTTTCTAAGAAATGTTTAGAAATAATCGAGCAATCAAAATGAAAATCGTCATAGCAATTACAGGTCCCGAAACCTATTGATAGAGGTATCAACCATCGTAATCGGAGCACTTTAGATTTTTGCCGCCCAAAAACTTGTGGGCTATAGCACAGTTGATTTTCAATAAAATTGAATTTTCTAAGAAATGTTTAGAAATACTCGAGCAATCAAAATGAAAATCGTCACAGCAAAAACAGGTCCAGAAACCTATTGATAGAGGTATCAACCATCGTAATCGGACCATTTTAGATTTTTGCCGCCCAAAAACTTGTGGGCTATAGCACAGTTGATTTTCAATAAAATTGAATTTTCTAAGAAATGTTTAGAAATAATCGAGCAATCAAAATGAAAATTGTCACAGCAATTACAGGTCCCGAAACCTATTGATAGAGGTATCAACCATCGTAATTGGAGCATTTTAGATTTTTGCCGCCCAAAAACTTGTGGGCTATAGCACAGTTGATTTTCAATAAAATTGAATTTTCTAAGAAATGTTTAGAAATAATCGAGCAATCAAAATGAAAATTGTCACAGCAATTACAGGTCCCGAAACCTATTGATAGAGGTATCAACCATCGTAATCGGACCATTTTAGATTTTTGCCGCCCAAAAACTTGTGGGCTATAGCACAGTTGATTTTCAATAAAATTGAATTTTCTAAAAAATGTTTAGAAATAATCGAGCAATCAAAATGAAAATCGTCATAGCAATTACAGGTCCCGAAACCTATTGATAGAGGTATCAACCATCGTAATCGGAGCATTTTAGATTTTTGCCGCCCAAAAACTTGTGGGCTATAGCACAGTTGATTTTCAATAAAATTGAATTTTCTAAGAAATGTTTATAAATAATCGAGCAATCAAAATGAAAATCGTCACAGCAATTACAGGTCCAGAAACCTATTGATAGAGGTATCAACCATCGTAATCGGACCATTTTAGATTTTTGCCGCCCAAAAACTTGTGGGCTATAGCACAGTTGATTTTCAATAAAATTGAATTTTCTAAGAAATGTTTAGAAATAATCGAGCAATCAAAATGAAAATTGTCACAGCAATTACAGGTCCCGAAACCTATTGATAGAGGTATCAACCATCGTAATCGGACCATTTTAGATTTTTGCCGCCCAAAAACTTGTGGGCTATAGCACAGTTGATTTTCAATAAAATTGAATTTTCTAAGAAATGTTTAGAAATAATCGAGCAATCAAAATGAAAATCGTCATAGCAATTACAGGTCCCGAAACCTATTGATAGAGGTATCAACCATCGTAATCGGAGCATTTTAGATTTTTGCCGCCCAAAAACTTGTGGGCTATAGCACAGTTGATTTTCAATAAAATTGAATTTTCTAAGAAATGTTTAGAAATAATCGAGAAATCAAAATGAAAATCGTCACAGCAATTACAGGTCCAGAAACCTATTGATAGAGGTATCAACCATCGTAATCGGACCATTTTAGATTTTTGCCGCCCAAAAACTTGTGGGCTATAGCACAGTTGATTTTCAATAAAATTGAATTTTCTAAGAAATGTTTAGAAATAATCGAGCAATCAAAATGAAAATTGTCACAGCAATTACAGGTCCCGAAACCTATTGATAGAGGTATCAACCATCGTAATCGGAGCATTTTAGATTTTTGCCGCCCAAAAACTTGTGGGCTATAGCACAGTTGATTTTCAATAAAATTGAATTTTCTAAGAAATGTTTAGAAATAATCGAGCAATCAAAATGAAAATCGTCACAGCAATTACAGGTCCCGAAACCTATTGATAGAGGTATCAACCATCGTAATCGGACCATTTTAGATTTTTGCCGCCCAAAAACTTGTGGGCTATAGCACAGTTGATTTTCAATAAAATTGAATTTTCTAAGAAATGTTTAGAAATAATCGAGCAATCAAAATGAAAATTGTCACAGCAATTACAGGTCCCGAAACCTATTGATAGAGGTATCAACCATCGTAATCGGACCATTTTAGATTTTTGCCGCCCAAAAACTTGTGGGCTATAGCACAGTTGATTTTCAATAAAACTGAATTTTCTAAGAAATGTTTAGAAATAATCGAGCAATCAAAATGAAAATTGTCACAGCAATTACAGGTCCCGAAACCTATTGATAGAGGTATCAACCATCGTAATCGGACCATTTTAGATTTTTGCCGCCCAAAAACTTGTGGGCTATAGCACAGTTGATTTTCAATAAAATTGAATTTTCTAAGAAATGTTTAGAAATAATCGAGCAATCAAAATGAAAATCGTCACAGCAATTACAGGTCCCGAAACCTATTGATAGAGGTATCAACCATTGTAATCGGACCATTTTAGATTTTTGCCGCCCAAAAACTTGTGGGCTATAGCACAGTTGATTTTCAATAAAATTGAATTTTCTAAGAAATGTTTAGAAATAATCGAGCAATCAAAATGCAAATCGTCATAGCAATTACAGGTCCCGAAACCTATTGATAGAGGTATCAACCATCGTAATCGGAGCATTTTAGATTTTTGCCGCCCAAAAACTTGTGGGCTATAGCACAGTTGATTTTCAATAAAATTGAATTTTCTAAGAAATGTTTAGAAATAATCGAGCAATCAAAATGAAAATCGTCACAGCAATTACAGGTCCAGAAACCTATTGATAGAGGTATCAACCATCGTAATCGGACCATTTTAGATTTTTGCCGCCCAAAAACTTGTGGGCTATAGCACAGTTAATTTTCAATAAAATTGAATTTTCTAAGAAATGTTTAGAAATAATCGAGCAATCAAAATGAAAATTGTCACAGCAATTACAGGTCCCGAAACCTATTGATAGAGGTATCAACCATCGTAATCGGAGCATTTTAGATTTTTGCCGCCCAAAAACTTGTGGGCTATAGCACAGTTGATTTTCAATAAAATTGAATTTTCTAAGAAATGTTTAGAAATAATCGAGCAATCAAAATGAAAATCGTCACAGCAATTACAGGTCCCGAAACCTATTGATAGAGGTATCAACCATCGTAATCGAACCATTTTAGATTTTTGCCGCCCAAAAACTTGTGGGCTATAGCACAGTTGATTTTCAATAAAATTGAATTTTCTAAGAAATGTTTAGAAATAATCGAGCAATCAAAATGAAAATTGTCACAGCAATTACAGGTCCCGAAACCTATTGATAGAGGTATCAACCATCGTAATCGGAGCATTTTAGATTTTTGCCGCCCAAAAACTTGTGGGCTATAGCACAGTTGATTTTCAATAAAACTGAATTTTCTAAGAAATGTTTAGAAATAATCGAGCAATCAAAATGAAAATTGTCACAGCAATTACAGGTCCCGAAACCTATTGATAGAGGTATCAACCATCGTAATCGGACCATTTTAGATTTTTGCCGCCCAAAAACTTGTGGGCTATAGCACAGTTGATTTTCAATAAAATTGAATTTTCTAAGAAATGTTTAGAAATAATCGAGCAATCAAAATGAAAATCGTCACAGCAATTACAGGTCCCGAAACCTATTGATAGAGGTATCAACCATTGTAATCGGACCATTTTAGATTTTTGCCGCCCAAAAACTTGTGGGCTATAGCACAGTTGATTTTCAATAAAATTGAATTTTCTAAGAAATGTTTAGAAATACTCGAGCAATCAAAATGAAAATCGTCACAGCAATTACAGGTCCAGAAACCTATTGATAGAGGTATCAACCATCGTAATCGGACCATTTTAGATTTTTGCCGCCCAAAAACTTGTGGGCTATAGCACAGTTGATTTTCAATAAAATTGAATTTTCTAAGAAATGTATAGAAATAATCGAGCAATCAAAATGAAAATTGTCACAGCAATTACAGGTCCCGAAACCTATTGATAGAGGTATCAACCATCGTAATGGAGCATTTTAGATTTTTGCCGCCCAAAAACTTGTGGGCTATAGCACAGTTGATTTTCAATAAAATTGAATTTTCTAAGAAATGTTTAGAAATAATCGAGCAATCAAAATGAAAATTGTCACAGCAATTACAGGTCCCGAAACCTATTGATAGAGGTATCAACCATCGTAATCGGACCATTTTAGATTTTTGCCGCCCAAAAACTTGTGGGCTATAGCACAGTTGATTTTCAATAAAATTGAATTTTCTAAGAAATGTTTAGAAATAATCGAGCAATCAAAATGAAAATCGTCACAGCAATTACAGGTCCAGAAACCTATTGATAGAGGTATCAACCATCGTAATCGGACCATTTTAGATTTTTGCCGCCCAAAAACTTGTGGGCTATAGCACAGTTGATTTTCAATAAAATTGAATTTTCTAAGAAATGTTTAGAAATAATCGAGCAATCAAAATGAAAATTGTCACAGCAATTACAGGTCCCGAAACCTATTGATAGAGGTATCAACCATCGTAATCGGAGCATTTTAGATTTTTGCCGCCCAAAAACTTGTGGGCTATAGCACAGTTGATTTTCAATAAAATTGAATTTTCTAAGAAATGTTTAGAAATAATCGAGCAATCAAAATGAAAATCGTCACAGCAATTACAGGTCCCGAAACCTATTGATAGAGGTATCAACCATCGTAATCGGACCATTTTAGATTTTTGCCGCCCAAAAACTTGTGGGCTATACCACAGTTGATTTTCAATAAAATTGAATTTTCTAAGAAATGTTTAGAAATAATCGAGCAATCAAAATGAAAATTGTCACAGCAATTACAGGTCCCGAAACCTATTGATAGAGGTATCAACCATCGTAATCGGAGCATTTTAGATTTTTGCCGCCCAAAAACTTGTGGGCTATAGCACAGTTGATTTTCAATAAAACTGAATTTTCTAAGAAATGTTTAGAAATAATCGAGCAATCAAAATGAAAATTGTCACAGCAATTACAGGTCCCGAAACCTATTGATAGAGGTATCAACCATCGTAATCGGACCATTTTAGATTTTTGCCGCCCAAAAACTTGTGGGCTATAGCACAGTTGATTTTCAATAAAATTGAATTTTCTAAGAAATGTTTAGAAATAATCGAGCAATCAAAATGAAAATCGTCACAGCAATTACAGGTCCCGAAACCTATTGATAGAGGTATCAACCATCGTAATCGGAGCATTTTAGATTTTTGCCGCCCAAAAACTTGTGGGCTATAGCACAGTTGATTTTCAATAAAATTGAATTTTCTAAGAAATGTTTAGAAATAATCGAGCAATCAAAATGAAAATCGTCACAGCAATTACAGGTCCCGAAACCTATTGATAGAGGTATCAACCATTGTAATCGGAGCATTTTAGATTTTTGCCGCCCAAAAACTTGTGGGCTATAGCACAGTTGATTTTCAATAAAATTGAATTTTCTAAGAAATGTTTAGAAATAATCGAGCAATCAAAATGAAAATCGTCACAGCAATTACAGGTCCAAAAACCTATTGATAGAGGTATCAACCATCGTAATCGGACCATTTTAGATTTTTGCCGCCCAAAAACTTGTGGGCTATAGCACAGTTGATTTTCAATAAAATTGAATTTTCTAAGAAATGTTTAGAAATAATCGAGCAATCAAAATGAAAATTGTCACAGCAATTACAGGTCCCGAAACCTATTGATAGAGGTATCAACCATCGTAATCGGAGCATTTTAGATTTTTGCCGCCCAAAAACTTGTGGGCTATAGCACAGTTGATTTTCAATAAAATTGAATTTTCTAAGAAATGTTTAGAAATAATCGAGCAATCAAAATGAAAATCGTCACAGCAATTACAGGTCCCGAAACCTATTGATAGAGGTATCAACCATCGTAATCGGACCATTTTAGATTTTTGCCGCCCAAAAACTTGTGGGCTATAGCACAGTTGATTTTCAATAAAATTGAATTTTCTAAAAAATGTTTAGAAATAATCGAGCAATCAAAATGAAAATTGTCACAGCAATTACAGGTCCCGAAACCTATTGATAGAGGTATCAACCATCGTAATCGGAGCATTTTAGATTTTTGCCGCCCAAAAACTTGTGGGCTATAGCACAGTTGATTTTCAATAAAACTGAATTTTCTAAGAAATGTTTAGAAATAATCGAGCAATCAAAATGAAAATTGTCACAGCAATTACAGGTCCCGAAACCTATTGATAGAGGTATCAACCATCGTAATCGGACCATTTTAGATTTTTGCCGCCCAAAAACTTGTGGGCTATAGCACAGTTGATTTTCAATAAAATTGAATTTTCTAAGAAATGTTTAGAAATAATCGAGCAATCAAAATGAAAATCGTCACAGCAATTACAGGTCCCGAAACCTATTGATAGAGGTATCAACCATTGTAATCGGACCATTTTAGATTTTTGCCGCCCAAAAACTTGTGGGCTATAGCACAGTTGATTTTCAATAAAATTGAATTTTCTAAGAAATGTTTAGAAATAATCGAGCAATCAAAATGAAAATCGTCATAGCAATTACAGGTCCCGAAACCTATTGATAGAGGTATCAACCATCGTAATCGGAGCATTTTAGATTTTTGCCGCCCAAAAACTTGTGGGCTATAGCACAGTTGATTTTCAATAAAATTGAATTTTCTAAGAAATGTTTAGAAATACTCGAGCAATCAAAATGAAAATCGTCACAGCAATTACAGGTCCAGAAACCTATTGATAGAGGTATCAACCATCGTAATCGGACCATTTTAGATTTTTGCCGCCCAAAAACTTGTGGGCTATAGCACAGTTGATTTTCAATAAAATTGAATTTTCTAAGAAATGTATAGAAATAATCGAGCAATCAAAATGAAAATTGTCACAGCAATTACAGGTCCCGAAACCTATTGATAGAGGTATCAACCATCGTAATGGAGCATTTTAGATTTTTGCCGCCCAAAAACTTGTGGGCTATAGCACAGTTGATTTTCAATAAAATTGAATTTTCTAAGAAATGTTTAGAAATAATCGAGCAATCAAAATGAAAATTGTCACAGCAATTACAGGTCCCGAAACCTATTGATAGAGGTATCAACCATCGTAATCGGAGCATTTTAGATTTTTGCCGCCCAAAAACTTGTGGGCTATAGCACAGTTGATTTTCAATAAAATTGAATTTTCTAAGAAATGTTTAGAAATAATCGAGCAATCAAAATGAAAATCGTCATAGCAATTACAGGTCCCGAAACCTATTGATAGAGGTATCAACCATCGTAATCGGAGCATTTTAGATTTTTGCCGCCCAAAAACTTGTGGGCTATAGCACAGTTGATTTTCAATAAAATTGAATTTTCTAAGAAATGTTTAGAATAATCGAGCAATCAAAATGAAAATCGTCACAGCAATTACAGGTCCAGAAACCTATTGATAGAGGTATCAACCATCGTAATCGGACCATTTTAGATTTTTGCCGCCCAAAAACTTGTGGGCTATAGCACAGTTGATTTTCAATAAAATTGAATTTTCTAAGAAATGTTTAGAAATAATCGAGCAATCAAAATGAAAATTGTCACAGCAATTACAGGTCCCGAAACCTATTGATAGAGGTATCAACCATCGTAATCGGAGCATTTTAGATTTTTGCCGCCCAAAAACTTGTGGGCTATAGCACAGTTGATTTTCAATAAAATTGAATTTTCTAAGAAATGTTTAGAAATAATCGAGCAATCAAAATGAAAATCGTCACAGCAATTACAGGTCCGAAACCTATTGATAGAGGTATCAACCATCGTAATCGGAGCATTTTAGATTTTTGCCGCCCAAAAACTTGTGGGCTATAGCACAGTTGATTTTCAATAAAATTGAATTTTCTAAGAAATGTATAGAAATAATCGAGCAATCAAAATGAAAATTGTCACAGCAATTACAGGTCCAGAAACCTATTGATAGAGGTATCAACCATCGTAATCGGACCATTTTAGATTTTTGCCGCCCAAAAACTTGTGGGCTATACCACAGTTGATTTTCAATAAAATTGAATTTTCTAAGAAATGTTTAGAAATAATCGAGCAATCAAAATGAAAATTGTCACAGCAATTACAGGTCCCGAAACCTATTGATAGAGGTATCAACCATCGTAATCGGAGCATTTTAGATTTTTGCCGCCCAAAAACTTGTGGGCTATAGCACAGTTGATTTTCAATAAAACTGAAATTTTCTAAGAAATGTTTAGAAATAATCGAGCAATCAAAATGAAAATTGTCACAGCAATTACAGGTCCCGAAACCTATTGATAGAGGTATCAACCATCGTAATCGGACCATTTTAGATTTTTGCCGCCCAAAAACTTGTGGGCTATAGCACAGTTGATTTTCAATAAAATTGAATTTTCTAAGAAATGTTTAGAAATAATCGAGCAATCAAAATGAAAATCGTCACAGCAATTACAGGTCCCGAAACCTATTGATAGAGGTATCAACCATCGTAATCGGAGCATTTTAGATTTTTGCCGCCCAAAAACTTGTGGGCTATAGCACAGTTGATTTTCAATAAAATTGAATTTTCCTAAGAAATGTTTAGAAATAATCGAGCAATCAAAATGAAAATCGTCACAGCAATTACAGGTCCCGAAACCTATTGATAGAGGTATCAACCATCGTAATCGGAGCATTTTAGATTTTTGCCGCCCAAAAACTTGTGGGCTATAGCACAGTTGATTTTCAATAAAATTGAATTTTCTAAGAAATGTTTAGAAATAATCGAGCAATCAAAAATGAAAATCGTCACAGCAATTACAGGTCCAGAAACCTATTGATAGAGGTATCAACCATCGTAATCGGACCATTTTAGATTTTTGCCGCCCAAAAACTTGTGGGCTATAGCACAGTTGATTTTCAATAAAATTGAATTTTCTAAGAAATGTTTAGAAATAATCGAGCAATCAAAATGAAAATTGTCACAGCAATTACAGGTCCCGAAACCTATTGATAGAGGTATCAACCATCGTAATCGGAGCATTTTAGATTTTTGCCGCCCAAAAACTTGTGGGCTATAGCACAGTTGATTTTCAATAAAATTGAATTTTCTAAGAAATGTTTAGAAATAATCGAGCAATCAAAATGAAAATCGTCACAGCAATTACAGGTCCCGAAACCTATTGATAGAGGTATCAACCATCGTAATCGGACCATTTTAGATTTTTGCCGCCCAAAAACTTGTGGGCTATAGCCACAGTTGATTTTCAATAAAATTGAATTTTCTAAAAAATGTTTAGAAATAATCGAGCAATCAAAATGAAAATTGTCACAGCAATTACAGGTCCCGAAACCTATTGATAGAGGTATCAACCATCGTAATCGGAGCATTTTAGATTTTTGCCGCCCAAAAACTTGTGGGCTATAGCACAGTTGATTTTCAATAAAACTGAATTTTCTAAGAAATGTTTAGAAATAATCGAGCAATCAAAATGAAAATTGTCACAGCAATTACAGGTCCCGAAACCTATTGATAGAGGTATCAACCATCGTAATCGGACCATTTTAGATTTTTGCCGCCCAAAAACTTGTGGGCTATAGCACAGTTGATTTTCAATAAAATTGAATTTTCTAAGAAATGTTTAGAAATAATCGAGCAATCAAAATGAAAATCGTCACAGCAATTACAGGTCCCGAAACCTATTGATAGAGGTATCAACCATTGTAATCGGACCATTTTAGATTTTTGCCGCCCAAAAACTTGTGGGCTATAGCACAGTTGATTTTCAATAAAATTGAATTTTCTAAGAAATGTTTAGAAATAATCGAGCAATCAAAATGAAAATCGTCATAGCAATTACAGGTCCCGAAACCTATTGATAGAGGTATCAACCATCGTAATCGGAGCATTTTAGATTTTTGCCGCCCAAAAACTTGTGGGCTATAGCACAGTTGATTTTCAATAAAATTGAATTTTCTAAGAAATGTTTAGAAATACTCGAGCAATCAAAATGAAAATCGTCACAGCAATTACAGGTCCAGAAACCTATTGATAGATCAACCATCGTAATCGGACCATTTTAGATTTTTGCCGCCCAAAAACTTGTGGGCTATAGCACAGTTGATTTTCAATAAAATTGAATTTTCTAAGAAATGTATAGAAATAATCGAGCAATCAAAATGAAAATTGTCACAGCAATTACAGGTCCCGAAACCTATTGATAGAGGTATCAACCATCGTAATGGAGCATTTTAGATTTTTGCCGCCCAAAAACTTGTGGGCTATAGCACAGTTGATTTTCAATAAAATTGAATTTTCTAAGAAATGTTTAGAAATAATCGAGCAATCAAAATGAAAATTGTCACAGCAATTACAGGTCCCGAAACCTATTGATAGAGGTATCAACCATCGTAATCGGACCATTTTAGATTTTTGCCGCCCAAAAACTTGTGGGCTATAGCACAGTTGATTTTCAATAAAATTGAATTTTCTAAGAATGTTTAGAAATAATCGAGCAATCAAAATGAAAATCGTCATAGCAATTACAGGTCCCGAAACCTATTGATAGAGGTATCAACCATCGTAATCGGAGCATTTTAGATTTTTGCCGCCCAAAAACTTGTGGGCTATAGCACAGTTGATTTTCAATAAAATTGAATTTTCTAAGAAATGTTTAGAAATAATCGAGCAATCAAAATGAAAATCGTCACAGCAATTACAGGTCCAGAAACCTATTGATTAGAGGTATCAACCATCGTAATCGGACCATTTTAGATTTTTGCCGCCCAAAAACTTGTGGGCTATAGCACAGTTGATTTTCAATAAAATTGAATTTTCTAAGAAATGTTTAGAAATAATCGAGCAATCAAAATGAAAATTGTCACAGCAATTACAGGTCCCGAAACCTATTGATAGAGGTATCAACCATCGTAATCGGAGCATTTTAGATTTTTGCCGCCCAAAAACTTGTGGGCTATAGCACAGTTGATTTTCAATAAAATTGAATTTTCTAAGAAATGTTTAGAAATAATCGAGCAATCAAAATGAAAATCGTCACAGCAATTACAGGTCCCGAAACCTATTGATAGAGGTATCAACCATCGTAATCGGACCATTTTAGATTTTTGCCGCCCAAAAACTTGTGGGCTATAGCACAGTTGATTTTCAATAAAATTGAATTTTCTAAGAAATGTTTAGAAATAATCGAGCAATCAAAATGAAAATTGTCACAGCAATTACAGGTCCCGAAACCTATTGATAGAGGTATCAACCATCGTAATCGGAGCATTTTAGATTTTTGCCGCCCAAAAACTTGTGGGCTATAGCACAGTTGATTTTCAATAAAACTGAATTTTCTAAGAAATGTTTAGAAATAATCGAGCAATCAAAATGAAAATTGTCACAGCAATTACAGGTCCCGAAACCTATTGATAGAGGTATCAACCATCGTAATCGGACCATTTTAGATTTTTGCCGCCCAAAAACTTGTGGGCTATAGCACAGTTGATTTTCAATAAAATTGAATTTTCTAAGAAATGTTTAGAAATAATCGAGCAATCAAAATGAAAATCGTCACAGCAATTACAGGTCCCGAAACCTATTGATAGAGGTATCAACCATCGTAATCGGAGCATTTTAGATTTTTGCGCCCAAAAACTTGTGGGCTATAGCACAGTTGATTTTCAATAAAATTGAATTTTCTAAGAAATGTTAAGAAATAATCGAGCAATCAAAATGAAAATCGTCACAGCAATTACAGGTCCCGAAACCTATTGATAGAGGTATCAACCATCGTAATCGGAGCATTTTAGATTTTTGCCGCCCAAAAACTTGTGGGCTATAGCACAGTTGATTTTCAATAAAATTGAATTTTCTAAGAAATGTTTAGAAATAATCAAGCAATCAAAATGAAAATCGTCACAGCAATTACAGGTCCCGAAACCTAGTGATAGAGGTATCAACCATCGTAATCGGAGCATTTTAGATTTTTGCCGCCCAAAAACTTGTGGGATATAGCACAGTTGATTTTCAATAAAATTGAATTTTCTAAGAAATGTTTAGAAATATTCGAGCAATCAAAATGAAAATTGTCACAGCAATTACAGGTCCCGAAACCTATTGATAGAGGTATCAACCATCGTAATCGGACCATTTTAGATTTTTGCCGCCCAAAAACTTGTGGGCTATATATAGCACAGTTGATTTTCAATAAAATTGAATTTTCTAAGAAATGTTTAGAAATAATCGAGCAATCAAAATGAAAATCGTCACAGCAATTACAGGTCCCGAAACCTATTAATAGAGGTATCAACCATCGTAATCGGACCATTTTAGATTTTTGCCGCCAAAAACTTGTGGGCTATAGCACAGTTGATTTTCAATAAAATTGAATTTTCTAAGAAATGTTTAGAAATAATCGAGCAATCAAAATGAAAATCGTCACAGCAATTACAGGTCCCGAAACCTATTGATAGAGGTATCAACCATCGTAATCGGAGCATTTTAGATTTTTGCCGCCCAAAAACTTGTGGGCTATAGCACAGTTGATTTTCAATAAAATTGAATTTTCTAAGAAATGTTTAGAAATAATCGAGCAATCAAAATGAAAATCGTCACAGCAATTACAGGTCCCGAAACCTATTGATAGAGGTATCAACCATCGTAATCGGAGCATTTTAGATTTTTGCCGCCCAAAAACTTGTGGGCTATAGCACAGTTGATTTTCAATAAAATTGAATTTTCTAAGAAATGTTTAGAAATAATCGAGCAATCAAAATGAAAATTGTCACAGCAATTACAGGTCCCGAAACCTATTGATAGAGGTATCAACCATCGTAATCGGACCATTTTAGATTTTTGCCGCCCAAAAACTTGTGGGCTATAGCACAGTTGATTTTCAATAAAATTGAATTTTCTAAGAAATCTTTAGAAATAATCGAGCAATCAAAATGAAAATTGTCACAGCAATTACAGGTCCCGAAACCTATTGATAGAGGTATCAACCATCGTAATCGGAGCATTTTAGATTTTTGCCGCCCAAAAACTTGTGGGCTATAGCACAGTTGATTTTCAATAAAATTGAATTTTCTAAGAAATGTTTAGAAATAATCGAGCAATCAAAATGAAAATCGTCACAGCAATTACAGGTCCCGAAACCTATTGATAGAGGTATCAACTATCGTAATCGGACCATTTTAGATTTTTGCCGCCCAAAAACTTGTGGGCTATAGCACAGTTGATTTTCAATAAAATTGAATTTTCTAAGAAATGTTTAGAAATAATCGAGCAATCAAAATGAAAATTGTCACAGCAATTACAGGTCCCGAAACCTATTGATAGAGGTATCAACCATCGTAATCGGACCATTTTAGATTTTTGCCGCCCAAAAACTTGTGGGCTATAGCACAGTTGATTTTCAATAAAATTGATTTTTCTAAGAAATGTTTAGAAATAATCGAGCAATCAAAATGAAAATTGTCACAGCAATTACAGGTCCCGAAACCTATTGATAGAGGTATCAACCATCGTAATCGGAGCATTTTAGATTTTTGCCGCCCAAAAACTTGTGGGCTATAGCACAGATGATTTTCAATAAAATTGAATTTTCTAAGAAATGTTTAGAAATAATCAAGCAATCAAAATGAAAATCGTCACAGCAATTACAGGTCCCGAAACCTATTGATAGAGGTATCAACCATCGTAATCGGACCATTTTAGATTTTTGCCGCCCAAAAAACTTGTGGGCTATAGCACAGTTGATTTTCAATAAAATTGAATTTTCTAAGAAATGTTTAGAAATAATCGAGCAATCAAAATGAAAATCGTCACAGCAATTACAGGTCCCGAAACCTATTGATAGAGGTATCAACCATCGTAATCGGAGCATTTTAGATTTTTGCCGCCCAAAAACTTGTGGGCTATAGCACAGTTGATTTTCAATAAAATTGAATTTTCTAAGAAATGTTTAGAAATAATCAAGCAATCAAAATGAAAATCGTCACAGCAATTACAGGTCCCGAAACCTATTGATAGAGGTATCAACCATCGTAATCGGAGCATTTTAGATTTTTGCCGCCCAAAAACTTGTGGGCTATAGCACAGTTGATTTTCAATAAAATTGAATTTTCTAAGAAATGTTTAGAAATAATCGAGCAATCAAAATGAAAATCGTCACAGCAATTACAGGTCCCGAAACCTATTGATAGAGGTATCAACCATCGTAATCGGAGCATTTTAGATTTTTGCCGCCCAAAAACTTGTGGGCTATAGCACAGTTGATTTTCAATAAAATTGAATTTTCTAAGAAATGTTTAGAAATAATCGAGCAATCAAAATGAAAATCGTCACAGCAATTACAGGTCCCGAAACCTATTGATAGAGGTATCAACCATCGTAATCGGAGCATTTTAGATTTTTGCCGCCCAAAAACTTGTGGGCTATAGCACAGTTGATTTTCAATAAAATTGAATTTTCTAAGAAATGTTTAGAAATAATCGAGCAATCAAAATGAAAATCGTCACAGCAATTACAGGTCCCGAAACCTATTGATAGAGGTATCAACCATCGTAATCGGAGCATTTTAGATTTTTGCCGCCCAAAAACTTGTGGGCTATAGCACAGTTGATTTTCAATAAAATTGAATTTTCTAAGAAATGTTTAGAAATAATCGAGCAATCAAAATGAAAATCGTCACAGCAATTACAGGTCCAGAAACCTATTGATAGAGGTATCAACCATCGTAATCGGACCATTTTAGATTTTTGCCGCCCAAAAACTTGTGGGCTATAGCACAGTTGATTTTCAATAAAATTGAATTTTCTAAGAAATGTTTAGAAATAATCGAGCAATCAAAATGAAAATCGTCACAGCAATTACAGGTCCAGAAACCTATTGATAGAGGTATCAACCATCGTAATCGGACCATTTTAGATTTTTGCCGCCCAAAAACTTGTGGGCTATAGCACAGTTGGTTTTCAATAAAATTGAATTTTATAAGAAATGTTTAGAAATAATCGAGCAATCAAAATGAAAATCGTCACAGCAATTACAGGTCCCGAAACCTATTGATAGAGGTATTAACCATCGTAATCGGAGCATTTTAGATTTTTGCAGCCCAAAAACTTGTGGGCTACAGCACAGTTGATTTTAAATAAAATTGAATTTTCTAAGAAATGTTTAGAAATAATCGAGCAATCAAAATGAAAATCGTCACAGCAATTACAGGTCCGGAAACCTATTGATAGAGGTATCAACCATCGTAATCGGAGCATTTTAGATTTTTGCCGCCCAAAAACTTGTGGGCTATAGCAAAGTTGATTTTCAATAAAATTGAATTTTCTAAGAAATGTTTAGAAATAATCGAGCAATCAAAATGAAAATCGTCACAGCAATTACAGGTCCCGAAACCTATTGATAGAGGTATCAACCATCGTAATCGGAGCATTTTAGATTTTTGCCGCCCAAAAACTTGTGGGCTATAGCACAGTTGATTTTCAATAAAATTGAATTTTCTAAGAAATGTTTAGAAATAATCGAGCAATCAAAATGAAAATCGTCACAGCAATTACAGGTCCCGAAACCTCTTGATAGAGGTATCAACCATCGTAATCGGACCATTTTAGATTTTTGCCACCCAAAAACTTGTGGGCTATAGCACAGTTGATTTTCAATAAAATTGAATTTTCTAAGAAATGTTTAGAAATAATCGAGCAATCAAAATGAAAATCGTCACAGCAATTACAGGTCCCGAAACCTATTGATAGAGGTATCAACCATCGTAATCGGAGCATTTTAGATTTTTGCCGCCCAAAAACTTGTGGGCTATAGCACAGTTGATTTTCAATAAAATTGAATTTTCTAAGAAATGTTTAGAAATAATCGAGCAATCAAAATGAAAATCGTCACAGCAATTACAGGTCCAGAAACCTATTGATAGAGGTATCAACCATCGTAATCGGAGCATTTTAGATTTTTGCCGCCCAAAAACTTGTGGGCTATAGCACAGTTGATTTTCAATAAAATTGAATTTTCTAAGAAATGTTTAGAAATAATCGAGCAATCAAAATGAAAATTGTCACAGCAATTACAGGTCCCGAAACCTATTGATAGAGGTATCAACCATCGTAATCGGAGCATTTTAGATTTTTGCCGCCCAAAAACTTGTGGGCTATAGCACAGTTGATTTTCAATAAAATTGAATTTTCTAAGAAATGTTTAGAAATAATCGAGCAATCAAAATGAAAATCGTCACAGCAATTACAGGTCCCGAAACCTATTGATAGAGGTATTAACCATCGTAATCGGAGCATTTTAGATTTTTGCCGCCCAAAAACTTGTGGGCTATAGCACAGTTGATTTTCAATAAAATTGAATTTTCTAAGAAATGTTTAGAAATAATCGAGCAATCAAAATGAAAATCGTCACAGCAATTACAGGTCCCGAAACCTATTGATAGAGGTATCAACCATCGTAATCGGAGCATTTTAGATTTTTGCCGCCCAAAAACTTGTGGGCTACAGCACAGTTGATTTTCAATAAAATTGAATTTTCTAAGAAATGTTTAGAAATAATCGAGCAATCAAAATGAAAATCGTCACAGCAATTACAGGTCCAGAAACCTATTGATAGAGGTATCAACCATCGTAATCGGAGCATTTTAGATTTTTGCCGCCCAAAAACTTGTGGGCTATAGCACAGTTGATTTTCAATAAAATTGAATTTTCTAAGAAATGTTTAGAAATAATCGAGCAATCAAAATGAAAATCGTCACAGCAATTACAGGTCCCGAAACCTATTGATAGAGGTATTAACCATCGTAATCGGAGCATTTTAGATTTTTGCCGCCCAAAAACTTGTGGGCTATAGCACAGTTGATTTTCAATAAAATTGAATTTTCTAAGAAATATTTAGAAATAATCGAGCAATCAAAATGAAAATTGTCACAGCAATTACAGGTCCCGAAACCTATTGATAGAGGTATCAACCATCGTAATCGGACCATTTTAGATTTTTGCCGCCCAAAAACTTGTGGGCTATAGCACAGTTGATTTTCAATAAAATTGAATTTTCTAAGAAATGTTTAGAAATAATCGAGCAATCAAAATGAAAATCGTCACAGCAATTACAGGTCCCGAAACCTATTGATAGAGGTATCAACCATCGTAATCGGAGCATTTTAGATTTTTGCCGCCCAAAAACTTGTGGGCTATAGCACAGTTGATTTTCAATAAAATTGAATTTTCTAAGAAATGTTTAGAAATAATCGAGCAATCAAAATGAAAATTGTCACAGCAATTACAGGTCCCGAAACCTATTGATAGAGGTATCAACCATCGTAATCGGACCATTTTAGATTTTTGCCGCCCAAAAACTTGTGGGCTATAGCACAGTTGATTTTCAATAAAATTGAATTTTCTAAGAAATGTTTAGAAATAATCGAGCAATCAAAATGAAAATTGTCACAGCAATTACAGGTCCCGAAACCTATTGATAGAGGTATCAACCATCGTAATCGGAGCATTTTAGATTTTTGCCGCCCAAAAATTTGTGGGCTATAGCACAGTTGATCTTCAATAAAATTGAATTTTCTAAGAAATGTTTAGAAATAATCGAGCAATCAAAATGAAAATCGTCACAGCAATTACAGGTCCCGAAACCTATTGATAGAGGTATCAACCATCGTAATCGGACCATTTTAGATTTTTGCCGCCCAAAAACTTGTGGGCTATAGCACAGTTGATTTTCAATAAAATTGAATTTTCTAAGAAATGTTTAGAAATACTCGAGCAATCAAAATGAAAATCGTCACAGCAATTACAGGTCCCGAAACCTATTGATAGAGGTATCAACCATCGTAATCGGAGCATTTTAGATTTTTGCCGCCCAAAAACTTGTGGGCTATAGCACAGATGATTTTCAATAAAATTGAATTTTCTAAGAAATGTTTAGAAATAATCGAGCAATCAAAATGAAAATCGTCACAGCAATTACAGGTCCCGAAACCTATTGATAGAGGTATCAACCATCGTAATCGGAGCATTTTAGATTTTTGCCGCCCAAAAACTTGTGGGCTATAGCACAGTTGATTTTCAATAAAATTGAATTTTCTAAGAAATGTTTAGAAATAATCGAGCAATCAAAATGAAAATTGTCACAGCAATTACAGGTCCCGAAACCTATTGATAGAGGTATCAACCATCGTAATCGGAGCATTTTAGATTTTTGCCGCCCAAAAACTTGTGGGCTATAGCACAGTTGATTTTCAATAAAATTGATTTTTCTAAGAAATGTTTAGAAATAATCGAGCAATCAAAATGAAAATTGTCACAGCAATTACAGGTCCCGAAACCTATTGATAGAGGTATCAACCATCGTAATCGGGCCATTTTAGATTTTTGCCGCCCAAAAACTTGTGGGCTATAGCACAGTTGATTTTCAATAAAATTGAATTTTCTAAGAAATGTTTAGAAATAATCAAGCAATCAAAATGAAAATCGTCACAGCAATTACAGGTCCCGAAACCTATTGATAGAGGTATCAACCATCGTAATCGGACCATTTTAGATTTTTGCCGCCCAAAAACTTGTGGGCTATAGCACAGTTGATTTTCAATAAAATTGAATTTTCTAAGAAATGTTTAGAAATAATCGAGCAATCAAAATGAAAATCGTCACAGCAATTACAGGTTCCGAAACCTATTGATAGAGGTATCAACCATCGTAATCGGAGCATTTTAGATTTTTGCCGCCCAAAAACTTGTGGGCTATAGCACAGTTGATTTTCAATAAAATTGAATTTTCTAAGAAATGTTTAGAAATAATCGAGCAATCAAAATGAAAATCGTCACAGCAATTACAGGTCCCGAAACCTATTGATAGAGGTATCAACCATCGTAATCGGAGCATTTTAGATTTTTGCCGCCCAAAAACTTGTGGGCTATAGCACAGTTGATTTTCAATAAAATTGAATTTTCTAAGAAATGTTTAGAAATAATCGAGCAATCAAAATGAAAATCGTCACAGCAATTACAGGTCCCGAAAACTATTGATAGAGGTATCAACCATCGTAATCGGACCATTTTAGATTTTTGCCGCCCAAAAACTTGTGGGCTATAGCACAGTTGATTTTCAATAAAATTGAATTTTCTAAGAAATGTTTAGAAATAATCGAGCAATCAAAATGAAAATCGTCACAGCAATTACAGGTCCAGAAACCTATTGATAGAGGTATCAACCATCGTAATCGGACCATTTTAGATTTTTGCCGCCCAAAAACTTGTGGGCTATAGCACAGTTGATTTTCAATAAAATTGAATTTTCTAAGAAATGTTTAGAAATAATCGAGCAAACAAAATGAAAATCGTCACAGCAATTACAGGTCCAGAAACCTATTGATAGAGGTATCAACCATCGTAATCGGACCATTTTAGATTTTTGCCGCCCAAAAACTTGTGGGCTATAGCACAGTTGGTTTTCAATAAAATTGAATTTTCTAAGAAATGTTTAGAAATAATCGAGCAATCAAAATGAAAATCGTCACAGCAATTACAGGTCCCGAAACCTATTGATAGAGGTATTAACCATCGTAATCGGAGCATTTTAGATTTTTGCCGCCCAAAAACTTGTGGGCTATAGTTCAGTTGATTTTCAATAAAATTGAATTTTCTAAGAAATGTTTAGAAATAATCGAGCAATCAAAATGAAAATCGTCACAGCAATTACAGGTCCGGAAACCTATTGATAGAGGTATCAACCATCGTAATCGGACCATTTTAGATTTTTGCCGCCCAAAAACTTGTGGGCTATAGCAAAGTTGATTTTCAATAAAATTGAATTTTCTAAGAAATGTTTAGAAATAATCGAGCAATCAAAATGAAAATCGTCACAGCAATTACAGGTCCCGAAACCTATTGATAGAGGTATCAACCATCGTAATCGGAGCATTTTAGATTTTTGCCGCCCAAAAACTTGTGGGCTATAGCACAGTTGATTTTCAATAAAATTGAATTTTCTAAGAAATGTTTAGAAATAATCGAGCAATCAAAATGAAAATCGTCACAGCAATTACAGGTCCCGAAACCTCTTGATAGAGGTATCAACCATCGTAATCGGACCATTTTAGATTTTTGCCGCCCAAAAACTTGTGGGCTATAGCAAAGTTGATTTTCAATAAAATTGAATTTTCTAAGAAATGTTTAGAAATAATCGAGCAATCAAAATGAAAATCGTCACAGCAATTACAGGTCCCGAAACCTATTGATAGAGGTATCAACCATCGTAATTGGAGCATTTTAGATTTTTGCCGCCCAAAAACTTGTGGGCTATAGCACAGTTGATTTTCAATAAAATTGAATTTTCTAAGAAATGTTTAGAAATAATCGAGCAATCAAAATGAAAATCGTCACAGCAATTACAGGTCCCGAAACCTATTGATAGAGGTATCAACCATCGTAATCGGACCATTTTAGATTTTTGCCGCCCAAAAACTTGTGGGCTATAGCACAGTTGATTTTCAATAAAATTGAATTTTCTAAGAAATGTTTAGAAATAATCGAGCAATCAAAATGAAAATCGTCACAGCAATTACAGGTCCCGAAACCTATTGATAGAGGTATCAACCATCGTAATCGGAGCATTTTAGATTTTTGCCGCCCAAAAACTTGTGGGCTATAGCACAGTTGATTTTCAATAAAATTGAATTTCTAAGAAATGTTTAGAAATAATCGAGCAATCAAAATGAAAATCGTCACAGCAATTACAGGTCCAGAAACCTATTGATAGAGGTATCAACCATCGTAATCGGAGCATTTTAGATTTTTGCCGCCCAAAAACTTGTGGGCTATAGCACAGTTGATTTTCAATAAAATTGAATTTTCTAAGAAATGTTTAGAAATAATCGAGCAATCAAAATGAAAATTGTCACAGCAATTACAGGTCCCGAAACCTATTGATAGAGGTATCAACCATCGTAATCGGAGCATTTTAGATTTTTGCCGCCCAAAAACTTGTGGGCTATAGCACAGTTGATTTTCAATAAAATTGAATTTTCTAAGAAATGTTTAGAAATAATCGAGCAATCAAAATGAAAATCGTCACAGCAATTACAGGTCCCGAAACCTATTGATAGAGGTATCAACCATCGTAATCGGAGCATTTTAGATTTTTGCCGCCCAAAAACTTGTGGGCTATAGCACAGTTGATTTTCAATAAAATTGAATTTTCTAAGAAATGATTAGAAATAATCGAGCAATCAAAATGAAAATTGTCACAGCAATTACAGGTCCCGAAACCTATTGATAGAGGTATCAACCATCGTAATCGGGCTATTTTAGATTTTTGCCGCCCAAAAACTTGTGGGCTATAGCACAGTTGATTTCAATAAAATTGAATTTTCTAAGAAATGTTTAGAAATAATCGAGCAATCAAAATGAAAATTGTCACAGCAATTACAGGTCCCCGAAACCTATTGATAGAGGTATCAACCATCGTAATCGGAGCATTTTAGATTTTTGCCGCCCAAAAAACTTGTGGGCTATAGCACAGTTGATTTTCAATAAAATTGAATTTTCTAAGAAATGTTTAGAAATAATCGAGCAATCAAAATGAAAATTGTCACAGCAATTACAGGTCCCGAAACCTATTGATAGAGGTATCAACCATCGTAATCGGAGCATTTTAGATTTTTGCCGCCCAAAAACTTGTGGGCTATAGCACAGTTGATTTTCAATAAAATTGAATTTTCTAAGAAATGTTTAGAAATAATCGAGCAATCAAAATGAAAATCGTCACAGCAATTACAGGTCCCGAAACCTATTGATAGAGGTATCAACCATCGTAATCGGAGCATTTTAGATTTTTGCCGCCCAAAAACTTGTGGGCTATAGCACAGTTGATTTTCAATAAAATTGAATTTTCTAAGAAATGTTTAGAAATAATCGAGCAATCAAAATGAAAATTGTCACAGCAATTACAGGTCCCGAAACCTATTGATAGAGGTATCAACCATCGTAATCGGAGCATTTTAGATTTTTGCCGCCCAAAAACTTGTGGGCTATAGCACAGTTGATTTTCAATAAAATTGAATTTTCTAAGAAATGTTTAGAAATAATCGAGCAATCAAAATGAAAATCGTCACAGCAATTACAGGTCCCGAAACCTATTGATAGAGGTATCAACCATCGTAATCGGAGCATTTTAGATTTTTGCCGCCCAAAACTTGTGGGCTATAGCACAGTTGATTTTATAAAATTGAATTTTCTAAGAAATGTTTAGAAATAATCGAGCAATCAAAATGAAAATTGTCACAGCAATTACAGGTCCCGAAACCTATTGATAGAGGTATCAACCATCGTAATCGGAGCATTTTAGATTTTTGCCGCCCAAAAACTTGTGGGCTATAGCACAGTTGATTTTCAATAAAATTGAATTTTCTAAGAAATGTTTAGAAATAATCGAGCAATCAAAATGAAAATCGTCACAGCAATTACAGGTCCCGAAACCTATTGATAGAGGTATCAACCATCGTAATTGGAGCATTTTAGATTTTTGCCGCCCAAAAACTTGTGGGCTATAGCACAGTTGATTTTCAATAAAATTGAATTTTCTAAGAAATGTTTAGAATAATCGAGCAATCAAAATGAAAATCGTCACAGCAATTACAGGTCCCGAAACCTATTGATAGAGGTATCAACCATCGTAATCGGACCATTTTAGATTTTTGCCGCCCAAAAACTTGTGGGCTATAGCACAGTTGATTTTCAATAAAATTGAATTTTCTAAGAAATGTTTAGAAATAATCGAGCAATCAAAATGAAAATCGTCACAGCAATTACAGGTCCCGAAACCTATTGATAGAGGTATCAACCATCGTAATCGGAGCATTTTAGATTTTTGCCGCCCAAAAACTTGTGGGCTATAGCACAGTTGATTTTCAATAAAATTGAATTTTCTAAGAAATGTTTAGAAATAATCGAGCAATCAAAATGAAAATCGTCACAGCAATTACAGGTCCCGAAACCTATTGATAGAGGTATCAACCATCGTAATCGGAGCATTTTAGATTTTTGCCGCCCAAAAACTTGTGGGCTATAGCAC
This sequence comes from Tipula vernalis, assembly GCA_958295665.1. NCBI lineage: Eukaryota > Metazoa > Arthropoda > Insecta > Diptera > Tipulidae > Tipula > Tipula vernalis. The sequence continues at coordinate 24,639,645 of OY282558.1, read as the reverse complement.
AGTTGATTTTCAATAAAATTGAATTTTCTAAGAAATGTTTAGAAATAATCGAGCAATCAAAATGAAAATCGTCACAGCAATTACAGGTCCCGAAACCTATTGATAGAGGTATCAACCATCGTAATCGGACCATTTTAGATTTTTGCCGCCCAAAAACTTGTGGGCTATAGCACAGTTGATTTTCAATAAAATTGAATTTTCTAAGAAATGTTTAGAAATAATCGAGCAATCAAAATGAAAATTGTCACAGCAATTACAGGTCCCGAAACCTATTGATAGAGGTATCAACCATCGTAATCGGAGCATTTTAGATTTTTGCCGCCCAAAAACTTGTGGGCTATAGCACAGTTGATTTTCAATAAAATTGAATTTTCTAAGAAATGTTTAGAAATAATCGAGCAATCAAAATGAAAATCGTCACAGAAATTACAGGTCCCGAAACCTATTGATAGAGGTATCAACCATCGTAATCGGAGCATTTTACATTTTTGCCGCCCAAAAACTTGTGGGCTATAGCACAGTTGATTTTCAATAAAATTGAATTTTCTAAGAAATGTTTAGAAATAATCGAGCAATCAAAATGAAAATCGTCACAGCAATTACAGGTCCCGAAACCTAGTGATAGAGGTATCAACCATCGTAATCGGAGCATTTTAGATTTTTGCCGCCCAAAAACTTGTGGGCTATAGCACAGTTGATTTTCAATAAAATTGAATTTTCTAAGAAATGTTTAGAAATACTCGAGCAATCAAAATGAAAATCGTCACAGCAATTACAGGTCCCGAAACCTATTGATAGAGGTATCAACCATCGTAATCGGACCATTTTAAATTTTTGCCGCCCAAAAACTTGTGCGCTATAGCACAGTTGATTTTCAATAAAATTGAATTTTCTAAGAAATGTTTAGAAATAATCGAGCAATCAAAATGAAAATCGTCACAGCAATTACAGGTCCCGAAACCTATTGATAGAGGTATCAACCATCGTAATCGGAGCATTTTAGATTTTTGCCGCCCAAAAACTTGTGGGCTATAGCACAGTTGATTTTCAATAAAATTGAATTTTCTAAGAAATGTTTAGAAATAATCGAGCAATCAAAATGAAAATCGTCACAGCAATTACAGGTCCCGAAACCTGTTGATAGAGGTATCAACCATCGTAATCGGAGCATTTTAGATTTTTGCCGCCCAAAAACTTGTGGGCTATAGCACAGTTGATTTTCAATAAAATTGAATTTTCTAAGAAGTGTTTAGAAATAATCGAGCAATCAAAATGAAAATCGTCACAGCAATTACAGGTCCCGAAACCTATTGATAGAGGTATCAACCATCGTAATCGGAGCATTTTAGATTTTTGCAGCCCAAAAACTTGTGGGCTATAGCACAGTTGATTTTCAATAAAATTGAATTTTCTAAGAAATGTATAGAAATAATCGAGCAATCAAAATGAAAATCGTCACAGCAATTACAGGTCCCGAAACCTATTGATAAAGGTATCAACCATCGTAATCGGAGCATTTTAGATTTTTGCCGCCCAAAAACTTGTGGGCTATAGCACAGTTGATTTTCAATAAAATTGAATTTTCTAAGAAATGTATAGAAATAATCGAGCAATCAAAATGAAAATCGTCACAGCAATTACAGGTCCCGAAACCTATTGATAGAGGTATCAACCATCGTAATCGGAGCATTTTAGATTTTTGCCGCCCAAAAACTTGTAGGCTATAGCACAGTTGATTTTCAATAAAATTGAATTTTCTAAGAAATGTATAGAAATAATCGAGCAATCAAAATGAAAATCGTCACAGCAATTACAGGTCCCGAAACCTATTGATAGAGGTATCAACCATCGTAATTGGAGCATTTTAGATTTTTGCCGCCCAAAAACTTGTGGGCTATAGCACAGTTGATTTTCAATAAAATTGAATTTTCTAAGAAATGTTTAGAAATAATCGAGCAATCAAAATGAAAATCGTCACAGCAATTACAGGTCCCGAAACCTATTGATAGAGGTATCAACCATCGTAACGGGCCATTTTAGATTTTTGCCGCCCAAAAACTTGTGGGCTATAGCACAGTTGATTTTCAATAAAATTGAATTTTCTAAGAAATGTTTAGAAATAATCGAGCAATCAAAATGAAAATTGTCACAGCAATTACAGGTCCCGAAACCTGTTGATAGAGGTATCAACCATCGTAATCGGACCATTTTAGATTTTTGCCGCCCAAAAACTTGTGGGTTATAGCACAGTTGATTTTCAATAAAATTGAATTTTCTAAGAAATGTTTAGAAATAATCGAGCAATCAAAATGAAAATCGTCACAGCAATTACAGGTCCCGAAACCTATTGATAGAGGTATCAACCATCGTAATCGGAGCATTTTAGATTTTTGCCGCCCAAAAATTTGTGGGCTATAGCACAGTTCCTTTTCAATAAAATTGAATTTTCTAAGAAATGTTTAGAAATAATCGAGCAATCAAAATGAAAATCGTCAGAGCAATTACAGGTCCCGAAACCTATTGATAGAGGTATCAACCATCGTAATCGGAGCATTTTAGATTTTTGCCGCCCAAAAACTTGTGGGCTATAGCACAGTTGATTTTCAATAAAATTGAATTTTCTAAGAAATGTATAGAAATAATCGAGCAATCAAAATGAAAATCGTCACAGCAATTACAGGTCCCGAAACCTGTTGATAGAGGTATCAACCATCGTAATCGGAGCATTTTAGATTTTTGCCGCCCAAAAACTTGTGGGCTATAGCACAGTTGATTTTCAATAAAATTGAATTTTCTAAGAAATGTTTAGAAATAATCGAGCAATCAAAATGAAAATCGTCAGAGCAATTACAGGTCCCGAAACCTATTGATAGAGGTATCAACCATCGTAATCGGAGCATTTTAGATTTTTGCCGCCCAAAAACTTGTGGGCTATAGCACAGTTGATTTTCAATAAAATTGAATTTTCTAAGAAATGTTTAGAAATAATCGAGCAATCAAAATGAAAATCGTCACAGCAATTACAGGTCCCGAAACCTATTGATAGAGGTATCAACCATCGTAATTGGAGCATTTTAGATTTTTGCCGCCCAAAAACTTGTGGGCTATAGCACAGTTGATTTTCAATAAAATTGAATTTTCTAAGAAATGTTTAGAAATACTCGAGCAATCAAAATGAAAATCGTCACAGCAATTACAGGTCCCGAAACCTATTGATAGAGGTATCAACCATCGTAATTGGAGCATTTTAGATTTTTGCCGCCCAAAAACTTGTGGGCTATAGCACAGTTGATTTTCAATAAAATTGAATTTTCTAAGAAATATTTAGAAATACTCGAGCAATCAAAATGAAAATCGTCACAGCAATTACAGGTCCCGAAACCTATTGATAGAGGTATCAACCATCGTAACGGGCCATTTTAGATTTTTGCCGCCCAAAAACTTGTGGGCTATAGCACAGTTGATTTTCAATAAAATTGAATTTTCTAAGAAATGTTTAGAAATAATCGAGCAATCAAAATGAAAATTGTCACAGCAATTACAGGTCCCGAAACCTGTTGATAGAGGTATCAACCATCGTAATCGGAGCATTTTAGATTTTTGCCGCCCAAAAACTTGTGGGCTATAGCACAGTTGATTTTCAATAAAATTGTATTTTCTAAGAAATGTTTAGAAATAATCGAGCAATCAAAATGAAAATCGTCACAGCAATTACAGGTCCCGAAACCTATTGATAGAGGTATCAACCATCGTAATTGGAGCATTTTAGATTTTTGCCGCCCAAAAACTTGTGGGCTATAGCACAGTTGATTTTCAATAAAATTGAATTTTCTAAGAAATGTTTAGAAATACTCGAGCAATCAAAATGAAAATCGTCACAGCAATTACAGGTCCCGAAACCTATTGATAGAGGTATCAACCATCGTAATTGGAGCATTTTAGATTTTTGCCGCCCAAAAACTTGTGGGCTATAGCACAGTTGATTTTCAATAAAATTGAATTTTCTAAGAAATATTTAGAAATAATCGAGCAATCAAAATGAAAATCGTCACAGCAATTACAGGTCCCGAAACCTATTGATAGAGGTATCAACCATCGTAACGGGCCATTTTCGATTTTTGCCGCCCAAAAACTTGTGGGCTATAGCACAGTTGATTTTCAATAAAATTGAATTTTCTAAGAAATGTTTAGAAATAATCGAGCAATCAAAATGAAAATCGTCACAGCAATTACAGGTCCCGAAACCTATTGATAGAGGTATCAACCATCGTAATCGGAGCATTTTAGATTTTTGCCGCCCAAAAACTTGTGGGCTATAGCACAGTTGATTTTCAATAAAATTGAATTTTCTAAGAAATGTATAGAAATAATCGAGCAATCAAAATGAAAATCGTCACAGCAATTACAGGTCCCGAAACCTATTGGTAGAGGTATCAACCATCGTAATCGGAGCATTTTAGATTTTTGCCGCCCAAAAACTTGTGGGCTATAGCACAGTTGATTTTCAATAAAATTGAATTTTCTAAGAAATGTATAGAAATAATCGAGCAATCAAAATGAAAATCGTCACAGCAATTACAGGTCCCGAAACCTATTGATAGAGGTATCGACCATCGTAATCGGACCATTTTAGATTTTTGCCGCCCAAAAACTTGTGTGCTATAGCACAGTTGATTTTCAATAAAATTGAATTTTCTTAGAAATGTTTAGAAATTATCGAGCAATCAAAATGAAAATCGTCAGAGCAATTACAGGTCCCGAAACCTATTGATAGAGGTATCAACCATCGTAATCGGAGCATTTTAGATTTTTGCCGCCCAAAAACTTGTGGGCTATAGCATAGTTGATTTTCAATAAAATTGAATTTTCTAAGAAATGTTTAGAAATACTCGAGCAATCAAAATAAAAATCGTCACAGCAATTACAGGTCCCGAAACCTATTGATAGAGGTATCAACCATCGTAATTGGAGCATTTTAGATTTTTGCCGCCCAAAAACTTGTGGGCTATAGCACAGTTGATTTTCAATAAAATTGAATTTTCTAAGAAATGTTTAGAAATACTCGAGCAATCAAAATGAAAATCGTCACAGCAATTACAGGTCCCGAAACCTATTGATAGAGGTATCAACCATCGTAATTGGAGCATTTTAGATTTTTGCCGCCCAAAAACTTGTGGGCTATAGCACAGTTGATTTTCAATAAAATTGAATTTTCTAAGAAATGTTTAGAAATAATCGAGCAATCAAAATGAAAATCGTCACAGCAATTACAGGTCCCGAAACCTATTGATAGAGGTATCAACCATCGTAACGGGCCATTTTAGATTTTTGCCGCCCAAAAACTTGTGGGCTATAGCACAGTTGATTTTCAATAAAATTGAATTTTCTAAGAAATGTTTAGAAATAATCGAGCAATCAAAATGAAAATTGTCACAGCAATTACAGGTCCCGAAACCTGTTGATAGAGGTATCAACCATCGTAATCGGACCATTTTAGATTTTTGCCGCCCAAAAACTTGTGGGCTATAGCACAGTTGATTTTCAATAAAATTGAATTTTCTAAGAAATGTTTAGAAATAATCGAGCAATCAAAATGAAAATCGTCACAGCAATTACAGGTCCCGAAACCTATTGATAGAGGTATCAACCATCGTAATTGGAGCATTTTAGATTTTTGCCGCCCAAAAACTTGTGGGCTATAGCACAGTTGATTTTCAATAAAATTGAATTTTCTAAGAAATGTTTAGAAATACTCGAGCAATCAAAATGAAAATCGTCACAGCAATTACAGGTCCCGAAACCTATTGATAGAGGTATCAACCATCGTAATTGGAGCATTTTAGATTTTTGCCGCCCAAAAACTTGTGGGCTATAGCACAGTTGATTTTCAATAAAATTGAATTTTCTAAGAAATATTTAGAAATAATCGAGCAATCAAAATGAAAATCGTCACAGCAATTACAGGTCCCGAAACCTATTGATAGAGGTATCAACCATCGTAACGGGCCATTTTAGATTTTTGCCGCCCAAAAACTTGTGGGCTATAGCACAGTTGATTTTCAATAAAATTGAATTTTCTAAGAAATGTTTAGAAATAATCGAGCAATCAAAATGAAAATTGTCACAGCAATTACAGGTCCCGAAACCTGTTGATAGAGGTATCAACCATCGTAATCGGAGCATTTTAGATTTTTGCCGCCCAAAAACTTGTGGGCTATAGCACAGTTGATTTTCAATAAAATTGAATTTTCTAAGAAATGTTTAGAAATAATCGAGCAATCAAAATGAAAATCGTCAGAGCAATTACAGGTCCCGAAACCTATTGATAGAGGTATCAACCATCGTAATCGGAGCATTTTAGATTTTTGCCGCCCAAAAACTTGTGGGCTATAGCACAGTTGATTTTCAATAAAATTGAATTTTCTAAGAAATGTTTAGAAATACTCGAGCAATCAAAATGAAAATCGTCACAGCAATTACAGGTCCCGAAACCTATTGATAGAGGTATCAACCATCGTAATTGGAGCATTTTAGATTTTTGCCGCCCAAAAACTTGTGGGCTATAGCACAGTTGATTTTCAATAAAATTGAATTTTCTAAGAAATGTTTAGAAATACTCGAGCAATCAAAATGAAAATCGTCACAGCAATTACAGGTCCCGAAATCTATTGATAGAGGTATCAACCATCGTAATTGGAGCATTTTAGATTTTTGCCGCCCAAAAACTTGTGGGCTATAGCACAGTTGATTTTCAATAAAATTGAATTTTCTAAGAAATGTTTAGAAATAATCGAGCAATCAAAATGAAAATCGTCACAGCAATTACAGGTCCCGAAACCTATTGATAGAGGTATCAACCATCGTAACGGGCCATTTTAGATTTTTGCCGCCCAAAAACTTGTGGGCTATAGCACAGTTGATTTTCAATAAAATTGAATTTTCTAAGAAATGTTTAGAAATAATCGAGCAATCAAAATGAAAATTGTCACAGCAATTACAGGTCCCGAAACCTGTTGATAGAGGTATCAACCATCGTAATCGGAGCATTTTAGATTTTTGCCGCCCAAAAACTTGTGGGCTATAGCACAGTTGATTTTCAATAAAATTGAATTTTCTAAGAAATGTTTAGAAATAATCGAGCAATCAAAATGAAAATCGTCACAGCAATTACAGGCCCCGAAACCTATTGATAGAGGTATCAACCATCGTAATTGGAGCATTTTAGATTTTTGCCGCCCAAAAACTTGTGTGCTATAGCACAGTTGATTTTCAATAAAATTGAATTTTCTAAGAAATGTTTAGAAATACTCGAGCAATCAAAATGAAAATCGTCACAGCAATTACAGGTCCCGAAACCTATTGATAGAGGTATCAACCATCGTAATTGGAGCATTTTAGATTTTTGCCGCCCAAAAACTTGTGGGCTATAGCACAGTTGATTTTCAATAAAATTGAATTTTCTAAGAAATATTTAGAAATAATCGAGCAATCAAAATGAAAATCGTCACAGCAATTACAGGTCCCGAAACCTATTGATAGAGGTATCAACCATCGTAACGGGCCATTTTCGATTTTTGCCGCCCAAAAACTTGTGGGCTATAGCACAGTTGATTTTCAATAAAATTGAATTTTCTAAGAAATGTTTAGAAATACTCGAGCAATCAAAATGAAAATCGTCACAGCAATTACAGGTCCCGAAACCTATTGATAGAGGTATCAACCATCGTAATCGGAGCATTTTAGATTTTTGCCGCCCAAAAACTTGTGGGCTATAGCACAGTTGATTTTCAATAAAATTGAATTTTCTAAGAAATGTATAGAAATAATCGAGCAATCAAAATGAAAATCGTCACAGCAATTACAGGTCCCGAAACCTATTGATAGAGGTATCAACCATCGTAATCGGAGCATTTTAGATTTTTGCCACCCAAAAAATTGTGGGCTATAGCACAGTTGATTTTCAATAAAATTGAATTTTCTAAGAAATGTATAGAAATAATCGAGCAATCAAAATGAAAATCGTCACAGCAATTACAGGTCCCGAAACCTATTGATAGAGGTATCAACCATCGTAATCGGAGCATTTTAGATTTTTGCCGCCCAAAAACTTGTGTGCAGCACAGTTGATTTTCAATAAAATTGAATTTTCTAAGAAATGTTTAGAAATAATCGAGCAATCAAAATGAAAATCGTCAGAGCAATTACAGGTCCCGAAACCTATTGATAGAGGTATCAACCATCGTAATCGGAGCATTTTAGATTTTTGCCGCCCAAAAACTTGTGGGCTATAGCATAGTTGATTTTCAATAAAATTGAATTTTCTAAGAAATGTTTAGAAATACTCGAGCAATCAAAATGAAAATCGTCACAGCAATTACAGGTCCCGAAACCTATTGATAGAGGTATCAACCATCGTAATTGGAGCATTTTAGATTTTTGCCGCCCAAAAACTTGTGGGCTATAGCACAGTTGATTTTCAATAAAATTGAATTTTCTAAGAAATGTTTAGAAATACTCGAGCAATCAAAATGAAAATCGTCACAGCAATTACAGGTCCCGAAACCTATTGATAGAGGTATCAACCATCGTAATTGGAGCATTTTAGATTTTTGCCGCCCAAAAACTTGTGGGCTATAGCACAGTTGATTTTCAATAAAATTGAATTTTCTAAGAAATATTTAGAAATAATCGAGCAATCAAAATGAAAATCGTCACAGCAATTACAGGTCCCGAAACCTATTGATAGAGGTATCAACCATCGTAACGGGCCATTTTAGATTTTTGCCGCCCAAAAACTTGTGGGCTATAGCACAGTTGATTTTCAATAAAATTGAATTTTCTAAGAAATGTTTAGAAATAATCGAGCAATCAAAATGAAAATTGTCACAGCAATTACAGGTCCCGAAACCTGTTGATAGAGGTATCAACCATCGTAATCGGAGCATTTTAGATTTTTGCCGCCCAAAAACTTGTGGGCTATAGCACAGTTGATTTTCAATAAAATTGAATTTTCTAAGAAATGTTTAGAAATAATCGAGCAATCAAAATGAAAATCGTCACAGCAATTACAGGTCCCGAAACCTATTGATAGAGGTATCAACCATCGTAATTGGAGCATTTTAGATTTTTGCCGCCCAAAAACTTGTGGGCTATAGCACAGTTGATTTTCAATAAAATTGAATTTTCTAAGAAATGTTTAGAAATACTCGAGCAATCAAAATGAAAATCGTCACAGCAATTACAGGTCCCGAAACCTATTGATAGAGGTATCAACCATCGTAATTGGAGCATTTTAGATTTTTGCCGCCCAAAAACTTGTGGGCTATAGCACAGTTGATTTTCAATAAAATTGAATTTTCTAAGAAATATTTAGAAATAATCGAGCAATCAAAATGAAAATCGTCACAGCAATTACAGGTCCCGAAACCTATTGATAGAGGTATCAACCATCGTAACGGGCCATTTTCGATTTGAGCCACCCAAAAACTTGTGGGCTATAGCACAGTTGATTTTCAATAAAATTGAATTTTCTAAGAAATGTTTAGAAATACTCGAGCAATCAAAATGAAAATCGTCACAGCAATTACAGGTCCCGAAACCTATTGATAGAGGTATCAACCATCGTAATCGGACCATTTTAGATTTTTGCCGCCCAAAAACTTGTGGGCTATAGCACAGTTGATTTTCAATAAAATTGAATTTTCTAAGAAATATTTAGAAATAATCGAGCAATCAAAATGAAAATCGTCACAGCAATTACAGGTCCCGAAACCTATTGATAGAGGTATCAACCATCGTAACGGGCCATTTTAGATTTTTGCCGCCCAAAAACTTGTGGGCTATAGCACAGTTGATTTTCAATAAAATTGAATTTTCTAAGAAATGTTTAGAAATAATCGAGCAATCAAAATGAAAATTGTCACAGCAATTACAGGTCCCGAAACCTATTGATAGAGGTATCAACCATCGTAATCGGAGCATTTTAGATTTTTGCCGCCCAAAAACTTGTGGGCTATAGCACAGTTGATTTTCAATAAAATTGAATTTTCTAAGAAATGTTTAGAAATAATCGAGCAATCAAAATGAAAATCGTCACAGCAATTACAGGTCCCGAAACCTATTGATAGAGGTATCAACCATCGTAATTGGAGCATTTTAGATTTTTGCCGCCCAAAAACTTGTGGGCTATAGCACAGTTGATTTTCAATAAAATTGAATTTTCTAAGAAATGTATAGAAATAATCGAGCAATCAAAATGAAAATCGTCACAGCAATTACAGGTCCCGAAACCTATTGATAGAGGTATCAACCATCGTAATTTGAGCATTTTAGATTTTTGCCGCCCAAAAACTTGTGGGCTATAGCACAGTTGATTTTCAATAAAATTGAATTTTCTAAGAAATATTTAGAAATAATCGAGCAATCAAAATGAAAATCGTCACAGCAATTACAGGTCCCGAAACCTATTGATAGAGGTATCAACCATCGTAACGGGCCATTTTAGATTTTTGCGGCCCAAAAACTTGTGGGCTATAGCACAGTTGATTTTCAATAAAATTGAATTTTCTAAGAAATGTTTAGAAATAATCGAGCAATCAAAATGAAAATTGTCACAGCAATTACAGGTCCCGAAACCTGTTGATAGAGGTATCAACCATCGTAATCGGAGCATTTTAGATTTTTGCCGCCCAAAAACTTGTGGGCTATAGCACAGTTGATTTTCAATAAAATTGAATTTTCTAAGAAATGTTTAGAAATAATCGAGTAATCAAAATGAAAATCGTCACAGCAATTACAGGTCCCGAAACCTATTGATAGAGGTATCAACCATCGTAATTGGAGCATTTTAGATTTTTGCCGCCCAAAAACTTGTGGGCTATAGCACAGTTGATTTTCAATAAAATTGAATTTTCTAAGAAATGTATAGAAATAATCGAGCAATCAAAATGAAAATCGTCACAGCAATTACAGGTCCCGAAACCTATTGATAGAGGTATCAACCATCGTAATCGGAGCATTTTAGATTTTTGCCGCCCAAAAACTTGTGGGCTATAGCACAGTTGATTTTCAATAAAATTGAACTTTCTAAGAAATATTTAGAAATAATCGAGCAATCAAAATGAAAATCGTCACAGCAATTACAGGTCCCGAAACCTATTGATAGAGGTATCAACCATCGTAATCGGAGCATTTTAGATTTTTGCCGCCCAAAAACTTGTGGGCTATAGCACAGTTGATTTTCAATAAAATTGAATTTTCTAAGAAATGTTTAGAAATAATCGAGCAATCAAAATGAAAATCGTCAGAGCAATTACAGGTCCCGAAACCTATTGATAGAGGTATCAACCATCGTAATCGGAGCATTTTAGATTTTTGCCGCCCAAAAACTTGTGGGCTATAGCACAGTTGATTTTCAATAAAATTGAATTTTCTAAGAAATGTTTAGAAATAATCGAGCAATCAAAATGAAAATCGTCACAGCAATTACAGGTCCCGAAACCTATTGATAGAGGTATCAACCATCGTAATTGGAGCATTTTAGATTTTTGCCGCCCAAAAACTTGTGGGCTATAGCACAGTTGATTTTCAATAAAATTGAATTTTCTAAGAAATGTTTAGAAATAATCGAGCAATCAAAATGAAAATTGTCACAGCAATTACAGGTCCCGAAACCTGTTGATAGAGGTATCAACCATCGTAATCGGAGCATTTTAGATTTTTGCCGCCCAAAAACTTGTGGGCTATAACACAGTTGATTTTCAATAAAATTGAATTTTCTAAGAAATGTTTAGAAATAATCGAGCAATCAAAATGAAAATCGTCACAGCAATTACAGGTCCCGAAACCTATTGATAGAGGTATCAACCATCGTAATCGGACCATTTTAGATTTTTGCCGCCTAAAAACTTGTGGGCTATAGCACAGTTGATTTTCAATAAAATTGAATTTTCTAAGAAATATTTAGAAATAATCGAGCAATCAAAATGAAAATCGTCACAGCAATTACAGGTCCCGAAACCTATTGATAGAGGTATCAACCATCGTAACGGGCCATTTTAGATTTTTGCCGCCCAAAAACTTGTGGGCTATAGCACAGTTGATTTTCAATAAAATTGAATTTTCTAAGAAATGTTTAGAAATAATCGAGCAATCAAAATGAAAATTGTCACAGCAATTACAGGTCCCGAAACCTATTGATAGAGGTATCAACCATCGTAATCGGAGCATTTTAGATTTTTGCCGCCCAAAAACTTGTGGGCTATAGCACAGTTGATTTTTAATAAAATTGAATTTTCTAAGAAATGTTTAGAAATAATCGAGCAATCAAAATGAAAATCGTCACAGCAATTACAGGTCCCGAAACCTATTGATAGAGGTATCAACCATCGTAATCGGACCATTTTAGATTTTTGCCGCCCAAAAACTTGTGGGCTATAGCACAGTTGATTTTCAATAAAATTGAATTTTCTAAGAAATGTTTAGAAATAATCGAGCAATCAAAATGAAAATCGTCAGAGCAATTACAGGTCCCGAAACCTATTGATAGAGGTATCAACCATCGTAATCGGAGCATTTTAGATTTTTGCCGCCCAAAAACTTGTGGGCTATAACACAGTTGATTTTCAATAAAATTGAATTTTCTAAGAAATGTTTAGAAATAATCGAGCAATCAAAATGAAAATCGTCACAGCAATTACAGGTCCCGAAACCTATTGATAGAGGTATCAACCATCGTAACGGGCCATTACAGATTTTTGCCGCCCAAAAACTTGTGGGCTATAGCACAGTTGATTTTCAATAAAATTGAATTTTCTAAGAAATGTTTAGAAATAATCGAGCAATCAAAATAAAAATTGTCACAGCAATTACAGGTTCCGAAACCTATTGATAGAGGTATCAACCATCGTAATCGGAGCATTTTAGATTTTTGCCGTCCAAAAACTTGTGGGCTATATATAGCACAGTTGATTTTCAATAAAATTGAATTTTCTAAGAAATGTATAGAAATAATCGAGCAATCAAAATGAAAATCGTCACAGCAATTACAGGTCCCGAAACCTATTGATAGAGGTATCAACCATCGTAATCGGAGCATTTTAGATTTTTGCCGCCCAAAAACTTGTGGGCTATAGCACAGTTGATTTTCAATAAAATTGAATTTTCTAAGAAATGTTTAGAAATAATCGAGCAATCAAAATGAAAATCGTCAGAGCAATTACAGGTCCCGAAACCTATTGATAGAGGTATCAACCATCGTAATCTGAGCATTTTAGATTTTTGCCGCCCAAAAACTTGTGGGCTATAGCACAGTTGATTTTCAATAAAATTGAATTTTCTAAGAAATGTTTAGAAATAATCGAGCAATCAAAATGAAAATCGTCACAGCAATTACAGGTTCCGAAACCTATTGATAGAGGTATCAACCATCGTAATCGGAGCATTTTAGATTTTTGCCGCCCAAAAACTTGTGGGCTATAGCACAGTTGATTTTCAATAAAATTGAATTTTCTAAGAAATGTTTAGAAATAATCGAGCAATCAGAATGAAAATTGTCACAGCAATTACAGGTCCCGAAACCTATTGATAGAGGTATCAACCATCGTAATCGGAGCATTTTAGATTTTTGCCGCCCAAAAACTTGTGGGCTATAGCACAGTTGATTTTCAATAAAATTGAATTTTCTAAGAAATGTTTAGAAATACTCGAGCAATCAAAATGAAAATCGTCACAGCAATTACAGGTCCCGAAACCTATTGATAGAGGTATCAACCATCGTAATCGGAGCATTTTAGATTTTTGCCGCCCAAAAACTTGTGGGCTATAGCACAGTTGATTTTCAATAAAATTGAATTTTCTAAGAAATATTAAGAAATAATCGAGCAATCAAAATGAAAATCATCACAGCAATTACAGGTCCCGAAACCTATTGATAGAGGTATCAACCATCGTAACGGGCCATTTTAGATTTTTGCCGCCCAAAAACTTGTGGGCTATAGCACAGTTGATTTTCAATAAAATTGAATTTTCTAAGAAATGTTTAGAAATAATCGAGCAATCAAAATGAAAATTGTCACAGCAATTACAGGTCCCGAAACCTATTGATAGAGGTATCAACCATCGTAATCGGAGCATTTTAGATTTTTTCCGCCCAAAAACTTGTGGGCTATAGCACAGTTGATTTTCAATAAAATTGAATTTTCTAAGAAATGTTTAGAAATAATCGAGCAATCAAAATGAAAATCGTCACAGCAATTACAGGTCCCGAAACCTATTGATAGAGGTATCAACCATCGTAATCGGACCATTTTAGATTTTTTCCGCCCAAAAACTTGTGGGCTATAGCACAGTTGATTTTCAATAAAATTGAATTTTCTAAGAAATGTTTAGAAATAATCGGGCAATCAAAATGAAAATCGTCACAGCAATTACAGGTCCCGAAACCTATTGATAGAGGTATCAACCATCGTAATCGGACCATTTTAGATTTGTGCCGCCCAAAAACTTGTGGGCTATAGCACAGTTGATTTTCAATAAAATTGAATTTTCTAAGAAATGTTTAGAAATAATCGAGCAATCAAAATGAAAATCGTCACAGCAATTACAGGTACCGAAACCTATTGATAGAGGTATCAACCATCGTAATCGGACCATTTTAGATTTTTACCGCCCAAAAACTTGTGGGCTATAGCACAGTTGATTTTCAATAAAATTGAATTTTCTAAGAAATGTTTAGAAATAATCGAGCAATCAAAATGAAAATCGTCACAGCAATTACAGGTACCGAAACCTATTGATAGAGGTATCAACCATCGTAATCGGACCATTTTAGATTTTTACCGCCCAAAAACTTGTGGGCTATAGCACAGTTGATTTTCAATAAAATTGAATTTTCTAAGAAATGTTTAGAAATAATCGAGCAATCAAAATGAAAATTGTCACAGCAATTACAGGTCCCGAAACCTATTGATAGAGGTATCAACCATCGTAATCAGAGCATTTTAGATTTTTGCCGCCCAAAAACTTGTGGGCTATAGCACAGTTGATTTTCAATAAAATTGAATTTTCTAAGAAATGTTTAGAAATAATCGAGCAATCAAAATGAAAATTGTCACAGCAATTGCAGGTTCCGAAACCTATTGATAGAGGTATCAACCATCGTAATCGGACCATTTTAGATTTTTACCGCCCAAAAACTTGTGGGCTATAGCACAGTTGATTTTCAATAAAATTGAATTTTCTAAGAAATGTTAAGAAATAATCGAGCAATCAAAATGAAAATTGTCACAGCAATTACAGGTCCCGAAACCTATTGATAGAGGTATCAACCATCGTAATCAGAGCATTTTAGATTTTTGCCGCCCAAAAACTTGTGGGCTATAGCACAGTTGATTTTCAATAAAATTGAATTTTCTAAGAAATGTTTAGAAATAATCGAGCAATCAAAATGAAAATCGTCCCAGCAATTACAGATCCCGAAACCTATTGATAGAGGTATCAACCATCGTAATCGGGCTATTTTAGATTTTTGCCGCCCAAAAACTTGTGGGCTATAGCACAGTTGATTTTCAATAAAATTGAATTTTCTAAGAAATGTTTAGAAATAATTGAGCAATCAAAATGAAAATTGTCACAGCAATTGCAGGTCCCGAAACCTATTGATAGAGGTATCAACCATCGTAATCGGACCATTTTAGATTTTTACCGCCCAAAAACTTGTGGGCTATAGCACAGTTGATTTTCAATAAAATTGAATTTTCTAAGAAATGTTTAGAAATAATCGAGCAATCAAAATAAAAATTGTCACAGCAATTACAGGTTCCGAAACCTATTGATAGAGGTATCAACCATCGTAATCGGACCATTTCAGATTTTTGCCGCCCAAAAACTTGTGGGCTATATCACAGTTGATTTTCAATAAAATTGAATTTTCTAAGAAATGTTTAGAAATAATCGAGCAATCAAAATGAAAATCGTCACAGCAATTACAGGTTCCGAAACCTATTGATAGGGGTATCAACCATCGTAATCGGACCATTTCAGATTTTTGCCGCCCAAAAACTTGTGGGCTATAGCACAGTTGATTTTCAATAAAATTGAATTTTCTAAGAAATGTTTAGAAATAATCGAGCAATCAAAATGAAAATTGTCACAGCAATTACAGGTCCCGAAACCTATTGATAGAGGTATCAACCATCGTAATCAGAGCATTTTAGATTTTTGCCGCCCAAAAACTTGTGGGCTATAGCACAGTTGATTTTCAATAAAATTGAATTTTCTAAGAAATGTTTAGAAATAATCGAGCAATCAAAATGAAAATTGTCAATGCAATTACAGATCCCGAAACCTATTGATAGAGGTATCAACCATCGTAATCGGACCATTTTAAATTTTTGCCGCCCAAAAACTTGTGGGCTATAGCACAGTTGATTTTCAATAAAATTGAATTTTCTAAGAAATGTTTAGAAATAATCGAGCAATCAAAATGAAAATCGTCACAGCAATTACAGGTCCCGAAACCTATTGATAGAGGTATCAACCATCGTAATCGGAGCATTTTAGATTTTTGCCGCCCAAAAACTTGTGGGCTATAGCACAGTTGATTTTCAATAAAATTGAATTTTCTAAGAAATGTTTAGAAATAATCGAGCAATCAAAATGAAAATCGTCACAGCAATTACAGGTCCCGAAACCTATTGATAGAGGTATCAACCATCGTAATCGGAGCATTTTAGATTTTTGCCGCCCAAAAACTTGTGGGCTATAGCACAGTTGATTTTCAATAAAATTGAATTTTCTAAGAAATGTTTAGAAATAATCGAGCAATCAAAATGAAAATCGTCACAGCAATTACAGATCCCGAAACCTATTGATAGAGGTATCAACCATCGTAATCGGGCTATTTTAGATTTTTGCCGCCCAAAAACTTGTGGGCTATAGCACAGTTGATTTTCAATAAAATTGAATTTTCTAAGAAATGTTTAGAAATAATCGAGCAATCAAAATGAAAATTGTCACAGCAATTACAGGTCCCGAAACCTATTGATAGAGGTATCAACCATCGTAATCGGAGCATTTTAGATTTTTGCCGCCCAAAAACTTGTGGGCTATAGCACAGTTGATTTTCAATAAAATTGAATTTTCTAAGAAATGTTTAGAAATAATCGAGCAATCAAAATGAAAATTGTCACAGCAATTACAGGTCCCGAAACCTATTGATAGAGGTATCAACCATCGTAATCGGAGCATTTTAGATTTTTGCCGCCCAAAAACTTGTGGGCTATAGCACAGTTGATTTTCAATAAAATTGAATTTTCTAAGAAATGTTTAGAAATAATCGAGCAATCAAAATGAAAATCGTCACAGCAATTACAGGTCCCGAAACCTATTGATAGAGGTATCAACCATCGTAATCGGAGCATTTTAGATTTTTGCCGCCCAAAAACTTGTGGGCTATAGCACAGTTGATTTTCAATAAAATTGAATTTTCTAAGAAATGTTTAGAAATAATCGAGCAATCAAAATGAAAATCGTCACAGCAATTACAGGTCCCGAAACCTATTGATAGAGGTATCAACCATCGTAATCGGAGCATTTTAGATTTTTGCCGCCCAAAAACTTGTGGGCTATAGCACAGTTGATTTTCAATAAAATTGAATTTTCTAAGAAATGTTTAGAAATAATCGAGCAATCAAAATGAAAATCGTCCCAGCAATTACAGATCCCGAAACCTATTGATAGAGGTATCAACCATCGTAATCGGGCTATTTTAGATTTTTGCCGCCCAAAAACTTGTGGGCTATAGCACAGTTGATTTTCAATAAAATTGAATTTTCTAAGAAATGTTTAGAAATAATCGAGCAATCAAAATGAAAATTGTCACAGCAATTACAGGTTCCGAAACCTATTGATAGAGGTATCAACCATCGTAATCGGAGCATTTTAGATTTTTGCCGCCCAAAAACTTGTGGGCTATAGCACAGTTGATTTTCAATAAAATTGAATTTTCTAAGAAATGTTTAGAAATAATCGAGCAATCAAAATGAAAATTGTCACAGCAATTACAGGTCCCGAAACCTATTGATAGAGGTATCAACCATCGTAATCGGAGCATTTTAGATTTTTGCCGCCCAAAAACTTGTGGGCTATAGCACAGTTGATTTTCAATAAAATTGAATTTTCTAAGAAATGTTTAGAAATAATCGAGCAATCAAAATGAAAATTGTCACAGCAATTACAGGTCCCGAAACCTATTGATAGAGGTATCAACCATCGTAATCGGAGCATTTTAGATTTTTGCCGTCCAAAAACTTGTGGGCTATAGCACAGTTGATTTTCAATAAAATTGAATTTTCTAAGAAATGTTTAGAAATAATCGAGCAATCAAAATAAAAATCGTCACAGCAATTACAGGTTCCGAAACCTATTGATAGAGGTATCAACCATCGTAATCGGACCATTTCAGATTTTTGCCGCCCAAAAACTTGTGGGCTATAGCACAGTTGATTTTCAATAAAATTGAATTTTCTAAGAAATGTTTAGAAATAATCGAGCAATCAAAATGAAAATTGTCACAGCAATTACAGGTTCCGAAACCTATTGATAGAGGTATCAACCATCGTAATCGGGCTATTTTAGATTTTTGCCGCCCAAAAACTTGTGGGCTATAAGTGATAAGCACAGTTGATTTTCAATAAAATTGAATTTTCTAAGAAATGTTTAGAAATAATCGAGCAATCAAAATGAAAATTGTCACAGCAATTACAGGTCCCGAAACCTATTGATAGAGGTATCAACCATCGTAATCGGAGCATTTTAGATTTTTGCCGCCCAAAAACTTGTGGGCTATAGCACAGTTGATTTTCAATAAAATTGAATTTTCTAAGAAATGTTTAGAAATAATCGAGCAATCAAAATGAAAATCGTCACAGCAATTACAGGTCCCGAAACCTATTGATAGAGGTATCAACCATCGTAATCGGAGCATTTTAGATTTTTGCCGTCCAAAAACTTGTGGGCTATAGCACAGTTGATTTTCAATAAAATTGAATTTTCTAAGAAATGTTTAGAAATAATCGAGCAATCAAAATGAAAATTGTCACAGCAATTACAGGTTCCGAAACCTATTGATAGAGGTATCAACCATCGTAATCGGACCATTTCAGATTTTTGCCGCCCAAAAACTTGTGGGCTATAGCACAGTTGATTTTCAATAAAATTGAATTTTCTAAGAAATGTTTAGAAATAATCGAGCAATCAAAATAAAAATCGTCACAGCAATTACAGGTTCCGAAACCTATTGATAGAGGTATCAACCATCGTAATCGGACCATTTCAGATTTTTGCCGCCCAAAAACTTGTGGGCACAGTTGATTTTCAATAAAATTGAATTTTCTAAGAAATGTTTAGAAATAATCGAGCAATCAAAATAAAAATTGTCACAGCAATTACAGGTCCCGAAACCTATTGATAGAGGTATCAACCATCGTAATCAGAGCATTTTAGATTTTTGCCGCCCAAAAACTTGTGGGCTATAGCACAGTTGATTTTCAATAAAATTGAATTTTCTAAGAAATGTTTAGAAATAATCGAGCAATCAAAATAAAAATCGTCCCAGCAATTACAGATCCCGAAACCTATTGATAGAGGTATCAACCATCGTAATCGGGCTATTTTAGATTTTTGCCGCCCAAAAACTTGTGGGCTATAGCACAGTTGATTTTCAATAAAATTGAATTTTCTAAGAAATGTTTAGAAATAATCGAGCAATCAAAATGAAAATTGTCAATGCAATTACAGATCCCGAAACCTATTGATAGAGGTATCAACCATCGTAATCGGAGCATTTTAGATTTTTGCCGCCCAAAAACTTGTGGGCTATAGCACAGTTGATTTTCAATAAAATTGAATTTTCTAAGAAATGTTTAGAAATAATCGAGCAATCAAAATGAAAATCGTCACAGCAATTACAGGTCCCGAAACCTATTGATAGAGGTATCAACCATCGTAATCGGAGCATTTTAGATTTTTGCCGCCCAAAAACTTGTGGGCTATAGCACAGTTGATTTTCAATAAAATTGAATTTTCTAAGAAATGTTTAGAAATAATCGAGCAATCAAAATGAAAATCGTCCCAGCAATTACAGATCCCGAAACCTATTGATAGAGGTATCAACCATCGTAATCGGAGCATTTTAGATTTTTGCCGTCCAAAAACTTGTGGGCTATAGCACAGTTGATTTTCAATAAAATTGAATTTTCTAAGAAATGTTTAGAAATAATCGAGCAATCAAAATGAAAATTGTCACAGCAATTACAGGTTCCGAAACCTATTGATAGAGGTATCAACCATCGTAATCGGACCATTTCAGATTTTTGCCGCCCAAAAACTTGTGGGCTATAGCACAGTTGATTTTCAATAAAATTGAATTTTCTAAGAAATGTTTAGAAATAATCGAGCAATCAAAATAAAAATCGTCACAGCAATTACAGGTTCCGAAACCTATTGATAGAGGTATCAACCATCGTAATCGGACCATTTCAGATTTTTGCCGCCCAAAAACTTGTGGGCACAGTTGATTTTCAATAAAATTGAATTTTCTAAGAAATGTTTAGAAATAATCGAGCAATCAAAATAAAAATTGTCACAGCAATTACAGGTCCCGAAACCTATTGATAGAGGTATCAACCATCGTAATCAGAGCATTTTAGATTTTTGCCGCCCAAAAACTTGTGGGCTATAGCACAGTTGATTTTCAATAAAATTGAATTTTCTAAGAAATGTTTAGAAATAATCGAGCAATCAAAATAAAAATCGTCCCAGCAATTACAGATCCCGAAACCTATTGATAGAGGTATCAACCATCGTAATCGGGCTATTTTAGATTTTTGCCGCCCAAAAACTTGTGGGCTATAGCACAGTTGATTTTCAATAAAATTGAATTTTCTAAGAAATGTTTAGAAATAATCGAGCAATCAAAATGAAAATTGTCAATGGAATTACAGATCCCGAAACCTATTGATAGAGGTATCAACCATCGTAATCGGAGCATTTTAGATTTTTGCCGCCCAAAAACTTGTGGGCTATAGCACAGTTGATTTTCAATAAAATTGAATTTTCTAAGAAATGTTTAGAAATAATCGAGCAATCAAAATGAAAATCGTCACAGCAATTACAGGTCCCGAAACCTATTGATAGAGGTATCAACCATCGTAATCGGAGCATTTTAGATTTTTGCCGCCCAAAAACTTGTGGGCTATAGCACAGTTGATTTTCAATAAAATTGAATTTTCTAAGAAATGTTTAGAAATAATCGAGCAATCAAAATGAAAATCGTCCCAGCAATTACAGATCCCGAAACCTATTGATAGAGGTATCAACCATCGTAATCGGGCTATTTTAGATTTTTGCCGCCCAAAAACTTGTGGGCTATAGCACAGTTGATTTTCAATAAAATTGAATTTTCTAAGAAATGTTTAGAAATAATCGAGCAATCAAAATGAAAATTGTCACAGCAATTACAGGTCCCGAAACCTATTGATAGAGGTATCAACCATCGTAATCGGACCATTTCAGATTTTTGCCGCCCAAAAACTTGTGGGCTATAGCACAGTTGATTTTCAATAAAATTGAATTTTCTAAGAAATGTTTAGAAATAATCGAGCAATCAAAATAAAAATCGTCACGGCAATTACAGGTTCCGAAACCTATTGATAGAGGTATCAACCATCGTAATCGGACCATTTCAGATTTTTGCCGCCCAAAAACTTGTGGGCTATAGCACAGTTGATTTTCAATAAAATTGAATTTTCTAAGAAATGTTTAGAAATAATCGAGCAATCAAAATGAAAATTGTCACAGCAATTACAGGTTCCGAAACCTATTGATAGAGGTATCAACCATCGTAATCGGAGCATTTTAGATTTTTGCCGCCCAAAAACTTGTGGGCTATAGCACAGTTGATTTTCAATAAAATTGAATTTTCTAAGAAATGTTTAGAAATAATCGAGCAATCAAAATGAAAATTGTCACAGCAATTACAGGTCCCGAAACCTATTGATAGAGGTATCAACCATCGTAATCGGAGCATTTTAGATTTTTGCCGCCCAAAAACTTGTGGGCTATAGCACAGTTGATTTTCAATAAAATTGAATTTTCTAAGAAATGTTTAGAAATAATCGAGCAATCAAAATGAAAATTGTCACAGCAATTACAGGTCCCGAAACCTATTGATAGAGGTATCAACCATCGTAATCGGAGCATTTTAGATTTTTGCCGTCCAAAAACTTGTGGGCTATAGCACAGTTGATTTTCAATAAAATTGAATTTTCTAAGAAATGTTTAGAAATAATCGAGCAATCAAAATAAAAATCGTCACAGCAATTACAGGTTCCGAAACCTATTGATAGAGGTATCAACCATCGTAATCGGACCATTTCAGATTTTTGCCGCCCAAAAACTTGTGGGCTATAGCACAGTTGATTTTCAATAAAATTGAATTTTCTAAGAAATGTTTAGAAATAATCGAGCAATCAAAATGAAAATTGTCACAGCAATTACAGGTTCCGAAACCTATTGATAGAGGTATCAACCATCGTAATCGGGCTATTTTAGATTTTTGCCGCCCAAAAACTTGTGGGCTATAAGTGATAAGCACAGTTGATTTTCAATAAAATTGAATTTTCTAAGAAATGTTTAGAAATAATCGAGCAATCAAAATGAAAATTGTCACAGCAATTACAGGTCCCGAAACCTATTGATAGAGGTATCAACAATCGTAATCGGAGCATTTTAGATTTTTGCCGCCCAAAAACTTGTGGGCTATAGCACAGTTGATTTTCAATAAAATTGAATTTTCTAAGAAATGTTTAGAAATAATCGAGCAATCAAAATGAAAATCGTCACAGCAATTACAGGTCCCGAAACCTATTGATAGAGGTATCAACCATCGTAATCGGAGCATTTTAGATTTTTGCCGTCCAAAAACTTGTGGGCTATAGCACAGTTGATTTTCAATAAAATTGAATTTTCTAAGAAATGTTTAGAAATAATCGAGCAATCAAAATAAAAATCGTCACAGCAATTACAGGTTCCGAAACCTATTGATAGAGGTATCAACCATCGTAATCGGACCATTTCAGATTTTTGCCGCCCAAAAACTTGTGGGCACAGTTGATTTTCAATAAAATTGAATTTTCTAAGAAATGTTTAGAAATAATCGAGCAATCAAAATAAAAATTGTCACAGCAATTACAGGTCCCGAAACCTATTGATAGAGGTATCAACCATCGTAATCAGAGCATTTTAGATTTTTGCCGCCCAAAAACTTGTGGGCTATAGCACAGTTGATTTTCAATAAAATTGAATTTTCTAAGAAATGTTTAGAAATAATCGAGCAATCAAAATAAAAATCGTCCCAGCAATTACAGATCCCGAAACCTATTGATAGAGGTATCAACCATCGTAATCGGGCTATTTTAGATTTTTGCCGCCCAAAAACTTGTGGGCTATAGCACAGTTGATTTTCAATAAAATTGAATTTTCTAAGAAATGTTTAGAAATAATCGAGCAATCAAAATGAAAATTGTCAATGCAATTACAGATCCCGAAACCTATTGATAGAGGTATCAACCATCGTAATCGGAGCATTTTAGATTTTTGCCGCCCAAAAACTTGTGGGCTATAGCACAGTTGATTTTCAATAAAATTGAATTTTCTAAGAAATGTTTAGAAATAATCGAGCAATCAAAATGAAAATCGTCCCAGCAATTACAGATCCCGAAACCTATTGATAGAGGTATCAACCATCGTAATCGGGCTATTTTAGATTTTTGCCGCCCAAAAACTTGTGGGCTATAGCACAGTTGATTTTCAATAAAATTGAATTTTCTAAGAAATGTATAGAAATAATCGAGCAATCAAAAGTAAAATCGTCACAGCAATTACAGGTCCCGAAACCTATTGATAGAGGTATCAACCATCGTAATCGGAGCATTTTAGATTTTTGCCGCCCAAAAACTTGTGGGCTATAGCACAGTTGATTTTCAATAAAATTGAATTTTCTAAGAAATGTTTAGAAATACTCGAGCAATCAAAATGAAAATCGTCACAGCAATTACAGGTCCCGAAACCTATTGATAGAGGTGTCAACCATCGTAATTGGAGCATTTTAGATTTTTGCCGCCCAAAAACTTGTGGGCTATAGCACAGTTGATTTTCAATAAAATTGAATTTACTAAGAAATATTTAGAAATAATCGAGCAATCAAAATGAAAATCGTCACAGCAATTACAGGTCCCGAAACCTATTGATAGAGGTATCAACCATCGTAACGGGCCATTTTAGATTTTTGCCGCCCAAAAACTTGTGGGCTATAGCACAGTTGATTTTCAATAAAATTGAATTTTCTAAGAAATGTTTAGAAATAATCGAGCAATCAAAATGAAAATTGTCACAGCAATTACAGGTCCCGAAACCTATTGATAGAGGTATCAACAATCGTAATCGGACCATTTTAGATTTGTGCCGCATAAAAACTTGTGGGCTATAGCACAGTTGATTTTCAATAAAATTGAATTTTCTAAGAAATGTTTAGAAATAATCAAGCAATCAAAATGAAAATCGTCACAGCAATTACAGGTACCGAAACCTATTGATAGAGGTATCAACCATCGTAATCGGACCATTTTAGATTTTTGCCGCCCAAAAACTTGTGGGCTATAGCACAGTTGATTTTCAATAAAATTGAATTTTCTAAGAAATGTTTAGAAATAATCGAGCAATCAAAATGAAAATTGTCACAGCAATTACAGGTCCCGAAACCTATTGATAGAGGTATCAACCATCGTAATCAGAGCATTTTAGATTTTTGCCGCCCAAAAACTTGTGGGCTATAGCTCAGTTGATTTTCAATAAAATTAAATTTTCTAAGAAATGTTTAGAAATAATCGAGCAATCAAAATAAAAATCGTCACAGCAATTACAGGTTCCGAAACCTATTGATAGAGGTATCAACCATCGTAATCGGACCATTTCAGATTTTTGCCGCCCAAAAACTTGTGGGCTATAGCACAGTTGATTTTCAATAAAATTGAATTTTCTAAGAAATGTTTAGAAATAATCGAGCAATCAAAATGAAAATTGTCACAGCAATTACAGGTCCCGAAACCTATTGATAGAGGTATCAACCATCGTAATCAGAGCATTTTAGATTTTTGCCGCCCAAAAACTTGTGGGCTATAGCACAGTTGATTTTCAATAAAATTGAATTTTCTAAGAAATGTTTAGAAATAATCGAGCAATCAAAATGAAAATCGTCCCAGCAATTACAGATCCCGAAACCTATTGATAGAGGTATCAATCATCGTAATCGGGCTATTTTAGATTTTTGCCGCCCAAAAACTTGTGGGCTATAGCACAGTTGATTTTCAATAAAATTGAATTTTCTAAGAAATGTTTAGAAATAATCGAGCAATCAAAATGAAAATCGTCACAGCAATTACAGGTCCCGAAACCTATTGATAGAGGTATCAACCATCGTAATCGGAGCATTTTAGATTTTTGCCGCCCAAAAACATGTGGGCTATAGCACAGTTGATTTTCAATAAAATTGAATTTTCTAAGAAATGTTTAGAAATAATCGAGCAATCAAAATGAAAATCGTCACAGCAATTACAGGTCCCGAAACCTATTGATAGAGGTATCAACCATCGTAATCGGAGCATTTTAGATTTTTGCCGCCTAAAAACTTGTGGGCTATAGCACAGTTGATTTTCAATAAAATTGAATTTTCTAAGAAATGTTTAGAAATAATCGAGCAATCAAAATGAAAATCGTCACAGCAATTACAGGTCCCGAAACCTATTGATAGAGGTATCAACCATCGTAATCGGACCATTTTAGATTTTTGCCGCCCAAAAACTTGTGGGCTATAGCACAGTTGATTTTCAATAAAATTGAATTTTCTAAGAAATGTTTAGAAATAATCGAGCAATCAAAATGAAAATTGTCACAGCAATTACAGGTTCCGAAACCTATTGATAGAGGTATCAACCATCGTAATCGGACCATTTCAGATTTTTGCCGCCCAAAAACTTGTGGGCTATAGCACAGTTGATTTTCAATAAAATTGAATTTTCTAAGAAATGTTTAGAAATAATCGAGCAATCAAAATAAAAATCGTCACAGCAATTACAGGTTCCGAAACCTATTGATAGAGGTATCAACCATCGTAATCGGACCATTTCAGATTTTTGCCGCCCAAAAACTTGTGGGCACAGTTGATTTTCAATAAAATTGAATTTTCTAAGAAATGTTTAGAAATAATCGAGCAATCAAAATAAAAATTGTCACAGCAATTACAGGTCCCGAAACCTATTGATAGAGGTATCAACCATCGTAATCAGAGCATTTTAGATTTTTGCCGCCCAAAAACTTGTGGGCTATAGCACAGTTGATTTTCAATAAAATTGAATTTTCTAAGAAATGTTTAGAAATAATCGAGCAATCAAAATAAAAATCGTCCCAGCAATTACAGATCCCGAAACCTATTGATAGAGGTATCAACCATCGTAATCGGGCTATTTTAGATTTTTGCCGCCCAAAAACTTGTGGGCTATAGCACAGTTGATTTTCAATAAAATTGAATTTTCTAAGAAATGTTTAGAAATAATCGAGCAATCAAAATGAAAATTGTCAATGCAATTACAGATCCCGAAACCTATTGATAGAGGTATCAACCATCGTAATCGGAGCATTTTAGATTTTTGCCGCCCAAAAACTTGTGGGCTATAGCACAGTTGATTTTCAATAAAATTGAATTTTCTAAGAAATGTTTAGAAATAATCGAGCAATCAAAATGAAAATCGTCCCAGCAATTACAGATCCCGAAACCTATTGATAGAGGTATCAACCATCGTAATCGGGCTATTTTAGATTTTTGCCGCCCAAAAACTTGTGGGCTATAGCACAGTTGATTTTCAATAAAATTGAATTTTCTAAGAAATGTATAGAAATAATCGAGCAATCAAAAGTAAAATCGTCACAGCAATTACAGGTCCCGAAACCTATTGATAGAGGTATCAACCATCGTAATCGGAGCATTTTAGATTTTTGCCGCCCAAAAACTTGTGGGCTATAGCACAGTTGATTTTCAATAAAATTGAATTTTCTAAGAAATGTTTAGAAATACTCGAGCAATCAAAATGAAAATCGTCACAGCAATTACAGGTCCCGAAACCTATTGATAGAGGTGTCAACCATCGTAATTGGAGCATTTTAGATTTTTGCCGCCCAAAAACTTGTGGGCTATAGCACAGTTGATTTTCAATAAAATTGAATTTACTAAGAAATATTTAGAAATAATCGAGCAATCAAAATGAAAATCGTCACAGCAATTACAGGTCCCGAAACCTATTGATAGAGGTATCAACCATCGTAACGGGCCATTTTAGATTTTTGCCGCCCAAAAACTTGTGGGCTATAGCACAGTTGATTTTCAATAAAATTGAATTTTCTAAGAAATGTTTAGAAATAATCGAGCAATCAAAATGAAAATTGTCACAGCAATTACAGGTCCCGAAACCTATTGATAGAGGTATCAACAATCGTAATCGGACCATTTTAGATTTGTGCCGCATAAAAACTTGTGGGCTATAGCACAGTTGATTTTCAATAAAATTGAATTTTCTAAGAAATGTTTAGAAATAATCAAGCAATCAAAATGAAAATCGTCACAGCAATTACAGGTACCGAAACCTATTGATAGAGGTATCAACCATCGTAATCGGACCATTTTAGATTTTTGCCGCCCAAAAACTTGTGGGCTATAGCACAGTTGATTTTCAATAAAATTGAATTTTCTAAGAAATGTTTAGAAATAATCGAGCAATCAAAATGAAAATTGTCACAGCAATTACAGGTCCCGAAACCTATTGATAGAGGTATCAACCATCGTAATCAGAGCATTTTAGATTTTTGCCGCCCAAAAACTTGTGGGCTATAGCTCAGTTGATTTTCAATAAAATTAAATTTTCTAAGAAATGTTTAGAAATAATCGAGCAATCAAAATAAAAATCGTCACAGCAATTACAGGTTCCGAAACCTATTGATAGAGGTATCAACCATCGTAATCGGACCATTTCAGATTTTTGCCGCCCAAAAACTTGTGGGCTATAGCACAGTTGATTTTCAATAAAATTGAATTTTCTAAGAAATGTTTAGAAATAATCGAGCAATCAAAATGAAAATTGTCACAGCAATTACAGGTCCCGAAACCTATTGATAGAGGTATCAACCATCGTAATCAGAGCATTTTAGATTTTTGCCGCCCAAAAACTTGTGGGCTATAGCACAGTTGATTTTCAATAAAATTGAATTTTCTAAGAAATGTTTAGAAATAATCGAGCAATCAAAATGAAAATCGTCCCAGCAATTACAGATCCCGAAACCTATTGATAGAGGTATCAATCATCGTAATCGGGCTATTTTAGATTTTTGCCGCCCAAAAACTTGTGGGCTATAGCACAGTTGATTTTCAATAAAATTGAATTTTCTAAGAAATGTTTAGAAATAATCGAGCAATCAAAATGAAAATCGTCACAGCAATTACAGGTCCCGAAACCTATTGATAGAGGTATCAACCATCGTAATCGGAGCATTTTAGATTTTTGCCGCCCAAAAACATGTGGGCTATAGCACAGTTGATTTTCAATAAAATTGAATTTTCTAAGAAATGTTTAGAAATAATCGAGCAATCAAAATGAAAATCGTCACAGCAATTACAGGTCCCGAAACCTATTGATAGAGGTATCAACCATCGTAATCGGAGCATTTTAGATTTTTGCCGCCTAAAAACTTGTGGGCTATAGCACAGTTGATTTTCAATAAAATTGAATTTTCTAAGAAATGTTTAGAAATAATCGAGCAATCAAAATGAAAATCGTCACAGCAATTACAGGTCCCGAAACCTATTGATAGAGGTATCAACCATCGTAATCGGACCATTTTAGATTTTTGCCGCCCAAAAACTTGTGGGCTATAGCACAGTTGATTTTCAATAAAATTAAATTTTCTAAGAAATGTTTAGAAATAATCGAGCAATCAAAATGAAAATCGTCACAGCAATTACAGGTCCCGAAACCTATTGATAGAGGTATCAACCATCGTAATCGGGCCATTTTAGATTTTTGCCGCCCAAAAACTTGTGGGCTATAGCACAGTTGATTTTCAATAAAATTGAATTTTCTAAGCAATGTTTAGAAATAATCGAGCAATCAAAATGAAAATCGTCACAGCAATTACAGGTCCCGAAACCTATTGATAGAGGTATCAACCATCGTAATCGGAGCATTTTAGATTTTTGCCGCCCAAAAACTTGTGGGCTATAGCACAGTTGATTTTCAATAAAATTGAATTTTCTAAGAAATGTTTAGAAATAATCGAGCAATCAAAATGAAAATCGTCACAGCAATTACAGGTCCCGAAACCTATTGATAGAGGTATCAACCATCGTAATCGGACCATTTTAGATTTTTGCCGCCCAAAAACTTGTGGGCTATATATAGCACAGTTGATTTTCAATAAAATTGAATTTTCTAAGAAATGTTTAGAAATAATCGAGCAATCAAAATGAAAATTGTCACAGCAATTACAGGTCCCGAAACCTATTGATAGAGGTATCAACCATCATAATCGGGCCATTTTAGATTTTTGCCGCCCAAAAACTTGTGGGCAGGAAAATTGTCACAGCAATTACAGGTCCCGAAACCTATTGATAGAGGTATCAACCATCGTAATCGGAGCATTTTAGATTTTTGCCGCCCAAAAACTTGTGGGCTATAGCACAGTTGATTTTCAATAAAATTGAATTTTCTAAGAAATGTTTAGAAATAATCGATCAATCAAAATGAAAATTGTCACAGCAATTACAGGTCCCGAAACCTATTGATAGAGGTATCAACCATCGTAATCGGGCCATTTTAGATTTTTGCCGCCCAAAAACTTGTGGGCTATAGCACAGTTGATTTTCAATAAAATTGAATTTTCTAAGAAATGTTTAGAAATCATCGAGCAATCAAAATGAAAATTGTCACAGCAATTACAGATCCCGAAACCTATTGATAGAGGTATCGACCATCGTAATCGGACCATTTTAGATTTTTGCCGCCCAAAAACTTGTGGGCTATAGCACAGTTGATTTTCAATAAAATTGAATTTTCTAAGAAATGTTTAGAAATAATCGAGCAATCAAAATGAAAATTGTCACAGCAATTACAGGTCCCGAAACCTATTAATAGAGATGATCGTTATCGGACCATTTTAGATTTGTGCCGCCCAAAAACTTGTGGGCTATAGCACAGTTGATTTTCTATAAAATTGAATTTTCTAAGAAATGTTTAGAAATAATCGAGCAATCAAAATGAAAATTGTCACAGCAATTACAGGTCCCGAAACCTATTGATAGAGGTATCAACCATCGTAATCGGAGCATTTTAGATTTTTGCCGCCCAAAAACTTGTGGGCTATAGCACAGTTGATTTTCAATAAAATTGAATTTTCTAAGAAATGTTTAGAAATAATCGAGCAATCAAAATGAAAATCGTCACAGCAATTACAGCTCCCGAAACCTATTGATAGAGGTATCAACCATCGTAATCGGACCATTTTAGATTTTTGCCGCCCAAAAACTTGTGGGCTAAAGCACAGTTGATTTTCAATAAAATTGAATTTTCTAAGAAATGTTTAGAAATAATCGAGCAATCAAAATGAAAATTGTCACAGCAATTACAGGTCCCGAAACCTATTGATAGAGGTATCAACCATCATAATCGGGCCATTTTAGATTTTTGCCGCCCAAAAACTTGTGGGCTACAGCACAGTTGATTTTCAATAAAATTGAATTTTCTAAGAAATGTTTAGAAATAATCGAGCAATGAAAATGAAAATCGTCACAGCAATTACAGATCCCGAAACCTATTGATAGAGGTATCAACCATCGTAATCGGGCTATTTTAGATTTTTGCCGCCCAAAAACTTGTGGGCTAAAGCACAGTTGATTTTCAATAAAATTGAATTTTCTAAGAAATGTTTAGAAATAATCGAGCAATCAAAATGAAAATTGTCACAGCAATTACAGGTCCCGAAACCTATTGATAGAGGTATCAACCATCATAATCGGGCCATTTTAGATTTTTGCCGCCCAAAAACTTGTGGGCTACAGCACAGTTGATTTTCAATAAAATTGAATTTTCTAAGAAATGTTTAGAAATAATCGAGCAATCAAAATGAAAATCGTCACAGCAATTACAGGTCCCGAAACCTATTGATTGAGGTATCAACCATCGTAATCGGAGCATTTTAGATTTTTACCGCCCAAAAACTTGTGGGCTATAGCACAGTTGGTTTTCAATAAAATTGAATTTTCTAAGAAATGTTTAGAAATAATCGAGCAATCAAAATGAAAATCGTCACAGCAATTACAGCTCCCGAAACCTATTGATAGAGGTATCAACCATCGTAATCGGACCATTTTAGATTTTTGCCGCCCAAAAACTTGTGGGCTAAAGCACAGTTGATTTTCAATAAAATTGAATTTTCTAAGAAATGTTTAGAAATAATCGAGCAATCAAAATGAAAATTGTCACAGCAATTACAGGTCCCGAAACCTATTGATAGAGGTATCAACCATCATAATCGGGCCATTTTAGATTTTTGCCGCCCAAAAACTTGTGGGCTACAGCACAGTTGATTTTCAATAAAATTGAATTTTCTAAGAAATGTTTAGAAATAATCGAGCAATCAAAATGAAAATCGTCACAGCAATTACAGGTCCCGAAACCTATTGATTGAGGTATCAACCATCGTAATCGGAGCATTTTAGATTTTTACCGCCCAAAAACTTGTGGGCTATAGCACAGTTGGTTTTCAATAAAATTGAATTTTCTAAGAAATGTTTAGAAATAATCGAGCAATCAAAATGAAAATCGTCACAGCAATTACAGGTCCCGAAACCTATTGATAGAGGTATCAACCATCGTAATCGGACCATTTTAGATTTTTGCCGCCCAAAAACTTGTGGGTTTATAGCACAGTTGATTTTCAACAAAATTGAATTTTCTAAGAAATGTTTAGAAATAATCGAGCAATGAAAATGAAAATTGTCACAGCAATTACAGGTCCCGAAACCTATTAATAGAGGTATCAACCATCATAATCGGGCCATTTTAGATTTTTGGCGCCCAAAAACTTGTGGGCTATAGCACAGTTGATTTTCAATAAAATTGAATTTTCTAAGAAATGTTTAGAAATAATCGAGCAATCAAAATGAAAATTGTCACAGCAATTGCAGGTCCCGAAACCTATTGATAGAGGTATCAACCATCGTAATCGGAGCATTTTAGATTTTTGCCGCCCAAAAACTTGTGGGCTATAGCACAGTTGATTTTCAATAAAATTGAATTTTCTAAGAAATGTTTAGAAATAATCGATCTATCAAAATGAAAATTGTCACAGCAATTACAGGTCCCGAAACCTATTGATAGAGGTATCAACCATCGTAATCGGACCATTTTAGATTTTTGCCGCCCAAAAACTTGTGGGCTATAGCACAGTTGATTTTCAATAAAATTGAATTTTCTAAGAAATGTTTAGAAATCATCGAGCAATCAAAATGAAAATTGTCACAGCAATTACAGATCCCGAAACCTATTGATAGAGGTATCGACCATCGTAATCGGACCATTTTAGATTTTTGCCGCCCAAAAACTTGTGGGCTATAGCACAGTTGATTTTCAATAAAATTGAATTTTCTAAGAAATGTTTAGAAATAATCGAGCAATAAAAATAAAAATTGTCACAGCAATTACAGGTCCCGAAACCTATTGATAGAGGTATCAACCATCGTAATCGGGCCATTTTAGATTTTTGCCGCCCAAAAACTTGTGGGCTATAGCACAGTTGATTTTCAATAAAATTGAATTTTCTAAGAAATGTTTAGAAATCATCGAGCAATCAAAATGAAAATTGTCACAGCAATTACAGATCCCGAAACCTATTGATAGAGGTATCGACCATCGTAATCGGACCATTTTAGATTTTTGCCGCCCAAAAACTTGTGGGCTATAGCACAGTTGATTTTCAATAAAATTGAATTTTCTAAGAAATGTTTAGAAATAATCGAGCAATCAAAATGAAAATTGTCACAGCAATTACAGGTTCCGAAACCTATTGATAGAGATGATCGTTATCGGACCATTTTAGATTTGTGCCGCCCAAAAACTTGTGGGCTATAGCACAGTTGATTTTCAATAAAATTGAATTTTCTAAGAAATGTTTAGAAATAATCGATCAATCAAAATGAAAATTGTCACAGCAATTACAGGTCCCGAAACCTATTGATAGAGGTATCAAGCATCGTAATCGGACCATTTTAGATTTTTGCCGCCCAAAAACTTGTGGGCTATAGCACAGTTGATTTTCAATAAAATTGAATTTTCTAAGAAATGTTTAGAAATCATCGAGCAATCAAAATGAAAATTGTCACAGCAATTACAGGTCTCGAAACCTATTGATAGAGGTATCGACCATCGTAATCGGAGCATTTTAGATTTTTGCCGCCCAAAAACTTGTGGGCTATAGCACAGTTGATTTTCAATAAAATTGAATTTTCTAAGAAATGTTTAGAAATAATCGAGCAATCAAAATGAAAATTGTCACAGCAATTACAGGTCCCGAAACCTATTGATAGAGGTATCAACCATCGTAATCGGGCCATTTTAGATTTTTGCCGCCCAAAAACTTGTGGGCTATAGCACAGTTGATTTTCAATAAAATTGAATTTTCTAAGAAATGTTTAGAAATCATCGAGCAATCAAAATGAAAATTGTCACAGCAATTACAGATCCCGAAACCTATTGATAGAGGTATCGACCATCGTAATCGGACCATTTTAGATTTTTGCCGCCCAAAAACTTGTGGGCTATAGCACAGTTGATTTTCAATAAAATTGAATTTTCTAAGAAATGTTTAGAAATAATCGAGCAATCAAAATGAAAATTGTCACAGCAATTACAGGTCCCGAAACCTATTGATAGAGGTATCAACCATCGTAATCGGGCCATTTTAGATTTTTGCCGCCCAAAAACTTGTGGGCTATAGCACAGTTGATTTTAAATAAAATTGAATTTTCTAAGAAATGTTTAGAAATAATCGAGCTATCAAAATGAAAATTGTCACAGCAATTACAGGTCCCGAAACCTATTGATAGAGGTATCAACCATCGTAATCGGGCCAATTTAGATTTTTGCCGCCCAAAAACTTGTGGGCTATAGCACAGTTGATTTTCAATAAAATTGAATTTTCTAAGAAATGTTTAGAAATCATCGAGCAATCAAAATGAAAATTGTCACAGCAATTACAGATCCCGAAACCTATTGATAGAGGTATCGACCATCGTAATCGGACCATTTTAGATTTTTGCCGCCCAAAAACTTGTGGGCTATAGCACAGTTGATTTTCAATAAAATTGAATTTTCTAAGAAATGTTTAGAAATAATCGAGCAATCAAAATGAAAATCGTCACAGCAATTACAGGTCCCGAAACCTATTGATAGAGGTATCAACCATCGTAATCCGGCCATTTTAGATTTTTGCCGCCCAAAAACTTGTGGGCTATAGCACAGTTGATTTTCAATAAAATTGAATTTTCTAAGAAATGTTTAGAAATCATCGAGCAATCAAAATGAAAATGTCACAGCAATTACAGATCCCGAAACCTATTGATAGAGGTATCGATCATCGTAATCGGACCATTTTAGATTTTTGCCGCCCAAAAACTTGTGGGCTATAGCACAGTTGATTTTCAATAAAATTGAATTTTCTAAGAAATGTTTAGAAATAATCGAGCAATCAAAATGAAAATTGTCACAGCAATTACAGGTCCCGAAACCTATTGATAGAGGTATCAACCATCGTAATCGGGCCATTTTAGATTTTTGCCGCCCAAAAACTTGTGGGCTATAGCACAGTTGATTTTAAATAAAATTGAATTTTCTAAGAAATGTTTAGAAATAATCGAGCAATCAAAATGAAAATTGTCACAACAATTACAGGTCCCGAAACCTATTGATAGAGGTATCAACCATCGTAATCGGGCCATTTTAGATTTTTGCCGCCCAAAAACTTGTGGGCTATAGCACAGTTGATTTTCAATAAAATTGAATTTTCTAAGAAATGTTTAGAAATAATCGAGCAATCAAAATGAAAATCGTCACAGCAATTACAGGTCCCGAAACCTATTGATAGAGGTATCAACCATCGTAATCGGGCCATTTTAGATTTTTGCCGCCCAAAAACTTGTGGGCTATAGCACAGTTGATTTTCAATAAAATTGAATTTTCTAAGAAATGTTTAGAAATCATCGAGCAATCAAAATGAAAATTGTCACAGCAATTACAGATCCCGAAACCTATTGATAGAGGTATCGATCATCGTAATCGGACCATTTTAGATTTTTGCCGCCCAAAAACTTGTGGGCTATAGCACAGTTGATTTTCAATAAAATTGAATTTTCTAAGAAATGTTTAGAAATAATCGAGCAATCAAAATGAAAATTGTCACAGCAATTACAGGTCCCGAAACCTATTGATAGAGGTATCAACCATCGTAATCGGGCCATTTTAGATTTTTGCCGCCCAAAAACTTGTGGGCTATAGCACAGTTGATTTTAAATAAAATTGAATTTTCTAAGAAATGTTTAGAAATAATCGAGCAATCAAAATGAAAATTGTCACAGCAATTACAGGTCCCGAAACCTATTGATAGAGGTATCAACCATCGTAATCGGGCCATTTTAGATTTTTGCCGCCCAAAAACTTGTGGGCTATAGCACAGTTGATTTTCAATAAAATTGAATTTTCTAAGAAATGTTTAGAAATCATCGAGCAATCAAAATGAAAATTGTCACAGCAATTACAGATCCCGAAACCTATTGATAGAGGTATCGACCATCGTAATCGGACCATTTTAGATTTTTGCCGCCCAAAAACTTGTGGGCTATAGCACAGTTGATTTTCAATAAAATTGAATTTTCTAAGAAATGTTTAGAAATAATCGAGCAA
This sequence comes from Tipula vernalis, assembly GCA_958295665.1. Classification (NCBI taxonomy): domain Eukaryota; kingdom Metazoa; phylum Arthropoda; class Insecta; order Diptera; family Tipulidae; genus Tipula; species Tipula vernalis. The sequence goes on along the minus strand of OY282558.1, from coordinate 24,603,532 downwards.
TCAAAATGAAAATCGTCACAGCAATTACAGGTCCCGAAACCTATTGATAGAGGTATCAACCATCGTAATCGGGCCATTTTAGATTTTTGCCGCCCAAAAACTTGTGGGCTATAGCACAGTTGATTTTCAATAAAATTGAATTTTCTAAGAAATGTTTAGAAATCATCGAGCAATCAAAATGAAAATTGTCACAGCAATTACAGATCCCGAAACCTATTGATAGAGGTATCGACCATCGTAATCGGACCATTTTAGATTTTTGCCGCCCAAAAACTTGTGGGCTATAGCACAGTTGATTTTCAATAAAATTGAATTTTCTAAGAAATGTTTAGAAATCATCGAGCAATCAAAATGAAAATTGTCACAGCAATTACAGATCCCGAAACCTATTGATAGAGGTATCGATCATCGTAATCGGACCATTTTAGATTTTTGCCGCCCAAAAACTTGTGGGCTATAGCACAGTTGATTTTAAATAAAATTGAATTTTCTAAGAAATGTTTAGAAATAATCGAGCAATCAAAATGAAAATTGTCACAGCAATTACAGGTCCCGAAACCTATTGATAGAGGTATCAACCATCGTAATCGGGCCATTTTAGATTTTTGCCGCCCAAAAACTTGTGGGCTATAGCACAGTTGATTTTCAATAAAATTGAATTTTCTAAGAAATGTTTAGAAATAATCGAGCAATCAAAATGAAAATTGTCACAGCAATTACAGGTCCCGAAACCTATTGATAGAGGTATCAACCATCGTAATCGGGCCATTTTAGATTTTTGCCGCCCAAAAACTTGTGGGCTATAGCACAGTTGATTTTCAATAAAATTGAATTTTCTAAGAAATGTTTAGAAATAATCGAGCAATCAAAATGAAAATTGTCACAGCAATTACAGATCCCGAAACCTATTGATAGAGGTATCGACCATCGTAATCAGACCATTTTAGATTTTTGCCGCAAAAAAACTTGTGGGCTATAGCACAGTTGATTTTCAATAAAATTGAATTTTCTAAGAAATGTTTAGAAATAATCGAGCAATCAAAATGAAAATCGTCACAGCAATTACAGGTCCCGAAACCTATTGATAGAGGTATCAACCATCGTAATCGGACCATTTTAGATTTTTGCCGCCCAAAAACTTGTGGGCTATAGCACAGTTGATTTTCAATAAAATTGAATTTTCTAAGAAATGTTTAGAAATCATCGAGCAATCAAAACGAAAATTGTCACAGCAATTACAGATCCCGAAACCTATTGATAGAGGTATCAACCATCGTAATCGGACCATTTTAGATTTTTGCCTCCCAAAAACTTGTGGGCTATAGCACAGTTGATTTTCAATAAAATTGAATTTTCTAAGAAATGTTTAGAAATCATCGAGCAATCAAAATGAAAATCGTCACAGCAATTACAGGTCCCGAAACCTATTGATAGAGGTATCAACCATCATAATCGGGCCATTTTAGATTTTTGCCGCCCAAAAACTTGTGGGCTATAGCACAGTTGATTTTCAATAAAATTGAATTTTCTAAGAAATGTTTAGAAATAATCGAGCAATCAAAATGAAAATCGTCACAGCAATTACAGGTCCCGAAACCTATTGATAGAGGTATCAACCATTGTAATCGGACCATTTTAGATTTTTGCCGCCCAAAAACTTGTGGGCTATAACACAGTTGATTTTCAATAAAATTGAATTTTCTAAGAAATGTTTAGAAATAATCGAGCAATCAAAATCAAAATTGTCACAGCAATTACAGGTCCCGAAACCTATTGATAGAGGTATCAACCATCGTAATCGGGCCATTTTAGATTTTTGCCGCCCAAAAACTTATGGGCTATAGCACAGTTGATTTTCAATAAAATTGAATTTTCTAAGAAATGTTTAGAAATAATCGAGCAATCAAAATGAAAATTGTCACAGCAATTGCAGGTCCCGAAACCTATTGATAGAGGTATCAACCATCGTAATCGGAGCATTTTAGATTTTTGCCGCCCAAAAACTTGTGGGCTATAGCACAGTTGATTTTCAATAAAATTGAATTTTCTAAGAAATGTTTAGAAATAATCGATCAATCAAAATGAAAATTGTCACAGCAATTACAGGTCCCGAAACCTATTGATAGAGGTATCAACCATCGTAATCGGGCCATTTTAGATTTTTGCCGCCCAAAAACTTGTGGGCTATAGCACAGTTGATTTTCAATAAAATTGAATTTTCTAAGAAATGTTTAGAAATCATCGAGCAATCAAAATGAAAATTGTCACAGCAATTACAGATCCCGAAACCTATTGATAGAGGTATCGACCATCGTAATCGGACCATTTTAGATTTTTGCCGCCCAAAAACTTGTGGGCTATAGCACAGTTGATTTTCAATAAAATTGAATTTTCTAAGAAATGTTTAGAAATAATCGAGCAATCAAAATGAAAATTGTCACAGCAATTACAGGTCCCGAAACCTATTAATAGAGATGATCGTTATCGGACCATTTTAGATTTGTGCCGCCCAAAAACTTGTGGGCTATAGCACAGTTGATTTTCTATAAAATTGAATTTTCTAAGAAATGTTTAGAAATAATCGAGCAATCAAAATGAAAATTGTCACAGCAATTACAGGTCCCGAAACCTATTGATAGAGGTATCAACCATCGTAATCGGAGCATTTTAGATTTTTGCCGCCCAAAAACTTGTGGGCTATAGCACAGTTGATTTTCAATAAAATTGAATTTTCTAAGAAATGTTTAGAAATAATCGAGCAATCAAAATGAAAATCGTCACAGCAATTACAGCTCCCGAAACCTATTGATAGAGGTATCAACCATCGTAATCGGACCATTTTAGATTTTTGCCGCCCAAAAACTTGTGGGCTAAAGCACAGTTGATTTTCAATAAAATTGAATTTTCTAAGAAATGTTTAGAAATAATCGAGCAATCAAAATGAAAATTGTCACAGCAATTGCAGGTCCCGAAACCTATTGATAGAGGTATCAACCATCATAATCGGGCCATTTTAGATTTTTGCCGCCCAAAAACTTGTGGGCTACAGCACAGTTGATTTTCAATAAAATTGAATTTTCTAAGAAATGTTTAGAAATAATCGAGCAATGAAAATGAAAATCGTCACAGCAATTACAGATCCCGAAACCTATTGATAGAGGTATCAACCATCGTAATCGGACCATTTTAGATTTTTGCCGCCCAAAAACTTGTGGGCTAAAGCACAGTTGATTTTCAATAAAATTGAATTTTCTAAGAAATGTTTAGAAATAATCGAGCAATCAAAATGAAAATTGTCACAGCAATTACAGGTCCCGAAACCTATTGATAGAGGTATCAACCATCATAATCGGGCCATTTTAGATTTTTGCCGCCCAAAAACTTGTGGGCTACAGCACAGTTGATTTTCAATAAAATTGAATTTTCTAAGAAATGTTTAGAAATAATCGAGCAATCAAAATGAAAATCGTCACAGCAATTACAGGTCCCGAAACCTATTGATTGAGGTATCAACCATCGTATTAGGAGCATTTTAGATTTTTACCGCCCAAAAACTTGTGGGCTATAGCACAGTTGGTTTTCAATAAAATTGAATTTTCTAAGAAATGTTTAGAAATAATCGAGCAATCAAAATGAAAATCGTCACAGCAATTACAGCTCCCGAAACCTATTGATAGAGGTATCAACCATCGTAATCGGACCATTTTAGATTTTTGCCGCCCAAAAACTTGTGGGCTAAAGCACAGTTGATTTTCAATAAAATTGAATTTTCTAAGAAATGTTTAGAAATAATCGAGCAATCAAAATGAAAATTGTCACAGCAATTACAGGTCCCGAAACCTATTGATAGAGGTATCAACCATCATAATCGGGCCATTTTAGATTTTTGCCGCCCAAAAACTTGTGGGCTACAGCACAGTTGATTTTCAATAAAATTGAATTTTCTAAGAAATGTTTAGAAATAATCGAGCAATCAAAATGAAAATCGTCACAGCAATTACAGGTCCCGAAACCTATTGATTGAGGTATCAACCATCGTAATCGGAGCATTTTAGATTTTTACCGCCCAAAAACTTGTGGGCTATAGCACAGTTGGTTTTCAATAAAATTGAATTTTCTAAGAAATGTTTAGAAATAATCGAGCAATCAAAATGAAAATCGTCACAGCAATTACAGGTCCCGAAACCTATTGATAGAGGTATCAACCATCGTAATCGGACCATTTTAGATTTTTGCCGCCCAAAAACTTGAGGGTTTATAGCACAGTTGATTTTCAACAAAATTGAATTTTCTAAGAAATGTTTAGAAATAATCGAGCAATGAAAATGAAAATTGTCACAGCAATTACAGGTCCCGAAACCTATTAATAGAGGTATCAACCATCATAATCGGGCCATTTTAGATTTTTTGCGCCCAAAAACTTGTGGGCTATAGCACAGTTGATTTTCAATAAAATTGAATTTTCTAAGAAATGTTTAGAAATAATCGAGCAATCAAAATGAAAATTGTCACAGCAATTGCAGGTCCCGAAACCTATTGATAGAGGTATCAACCATCGTAATCGGAGCATTTTAGATTTTTGCCGCCCAAAAACTTGTGGGCTATAGCACAGTTGATTTTCAATAAAATTGAATTTTCTAAGAAATGTTTAGAAATCATCGAGCAATCAAAATGAAAATTGTCACAGCAATTACAGATCCCGAAACCTATTGATAGAGGTATCGACCATCGTAATCGGACCATTTTAGATTTTTGCCGCCCAAAAACTTGTGGGCTATAGCACAGTTGATTTTCAATAAAATTGAATTTTCTAAGAAATGTTTAGAAATAATCGAGCAATAAAAATGAAAATTGTCACAGCAATTACAGATCCCGAAACCTATTGATAGAGGTATCGACCATCGTAATCGGACCATTTTAGATTTTTGCCGCCCAAAAACTTGTGGGCTATAGCACAGTTGATTTTCAATAAAATTGAATTTTCTAAGAAATGTTTAGAAATAATCGAGCAATCAAAATGAAAATTGTCACAGCAATTACAGGTCCCGAAACCTATTGATAGAGATGATCGTTATCGGACCATTTTAGATTTGTGCCGCCCAAAAACTTGTGGGCTATAGCACAGTTGATTTTCAATAAAATTGAATTTTCTAAGAAATGTTTAGAAATAATCGATCAATCAAAATGAAAATTGTCACAGCAATTACAGGTCCCGAAACCTATTGATAGAGATGATCGTTATCGGACCATTTTAGATTTGTGCCGCCCAAAAACTTGTGGGCTATAGCACAGTTGATTTTCAATAAAATTGAATTTTCTAAGAAATGTTTAGAAATAATCGATCAATCAAAATGAAAATTGTCACAGCAATTACAGGTCCCGAAACCTATTGATAGAGGTATCAACCATCGTAATCGGACCATTTTAGATTTTTGCCGCCCAAAAACTTGTGGGCTATAGCACAGTTGATTTTCAATAAAATTGAATTTTCTAAGAAATGTTTAGAAATCATCGAGCAATCAAAATGAAAATTGTCACAGCAATTACAGGTCTCGAAACCTATTGATAGAGGTATCGACCATCGTAATCGGAGCATTTTAGATTTTTGCCGCCCAAAAACTTGTGGGCTATAGCACAGTTGATTTTCAATAAAATTGAATTTTCTAAGAAATGTTTAGAAATAATCGAGCAATCAAAATGAAAATTGTCACAGCAATTACAGGTCCCGAAACCTATTGATAGAGGTATCAACCATCGTAATCGGGCCATTTTAGATTTTTGCCGCCCAAAAACTTGTGGGCTATAGCACAGTTGATTTTCAATAAAATTGAATTTTCTAAGAAATGTTTAGAAATCATCGAGCAATCAAAATGAAAATTGTCACAGCAATTACAGATCCCGAAACCTATTGATAGAGGTATCGATCATCGTAATCGGACCATTTTAGATTTTTGCCGCCCGAAAACTTGTGGGCTATAGCACAGTTGATTTTCAATAAAATTGAATTTTCTAAGAAATGTTTAGAAATCATCGAGCAATCAAAATGAAAATTGTCACAGCAATAACAGGTCCCGAAACCTATTGATAGAGGTATCAACCATCGTAATCGGGCCATTTTAGATTTTTGCCGCCCAAAAACTTGTGGGCTATAGCACAGTTGATTTTAAATAAAATTGAATTTTCTAAGAAATGTTTAGAAATAATCGAGCAATCAAAATGAAAATTGTCACAGCAATTACAGGTCCCGAAACCTATTGATAGAGGTATCAACCATCGTAATCGGGCCAATTTAGATTTTTGCCGCCCAAAAACTTGTGGGCTATAGCACAGTTGATTTTCAATAAAATTGAATTTTCTAAGAAATGTTTAGAAATCATCGAGCAATAAAAATGAAAATTGTCACAGCAATTACAGATCCCGAAACCTATTGATAGAGGTATCGACCATCGTAATCGGACCATTTTAGATTTTTGCCGCCCAAAAACTTGTGGGCTATAGCACAGTTGATTTTCAATAAAATTGAATTTTCTAAGAAATGTTCAGAAATCATCGAGCAATCAAAATGAAAATTGTCACAGCAATTACAGATCCCGAAACCTATTGATAGAGGTATCGACCATCGTAATCGGACCATTTTAGATTTTTGCCGCCCAAAAACTTGTGGGCTATAGCACAGTTGATTTTCAATAAAATTGAATTTTCTAAGAAATGTTTAGAAATAATCGAGCAATCAAAATGAAAATTGTCACAGCAATTACAGGTCCCGAAACCTATTGATAGAGGTATCAACCATCGTAATCGGGCCATTTTAGATTTTTGCCGCCCAAAAACTTGTGGGCTATAGCACAGTTGATTTTAAATAAAATTGAATTTTCTAAGAAATGTTTAGAAATAATCGAGCAATCAAAATGAAAATTGTCACAGCAATTACAGGTCCCGAAACCTATTGATAGAGGTATCAACCATCGTAATCGGGCCATTTTAGATTTTTGCCGCCCAAAAACTTGTGGGCTATAGCACAGTTGATTTTAAATAAAATTGAATTTTCTAAGAAATGTTTAGAAATAATCGAGCAATCAAAATGAAAATTGTCACAGCAATTACAGGTCCCGAAACCTATTGATAGAGGTATCAACCATCGTAATCGGGCCATTTTAGATTTTTGCCGCCCAAAAACTTGTGGGCTATAGCACAGTTGATTTTCAATAAAATTGAATTTTCTAAGAAATGTTTAGAAATAATCGAGCAATCAAAATGAAAATCGTCACAGCAATTACAGGTCCGAAACCTATTGATAGAGGTATCAACCATCGTAATCGGGCCATTTTAGATTTTTGCCGCCCAAAAACTTGTGGGCTATAGCACAGTTGATTTTCAATAAAATTGAATTTTCTAAGAAATGTTTAGAAATAATCGAGCAATCAAAATGAAAATTGTCACAGCAATTACAGGTCCCGAAACCTATTGATAGAGGTATCAACCATCGTAATCGGGCCATTTTAGATTTTTGCCGCCCAAAAACTTGTGGGCTATAGCACAGTTGATTTTAAATAAAATTGAATTTTCTAAGAAATGTTTAGAAATAATCGAGCAATCAAAATGAAAATTGTCACAGCAATTACAGGTCCCGAAACCTATTGATAGAGGTATCAACCATCGTAATCGGGCCAATTTAGATTTTTGCCGCCCAAAAACTTGTGGGCTATAGCACAGTTGATTTTCAATAAAATTGAATTTTCTAAGAAATGTTTAGAAATCATCGAGCAATCAAAATGAAAATTGTCACAGCAATTACAGATCCCGAAACCTATTGATAGAGGTATCGACCATCGTAATCGGACCATTTTAGATTTTTGCCGCCCAAAAACTTGTGGGCTATAGCACAGTTGATTTTCAATAAAATTGAATTTTCTAAGAAATGTTTAGAAATAATCGAGCAATCAAAATGAAAATCGTCACAGCAATTACAGGTCCCGAAACCTATTGATAGAGGTATCAACCATCGTAATCGGGCCATTTTAGATTTTTGCCGCCCAAAAACTTGTGGGCTATAGCACAGTTGATTTTCAATAAAATTGAATTTTCTAAGAAATGTTTAGAAATCATCGAGCAATCAAAATGAAAATTGTCACAGCAATTACAGATCCCGAAACCTATTGATAGAGGTATCGATCATCGTAATCGGACCATTTTAGATTTTTGCCGCCCAAAAACTTGTGGGCTATAGCACAGTTGATTTTCAATAAAATTGAATTTTCTAAGAAATGTTTAGAAATAATCGAGCAATCAAAATGAAAATTGTCACAGCAATTACAGGTCCCGAAACCTATTGATAGAGGTATCAACCATCGTAATCGGGCCATTTTAGATTTTTGCCGCCCAAAAACTTGTGGGCTATAGCACAGTTGATTTTAAATAAAATTGAATTTTCTAAGAAATGTTTAGAAATAATCGAGCAATCAAAATGAAAATTGTCACAGCAATTACAGGTCCCGAAACCTATTGATAGAGGTATCAACCATCGTAATCGGGCCATTTTAGATTTTTGCCGCCCAAAAACTTGTGGGCTATAGCACAGTTGATTTTCAATAAAATTGAATTTTCTAAGAAATGTTTAGAAATAATCGAGCAATCAAAATGAAAATCGTCACAGCAATTACAGGTCCCGAAACCTATTGATAGAGGTATCAACCATCGTAATCGGGCCATTTTAGATTTTTGCCGCCCAAAAACTTGTGGGCTATAGCACAGTTGATTTTCAATAAAATTGAATTTTCTAAGAAATGTTTAGAAATCATCGAGCAATCAAAATGAAAATTGTCACAGCAATTACAGATCCCGAAACCTATTGATAGAGGTATCGATCATCGTAATCGGACCATTTTAGATTTTTGCCGCCCAAAAACTTGTGGGCTATAGCACAGTTGATTTTCAATAAAATTGAATTTTCTAAGAAATGTTTAGAAATAATCGAGCAATCAAAATGAAAATTGTCACAGCAATTACAGGTCCCGAAACCTATTGATAGAGGTATCAACCATCGTAATCGGGCCAATTTAGATTTTTGCCGCCCAAAAACTTGTGGGCTATAGCACAGTTGATTTTCAATAAAATTGAATTTTCTAAGAAATGTTTAGAAATCATCGAGCAATCAAAATGAAAATTGTCACAGCAATTACAGATCCCGAAACCTATTGATAGAGGTATCGACCATCGTAATCGGACCATTTTAGATTTTTGCCGCCCAAAAACTTGTGGGCTATAGCACAGTTGATTTTCAATAAAATTGAATTTTCTAAGAAATGTTTAGAAATAATCGAGCAATCAAAATGAAAATCGTCACAGCAATTACAGGTCCCGAAACCTATTGATAGAGGTATCAACCATCGTAATCGGGCCATTTTAGATTTTTGCCGCCCAAAAACTTGTGGGCTATAGCACAGTTGATTTTCAATAAAATTGAATTTTCTAAGAAATGTTTAGAAATCATCGAGCAATCAAAATGAAAATTGTCACAGCAATTACAGATCCCGAAACCTATTGATAGAGGTATCGATCATCGTAATCGGACCATTTTAGATTTTTGCCGCCCAAAAACTTGTGGGCTATAGCACAGTTGATTTTCAATAAAATTGAATTTTCTAAGAAATGTTTAGAAATAATCGAGCAATCAAAATGAAAATTGTCACAGCAATTACAGGTCCCGAAACCTATTGATAGAGGTATCAACCATCGTAATCGGGCCATTTTAGATTTTTGCCGCCCAAAAACTTGTGGGCTATAGCACAGTTGATTTTCAATAAAATTGAATTTTCTAAGAAATGTTTAGAAATCATCGAGCAATCAAAATGAAAATTGTCACAGCAATTACAGATCCCGAAACCTATTGATAGAGGTATCGACCATCGTAATCGGACCATTTTAGATTTTTGCCGCCCAAAAACTTGTGGGCTATAGCACAGTTGATTTTCAATAAAATTGAATTTTCTAAGAAATGTTTAGAAATACTCGAGCAATCAAAATGAAAATCGTCATAGCAATTACAGGTCCCGAAACCTATTGATAGAGGTATCAACCATCGTAATCGGAGCATTTTAGATTTTTGCCGCCCAAAAACTTGTGGGCTATAGCACAGTTGATTTTCAATAAAATTGAATTTTCTAAGAAATGTTTAGAAATCATCGAGCAATTAAAATGAAAATTGTCACAGCAATTACAGGTCCCGAAACCTATTGATAGAGGTATCAACCATCGTAATCGGGCCAATTTAGATTTTTGCCGCCCAAAAACTTGTGGGCTATAGCACAGTTGATTTTCAATAAAATTGAATTTTCTAAGAAATGTTTAGAAATCATCGAGCAATCAAAATGAAAATTGTCACAGCAATTACAGATCCCGAAACCTATTGATAGAGGTATCGACCATCGTAATCGGACCATTTTAGATTTTTGCCGCCCAAAAACTTGTGGGCTATAGCACAGTTGATTTTCAATAAAATTGAATTTTCTAAGAAATGTTTAGAAATCATCGAGCAATCAAAATGAAAATTGTCACAGCAATTACAGGTCCCGAAACCTATTGATAGAGGTATCAACCATCGTAATCGGGCCATTTTAGATTTTTGCCGCCCAAAAACTTGTGGGCTATAGCACAGTTGATTTTCAATAAAATTGAATTTTCTAAGCAATGTTTAGAAATCATCGAGCAATCAAAATGAAAATTGTCACAGCAATTACAGATCCCGAAACCTATTGATAGAGGTATCGATCATCGTAATCGGACCATTTTAGATTTTTGCCGCCCAAAAACTTGTGGGCTATAGCACAGTTGATTTTCAATAAAATTGAATTTTCTAAGAAATGTTTAGAAATAATCGAGCAATCAAAATGAAAATTGTCACAGCAATTACAGGTCCCGAAACCTATTGATAGAGGTATCAACCATCGTAATCGGGCCATTTTATATTTTTGCCGCCCAAAAACTTGTGGGCTATAGCACAGTTGATTTTAAATAAAATTGAATTTTCTAAGAAATGTTTAGAAATAATCGAGCAATCAAAATGAAAATTGTCACAGCAATTACAGGTCCCGAAACCTATTGATAGAGGTATCAACCATCGTAATCGGGCCAATTTAGATTTTTGCCGCCCAAAAACTTGTGGGCTATAGCACAGTTGATTTTAAATAAAATTGAATTTTCTAAGAAATGTTTAGAAATCATCGAGCAATCAAAATGAAAATTGTCACAGCAATTACAGATCCCGAAACCTATTGATAGAGGTATCGACCATCGTAATCGGACCATTTTAGATTTTTGCCGCCCAAAAACTTGTGGGCTATAGCACAGTTGATTTTCAATAAAATTGAATTTTCTAAGAAATGTTTAGAAATAATCGAGCAATCAAAATGAAAATTGTCACAGCAATTACAGGTCCCGAAACCTACTGATAGAGGTATCAACCATCGTAATCGGGCCATTTTAGATTTTTGCCGCCCAAAAACTTGTGGGCTATAGCACAGTTGATTTTAAATAAAATTGAATTTTCTAAGAAATGTTTAGAAATAATCGAGCAATCAAAATGAAAATTGTCACAGCAATTACAGGTCCCGAAACCTATTGATAGAGGTATCAACCATCGTAATCGGGCCAATTTAGATTTTTGCCGCCCAAAAACTTGTGGGCTATAGCACAGTTGATTTTCAATAAAATTGAATTTTCTAAGAAATGTTTAGAAATCATCGAGCAATCAAAATGAAAATTGTCACAGCAATTACAGATCCCGAAACCTATTGATAGAGGTATCGACCATCGTAATCGGACCATTTTAGATTTTTGCCGCCCAAAAACTTGTGGGCTATAGCACAGTTGATTTTCAATAAAATTGAATTTTCTAAGAAATGTTTAGAAATAATCGAGCAATCAAAATGAAAATCGTCACAGCAATTACAGGTCCCGAAACCTATTGATAGAGGTATCAACCATCGTAATCGGGCCATTTTAGATTTTTGCCGCCCAAAAACTTGTGGGCTATAGCACAGTTGATTTTCAATAAAATTGAATTTTCTAAGAAATGTTTAGAAATCATCGAGCAATCAAAATGAAAATTGTCACAGCAATTACAGATCCCGAAACCTATTGATAGAGGTATCGATCATCGTAATCGGACCATTTTAGATTTTTGCCGCCCAAAAACTTGTGGGCTATAGCACAGTTGATTTTCAATAAAATTGAATTTTCTAAGAAATGTTTAGAAATAATCGAGCAATCAAAATGAAAATTGTCACAGCAATTACAGGTCCCGAAACCTATTGATAGAGGTATCAACCATCGTAATCGGGCCATTTTAGATTTTTGCCGCCCAAAAACTTGTGGGCTATAGCACAGTTGATTTTAAATAAAATTGAATTTTCTAAGAAATGTTTAGAAATAATCGAGCAATCAAAATGAAAATTGTCACAGCAATTACAGGTCCCGAAACCTATTGATAGAGGTATCAACCATCGTAATCGGGCCATTTTAGATTTTTGCCGCCCAAAAACTTGTGGGCTATAGCACAGTTGATTTTCAATAAAATTGAATTTTCTAAGAAATGTTTAGAAATAATCGAGCAATCAAAATGAAAATCGTCACAGCAATTACAGGTCCCGAAACCTATTGATAGAGGTATCAACCATCGTAATCGGGCCATTTTAGATTTTTGCCGCCCAAAAACTTGTGGGCTATAGCACAGTTGATTTTCAATAAAATTGAATTTTCTAAGAAATGTTTAGAAATCATCGAGCAATCAAAATGAAAATTGTCACAGCAATTACAGATCCCGAAACCTATTGATAGAGGTATCGATCATCGTAATCGGACCATTTTAGATTTTTGCCGCCCAAAAACTTGTGGGCTATAGCACAGTTGATTTTCAATAAAATTGAATTTTCTAAGAAATGTTTAGAAATAATCGAGCAATCAAAATGAAAATTGTCACAGCAATTACAGGTCCCGAAACCTATTGATAGAGGTATCAACCATCGTAATCGGACCATTTTAGATTTTTGCCGCCCAAAAACTTGTGGGCTATAGCACAGTTGATTTTCAATAAAATTGAATTTTCTAAGAAATGTTTAGAAATAATCGAGCAATCAAAATGAAAATCGTCACAGCAATTACAGGTCCCGAAACCTATTGATAGAGGTATCAACCATCGTAATCGGGCCATTTTAGATTTTTGCCGCCCAAAAACTTGTGGGCTATAGCACAGTTGATTTTCAATAAAATTGAATTTTCTAAGAAATGTTTAGAAATCATCGAGCAATCAAAATGAAAATTGTCACAGCAATTACAGATCCCGAAACCTATTGATAGAGGTATCGATCATCGTAATCGGACCATTTTAGATTTTTGCCGCCCAAAAACTTGTGGGCTATAGCACAGTTGATTTTCAATAAAATTGAATTTTCTAAGAAATGTTTAGAAATAATCGAGCAATCAAAATGAAAATTGTCACAGCAATTACAGGTCCCGAAAACTATTGATAGAGGTATCAACCATCGTAATCGGACCATTTTAGATTTTTGCCGCCCAAAAACTTGTGGGCTATAGCACAGTTGATTTTCAATAAAATTGAATTTTCTAAGAAATGTTTAGAAATAATCGAGCAATCAAAATGAAAATTGTCACAGCAATTACAGGTCCCGAAACCTATTGATAGAGGTATCAACCATCGTAATCGGGCCATTTTAGATTTTTGCCGCCCAAAAACTTGTGGGCTATAGCACAGTTGATTTTAAATAAAATTGAATTTTCTAAGAAATGTTTAGAAATAATCGAGCAATCAAAATGAAAATTGTCACAGCAATTACAGGTCCCGAAACCTATTGATAGAGGTATCAACCATCGTAATCGGGCCATTTTAGATTTTTGCCGCCCAAAAACTTGTGGGCTATAGCACAGTTGATTTTCAATAAAATTGAATTTTCTAAGAAATGTTTAGAAATAATCGAGCAATCAAAATGAAAATCGTCACAGCAATTACAGGTCCCGAAACCTATTGATAGAGGTATCAACCATCGTAATCGGGCCATTTTAGATTTTTGCCGCCCAAAAACTTGTGGGCTATAGCACAGTTGATTTTCATTAAAATTGAATTTTCTAAGAAATGTTTAGAAATTATCGAGCAATCAAAATGAAAATTGTCACAGCAATTACAGATCCCGAAACCTATTGATAGAGGTATCGATCATCGTAATCGGACCATTTTAGATTTTTGCCGCCCAAAAACTTGTGGGCTATAGCACAGTTGATTTTCAATAAAATTGAATTTTCTAAGAAATGTTTAGAAATAATCGAGCAATCAAAATGAAAATTGTCACAGCAATTACAGGTCCCGAAACCTATTGATAGAGGTATCAACCATCGTAATCGGGCCATTTTAGATTTTTGCCGCCCAAAAACTTGTGGGCTATAGCACAGTTGATTTTAAATAAAATTGAATTTTCTAAGAAATGTTTAGAAATAATCGAGCAATCAAAATGAAAATTGTCACAGCAATTACAGGTCCCGAAACCTATTGATAGAGGTATCAACCATCGTAATCGGGCCAATTTAGATTTTTGCCGCCCAAAAACTTGTGGGCTATAGCACAGTTGATTTTCAATAAAATTGAATTTTCTAAAAAATGTTTAGAAATCATCGAGCAATCAAAATGAAAATTGTCACAGCAATTACAGATCCCGAAACCTATTGACAGAGGTATCGACCATCGTAATCGGACCATTTTAGATTTTTGCCGCCCAAAAACTTGTGGGCTATAGCACAGTTGATTTTCAATAAAATTGAATTTTCTAAGAAATGTTTAGAAATAATCGAGCAATCAAAATGAAAATTGTCACAGCAATTACAGGTCCCGAAACCTATTGATAGAGGTATCAACCATCGTAATCGGGCCATTTTAGATTTTTGCCGCCCAAAAACTTGTGGGCTATAGCACAGTTGATTTTAAATAAAATTGAATTTTCTAAGAAATGTTTAGAAATAATCGAGCAATCAAAATGAAAATCGTCACAGCAATTACAGGTCCCGAAACCTATTGATAGAGGTATCAACCATCGTAATCGGGCCATTTTAGATTTTTGCCGCCCAAAAACTTGTGGGCTATAGCACAGTTGATTTTCAATAAAATTGAATTTTCTAAGAAATGTTTAGAAATAATCGATCAATCAAAATGAAAATTGTCACAGCAATTACAGGTCCCGAAACCTATTGATAGAGGTATCAACCATCGTAATCGGGCCATTTTAGATTTTTGCCGCCCAAAAACTTGTGGGCTATAGCACAGTTGATTTTAAATAAAATTGAATTTTCTAAGAAATGTTTAGAAATAATCGAGCAATCAAAATGAAAATTGTCACAGCAATTACAGGTCCCGAAACCTATTGATAGAGGTATCAACCATCGTAATCGGGCCAATTTAGATTTTTGCCGCCCAAAAACTTGTGGGCTATAGCACAGTTGATTTTCAATAAAATTGAATTTTCTAAGAAATGTTTAGAAATCATCGAGCAATCAAAATGAAAATTGTCACAGCAATTACAGATCCCGAAACCTATTGATAGAGGTATCGACCATCGTAATCGGACCATTTTAGATTTTTGCCGCCCAAAAACTTGTGGGCTATAGCACAGTTGATTTTCAATAAAATTGAATTTTCTAAGAAATGTTTAGAAATAATCGAGCAATCAAAATGAAAATTGTCACAGCAATTACAGGTCCCGAAACCTATTGATAGAGGTATCAACCATCGTAATCGGGCCATTTTAGATTTTTGCCGCCCAAAAACTTGTGGGCACAGTTGATTTTAAATAAAATTGAATTTTCTAAGAAATGTTTAGAAATAATCGAGCAATCAAAATGAAAATTGTCACAGCAATTACAGGTCCCGAAACCTATTGATAGAGGTATCAACCATCGTAATCGGGCCAATTTAGATTTTTGCCGCCCAAAAACTTGTGGGCTATAGCACAGTTGATTTTCAATAAAATTGAATTTTCTAAGAAATGTTTAGAAATCATCGAGCAATCAAAATGAAAATTGTCACAGCAATTACAGATCCCGAAACCTATTGATAGAGGTATCGACCATCGTAATCGGACCATTTTAGATTTTTGCCGCCCAAAAACTTGTGGGCTATAGCACAGTTGATTTTCAATAAAATTGAATTTTCTAAGAAATGTTTAGAAATAATCGAGCAATCAAAATGAAAATTGTCACAGCAATTACAGATCCCGAAACCTATTGATAGAGGTATCGATCATCGTAATCGGACCATTTTATATTTTTGCCGCCCAAAAACTTGTGGGCTATAGCACAGTTGATTTTCAATAAAATTGAATTTTCTAAGAAATGTTTATAAATAATCGAGCAATCAAAATGAAAATCGTCACAGCAATTACAGGTCCCGAAACCTATTGATAGAGGTATCAACCATCGTAATCGGGCCATTTTAGATTTTTGCCGCCCAAAAACTTGTGGGCTATAGCACAGTTGATTTTCAATAAAATTGAATTTTCTAAGAAATGTTTAGAAATAATCGAGCAATCAAAATGAAAATTGTCACAGCAATTACAGGTCCCGAAACCTATTGATAGAGGTATCAACCATCGTAATCGGGCCATTTTAGATTTTTGCCGCCCAAAAACTTGTGGGCTATAGCACAGTTGATTTTAAATAAAATTGAATTTTCTAAGAAATGTTTAGAAATAATCGAGCAATCAAAATGAAAATCGTCACAGCAATTACAGGTCCCGAAACCTATTGATAGAGGTATCAACCATCGTAATCGGGCCATTTTAGATTTTTGCCGCCCAAAAACTTGTGGGCTATAGCACAGTTGATTTTCAATAAAATTGAATTTTCTAAGAAATGTTTAGAAATTATCGAGCAATCAAAATGAAAATTGTCACAGCAATTACAGATCCCGAAACCTATTGATAGAGGTATCGATCATCGTAATCGGACCATTTTATATTTTTGCCGCCCAAAAACTTGTGGGCTATAGCACAGTTGATTTTCAATAAAATTGAATTTTCTAAGAAATGTTTAGAAATAATCGAGCAATCAAAATGAAAATTGTCACAGCAATTACAGGTCCCGAAACCTATTGATAGAGGTATCAACCATCGTAATCGGGCCATTTTAGATTTTTGCCGCCCAAAAACTTGTGGGCTATAGCACAGTTGATTTTAAATAAAATTGAATTTTCTAAGAAATGTTTAGAAATAATCGAGCAATCAAAATGAAAATTGTCACAGCAATTACAGGTCCCGAAACCTATTGATAGAGGTATCAACCATCGTAATCGGGCCATTTTAGATTTTTGCCGCCCAAAAACTTGTGGGCTATAGCACAGTTGATTTTCAATAAAATTGAATTTTCTAAGAAATGTTTAGAAATAATTGAGCAATCAAAATGAAAATCGTCACAGCAATTACAGGTCCCGAAACCTATTGATAGAGGTATCAACCATCGTAATCGGGCCATTTTAGATTTGTGCCGCCCAAAAACTTGTGGGCTATAGCACAGTTGATTTTCAATAAAATTGAATTTTCTAAGAAATGTTTAGAAATCATCGAGCAATCAAAATGAAAATTGTCACAGCAATTACAGATCCCGAAACCTATTGATAGAGGTATCGATCATCGTAATCGGACCATTTTAGATTTTTGCCGCCCAAAAACTTGTGGGCTATAGCACAGTTGATTTTCAATAAAATTGAATTTTCTAAGAAATGTTTAGAAATAATCGAGCAATCAAAATGAAAATTGTCACAGCAATTACAGGTCCCGAAACCTATTGATAGAGGTATCAACCATCGTAATCGGGCCATTTTAGATTTTTGCCGCCCAAAAACTTGTGGGCTATAGCACAGTTGATTTTAAATAAAATTGAATTTTCTAAGAAATGTTTAGAAATAATCGAGCAATCAAAATGAAAATTGTCACAGCAATTACAGGTCCCGAAACCTATTGATAGAGGTATCAACCATCGTAATCGGGCCAATTTAGATTTTTGCCGCCCAAAAACTTGTGGGCTATAGCACAGTTGATTTTCAATAAAATTGAATTTTCTAAGAAATGTTTAGAAATCATCGAGCAATCAAAATGAAAATTGTCACAGCAATTACAGATCCCGAAACCTATTGATAGAGGTATCGACCATCGTAATCGGACCATTTTAGATTTTTGCCGCCCAAAAACTTGTGGGCTATAGCACAGTTGATTTTCAATAAAATTGAATTTTCTAAGAAATGTTTAGAAATAATCGAGCAATCAAAATGAAAATTGTCACAGCAATTACAGGTCCCGAAACCTATTGATAGAGGTATCAACCATCGTAATCGGGCCATTTTAGATTTTTGCCGCCCAAAAACTTGTGGGCTATAGCACAGTTGATTTTAAATAAAATTGAATTTTCTAAGAAATGTTTAGAAATAATCGAGCAATCAAAATGAAAATCGTCACAGCAATTACAGGTCCCGAAACCTATTGATAGAGGTATCAACCATCGTAATCGGGCCATTTTAGATTTTTGCCGCCCAAAAACTTGTGGGCTATAGCACAGTTGATTTTCAATAAAATTGAATTTTCTAAGAAATGTTTAGAAATCATCGAGCAATCAAAATGAAAATTGTCACAGCAATTACAGATCCCGAAACCTATTGATAGAGGTATCGATCATCGTAATCGGACCATTTTAGATTTTTGCCGCCCAAAAACTTGTGGGCTATAGCACAGTTGATTTTCAATAAAATTGAATTTTCTAAGAAATGTTTAGAAATAATCGAGCAATCAAAATGAAAATTGTCACAGCAATTACAGGTCCCGAAACCTATTGATAGAGGTATCAACCATCGTAATCGGGCCAATTTAGATTTTTGCCGCCCAAAAACTTGTGGGCTATAGCACAGTTGATTTTAAATAAAATTGAATTTTCTAAGAAATGTTTAGAAATAATCGAGCAATCAAAATGAAAATTGTCACAGCAATTACAGGTCCCGAAACCTATTGATAGAGGTATCAACCATCGTAATCGGGCCAATTTAGATTTTTGCCGCCCAAAAACTTGTGGGCTCTAGCACAGTTGATTTTCAATAAAATTGAATTTTCTAAGAAATGTTTAGAAATCATCGAGCAATCAAAATGAAAATTGTCACAGCAATTACAGATCCCGAAACCTATTGATAGAGGTATCGATCATCATAATCGGACCATTTTAGATTTTTGCCGCCCAAAAACTTGTGGGCTATAGCACAGTTGATTTTCAATAAAATTGAATTTTCTAAGAAATGTTTAGAAATAATCGAGCAATCAAAATGAAAATTGTCACAGCAATTACAGGTCCCGAAACCTATTGATAGAGGTATCAACCATCGTAATCGGGCCATTTTAGATTTTTGCCGCCCAAAAACTTGTGGGCTATAGCACAGTTGATTTTAAATAAAATTGAATTTTCTAAGAAATGTTTAGAAATAATCGAGCAATCAAAATGAAAATTGTCACAGCAATTACAGGTCCCGAAACCTATTGATAGAGGTATCAACCATCGTAATCGGGCCAATTTAGATTTTTGCCGCCCAAAAACTTTTGGGCTATAGCACAGTTGATTTTCAATAAAATTGAATTTTCTAAGAAATGTTTAGAAATCATCGAGCAATCAAAATGAAAATTGTCACAGCAATTACAGATCCCGAAACCTATTGATAGAGGTATCGACCATCGTAATCGGACCATTTTAGATTTTTGCCGCCCAAAAACTTGTGGGCTATAGCACAGTTGATTTTCAATAAAATTGAATTTTCTAAGAAATGTTTAGAAATAATCGAGCAATCAAAATGAAAATTGTCACAGCAATTACAGGTCCCGAAACCTATTGATAGAGGTATCAACCATCGTAATCGGGCCATTTTAGATTTTTGCCGCCCAAAAACTTGTGGGCTATAGCACAGTTGATTTTAAATAAAATTGAATTTTCTAAGAAATGTTTAGAAATAATCGAGCAATCAAAATGAAAATTGTCACAGCAATTACAGGTCCCGAAACCTATTGATAGAGGTATCAACCATCGTAATCGGGCCAATTTAGATTTTTGCCGCCCAAAAACTTGTGGGCTATAGAACAGTTGATTTTCAATAAAATTGAATTTTCTAAGAAATGTTTAGAAATCATCGAGCAATCAAAATGAAAATTGTCACAGCAATTACAGATCCCGAAACCTATTGATAGAGGTATCGACCATCGTAATCGGACCATTTTAGATTTTTGCCGCCCAAAAACTTGTGGGCTATAGCACAGTTGATTTTCAATAAAATTGAATTTTCTAAGAAATGTTTAGAAATAATCGAGCAATCAAAATGAAAATTGTCACAGCAATTACAGGTCCCGAAACCTATTGATAGAGGTATCAACCATCGTAATCGGGCCATTTTAGATTTTTGCCGCCCAAAAACTTGTGGGCTATAGCACAGTTGATTTTAAATAAAATTGAATTTTCTAAGAAATGTTTAGAAATAATCGAGCAATCAAAATGAAAATTGTCACAGCAATTACAGGTCCCGAAACCTATTGATAGAGGTATCAACCATCGTAATCGGGCCAATTTAGATTTTTACCGCCCAAAAACTTGTGGGCTATAGCACAGTTGATTTTCAATAAAATTGAATTTTCTAAGAAATGTTTAGAAATAATCGAGCAATCAAAATGAAAATTGTCACAGCAATTACAGGTCTCGAAACCTATTGATAGAGGTATCAACCATCGTAATCGGGCCAATTTAGATTTTTGCCGCCCAAAAACTTGTGGGCTATAGCACAGTTGATTTTCAATAAAATTGAATTTTCTAAGAAATGTTTAGAAATCATCGAGCAATCAAAATGAAAATTGTCACAGCAATTACAGGTCCCGAAACCTATTGATAGAGGTATCAACCATCGTAATCGGACCATTTTAGATTTGTGCCGCCCAAAAACTTGTGGGCTATAGCACAGTTGATTTTCAATAAAATTGAATTTTCTAAGAAATGTTTAGAAATAATCGAGCAATCAAAATGAAAATTGTCACAGCAATTACAGGTCCCGAAACCTATTGATAGAGGTATCAACCATCGTAATCGGACCATTTTAGATTTTTGCCGCCCAAAAACTTGTGGGCTATAGCACAGTTGATTTTCAATAAAATTGAATTTTCTAAAAAATGTTTAGAAATAATCGAGCAATCAAAATGAAAATTGTCACAGCAATTACAGGTCCCGAAACCTATTGATAGAGGTATCAACCATCGTAATCGGACGATTTTAGATTTTTGCCGCCCAAAAACTTGTGGGCTATAGCACAGTTGATTTTCAATAAAATTGAATTTTCTAAGAAATGTTTAGAAATAATCGAGCAATCAAAATGAAAATCGCCACAGCAATTACAGGTCCCAAAACCTATTGATAGAGGTATCAACCATCGTAATCGGACCATTTTAGATTTTTGCCGCCCAAAAACTTGTGGGCTATAGCACAGTTGATTTTCAATAAAATTGAATTTTCTAAGAAATGTTTAGAAATAATCGAGCAATCAAAATGAAAATTGTCACAGCAATTACAGGTCCCGAAACCTATTGATAGAGGTATCAACCATCGTAATCGGACCATTTAAGATTTGTGTCGCCCAAAAACTTGTGGGCTATAGCACAGTTGATTTTCAATAAAATTGAATTTTCTAAGAAATGTTTAGAAATAATCGAGCAATCAAAATGAAAATTGTCACAGCAATTACAGGTCCCGAAACCTATTGATAGAGGTATCAACCATCGTAATCGGACCATTTTAGATTTGTGCCGCCCAAAAACTTGTGGGCTATAGCACAGTTGATTTTCAATAAAATTGAATTTTCTAAGAAATGTTTAGAAATAATCGAGGAATCAAAATAAAAATTGTCACAGCAATTACAGGTCCCGAAACCTATTGATAGAGGTATCAACCATCGTAATCGGACCATTTTAGATTTTTGCCGCCCAAAATGTTTAGAAATAATCGAGCAATCAAAATGAAAATTGTCACAGCAATTACAGGTCCCGAAACCTATTGATAGAGGTATCAACCATCGTAATCGGACCATTTTAGATTTTTGCCGCCCAAAAACTTGTGGGCTATAGCACAGTTGATTTTCAATAAAATTGAATTTTCTAAGAAATGTTTAGAAATAATCGAGCAATCAAAATGAAAATTGTCACAGCAATTACAGGTCCCGAAACCTATTGATAGAGGTATCAACCATCGTAATCGGACCATTTTAGATTTTTGCCGCCCAAAAACTTGTGGGCTATAGCAAAGTTGATTTTCAATAAAATTGAATTTTCTAAGAAATGTTTAGAAATAATCGAGCAATCACAATGAAAATTGTCACAGCAATTACAGGTCCCGAAACCTATTGATAGAGGTATCAACCATCGTAATCGGACCATTTTAGATTTTTGCCGCCCAAAAACTTGTGGGCTATAGCACAGTTGATTTTCAATAAAATTGAATTTTCTAAGAAATGTTTAGAAATAATCGAGGAATCAAAATGAAAATTGTCACAGCAATTACAGGTCCCGAAACCTATTGATAGAGGTATCAACCATCGTAATCGGACCATTTTAGATTTTTGCCGCTCAAAAATTAGTGGGCTATAGCACAGTTGATTTTCAATAAAATTGAATTTTCTAAGAAATGTTTAGAAATAATCGAGGAATCAAAATGAAAATTGTCACAGCAATTACAGGTCCCGAAACCTATTGATAGAGGTATCAACCATCGTAATCGGACCATTTTAGATTTTTGCCGCCCAAAAACTTGTGGGCTATAGCACAGTTGATTTTCAATAAAATTGAATTTTCTAAGAAATGTTTAGAAATAATCGAGGAATCAAAATGAAAATTGTCACAGCAATTACAGGTCCCGAAACCTATTGATAGAGGTATCAACCATCGTAATCTGACCATTTTAGATTTTTGCCGCCCAAAAACTTGTGGTCTATAGCACAGTTGATTTTCAATAAAATTGAATTTTCTAAGAAATGTTTAGAAATAATCGAGCAATCAAAATGAAAATTGTCACAGCAATTACAGGTCCCGAAACCTATTGATAGAGGTATCAACCATCGTAATCGGACCATTTTAGATTTTTGCCGCCCAAAAACTTGTGGGCTATAGCACAGTTGATTTTCAATAAAATTGAATTTTCTAAGAAATGTTTAGAAATAATCGAGCAATCAAAATGAAAATTGTCACAGCAATTACAGGTCCCGAAACCTATTGATAGAGGTATCAACCATCGTAATCGGACCATTTTAGATTTTTGCCGCTCAAAAATTAGTGGGCTATAGCACAGTTGATTTTCAATAAAATTGAATTTTCTAAGAAATGTTTAGAAATAATCGAGCAATCAAAATGAAAATTGTCACAGCAATTACAGGTCCCGAAACCTATTGATAGAGGTATCAACCATCGTAATCGGAGCATTTTAGATTTTTGCCGCCCAAAAACTTGTGGGCTATAGCACAGTTGATTTTCAATAAAATTGAATTTTCTAAGAAATGTTTAGAAATAATCGAGGAATCAAAATGAAAATTGTCACAGCAATTACAGGTCCCGAAACCTATTGATAGAGGTATCAACCATCGTAATCTGACCATTTTAGATTTTTGCCGCCCAAAAACTTGTGGTCTATAGCACAGTTGATTTTCAATAAAATTGAATTTTCTAAGAAATGTTTAGAAATAATCGAGGAATCAAAATGAAAATTGTCACAGCAATTACAGGTCCCGAAACCTATTGATAGAGGTATCAACCATCGTAATCGGACCATTTTAGATTTTTGCCGCTCAAAAATTAGTGGGCTATAGCACAGTTGATTTTCAATAAAATTGAATTTTCTAAGAAATGTTTAGAAATAATCGAGGAATCAAAATGAAAATTGTCACAGCAATTACAGGTCCCGAAACCTATTGATAGAGGTATCAACCATCGTAATCGGACCATTTTAGATTTTTGCCGCCCAAAAACTTGTGGGCTATAGCACAGTTGATTTTCAATAAAATTGAATTTTCTAAGAAATGTTTAGAAATAATCGAGGAATCAAAATGAAAATTGTCACAGCAATTACAGGTCCCGAAACCTATTGATAGAGGTATCAACCATCGTAATCTGACCATTTTAGATTTTTGCCGCCCAAAAACTTGTGGTCTATAGCACAGTTGATTTTCAATAAAATTGAATTTTCTAAGAAATGTTTAGAAATAATCGAGCAATCAAAATGAAAATTGTCACAGCAATTACAGGTCCCGAAACCTATTGATAGAGGTATCAACCATCGTAATCGGACCATTTTAGATTTTTGCCGCCCAAAAACTTGTGGGCTATAGCACAGTTGATTTTCAATAAAATTGAATTTTCTAAGAAATGTTTAGAAATAATCGAGCAATCAAAATGAAAATTGTCACAGCAATTACAGGTCCCGAAACCTATTGATAGAGGTATCAACCATCGTAATCGGACCATTTTAGATTTTTGCCGCCTAAAAACTTGTGGGCTATAGCACAGTTGATTTTCAATAAAATTGAATTTTCTAAGAAATGTTTAGAAATAATCGAGCAATCAAAATGAAAATTGTCACAGCAATTACAGGTCCCGAAACCTATTGATAGAGGTATCAACCATCGTAATCGGAGCATTTTAGATTTTTGCCGCCCAAAAACTTGTGGGCTATAGCACAGTTGATTTTCAATAAAATTGAATTTTCTAAGAAATGTTTAGAAATAATCGAGGAATCAAAATGAAAATTGTCACAGCAATTACAGGTCCCGAAACCTATTGATAGAGGTATCAACCATCGTAATCTGACCATTTTAGATTTTTGCCGCCCAAAAACTTGTGGTCTATAGCACAGTTGATTTTCAATAAAATTGAATTTTCTAAGAAATGTTTAGAAATAATCGAGCAATCAAAATGAAAATTGTCACAGCAATTACAGGTCCCGAAACCTATTGATAGAGGTATCAACCATCGTAATCGGACCATTTTAGATTTTTGCCGCCCAAAAACTTGTGGGCTATAGCACAGTTGATTTTCAATAAAATTGAATTTTCTAAGAAATGTTTAGAAATAATCGAGCAATCAAAATGAAAATTGTCACAGCAATTACAGGTCCCGAAACCTATTGATAGAGGTATCAACCATCGTAATCGGACCATTTTAGATTTTTGCCGCCCAAAAACTTGTGGGCTATAGCACAGTTGATTTTCAATAAAATTGAATTTTCTAAGAAATGTTTAGAAATAATCGAGGAATCAAAATGAAAATTGTCACAGCAATTACAGGTCCCGAAACCTATTGATAGAGGTATCAACCATCGTAATCGGACCATTTTAGATTTTTGCCGCTCAAAAACTTGTGGGCTATAGCACAGTTGATTTTCAATAAAATTGAATTTTCTAAGAAATGTTTAGAAATAATCGAGGAATCAAAATGAAAATTGTCACAGCAATTACAGGTCCCGAAACCTATTGATAGAGGTATCAACCATCGTAATCGGACCATTTTAGATTTTTGCCGCCCAAAAACTTGTGGGCTATAGCACAGTTGATTTTCAATAAAATTGAATTTTCTAAGAAATGTTTAGAAATAATCGAGGAATCAAAATGAAAATTGTCACAGCAATTACAGGTCCCGAAACCTATTGATAGAGGTATCAACCATCGTAATCTGACCATTTTAGATTTTTGCCGCCCAAAAACTTGTGGTCTATAGCACAGTTGATTTTCAATAAAATTGAATTTTCTAAGAAATGTTTAGAAATAATCGAGGAATCAAAATGAAAATTGTCACAGCAATTACAGGTCCCGAAACCTATTGATAGAGGTATCAACCATCGTAATCGGACCATTTTAGATTTTTGCCGCCCAAAAACTTGTGGGCTATAGCACAGTTGATTTTCAATAAAATTGAATTTTCTAAGAAATGTTTAGAAATAATCGAGGAATCAAAATGAAAATTGTCACAGCAATTACAGGTCCCGAAACCTATTGATAGAGGTATCAACCATCGTAATCGGACCATTTTAGATTTGTGCCGCCCAAAAACTTGTGGGCTATAGCACAGTTGATTTTCAATAAAATTGAAATTTCTAAGAAATGTTTAGAAATAATCGAGGAATCAAAATGAAAATCGTCACAGCAATTACAGGTCCCGAAACCTATTGATAGAGGTATCAACCATCGTAATCGGACCATTTTAGATTTGTGCCGCCCAAAAACTTGTGGGCTATAGCACAGTTGATTTTCAATAAAATTGAATTTTCTAAGAAATGTTAAGAAATAATCGAGGAATCAAAACGAAAATTGTCACAGCAATTACAGGTCCCGAAACCTATTGATAGAGGTATCAACCATCGTAATCGGACCATTTTAGATTTTTGCCGCCCAAAAACTTGTGGGCTATAGCACAGTTGATTTTCAATAAAATTGAATTATCTAAGAAATGTTTAGAAATAATCGAGGAATCAAAATGAAAATTGTCACAGCAATTACAGGTCCCGAAACCTATTGATAGAGGTATCAACCATCGTAATCGGACCATTTTAGATTTTTGCCGCCCAAAAACTTGTGGGCTATAGCACAGTTGATTTTCAATAAAATTGAATTTTCTAAGAAATGTTTAGAAATAATCGAGCAATCAAAATAAAAATTGTCACAGCAATTACAGGTCCCGAAACCTATTGATAGAGGTATCAACCATCGTAATCGGACCATTTTAGATTTTTGCCGCCCAAAAACTTGTGGGCTATAGCACAGTTGATTTTCAATAAAATTGAATTTTCTAAGAAATGTTTAGAAATAATCGAGCAATCAAAATGAAAATTGTCACAGCAATTACAGGTCCCGAAACCTATTGATAGAGGTATCAACCATCGTAATCGGACCATTTTAGATTTTTGCCGCCCAAAAACTTGTGGGCTATAGCACAGTTGATTTTCAATAAAATTGAATTTTCTAAGAAATGTTTAGAAATAATCGAGCAATCAAAATGAAAATTGTCACAGCAATTACAGGTCCCGAAACCTATTGATAGAGGTATCAACCATCGTAATCGGACCATTTTAGATTTGTGCCGCCCAAAAACTTGTGGGCTATAGCACAGTTGATTTTCAATAAAATTGAATTTTCTAAGAAATGTTTAGAAATAATCGAGCAATCAAAATGAAAATTGTCACAGCAATTACAGGTCCCGAAACCTATTGATAGAGGTATCAACCATCGTAATCAGACCATTTTAGATTTTTGCCGCCCAAAAACTTGTGGGCTATAGCACAGTTGATTTTCAATAAAATTGAATTTTCTAAGAAATGTTTAGAAATAATCGAGGAATCAAAATGAAAATTGTCACAGCAATTACAGGTCCCGAAACCTATTGATAGAGGTATCAACCATCGTAATCGGACCATTTTAGATTTGTGCCGCCCAAAAACTTGTGGGCACAGTTGATTTTCAATAAAATTGAATTTTCTAAGAAATGTTTAGAAATAATCGAGCAATCAAAATGAAAATTGTCACAGCAATTACAGGTCCCGAAACCTATTGATAGAGGTATCAACCATCGTAATCGGACCATTTTAGATTTGTGCCGCCCAAAAACTTGTGGGCTATAGCACAGTTGATTTTCAATAAAATTGAATTTTCTAAGAAATGTTTAGAAATAATCGAGGAATCAAAATGAAAATTGTCACAGCAATTACAGGTCCCGAAACCTATTGATAGAGGTATCAACCATCGTAATCGGACCATTTTAGATTTTTGCCGCCCAAAAACTTGTGGGCTATAGCACAGTTGATTTTCAATAAAATTGAATTTTCTAAGAAATGTTTAGAAATAATCGAGGAATCAAAATGAAAATTGTCACAGCAATTACAGGTCCCGAAACCTATTGATAGAGGTATCAACCATCGTAATCGGACCATTTTAGATTTTTGCCGCCCAAAAACTTGTGGGCTATAGCACAGTTGATTTTCAATAAAATTGAATTTTCTAAGAAATGTTTAGAAATAATCGAGCAATCAAAATGAAAATTGTCACAGCAATTACAGGTCCCGAAACCTATTGATAGAGGTATCAACCATCGTAATCGGACCATTTTAGACTTTTGCCGCCCAAAAACTTGTGGGCTATAGCACAGTTGATTTTCAATAAAATTGAATTTTCTAAGAAATGTTTAGAAATAATCGAGCAATCAAAATGAAAATTGTCACAGCAATTACAGGTCCCGAAACCTATTGATAGAGGTATCAACCATCGTAATCGGAGCATTTTAGATTTGTGCCGCCCAACAACTTGTGGGCTATAGCACAGTTGATTTTCAATAAAATTGAATTTTCTAAGAAATGTTTAGAAATAATCGAGCAATCAAAATGAAAATCGTCACAGCAATTACAGGTCCCGAAACCTATTGATAGAGGTATCAACCATCGTAATCAGACCATTTTAGATTTTTGCCGCCCAAAAACTTGTGGGCTATAGCACAGTTGATTTTCAATAAAATTGAATTTTCTAAGAAATGTTTAGAAATAATCGAGCAATCAAAATGAAAATTGTCACAGCAATTACAGGTCCCGAAACCTATTGATAGAGGTATCAACCATCGTAATCGGAGCATTTTAGATTTGTGCCGCCCAACAACTTGTGGGCTATAGCACAGTTGATTTTCAATAAAATTGAATTTTCTAAGAAATGTTTAGAAATAATCGAGCAATCAAAATGAAAATTGTCACAGCAATTACAGGTCCCGAAACCTATTGATAGAGGTATCAACCATCGTAATCGGACCATTTTAGATTTGTGCCGCCCAAAAACTTGTGGGCTATAACACAGTTGATTTTCAATAAAATTGAATTTTCTAAGAAATGTTTAGAAATAATCGATCAATCAAAATGAAAATCGTCACAGCAATTACAGGTCCCGAAACCTATTGATAGAGGTATCAACCATCGTAATCAGACCATTTTAGATTTTTGCCGCCCAAAAACTTGTGGGCTATAGCACAGTTGATTTTCAATAAAATTGAATTTTCTAAGAAATGTTTAGAAATAATCGAGCAATCAAAATGAAAATTGTCACAGCAATTACAGGTCCCGAAACCTATTGATAGAGGTATCAACCATCGTAATCGGACCATTTTAGATTTGTGCCGCCCAAAAACTTGTGGGCTATAGCACAGTTGATTTTCAATAAAATTGAATTTTCTAAGAAATGTTTAGAAATAATCGAGCAATCAAAATGAAAATCGTCACAGCAATTACAGGTCCCGAAACCTATTGATAGAGGTATCAACCACCGTAATCAGACCATTTTAGATTTTTGCCGCCCAAAAACTTGTGGGCTATAGCACAGTTGATTTTCAATAAAATTGAATTTTCTAAGAAATGTTTAGAAATAATCGAGCAATCAAAATGAAAATTGTCACAGCAATTACAGGTCCCGAAACCTATTGATAGAGGTATCAACCATCGTAATCAGACCATTTTAGATTTTTGCCGCCCAAAAACTTGTGGGCTATAGCACAGTTGATTTTCAATAAAATTGAATTTTCTAAGAAATGTTTAGAAATAATCGAGCAATCAAAATAAAAATCGTCACAGCAATTACAGCTCCCGAAACCTATTGATAGAGGTATCAACCATCGTAATCGGACCATTTTAGATTTTTGCCGCCCAAAAACTTGTGGGCTATAGCACAGTTGATTTTCAATAAAATTGAATTTTCTAAGAAATGTTTAGAAATAATCGAGCAATCAAAATGAAAATTGTCACAGCAATTACAGGTCCCGAAACCTATTGATAGAGGTATCAACCATCGTAATCGGACCATTTTAGATTTTTGCCGCCCAAAAACTTGTGGGCTATAGCACAGTTGATTTTCAATAAAATTGAATTTTCTAAGAAATGTTTAGAAATAATCGAGCAATCAAAATGAAAATTGTCACAGCAATTACAGGTCCCGAAACCTATTGATAGAGGTATCAACCATCGTAATCGGACCATTTTAGATTTTTGCCGCCCAAAAACTTGTGGGCTATAGCACAGTTGATTTTCAATAAAATTGAATTTTCTAAGAAATGTTAAGAAATAATCGAGCAATCAAAATGAAAATTGTCACAGCAATTACAGGTCCCGAAACCTATTGATAGAGGTATCAACCATCGTAATCGGACCATTTTAGATTTTTGCCGCCCAAAAACTTGTGGGCTATAGCACAGTTGATTTTCAATAAAATTGAATTTTCTAAGAAATGTTTAGAAATAATCGAGCAATCAAAATGAAAATTGTCACAGCAATTACAGGTCCCGAAACCTATTGATAGAGGTATCAACCATCGTAATCGGACCATTTTAGATTTGTGCCGCCCAAAAACTTGTGGGCTATAGCACAGTTGATTTTCAATAAAATTGAATTTTCTAAGAAATGTTTAGAAATAATCGAGCAATCAAAATGAAAATTGTCACAGCAATTACAGGTCCCGAAACCTATTGATAGAGGTATCAACCATCGTAATCAGACCATTTTAGATTTTTGCCGCCCAAAAACTTGTGGGCTATAGCACAGTTGATTTTCAATAAAATTGAATTTTCTAAGAAATGTTTAGAAATAATCGAGGAATCAAAATGAAAATTGTCACAGCAATTACAGGTCCCGAAACCTATTGATAGAGGTATCAACCATCGTAATCGGACCATTTTAGATTTGTGCCGCCCAAAAACTTGTGGGCACAGTTGATTTTCAATAAAATTGAATTTTCTAAGAAATGTTTAGAAATAATCGAGCAATCAAAATGAAAATTGTCACAGCAATTACAGGTCCCGAAACCTATTGATAGAGGTATCAACCATCGTAATCGGACCATTTTAGATTTGTGCCGCCCAAAAACTTGTGGGCTATAGCACAGTTGATTTTCAATAAAATTGAATTTTCTAAGAAATGTTTAGAAATAATCGAGGAATCAAAATGAAAATTGTCACAGCAATTACAGGTCCCGAAACCTATTGATAGAGGTATCAACCATCGTAATCGGACCATTTTAGATTTTTGCCGCCCAAAAACTTGTGGGCTATAGCACAGTTGATTTTCAATAAAATTGAATTTTCTAAGAAATGTTTAGAAATAATCGAGGAATCAAAATGAAAATTGTCACAGCAATTACAGGTCCCGAAACCTATTGATAGAGGTATCAACCATCGTAATCGGACCATTTTAGATTTTTGCCGCCCAAAAACTTGTGGGCTATAGCACAGTTGATTTTCAATAAAATTGAATTTTCTAAGAAATGTTTAGAAATAATCGAGCAATCAAAATGAAAATTGTCACAGCAATTACAGGTCCCGAAACCTATTGATAGAGGTATCAACCATCGTAATCGGACCATTTTAGACTTTTGCCGCCCAAAAACTTGTGGGCTATAGCACAGTTGATTTTCAATAAAATTGAATTTTCTAAGAAATGTTTAGAAATAATCGAGCAATCAAAATGAAAATTGTCACAGCAATTACAGGTCCCGAAACCTATTGATAGAGGTATCAACCATCGTAATCGGAGCATTTTAGATTTGTGCCGCCCAACAACTTGTGGGCTATAGCACAGTTGATTTTCAATAAAATTGAATTTTCTAAGAAATGTTTAGAAATAATCGAGCAATCAAAATGAAAATCGTCACAGCAATTACAGGTCCCGAAACCTATTGATAGAGGTATCAACCATCGTAATCAGACCATTTTAGATTTTTGCCGCCCAAAAACTTGTGGGCTATAGCACAGTTGATTTTCAATAAAATTGAATTTTCTAAGAAATGTTTAGAAATAATCGAGCAATCAAAATGAAAATTGTCACAGCAATTACAGGTCCCGAAACCTATTGATAGAGGTATCAACCATCGTAATCGGAGCATTTTAGATTTGTGCCGCCCAACAACTTGTGGGCTATAGCACAGTTGATTTTCAATAAAATTGAATTTTCTAAGAAATGTTTAGAAATAATCGAGCAATCAAAATGAAAATTGTCACAGCAATTACAGGTCCCGAAACCTATTGATAGAGGTATCAACCATCGTAATCGGACCATTTTAGATTTGTGCCGCCCAAAAACTTGTGGGCTATAGCACAGTTGATTTTCAATAAAATTGAATTTTCTAAGAAATGTTTAGAAATAATCGATCAATCAAAATGAAAATCGTCACAGCAATTACAGGTCCCGAAACCTATTGATAGAGGTATCAACCATCGTAATCAGACCATTTTAGATTTTTGCCGCCCAAAAACTTGTGGGCTATAGCACAGTTGATTTTCAATAAAATTGAATTTTCTAAGAAATGTTTAGAAATAATCGAGCAATCAAAATGAAAATTGTCACAGCAATTACAGGTCCCGAAACCTATTGATAGAGGTATCAACCATCGTAATCGGACCATTTTAGATTTGTGCCGCCCAAAAACTTGTGGGCTATAGCACAGTTGATTTTCAATAAAATTGAATTTTCTAAGAAATGTTTAGAAATAATCGAGCAATCAAAATGAAAATCGTCACAGCAATTACAGGTCCCGAAACCTATTGATAGAGGTATCAACCATCGTAATCAGACCA
This sequence comes from Tipula vernalis, assembly GCA_958295665.1. NCBI lineage: Eukaryota > Metazoa > Arthropoda > Insecta > Diptera > Tipulidae > Tipula > Tipula vernalis. The sequence goes on along the minus strand of OY282558.1, from coordinate 24,570,848 downwards.
TTTTAGATTTTTGCCGCCCAAAAACTTGTGGGCTATAGCACAGTTGATTTTCAATAAAATTGAATTTTCTAAGAAATGTTTAGAAATAATCGAGCAATCAAAATGAAAATTGTCACAGCAATTACAGGTCCCGAAACCTATTGATAGAGGTATCAACCATCGTAATCAGACCATTTTAGATTTTTGCCGCCCAAAAACTTGTGGGCTATAGCACAGTTGATTTTCAATAAAATTGAATTTTCTAAGAAATGTTTAGAAATAATCGAGCAATCAAAATAAAAATCGTCACAGCAATTACAGGTCCCGAAACCTATTGATAGAGGTATCAACCATCGTAATCGGACCATTTTAGATTTTTGCCGCCCAAAAACTTGTGGGCTATAGCACAGTTGATTTTCAATAAAATTGAATTTTCTAAGAAATGTTTAGAAATAATCGAGCAATCAAAATGAAAATTGTCACAGCAATTACAGGTCCCGAAACCTATTGATAGAGGTATCAACCATCGTAATCGGACCATTTTAGATTTGTGCCGCCCAAAAACTTGTGGGCTATAGCACAGTTGATTTTCAATAAAATTGAATTTTCTAAGAAATGTTTAGAAATAATCGAGCAATCAAAATGAAAATCGTCACAGCAATTACAGGTCCCGAAACCTATTGATAGAGGTATCAACCATCGTAATCAGACCATTTTAGATTTTTGCCGCCCAAAAACTTGTGGGCTATAGCACAGTTGATTTTCAATAAAATTGAATTTTCTAAGAAATGTTTAGAAATAATCGAGCAATCAAAATGAAAATTGTCACAGCAATTACAGGTCCCGAAACCTATTGATAGAGGTATCAACCATCGTAATCGGACCATTTTAGATTTTTGCCGCCCAAAAATTTGTGGGCTATAGCACAGTTGATTTTCAATAAAATTGAATTTTCTAAGAAATGTTTAGAAATAATCGAGCAATCAAAATGAAAATCGTCACAGCAATTACAGGTCCCGAAACCTATTGATAGAGGTATCAACCATCGTAATCGGACCATTTTAGATTTTTGCCGCCCAAAAACTTGTGGGCTATAGCACAGTTGATTTTCAATAAAATTGAATTTTCTAAGAAATGTTTAGAAATAATCGAGCAATCAAAATGAAAATTGTCACAGCAATTACAGGTCCCGAAACCTATTGATAGAGGTATCAACCATCGTAATCGGAGCATTTTAGATTTTTGCCGCCCAAAAACTTGTGGGCTATATAGCACAGTTGATTTTCAATAAAATTGAATTTTCTAAGAAATGTTTAGAAATAATCGAGCAATCAAAATGAAAATCGTCACAGCAATTACAGGTCCCGAAACCTATTGATAGAGGTATCAACCATCGTAATCGGACCATTTTAGATTTTTGCCGCCCAAAAACTTGTGGGCTATAGCACAGTTGATTTTCAATAAAATTGAATTTTCTAAGAAATGTTTAGAAATAATCGAGCAATCAAAATGAAAATCGTCACAGCAATTACAGGTCCCGAAACCTATTGATAGAGGTATCAACCATCGTAATCGGACCATTTTAGATTTTTGCCGCCCAAAAACTTGTGGGCTATAGCACAGTTGATTTTCAATAAAATTGAATTTTCTAAGAAATGTTTAGAAATAATCGAGCAATCAAAATGAAAATCGTCACAGCAATTACAGGTCCCGAAACCTATTGATAGAGGTATCAACCATCGTAATCAGACCATTTTAGATTTTTGCCGCCCAAAAACTTGTGGGCTATAGCACAGTTGATTTTCAATAAAATTGAATTTTCTAAGAAATGTTTAGAAATAATCGAGCAATCAAAATGAAAATTGTCACAGCAATTACAGGTCCCGAAACCTATTGATAGAGGTATCAACCATCGTAATCGGAGCATTTTAGATTTTTGCCGCCCAAAAACTTGTGGGCCATAGCACAGTTGATTTTCAATAAAATTGAATTTTCTAAGAAATGTTTAGAAATAATCGAGCAATCAAAATGAAAATTGTCACAGCAATTACAGGTCCCGAAACCTATTGATAGAGGTATTTCGTTCTCTTGTTACATTATTTAGAGCTGACACAGCATAATTAAACACAAATAGTACAATATCAGAATTACCGTTAATTATCTTTTGTAACTGAATCTCACCTTCTCGTCATATAGCATTACATTTTATATATCTTTTGGCGCCCTTCTGCTAAACGTGCTCCACCCTAATGGATTCCTAATAATAATTTGCTATTAGGGTTTATATACGACTTTATACCAAGAAAATTTGTTACTCAGAAATAATACCTTTAAACGCGATTATAATAAAGCAATTCACAAATAATGTATCGAACAATATATTGTTGAAATTTGAATCATTAAAATGTCACAAAATGTCATAAAATGTCAGAGAAATGGCAATGTGCTAACTACGAGTAGATATAAGTTATTTTTAAATATTGACGATTCAATCAAATGACGTATTAAATCAAATTAGTTTCCGGTTAGTTGGAAACTTTGAAGCTCCATAACTCGCAAACCTAAACAATTTTCGGCCTGATCATGGCGACTATACAATTTTTCTAGGATTGCATAGGTTATACAGCATATAAATTCAAAAAATATACGCAATAATTAAAATTAAAAATGAAATACATTTAAATAATTTGTTGTTTTAATATTTTTTCAATCCACAAATTTTTATTTAACATGGTTTGATCTATACAGTTTTTAAAACATTACATTTATATTTAACACGAGATATTGCTTTAAGCAAATAAATTTCGTAAATACGTCAACACATTGAACTTTTGGTTTACCTTCGATATATAATGAAAACGTCAAAAAAAAAAACAAAAAAATTAAAAACAAATTTCAATTTTAAACCGAATCCTAAAAATTGACGGCGGCTTTCTGTAAAAAACGTAAACAAATAGATATGACAAAATTAATATTCCAACTGAAGTACATTTGAAAATAAAAAAAACATCTTTCCATATAAATAAAAGATAATTTTATCTGCATGATTAGAAATAAAAATCTAATATTTTAATCACAAACAAATATCCTCTTTTCTTTTAATGAACCGGCGAATTTAAAGCTACGTAATAAAGACCTACCTAAAAAAGTCCTTAATTAGAACTAAAAATAATAAAATTTAAATCCAATTATCCAAAGCAAATCGTCTGTCGAGCAAAAAATAATTTAAATTGAAATACCTGGAATGTACCTACACGTACAAATTATCATAGAAAAAAATCGTAGCTGCTGAATAGGCGATTTTGTTGAAGAAGATGAAAATATAAAATATAAAATTTATGAAATTATTTAAAAAAAAAATCCTAAAAAGGATTTAATTCACTTTTGTGTTCATGCTAACAATATTAATCTTTAAAACATCAGCATAATATTATACACTTCGAGACTATTCTCATATACAAGATAAAACGAAAGTTTATTCTCTGTATATTACCAGCACACTACAACCTGAAACACAGTTTTATCCGTTTATTTATTAATTTTTTTATTACAGATAGATAATTTTTTTTTTTTTTATCAATTTTACAAAAGATAAAGTTAAGAAAGGCGTCCTACATAAAAAAGGAGGAAAATGAAATATAAATTTTTGAAAGGATTAGTTTTTTGAGCTTTTCCGTTTGGTTTCGTTTGCATTGTATGTATACCTATATTTGCTTAACACGGCAACAAATATTAAAGTTTTCTTTTGGTATAGTATATAGCGGAGGATGTCTGCTTACTTCTTCGCCGGATATGTTCGATTTAATTTTTAAAATCTAATGAAAAATAAAAAATAGTGTGCAAGTACATATTACATATATATACAACATAATAAAACTACGGATTGGAATAAATGAAAACTATTGTACACAGTACTCGTATAAAAGTATTAAATAGACGATACGAAACAACAGAAGATTTTTTTATATTTTTTTCTAAGAATAAAAACACGAATTATTACAGCTATAAATTCAATAAGTAAGTTAAATATACACATAGAGAGAAATACGGCAATGGTGCTTTATACATACATTGTACGAGATTCTATCGAACTATATAAAAAATAAATATAATAGCCAGAATGCAAGTTAAATTATTACCATAAACTCTTAATTGAGTTCATTTGGCATAAATTGTGTATACGTTTTGTACCGAACATTTTGTTCCCTGGCCACTAGCCATGTAGAGCAGAAATTAGTTTTAGCGTCGAGTAATGTGGATAGACAGTTTTATGTCCATATAAAAAACATTTTTGCCGATCTGAAAATAATTTAAATTAATTAACTTAAATAGGATTTGGCCCACCAATTAAAGTTTTGGAAAGATCAACTAAATTAACTCTGTATTTTTATAAAAGACAAGATATTACTTTTTATAGGCAGGGAACTTGTATATTTAACTGCTTTACAGTTTTGGCTAAAAGTTAGTAGTTGTGACTAAATTTTCTTACGGCTTATTAAGTTAAGTGAGAATCTCATTATAGAATATTCACGTGAATCTCAATTCTACAATTTTTAATTTGTTGTCAAATTTCATAGTGATGAAGTTATCCAAGACATCTCATTCAAAAAAAAAATTTCAAATAAAATCGAATAACTCTCTTAGATTACCTTAAACTGGCGATAATTGTATTATATCACCGAATTATGAAATATTTAGAGCCTTTTGTTTTGCCCATTTTGCTTTGTTGTTTGCATCGCTTGTCGATCGCGTATTGTTTAGAAAATTAAAATGGTAAGTGCCATCGGTTAGTGACATTTTTCAACTAGACGAATAGAAATGTCTTTCATAGAGCTCTAGTGCATCGCACTATGGATTCGTCTCAAGTTGTTTATTTCGTTCCCGTAATAGCTACCTGTATATTCACTAATATTTTTAGATTTTATTCACGTGTTAAGAAGCGCTTTCATTAACAGTATAAACACGTGATTTATGGTTACTGAATTTGATTTATTATTACACAAATATGTTTTCAACGTATTGTGTTATTTATTCACATAAATTTACAATCCAATTCCGATCACGCCACTTGAAAGTTGATATTCTTGAAGCCAAACGAAGTGACACGACGACAAATAGAAATATATCAGGCAAATTAGAATTAAAGTCTTTAAGTTTTTTTATAACAATAACATATTTAAAATAGTTTACAAAATTACACGAAAAACAACATTTTAAAATAAATAAAATAAAAAAGTTGCGTCACTTGCAACAAAAACACATCTGTCATGTAATGTGACTTTAGACGTAACAAACGACTAAAACAAATCGTTGCAACAAGAAAAGATTAAAGATACTACAGTTGAACGTCTGGGATTTTCCTATTAAATTCGTTAGTTTTCCGGAAAATGCATTTTAGTTTATGTGTCATATATGATACAAAATCCGTTAAGACAAAAAAAAACAAGTTAAATAAAATAAATGTTATTCAATTTTAGTTTTATTTAAATTATACATAAATAAACAAATTACACATTTCAAATTAATGTTTAATTAATTTTTAAAAAAGAATCACATGTTGATCACAAAATAAAAGTAGAAGGTTCTAATTCAGTCTTTCTTTAGTAAGTCAATACAAATATTTACATAAAAACAGTTTCGAGAATTATTGATGCATAGGTTGACATTGCACTTTGAACATTTGATAAAACTCTGGCCGTTGCACTGAGGCATTTTACACCTAGTTCTCTTATCCCAAATATGAAAATGGTCAATATTGTCAAGCCGGCTGATTTCTTTCGTGATTTTACTAGTAATGCATTCGTTAGTAGCCGCGAAGGGGAGGATTTATTTCGATTTTCCCTACCAGACCCAACAATACACAATGCAATTAATAAATTTATTCTAAAGTCACAAAGCGTTAAAGGCTGCTGGTTTTTTATTTTGCATGCCTTTCTTTGTATTATCCACGAATTTACTACCGCATGTCAAGCATGTGAAAGAATATCCGGAGGTACCATTTTAAGGATTTATACTTTATGCGTTATCGGCCATTAGAACTGTCATGTAAATCAACCCCTCCCATATGCCGATTGTATTGTTTGATTATTTCTGGGCATTGAATATTCACTTCAGCACGCTTTTTATTATCCCATCTTTTAATAATTGACAAAGGATTTGCTCCAACAAAAGTCGAGACGAGAGTTACTGGCTTGTTATCCCTCCATTGTATTAGACATAAGTCAGCACCATCAAATGTTAAAGTGTATTCTTCGTAGGACCCTCTCTGTAGTTTACTAATTTCTCGTTCAGTCTTTAGCTTCGAAATTGGAATCCTGTTCCGCCTAATTGTTCCAATACAAAGAATTCTCTGTTGTTGAAGGAATAGTACTAGTGGAATTGTGGTGAAATAGTTATCACAAAAAATTTTGTAAGCCATGTTTCGTGGGATAGGTCTGCATAATCGTACTACTATATTTGCAGAAGCTCCAAGATTTTCTTCGTTTGTAATTCTGTATAGTTATTCTCTTGACCGGAGTAAACTTCGAAATTATCCATGTATCCTATAATATAAAAAAAGGTCATAAAGCCAAAATAAGTATATATAAAAAATAAGAAAGTTTACCTGAAGATCCTTCTGGTAAGCGCAAAGATTTTAAAACCCCATTTATGCGGCTAAGATAGGAGGTATTGTTTCATGAAGCTTTGAATTTTAGTCGCACAGATCTGTTCGTCTACAGAGAGATGTTTTTCTAGAGGTATTTGAGAGAACTTCTGTTGCAAAAGACTTAACAACGGTCGTAGCTTAAATAATTGGTCATGCTGCAGATATGTTTTAGGCAGTGCCAGTTGGTTGTCGACGAAATGCAGGGTGCTTTTGATTTTTTTAAAAGATTTTAATGACATTGCTTCCTGAACTGTTTTATTTCCCACAAGGGCATTCCAATACAGCTCTGTGTTGGGAAGTTGATGTATAGATGAAATCAAACAAATTCCCAGAAATTTTTTCAATAAAACAAAAGGATTTGAAATATTTTTTTGTGCAGAATATAAATTCGATTGCTCTACAATTAGATTCAGGACTTCATCGTCAAACAGCACGTTAAAGAATGATAAAGGAGTTTCGCAATTAACTATTTCCTGCGATATTTGCATATCTGTTTTAAATATGGACGTTTCCGAATTTGGAACGAACGGGACGTATTTCCACATTAATTTTTTGTATTTCTCCCTCAATTTTTTTACTTCGCTTCCTGTTCAAATGGTTCCCTGCCATCTATTTCCATGTTTCCAAATATTATTGGGATATTTTCAATATCCAAATCCACATCTGTTAGTCCCTGGTTTTCATCGACGTCCGCGCCCCATTCTTTATTGACTAGCTCGTCATCTTCTTCATCGTTTAAGTCGTAATCGCTACTATCAGGCCATTCTTAAATTATTTTCTCTATCTCTTGAAGAGATAAATATTTTGGTCTAGGCATTTAGGCAAAACTCGAACTAACTTTCTACTTAATAAATTTTTTCAACCTAAAAATATTTAAAATAATTTACTTTTGCTATAAAACTGTGCATATATGACACATGATTGAAAAAGAACTTTGACAATTTTTAAGTCATATTTGGTACATATGTTTACTTACCAATTATCGACAAATTAAATTGATTTTAGTAATCAAATACAGCTAGCGTAACCGATACAGTTATTGACACTCGTAAGGAAATTTTGAAATCAAACTAGTTTGATTTGTATAGGTTTTTGAAATTCATAAAACTGAAAGGTTTTATATATATTTTATACATTTTTGTTTAATATTATAAATCAAAATTAGTTATTTATGCATTCAGTTTTAATGTATAACTAATTTACGAAACGATTAACAAAAAGTATATTTATTGACACTTGAACACAATTATTGACACTCTATTGTTGTACAATTATTGACATAACTTTTTGTACTATTTTGGTAACCATTAACAATAAAAACTCAGTTTTTTTATGTAAATTAGTTTATTCAGGAACTTTGTACAGATTTCAGAAAATTATCACAAAAGATTCATTATATCACAAACAAAAAAAAAGTAAAATAAATAAAATAAAATTTAAAAATAAAATCCATTCAAAGTAAAACTTGCACGTCGTAATGTTTCATTTAGGAAGTACCTACTCCCTTACATTTGTTGCATATAAACGTTGGAATATATTCAATATCCATTTTTTTTATGCAAGCAATGTGGAACTCCCTGGTGCATTGGTAGCATTTAATTCCTTGTTTTCTTTTAAATGAAAAAGTGCATTTGTAGCACATAGAGCCCACTGCGATCCTATTATTTCCAATATTTTCAAAATTGTCTTCATGTAAAAGGTTTTTTACGTGACTTTCTGTTTCTGGTTTATTTTGATTGTTATCACGGAGTTTTAGATCTGTAAATAAAATAATTTAGCCCCTTGAAAAATATAAAAACATATAATTGGTTACCATTGATAGGATCAAAATGTTTATATGCTGTGAGCGGTTGAGAGTTTGATGCACGTTCTAGGAATTCAGCGTCTCTAACTGGAATATTGGACGATGTGAAAAGTGACTCATCTGGTGAAGCTAGAAGTACATTTTTAATTTGCGTGAGCACTAAAAAAAAACAATTTAAACGGAACTATAAAACTTACCTGGCAGGTTTTTAGATGTACTTGCTAAGCTGGTAGTCAAATCCTTCAGGGGAAAAGGCCTTGGTTGCAGTGCCTTTTTTGTTGATTTTCTCTTAATTATCTTCGAGTTGGCTCGGTTATTTTTGGCTAGAACTTTTCTTTCAGCATTTTCTAGTCTTTTGTTTTTCCTTTCTTGTTTTTCTTTAATTTGTTTTTCTTTAAATTGCTTTTTGTTTTGTTCTTCTTTAATCCACAAAGGATCAGTTATTACAAAAGGTTTTTTAGGTTTCATGGGTTTAACGCCTTGCCTTTCTGGTGTAATAGGCCAATCTAGATAATCATCTATTACAGGAGGAATCTTAAATGGAGTTTTAAATGCGGTACTCATGGTACTTGCGGAGATTTCTTCTACCTCAATCTCTTCACTTACATACAAGAAATCGTTAATAGAATTTACCATTGAGACATCAATATAGGAGCCAATCATATTGTCAAAAGGTGTTGTTTCAATCAGCAGGGAGTTTTCAGTAGAAACAGTGGTATCCTGGTTATTTTCTTTCGAGATTTCAGGCTTAAACTCTAGAAACATTTTGTAAAGTATCGTTAAATCGTCGGACCACGATGATGTCATAGATGTGCTGCTTTGACTGAAAGCGTTTTCAAATTGTTCAATCCTATGTGCTCCTACCAGTTGTACAAATCTTTCATAAGGAAGTTGTTTTAGCGGAACATTATAAAACTCTGAACCTGGTTGATGAGTATTAGATGATTTTCCGAGGCACTTGGAAAAGTCAATTGCGTTTTTGTCCCATGGAAATAAACCAGTTGCGCGAAAGCCATTTTTTATTATTTCAGGTCCAATACAAGACTGAATTACCGTATCTAGAATGGGAGCGAACTTTGGTTTGGTTAGCAAATCTCCAGGGTATTTCCGCCGCCACTCAACAACTTTTTTGTTCCATCCGTTTTTAAGGGGTTTAAATGCGCTAACATCAGCTGGCTGCAAAATACGAGTGGCGTTTGGATAAAGTGCTATGAAAACTATTCCCAACTTAACGCATAATTTGCTTAGTGGCAATGTTTGGTGGGTAGCGTGGCCGTCTACGAAAAGTATTACTGGAAATGTTGTTCCAATGCTGACAAGAAAAGGATGAAATATTTTCGAGATGTATTCGTAAAATACCTCTTTTGTCATCCATCCGTTCTCGCTAATACCTAAACCCCAGCCATTCGGTAAGGATTTTCTAATTTCATCGTGTATCCGTTTATACGGATAAATTACCATTGGCGGAACCAATGTTCCCGATGCAGCAAATGAAAACATGACCGTAAGGTTCGCTTTGGCCAAACCACGATCAACTTCATAAATATTTCTGGCACCTTTAGCCGCCAATACTGTTTTTGTCTTGGGACAAAGTAGGAAGTTGGTTTCGTCACCGTTAAATACTCTGGTTGGGTCACTTAAAATTTCTAATAAATTATTTTCCGCCAAATATTTTTCGATTGACGTAAACCAAGATTTTATATCGGATGCACCTACTGTTGAACTAGCTGAAGAAACGGGATCTGGGGTTCGCAAACATATATCAGGGTGTCGTTTTAAAAACGCACGGAACCACCCATTTCCGGGCATATTGCTGGATCCAAATGGATGATCCCTTTTGTCAAGATCCAAAAATTCCTTAACAGAATGAAACACGTCCTCTTTCCTTTTAGGGAATCCCTTCTTCTGAGATGTGATTATCCATTCTTCAATAGTCTCTTCTTCCTCTGGGGTTAAAACCGTCGGAGGGCCAGGTCTTACTTTTGTAAATTTATCACTTAGTCGAAATAATAACGTTGTCCTGGGAATGCCAAAATGTTTAGCAGCGGTTTTTTTAGGCATGTCACCTCTCTTTATTGCTTCAAGGGCATTTTGAAGCATCGCCTCCGAATAGCTGCCTTTAATTTTGGGCATTTTTAAACTTAATATGAAAAATAAACGGGTATATAATTATTGACACATATTAAAACTACAACTATTGACACAGTGTCAATTACTGTACTCCAATAGCACACAATTATCGACACCATGTGTCAATAGTTGAATACATAATTTATTCTATTATAATTATCGACACCACAATTATTTAATTAAATAGGTTAGTATTACACGATTTTTAATGCAAATCTACTAATACACATCTTAATGTAACTTAATTTTAATTAGTAAAATATTTAAATTGAGAATTAGTTGAAATAAAGGGTACTTACAAGTTCCAATCCCTTACCAAAATTTGCTACTTTATGCCACCACACAACTAGTTGTCATAACGTGTTGTTTCTCACTCAAAATTCATAAGTAAACTGAATGATCAAAGCAAAAGCGATAATGGTTAATCAATTACGAAAAAGGATAGATATATATAAGGTAAACAAGGAAAGTAAAATGTGTACCAAATTGTTTTAAAACCTTATGAAATGGAACAGTGTCAATAACTATAATAATAAATCGTGGTGTCAATAACTATACAGTTTACGCTATTTCACATAAAACCTTTATTTCTTCGTTTATTTCACAATTATTTTGGCTTATTTATTAGTTTTCTACTTTTAAATTTTATGTAGAAAGGTAGAATGAACGCATGTGATGTTGTTGCTGATTTCCGACCTCAATAAAAATAGGTTATGTCAAAATATCCCTATAAACAAAACGAAAGTTACTCTAATATTTAGTGCCAATAGACAACAAAAACAGAATACGTCTGGAAATATTATTTTTGGTAACAAAATGATTATGTCCCTTATATGACTCAAATACCAGTTAAGGGTTAAAAAAGAAAATTCACCAGAGATAACTAATCTAATATGTGCATTGTCCGAAAATATATGCATTTTACCTACAGTTTCACAAAGGGTAGTGAATTAAAGGGGAAAGTATCATATTTATAGAGATTTAAAGCAACTTTTAGGACACTTGAGCTAACAGATGAGCCATCGTCCGGATCTAGATTAAGGGTTTGAAATTCCCATCGATGAGAATCAGGCATACATGCTTATGTTGTAACACACATTGCATAAGTGACACCATGTTACGTAAGTTTAAATTCTTGAAATTTGATCCCGATTGCCGAAATGGTGATGAAGGTGACATGTTACTTGGTTCAGATATATTTTCGACATATTCAGTGCAGGTAAAATACAAACTGATGAAATGACCGCATATAACACAAAATTTGGTTGAATTCGATTGGGAAACGGAATGCTAATAAGAACGTTATATCTATACCGTAACCCCGCTGGAGGTTGATCGATAGTTAAAAAAATTCTCAATATGTGTCTAAATAAAACGAAAATCCTGCAGAAAAATGTTTATCGTCGTGTAAAATGTGTAACTCGCGTTTAGAAGATTATTAGCAATGGAGCGACGGGTAAGCTGGGGCTTACGAAACCAATTGGCGAAATAAATCCAAATAATTATTGTTTCCCACATGACGGGGTGTTAATGGAAAGTTATACTACACGTTTAAGAGTGTTGTTTGATGGGTCAACTAAGTTAACAGAAAATCTGTCGTTTAGCGGCTATCTGGATAATTTTTAAATTTTTTTGAATGTTAATTAACTCATGTAATTTCTAACATGCTACCGGTGATTAAACCATTTTTAATTGGTTTTTATTAACACGTAGAAGTATATTAATATTTACGAACGATCATTCAACGAAACTGACAAATAGACAGAATTATATTTATTTAATTTTTAATTTTTATAATTTTAATATGTTCCGAATTAATAAAAACACATTTAAAATGGTCTAAGCAACAAATAGAGCTGTGTGAATGTCGTGAAAAAAAAAATTGTAAGAGAATTTATCTGTATTAGTATGATTCGCTAGTACATAACGCACAGTACATTCTGTATATAGAATGTAAATTGTGGTATCAATCCAGTCGCCGCGGCCTGATCAGAAGATTGATTTTTTCATAATCAAAAGGTCATAAGTTCGAAACTGGATGAATCCTCTTACAATCTTCGGAACTTATTAAAATCATAAAAATTATCTGGATACATGAAGACGATGTCAAGTTTAATACCAAAATGTTGAAAATATCACGTTTTTTATAGAAATTGAAGTTTGGCTTTTCGAAATTATGCGGATATATTCCAGTTTCTTTCCCGAAATACTCAAAAATTATGGGACGTTTGGGTTGCGCTCTTTTACAGTATTAGCGATACATCGATATTTTCTAAATTTTCTGGGTTTTTAGAAAGTTTTTAAATTTACTGTCGTCAAATGTCGAGCAGTGGTAAAGAGCGTTGCTTACCACGCTGACCACGAATTATTTAATAACAATTTGCTTCGTCAGACCTGGAACGATTGCGAATTAAATCATTAGTCGGAAAAATTTTGCATTTTTGAATTATTCAATTTTTTTTTAACTTAGTTCAAAATTATAAATAAAATTTGAAACAGGAAAAACTAAATAACTTCTGGAAAAACTGAGGTTTGGGGGCGAAAGCCAATGCATTAAAAAAAAATTGTACGTTTAAAAAATTTCCATTTTTAGCATTTGTGGTACGATACTATCAGAAAAAAGCGATGAAAATTCTTTGATCTGTGTCTGCAAGGTTGACGAAGCAATTATTATTAACATAAATAAATAAAATAAAAAGTGAAATTTTTGCCGGGAAAGTGATAATTCTCCTGGAAAATTTGGCTTGCACCCACTGTACATATATTGGCCGTTTATATGTAGATAATTTTGATTGAATAGTTGCTACTCTCACCAGCCCATCTGTTCCTGCGTGTAGATCGATGACCCGACCGAGTGGCCATGTACTTGGTGGTGACTTATTGTCATGCATCAGCACCACATCATCAATTTGTAAATTTCTGCCCCTTTGCCTCCACTTAGTCCGCTGTTGTAAGGTATTCAAATAGATGATTGAATTCTTACGCCAAAAATTCTGAACGAGCCTCTGTACTTGTTCCCAACGCGTTAAACGGGACATATTAATTTCTTCGAGATCACTGTGTGGTAAAGATGTAATTGGGCCCAGCGTTAGAAAATGTGCAGGCGTTAGAGTGTCAATATTGCAAACATCTTCGTTTTTAATCGCGCATAAGGGTCTTGAATTAAGAATCCCTTCAATCTGAGTTGTAATCGTTTGCATTTCTTCATAAGTCATATGAGCATTACCGACAGTTTTAATCAAATGTGCCTTAACGGACTTAACAGCACGTTCCCATATTCCTCCAAAGTGAGGCGAAATGGGCGGAATTAGATGCCATTCAATACGTCTACGTAATGCATATTCGTTCACTTTATCTTGGCATTCCCTTGAGGCTAACATGTTGTAATGTTCGTGCAATTTTCTTTTAGCTCCAAGAAAATTTAAACCGTTGTCGCTATAAATTTGAGTAGGTGCTCCCCTCCGTGAAACAAAACGATCTAAAGTTGCTAAAAACGCGTCAGTGGTGAGGTCGGACGCGACTTCTATATGCATCGCCTTGGTTGAAAAACATACGAAGATTACTAAGAAACCTTTAATGAGTTTGGCTCCTCTCCCTTTTCTCGTTGACAATAAAATTGGCCCTGCATAATCGATTCCAACTACAGCAAATGGCCTACTCGGTGTGACTCGTGCTTGTGGTAGACTGCCCTTTTGTTGAGTTGATCGTGACGTAGAATATCTAAAACATTTCACACAATCATGACATATTTTCCGACATTTCTCCCTTACTCCTAAAATCCAGCATTTGTGACGTGACAATGCTGTTAATAACGATGGACCTGGATGCAAATATTTCTTGTGCAAATGCTGTAAAATCATGTTTGTAATTTGATGGTTCTTGGGTAAAATTATTGGGTGTTTCATGTTATATGAACATCCTGAGTTTTGCAACCGGCCACTAACTCTTAGAATGTTATTAGAGTCTACAAATGGTGTTAATGAAATCAATCTGGAATTTGACGGCAACCCCTTTTGTTTCACTAATAATTTTATCTCACTATCGAATTCGATGTACTGGACATATCTGATAATCTTTAGTTCCGCAGCTTCTATCTCAAATATACGCAGGCTTCTCAAGAATTTCTCTGTATTTTTTATATTATTCACAAATCTTAGGACAAATGCCATTGATCGAATTAGTTGATCCCAATTTGAAAACCTCGCTAACAAACAGGATATTGGATGGTTCTCTTCAACTACGACCTTTGTTTGGAGCAAATGAACTTTTTTCATACGACTTTCCTGTAAAGTTTGAATTATAGTTGATCTTGTTGACCAACTTTCTTCCGGTAATGATAACCAGGGTGGCCCCTTGAACCAAATTTCGTTACATGCTAGTTTGTCTGCCATCAATCCTCGCGTTGCCAAGTCAGACGGATTTTCCTTTCCTTTCACGTGGTGCCAAGTAGTTTGTGGGAGTAGTTGATGAATCGCAGCCACTCGATTAGCAACAAATGGTTTCCACTTTCTCGGATGATTTGCTAACCATGACAGTACGACCATAGAGTCAGTCCATGCCCAAATAGGTACGTTTGTAAGCTGATATGCATTTAGCACCTTCGACAACAATTTTGCCAATAGATGCGCGCCACATAACTCCAACCTTGGCGAACTAACTTGGGTGATTGGTGCCACCTTGCACGTTGATAATAGCGTTGATAATAGCGTTCCAGCGTTGCATGTGTTTGTAATACTTGTGTTCGCTACACTCGTACTTGGTTTTGGTTCCACTAACGGCAATATTGGTGTATCGGCTGAGATCACTACTGAATTGGCTATTGTATTATCATGGAGTAAACTATGGTGCCGACGATGACACTTAAAATAACTACTCGTACTTGGACATTGATTTGCTTTATGGCGAGTTGATAAACAATTAAAGCAAATCCTTAGTTTAGCGGCTTGTTCTCTACGTTGATTTATTTCTAAGCCCTTGAATTTGTTACATTCGTAAATTCGATGCGAATCGTTGCAATAAACACATTGTTTTATATTTGAGTCCGTTAATTTCAGCTGATGCGACCTGGCTGTACTCGGTTTTGATGTTGTATGCCTCCCCGATTCACAGGACTCCAATGCTTCACATCTATCACTTATGAACTTAAGTAACTCGTCGAAAGTAGGATACTCTTGGTTGACTGTTTTATGGGACCAAGCTTCCTTAGTACCTGGATCCATTTTTTGTACTAGCATGTATGTTAGCCACGGGTCTCTTCCTGTAGCTTCACCTCCTAATGCTTGTATCCCTGTATGTACGTCATTGGAAACATTGCACAAATTTCTTAGTTTTTTCACGGAACCATCTTGCATCGTTGGTAATTCCAAAAAGGATTTAATCATTGAATTTAACACATATTTTCGTTTATCATACCTCTCACACAGCTTGGTCCATGCCTGTGTATAATTTGCCTCTGATACTGGTATATGTTTCACCAACTCCGCTGCCTCGCCTTCCAGTAATGTTTTTAAATATTGAAATTTTTGGGCATCATTAAATCCCAATTTAGTATGAACAGATGCCACGAACAAATCTTTAAAGCTAGGGAAATTCTCGTATTTACCTGAAAATTTTGGCAAATTCAAATTTGGCAACCGTATAAAACTATGTGGTTCTTCCGTCGTATTGTGGATGCTTTGATTTAACGAAGTGGTAAACGATGACGACACATTAGATAAAAATTCGTTTTGTTCCTTCAATAATCGAGCCATCACCGTTTCAATTTGACTCGTTTGTTTACGTTGCTGTGGTGCTACCATTGACTCTACAAATTTGGCCTTTACACCTAAGTACTTCGTCTCGATTTCTGCCATTTCTGATTGCACTTCGTATTTGCTTAACACTGTCTCACATTCGATGAAATCCGTGAATGCTCTCTCTAACAACTCTAGCCTGGATGAAATATCCGAATCCGATGTTCTCTCAGTAATTTTTTCAGCGAATGTCACCATTCGCGTAATACTTCCTTTTGCCAGCCCTCTTCTTGCTATATATTCTTTAATAATTTCTTTATCGGACATGTTAAATAATCACACTCAATCACAGTTCACACCACAAATATAATCTGATACTAATAATATAATCGAATAATCTGATTTATTCGGACCAATTTCAACCCGATATACAATAACGACGAAGGTTACACTATTCTGACAAATGCTTATGCTATGTTATATTTAGTTTCACTTACGTGCAATTAGTTTGATGAATTGACACTCTCACGTTGGAACAATATCTTGTAAGGATATCGCTGATAAGTTCACCGTTGTGTTTGTCTCGAATAATTCGCAGCTGATGTAAGCTATTTTGCTATGTTTCTCCTTCACTGGGATTAACTCGTTGCTCGATCCTTCTGGCAGTTATAGACGCTAAAATTCGACTCGAAGATGGCGTCTCCACGTTGTTTCACGAAAACTGATAGTAGTTATTATTGCAAATGGCAACCGAAAATGAATAATATACTTCGCCAATCACTGTCTCGTAATTTAAATTGAAAGTTAACCTTGGTTTGTAGCTCTGGATCATTAAATTTCACTTAAATATCGCCTTTATCTGATCCGGCTCGAAGGACCAAATTCCATATGTACAACACACGATTAATCAAATCACCAAAATCACTTAGTGGACTGTATTTTTCTTGTCGCTGAGTCGGTGTAAAATGAAAGGCTTTTTATTCACGTTATACTTTACAAGATTTATTTATTAATTAAATATTATTCGATGTACAAATTAAACCAAATAGAATTGTTTGGTGTGAATTTAATTTCGCCATTAAATATTGATTGTTTTTTGGTTGAAAGAGCGTTGTTCGTGGTTGACATACAGACACAGATAGAAAATAATACGTTTTACGCTTCTTTTTATATCCATATTATTTATCTCTTCCCTTTTATATATTTGTCTCCTTTATTTTGTTTAGTGTATTTAAGCAATTTCTCGAAATATCTCGAACATAAATTTTGTTGTGAAAATTGTACTAGAGTTTGCTTATGTCAATATGACAGATACAAAATACATCAACATAAGGTAATAATAATTTTCTTATATGTACAATATAAATTTAAGAATAAGTTAATGTACAATAAATATTATTTAATTTTACAGAATATTTGAACAATGGTGACAATACGCATAATGGCTATCATTTACATAGTGAATACAAGATAAGTATAAATTACATAAATTTGTTTGTGATGGTTAATCATTTATTTTGTTTTCTTCCAGGTATATATATAGACATCGATTGGCGACTTCCTCATCAGACTTTGCATGGCTAAATTATTAATTGGAGTGAAACTAAGAACATCATAATAACAAATGTAAATGAATAGTGTAACTTACAAAATAAATAAATTATGTTTTTTGTTTTGTGATTTTAAATTTTAGAGTGTTTTCAATTTTTGTCTAGTGCTACCAAACACCCACTAAAAACTAAAGATACACAATCCAAATACAAGGGCTTGCACCTCCTAAAAACTATTGATACAACAATCCTACGGATTGACGTATTGGATATATGAAACTCAGTTGAATTAAGAATTGAATAGCTACTACTTGTGCTAAAGGAAGTTGAATCGGAAACACAAACTTGAAAATTGTAACTTTAAAGCATAATTGGAAAATACGATATAGAAATAGAATTGTTAATATTTTGTATAGTTTAATACTCGAGTAAACTTTGCCATACCATTTATGAAGAAATTATAAATAACGCGTATACGAGTTTATAACACAAATCCGTAAAATGAACAATAATCTAATTTACAATTTCATAAAAATTTATAAATCTAAAGGAAGCTCTTTTAAAAACTTTGACATCCCGCATAATAATTGTGCACCTACATAAACCTTTAACTTTACTCATACATTAAGCCAACATTTTAAGATTCATGATCCATTAAATCCCCTATCTCGTATAAATACAAAAAAAAAACTTTGCCCGCACATTCGATCCCAACCAAGGCTATATTTCAATTACAAAACCATAAGATCCGAATACGCACAACTAATATAATTTAAGGTTATTTTAATGACTTTTTAATGGGCGGGTGTCCTTTTTTATATGCCATCTTCTATAATATAATACTCGGTAATGTACAAAGGTGCTTTTTCAGCTTTTTATTCGAAAACATTATATACCGTTGTTATTATAATAATTTTTATCCATAAATTTTTTTTTTGTTTAATTCAATTAAATTCGTATTTTTATGTATTTATTCGTACACGACGATATATGTATGTATGACGGTATATATGTCTCGTAAATATTTTATAAAGATAAATTTAATCTAATCCTTAATCTTAGATTTTTAGATATATTATATTATTATTTTAATTTGGGTTTATGTATAACATAAAAGAATATTATTACCGAGTACATACAAAACCAAAAAAAAAAAAAATGTTTTACGTACCAGATGGATCAATATGTCTGGGAATGATAATTTTTTGAAGTTAAACTTTTGAAAGGTTAAAAGAAAATTCGCTTACGTGGAATATACGATTTATTATGTTTGTTTATTTATATAAATTTTACGATAATTTGATTTTAATACCTTGGTGACAGACGAAGAATATTTGTTTATTATTATATACTGCGATATTATACATTTTTATGCTATAGTATTATGTTAATGTACTTATTAGCTTTGCGCGATGCTATGTTGCGTATCGAGATTTGGATGTTGGATGGGAATCCAATTTCAATGATTGATGGGATATTTTCTTTAGCATTTATACTCAATGAAAATATTGAGTAAGCCTGTGTAAATTTTGATTACTTTTGATTGAAATTAAATTACCGTCAAAAATCTTATTCAACCCTACTATATCAATTCCGTAAATTAAATTATTATCTACTTTACTGTACCAACAAACAAATGTTAGTGATTAATGATTAAAATTTACAATGTTTAGTAAGTTACTATTATTAATCATGGCTCGGATATATGCGAGATAAGAGTCGCATTCATTTGTGGTAAAAACGAAATCCATTAATTAATGTTATTTTCGTGAAAAGTTTACGTTTAAATTTTATAAAACAAACAAAATTAGATATGATATTTAAAAAAAAAAAAAAGTTTCGCAAACAACTTTTCTTTCTAAATAATTGAGTTTTCACAATGTATATTCTCTTACACACAAACAAACAATGCCATCTGGATGATTTTCCAACTTCTTTTCTTTATATTTCCATTTTTCATTTAAAGTTTAGACAAAGTTGGCATTATAGATACCATTTTCTCGTGTCAAGGAAGCTATATATGTTGTGAATACAGGATTTTATGTACATTCTCAAAACAGAACAGTTTAGATATAAACACCTTAAATTACTCCCCAATCGAAGATATAGAGCTAGTGTTTTTCGTGTTCTTATCTCTCCCAAATACAACTTTTGAATCATATCTTTACGCAACCTTATATGTTTATATATTGTATCGAGTGATGAATACACATAAAAAAGCACTGTGATAGCATAAATATTTAGTACTGTAAATGAGCTTTTGTCATCATCAATACAAAACACGCACACATTGTCACACACACACAAAATATACATAAATATAAAAATTTATTGTAATCACAAGTCAAATCACGAAGGTATTTTTACCATTTTTCAATTCAATACAATTTCGTGTAAATGTGGAACAATTTGAAAAGCTTTTTTTTTTGCAAAAATCTCGTTTTTTTATTTTTATTTTTTTTTTTTTCAATAATCACAAACGTATCGCAAAAAAATAAATAATAAAAATAAATTTTCTTCCATCCTCCTCCGGTTATATTTCCACACCCTCTAGTTATATTTAGATCCGGATAGATATACTCGTTTAGATAGATAGTATAACTGTAGATAGATCGATCGTCATCTATAATTACATCAATGTATATAAGTACATATATAAAAATACTTTACGGAAAACTTTTCGAATAAAAATAAACAGTTTGGAAGATTATCTTACGGTTCATACTGAAATATTAATTGACATTTTTTCAAATACATTTCGTACTTGTCGTAAAATAAAAACACAAAATCATGATGATATTACAATTTTCCCACAGAACACGAAAAAACTTTGTCGCATATTCCCATGTATACCAACAACAATAACAACAACAAGAAAAAAAAAATCATATATTTATGTTATGTTGAATTTGATGTTGTTGTCAAAGTTTCCAATTAGATACATAGTAAAGAAAGTATTGAAATCGGCTGAAAAATTCATGCATTGGCGCTCTACTCGAATAATATGTAAAGTAAAAGTATTTGGAAAGTCATGTGTTGTTCTATATAAATTTTTTTTTGTTTTTGTTTATGTATGGTTAAAATACGAGTACATATATATAGCATATATGTATACACAGCACAACAAAAAAAAATACATAAATAGTAATCCTTAGTAATTCAGCAATAGTTTTAATTCAGTTTAAAACTTTTTTCAACAGGAAAAGATAATTGTCCTTTGAGTATTATTTAGGAGGATGTAACGAAAAGTACCAAAGTTTCGAGTATGTGTGTTTGGCTTTAGAGTACAATAAATTTTCACAACGGTTTGTGTAGTTTAAAACAATGTAAACGAGTGTATATCGCCTTCTCATTCGACACCACATAAAATAAACGCAAAGGCAATTAATTGTGATTAATATTTATGAGTATACGTCAAGGGACTTTACCCGCGATTACACGATATTATGTTACTCAATCAGTTAAATCATTCGCTCTCCGACGGGAGGCCAGACATATTAGATTTGTCTCATTATAGAACACCATTTCTAACTGTCCTAGATCAGCACTCGACAAGGAACTTACGTTTAAGCAACTACGGTAATACGTACATTATATTTGAGTAGAAGGTCTAAATCATGGAGAAGGAAATTGAGTCTATGGACTACGTGATTTCTAAAGGATGACTAAACAATGTTTGGAAACAAAATCAGTATAAAGTTGTGTGCTGTAATAAAAGCTCTAATAATGATCAAAACGCGGGGTAACGGTCTAAGTAAAAAGCCTATTTTCCACATCTTGAAAATGATGTGTTAGAATTCAAAAATAAAATATATTGCATTTTCCACTTAGCTTGCTTAGCTGATTTAACCTCGGATCATATGAACGAAACAATATTAAGTTGGACTTGGAACATAGATTCTTATTATGATACAGGAATTATTTGTCTGGCGTTACTTATTGGTTACCTGCGAATTACCACTGTTAAAATTAACTAAACACAGCTGGGTCGTGGCCCGAAGATTGCGCTGAAAATTGGGTAGACTACATATAACGCTATGTACCTCATTACAGATAACAAAAAATTTATCTATTACTTAACAGATTTTGGATGATTTTTGTAGAAGAAATGCTCGTAATTAGATCATTGGATTATTGTGATGAAATTATCGAGAAATTGTACCATCATAAGACTACAATCGAGCTTAACGGAAGATTTTTAATAACATTCAAATTCAAACAGGAACATGTTGTTTTCTGGAAGTGTTTTACAAACGCTAAACGGAGATTGGTAGTGTTAGAACGAAAGTTTATAAAAATTGGAAATACTCGTAGAAGATGGAATATCAGAGTTTTACTTCTGGTAGTGAGCACCTTGAAGGAGGTAAGAAATAAATCCAGTATAGGGAATATCCAGATTTCAGATACAGCTAAACGAATATCGAACGATGTTAACAGGTGAATTTACTCACAGTAGCAAATGCTTTTCAGCTTTTGCTCTCAAGCGTAAATTCAATCGAATTTTTCAACATTTTCCGATATATGAAACTCAGAATGATCCAAAATTAAATGAGGAGAATAGTATGGTGTACTTTAAAATTACTACAATTCAGTCGAAGGACTATTTAATTGGATAGGACCAACTAACATGGTGAGGTAGCTTGGACTGTTGGTGTAGTAAGGACCGAATCCAGAATAGTGGTAGATGCCGCCAATTGTGGCAAACCAAGTTGATATCTCATTACCTATATTGATTTGGTAAAATCAGAAGTTTGGTGGAATTGACAGGCAGAGTACCATTTTAGAGCATTAATTATGTCAAATATTCCAGATCATTGATCGTCCGGAATAATACACAAACAACGTTCTAGCTTCTTCAAGTTATTTATTTATAAGCAAGGTATTTTTTAATTCTGAGATAGCTTCTAGTTATTTTGTTTTGTATGTGGCCAATTAGGGAAATCTCTAGGAGCAGATTCACATATGACATCAAACGAAGTGGTAACTCCCTGACGAGCCACAAAAGAAAGCGGGGTACATTTTTATGATGACATAACTAGTTAAGTTATTGCATTTTATATCCCGCCCTTTGGCAAAATCTCGCCTATCCACAAAATGTTTTATTAATCAATTTTTGTTTGGGTCCGTGTGGCATCAACCGAAGTTGTAGATCTTTGACGTTCCGCAAAAAGATGGAAAAAGTTGTTGATACTGGGAAACTTTTAGTTGTGACATTTTCTTCCTCCAAATGCAAAAAATCTCTAGAATGAACTTCTGTCACAATATTTCTCGTCTTACACAGGTTATTTCAGTAGTACCTCTATAAAAAAGATGATTTGTAAATTGATCAGTAAAATTTGCTCGTTACCCAACAGCAGCGTGGAAGTGTTTGGCAATACGTTCTACTATAAAAGAACGTGAAATATTTCCTAAGTTGCCTTAATTGTACTAGGTTATCCTAAGTATGTCCTAAGTTTTTTTTTATATGTGTTAGTGTAAAAGTCTTGTTATTATGAATTTATTTAATTCATACCGAAATATTAAAAATTATGTGTAAGTTTATTTACTCATACAGAACAAATTTAGATTTTTTCTATAGCAGGATATATTCTAATGATGCCTGAACTGAGGAATATGGCAGGAAACACATGTTTGATAAGCTTTCGAATAATATATCGAATCCTAGAAAACGGACACCAAATGTTCCTATGTGTAAAACATGGTTTTCCTAATCACCCTAAACCCCCACTTTTTCCAAAAGTGAACATTTTTAGAATAGCTAGGAATTTTATACAATTTTGAATATAAGACATTTCGGTGGCCTCCTCGATTTTGAAAATCACCCATACTTATGCTCGATGCATTATACGAGTTTATGTCAAACCTGGTTGTCCTAAATTTGTGTTAATTGAAAATAACATTATGCCGCTGAATGGAGTCTAGATCAAAACGGCAGATTTTATACAGAACAACTTGAAACGCAAATTGAAATTTTAAATCAAGCGTGAGTTGAATTTCATCAATGCGATAATATTATAAAAGTTCTCGAAAAAAGTCACTCAGATAGTTCTGTGACTAAAGACTTTGAGAATCAGTTTTTTGAAAAAAATCTATCTCTCAACACATCACGCTTTTGAAATTAGGTCAATGGTATACAGTTTTTCTGGTGGGTTACGCAAAATAGCATTCGTATCAACACCAATTTTGAACTACCATTCACCACCACAATCAATTACAGATTTTGTTATTTGACATTTTTCACGAACTTACGATAAGCTAACAAACCGGTATGACAAGAAAAATTAAATAGTGAAAGATTAATCTCATGTTTCATTGATTTATTCATGAATCAAGCCGCAATGCAACCCGGTTCAAACAAACAATTACATGTGATATGTAGTAATACATGAATATATTCCTGGTTTAACAGCGCTAAAGTTAGAAAAACGTGATTCATATGGCTGATCCATATCTAACTCCGAAAGCTTCTTATAAAAACTCAGCAAGCCTGGGCAGAACCAGAGCCTTCTGGAGTATAGAGCCATAATCATAATGACGTAATTTTTGGAAGCTTTTTTAGTGGTATACCTTTTCACTGCTTTCCATAGGAATCCATAGAAAAAATGGTGTTTTTTAGCTTCAAGTTTTTCAATGAAAAAAGCAAAAATATTATAAAATGTTTATATAAAAGTTTTCTACTTATCTTTAAGAACAATATACAAGAAGACCATATTGGTACTAAGTAAATATTAATTGCAGAAATATTAAAATTAAATTATTTCTAAAATATATTTTTTCGAACTTTCATTTTGAAAAATACATCGAAGTTGGCTCTGACGAATTAAAATAATACTTGCTAAATTTATCTTTAGTTTTACTAGTGTACGCAAGACGTTTAAAATATTTATTATCACTCGTACTTAATGATTTGTGATTTTATTTTGCTTTTCCTACAATTTTTTTACTTGAAATTTCATCAGGTGGTAATTTTTGCTATGATTTTACCAAATTTTTACGGCCATCACTGCCATCTATGTAATGTAACCCTCTTTGTCTACGCCGCTGATGTGGCTGGACATTCATTCAAAACAATAGTTCATCAATTGGGACCAACTGCAGTTAAAATACTAAAGGCCGTTGATCGTAAGCTTACTCAAAATTCTCATATCGCAAATTCATACGGTTTCTTTATGAACGAATATGAGTGGTTGGGTCACATCGAGACTGAAAAAAGACCGACGAAAAGAACTATTATACCCCATCACCGTAACAAATAAAGAAAGCAACACAATGAGACTAAAATAAATATTGTTCTACAGTGGGACTAACTATCCAAACCAACCTTACTACTCTCCTACCTCGTTTTCGAGAACTTCCAATAGGTACAAGCAAAATTAGGTTACCATCCAATAGCAAAATTAGGTTTCCATATAACCACGAGTTCGCAACAAATATCTACTATTGCAATATGCTCAGTTGACGACATATTTTTGTTCTGCATTGTTATATAAAAATTATACAAGAAATGATGGGGATTAATTTAAACGTCGAATTTATTCCACCACAAGCAGTTGAAGAAATCACATAAGCAGAAAAGATTGCTGTCCAGTAGGGTGCTGAATCAGAATAGGCTTCATTAACACCATTTCTAGTCGATGATAGCATCATACGGGTTTGGGGCAGAAATAAGGGCTCAACATACGATTTTGATGCGAAACAGCCGATAGATCTATGCCAACACATTAAACGTTTTTCCGATTGTGGATTGCTGATTGTCCCATGAAAACTTTTTATCCCGGTACAACTCTACTCACAAACCTATTACGTCAGTGCTTTTGGATTATGAGCTGTCGACAGAAGGATTTCTGAGACCAACAAATGATGGCCAATCTTTCATCTTAACGAGTGAGCATCGGTCGACCTTTTTTGTATGTTGGGGTTGATTACGCAGACCCGAAAAAGTCCAGGGAAGCCTTAGTTATCAAAAGCTTGGATTTTATTATTTGTCAATGTGTCTGTCAAATCTATTCACTTTGAACTCGTGACTGATACGACCACAGCTTTTGTATCTTCCTTGAAGATGTTAAAATCGCGTAGAGGAAATCCGGTCAAAATTTATTGCGACAGCGGGTCAAACTTTGTGGGCAGCAAATGGGAATAAAAAATTACATTCGAAAATCACAAAAATTAAATCCAATTTTTATTATCTCCTCAGAAAATCGAATATATTTTTAACCCAGCTCAAGTATCGAACTACGGATGCTTCCAGCTCAAGTATCGAACTAATATCCATCCATTGGTTCAATGTCTCTAACTCACAATTAGTATTAAGAATTCTAGGCCACTATCTAATCTTACTAAACTGTACCTAGGATCAGAAAAATTAGTTCGTGTTGCCACAGTCAAAACGAGGCGAATTCTTAGGAAAAACACAATACTAGCATTAAACACAACAACAATAAAACTGCATTTAGTAAGAAATACTGTTAAAGTTAGCCGAAAGTTGTCAGTCGAAAGTGAAAAGTCGATAATGCAGATTGTGTAAGTCCAGCCGAAACTAAAGAAATGGTAATGTAGATTGTGTAATCCCAGCCTAAAGTTTCTAGCCGGAAGTCGATAATGCAGATTATGGTATTAACATTCCAGCCGAAAATAAAAAATTTTGAAGTTATCAGCCGAAAGTAAAAAGGATACATGGATTTAAATAAAACAATTTGTAAACAGTCTTACGTGGAAAACTTTGTTTAACCTAGTCGTGGAAAAATTCGGAAAATCAGAAGAATCCACAAAATTGGAATAAAATCAGCCGATATAGTTTATATCTGAAGTTGAATCGTTTTTATGTGATTTGTCAATAGCTATCGAATGAAAAAATTATGTTCAAGTTTCCCGTGGGAAATTTCGGAAAATTCGATTTTCCAAGAATCATTAGAAAATTTGGATAAAATCAGCCTCTAGAGTGGTATGTCTGGAGATGGATTGCATTAATGTGACTTGTCAATAGCCATCGCAGGAAAAATATTCAGTTCAAGTTTCCCATGGAAAATCTCGGAAAATTCGATTTTCCAAAATTTTAAATTTTCCGAGATTTCCCACGGGAAAATTGAACTGATTCTTTTTCCTGCGATAGCTATTGACAATTCGCATCAAAATAATCCTTCTCCAGACATACCACTCTAGAGAATGATTTTATTCCAATTTTGTGAATTCTTCTGATTTTCCGATATTTTCCACGACTATGCTAAACAAAGTTTTCCACGACTATATACAAAAGTTTCTATTGCAATCCATGTATCCTATTTACTTTTGGCTGTCAACCACCAAATTGTTTATTTTCGTCTGGAATGTTGTGTAATCTGCATTATCGACTTTTTACTTTCGGCTGGAAACTTTAACAGGAACAGTTGACCGGGTCAAGAATACGTTTTCACTTTATTAGTCCAGAAAATAAATACAAATCGAAACATTAAATTGTTGGAATAGTTGACCTAGAAATGCAAAGCCCTTTGACATATTATTTACATTTTTGAATTATACTTACTTTAAGCAGATGTCAAATGAAATGATATTTACATATAACTCGGAGAATCGGATCATGTAATTTAGAAAAAAATGTATTTAAATTCACTGTAAAATTGATTTACTTTTTACTGTAAACTTGAAATCTGAAATTTTAAAATATATAAGCTTTGTGCTTCAATATACAATAGTTCACTTTTGCCCTTGAATATATGGTACAAACAATCCGCATAATAAAATCAATAACCTCCCAATCATCTTGATATTCAAAAATTATTTACTTCAAAACCGCCAATTTCCCCATAATTTTCAATCTAATTAATTTGTGATTGATTAACTTTCATTACACAGAAAATTAAATCCCAAAAATACTTAATAAAAAAAAATAAATAAATTCAGCGAAAATTAACTTGAGCACAATTCCTCGTTCTCTCAAACACGCCGGTTCAAACTGTGTTTATTTCATCGAAATAAATTAAATTGAAATCACTGTAATTTATCAATTAATTATGTTTGAAGAATTTATTTTATTTAAAAAAATTTTTAAATACACTTGTGTTACTCTCATAAAATTTATTGATTGCATTTAAATTTCTAATTTGTTACCTTTACAGATAGTAGAACATATATTCACGTACTCTTCTTTTTGTTTAACGGTTTATTAGAAATGAATCAACATTTATATTTAATAAGTTTTCTATGATCTATTGTACATGATTTATGCAAGGGTACGTTATTGGATTTACAAAAAAAAGCTTAAAACTTTTTGAAAGTTATATAAAGGGATTTTACAAATTATTTACGATTAGATTTATTTAGAATACGAACAACACGTTGTTTGAAAATAAAACTTAATCGAATCGCAACCCAAGCTTTTTTCTGTTTAAGAGACTCGCAAATAAAAAGCATTATGTAGCATAAAATAAACTTACGTCTCAGTTTTCAAATAATTATTCATCTCTAATAAATCTAAAAAATCCTATTTTTCATGCTCAAAAATTTTTTTTTTCTTTTTTTTTTTTAATTTTTAAATAAAATATAAAAAGTTTTCGTAAAATAAAAGTTCTTCCTCTTCGTTTTCCAGTGATTTATATTCATTTCAAAGCAGTTTTTTTTTGTTTGTGTCTGTGTGAAAAATAAGTTTTATTTTGGGATAAGCTGTTTGCAAGTTTGTTTATGGATTATTGGGTTTTAGTCAGTTTTCGGTCAAATGGGAGTCGAACTAAATACACAACACAAATGTGTTAAAATATTATGTTACAGGAATATCAATTATAGTATGGTTTGTTTGGTTGAAGAAACTTTAAATTTTTTTATTTTTTATTTTAACATTTGGGAATTAATACCATATTTCTATTCGCAGTTTAAATACTTTTAAAAATAAAAATAATCTTTCGTAACCTCATTACGTTTATAAATTAGAAGAATTTCGATCGAGAACGATATACCATCCTAATTTTATTCAACTTTTATCTCGAATATACAAACAGAAAAAGTTAAGCTTTCTAATTTATCGTTCCATTAGTTTCATAAACACCATTTTTCGTATTTACCCTCCTGAACTTTGGCTAAATAAAGTAACGAAAACAAAATTCGAGATGAAATTTAATTATTGATTTTTGTGATGTTCTATAAATGGATGTCACAATTTTATTAAGAAATTTTCCTTGGCTTTTATGAAATAGTTTGACACCGTACAATGAATGTACAATATATACACATATACATAATATACATTTGATCTAGAATATTGGTTCATGGTCATTCAAGCCAAAACGGATGTACAAATAAAAATAATTCTGTAGTCGTGCATGAAAAGTTAAATTACATTTTATTTTTCATATTTTCTTGTGGGTGCGGAAAAACGAAACGAAAACCAAATCAAAACACATACATATCCACACACACACACACACACACACACACACACACATACAGACCTACATATAATATACGGAAATAAGTTAAATGGAAAACTAATGTCCTTTTTAAGGATTTATAAATTTTTTATTTATTTTTACCTGGCGCTTTCTTAAGCTTTACCTTACTTCTTATTCGTTGTGTATGCTTGTAATAATTTATATAAATACAATGCCTGTGTAATATAAACTCGTACGAAGAAAAATGGTTTTGGTACAGGAAAATACAATTACTTGGTATATTTTTGGAAATTACTTTTAAGTGAATGTGTAGAAAAAATTATGGATGGGAATTTTTTATTTGTGGGAAATTGATTTTCTACACAGAGAAGGGAATAATGTTATACGATTTATAATGAAAAATTTAACCGGAAGTGAGGTGTGAAAAAGGAGTCAATGGACGTTGTTTGTATTTATGAAGTTTTGAAGATAATATACCTTGTAGCTTGTATGTAATAACAAATCATTCAACTGGAGTAGTCCAATAAATGACGAATTACCTGAAAGTAAATAAAAAGTAAATAAAGTTTTAATACTGTGGTGGTTAACATAAATAAAGTATACGTTTGTATATGGTTTGTAAAGATAAAACCAATTTACTTTATTAATTATTTCAGCGTGTTTAAAGCTTAGTTTAATTGATTTTTAATTTATTTAAGGCAAAATTTTGTAAGAAGTATCCGATCTTGCCATACTTCTTTTTTATCCTTATTACGCTCGCTGGGCGTTAATATTTCATAAATTTTATAATACAGATAATTAATAAATTTTTCATTTCATAATCATATTATTAAGTTTTCAGATTTAATCCATTTTATTACAAACAATTATAATATGATCATCACATGATATACGGGAATCAAACGTTACTCTTAACTATTTGAAATTTTCAACTCGATCAACTATATGACATCATAATCACTCAAGTAAATTGTTCATGTCATGTTATATGTTATCAATTATTAAATAAGGAATTTTGGTTTAATAGATGGCTGCAGTACCATCTGCGAAAATACTAATACGGCCAATCAAGGGCATATATTAAATATTATTATGGCCCTAATACGCCATCTAGAGGAACGCACAATTCACAATAAGAATATTACTATACTGATCCCATAATTCAAGACGTATTGATGTCGATAATTTAAGTAACTATAAATCTATAAGATAAGCATCAAAAAAATTCGAACTATTAACAGAACTGTTGTCTAATAAGCTATACATAATCAAGCACGTATGCATATTATTACTAATTGATCTAATGGAAAAGGTATTAGTAACAATTATCCCAGACCTACTTACACCCAGAAATACCTTATAATATCGATATCTCCAACCATAATTGTATTAGTCTTATTTACATCTAAACTGTCCAAAAAACTTAAAAAATATCAATATCTGTCCATATAGACGATCTATAAAAAGCTCATTGTTTAGAAAAAGTGTAATCCGGAAGCTCTGGAAATTGACCACCGCATCACAGTTGGAAATGTTAAATTTTAAATTATTTTTGACAAAGACAGCTAAACCCTTTGGACCCGTCTCAACAAACACCTTAACATGAATCAATTGGCTGAGCTGTTTTGCATAGATAAATTTGTCCAGTCCCTTAAACCCCTCTGCTTCATTGTATAACTGGAATTGGAATTTCGTGAAATGATACTTAATAAAATGCGGTTTGTGGATGGCTTTGAGGCAGAATGACATCTAAATCCTTTGCATTGAGTGTTTTTTCACAAGAATATTTTGTTTTAATTCAATTGATGTTAGTTTAACAATAAAGAAATCTTATTTATCTTTGATTTATTTTTTTGTGCTGTTTTGACACAGATGCAAGCATTTGCCCTACATAATCTATGTCATATAGTTCGATTTTCTGGCCATAGTGTTATCTTTTAATTGGCAATCCACTAACGGTAATGCAAGTGACGAGAGCTGTATTTCTCCAACTGCTCCTCCAATTTATGAGCTCTTGATTATATCAGCCAAGCTAACGTTGCACTCCGATTCACTACAATCACCTTCAATGATAGATTTGCAGGACACATTCGGAAATACCGCACACAGTCATTTGGCGAATCGATCACTAATCCCTTTGAGGCGATTCTCAGAAATGTTTGTTCATCTTATACTGCCTGACTGTTTTTGTTGTTAAAATAAATATTTATTTTATATTTTGAGCTTTCACGAGAAAGGCGGGTATTTTAAAATAAAAATTAATAATTGACGGCCTTTAAGGTAATAAATTATGACAGTAAGACATTTTGCAACACAATTAGAATTCAAACATTTTCCTACATCCAATGTTATCTTCCATTCCTAAATTCAATTCTGTTACTCTAGCAATAATCACTTCGACGGAGGTAAATTTTTAACACCGAAGAAATAACATGCCACGGCGTTTAGATCGGAAGATACCGGGTTCGAAGGGATTTTTTATCATCTGATAAAGATCGGTGATGGCTATGAAGCTGCAGTTTCCCATAGTTCGCTAAAATGTGGCAATATCAGTGAAATAAATTAGAACTGTGTTAAATTTTAAAATGTTTATTTAGAAAAATATTTGCATTTTCTTTTAAAAACTTGTCGAATTCATTATACCGATTTGTAGAAACCGATGGTTCAGCACATAAACGGCAAATATTGGTAGAAATTTGCCGAATTTTTGATATCCTTGGTCTGGTATCGAATTGTACTATTCAATTTAAGATCATTAGATGATATTTTGCAGATTTTGACAAATTTGATATAATATTGTCTATAGCTGTCAGTTTTATGTTGCCCATTTCAATAAAAAAATAAGTAATGGGGCGAGATAATTGTATTTTCAATTAAATTCTGAAGTATATAGTATGACAAAGTATAATAAAATTGTCGCTTGAATTGAACAATTTTAATAGAACATCTCTGTTAAGGTATGCACTAAAATTCTAAACAGCATAAAATAAAATAAAAACTTTCTTCTTAAGCAGTTTGTTTCTCTACAATCACCAAAGCAAAAAAATAATAATAATATGGCAATTTATCTTTTACAATTTGCAAAAATCATCCTTAACATTTTCCTTTATTTTCCTTTTTTTTTTTTTTTTTTAAGACGTAATAACACATTTATCTTCTTATACGTTAGGTTAGGGATACAACAAAACAACGAGAATGAAAATTTTTTCGTTTCCTTTTTTTTCTGTAGTTAGTTTCTTGTCGAGCTTCCAAACAACTTGACAATATGACTTGTTAGAATTGAAAAATTTCTAAAAAAAAAGCGCTTGTGAAGTGAAAATACTATTAAATCTTCGTTTTTGAACCGTAACTTATTTAGTTCGAGTGTATAATGGTGGTATAATTCTATAGTTCCATTTTAATATGTGGTTTCAGACGAACACGATATAAAGAAAGCGAAGAAAGTTTAATATATTTATAGTTATTTGAAATTTAAATAACACTTAGCACAACTATTTATGTCTTATCGATATATGATATTATGTTTATGTGCGCTTTCCAGCAAATCCGTTAACATATAAGACAAGTGCAAGGGTTCAACATTATAAAATAGAATTTATATTCAATGAATCGATTATAATTTAATTTTTATTTTCTTTAAGTGGCATGCCAACATCAAATTTTGCTACACTTGCAACGATTTATAATGAAATTGTTTTTTTGTGTTTTCAACTTTGGATTAAAGTATGATTAAAATCACTTTAACGAAAAACGAAAAGTTCGTGATCAAAATCCAAGAAAAAGTTAGAAAATATATAATATTTAATCTATTCAAAAGTAGAAAAAAAAAATGTATAAATTGGGTTAGGTGGAATAACGATAAGAAGTAATAATATATCGTGAAGATAAGAGAAAACAGCAAAAAGTCGAATGATAAATTTGTAATGTTTCGTCGAGAGAAAAATAATCTCAAAAAAAAAAAAATAATCTTATGGATTTTAGTTTCATTTACTTGCTTTGATTTTTTTTTTTTTAATTAAGTTAGTTGTGAATTCTTAGTACATTTCCTAACTATTAAAAATAAAAAATAGTTTCACAGTTTTCTATGTCTGCTTTACGGTTGATATAGTGCATAATGTGGGTGATATGTGGAAAAATGATGCCATTGATTTTAATACATTTGTGGTTATAACCGAGTAAATTAATTGGAAACTCCTCTTAATGTCTGTCAATTTATTGATAAAAGGGTAATAACTTTTCTAAGTTATTTAATTGTATATAATTATAAGCTACATCAAATATTTTATATTAAATGAAGCTTAATGGAAAAAAGCTTTTATTTATGTTTTTTGACTGATTTCAATCAGAGATTGATAGGTAAAGTTATAGTTGTTAATATGTTTCTATGTTCAACAGCTAATGTTACAATATATCGTGAATTATTTAGGTTAAATAGCGTTTGTATTATATAAAAATTAAATAATACTGTTTATTTGACCAATGATTGACTGTAATGAAAAAATCGAGGTAAAAGATTGTGCTTATAGTGCACGAATCGTTTGTGAAGATGGTTTATTGTAAAACGATTTTTTAAATTTAATATTTTTCAGTAACATTTTAAATATTCCGCACATTTAATAAAATACCGATTTATCATCTTATCAAATTTCTAAAGTTGATGATTTTTCTTGATTGAACAGATCGACATTGCCAATCAATACTATGACAAATCAACAACAGAAATAACAGAAAACGTTTCTTTTTATTATTTTCTAATATTACTCGTAAGCCTGATAATTTTGAGGTTAGATTCATTTATAATATGTACATAAATGTCAATACATCCTTTAAAGGCAATTAAAATTGCTAGTTACTCTCAAAACTTAAAGATCATAGTTTAAAATTATATTTTCAAAATTCGTTAATATCGTACATTTCTTTTAGTCTGAGAAAATGTTTGCCAGATAATTAGATAACAATTATTTTATTGATTTGACAACGAACAATTAACATAAAATTTATTAAATTAGATTAATTAATGATTAAAACTGAAATATAAATGTATTATATAACCGTTTATTTCATCACATTACTTAAAATAATTCTAGTTTTTCACTTCAATTTCCAACTGAAACTGTTAAATCAAAAATAGCATTAAACGGTAAATATAACATACATACACACCCATATGAGATAAGTGTTAAAATAATTTACAAAAATCATGTTAATAAAAATCATGTTAATTATCAAAGTTACAGTTTCCCACGATTTTTTTTTGTCGGTACCACCATGCTTTTAATCGTTTTCTACTCTGCTTGATTAGTGGAGAAAAAGCCACCAATTTTGAAAACGATTTAGACTTGTGAATAATTCAAAATCAATTTAATTTATCCCAACGAATTTATTTATTTCACAAAATTTATTACAACACAGTTTATCAATAAAAATTCACAATAATCACTTTATATAAATTATTCTCAAATTTTACTGATCACTTTTACTTTTTATTTCGCACAAAAACACTTTTTAAATCACTTTTTAATTTATTTTAATCTTTACACTATCGCTTACCAAATATTACTAATAATCTTACAAGTTTACTCTATCGCGTTCCAAATAATAATAATCCAATTCGATCTTGTTCGCCTTTTTATATACACAAACCAAACTTCTCGAAAGCTCATGATTTTTCTAGTTAGAATAGCGTAGAAACATTACGTAACAATTATTATCATGAAAAATTCAATTTAGTACAGTAAAACATTGAGCTATTAATTTTAATTATTCTATTACACACTAGGTGTCACCGTCACACTATACTGTGACGGTGACACCTAGTTTGTAATAGGAATTTTCCATGGTAAAATTGTTCTACACTATTCTAACTATTCTAAATCATGAGCTTTCTAGAAGTTTGGTTTGTGTATATAAAAAATTGAGGTGTGGCCAACACACGACTTTCTTTTACGAACAGAGAATTTTGAGAAATTTTATTTTTTTCTTAATTTTTTTATTTTAATTTTTTATTTTTTATTTTTATTTGTTTTTAATTTTTGGAAACATTTTGTATTAAGTAGTTTTTTGTAAACCTTATACTTTTTAAGATATTTGCAAAACAAATTTTCTGGACCAAGGGAGTGCCACTTCCGGTTAGCCGATTTGGAGTAAAATTCACTGGGACCTCCCAATTTATCAAAAAAGCTTAAATCTGAAGTTTCAGTTCGATTGATTAAGCCATATAGGCTGTAGAGAGGACACAGACAGACTGACAGACTGACAGACAGACAGACAGACACCATTCCAAAACCCACTTTTACGGACTCAGGGGACCTCAAAACAAATAAATCTATAAAAAGCTCAAAGTCCAAAATTTTCATGATTACTATACTTTATTTTACTAGAGTAAAAGAAAGTAAAAAGAAGTTTTGGAATAATACATCTGTTTGTGCGTTAAATTTACAGAGGGACTACAGAGCCTATTACAACTAACAGTAATATGACCGCCGCAGAGCAAGGGGATATGGATACTTTATTTTACTAGAGTAAAATCTAATAAAAAACCCTAATCCATACGAATCGTGCGTTTAGTAAAAGTTCTGCAAAATTATTTTTTAGAAATCGCACTCAAATCCCAAGGGTCAATATCGGCCATTGCCAACAATGATGACAAAGGTTTGGCTAGCACATAGAATAGGTCCCACAAATACTTAGGTAAAAAACCCTAATCCATACGAATCGTTCGTTTAGTAAAAGTTCTGCAAAATTATTGTTTGGAAATCGCACTCAACTCCCAATTGCCAATATCGGCCATTGCCAACAATGATGACAAAGGTTTGGCTAGCACATAGAATAGGTCCCACAAATACGTAGTTAAAAAACCCTAATCCATACGGATCGTTCGTTTAGTAAAAGTTCTGCAAAATTATTTTTTGGAAATCGCACTCAACTCCCAAGGGCCAATATCGGCCATTGCCAACAATGAAGATAAAGGTTTGGCTAGCACATAGAATAGGTCCCACAAATACGTAGTTAAAAAACCCTAATCCATACGGATCGTTCGTTTAGTAAAAGTTCTGCAAAATTATTTTTTGGAAATCGCACTCAACTCCCAAGGGCCAATATCGGCCATTGCCAAAAATGAAGATAAAAATTTGGCTAGCACATAGCATAGGTCCCACAAATACCTAGTTAGAAAACCCTAATCCATACGAATCGTTCGTTTAGTAAAAGTTCTGCAAAATTATTTTTTGGAAATCGCACTCAAATCCCAAGGGCCAATATCGGCCATTGCCAACAATGATGACTAAGGTTTGGCTAGCACATAAAATAGGTCCCACAAATACCTAGGTAAAAGTCCCTAATCCATACGAATCGTTCGTTTAGTAAAAGTTCTGCAAAATTATTTTTTGGAAATCGCACTTAACTCCCAAGGGCCAATATCGGCCATTGCCAACAATGATGACAAAGGTTTGGCTAGCACATGGAATAGGTCCCACAAATACGTAGTTAAAAAACTCTAATCCATACGGATCGTTCGTTTAGTAAAAGTTCTGCAAAATTATTTTTTGGAAATCGCACTCAACTCCCAAGGGCCAATATCGGCCATTGCCAACAATGAAGATAAAGGTTTGGCTAGCACATAGAATAGGTCCCACAAATACCTAGTTAGAAAACCCTAATCCATACGGATCGTTCGTTTAGTAAAAGTTCTGCAAAATTATTTTTTGGAAATCGCACTCAACCCCCAAGGGCCAATATCGGCCATTGCCAACAATGATAATAAAGGTTTCGCTAGCACATGGAATAGGTCCCTTAATTACCTAGTTAGAAAACCATAATCCATACGGATCGTTCGTTTAGTAAAAGTTCTGCAAAATAATTTTATGGAAATCGCACTCAACCCCCATGGGCCAATATCGGCCATTGCCAACAATGATGATAAAGGTTTCGCTAGCACATGGAATAGGTCCCTCAAATACCTAGTTAGAAAACCCTAATCCATACGGATATTTCGTTTAGTAAAAGTTCTGCAAAATTATTTATTGGAAATCGCACTCAAATCCCAAGGGCCAATATCGGCCATTGCCAACAATGATGACAAAGGTTTCGCTAGCACATGGAATAGGTCCCTTAATTACCTAGTTAAAAACCGTAATCCATACGGATCGTTCGTTTAGTAAAAGTTCTGCAAAATTATTTTTTTGGAAATCGCACTCAACTCCCAAGGGCCAATATCGGCCATTGCCAACAATGATGATAAAGGCTTTGCTAGCACATAAAATAGGTCCCTTAATTACCTAGTTAGAAAACCCTAATCCATACGGATCGTTCGTTTAGTAAAAGTTCTACGAAATTATATTTTGGAAATTGCACTCAACAATGATGACAAAGGTTTCGCTAGCACATGGAATAGGTCCCTTAATTACCTAGTTAAAAAACCCTAATCTATACGAATCGTTCGTTTAGTAAAAGTTCTGCAAAGTTATTTTTGGAAATCGCACTCGACTCCCAAGGGCCAATATCGGTCATTGCCAACAATGATGACAAAGGTTTGGCTAGCACATAGAATAGGTCCCTCAAATACCTAGTTAGAAAACCCTAATTAATACGAATCGTTAGTTTAGTAAAAGTTTAGCACATGGAATAGGTTTTTTAATTTTTTAATTTTTTATTTTTGATTTTGATTTGTTTTTAATTATTGGAAACATTTTGTATTAAGTAGTTTTTTGTAAACCTTATACTTTTAAATATTTGCAAAACAAATTTTCTGGACCAAGGGAGTGGCCACTTTCGGTTAGCCGATTTGGAGTAAAATTCACTGGGACCTCCCAATTTATCAAAAAAGCTTAAATCTGAAGTTTCAGTTCGATTGATTAAGCCATATGGGCTGTAGAGAGGACACAGACAGACTGATAGACTGACAGACAGACAGACAGACACCATTCCAAAACCCACTTTTTCGGACTCAGGGGACCTCAAAACAAATAAATCTCTAAAAATCTCAAGGTCCAAAATTTTCATGATTACTATACTTTATTTTACTAGAGTAAAAGAAAGTTAAAGGCGAAAAGATCGAATTGGATTATTGAAATTTGGAACGCGATAGAGTAAACTTGTAAGAGTAATAAGTATAGTATTTGGAAAGCGACAGTGTGAAGATTAAAAAGTAATTAAAAAGTGTTGTAGTGCGAAATAAAAATTATAAGTGATTAGTAAAATTGTGTAAAAATTATTTAAAGTGATTTTGTGAATTTTTATTGATAAACTGTGTTGTAATTAATAAATTCGTTGGAGATAAATTAAATTGATTTTGTATTATTCACAATCCAGTGACACGAACCTTGAGTGACAAGGCAAAAACGTAACAATACTATAATATAATTACATAAACATTAAAAAAAAGTTAAAGTAGCTGGGATAAACCTTATAAACTTTAGTAAAGTAATAAAACCAAAAATTATTTACGTAACTATGACTAATTGTAATTAAATTTATATTTGTCTTATTGTAAAGTTTTTATTATACAATTTTTTTCAAGATATGCAGGAAAGTGAGTTATTGCAAATTCTTCAGTTTTATGATATAAAAAACAAACTGTGACTTCTCAAAATGTCATACTTTTAATTGGCAGCGTCACGATGTTAAATTTTATGTTCAGATTTCTAGTGCCATTGTGAAGTTTATACTAAATAATTTCTAAAACAACCAAATCTACAAGAAGATTGTTGCGTGTTGTTTAGTACAGATAGTTAGCCGATATAACGACATATTTAATATAAACTATCTACAAATATATAGTTTTGCATATTTAAATAAATAAGTAAGTGTGATAGGTACATCGTACTTGACGTAATGCTAAACTGAGTTAAATACCGTTATCGGATTACTATACAGAGTAGAAACATTAGTCTAAGTCAACTAAACAACGATTTACTAATTTTTGTTATTGTGAATTTTACTTTTACAACGACATTATTTATTAAGAATTCAATTTGTCTGTCTTCGGCTTTTTTATAGAGAAATATATTAATTGTTGATGGCAATCCCAATATTTTTGATTTGGTAAATCTGAAAAATAAAGAAACATCATATCGAACATCGTTATACCAATGAACAATTGTATATTTTGTCTATAAAAAAGGGGAAAATCAATTGATTCACGACATTATTATCGATTTTGACTTGCATTTTTAAATCGACTATGTCGTTAGTTTTAACATTAATTTTGAATTTGATTGTGATTTCGAGTTTATCTTCACACTTATGCTTCATTTCTAGAAAGATTCAATTTTGATTTTGACTTAAAATTTCGTTATTTTCTGAAAAAATATTATTTAGGCCTCATTCGGTGCAGAATTAATTACAAAAACAGAATTAAAAGGATTTTAGTGAGCCATCGTTTATACAATACATTTTAGCCACTAAACGAATATTTCTCTGACCTTCGTGTTATATTGACTTAGCGTGGTGGTGCTTCCAAATAATTTCCAAAAAATTTGTCTTTTGAGAAATCTAAAAATTTGACATTAAGCTTTTTAATTCTATGGAATCCATAGGATTTAAATCCATAGAATTAAAAAGCTTAATGTAAAATTTTTAGATTTAAGTCGCTATATACGAGCACCTCTCTGATATTCGTTTTATTTGATTTAAATTTGCCATTTGAGTCTAACCCTTTGAAGAAGAATGACAAATGCACAACTAAAAAGATTAATGTATCAACACGAGCACACGATATTAATTAAATCAATTCCAAAAATGTGATGTTTTGGTTAAGTTTTGTTTCACTCAATTTTCAGAATGGTTTTATAAATTTTGTTCTTTAATTTCACAGTTAAATAAATTGTTGATTTATAATTTGGTTTTGATTCATTTGACTTCGTTTTCGAGATCTACTTTCTGTTCGTTCTTGACTTTGACCTAAACTTTTTCTTAGAACATTGAACTCAAGCTGTTTTCTACTTTTATATTAAGTAACTTGTAATTATAATAAATTATAATAATTATCCAATTATAATTATTTCTTAAAGATTTTTTGCACGACCATCATTCCAACATACACGAATTAATATTTTTCTTTTTGTGTTACAGAGACGCCAACGTATGAACTTTACGAAACACTATTTTACGGTAAGGCTATGAAATTATTGACTCCGTAAATTATTTAAGATGAATTTTATTTTTATTTTTTATTTATAATTAATAAGTTTTTATTTTCTAGATAAATTACAGTTTTATTTTTAATACAAATTTTATTAGGCCGGCTGGCTTAGACCATCACAAACAAGTTAAAATTATCTTATGACCAAAAATAGCGTTAGTATCTTTTCATTTTATTTATACAAATATCAGTTTATCTGCAATGAGTGTTAATCAAAAATCTAAAAACAGAATTGGATATTTGTTATCATATCCTGTAACAACAGGTAATAAATTTGTTGGTTAATTCCATGGACCATTTAACAATCCAACTCTCTGCGAAAAACAATGTCACGTTAAATAGCAACAAAAGAAATCAACCCAAATTACCACCGATTGTGACCAAACTTGACTTTAATATTATTCGTAAAACAAAGAATATGTTAAAAATTTATAATGAAATTTACATCCATTTACATCCAGCTCATGGTATCGCTTTTTGATCCAACACATTATAAACTATTTACAGACCTGTTGAAAAGGGAAATTAACTTCTTTGCCAATCTATAATGGAAACCACTCTGCCAATTCTGTGATTTGTCCAAAACGTTTCGAGTTTCTTCATATAAGGGTAATAAGTAACAAAATTCCAAACCACCTTATACTAATTTCAACCGGTCAACAAACAATTTTCCTAATCTGTAAACCACATTCAAAACGTTAAACCAACAACAACTTTGGAAATACCCACTGGACATCCATCCTTTGCTGTTATTGTTCTGAACAATATATTGTCTAATGACCATAATGTATAATCAATCAAATAATACCAAATTCTATAGTTCAATGGAATTACTTGTAATATTTGATAATGTCATGGATGGACTCAAGAGTTGTTGTACCCCGCCGAACTAGTTCAGACAAATTATTTTATCTGTACAGCCATCAAATTTACCTGTAATAACTTGGAACGTTTTTAGTGTGAATAAAAAAGAAGCATCATGTAATTTATTTTCCTAACAAATTTAATTTGGACGTTACAAAAATACACCATAAACCTGCCATTGCTATCTAAATACCCCATTATGATATGTATCGGAATTATCATACTGAACAGGCATTTGAAGTTGTTGCTAAAATTATTAAAAATCCCATTCAACTATCTGTTCTTCCTAATATCCTACAAAGCATTGAAGATATATGCCTTTACTTTTATAACGGCCATCGGAGAATTAGAGTTTACTTGTTGTTTTCCACGTACTCCAGCCAAAGCAATTTTAGACACGATGTTAACCCACTTAAGAAAATTAAATCAGATTTCATCCTGGAAAGGGACTACAACTGAAAACTTTAACTACATCTTACAATATCAAACAGCTTAATTCTAGTCAGCAAAATCGAAAGGAAAATGAACTGTAATATGGCCACATGCCAGTTTTTTGTTTGCAGTATGACTAACTCATACATTGACACTAGGGTGTCTCAAACGGGATTCCCGGAAGTATGACCGGGAAATCCGGGGATTATCCGGTTTGCACTTTATTTATTTTATACTATATTCTGTAACTCTATATTTTATCCCTATATTCTTTAACTCCGAAAAACCTTGGTTTTACTGGTATTCCTTAGAACCGATGCAAAAAATTTGAATGTTTCGTATAGTAATTTATCCATATTATAGCTGAAATGCTGGAATGGAAAATTAGGATGAAATTTGGCTATTTCTTAACCGTTTATAGTGAAATTTAGCATTTTTCAGTTGGGACTAAATGGGACTTCAGAATGGGACTCAAAAATAAAATTTACAAAAAGTTCTGGAATAAGGCCAATTAGGAATTTCCATTATTTCTAAACCGATTGTGATGAAATTCGATAAATATAACATGAAATCGGTAAAGAAACAAGCGACTTTCTTCTTAATTGTTCTTATTTCACATCTTCATGTAACAATCATTTTAGAACCCCATTTCCATCGTGCAAATCGAATTTAATCATAATTGGTTAATAAATAACCAAGTTCCTTCCTAACTGACCATATTCCAGCACTTCTTCTACGTACCAATCGAATTACAGCATAATCGATTAAACAACAGCCAAGTTCCCTCATAATTGGCCTGGATTTCATTGTAATATATTATTCCCATGCATAGAGTTAAAAGGGTATATAAAAAAATGGAAACCCGGAAAATCCCGGGATTTCCCGATCACAATTTTGAGACTAAAACGGAATCCCGAGATCCCGTTCTGAGAAAGCCTAATTGACCCTTCAGCTAAGTTATATGACTATTTAAATGGCAAAATAAATGATTTTAATTTATCCGAAACTGCGGTAGGCTGCCTCCTTTAAATGTGTCATAACAATAGGCTTTTGGAAAGAAACGACATTCTGATTTCTCAAAAATCTGGTTTTAAATGCAAATATTCCTCAATTCACCAAGTTCATCGTATACTTATTCATATTAAAAATAACAGAACTGTTACCAAATCTACAGGAACAACCATTTTGACCTAGAGAAGAAAGTTTCGATTCGGTATGGATAAATGGTCTTCATAGAGCTAACATAATTATGTAAATGGCTAAAAAGTAAA
Organism: Tipula vernalis; assembly: GCA_958295665.1. NCBI lineage: Eukaryota > Metazoa > Arthropoda > Insecta > Diptera > Tipulidae > Tipula > Tipula vernalis. The sequence continues at coordinate 24,527,922 of OY282558.1, read as the reverse complement.
TTGGGAAAAACAAATCAAGTACCTAGGCATACTTTTGGATCCAAAATTAATATTTAAGATCATCATTAAAGTATCAAAATTACTCATCATACTTTATCCCATGTTAAATAAAAAAAATATGGACCTGTCCGACTCCCCGGATGACACTTTTCACACAAAGCGTCTGCTCTAGATCACCAAACCAACCATTTATATTTTACAAACATTTAAGGTTCGGGCAGGCAAAGTCCTTGAAACCAGGCTAGGTCCATCACCAAATAATGTTAGATTGTTTTAGACAAGTGTTGAACAGCAATCATCTCTAGTATACATGAAAATCCTTAAAAATTTAAGTTACTCCGTTCAGAGAGCAACCACAATGTTCAAAATTTATTTTCTGAAAATTTGTGCCATTTGTTCACATCACAATATTATGTGAGCAATGTAAGAATTGGCCGATATATTTCTCTACTCAATGATAAATTGGGCGTCGCTGTGGACCATTCGAGAATACAAAATAATAAAACGCCAGCAGTAAAGTGGCCTTTTGTCTTTTGTTTAAAATATTTCTTCGAAAAGTTCAACATTACCTCGGAAATAGTTCAACAAATTTATAATCACGCAATGCTTCAATCGTCCTTAGATTTTGTGAAAATGTAGATGATGAATTGTTAAATTTATCTTCAACATAACAAAAAAAAAATCGTCGGTCCCGTTTTTGAGAAAATCTGTTTGGTAGGTTTCTCTTCTACTACAACCCCTAACAGACCTAAAAATTAATACAAACTGCTTATTACTGAAATCTATATTTGTACAAAATTTCGACAAAAACTAACAATAGTAATGTGAGAAGGGGAGGCAAAAAATGGGTGACTGACGGACACGACATTTTTTCTAATCGATGTTTCGGGGTCCAGGTAACCTAATTCGTCGAGAAATGTCAAAATCTGGAACAAAATTTTTTTCGCGATTACAATACTTATCCAATATAACTTCGTTATAGCGGGAAAAGTAAAAAGTAAACTTTTCATAGGTAATAAAGTTCTTGTTTATAAATCGATATTTTTGAGTGTAATCCTGTATGGTTATTTCTCTGTTTAATTATTTCAATTAAGAGATTTTTCTAATTTTGGCCATTTGACGTTTGGTATTTAAAGTTGTTTAACTTTTCAACCAATTGTTAAATTTTGTTGAGACCTTCCAATCAATGTTGTAATGAGAACTTTAAGATATCGTTATTTTGAAACTTCCATGACAGTTAGATATTAGTTACTTGCTGGTTGTCATACGTTAACATAACATTTTCAGGAAAAAAATGAGCACCAAAAGGCCTAAGTGCATTCGTCTGTTATAGCATACGATGTGGTGCAATATTTATTTAGAAAAATTGGTTATAATAGAACGAAATTCCTTGTGGGATAAACGTTTGACTTTAACGTTTAAAGAGCGCTAGACACGATCCGGGTCGGATGGATTTCCATTCAACCGGCCGACCAATCAACCAAATTGGGTGGTGTGTAGTGCTGTCGGATGATATTCGTTAGTCATCTGTTAAATTTCAATACGAGAACATTAAAAAATAAAAATAAGTTTAACCGTGCGTAATTTCATAGTGCAAAAACATAAAAATTTATAAAATATTTTCAAAATCGGATGGTAAGTTGGATCGTCGGTCCGACGGTCGGTCCTACGAATTGGATCGTCTGTAGCGCTCTTAATAAAATGCCTTAAATACAACAAATATATTCCACGAAACTACAAATTGTTCATACTCGTAAAAAATACAAAGTAGTTTAATTATATTAACATTATGGTCTCCACACATAAACGATATTACAAAGAAACTAATTTATCAATAATTACTTGTTACGAGAAGATATTATTATCAGAGAAAAATCGTTAAAATTATTTATTATTATTACAAAAAGAATAACCCAAAACACAAGAAAAATACAAAATAAAACCAAAGAACCATTTACAAGCTATACACAAGGAAATTTTGAATATTCAACATTCACACACACAGAGCAGTAAAATTCACTCAAGTATACCCACTTTGTTGACCATAAAACATCAAGAAAACAGCAAAAAAATTAATACCAACCATAAAAAACATGTTATGTTTTGAAATATGAAATGAAAATGTTATTTAGTTGAAAAATAATAATCATTCATTTAGTGTCGGAGATTTCACGATTTGTCTAGTTTTCTTCCGTTACCCGTAAAATTTATATTTGCGCATCAATACAACCATAAAAAAAAAAAGTTCAAAACCTCCTGGGAAAAGACCGATTTGGATTAGAGATATACGTTGTTGCCCGATAAATTAATTTCCGTATTCCCGCATATCTTTATTACCACCAGTACTATAAACGAAAAATATTTATGTGAAATTACGACCCTTTTCCAACAAAAAAAAAAAAATAAATAAATAAATGATAATAATAATAAAAACATGTCAAAATCTAGCATCATCCAACAAAAAATAAAAAACGTAAATTCGGAAAATGTAAAATTCTACAAAAAAAAAAGTTTATGTTTGCATTATCATATTAGCTTTAATGTAAATTTAGACATCCATAATATTTTTATGATTAACCATTACCATAGAATAGATTATTATTATATGGCTGCGGCGTACTAAATATATGGGCGCATGATGATCCGCATATTTGGAATGTGGGGTATTTACATTTAAAAACATCAATTTTTGTTTGTTTGTCATATGTGCGGTATATGTATTCAAAAATATGTATTATGTGTACATTTTAACATTTTAATATGTACGATAGAAATTATTCAGAATCCAAAATAAAAAATAAACAGCAACAGCAGTAAACACACAAGAATGAGATTTTGGACGGAATCTGCTTTGCATGAAAATTATGTGACGAACATCAACATCCAATATTATAATTTTAAATCAGATTTTTTTGTTAAATTCGCATTTTGTTTTACTGACCATGACAATAATTTTTCCGAATTAAGTAGTGGAAGTATGAAAACAGTTAAATTGAAGGATTTATAATGATTATACATGAAGTTCCGGAATTTAAATGATCTGGATTTATTAATCTTCCTGTTTCAATTATTGTTCACTTTAGTTTGAAACCATCCATCGAGTGTATGGTTTTTAAATCAAGTTATGATATTGCTTGAGTTAAATAAGCATTCGTGGTCTGCTACCTAAATACATCCCTATGAACTAGCATACATTTAATTATGTTTATTACATAGACTGTTACCTTGTATTAACTTTAAAGTTTCGCGTTAAATTCAACTTTCTAACATCGAAATACTTATTGCATTAAAGCTTTAATCTGAAGCTTTTAAGATTGTAATGCAAACTTTTTTGAAATAAATAAAACTGTACTTTCATTCGAAAAATAAAGTTTTAATAATCGTAACAAAGTAAAAAAATGAAATTACTACATATAACAGTTGTTGTTGTAAACCAAAAATTGTTGTTGTCAAATTATTTTTTAAGATAACTCTTGGTTTGGTGAAACATGCTTTAATATGTTTCGTTATAAATGATGTCAAAACTTTAACAGAATTTTTGAACTTGCATTAGCTTTTTTAACCTAAACTTTTATAATATTCGTAACTCAATACTAATGGAACAACAAATCATCGAATCATATTATTTTGCTTTTGAATTCAATATGGCGAAAGTGTTAGATATGCAAATTTGTTGCTGAAATAAAATTTAATAAAAATAAATGAATAAAAAAGTTTCAAGTTAATGTAATTCAGTATTTTTAAGTTCCCTAGTATGTTCAAATTAAAAAATTTAATAGAAAACTATTGCAATCTAAAGTTGGGTGCAACGCTACCAAATATTTCACAAATATTATCTAGTTTTATATTTTTCCTGTTCTATTGCCTCATTATTATGCTCATTACGGTGCATAATTTAAGATTGTAAATTAAAATGAAATCTACAATTCTAAAGTGGAAAACAATAACCAACAGTTAAATAGTTTATACGATTTAGGCAAGAATCACTTTGAGTTGCGAATCTTCACAAAATGACAATGACGTCATGTTTACATCGGATGTGCTGTTAAATATGATCAATAATTTAATTTGATCAATAACCATTTGAATCTACTTTTAATACATTATTTGTATATTAAACAGATATCCATTTTCCCACAGTAAATTTAATCCAGCTACCCCATTTACACATTCAACCAATTCATAGTTTTTTTTCTGGTTAAATTTCAAAAACTGGCTTTTATTACGGAATATCCGCATGTATAAACATTTATAAGATTTTCATTGCTTACATTTTGTTGATTGAATTGGTGATTGTGTGTTACTTTAACCCAAGCGTCGGTCAAAATTATCTACACGAAAAGGTTTTTTTTTTCCTCATCAGTCCTACTTGGTCCTCAGCATTTCCTCGAAAATGTTGCCGACATTTTAAAGTAACCTAAAACCGCAAAATTACCGATACTCTAATTTCGGCCTACCCAAAGGGCGCTAAAGTAAAAGTACCGTAGTAATAGTAGTTTATATAATCTACAAATATTTTTTAGTGAATTACCAATACGAATCTTCAGTGTTTTCTCTGTAATTTTTCAGATATTTTAAGTGACCCTCTAAATTGAGAGAAATTTTATATGACTAAAATGTGTAAGGACAGAAAATGTCTCTTTCGTGTGGACATTTGGACTTCGCAATTAACGTCGACTATAAAGTACTAAGCAAACAATATTCATTTTTTTATAATAAGCACTTTATACATAAATGATTGAAGTCCGTCTTCTCATGCCAGGGTAGTAGTGCCAAAATGCGAAACAAAATTTCTGTTTTTTTTTTTATTTTGTATTTGTTGTGTGGTTTTGAATTAAAATTTGTCCACGCCCTTCTGCTGATGATTTATTGTGAATTAGTTTATCCCATAGGATAAAAAGAGTAATGAGAAATTTATGTAATTTATACTTTCTTTTCATAAACTCACTCTGAACGGTTTAACTGAAAAGCGAAATTGTATTTCTTCACCCAAACTCCTTCTCTAGTGTTCTTCCTCAACGCTAAAACCATAAAATTACCGATACCCCAAGGTAAAGTTAATATAATGTATTGCAGAGACTAATTCAAGAAAATTCGAACTTTTTGGTGTCACATTTTGATGGACACATTATGTAATATGAGTGAGTAATTTGGTGTGTTGTCAGTGTCTATGATTCTAAATCTGGTTTTAGATTTATGAAATACAAAACGGTGGATCCAGTATAGCAGGTCAAAACCCATCGATTTTACAATATAAAATATCATTCCATATATTTTGTGCTGGGGTGACTTGTTGTATCCTCACTTTCGATTCGTTTTCGATAGCGTTTTGTCTCTTGTAACAAAAACAAAATTTTACTCTACTCTTTACCACCCAAATTTTTGTATGCGATATTTTATGGGCTGTGAAGAAAATGGAAATTTTACAATAGGCTTAGATCGCGTTAGAAAAATCGTAATGAAAAAAGGAAATAGAGTACAATTTTGTTCTGGTTGGAAGAGACAAAATACTATCGAAAACGAATCGATAGTGATGGGACAACATGTTACCCCTGGTATTCTGATTAAATGTTTTTTCGCGTGATTTTGAAATTAGTTGTAATGTCTTCGAAGAAAAGATCTTTATTATTAATATATTAACTGAATAATCCCTGAGATCAATAATGGAGAGATTGATAAAATTATTAAAGTGAAAGCTGTTTTCAACAAAACCTAAAGTTCTACCGAGATGTATAAAATATTTCTCTGTCAAATTATCCACTGTGGCTATCAAATAAAAAATTCTAAATAAAATGAAAAATTTTTAAAACTTCACCACTGAGAATTTATGCGCCAAATTCGAAAATAGTTTGCCAATTTTCGTTAATGATTTGAAATGTAGTAGCTTTTGTGGAATTGATGGCATATCAAACATTGTAATAAAACAAGCAATGTTTAGTACAGCTCATGTTTTAGTCTTAATTTTTAATATCCTCTTCTTCATAGGTGTCTTTCCCGATAAATGGAATGTTGTTGTATTATTAAACTTCTTTATAGAAAAGATTCTCGGCTCCATATAAGCAAATACCTTCCTATTAGACTTTTGAGTACTTTCTCAAAAATTTGTTTAGTTAAGTCAAGACTGTAGGCAGTTCGCGTCTGTAAAAAAAGTCATAAACATAAAAAGCTCTTGAATTTTTGACGCTTTAGCGTCATTTCTTAAACTATAATTGAAATTCATCTGTACTTTTTATTGACATTTGAAACGCATTTTATACGGCTAATAGCAGTTTATTGTTGGCTTAATTATATTTCATATTGGTATCAGAGGCGTTGCACTGAATCTATATTCAGTATAAATTTATAACATCCAGTGTGATTGCATAAATAACATTTAGAGTGAAGAAAAATGGGTGAATATTGGGGTTCCATAGGGGTGTTTGCTGGGGTTATTAATAATATTTTTTTTTTGTTTTGTTTACTTACCTACAGCAAATATACAATCGGTAAGCTGAACGAATTTCTTGTCATGTTAAAGTCGAAACCCACATAAACCGAAGTGCAAAATTTGTAGAGACAGGATCAATATGTATAGCGAACGATGGTGGCGCAAAAACCGTGTGGATAGATATTAAAATGATCAAGTAATTCGTTACAATCTATTCGAGAAGTCAGAACGTCGTGAACGAAGATAGCAGTAAGGTGATTTTCATCAAATCGAATTTTCTATGAAATGTTAGGAAATGATTATGGAATATGAATACGCGTTGGCACAGCAGTTATGGGTCCCGAGACCTGTCATTAGAGGTATCAAGAACAGAAATCGGAGCACAATTGCAGATTTTAGATTTTTATGGCTCTGAATCGGCTGATGTATAGTAAGGTGATTTTCATCAAATCGAATTTTCTATATAATGTTAGGAAATGATTATGGAATATAAATACGCGTTGGCACAGCAGTTATAGGTCCCGAGACCTGTCATTAGAGGTATCAAGAACAGGAATCGGAGCACAATTGCAGATTTTGGATTTGTATAGCTCTGAATCGTCTGATCTATAGTAAGGTGATTTTCAATGGAATCAAGGAACCTAAATACTCGTTAGCATAAAAATTACAAGTACTGAGGCCTATCATTAGAGGTACCAAGAACAGAAATCGTAGCACAATTGAAGATTTTGGATTTGTATAGCTCTGAATCGTCTGATCTATAGTAAGGTGATTTTCAATGGAATCAAGGAACCTAAATACTCGTTAGCATAAAAATTACAGGTACTGAGGCCTATCATTAGAGGTATCAAGAACAGAAATCGGAGCACAATTGCAGAGTATGGATTTGTATGGCTCTGAATCGGCTGATGTATAGTAAGGTGATTTTCATCAAATCGAATTTTCTATGAAATGTTAGGAAATGATTATGGAATATAAATACGCGTTGGCACAGCAGTTATAGGTCCCGAGACCTGTCATTAGAGGTATCAAGAACAGAAATCGGAGCACAATTGCAGATTTTGGATTTGTATAGCTCTGAATCGTCTGATCTATAGTAAGGTGATTTTCAATGGAATCAAGGAACCTAAATACTCGTTAGCATAAAAATTACAGGTACTGAGACCTATCATTAGAGGTACCAAGAACAGAAATCGGAGCACAATTGCAGATTTTGGATTTTTATGGCTCTGAATCGGCTGATGTGCAGATGCAACGTCCCAATGTCTCGTCGGTGATCCAAATGTTGTAATTTTAATAAATTACAATGACCATTATGATGCGGGAGAATATATTGATGCACTCGCTCACTAGATAATCCAGAAAGGGAGACCAAATCTGAGAAGCGTATTCTAGAACGGAACGAACAAAGCAGATATTCAGAGTTTTCAGTGTGTCGCAAAAAACTTTATAATTGCGCTTAATGAAACCTAGCATATTGTGTAACCTTTCGAATAATAAAATCAATGTGTTAAAGTAAAAAAGGTCACAACTAAAAGTTTTACCTAAGTCGGACATGAACACAACTCTATCAACAGCAATATTATAAAAAAAAAAATATTGCTGGAATACTGTCGAGCGCATTCGAATGCCAAAATCTTACATGTATCCATATACAACAGCAATTTGTTGTTATTCAACCAAATAAAAATTATCCAAGTAACGTTGCGATGTCATTGATAGCATCTGCGTAAAGCAGACAATGTGCAAATTCAAAACTCTCAGCAACAAATAATGATAGTGAAATTTAACCAATGTGGCTCCTTTGAGGAACTTCTGAGATAAATAAGTAATGATCAGAAGGTATGAATGCAACCACTAGAGATGAATTGACATTCTGCTGCACCTTTGAAAAATCTGTGTATACCACTGTTGCCTACGTTCCTGCTCGTACATAAATGTCCACAAAAAGGGACTAGATTATTCACCTGGACCTACCCGGATATACGAAAAATAAAAGTTGTTTTGAAATTTTTTGTGTCTGCTTGATCGCCTGTTTCCCGCATTTACTTAATCGGCCTCATCGCGCTTAATCGCTTGACGCCTGAAACGCTCTGAATTTAAACCTCTGGAATGACCACGGTAATGTGGGCCAAATTTCCATTCCCAATTGTTTTTGCTTTTTGGATGGATTTTCAATATTTCGTTCTTAGTCACAGAAAATGTTTGTTCATCAAGAACATATGTGTATAGCATGCGCGAAAATATCTCACGAATAAGGTAACATAGGCAATCTGAGATATTTTCGTTGTTCTAAATTACCAATAGTACATAGTATACCACTAATGCAAAATTTTGTTTCCTTGGTGAATAAACCCAATAGTTTCCGTTGTTCCATTTATATTGGATTATATTTTTCATATGACCCATTTACTTGTTTAAATTAAATCCCGTATGACCTGTTTAAGTATTTTTTTTTTGTCTGAAGAAAAGCCTCGAGAAGAATTTTTTTATGATTTTTTTTGTAGGAAGGGTGCATGTTTAGTAGCAAGAAAAATAATTTGCAAGTTCGCCGCTGTTGAAGATTACTATAACACATCCAATTTAAATTAACCAACAATTTAATAGAGGGGTACCTACGGGGTAACCTTAGGGATTAAAATAAAATACCAAAATCACAATATGGAACAGTTCCATTATGACAGAGAATATGATTTGATAGCATAAATCTTTACAAAATCATATTTAGCAGCGCATATCTTATGTTTATTTTTTATAAAAGCTCCTAAGTCCTATCTACTTATTCAACATTTTTCCATTTTTATTTCATTATTTTTTACAATACCTCCGTGAATAATAAAAGCTCTACGAAGCGAAGAAATTGAGACTAAATCTTATAAAACTGAATTCATTCAAAATTTTAATTTTTATAAGCTTATATCACCGGAAAATATGACAGTTGCTTCATAACCTATAAAATAGAGAACCCAGTATAAACACTAGTTTCTCAAACTCTGTACGATTTATTAAAGAAAAAAAAAATGTTAGCTTAGAAAATGATTCATAGTCACACACATAAGAAGATTTCTGAATCTATATGGTTATGACTTCGAAAATGTCTTGAGACTTTTGGTTTAATTTAGAAAGATAAAAAAAATCTGAAAAATAATAACAACAACAACCACATAATATAACAAAATAAAAGTTTATTGCAAGACAGAAAAGCTCAAAAATCTGGTGTTTGTTGTTTATTTTTAAGATTTTCATTCTTATCAAGTATCCTTAAAAAAATTAAATCTCATAAAAAAAAAAAAAAAAATTTTATGAGATATTCTTCTTCCTCATTGTCGTCTCCGCATTTTCCATATTTTTTCATTTTCTCTCTATTTTATTATAAATAATTTTTTATCCGTTCTTCGCTTTTATTTAATATTTCTTTTTATGTTTTACCCGTCCGTTACCCGTTTTCTTCAAAGAGCCCTTTTCTTATACGAATAATACATATTTTGTTAAGGTTGAAAAATGATTAAATTTTATGTAAATAAGATGAAGCACACGAAGAAGACACATTTATTACAGTGTTCTGTTACTTTTGTACACTTTATGATGAATAGTGGATTTATACTTCAAAATTACAAAAAAAAAATTCTAAACAAGAAGAAGCAACTCAACTACTAAAGAAAATGTTATGGTAAATATAAATTTTGCGTTTTTTTTTTTTTTCATTTTGCTTTGAATTCAAGAAATTGCTGCTTTTAAAAAAATGATTGAGTTTTTTTTCTTGTTATTTGGGTGGCTGCTAAACAAAGTTTTTGAAAGGATAGTGGAAAAAATTTAAATTGGAACGTGAGAATTTCCCGACTTGGTAAATTTGGTCGGGTCATCGACTTTAATAGTTCAGAAATGTCATCTGACTAGTCCTTATAAATAATTTTGTTTAAAATGAAGTACAGCAAGCAGACTTTACAAATCAGATGATCAATTTACTTAAATTCACATCAAATACTTCCAAACCTATAAAGGCTTTTGTATTTTATGTAGGAGAATATTTCTTTCTGTTCTATAGCGTGGGATAGTCTTTCTCCGAATTTCAGTTTTCTATATTTCATTATTGATTGAAACGTACAATTATGCTGTTTGAAAGTGTATTGTAAATTGATGCCCACGAAACATCGTAACAAACTAGCTTAAATTTTAGTAAATGAAAAAAAAAAAAAAATGGTGGAAACATTGGGGAGATTTGAGATGTTTTTATTATTACCGTATCTAAAATTGAATTTTGGTGAATTTTAATTGTTTTCGGTTTAATTACAATACATAAGAAATTTCTTATAACACAAGAAGCGGTATAGCTTTAGTACTATTGCATGGAAAAGAAATCAAAATTTCATAAAATTTAGGTTATTTGTCGAATAACGGTTGTTAATATAGAATGAAGGGGTGACATTTTGTAAATGTGACTAAAGATTCGTAATTGCTGACCCAAAAAAACACCCGAGTAGGCAATTTCAGATCAATTATTTGATTTTACGTTTTTTGGCCAGTTTTTCGGTAATCGACTCCACTGTGCACCTCCACTACATCTAGGTATTATTCACCAAGTATGATTTAATCCATAATGAGTATTGGCTTGACGCTTATAATACTTTACTTTTCCTGAACATTGATGTGCAGCACCAGTATGGTTATGAAATATATTTCGATAATTTATCGCACAAATTTAAAGAGAAAATGAAGCAAACCAAACTTGATTTTTAAAAAAATAATTTCAATTTATATAAAAGTAATTTTTGTATTTGTGGATTCTAAATTTTATGTTCGAATAATTAGCAGTTCTATAATTAAAACTGATGGGGCTAGAATTAGTGATGTTTTAACTCATATTTTCAATTTATGTTTCTCACAAGGTGTATTTCCTGATGCTTTGAAAGGCGCTGTTACTATTCCGTTTCATAAACTGGGACCTAGATTGGATACCAATAATTTTACACCTATTTCTATTTTACCAACAATTTTTAAAATTCTATAGAAAATTGTTAAAATTAGATTGATAAAATCGTGGCAGTGGCGTAACTACAAATTTCGGGCACCCCTGCAACATTTTTTTGGTCCCCCAAAAATGTTTCTTGTACCTATGAACAAGTAAAGCTTTTATTGAAAAACTTATTTCAGCCCATTTGGGTTACTTTCTGGGCGCCTCCAGCAAAAATGCAAGGCTGCATTTCTTGATTTAACGAGAGCATTGGATACTGTTAAACCTGAATGGTACCTGGAATGGTACTTATTAAATAGAAGACAAAAAACGAAAGGTAATGATTTATTCAGCTATGAAGCAACCGGCAATGCTGAAGTACCCCAAGGATCTGTATTTACGGCCCATCACTTTCATTTAAGTGGAAAAGTCACGCATTCCAAATCATTTTTGTTATTAAAATGAAAATGAATGAGCATGTTTAACAAATTTTTGTAAACTAAAATACTTCTGCATTCTTTTATGAATGATAAAAACATATTTACCGAAACCTTAGATTTGTTGAAATGGTCACATTGAAAATGTTGTTGTCCAAAAATGTTTCTTGTACCTAAATGAACAATCAAAGTGTCTTATTTAATTTAAGCCATTTTCTACTTTATGAAAATCCTACAGAAGACCAAGTCGTAATATGATAATATTGCGTAAAATGGATTTATGGATGCTAAAAAAATAGATACCGAAACCTTAGATTTGTTCAAATGGTGGCAGAGTCGTGACCTTTTATGAGCAAAAATTATGTTTTGAAAAAAATGTCAGGAACTATTTATTTAAAGAGCTCCCAATTAGAAAAGCTTTTTAAACCAAACTATTTTACTAAGAAATTCGATTTTAGAAAGGGTAACGGAACTTAAGGATAATTTAGTATATTTTTTTCAATATAAATTATCAAGAGCTTTTAGTCATATCAAACCATTGTACTAGGAAATTTTGTATTATAATATAAGCTTTCGTTTATCGAAGCTTTTTGAATCAAATCATTTTACTAAGAAACTTGGTATTAAAAAGGGCGACGGAATTTTGAGATAAATATGGAATATTTGTTAACAATAAGCTTTAGGCTTGATAATTAATTTATACTTTTCGGGTTTGAACTTAACATTTGTGAACCTTTTCATAATTTGAGCGTTTTTGTTAAAATGTTTTATGAACATCTATTATGTATTTGCAAAAAATGTCGAACTTTTAGTTTTAGGAGCATTCACGTATCGAAACTTAAACCATTTACCTTTTATTCTGAAATTAAATCTGAAATTTTTAAACTATTTAAAGGAAGGTGGGATTTTGGAATAAATTTAGAATATTTGTTTTCAATAAGATTTAAACTTGACAATTAATTTATGCTTTTTTGGTTTGAACTTAACAATTTTGAATATTTTGCTTTTTTTAATAATTTCAGGTTATTAATAAAATGTTTGATGAGCATAAATTATCTATTTAAAAAAATTTCCAACAGCTTTAGTTTTAAGAGCTTTCAATTATGGCAGCTTTTTACTTAAACCATTTTACTTTGAAATTTGATATTACGAGGGATGACGGAATATGGGGTAGGATTTAGAATATTTTTGCTTAATATGAATTATTAACAGCTTTTAGTTTTAAGAGCTTTTCAAACCAAACCATTTGACTTTCAAATTTGATAATATAAAGGAAGGTGGTATTTTGGGATTAATTTAGAATATTTGTTTTTAATGAGCTTTAAGCTAGATAATATATCTATACATTCTCGGTAATTTTTGGGCCTTTCCATAAATTCTGTCTGCGGCTAAAATGTTTTATGAGCATATAGTGATGTCAATGGTAATATTCTCGGTGGTAATATTACCGGTAAAATAGGTAATTTTAAGTAATATTACCCAAAGTGGTATTACCGTGGTAATATCGGTAACATAAATTAAAAATGTTTATTCTAAACAACTCAACTAGCCTAAATGCAAAAAGAGTTGTAGCACCACTGCATTATCCTTCCTTATGTACCATTAACCTATTGCACCAAGTTTTACTGTAAAATATAATAATCTACACCTTTTTCCTGTTTCATTGACATATTCATCTAGTAAATACGTAATAGAGCTAGAATCTGACCTTGAATATGATACATCGCTCTGTCTGGAAAATACACTAATCTCTATTTTAACTATAAAAGTGGCTGCAACGCCTTAGTCGATGAAAAGCTCTAGTATGCTGGAATTTCGTTGAGAACATGAGACCAATGTAGCACCATACGGTCGATGAGCTATTATTCGAGCAATTTTTTGGCTTTGAGTACCATCGCGTTGAAGTGTCAGTCTTACCAAAAATTGCCGGCGGATCTGACGTTGCAGGCCAATGCTTAGTCGAACATACGCAGGGACTCCATAACATATTATATCTTCAATACAATAACACCCAAAGCCTTTTTTTATAAATCTACTCACTAAGGAAAATCGACATTTGGCTTTTAAAGTTGCTTTTCGAGAAAGTTGAAGCGGTGTTAAAAGATGTCGAGATTTATAAATTTATTGTACTTATTACTGATAATATAACGCACAATAAAGCGTCCCGAAAAATAGTTAACAAAAGCTATCCCTATATTACCAAGTATGGGTGCATCTGCTGTGGACTTAACTTGCTCATTTTCGATATCTTCAAGATTCAGTCTTTCAACTGTTTGAAATTTTCAATCAGTCATACGGATAGTTTCGGAAATAAAAAAACTCGCACATTTTTTATGCTACATTCGATCTACATTCATGATTCATCAGGTATGCCCTGAAGGCGCTGACTATCGAAGACGAAGTGAAGTCAGTTATGAAAGCATTTACGATCTCCTATTCGAAATTGTTCACTGTGTACTACCTCCAATCGCTAAATGGCCAACTTTTTTTGAGAGTTTGCTGTTTTGTCTTAAGTGTTATACTGTTTTGTTAATATAAAACAAACTTTTGAACAAAATAAATGAGCCAATTACGAAGAACTTATGTATTCTCAAATTTGCTTGAACCAGTTATTGAGGAAAGAGTCTTTCGGAATCACAGTAATTGAAGCGACTAAATTTATTTTTAATGCGCACAACTTCACGCAAAATATAAGGACAAAAAATAGAAGGGCAACAAAATATACCATGGTATGAGTCTTTGGCGCATTACAATATTAGAAGTGAACTTTTTTCACGACCGTTTGTGGTTGCAAGTGAGCAGCTCTTTGATGAAATTTGGTCGGCGAGAGTGTTTCTACTTCATCTTTAAGTGATTGCCGGTTGATATTTTGAGCATGCCTGTATCGAGAGCTGCAATGGAAAGCACATTCAGTACCTATGGTTTTATACACATAGCTCAACACGTGATCCATTAACTGTTGATTGTGTAGATAACGAGGATGAAGTTATTCCTGCTGAATTAAAAACAAATTATTATTAATGGATGAAACTGCATAATCATATTCGCTTGAAGAAGAGGGTGACTTGGAGGAAAGTAAGAATAATTCGGTTATGGATGATGTTGAGGCTAAGGATGATAAATGCGTCAGCGAGGATGAACCATACATTGATTAAAGAGTTTAATTGATCATTAGCTCATATTTATGTACTATTTATTATTTATTGTAGGCGTTGAAGGCGACGACTTTGCCGTCTTTCGACGTCTACCGACGAACACCACGTCAAGGAAGTCAAGGATTTGGCGCTCAAAAATCGTCGATTGACAATTAGAGATCTTGTTGACATCACGAACATTTTGGGCAAGAAACTCTTGGTTTTTGCATCATGATAGTGCGCCGTCTCACACTGCTTTGTTTGTACGTGACTATTTGGCCAAAATTCGACTCATATTCCGTTCCGCAACTATCCTTCGCCTGATTCACCTCCATTTGACTACTGGCTATTCCTGAAACTCAAGAAACCGCTCCGTGGACATCGTTTTGACACTTTAACGTTCAATAGAGTTTAACAATTGTTTCGAAGACTGGGAAAAAACGTGGGCATAAGTGTATCCTCTCCGAAGGATATTACTTTGAAGAGGATAAAATATATTTGAATAAATAATAAACCGTTTGTGCTTTATTTAAAAATTTTACTACCTTTGTTCATACATTAAAATATTAGTAGTGTTCTTTGGTATAAATTGAAATTAAAATATTGAATAAAAAGTGTGTTACCTATTTCACCAGTGTTACCGGTATATTACCGGTAACATTACCCAATTTAAAAATATCGGAAATTTTACAACAGTAAGCATAAATCATCTATGATGCCAGAAATGTCAAGAACTTTTATTTGATATAACCAAGAGTATTTTTTGAGAAAAAAAAATCAGAATATTTGTTCTAAATGTGATCTTTCATCCAGAATGTGTTTCCATTTTCGAGCGTCTAATATGTAAGAAAACCAATTATGTTACCTAGATTTAATTTTGTGGACATATTCGGGACATCATTCAAATGTAGATGAAACAGAACTTGAGCCATTTGAATGTCCTCAACAAGTTCTAAATATATCGATAGAGCATCACAAATTTCGAATATAATTTGAAAACTATTAAGAATTTTGAATTTTCAAAGTGTACTTGGATTGTTTTTGAGCGATTTGTAATCCCTAACTAAATTTAAACAAGCAGAATATCCCTAACCTTATTGAAATGAAACAGTCGATTTTATACGTGAATGACTTTATATGTTGTTATTCCGAATCACTTCAATTTAAAGACACATAATGCATAAGATCAAATTACCCAAAATGTATAATTAAAACAAACATTATTATGGTAATTTACTTATCATTTACGCATCTGTCACTTTCAGCAAAAAATAATTTACTAAATACGTCGTTTCATTCTATATATGTATTAGAACACAACAACCAACCAAACGAAGGAACATGAAAGAGCAACAAAAAATGAAAGCTCATAAAAACCACAGCAACAGGAAGAAGATTATTTTAATTATATACATCAAAACTTTTTAACTAAACTACATACACAAATGAGACAACAAGACGAGTAAACACAAAAGTTGTAGTATTCCTTTTATGTAATTTCATTAATTAAAAATTTTTAAAGTTTTCTAAATAAAAAGTTCATAATACATACACTACAACAAAAATAAGTTGTGTAAGCCCAAAATGATAGATATTTTTGTATAGATACTCGTATATGTATGTATGTACCATATTTCTATAATTACTCTCAATGCTTCGTACGTACTTCAAATCAATGATAAATACTTAGTACCTGTTTGAGATTAAATTAATGTTGTTGTGCTACATGAAACTTTAATTTCTTGATGGTATAGCAAGGTTTTTGTCTTCTTCAAAGATAAACATAAGACATTCTTGCTTGTTTTTTTTTGTTCTATATTCTTATATAAATAATTTTAATTTAAGTAAAACAATAGAAATATCCGGATAGTTATGTCCTTCTTTTGTTTTCTTATAAAATATTATCAATTTCTAATCTTTATTGGATAAGATGAAAGGGAAGTATTAATAAAAATCCTTTTGTTTAGTTATTTTGATTGGCAGGGTGATAACATTCATTATTGAAAAATTACCTAAATGAATTCTTTTAATTTAATGAAATCTTAATCATCATTTAGGAAAAAATTAGAAAATGTTCAGAAATTTTTAAACTTTTGGACTATTTTACAATCACCCAGTATATAATAGATAGATAGTTTTTGTGTATTCATCTTATCATACGTTACACATAATCTTAGAAGGATTAGAGATTAAGAAAATATATAAGAAAATACCAGAAGAATATAAAAAAGGTGGATTGATAGAATCAGCAGATATATAAAATTATAATATAATCATAATGAGATGACGACAGTTCATGGATTATATGGATTTAGAATATATTCCTGCTGCTACCTTTTTTGGTATACCATCAGCCATAGTTTTTATTACAAAAACATGTCAGTTCATCGAACACTATTCTGTAGTATTAGTTTTTAGTATATATACATGTAGGACAACATTTTATTCTCATACATTTGGCTTTACAATTATTTTTTTTTGGTTCTCATATAAATTCTGCATTGCAGTGGATTATTTGTTGAATATTACATATACATTTTATTTGTCAGCTTTTATCAGTAAGTATTTTTTTTGTATTCTATGTATGTATATCAATTTAAAACTTTTAATTTAAAACAAACAAAAAATAAAGTAGAAATGTCACCGCACTGGAAAATTATATACGGTATATAAATTTATATATATAGAAAGAAGACTTACATGTTCGTTATATTTTATTCCAGTTTAATGAAAAACAAAAACAAAAAATTTATAAGTAATTTGTTCCTTCCAGAATGTAACGAGTCTGCAATTTCTAATTTTTTTTATTCTTTAACCAAGATTATAAAGTTTATGACAATATTTTATATGATAATCTTGGTTTAGAATGTGGCTTTCTTGAAAGGCGAAATACACAACATCGGCAACAAACAAACAAGAAACCTTCAGTGGATTTTTATTTGGGGGAAACAATTTTGTTTTATCTAAGTCGATGAATTATATTCTTATAGGCGCAAAACTTTTATTTTCTGATTTGAATTCAAAATTTAGGGGATTGTTGGTTTATTTATATGTATAATTTTTATTTACGTCTTGTGATGAAAGCAATTGTTTGAGTTGCTACTTAAAAAAAAAAATTAAGGAAAGCACCAGATTTTTTGGAAATCTTAAAAATCCCATTTTATACCATTATTACCTTTAAAATTGATCTATACTTTTTATATTGTTCAAAACGTTTACCTTTTAGAACAGTTTAAGCCTTTAAAATATTTTTTAAGTGAAACTCTTGATGAAAGTTCAAACGACTAAAGGTAAGAATACTTAAAACTATTTTCTTTTAGTGTTCCAAATCATTCACCTTATTTTTTTTCAAAAAAACTTTTTTCAAAATATTATATAACCTGAAACTTTTGAACATACAAGTATACATAGGTATAATAATAAACTATAAATTCTCGTATTTTTTTTTTACACAACCGACAAAAAACTTCTTTCTCCAGTTTTTTTTTATAGTATTATTCCATGTAAGAATATTCAAATGCAATCAAACTTAGTCGAAAAAAAATTATTTCCCAACAATTCCCTTAAGTTATATAAATTCTCTCGTATACATATATGAAAATTTCTATTGTTTAACCAAAAGAACAAAACAACTTTTCCAAAAAATTAAAGTTTATTTAGCCGCTTGTTGTTGTATTTTATGATTATTACTAACTTTTGTAGTTGTTTTTGTAAATTCAATAATTTATTTCTTCCAGACAAACCAACCGAACTAACTACTACCAAACAACAAAAATAAAACTTTTATAGTTTTCGATTTATTTTTTTATGTAAATAATACACAAAAATGGTTGAGTTGAGCTTGAGGAGCATTGTTCACAAAAACAATATATATATAAAAAAAGGGTTCATGAGTAAATAAATGTATAAAGCTTTTTTTGATGATCAATACAATAATCGTATATTATCCTAATACAAATGAGCATAATGCTAGAAAAGAGGTTATATAATTCAGGATAGGGATTCCGACTGCATTTTGGATGATTTTCTTAAGCATGATTTTTAGCCTTAATTTAGGCAATCAAAATACAATCAAATCATTATTAATTGTGTGCCTATCACTGAAAATGTAATAAAAAAATTCTTTTGTTATAATTTCTACAATATTATTTTATGATCGTTGTTTGAATGTATACAGTTGACCTCCAATTTACAAAACAAATTCGGTCAAAAGATCCCATCGTTTAGTGAAATTGTCTTAAATTGAAACCAATATTTCGTGAATATTGTATAATTCATTCTAAGGGTTCATAAATGTATGAAAGTTATTGATCATTTAATTGGAAAAACCCAAGGTAATGAGATTTGTCTCACATAGCAGACATAACGTAATATAGGGGTTCGCCGTATATATTTGAGGTATAACGTACATAGTTAAGTATGTAGGTATTTTTTTTTTTGCTTTAATATACATACATACATTTGCATTCAAATTAATTTATCAATATTGTAAAATTTTGGTTACTAAGGTAAATTCTCTTAATCTTTAATAAGACTCAATTCCCTTAATCGCATTTTGATAATTTATGCATCTTGGTTGGTGTTCTTCATATAAAAATTTTACTTACAATATAGGTTTGTCTTGCATTTTAGATGGAATAATTATTTATTATAATACAAATACCACTAAAACTCAAAAAAATTGTATATAGTATGTACTTGAAATATATTTAAAAAAAATTATGAACCGCCGAAATGTAGACTAATGAATTACATATCATGCGTTACACAAAAAAATGCTAACCAAATTATAAAATTTTAGCAGTACCTTTCGAAACCATACTGCAAATTTAAAATTAATGCCTTAAGCGCAAATCCGCAGAAAAACCAAAATAAAAACTGGCGTTTGTTTTTTCGCGGTTTCAGAAAAATGTTTAATTGGTTTGGAAAATTGAATTTTAATTTTTTCGGTCAGAAAAACATATTTGGTACAAAAAAAATTTAACTCTCATTTTCTAGTAGATTCGATAAATTTCCAGAAGATTTTAGGGCCAAATATTTAAAAATCTAAATTTATTTACCAACTGGACGTTTATAGAATGGAATGCTCTCCGGTTCATACAGGCATTTTCAATGTGCCTTCTTAATCCAGTTAGCGCAATATGAGTTCCATCAATAAGCCGAATTATATTTGGAAAACCATATTCTCGATGAAAACTAAAATCATAATTTAGTGTCACATAAATTATACTTCTAAATCGATTCTTCCCTAAAATGCTACGTACCTTATTTTAGTTGAATCGATTTCACCTTGCGTTTGCAGGAATTTGACATAAACAGTTCCCAGCTGGGTGGATATAATTCGGGTGAATTTTTTTGACGCACCTGTGAACCGCTGTTTGACTCAAGCAAACTAGCGCGTAAGACCCAACCCTTCGTTGATAACTGCCACTACCTAAAAAATTTAGTACCGATAGTATCTACAAATTAAAATAAAATATAAATAATTTATATGTGACCGTTATTAATCAAAATCCAAATAAATCAATACATAATCTAATAAATTAGATGAAAAGGAATTTTCTTCCGATGATCATAATCTGTAATAGCTAATGGAAATAGATGGAGGTAACCGATACATTTCTAAGAACCTATTGTACAATTATTTTTGTGAAAAATGTTTTATGTTAGATTTGTAATATGGTAATTAGGTGCCTGATTCACAGGCTTTATATGTCACTTGTAATAATAATTAGTAATTATTATTCTTGTATTTACATAGCTTCCAAAATGTCAAATAGATCCATAGTGTCTCGTAAATATTTACGAAAAATAATCAATTTATTTCGTCTTCGACGACAAGACACAATACAGCTAATGGCACTCATTCCAAAATGTAAAATTCAATTTAAAATTAGGATTTATCTAACTGAGTGGTTTATGTTTGTACGGTGCCAAAATTTGTATAATATCGTCACAATCGTCATTTTAAAAAAAAATATATATAAATTTCACCCCCACGGCTCAATAGGCTCCCCGTTACGTTGAATCAGTTAAGAAACTCTCAACTTATATACACACTCCCTTGTGATGGGTCCTTATAGCAAAGCATTCCAAGCAATCCAAAAGAGCTTCTATGTTTCGAATATTTACACCTCGTTTACGTTTTTTTCAAAAGAGCGACCATAAATAAGTATAAAAATTAAAAATTTTAAAACTAGAGCTGCGTTTCTTTATTCGCTCCTGGCAGCTGCTATCGAGAGCCGTCATTTTTCTACGCCTAAATTTAAATTTGACGCGCTATTTATTGTTGACACAATCCGTCTTTTTTACTTACAACTATTAAATTATATTTATAGCACGAGTTACCTTGATATTATGAAAATTCTTTAATTTAGTGTTCTTTAATAAAACCTAAATCCATAGACCCTAAAATCTTCTGGATATTTATCGAATCTACTCGAAAATGAGAGTTCAATTTTTTTTGTATCAAATATGTTTTTCTGACCGAAAAAATTAAAATTCAATTTTCCAAACCAATTAAACATTTTTCTGAAACCGCGAAAAAACAAACGCCAGTTTTTATTTTGGTTTTTCTGCGGATTTACGCTTAAGGCATTAATTTGAAATTTGCAGTGCGGTTTCGAAAGGTATTGCTAAAATTTTATAATTTGGTTAGCATTTTTTTGTGTAACGCATGATAAGTAATTCATTAGCCTACATTTCGGCGGTTCATCATTTTTTTAAAATATATTTCAAGTAAATACTATATACAATTTTTTGAGTTTTAGTGGTATTTGTATTATAATAAATAATTCTTCCATCTAAAATGCAAGACAAACCTATATTGTAAGTAAAATTTTTATATGAAGAACACCAACCAAGATGCATAAATTATCAAAATGCGATTAAGGGAATTGAGTCTTATTAAAGATTAAGAGAATTTACCTTAGTAACCAAAATTTTACAATATTGATAAATTAATTTGAATGCAAATGTATGTATGTATATTAAAGCAAAAAAAAAATACCTACATACTTAACTATATACGTTATATCTCAAATATATACGGCGAACCCCTATATTACGTTATGTCCGCTATGTGAGACAAATCTCATTAACTTGGGTTTTTCCAATTAAATGATCAATAATAACTTTCATACATTTATGAACCCTTAGAATGAATTATACAATATTCACGAAATGTTGGTTTCAATTTAAGACAATTTCACTAAACGATGGGATCTTTTGACCGAATTTGTTTTGTAAATTGGAGGTCAACTGTATACATTCAAACAACGATCATAAAATAATATTGTAGAAATTATAACAAAAGAATTTTTTTATTACATTTTCAGTGATAGGCACGCAATTAATAAAGATTTATATTTATTTTGATTGCCTAAATTAAGGCTAAAAATCATGCTTAAGAAAATCATCCAAAATGAAGTCGGAATCCCTATCCAGATCAGACAAAAAATAAAATTTCCCATATTATTGGTAGTAGGAATCTTCCATATCATTATGTACTCGTATTATACCAAAATTATGTTTCTGATTACAAAAGGACAAATTTATTTCATTAATGAACTGTGTGGAGTTGTACACAAAAAAAAAAATTAAAAATGTTCAGAATATGAATCCAAAAAGCTCGAAATATTTTTTTGTTCCTCAAATATTTTATTAATTCACAAAATATTGAATTAAGGCAAAACAAGTAGCATAGAAAAAAGCACAAAAAAAATTAGGCGAACGTGACTAAAATATTTTGAAGATGGAATGACATCTTGTTTTGAACGTTCTTCTCTCGGATTTCAATTTTTTTTTTTTTTTTTTTTTTGGTGACTTTTCACAAAAATTATATCAAATCGTATATTTAATATACGAGTGTTGTAGAACTATAAAGAGATGAACGGGTGATAGGTAGAAACTGATTATGTGACAAAATTTAAGGGGTGTTATCATAAAATATTTGAGTTTTTCTTTTTTGGTAGATTATGGCATATGGTCTTCATATTTTCATTTACATTAATTTGTGTGCTTTGTATATCAGGCCCATATTCTAAATTTAAAGGATTTAATTGAATAAATTACTGGATATTTGTATGTGCGCTTTGCCAAATAAACATCTTTGTTTTGTGAAGATGACATACTGATTTGTCGTAATTATAATTACGACAGTCATCGTTCACTAATATATTAAAGTGAAATCCAGGTATTTTGTGTTATAGTTAAGTCTTTGTTATTTAGGTCCGTTACAAGACTCACTTTTATGTCGGAATTTTATACCAAGTACTTCGTTTCTGTTATAGTATTAGCATTCATTCCTAAAATACATATACCACATTTAGGTTACTTTTATGCATACCGTCAACTTGCATACAAGTCATAGGACTTGTAGATAAACAGCTGCAGGGATTTTGTGGAAGTCTTAAAAGACATTCGTTGCTAAGTCTCCCTCCAACATGCAGCTTGACTATGGATTCATCAGAGAAAATCACGTTATTCCAGATCTCTTGAGTCTAAGATGCTCGCTCCTGGGCCCACAGCAAATTGTTTTTGGCTGTTTTTGTTTTTTGTAATGCGATCTTTGGCTTCTGGACTGTTTCAAGTACTCGCAAGCCAGCTTTAACCAACCATGCTGATGAGGCAGTAAAATTCTTTATACCTACGGTAAATCGTATAACGTCCATGGGCCATTTAAAAAAACGTACAACGATACAACGAATTTTGTATTCTCTATACAAAAGTTATTATACCAATAAAATTACCATATTCTAAGCTACTTAAATCCCTGTATATTTATCTATCTCACATAACTATACTGAAATACTACTAAATTACGAATAGTACACAATATTAGTATCATAAAAGTGAAAATATTTTATTTATTTTATTGTATGAGGAAAAACCACAACTCAATTATTCTTTAGAAACCACACCAAAATAACAAAAACAAAAATACCAAAATCATTCGTATATCATTGATTGCGCGAGAACGATGCCTATTGTAGCACCATTTATATTGTAAGAAATTCTCCAGGGAGGATGAAAAACCAGAAACGAATAAAAATAAACCGATGGTGCGATGATCACGATGTTGATGATGATGGTTTTAAAAACTTTTTAGTATTACAGAGTATCTGTACATAAGTAACTTTTCTTTAGATAATAAAATAAATTTTGTTTTTTGTATCGGTTTGTGTGCATGTGTGTATGTGGTACGGAATATTATGTTCTTCATATTTCAATATCTAATTTGAATTTTACTTATGGTACAAGATTTTTTTGTTATGTAGTATTTTGTGTGCGGTAAATATTTAGCACCAAATAAAATAAGAATTTCTAAGAAAGAAAATGTATTTTCATGTACATATATAAGGATGTTTGTTAAAAATATTTTATGTGTACCTATGTATATACAGAGATGATGCGCGAAACATAAAAAGTATAACAAAAACAATAATAGTAATAATAATAAGAAGAAGAAGAATAAAAAGAAAAAGTTTAGGTACAAAAATGTTATGTTCGCACAACAACAAGACTATATATATATATATATACATAGAACAACAATAATAGTAATTCACCAAAATTTATATTCAAAATGCGTTCACTATTTTGAAACACATATATTATAGCAACAATGACAACAGCACAAAATAAATACGAACTATACAATAATATCATAAGCATAGCATGAAACTTGGAATGGAATACAACAACTAAAAAATGAGAACAAGAACTTTCTGAATTTAAAAAACAAAAACTATAAAGAAAGCTAAGTACATGGATTGGAATACTGCTCTTGTATAAATAAAGAGAGAGAGAGGGTGAGATTACACCAGAAGTTTCAATTTTGTATTTTTCTCCTCAATACTAAAAATATGTGTAAATACAAAAGAAGCTTTTTGTTTTGAAAATAAAAATGAAAACTTGAAGCTTATTCTTACAATGGGAGTTGCTGTTTCATTTATTGTTTTGAAAATAAAAAATGTACACCTTTAAAATCTATTCTACTTCCCAACAAGCATTGAAATACACACATTCATTCTTTGAGGTCAGACATACTTTTTAAACTATTTTAATTAAGCTTTACTCGAATATAAATGTGGGCTTTGTGTTTGATTTTTAATTGACTTATTCGTTCGCCATGTAATTCGGAGTTCTTACGTATTTTAAGAATGAAGAAACATTCTTGTTGTGGCATCATTGGTTTGATGACTTTAGCCAGATGTACAGAGGGTACAGAGTACTAAAATTTAATATTCTCAAACTATAAGAATTCCGAAATTGTAAATAAACAC
Source organism: Tipula vernalis (assembly GCA_958295665.1). Classification (NCBI taxonomy): domain Eukaryota; kingdom Metazoa; phylum Arthropoda; class Insecta; order Diptera; family Tipulidae; genus Tipula; species Tipula vernalis. Next base: position 24,502,687 of record OY282558.1, on the reverse strand, counting down.
ATAGTGAATTCGCCGCTATACGAAAAGTTAGCTTTTGATAAAATAAAATGACAAAAACTAAATCATAACAAACCACTCTATACGAGAATATTTACAGGTTCTTGCCTGATAACCACGAAGAATGGGATTTGACAGGGTCAGGTGAGTTAAATCAGACAAAATCAGATCAGACAAAATCTGATCACTTTAAACCTTTACCTTATCGGCTTGTGTAAGGTATTTATTTTGACTTTAGTAGGGAACGTAGTAGATTGCTGGTAGCAAGGAGTTTTTTGCCATTATGGCGTTCACTTTCTCACTTGTATAGTTATATAAGATCTGATACAGAATTCTACCCTCATTGACAGTTCCGCAAACTTTCACCAAAATTCTGAAGAGAAAAATTACTTTTAAAATATGTGATACCAGACACCATCAAGCATACGAATCTCGACACGATAAGAAGGCTAAAGAATCTTAATAGAAAAGATTTGTAGTGAAAATCTCGACAACTACAAACTGATTCAGGTTCTTCCAGGTAAATGGATGCTATTGTTTAAGTTTTTTTTTTTTTTTTTTTTTTTTCATTAGGCTTGGCTCCTACATAGAACAGAGCGATAAAAAATCCAAATTTACAAATTTCTAATTACATTTATTAAAATTAATAAGTTTTTGCACTAAATCGTTATCCAACTGATCCAACTAAATTCATACATTTCCTTATAAGCTAAGCCTCTGGCATTCATTAAATCACTTAGGTTACATGCATTTCGACAAATGTTGAAGTTAGATCTGCATTAGGTGTATCTGGGATAAGTCAATATAAGATGTTCAACATCCTCCACACTTCCACACAACTCACAATCTTTGTTCTCACTCAAACGACGTTTTCACAAGCATGCCTTCCAGTTTCCATGGTTCAGCCTGATTCTCTCAGCCTGATTCTCTCAACCCCCTTTGAGCTCCTTATAGAAAGCAGTCCTCAAAGGAGTACCATGGAGCACTCTTTATACTTCATTCCTTTCGTTAAACTTTTTTCATTAAATTCACTCTCCCATTTTCTCCACAGATTCATCTGAAGCATTCGAAGTACGTTTCTTGCATTCTTTCTTCCATACTCCTGAACCATGTCATTCAATGTACCCATTTTTAGCTAACATATCGGCTCTTTCATTCACTTCAATCTGTCTATGTGATGGGATCCATTGTATGGTCACATGACGTTGACAGTCTCATTGCCTTCAAACATAAACCACTCTGGGAATCGGAAAATATTACTATTTTCCTTTCCCCTTCATTCAAAGCCACACACTTCCCCAACACCCACTCCATTCTTATTCACACTAGCATTTGTATCAACGATATAATCTTACAAATACCGCTGACTGATTTTCCCAAACATAATTTTGATAATAACTTCTCCATATTCAAATATACAGTTAAATTATTAGGAACGGGTTGCGGGCCAGCATTGCCTATATGCGGACCAGCATTGCCTATTTCAGAAACCCCATTCGAACCATTTGTTACGGACCATCCCAAAGGCTGTACGTTTTTTTATTTTTGCGGGTAGTTTTAATCGGCTGGGAGGTTCTTGCCATTTGGGTTTTAAATTGGTCCAACAAACCTTTACGTACATTTCGACATACTGTGACAATATCACATGGGACTACTTTTTCAATCACTTCACCAATAAAAAAAAAGAAAATCTATTCCATTTAAAAAAAACTTTTAATTATCCTTCACAAAATTTTCTAATAAATATATGCCTTTCAACATTATTCAAATTTGTATTTATAATTATTCTTAAAATTTATAATTAATCATTGGATTTGTTTTTAGAACAAAAAAAAAAAAACACATACAAATACCTAAAGAATCTAAATGATATTGTATACACGTAAAACACTCACCAGACAAACTTTCCCGAAGAGTACTCTTTTGGTAAACCGTCCGTGGGTGGCTGAAAAAAAAATCTTAAATTCGCGCACTATGATATTGCATTTATATGTAATTTCCTTTTCTTTTGTTTTCTTTATATATTTTGGTTTTATTCTTTAAAATTCTCTAAAATTTCTCTTGAACTTATATGAATCTAATATCATACATATTATACAAACACACATGCATATATATATTATATACATATTCATATATATTTTAATCTTAACTCGATCACTAATTAATTTGTATTAAATATCTATACAAACACATCTTTAAATATAAATACTTGTAACTACAATAAATGTTATTTAAGTATATAATTTCACAATTTCACTATTCACTCAAAACTTCGAGAGATGAAAATCCAGTAACCCTATAAGTTGGTAACTGAGCGAAATTTATGAAGATTCTTTCCACGATCCTCTAACGTCTATAGTACCGTCTGTATCCAACGAGCACACGCAAAAATTCTTTTTGCATCTGTATATAGGTAACAGTTCTATTTGGTGGTTGCTTTTCTAACCTGGGTATTATTGGTACCCCAAGAAAAATAAATAGAGAGGCCCGACTGTTGCCCTTGGTTATTTCCAAACACTATCCGAATACCAAATATATTGTAGTTGAGCGGTATGTTTTGCTTACACGTACTATTCTTGCCTATCAATAAAAAAGAATTTTTCATCACTATTTGAACACACGGGGTAAACTTCCAAATAAAAACAAACAGAAAAATTCGATAACAACAACAGAAATTGTAGCTTACCAGTGTAAATAGTAAAAATAAAATATTCCTGATAATTCTTTTCCTTTTTTTTTTTTATTTTTTTATTTTATTCCCTATTGTAGGTACTTCAACACCGAGCAGTTTGGCCTCTCAATTCAAATAACACAGTAACGCAAAAAGAAAAGATAGTCAACAAGAATTTCCCCTCTGATGATTGTAAAGATGACCCCACCAAATGTTTGTTATGATCTTGTCTATACAGATAACAATCATTAGTGTGCATTTTGCATGCTCTTCGGACCAATTGAATTAATTACTAATCGAACCATATTCTATACTTCGATTTTGTAATGTACATAATTGTAAATATACAATTACTCATGAATAAGTTATGTACATTATATAAAGTATATAGAACGCACTCTATTTCGCCGCCAGTAAATAATTACAAACCCAGAAAATATCGATCATTGACCGAAAATGAAAGCAACATGCATATTTTGTTTTTCTTTTTATTTATATCATCAATGCAGCCGTAACACATTCACATACACACTAATACAACATCCAATTTTGGAGGATATGATAGCCTTTCTTCAGGTTTTCTTACCCTTTTAACCATATTTAAACGTTCCTTGCACTTATCTTCCAAAATTTTCATGTGTTTATCGTTTTAGTTGCTTGACTCAAAAGGTTAAAGAGCATAATCTACTTCTGTAAACATGTCATCCATGTACGACACGACTGCTTCGCCTGGGAGTTGGTTTTGTTAGATAATTTTACTAAATATTGGCGTGGTACAAAAACACGGATACCATTCTCCTTTTGTTTTTAACAGTAAGGTATTTCACGTATTTACCTTAGTTTTGCGTATTCTCGCACTACCTATACCTGTCTCAGCCAATTTCAGCTTCATTGGAGTTTATTTGCGTTCTAAGACGAAAATGGTTTCTCATCAATATCAAAAGAGTTTTTTAATTTTTTAATTTATGTATTCTCTAAATGAAGTTTTGACATAATTCATATTTGAAAACAGATTTCTAAGAGGTGACAGTAATGGAAACTAAACAACAAAAATTTGTAAACCAGTAGCAACGTAGTTTTAGTTTTAGTTTTAGTTTTAGTTTTAGTTTTAGTTTTAGTTTTAGTTTTAGTTTTAGTTTTAGTTTTAGTTTTAGTTTTAGTTTTAGTTTTAGTTTTAGTTTTAGTTTTAGTTTTAGTTTTAGTTTTAGTTTTAGTTTTAGTTTTAGTTTTAGTTTTAGTTTTAGTTTTAGTTTTAGTTTTAGTTTTAGTTTTAGTTTTAGTTTTAGTTTTAGTTTTAGTTTTAGTTTTAGTTTTAGTTTTAGTTTTAGTTTTAGTTTTAGTTTTAGTTTTAGTTTTAGTTTTAGTTTTAGTTTTAGTTTTAGTTTTAGTTTTAGTTTTAGTTTTAGTTTTAGTTTTAGTTTTAGTTTTAGTTTTAGTTTTAGTTTTAGTTTTAGTTTTAGTTTTAGTTTTAGTTTTAGTTTTAGTTTTAGTTTTAGTTTTAGTTTTAGTTTTAGTTTTAGTTTTAGTTTTAGTTTTAGTTTTAGTTTTAGTTTTAGTTTTAGTTTTAGTTTTAGTTTTAGTTTTAGTTTTAGTTTTAGTTTTAGTTTTAGTTTTAGTTTTAGTTTTAGTTTTAGTTTTAGTTTTAGTTTTAGTTTTAGTTTTAGTTTTAGTTTTAGTTTTAGTTTTAGTTTTAGTTTTAGTTTTAGTTTTAGTTTAAGTTTAAGTTTAAGTTTAAGTTTAAGTTTTAGTTTAAGTTTAAGTTTAAGTTTAAGTTTAAGTTTAAGTTTAAGTTTAAGTTTAAGTTTAAGTTTAAGTTTAAGTTTTAGTTTTAGTTTTAGTTTTAGTTTTAGTTTTAGTTTTAGTTTTAGTTTTAGTTTTAGTTTTAGTTTTAGTTTTAGTTTTAGTTTTAGTTTTAGTTTTAGTTTTAGTTTTAGTTTTAGTTTTAGTTTTAGTTTTAGTTTTAGTTTTAGTTTTAGTTTTAGTTTTAGTTTTAGTTTTAGTTTTAGTTTTAGTTTTAGTTTTAGTTTTAGTTTTAGTTTTAGTTTTAGTTTTAGTTTTAGTTTTAGTTTTAGTTTTAGTTTTAGTTTTAGTTTTAGTTTTAGTTTTAGTTTTAGTTTTAGTTTTAGTTTTAGTTTTAGTTTTAGTTTTAGTTTTAGTTTTAGTTTTAGTTTTAGTTTTAGTTTTAGTTTTAGTTTTAGTTTTAGTTTTAGTTTTAGTTTTAGTTTTAGTTTTAGTTTTAGTTTTAGTTTTAGTTTTAGTTTTAGTTTTAGTTTTAGTTTTAGTTTTAGTTTTAGTTTTAGTTTTAGTTTTAGTTTTAGTTTTAGTTTTAGTTTTAGTTTTAGTTTTAGTTTTAGTTTTAGTTTTAGTTTTAGTTTTAGTTTTAGTTTTAGTTTTAGTTTTAGTTTTAGTTTTAGTTTTAGTTTTAGTTTTAGTTTTAGTTTTCAATGTATTATCTGATATTAGTATTACGGTTCATGTGATTAACGGAAATTTTAAAAAATAAATTGCCAAGCTGATAAAATAATAAATTGTAATCCAAATAAATAAAATTAATAATTTTCTTAATTTAGAGATTTTTTAGAGGAAATGCAGATCTAGTCTATAACGCGAAAGATTCACACTCGAATTTACCTAAAGATTTGGTAACAAATTAGCATTATTTGTGTATAGGTAGACATCGTTACTCATTTCGCTCAAATAAATTTTATTTATTTCCTCAAAATTCCAAAGATAATTATTTTCGTCTTATAGAATCCGAAAGATGTATTAAATTATTGAGCATCGAAAAAGATATTAAACCAACCATAAAATTCAACATCCACATTAATCGTCAAGATTGACGATAAATTCCATGTTTATCATTTTATATCTTCTTTAAGGGTATTTACGAATGTTTATAAATTGTTTCTGATGAATCTCCCGTTCCCGCATTTACCCGAAATTATTATCCACTATGAGAATTATCCACTTTAATGAGTATAATTATGAATTTCGTATATGGTTGATTAAATTTGGAAAATTTTTTAAAACGAGAAAATGATAGAAAATCTAAAAAAACAGAAAATGTAATTCTTGTGAATTAGGGATTAAGCATAAAGTATATAGACAGAAAGTAGGAAGAACAACAACTATGTACAGTAAAAAAAAATTATTCATTTTTTAAATGAATTGAGATTAATTAGTAGAGCTTTTTTACTGTGCTCAAGTTTTTTATTTTTTTTTTTTTTTAATGGAGAAACTTATATAATTAATTTGTGTAATCGTACGTAAATGCAAATTTATGTATAATTTTGCGAGAAAGAGAAACAGATTTATAGAGCTTTATCTTACTTTCCATGACGTAATAGTAATGAACACAGTGGAAAATCAATAAAATTATTTGGGTTGGTCGAATTCACAATATTTTCGTAGAGAAAATTGTTCTCATAACTTTTTGAATTTTTCATGAAAATATATTTTTGTTAAAAATTTAATTTGGTATTGGGCTTTCATTACTGCTATTTCCGTTTATTTACAAAAAAAAAAAAAAAAAAGTTGTAAAATAAAAACAAAAAATTATCGAATCTGAGAGCTTTTTAATACGAAATAAAAACAAATAGAAGAATATCGATTTTTCCCCAAAAAAATACAAAAAATGGAAATTTAAGGTTTTCATTTTGTTGTTAAGATTATCTTGTTATCCTCATATATAGAACAAAATAAAGAGATTTCCATTTTCCTATTCTACTTCGATTTTAAATTTTCATCGATTATGTTTTTGGTTTTGTGCTGAAAAAAAGTTTTCATTATTTTGTGAAGATTAGATAATTTGTACGGAAAACATTGAAGATATAGCTTACACGACACGAGTGTGATAAAGATATTATGAGGCTATGTAAATATATTTGAATACAGACATAAAATAAATGTCTTATTATTTACCATATCCAACTATATCTTGATCTTTTTAGATATAAATTATGCGGTTATGTTACATCGGTTTAAAATTAACTGTTTGATCTTAAATTTCTTTTATTAAAGTGGTCTTTTTCATTGAAGTGGGTTTTTGATTGGTTGTTTTATTTATTAACCTAAATAATAATTCAAAAGCTTAAGGAAACGAAAATCATAAAGTTAAGTGATTATTCTTGTGCGCTTTATGATTTCCATTAAAAAGAAAAAAAAATAGATATATTAATAGATAAATAAGAGAGTATAGTCCTTAAGTATGTATGTGGGTGGATGTTGATAGCTCGTTCAATTGAAGATGTACCATCACGTGAAAGAAACAAATTTATATAAATTACAGTATTCTTCAAATAAAATCACACAACTTTTGTTCAACTTGTTGTTTCAAACATATATTTATATGCACATACATATATCTTATGTATTGTTATTCACACAGCTGGATATCAAGATAATAAATTTTAAATAAATCGCGATAAAATACGATGTTATGTAACTTCTTGTATTGTATTGTTTTGTGCGAGGGATGTTATTACATATTTCCAAGTCATGTTTATTGTCGTTACACAATAATATTTTTATTGTTCCAAACCAAATTTGTGATGTCGCAAATTTTTAATTGTCATCACATGCGAGGTGTTTTTAAATTTTCTTTCTGGCCTAGAACTAATTGTAATGTAGAAAATTTGGTGGTACCGAGATTTAGGAAAATTCAATTCGTTGTTTGAGAGTCATTGTCAGTCTCAATCATATTGTTTTTATCAATTAATTTTGTATGGTATCGTCAACAAGCCGTCGAACTGTTGATACAAATGGATTGTTCGGCTTGATTATAACTCGCGGTAGCGTGATCTAGATGTCAGTCATATGAAAAAGGTAGGTATTGGAAAAGATTCTACCAGATTGGAATGATCAATACAAATCGATCCCCAATAAGGCCCAAGGACAACCACCTCCGTCTTTGGAAGGGTTCGCCGGGCTCTAGCGCAAATGTCGAATTGGTTGATCCTGAAAAGGATTTTATTTACACCAAAATGGCCAACGATTTCGAAGTTATAATAAACGTTTGTTCTGCCATGGGCTGATTTTCGACCTAAGGCTTCATCAACCATACAAAAAAGTTCCACAGTGATGCTACTTCAATTTTTAATTAATACACTCTTCAAGATATACCAATTTAAACAAGGGTGAGCAATTCTTTCTGGTGGTGCAGCAACAGCATATGGTAAGGAAAGTATGGAAGGAAATGGTCAGCCAGGTTATCGAGTCTCTCAGTGGCGAGCTCACTGAACTCTGCTTGAGCTGGATAGGCTTTCGGGTGTCATTAATTACTATGACCTCAACAGTGCTTCCCAGGTTATTCAATGGTCCCATTGACTATAGGTCAATGTCGTGCTAGAATCGTCAATTCAATTTTAATAATGCTAAACAACAAAAGTCTTGGTTTCTTTTGCTATATGCGGCTTCAAACAAAAATGAAAAAAATGCAACAAAAACTTGTATGGGATTAAGGGATTTCAAGAACAGGCTAAAATACCCCAAAATTTTGGGTATTTTTTTCATTTTTAATGTAGTGACCAAAAATACCAAAGACCCCAACAAGGTCAAATGAAAAAAATGTCTTTAATATTAAGAAGAGAGAAAATTTTGAAAAAGGAACATTTAATTTTAGAATATTCTAATTTTAAATTAGTGGATACATTTTTTTATTATTTCGTGCTATCAAGGCAGGCACTGTTCATAGTACACATTAACATGTCAGCTATTCTTCTTAACAGTATACCAGTACTGCTTTTACAAGGAAAAGCATCTCAGCAGGAAGTGGATCTCACGACAGACAGTTTGCCTTTTGATATCCCTTTTTATCTCTAGCAATTTCCATGACCTGTCGCTACTTAAACATGGTCTGTTGCTTGTTAACTAGCTCTAATTCTCGCGCTTTTCTTATTTCACCGCAATCACTTCTGGTATTTTGGGTTGGTCACTCATTTTAGTTTACTAATAAAAATTCTGATCCCACTTCTGATACTATAGTATAGTGTTTTGGGTTTTGACAGACTAAAGTTTAAAAAAAACCGAGTTTTGTGGTCAGGCGATAATAAATTGTGCTAAGGTTACGACAAAAAATAAAATACAGGAATTTCATGTGGTGAATATCACCTGCATGTTGAGAATTATTTCTTTAAAATGATTTTGATATTTTATAAAACTTATTCAACCAAATCACATCCCATATTCATGTGTTGATCATTGGTGCTACACTTCAATATTATAACTAAATTCGCAACAGCTACACCCAAAAAAAATAAAAAATAAAAAATAATAAATGCTTTTCTCTATAAATCCACTTCCTCTATATGTCAAACTGAAACGACACAAAAATAAAAAAAAGTTTATTCAGGATGGAAGAACCAAGCAAAATAACATTTCTACATTTGAAATTCTATCAATGTATTAAAAAAGAAAATGAAATTTATTTTACAAAAGTTCCGATTTCTTTTATAAGGTATTAATGTAAAATTTGGATTTGGAAAAAGACGAAATAATTTTTTTGGTTTAAGATCTCTCAAATGTCTGTATCTATATATGTATGTACGTACGTATTGTATATTACAGATTTATAGAAAAAAGAAATCCTTTTCCATAAGTAGATTTACATTTGTTATTTCTCTGCTGTATATACTTAAAGCATTTGTCTAGAGAGCATAAAGTATGTGTTAATGTTGAAAAAGTGGTTTGGTTTTATTTTTAGTACATAAATTACTTTAATTTAGACTGAAATGGGAAATTTATATGAAATTTAAATAAATTTCAGAACGTATATACATAATTTTCTACGTACATATATATACACATGTATAGACGACAAAAAGGATTGCAAATTATTTATGTTACATCGATTATTTTTATAAAGACGTAGATTTTCTGTTTATCGAAGAACACGTGTCGTATTTTAAAGCATGATTTCCACTCTCACACTTGAAAATTCTATCATCATGGTGCTCTTCCAATTTTTATTTATCGAATATGTTTACATTAAGAAGAAATATTTTCGTTTGAATATTTAATTATTTATTCTGTACTATTGGTTATGGATGTCGACGGTTTCTTCGCATTATACCGAGAATCGTGCTTATTAAAATGTTTCTGGCTAAAGTAAAAAACATGCCTTTTGAGCGTGTAGGTTCATTCCATCTTGTTTCATCCAAATTATATTCCAAGGTAACATAACAAGCCGTGACATTTTTGTAAATTATTCTCTTATACAGACTTTTAAATCGCTTGGCTGAAAGTTGATTGAAGTTATTTTTTTACGTTGTTCAATATCGAAAACACCTGCGATTTTCAAAAATTATTTTGTACACCCAGTAGCGCGTGTACTACATAAATTTTACCCTTTCTACAAAATATACCATCAATATTTCTCAGCTGAAGCGCATATACAAATTGAACAATACAATGTAGACGTCTTAACAATGTTAATAATATCTTATTGTGATTCATCAGATCCAGACAAAGTTTTATTTTTATTTATGTGAAAGGAATTTTGATGAGCACATTCACTAGAATAATAAAATGACTTCTAAGAAATCACACAGCCATTAGATCAATTTGATTCTGTTTGTAAATAAATTGGCGTGCGGGCGATTCTGCCAATTAATCATTCTTATGGTGTAAATATGTTTTGGTCACCATCTATAGGAATACGCAAAATATATGTACATACAATTTTATTTACAGATACATTAATTTCATCTAATAAATCATGTTAATTAGTTGTATTTTAAGCTACGTATAGGTATATATGAATTATTTTTATTTTTATTTTTTTTAAATTTGCCTGAATAAATAAATATGACATATATTTATTGATTATGTATTGTATGATTAATCAATATACAAATCCATTGTAGAACAATAAAAACAAATCTGTCGTCTTAATCCCTTAAAATGATAAAATCGTTGATTTATTTCTGGGTAGCTATTTATTTGGAGTGGGAATTGAAATTGCAGGTTCCGATGGTTTCCATTACCGAATACTGTAACAAATAATTTGTACCAAATTAACAATTTTCAAGTTGTTTACCCATTGCTTCAACTTCCAGGACTTGTGACGTCATATTTTAGCTGCTCCGAATAACAAATTCGAACCGTTTGGAATAGCAAATTGTGATGCCATCTTCAACCGTTCTAATATATTACCAGCAGATAACAGAAACCGGTTAATTGCCGAAGTTTTACTAGAATATGCTCTGCACTGACGCTATGTATATTGTAAATAAGCTTATGCTCAAAATGATAATGTCAAAATTTTTGTAAATCAGTAAGAAAAGAAAAGAAATAAAAAAATTGACGTAATTGGATAAGGTAAAAATTTGGTTTCAAAACTGAATATATCTGAATGATATTTCCAATTGGGTGTTAAAAATCTGCCACACTTGATATTTCTTCAGTTGGTTCTCCAGTAGGACATTCCTATAACGTCAATTCCGGAAACGACTATTCCAGTATCAGCGGATGATACAGCGAATACTATAGTGTGCAATAAAAATGCAAAAGTCGAACAGTGATAAAAGCCAAATTGCAAACTGCCAAAGCAACTGGTTATTATGTAAATACTCAGAAAAACCAATATGGAAAACAAATAGGAATAGTTTAACCCGCTAAATATTTGCATATCACGTTTTCAAGTGAATTAAATTTCGAAACTACCTAATAAACACTAATAGTGGATTTAACAACAGAAATAAATTATTGATTTACAAGTATGTTGGTGAAGTTCTGATTTACTTCGCTTTGGCTTGGTTTGAGCTGACTACAAATTCGTTTTTATTTGCTTTCATTTTAACGCTGTTTGTTTTTGGTCCGAATGAAATTGCGTACAACTATAGAGAAACGGTTGAATTGCTTGACTAAAATGCTGTTTTTGTATTGGTTGCAAATTATTAGTATTGAGTTAAAAGTAAGGTAAAAATTTGAAAAATTCAGAGTAGATCACTCTTATATTCAAAAAACTAAACAGTTCACTGTTTACATCAAAAATTAAATTAATGTATTTAACAAATCTACTACTAACAAATTAAAGTTTAAATCACTGGAACTATCTCGATAAGACGATATACCTGGGTCGATGCCTAATCGGATTTCAAACAAATTTCGTACTTTCCTCTAATCTTATTTCCAACAAAAATGGTTGTAAAGTTTTAGATTGTTTGTAAAAATGTAAAGTTTTAATTAATACACAATTAAGACTATATACAATTATTCTAAAACTAATTGACAAGATCTAAAATTAACTAAATACACTTTCACACTGTTCACTCTTACATATCGCACCATGGTCCCTTTATAAATCGCACTTTCATTCTTTTGCTTTCAACTTACCAACTCACATAATAAATACAACTCAATACTATCTCCGACATACATTTCGAATTAAAAAGCTTCTAGTTCTAGAAAGATGGCCGACAGTGAATAAAGTAATAAGTTGTGTGCTACTTGAAATCAAGAAAATTATTATTTGGACACCTTGTAAAATTTTTATGCTGTGTAATCAATTATATGGTTAAATTTTAATTAAATTTGTGATGTCTAAAATTAATTGCTAAATATAGTTGTATTTATCTATAAAACTATATGATTAATCAAAACATTCAATACGAGTTCCCTCGTTTTACTGAAGCTGAAGACTTCCTTTCATAATTCAATTTCAAAATAACTGCACTCCAGAGTACCTCTATCCAACAGCTAAAAATTATCCAAATATAAATATGAAAAACATTTTTGATCAGTTATATGATCTTCAACACTCAATTAAAATGTTGGAAGGTAAAATTGACTTCATTGAACGAGATCAGAACAGCGCAGATCTAATAATAAGTTATGTAACACTCCAAAAAATATGTAATCTTATAAAATTCAACCTGGTGGAACAGGTTATCATAAATATCTTTAGAGTGAAACGTAATACGAGTTGGGTGGTTAGGTTTACCAGTAACATAAACAAATCCATATGCATCGCGAAATTTACAGAACTTGAAGTTTGCAGTGAAAATAAAGCTGAAACCAAAATATGTTTAGCTATACAAATATTCTACAAGCTTTTTTTCCAATTTCGTTAGATGCCTAAAGACGCTTAAAGAACACATTTTAAATACTTTTAAAAAAATTTACAAGACAAATGGAATGCTAAAGCCACGGATGAATAAAAGATTACTTAAACTAATTCGAAAGAAAATTTGAATTTATAAAAACTTAGAAAATATTCAAATAACCATAGGCTAAAAGAATATAACAGTTTATTAACAAAATGGATAATAGTGGATATATTTATAAAACTAAGGTCTCTTTCACGAGGTGCTGGAAATTGCAAATCGCCTATAGGCCACCCAGCTTTACTACAGGAAGGCTAAAAAAAACTGGAGCGTGCCTGGTATCCAGAGTCTGCATATTTTTGACTGATTAACATATCAGCCATTCATCCATCAGCATATGCTGTTCCACCTTAGATTAAGGTTTTCTCCTTTAGTGCCGTACTTTAGCCTGTGCCAAATGGCCTTAGTTACCAGTGGTTACCACGAGGAGGCAGCACGTACACTTGCGAATTGTTAACTGGTTACCCCTTACACAACTGTACCCATCACGCAGCTGCCTACTGGAAGGTTACGGAGTTGGTAGATTAATCTATTCAACTTTGCCCCCCCCTTCAATAGACGCCAAACCACCATCCCACAATCATAATATCATATACACCATCTTACCAGGATACCATCATAACATAGTACCGTCATTCCATCATACCATTATACTATCAAGTCAATATACCATTATACCACCAGGTTTTACGCTTCAAATTGACCATTTTATACTTCAAGCTGAACTTTTTACATTACAAGTAGGAACTTTTATACATATTATATGAATGGCCAACTAGGATGGAGCTTGGCTATTCCTTAACCGATTATGATCAAAATTGACATGTGCGTTGAAAATGAGATTCTAAAATGATTTTTGGATAATGTTCTATAATATGATTAATAAGAATGTAACCTATAGCTATTAATCGACTATGATGAATTTGTACGTTTCATATGAGTTCATTGTGCATATTCCAGGACTTGATTTAAATATCATTTTAGAATCTCATTCCCATTCCCTTGCAAATGTCAAATTTCATCATAATCGGTTGAGAAATAGGCAAGTTACATCATACTTAGCCATATTCCAGGACTTCTTCCAAAAATCATTTTAAAATCGCATTTCCAATCCACTTTCATCATAATTGGTCAATAATAGACAAATTCCATAGAATGGAAGAGTAGAATCCCATTTCTTTTGCACATGTCATAATCGGTTGAAAAATAGGGAACTTCCATCATACTTAGCCATATTCCAGAACTATATCCAAAAATCATTTTAGTATCCCATTTTAAATGCACATGCCAAATTTCATCATAATCCGTTGAGAAGTAGGTAAATTCCATCATACTTTGCCATATTTCAGAACTGTATCCAAAAATCATTTTAAAATCTAATTTCCAACCCAAATGTCAAATTTCATCATTATTGGTTGAGAAATAGGCAAGTTCCCTCATACTTGGCCATATTCGAGAACTTAATCTAAAAATCATACACTTATGTTGTACATACATACAAACACTTACTTATATAGATTGCTCAACTGCTCACTTAACATTAATCCAACCCCAACTCAACCCCAATTCAACCCGCAAACGGCCCCCTGACTCAACCTTCTACCTAAACGCAAACCCTCTTTCAATTCAATCCTCAAACCAGCATATATAAAAATTAGCCAACCGCTCACAACATCTTAATCCAACCCCAACTTAAGTCCAACTCAACTTCAACTCAACCCGCAAATTGACTTAACCTCCAACTCAACCCCAAACTCAATACCCAACTCAATATTCAAACCAGCATATGTAAAAAATTGGTAAATATTTCTATAACCAGGTATTTTGGGTCAATTCGTATGGCAGAGGTACCCGACCCTCTTGACACACAGATTCCAAAAGCTTTTCAAATCTCGGCCTTGACCATAGGACCAAATTGGCAAAAAAAATTGTAAATCGAACAAGCCGTTCTCGAGATACCATGGCTACAGTCATACAGACATCAAGACAGACGGGCGGACATTTTTTTTTTTTTGGCTTTTTTAGACTCAGGGACTTTGAAAACGTCGAGAAAAGTGGTTTTGAACCAACTAAATTTTTGATCATTTTTTGGCAGGATTTCAATACTTTGGGTTTTTTAGACCAAAGTAACTGTAATCCATTCGAGATTACACAATATTAGCAGAGCCCCCTGTATTTTATAGAGCTTTTATAAGTGAATTAGAAACGAGGAAAAAACGAAACTTTTCATAGTAAAACACACAAAACGTATGGGAAATCACTTTTTTTCCTAAGACAAATTTTTAAATGAAAACGTCACAAATTCTTAATTATGATTTCTGAAATACTTTCCTAAATGTTTGAATTTCAACATATATGAATATCGTTTAAGTAAATCGTTTTCATTTTCTTGTAATAATTGATTTATTTAAACCAAAATATTAAAAAAAATTAATATCAACAGCATTCTGGTCAAAATAAAAGCTTAATACGATTCGTTTGGTCATTAGGTCAATATACATTACATAGATGGCAGTGATGGCCGTAAAAATTTGGAAAAATCGTATCAAAAATTACCACCTGGGGAAATTTCAAGTTCAAAAATTGTAGGAAAAGCAAAACAAATTCACAAAACATTAAGTACGAGTGATAATTTTGTGATTAAATAATTTTTTTTCGTATTTTTCTGTAACCATTTTAGACATCTTACGTACACTAGTAAAACTAAAATTTACCTTTTAATTTGTCAGAGCCAACTTTGATGTATTTTGAAAAATGAAAGTTCGAAAAAATATATTTTAGAAATAATTTAATTTTAATATTTCTGCAATTAATATTTATTTAATACCAATATGGCCTTCTTGTATATTGTTCTTAAAGATGTGTAGAAAACTTTTATATAAACATTTTATAATATTTTTGCTTTTTTCATTGAAAAACTTGAAGCTGAAAAACACTATTTTTAGAATGGATTCCTATGGAAATCAATGAAAAGTGATACCACTAAAAAAGCTTCTAAAAAATACGTCATTAAGATTATGGAATTCTAGAGTTTATAGAAGGCTCTGATATTACTCGTGTATAAAGAAATTAATCGATCTATGTTGAATACCTAGAATTTTCTAAAAACAGAAACACCCAAAATGTACATGAAAACCCTGTGTTTATATTTTCCTATTTACATTTCTACGAATAAACCAAAACAAAGTAAATGAGCTTAAATCTTATAAACAAAATTAAAATGTTTATGTGATTTTTGTTTTTGTGTTAAAAATAAGCGCGCTAGAAAAATTGTACTCAGCTGAGTGGAAATTATTTCATTTAGAGTGGATAATTGCTTTGTGGATACAATTTTTCGGTTTTGTTATTTCAAATTTTTCCGGTGGTGTAGATGTTCGAAGGGCGAAAGTATTTCTTACTTTTTTTAGGTGTTAGACCTAATAATAAAAAATGGGTAAACAAAAATATTTTAAATTGCTTAGAAATGTATTAGTTGTTTTTTTCTGGTTAATGTGCCGTTTCATCCAGAATATGTTATAAAATAGGCGTGACCTTTTTTAATATTTTAGAAAATTTGATGTAACATTTTAATATTATACCTCGTAAACCGATGCTTTATTACCAGCAGTTACAGTCTTTTTGTTCAGCAAAACATTAAAAATATAAAACTATATTTGTCTTAATAAAATTAAGGTATATCAAATGTTTATGGAAAGAGATAATTTTTCATTCCAGTAAATCTTATTAAATATTTAATGCCGCATGTTGTAAGAGCACTATAACCATAAAATTCGTTAACCAAAAAACAAATTAATTTTTTCAATAAACTAGTAATCTACATTATTAGCAAATCCCATTATCTCTAAGTTTTTTGGTCCATTTGAAAGCCACAAAAAAAAAGGAAAAATTTCTTTACATAAAAACGGACCAAAATGCATAAAATATTAATACAAAAAAGAAACATCCCAAGATATCCGATTATTTATGTCCAAAAAAAACTAAATCATATTTTTATACGAGTAGTGGTGGTTCATACAAAGAGTAAAGATAGAACATTTTATAATATCATCTCGAAAAGATAAACAATTTTCTTGTTCCTTATTTTGTTTTTTTGTCTGGTATAGTATTTAACGCTGCTGGTATTTTCTATAAACATACATGTATACAGAATAGAAAATTATTTTGACCCCCCGAAGAAAAATTATATCAAATCCATTCTGGTCGTATCTCTATCTCTTAAACATTTATACACGATTATACGGAAGGAACAATATCAAAAAATAATTCCAATAAATTAGTTTCCAGTAGTTTTATATATACACAAACATCAACAAAATATTTATATAAACAACACACAGAGTAAACTGTTTATATTTTTTTGGATGGTCTGTATAGTGATAAGAAACGATCAATGGACATAGATATAATTTCAAAAGGAATATATAAACATAATCGAAACATATAGAGCGATATATTCAGAAGAATTTTTTCGTTAACCGTTTGTTCTGTACATACAAGAATAAGGAACAAACCAAAGATTCACGAAGAAATAAAAAAATCCCCTTTTGGGAATAGTTCCACACAAGAAAATTACCAACCGACATAAAAATTATATAATTTATTTCATATTTTATAGTAAATATTTCCATTTTCAATTTTTCTTCTGTATAATATATACCGAAACTTAGTACAAAGAGTTTTACATTTTCCTTTTGAAATACATATACATATGTACATAAAAGATGAAAAATAATAGAAAATGTGGAAAACTATTATTAAATTCATCCTTTTTGTGACCTTCATTCATATTTTTCGTTGTTGTTGTTGTGCCTTATTCGACTATGTATTTAATATGTGGAGATGAAAGCAACATTGCCGAAAGTTTATGAATTTTTTAAATTACAAAAAAGACTTCAAATTTGTATTCAGAATAGCTATATTGAATATACTGAGCACTGAACCTTTAGTAAATGAGCCAGTGTCACTACAAATCACAAAATTCTTAAATATTGTATGTAGCACTAAGCTGGTACGGTTCATAAAACTATAGTAGTTTTAGTACGCAATTTGGCTCTGCATTTAAACCGATTTAAGTTATAGCAGTACAATATTAGAATTAGTAATAATTTTTGGATAACATTTTTCGAACCAATGTGTGTTTCGCAGTTAAACAGAACGTCAAGTCGTAAATAATTTAGTATTTTAACAAATAAAATAAGAAATATCCTAAATAATGTACTAAAATATCTCCAGGACTATCTGAAATGTTAGGTTGTTATGTAATAAAAGGCAACAAAATTTGCCTTCGCCTCTACAATTCGATTTTCCCGTTTTTCTATTAAAGCTGTATGTGTGCGGTACAACATTTTTGTTCATAAGATTAAAGATATAATCTTGTGTAATTAGCTGGGTCGAAAATTTCATTAATCTGCATTTGTTAGAGAAATCAATTGGCAAGTGCAACAAAGATAAATTGCAAACAATAGGTTAACGTTTTAGGGTCGTCTGAGGTAGAAAGACGGAGGAAAACTTAATTTTGTGGAGATTCCAAAAAAAATTTGCAGATAAATTTGTAAACAAAACCCTATTTGCTTTATTGTTGTAAATAATTTTCAATAACTATAGGCTGTTATTGATTTTGTATTATTTGGAATGCTTAGAAATAATATTAAAAACGAGTGATTGGGGCTACCTTCTCCAAATTGAAACTTATGGTTAATGTTTTAGTCTATGCATCTATCTACTGCAATGTGTGATAATTAAATTTGACTTTTAAAACCGAAAAGTTCTAAAATAGTTTTTGTTTAAATAGGCTTATGAAAGAAAACTGTTAGACAAATTTTAGAAACATCCACTTTCTAAGGACAATCAAACCTTGTCCTTTTGCTAATCTTCACATTACACTTGCTGAGCAAATTCAGTTTATACAATAGAGCCCAATTTCAACCTACGACGGTGTCGCTCTGCGAATATTACTAATGTCAATAAATGTGTTTTTATTAGTAAAAATATTTAAGTCATCAGCGTATATAACGTATACGCAGTGGTTGCCAAAGGATGAGAAAGCTTTAGGTCCAAACTACGTCTAAGGTAAATCGTTAAAAATATCACTGAATTGACGAGTTCCAAAAACAAAAAAAATACATAACACAATATTAGACAGGGTACCCAAATATAAGTTCCAAATACATAGAATATCATTCAAAAGAGTTCAAAAAATCTTTGGCAAGTTGAAAACACCAGCGAACAAAACAAGGTTTCGGCAGAAATTCGGCGCTAGCCTTTCGCCGCAACAAGATTATTAGCAAGTTATAAGAAGATGAGCTCAATCGTATTTATGTCTGTATCGTGAGGCAAGTACTGGCCCATGACTTCACATTATTAGAATTAGTACTGCGATGAATTCGGAAGACGGATGAAAGTTTGGTTTACTGTATTGTGACCTTATGGAATCTATTTGGGTGTACTAGTTCCGATATAACAGTCATTCACAACCCGTTTTGTATAAACCACCCGCACATTGCATTGCTTCATGTTAGCCTATAGTGCTTATTATGCTTGTTATGTTCATCGTCATCACCGATCGTAATCAGATTAAAAAAAAAATCCCTTTTGCATCCCGCTTCTATCGCGATTCGAACTTGGTACCACCCGATCCAAACGCCGCAATTGAAAGTGTTAGCTGTCTCTTGAGATTTTTTTTTTATTATTTTTCCTAAATGATTCAGATTTGGATTGCAACAATTTGGAGGTAGTTTCGAAAAAAGGAACCTCCGAAAATTCGTCATACGAACTCATCTGGCTTATTTAATTTCAAAAAAGTTGGACCAAATTAATACGTGACATCTAATTATAATGGAAATTGCAATAAAAGTCACAAATTTTGTTATAAAAAGTAAGTTTAACAGTTTTAATGGTGTATAAAACTATTGCAACAATTTCATAAAATCGAAGCTTTCATAGCACGATAAGCTTTAACCAACTTTAATGGGATCAAGTACAACCGAAAACCAAAAAGAAAAAATTCCATCTGGCACTCTTTATTAATTGCATTTTAGTGTTTTTTGTTAAAATACAACATCATGTTCATGAAATTTTTAAATATTTGACACCCTGTATCTTAAAAAAATAAACAACCAGAAAAATCATGTTTCACACATTTTTTTTTACTTAGTGCTACATATTTAAAATATAAAAATCATAAAATTAAAACATGACTTCCGGTTCCATATAAATAATTTGTGATTTGATTGGTTCTCCACATATTATAGTATTAAATATTAATAGTCCGGCTGAAGCTTTAGGCTGAAATTCTGCATTTGGGTAGAAATTAGGTCGTAACAGAGGAGAAAATTGCTCAAAAAAGTTATGTCTATTATAACACTTATTACAATCTTGCGCCTCCAAATTGGTTGTAGATATACAGAGCCGTCACCAGTTCTCATTTTTCATTTAGATAAATCAGTTTTCTACATTATATTATAGGAAATATTAGTCCGCATAACTGTGATTTTTCCAAAAATCAAAATTTCATCCTAAAGCGACTTTCTTTTGAAAAAAACAATAAAATACCATTTAAAAATGTGCTAAGTGGAAATTGAGTTGTAATCATTTTGGTTGAAGCCCATCGTGATAACTCACTTCACATACATCAAATTAATAAATTTAAGTTTAATCAAGCCCCTAAATACTAATCAGCCATCATCGCACAAAATAACATAAATTCACCAAAAATCGATAAAATTAAATTATTAAATACCACACAAAACTGTTTAAACAGCCGTGTCTTCCAATGCGTTCTTTAGCGTTAAGTAATAAACCTCCCACCAACTAAAAAATTTCAATAAAATATTTTCATTAAAAAATCCATTTCGATTTTTATTTTTAATAAAACAAAATTGTATTAAAATTTCCAGCCGAAAACAAGAATTATGACAAACCATTAACTTTGATTAATTGATTTTGAAAATAAAAAATAATGGAAAACAAAAATAAAAAAATAAAACATTAAAATTGAAATTTTTATTAAATAATAATTTATCATTAAAAAATAAAAAGCCAACGGAAAAAATAAAATCATTGATAATACTATTATCATGCTCATTTTCTAATTTTTCCGTCTCTTTAGGATATTTCTGTTTGTGCTTTTTATACTTACAATTCATTATTGATTTTCTTTCTTAATAATAATTAAGAATAATTTTCTTTAGAATTATTAAATCAAGAAGAGTACGGCGGGCTACAACAAAATTCTTTAATAATAGATTTAATTTTTTTTTTTTTTTTTTTTAATATTTTTGGTTATTTAATGATAATAATGATAATGGAAATTAGATGATATTTTTAACTAAAAAGTTTTTGAAAGCTTGGTAATTTTTTATGAAAGCTCGGAGGCATTTAAATTTAAAAATACAAAAGACAACAAAATATACCTAAAAAAAGGAAAAATAAGGTCAACAAAAAATAGATGGAGGATTATTTTGAATACTTAATTACTGCTGTGTTGTGGATTGTGCTTGTATACGAAGGCCTCTCTTCCTCTCACCCTTAGTGTAAATACTTGAAATATATAAAACAAAATATAATAAATGCACTAACTTTCAGTATCCTTGCGGAGATAAATAAAGTTTTGGTTACATTGTGCGTTTGTGTGTTTGTTTTCCCTTTTAATGAGGATATTTTTTATAGGATAACCCAAAGCAGAATTAGACACAAAAAAACCAACTAACTAAAGAATCATTTGTACATTTAACTTCTGTTGTTGTTTTTTGTACTTTTAAATATTTCATTTGTTCTTAGTAACCGGCTTAGTTGTGTCCCATGTACCGGTTTAATTTCACATGTTTATAAAAATATTCTTGTTATGCTTGTTAACAACGAGTTGAATTATTTAGGATTTTTCTGCAATTTATTACGCAGCACAACAATATTTGTTGTATTATAAAATATTGTAGCTGGTAATAATACTACTTGTAGGTATCCCTAGGTATTGATAAACTCACAGACTTCAGAGAATAATAATGTACGCGTAAAAAATACTCCTACGCTTATTCAACAAATTAATTGTAATCCAATAACTTTATTGCTTTTTGATACTTCAAACATAGCAACTTTCTTCCTAATTGGGTCTATTTTCCAGAACTTTATCTAGACTTTATTATAGAATCCCATCTCTAAAAGTACATATCGAATTGCATCATGATCTGTTTCGAAATATCCCAGTTTCTTGTTAATTGGTCCTATTTCAGAACTACATCTAAATTTCATTTTAGTATCCCATTTCCATCGTACATAAGGTAACCATTTACGAGTACATGCAGATGTACATTTCAGTATTACATTTTGCCTTAAATAGAAGGGGAGCGGTTTTGCATTATTTTTGCCTCTTTATATAAAATATTCGTTAAAGAGGAAAAACCTCTTAGCAAACTTCTTTTTGAAAGATGTTTAGTACGAGATCAATTTTTTCGTGATCTAATAATTGTCGAATATCTTAGTAACACTCCAGATTGGCGAACTCAACTCTATGATTCCTTCGGTATTCGATAAGGAAATTTTAGTTATAGGAATGGAAAATAAAGAAGAATAATGTTGCTTTTGTTTGTTATTGGAATACCACCCATAAGCGTTCGAAAATTATAAAACTCATAAATGATCATGAAATTTTCATAATTTTATAAAATCTTGAAGACTGGAATAATTTTGAAACCCTTTGAAAATTTCGAGTTAAATGTAACGGCATGTGGTCTTGATAACTCAATGCTATAAAGTTGAATCATTTTGAATAAAAATGGGAGTCTAAAGCAATCATATAATTCTATTGAGTATATAGGCACTAAAGAACGGATACAAGCTTAAAATTTCGATCAGAATTGTGCGCAAGCAAGTAAACTTTAATATTTATTTAGAACTAACATGTAAAGTGGTCGTTATCTGTACAAAATTATAATTCTTTCGAGAGGTAAAATTGTGTCGGAATTAAAATGTGAATCTTATTTATTCATTTTTAAAGCTATTTGTGAACTCATTTTCTGTTTCGAAATAATTATAGTAAAAATTTGTAAAAATTAGATGTAATTTAGAAACGTGTAAGTTATAATAAACCTACCGTTAATTTTTACCTTACATTTTATTATAGTCGCAATATAGTATAATCGCACTAAAGCTTAAATCTTTTTTTTATTAGATTTTATTCGTCAATTCCTAAAATATTTACAAAATTTTACAATAATAAATTTAAAAATATACATCAATTTCCTTTTACAGTAACAAATAAAATCTTAAGATCTTCATTTAAAATTTATAAAAATCTGTAAAAAAAAAACATTTTGGGAGAGATGATTAGGATGCATACTTTAGTTAGATGAAAACTATACTAGAGGCGAATGATCCTTTAAGTAACGTTTATATATTTAATTAATAGTTATGGTGTTATTAATCTATAATTTAATTATTATTATCTTATTTTGATTTAAGTATTTCTCTAGTATATTCAAATTACAAAAATACAGTTTAAATTTACAAATGTATTATGCCCTGTTAGAATCATTATTTAATAACTTTAAAGAGACATTTTTTTTTTAAATGTCAATACCGAATAGCCAATCTACAATGCTCTTTAGATACGCTGACAACTTTTTCGAGTCCCGAATGAGCTGAGGTAAGGAATTAAATAAAGATGGAGCCGAAACCGTGTAAAAGTAAAAAAAATGCTGTTAGTTATGGCTAGGCACAGTAAAAGATTTTATGTTCGTTCTAAGGTTATATCTATAAGAATATCGAGTATATAAATTACCACTTCAAACAAAAAACATTTTTAGAACCCTGTAAATATATAAATGCCTTAATGAGAGAACACGAAGACTATAAAATAACGGCCAACTACTAATTAACTTATTTTTACCACATATTATTCGAATTACATGTTTCTGCGCTAACAAAATTGGTTCAACCGTATTAAAATACGTACCTCCCCAACAAACAATACCATACTGCAATTTAGATTGAACGATACCATGATACACCATTTTAAGAATTTTCTTCGGGAACACAATGACTTCAATTGGTAAATTTTGCGAATTGCGGATATCATATAATTCTGTACCATATCAATAAATAGACCTAAATATTTTAGGGCTTTTATGGATTTAATTTTAAAACATTTCACAGAGCAGGGTTTGCAATAATACATCGGTCACAATTTTGGGTACTCATTGTATGTTTTAAGCAATCTGCTGAATGATAGAAAATATCACAATCGTAAATAGTTGATCCAGTTAGTTTGAAGAAGATCATTTTTGTTTTCTCACTAACAAGTAGCTTGTGTGCGGTAAACCATTGCCTCATAACATGGAGATCGTAATTCATATCAAGATATGTTAAAAAATGGTTTTCATTGGTATAAGTGAATCACAACAATCTTACCGAAAAAGGTAAACTATCGATATTTTAAGAAAGAATGTATTTTCACAATTTACAAGACCGAAATATTAAAAGTTGTCCACTGTATATGCAAGCGTAAAACAGAATGTCTAAAAACACGGAATTTGAAGAGGATGAATAATAAAATGAATTGTTTTGCTTCACTTGCTTGTGTTATCTCCACATATAAACGAATCGAATTATTTCTCATTTTTTTCCCGCTAGTTGCCTATCTATATTTATCGATAGTTTTTTTTTATTATTATTGTTTGCTTCGGTTTTCTTGTGATTCAAACAAACCACTGGGGCAATTTGATCGCGAACAGTTCCGTTTCGAAGAAGGGTTCATAATAACTCCCTCTGAGCAGAACAGATCGTCGAGAACATTTTTATATTTTCGGGGTGACAAAAAGTGTAGAAATGCCAGACGAAAAAGTTGAAAACAACTTCTCAGAGATGGGCTCACACGATCAAACTACCTTGGAGGTATCGGTTCAGTCGCTTTGGCCGAATAATCCAAGAAATTGGTTTCTCTTAGTAGACATCCAATTTAACCTACAAGGAGTAAAAACGGAAAAACAAAAATATATATATACATTAAATTCATTGTCTCCAGAAATTTGTGAAACGATTTCTGACTTTCTCACTGCTCCACCAGAAGCCACACAGTGCACTGCGCTGAAAACGATTTTGTTAGACCGATTGGCCCCGTCGGCTGAGAGACAACTGGAGGCTCTCATAACAGGTCAAGACATAGGGGACCGCCGACCAACAAATGCGCTCAGACATATTACAACCCTTGCAGGCACCAGTTTTTCAGATAAGCTGATCCGATCTTTATGGATCAGAAAGATGCCAGAAATAATTAAAATTGCTTTGATCGCTCAACCAGAGCAAAGTTCCACTGACACTTTGGCCAAAATAACAGACAAAATGTATATGAGGTCATTCACGTCGGCCAACAAAATTCAAATTTAACACCAATAGAAAAAAGTTCTCGATCCACGGTGCAAACAAACCAGGCCCGCGATGGAGACCGTCGTTCCCCATCTACTAGCGGTACGGTCGAGGATCGGCTAGCGCCTATTGAATCTAAGCTAAATAGCTTGTTTCGTGGGCGCAGTCGATCACGGGGGCGAAGGTCTTCATCTCGCCCACAGTCACAGTCATACAGCCCAGGCAACCAAAATATAAATCATCAAGGCAAATGTTGGTACCATGCGAAGTTCGGTACGGCTGCAAGAAAATGTATCACTCCATGCCCATTCAGAAGGTCATATACCCATCGACGTCAGGTAGCAAATCAATAATGGATGTGGATGCTACCAATAATTAAAAAAACTAGTAAGCCACCGGGTCGAGAATGGCACGTCAAATACTTTGCAAACACCTTATACGCCTCAAACACCTTATACGTCTCAATCACCCTATACGTCACGTTTATTCATATTCGGTCGAACGAATAAATTAACTTACTTAATCGATACTGGCGCTGATCATTCGGTCATCCCAGCACAATATATCGGACTTTCGTTTTCAATCACAAAACGAAATCCGGATCTAGTCATGTCGGCCGCCAATGGCACCACAATCCACACCTACGGCACAAAATTGCTTATAAGGTGGACATCGGACTTAAACGTACATTCACGCACGCTTTTATCTTAGCTGCTGTAAATCGTCCGATCATTGGCGCCGATTTCTTATGTAAATTCGGACTACTTGTTGATCTGAAAAACAAACGGCTGTTTGATTCAGCGACTAAGCTGTCAATCAATGACACAATGGTTCGCGTCAACACACCGACACCGATCCATTTCACAGTCAACAATGGTTATGGCACTCTGCTCAAACAATTTCCTTCGCTCACAGCAGAGCCAAACTACAATTTGCCAGTGCGACACAACGTGGTCCACCATATAGTCACGGCAGGCCATCTGCATCTCCCGTCTCTTGCCCTCTCCATATGGTGAAAAAGAAATATCATGATTGGCGACCATGTGGGGATTATCGTCGACTTAACACGGTCACAACACCTGATCGTTATCCGATACCCCACATCCAAAATTACTCCATGCACTTGCATGAATGCAAAATTTTTTCAAAAATAGATCTCGTCAGAGCTTATCATTTGATTCCCGTAGCGCCTGAAGACGTTCACAAAACGGCGATTACGACCCCAATTGGCCTCTTCGAATTCACCCGAATACCATTCGGTCTACGCAACGCCGCTCAAACGTTTCAGCGTTTTATGAACGAAGTTGTACGTGATTTAGACTTCGTTTTCGTCTACATTGACGACATTCTTGTGGCTTCACATTCTGAGGAACAGCATAAACTTCACCTGGAACAACTCTTCCACAGGTTAAGTGAGTTTGATGTTCATATTAAGAGTTCTAAATGCGTCTTTGGCGCAACTACACTTGATTTCCTCAGTCGCAAGATCACCCCTAATGGTATTCTGCCGTCTGAAGAACGAATTAACGCCATTAGAGAATTCCCAGCTCCTACTTCAATCAAAATTATACAGCGATTTGTCGGTATAGTAAACTACTACCACCGATTTATACCAAAACTCGCTGAAACACTCGCCCCAATTCACGGTCATTTGACAGCTTTACTCAAAAAGCCCAAGTCCGCCAAGAACTTTTCTTGAACCGACGAATGCCAACAAGCATTCACGTCATTAAAAACTGAATTGGAACAGATAACACTTCTGGCGCATCCATTGAGCGAATCAAAGCTCAGTTTATCCACCGACGCGTCAAACACTGCTGTCGGTGCTGTACTACAACACTACAAAAACGAGTGTTGGGAGCCCCTGGGATTCTTTTCGAAGAAACTCTCGGATGCCGAAAAGAAATATACCGCATTCGATCGGGAATTACTCGCAATATATCTGTCAGTCAAACACTTCAGATATTTTGTCGAGGGTCGGAACTTCACCATCTATACCGACCACAAGCCTCTGACTAGAGCAATTCAGTCAAAAACTGAACGTAATCCGAGGCAATCTCGCCACTTGGATTACATCAGTCAATTTACAACGGACATCCAACATGTTCACGGGCATGAAAACGTTGTCGCGGACACACTATCCCGCACAACCGACAACGAAATGGCCGCAGTCGAGACACACATCGACTTAAATCAAATCGCAAACACACAAAAAGTTGACCTAAAACTTCAGAATTTATTTTCTGGTTCCGAATGTTACTCTGGTTCATCAATGACAGACTGGAACTTTTTAAATTATCTGGCCTCGAAATTATCTGCAAAACATATACTGGGAACAATCGCCCATACATTGCACCACCACTGCGTCTAAACATTTTCGACACACTGCATAACATTTCGCATCCGGGAGTCCGTGCAACTCGTAAGTTGATTACTGCTCGCTATTTTTGGCCTAATATAAACAAAGACGTAGGCAATTGGGCTCAGTCTTGTTTATCCTGCCAACGTGCCAAAGTCCAACGATACACTAAATCACCTCAGGGACAATTCGAAATTCCACCTGGTCTTATCGAACACATCCACTTAGACATCGTAGGACCATTGCCTCCGTCTAATGGATATTCGTGCTTACTCACTTGTGTCGACCGCTTCACTCGTTTTCCCGAAGCATACTGCATGACCAACATGTCAGCTGCAATCGTTGCCACCACTTTTGTCGACAATTACGTATCACGATTCGGTGTTCCCCTTCACATCACAACTGATCAAGGAACGCAATTCGAGTCCAAACTTTTCTCAGAGTTAACGAAAACCCTCGGTTCACATCGGATAGGAAGCCGCATTGATGGCCAGAAGCAATATAATTAATTGGAGCTCGGAAATACCTATTGTACTACTGGGAATCCGAGCAACAGTGAAAGAAGATCTGAAGTACTCACCAGCCGAAATGGTTTATGGCCAAACCATCAAGCTACCCGGTAAGTTCTTCATCGATAATCCTCTTCCATCACTTCCAACTGTCGACACAGTCATCGACCACCTGTGACAAACCATGCAGAACCTTGTACCCAAATCAACCCGTTCATCCGAACAACGACAACTGCGATTTTGTCTTTATTAGAACAGACAAGGTTCGCACGGGATTATCTCCTCCTTATGAAGGTCCGTATAAAGTCATACGTAGACTAAGAAAACAATTCATCGTATCGGTTAATGGTAAAAATTTCAACATTTTAATCGATCGACTAAAGCCATCATATGGAATTCTCTGTTCGGCTGATCAAATACCAAGCACTCGAACACACAAAACCGTCCGTATTGCAACTACTCATTCAATCATTCGAAAGGGAGGGGAAAATCACTTGCGGCGGAGTCCTGTACCGGCTCGCTCATATCGAAATACACTTATCAAATACACTAATCAAATTCACTTATAAAATAGATAAATACGTTCACCGCTACAATACCAAATATATCAGCGCTGACTCATTCATGTTATACTCTCATAACATAACCGCAACCGCTTGACTATCTGCAAAGCAAAACAATTCATTTTATTATTCATCCTCTTCAAATTCCGTGTTTTTAGACATTCTGTTTTACGCTTGCATATACAGTGGACATCTTTTAATTTTTCGGTCTTGCAAATTGTGGAAATACATTCTTTCTTAAAATATCGATAGATTACCTTTTTCGGTAAGATAAATGGTGAAAAATAATAATAAATTAATTGTATCTTTAACCAACAAACACAGTGAATAAATCGTATTGAATTAGTGTTATAAATATCAAATTGTGCGTTTTAATTATAAACGAAAAGTGCCAACTCTCTTACAGTGGTGTCCCCGACGTGATCGTCGGCGAAAGCAGTAATATTACCATTGAATTTTTGTTTAAAAATTGAGTTATTGAATATTAAAAATAGAACGGGACCTTGTAACGGGTTCATAAGATTAAAAAATAGAAATAAAACTAAATTACCAAAGACCACCTTATTTTCGTTATAATACTTATAAATATTTATTTAAGAAATAAAAAAAATTAAATTTAGATTTTTAGTTATAAACAAAATAACGTTAAAGCAAAATGATTGTATTTTAAATAAAAAAAAACGACGAAATTCAGCAGATGAGGTTTTCCGCTTCCAGCAACATAAGTGGTCATCTGCAGAATATATAAAAAAAATAACAAAAGAAAAATTTATAATTTAATTAAGAATTATTAAACAAGTATGTATGTATCATCGATTCAAAATTTGCTCGTTCAAAAGGGCAAAATTTGTAATATTAGTTGGGCGCCATCTTCCAAAAAGAAGAACCCGTCACACTTTCCTTGACTGACTAACTCACAGTGCATTCAAGACTTAGGGTGGGTCGATCGAGCAAATCTCAAATCAAATAGAAAATAACTAAAAAAAAATAAAATGAACAAAACAAAACCCATAGAAGATTTTGTTAAAAAAATTAATACCAAATCAATAAAAAAATTTACATCCAAAAAAAAAATCTGTTAACCGTTCACTTTCAGAAAAAACAATTATCACAAAATTTTATGATTTAGGAAATGGAAACGCTTACCCGAAATCAATTAACCTTAATTGTCTTTCAAATATAAATTTTACAGCAATCCATTCATTCAAGCAACTTCTCCAACATGTGGCATGTGTACCGTTGATTTTAGCAGCATTTGAATGATTTTTTTTTTTTTTTAACTGTCTTTTTCCCAAACTCTTACTGCAAGTGTCCTTCGATGCACTGAATCTGCAGCATGCGGTCGAATGTTGTAAAACTTTTCACCTTCGCGAACAACACAGTAATTCATAACACACCATACACCATGGAGTTTATAGTTAAAAATAAAATATGTGTATAAACCGTCTTTACACAGAAAAATAATAATTTTGGTACCAAAAATTTACGCACTTTACTAAATATTCAAATACATAACTATCAAATACAAAAAAATTATGTCTTTAAACACCAAATAAGAAATTATGTAGCTTTTATTTGCTACGCCACCATAAATTCTTTATATATACCACTCAAAGTTTATACAAAGTTTATAATAATATTGGTATCAAATAAAAATAAAAAAAAATTAATAAAAACCAAAAATTAATTATACTCAGCTGATGAAGACCATCATATTAATTTGTTCGTCAACAAAAATATGTATGGCCGTAATTTTTGATGATTCCACTATCTGAGGTGAGATGTGTCTCGTTTCGCTGCTCAAGTCCAAAAAACAAACTTCTTCAAAAATAAATTATTTTATAACACATAATTCATCAACTTTAAATTTGCTCTTATCTCTTCGTCGGTTCTCAACCCCTCCATTTTAATATAATTAAAAAGTTCATCCACTTTAATTACTGGTACAATATAAAAGTTCATTATCGATTTCGTGCAATACATGGATATAGGAAATTGGGGAAATGATAAATTATATTTACTTTTCCAAAAGATCAAGTATACAGAAGTTCATGAGGGAGGAGAAAGAGAGATTGCAAAAAAAAATACAAAAATTAATAAATTGCAATATCAGTAGATAAGCAAAAAAAACATTATATACTTATACATAAAATACAATTAAATCAGGGTATAGAACCCACCGAACAAATTTTAAACTCAAAATTTAAACAAAACAAAATTCAAATCGCCACAACCTAACACGGAGCCTTAAGGAACGCCTGAAACTACCAACTGTATATCGCTAAACATACCATTCAGTTTAACTCTTTGGTGTCTTTTCATTAAATAACTTGAAAACCATTTAAATAGCCGGAAGCTTGTTCAGAAGTATTTGATGGTCAACCATATCAAACGCTTTTGCCATGTCCAAAAATAAAGCAGCAGTACTTTTATTTGCATTTAAACCATCATAGACCTACGCTCTCTAAACCCGAAATGACAATTGCTAAAAAAGTTATTTTTATTTATTCGTTTTTTCATGAGTTTTTCAAATAATTTTGCAATCGTGGGAAGTAAAGAAATCGGCCCATAGTTGGACATCAATTTACGGTTCCCTTTCTTAAATATCGGAATAATTTCCGCAGCCTTTAAACTAGCTGGAAAAATGCCAGAATTAACACTTAAATTAAATAAATATGTTAAAACATCAACAATGAAATAAGCATTCTGCTTAATTAGACTATTAGTAATATTATCAGAAGTACATGAGTGTTTATTATCAAGAGATTGAATCATTTTATAAACTTCTATTGCAGTGAAAGATTCAAATAAGAAACTATTAGGTTGACAAATTTCATAAGTTAGAAGGTCAAAACTGTTATATAAGCATGTTTCAGAACGCAATGTTGGTATTGAATTGGTAGCACGATTCAGTCGATTTAGTGGTTTTATTCAAAATTTTATTAACTGTTGCCCACTCACCCTTTTACCAGAACATTTATGAAGCCCACTAGCATAATAATTTTCACGCATAAATTTTATATCATTCTTGACTTCAGAACATACTTTTTGATACAATTTTCCAAGTTTAACATTCGAAGGATGTTTCTTAAGTTTTTTACGTATCGAATTCTTTTTGTTTATCTTTTTGAGCAATCTAATAGACACCCATGGTTGTAACCGTTTGAGCTGTTTGTTGTTTACAGTGTTTTCGCTCACACACATCCTAAAATGTTGTGAAAATATTTTAACAAAATTGTCGTATGCTACAGAAGCATCATTTTCGGAATAGCCCAATACCCAAAATTCAAACTTAAGCAATTTAGTGAGTTTTGTAAAGTCAATGGTTTTACGAATAATAAATGGAATATATTTACCATCAGATTTGACTTCAGTGATATTTTAATATTGATCATACAATGATCAGTAATGTTACAATCGAGAATTGAACAATCAACTGTTGAATTGTTATTTCTATGGAGGCGAATGAATACATGATCAATACACTTCATTGTGCTCCCTGAAATACGAGTAGGCTCATTGACACACGGTTTCAACCCATGAGAGGCTAACACAAACAAATAATTATTAGTGTCCGTACACTGTTTTAATATTTCCAAGTTTATGTCAACAAACACAAGTAAATTTTTACCTTTAGTACTTTGCAACATCTTCAAAACGAATGTTTTGAAGCAGTATAATGAAATTAGGTCGTTAGACTCAACAATACCAAGAGAAGAAGTCAAAGAAGAAGCGTTGTTTGAATTATCACAATTTAACTTGTAAACATTAGTATTAGAAATCATTTAAAAACTTTTTCAAAAATTAAATTACAGATTTAATAAATCTTCGTTTCTTCTTATTTTAATAACTGCTTCGCCCTCGATCCTTCGCATTAATACTGTTGAATCCCTAACCCACAAATATTTAAAACGCTTAGCAACTTTAACTTTTCGTGCCGCATTAAGTAGCTGACGAGTATATAAGGAAAGGCTTTCGTTGATGTATATTTTCTGCATACCGTATCCATCGCCAAAAACTTGAGTAATGAGTTTTTCTTTATATTTATGTGTGGCCTTCAAAATTTGGTTTCTCATTGCGGCGGATTTAAATTTAACGGAGATAACATTTTTTGTCATCTGGTTGGGTTGTTAGTTGTTGTTGTTTGTATTTCCATTGTCTTAACTCGTTGGTTTAATTGTACAGTATTCAATGTCATCCGTAGAAATGCTTATTAACATTGTGTTTATGAACATCAGGAACGTTGACTATATCTAGTTTACCACTGTAATTCCCTTTTTCAAATGTGTTTAGTCGATATTCCAAATTACTTATTTTGTTTTTTAGTATAGTTTAGTCTAAAGAAAGGTTTAACAATGTAGTAGTTTATAAAGCTCCATTTCGTTATAAATTGCTCTCCTTACCTTTTTAAAATGAGTAACTAAAATGTTCGCAAAATTGATCAAAATTCATATTATTGTATCTAAGTTTAATTTAGAGATTTTTTAGATTTTTCATATACGCCATATTTTTGCCGTAAAATTAGTTTGTGTGCATAGTTTTTATACCCTTTATAACAATAAAAAACTTGTTTTAAAGTAAAAAAAAATCTGTCTTTGAAGTAACCTAAACACATAGCACTTTTACAATGTTTTGTGTTTTTTATTTTTTATTGGACATGAAAATTTGTAATGTAATAATAATAATAAACAAGTTTTGCAAGTTGTATGTCCAACTCTCAAACCCAGACATGACTACAGGCCTAGCATCAGACCATCGTCTAAAAAAACAGACATATCTCCAACGGAACTTTAATGAGAATATTCATATGGGCTTGTGTGATTGCGAAATAATTGGATCGTTCAGGCTTCCCCAGGCTATATCTTGAAGTAATTCGAAACTTCCATACGAAGAATATTGTGCATAAGCAAGGCAGTGTTTCAGCTCATTTTGATCGCTAAAGTATAAATTCTATAAATTATAATTATGCAAGTAATACAGAATGAAATAAAATGTGTTTGTTGGCGAGTGTTACTTAGCCTTTATTTATACTATTGTAATAGAAAACCTTTCAGTTTTTTTTAAGCAGCTCAAGCTAAATTCATGATAAGAACTGTTGGATTATATGGATTTGATTTAATTAAATTGGAATAGTAATGATTAGAAGAAATTTCCAATAAGACAATTTTTATGATCCATCGATTTTACAATCACCGCTTGTTGATTGAAAAAATTCCCAAAATTTAGTTCTTCCTTCTGCTCCAAATCATGTCAGTGACTAGATGAAAAATGATTAAATTCTTAAACGATTTTATAAAATTTGAAATAAAAACCAATTTCCAATCTAAAACTACTGTTGAAATTGTAATTCAATTGTAAATTGTAATACATCCACAACAACAGCTCTATATTATACACTGTGCTTAAACTTCAATCAGTTTCAATTCGATTTTTAATTAACCAAACGAGAAACTATATACTATAGTTACCAAAAACGTTTGTTAACTGGCACAAAAAAAAAAGATTCAAGTAGAAAATTACAAAATATAATACAAAATACAATTCTCAAGCAAACGGAATGTTGCTATTTGCGATATAATACTATGTATACCATATATACATACTTCAATGTTGTATTGTTGCTTATACATAGTTTATGTATCTTCTATCGGAAAAAATATTTTTCGTAATATGTATTATAGAAAACTAATTTATAGAATTTCCGATCGAATTTTTTTCTATTTTTATCCCAAACAAAAGTAGCAACAACAACAACAGAAAAGATATTTTGGGATACTTTCATTCAACTATGAACAAGAAAATATAATAAAGTATATTAGATGTATATAAAAATATACAAAGTCTAAAGTTGGCATAAAGTATTTTTGAACAAAAAATAAAAAATAAATAAAGGTCGATGTGTTATAAATTTGAAACTTACAATTATTAAGCTTAAATGTCTTACAACAAAAAAAAGGAACTTAATAACTTTAATCGTTGGACAATTATATATTGGTTGGAAATATTTAATTTCTAAAAAAAAACAAAAATAAAATATTTGAAATGTCTTACCTTGACATAAACTTAAATGTGTAAATCATTTCAAATCAAAATGTTTTGATCATGTTTGTGAACATTTAAAAATTATCGCAGAACACCCTAAAAATGTCTGTATATATTAGAAAATAAGTTTCTCATCTCAAGGTTCAAAACATAAAGTCATACATATCCATATATCACACTCGACAATTTTGTTATTATTCGCCAAAAAAAAAAAAAAAACGAATGTTAGTCAAAAAAGGGCTTAAACGCATTTCCTAGTGCCTTAAAAGAATATTACTTTAGCCTCCACCTGAATTTAATTAGCAATTTAGTAACTACTGAAATTTTGCTTGATCCATTACCAGGAAAATTTAAACTGAGGTAACCAAGAAAAGTCAAGTACTTACCGAACACACCATAATATGTATGAATTATATTTACCTGTTTTTAGTGATAGTTTAACACTCTTCCTACAAATAAAAATATGCCTAACAAAATAACTATATGAACTGGATTTTTAATCGTTAAGATTTGTGCAATTCTATCAAAAACATTTCAAAACAGGTGGATAATTTGTTTACATCTTGTTCAACTATTCTGAGTCGCATACACAATTGAATTCAGAAAAGAATTTGTCGAATTTGTTCTGCAGGTATTTATAGATCAATAGTATGATATATTCCTTCGTCCCAGTCTCATATAACATAGAATAAGAAATTTATTAGATTACTACGAATTTCAATAGAATTACTCAATATTTTGTGCTGTTAACGAACATGATTAAAATGTAAAATTATTTTGTGAATTTAAATTGAATATGACTGTACGCTGTTACGTGCTGTTATCAAAGCAATTTTTATTTAAAAGTGTATGTATACGCGTAACACATTATTTCAGATTTGCGTCAGGTAACTCATAATGCAATTTTAAATTAAGTTCACGAGTTTGTTTTCAGCAAGCAGAAATGGTTTAATTTGCTTAAAATGGGTTATCGCGATATTTTTTGATTAATTTTATCTTGATAAAAATAAGGATTCTGCACATATAACAACATACCAAGTACACGGTAAATAAAAATTCACTAGATGTGAGCATACTAGACGATCTAGTTGAATCAAGTAAAATTAAAAATACTAGATTTCTGGTTGTAATAAAATCTGGTAATTTTACTTGAAATACAATTGTGTAGTACTGGAAATCAAGTAAGCAATACCACTTGATTTTACGACTGGAATTCTGGTAAAATTATGAGAAATACTATTTTTTAATTAGATTTCAAGTAAAATCGAATACTAGATTTTCTTGCAAAACTATTAGATTTCCGGCAATTATTCTACTAAAGTTCTAGTAAAGTAACCGGAAAAATACTGTATGCTTTAGCAGAATTCCAGTTAATCCTACGTCATCATTTTTTTCTATAGCTTATCCCTTGATTTCACTAGATTGCTGTCTAAACAAATTTCAAATAATAAAAAATCGTTTTTGGATTTTATTTTCATTAAATATTTTTTATTTCAACAAGTCAAATACATCAATAACAACAAAACTTTAAAATAGTTGTTGCGAATATTCTGCACACAATTTAGAATATACTTTCGACGCACAAGGCATCGGAATTATGACTGTAATTTAAAAAAAATAAACTTCCATGAAATTGTAGAAATATAAACAACTTCGAGGAAATTTTAACCCAAAAACATGAAAAATTTTAAAGAATATGTCGAAAGTGCACAAAAAAGTTGTGAGCTACACGAAATTGACTGTGCATCTATTATTAAGTGGAAGCTTCCTTCGTGGCTTAACTTATTCTCAGACAAACATGCCAGGTACGGCTGAAGCTGCTTACTTTTTGGGTGAGATCTTTTATTGATTCATCTACCTGCAAAAATAAAAAATTTTGGTTTAGTAAAAAGAGTAATCAAATGAGCTATATATCAACATTTCAACGTTAGCTTTCTTATGTTGGCTTTTTTATAGAATACTAAATTAATTTAAACCACGTTGATTTAATTCATAATTTTTTCCCAATTTTCGACTTTTCGAGTCATTATAAGGGTAACAATTTTATTAGTAAATTAAATTATGATTAATATGGACTACAATAAAAATACTTAGTACATAACTTTCGTTACCTGTCAATTAATGAACATAAAAGTACATTTGAATTTTATACCTTGTACTTTATCGAACTTTGTATGTATAATAAATGTAATTATATTTTATAGAGTAGTATTAGTATTGGAGAGTAGTACTATAGAGTACGATAATGTACAAGGTATAAAATTCAAATGTACTTTTATGTTCATTAGTTGATAGGTAACGAAAGATTGCAACGTCCATTTAATTTAATAAAAAAAAATGTCACCCTGATGATGACTCGAAAAGTCCAAAATTGGAATAAAATGATCAATAAAATCTGCATGGTTCAAATTAATTTAGTATTCTATAAAAAAGCCAACGATGAAATTTTTAAATGTAACAAGACTATTAAAAATCATATAATAATTAGAAACATATCAATAAATAATGAAGTACCTTAGCCCAAATGCACACGCTGGACATGCAGGCTAAAACAAATTATAGAATATCCGACGAAGCAGCAGTGGTTTTAAGTGTGGTGTTGCTCGATATCGGGGGTTTAATTCTTAGAAGTGCTCTTGGATAATCTAAAGCGAAATATATTCTTCGATTATACTCGTATATCGTACTATCCATACAAAATAAAATTCTAAGTCATAAACATCGTTTTACGGTAGAAGGCTTAGAAGTTGGGAAATTTTAACAAAATGGGGTAAATTGGTTTGTTCAAAGTTAGATAGCTTGTTTTCGAGGCCATATAGAAGAAAACTAGTTAGCCACATCGATAAAGCTGCTTTCACAAATTGCAAAAACCCACTAACTAGACTAAAAGTATTTTTGTAGGGATGGTGCGATATACGTATATATATATATATATATATATATATATATATATATATATATATATATATATATATATATATATATATAACCCAGCATTTCAAATAGAGCCAATAGACCGGTTCCCTGTCTCATTCCCGTGTTTCTCCACGAGCCCAAATTCAAAATTAGTCTGAAATGATAATAATTGAAAGTTAATCTGGAAATAATTGAATGTACATATTTATCAAAACTTACACATTCACTCTTGAAATCCTTTGGTTTGTGAAAATTTTGGAAGAGTTCCGTTGCGAAGGCCAAATTTAATCACAAAATCTGCCACCGACCAAATGTTTCCCAGCAATCCGATGATTATTGTTTTATTCTCCTCTGTTGCCTCTATTTGGTCTAGGTCTCTAATATGATTGGTCGTATATTTCGTTAAAGAACCACATGCCGCCATTTACATGAAGGGCAAGCATTTCAAATAAATAACAAATATCACAAAATAAAAACTATGTAAGTAGTTTTTTAACAGTACATAATGTTTTCGTCGCACTAAAACCCGTAAATCTAGATATGTAGTTTCTGATTGTAAAACACTCAAACCTGTTTTTCGGCGGTGGATAGCTAGGGACCGCATAAAAAAAAGGATAAAAAAAATCCGAAGCTTCACAAGTATGTACATACATACGTAATTTGATTATGAAATTAATTTGTACATTTGGGCATTTTATGTATGTTTTTGGACATTTTTTTTTCATCCGTGTAGAAAAAAATATGACCAACCGAATAACCGCCAAAAAAAAAATCGTACAAAAACGGACCGCACAAAAACAGGTTTCATTGTATTTTGTATTAAAAACGAAAACTATTTTTCTTATTATGCGTTTCTGGATTTAGTTTTAGTTATTTTTTTTTAATTTTATTGATCAAGTTTATTTCAGCTATCGATTGGAATCAAAAACTCAATTTGCCAAAAAATGTAGTTATGTAAAATATGTACAGCATAAAATATTAAAACCACGTATTTTATGTCAATTCGGATTTGCTTGATGTAATTATTATACACTTATTTTATATTAGCACTCACACTTTACATACTATTTTTATTTTTTTCACCTGTTTTTCCTTACACCATACCATAGCACGAAATTTAACTTATTACTCATACTGACTATGACGTTGAAAATGAAATTAATATGCGAGCAAACGGCCAAATTTACTAGAATTCTAGTAATATTCTAATATAAGTTAAAATTGACTGGAATATTACTAGAATCTGTTTAATTTACTAAAAATTCCTTGTACATGCAAACAAGAATTATCTTGTATTTAATTTAATTTAACTAGAATTTAACTAGATTTCAAGTAACCACATTAAAAAATAAATCGCTGCAAAAATGCAACTAGAATTTTAGTAATTTTTATTTTTACTGGAAAGCTGGTAAACAAATTTACGTGATTTTTGTTTAATTTACTAGATATTCCCTTTTATATAGTAAAACTAACCATCTAGTACTTTTCTAGTAATTTTTTGTGCTAGATAATCACTAGAATTCCAGTATAATTAAAAATATTACTGGAAATTAACTAGAAACTAGTCAAAATCTGGTTTTTATTGCAATTTCACTAGAAATCGGTTAAATCTATTTTTAAATTTAACTAGAAAATTGATTTTTAACTAAAAATTTACTGGATTTTCACTTGAATTTGCAAAACCAGATAATCAAGTATGCAATTACCGGATTTTGTAATGAGCGTGTAGGTAATCATTATTCTGTCCAACTTGTTATAAATATCACATAGGCGACCAAGATACTCCACAAACATGAAAAACACTAGAACAAAGCTCATCCCATGATATTATGTTCAAAAGAAATATGTGGCCCTAATTCGCAAAGTGTATTAAAGAGTGTATTTGTAAAGAGAAATAAGAGCCGACATTTTTGCACGGATATTATAAGAATCTTAATTTATTACAATTTTAAAGTAATATTGAGAAATGTGATTTAATTTTAGAATTAGAAAGGAAATCTCCCCTTTTCCAGAATATTTTAAAATTATATCTTCCTAAAACCGTATAAAAATAAAAGGCTTCAGTTTCCCATAATGTGTTACCAATCTCAGCTGAAGATTTTTATTTGGTTCTCGATGCCAGCTATCGAGTTTTGCGGAAGTGGAATCGTGCGGTGACGTGAATTCATTGTATTTATCGCGTTGTACTTATAGCAGTTGCTTTTTATTGATTCCAGAATGAAGCCTGCTGCCAAACGTTTTTTTTTTTTGAGCGATTCTTCAAAAATCATAATCGTTCATATTTTAAGTTAGTAGTTTAGGTGTTGGGTGTTAAATTTCTTTCACATCACAATATTCGGTGTAATGCACAATCGCCAAAAACAAAAACCAAATTTTTTTGGGCGATTTGATTCGTGTCGCGGGACATCAACTTCTTCTTCTAAGATGAAATTTGAGTTTATCAACTCTAAGGTATTGATCAAAGCGTTTTTTTATTACCGTAAATCATTCACATTCTCGAAGAAATACTTTTAAACCGCTGATTGTTGTTTCCAATTTGCATATGATATGTTACTTAGACTACCTCACTCTCCATTCCGGTATTAAACATTTCTTTGTATATGTTCTTCCGCTGAAATGGAAGAAACTTTATTCCTTACTTGTTTTAGCCACTTGTCGGTTTACCGCATTTATGTTCTCATCTATATTCTGTTGTGTTAAGTTTTCAATCATCATATCGTATCTTTTACATTATTGACTAACTCATTAGTTTTCTAGACGTACACGTTTAGACGACTTCACTATTTGTGAGGGCCTTTCTCAAAAATTATCAGGAAGTTTCCTTTGTCCACCTTAATGGAAATAACCATTTTGGATTTTAAAAGTTTGGTGTCACTTTTTTACATTGAGTGAACGGAAATAAGTTGCACACGTGCAAAACTCGTACCATACACAAAAATTAACTACGCAGGTTTCCAAATAGCAGCCACAATAAGTTTTTCCAGAATTTAGAAATGTTACGACGGCTAATAATTCAAAATTTCTAAATAAATAAAGAAATAAGTAGCAAAAACATAGTAATTTTAACTCGAAGAATGAGTAAACAATTTTTTAAGTGGGAAATTAGGTAAAAATCTTAATCTCAGTGCCACTGTATCTCCTCAAGCCAAAGGGGTAAATTATTAATGAAAATTGCTGGGAAACAAGCTCATGAATGGCAAGTGGCAGAAACCAATGGCAAGTTTCGTTTAAACGATTAAGGTTAAACTTCTGAATTTCTCATTTCTGAATGTATATATTCATATTATTTCGAGCCTTAAATTATAAATAAGTTAAGTTAATAAAACAATATTCATTATTTTTGATCATTATTTCAGATTGAACTTTTAGTTCAGCCTGAACCAATGATGGCAAATAATAAATATTTTCAAATGGTAGAATTGACTAAAGCCGAAATTTACCGGCTATTATTTTCTAAACCAAATTTTACAATACTTCAATGTTTTGGAAATGTCAAACCGAATTTTATTTCTAGATTTTGACTAAAATTGGAACAAGTTTATAGAAATATTGAAACACATCAGTTTTTGACCACAGACTACGATTATATGGTTGAAAATGTAAATTGAGGAGATAAAATAAATTTGTTTAAACTAAGAATGAATACAAATTTGAGAATTTAGTTTCAATATATAGAAATCATTCACGACAGACTTTCAACGAAAGAAGTTTCAATTTAACCTCTAAAATTACAGTTTTATCGCATACTTTAGGTTTGCGTAACGCCTATAAGAATCGCAGACATCGTAAAAATTATCTGTCATAAATCATAATACGACAGGCCTCCAATGTAATATGTACATACAAACAAATGAGTATAAGTGTTTTATCGTTAATATTTCAAAAATATATAACCGCACTCTTGTTTCAATTGGTCTGGCACGTAAAGCATTAGTGTCGTTAATTTTAGAGTGGTTTCATGTCTCAACATCCAATTAAATTCATTCTATTTGTTGTTATCAACATTGACCGCTCTACAGAGTATTAACTTAAACACATGTGGTAGACGAACAATTTGTGTTTATGTACTTGCCAGACTATTTATTTAATGGAATGATGTGTGGGCAAAAATAACGAGTAATAATCTCATTGCCATTAGAATAGCAACTATAACCAAGAAGTAATCTCAATATATTGTCAGCGACTTATTAATCGTACGTACTGCATACATTATAATATACTCGTCTATTTTACAAGAAAATCTTTTGTTTCGAATATGCGGTAATTTGTTTTCACCCTCTTCACTCCAATAAAACAAACAATCAAATATATTTTTTTTATATAAGCAATACCTCAAAATGTTAAATAATTATAAATCTACTTCAGTTTGGATGGCAACAAAATAAAATAGCATAAAAAAGTTGGTGACAACTTGACACAACAACAAAAAGTAGAAAAATTGGTTTACGAGATGAATATAACATTTTTACTGAATTGTATATATGGTACACATATTTTGTGGTTCCAAATAAATACGTACATAACATACAATATACAGGGTGTGTGAAAAAATCCGACTCATCTTTACGATAACAACAAAATACTTACTTTATAAAATATAAATATTAGTACACCTTGTAAGTATGTTAAACAATTTTGTAACATAGTAGAAGAAAGCAGAGAGTACATGTTATTCATTTTTCATTATTTCGGCATTGTACAAAATTTAATTATTTATTTAAATTGAATTTAAATTATGTATAAATCAAAAAAATAAAAATAAAATGTTTTTTTCCCAAATTTATTACATTTTCAGTACATTGTGCTTCATCATTCAAATTATGTAAAGTATGTACCAGAATCGGCAACATTTTACGTCAATCTATAGAATAAATTTTGTGTGTTCTATGGATAACCAGAATAAAGAGTATCGCAGCAAGCACATAAAAAAATTAAAGTACATAAAAAAAAAAAATGTTGAAGCATAAAATCCAATCAATGTATTTGATCAAGATTGACATACAAATATGTATTTGATGTTTCATACTGTATACAAAAAAAAAATTGTTGTAGCTTGTACAAAATAATAAATTTAATGGAATTTAGAAGTTGAAAAAATATCAAAATTCGTTTGGCAAATAAAATATTTAACCGGATATTGTGGTGCTTTCAGCTTAATCGGATTTTGGTTAGTTTTTCGGTCATAAATTTTGAATTTATCATTTTATTAGAAAAATAGCAAACTAATATTTGGCTGAGTATGTACATTCAGTCAATCGTGCAATTCGTTTGATCCGCATATAAATAAACATATATATGTATGTATGTAAATAATGCCCGACTATCTAACCCTCAAATATTTGTTTACATAAAATTCATATCATTCTTTGTCGTCTACATAAATACGAGTACATATATATTAATGTATAAAGAAGATTTGAGATTATATATGGTTTCAAAATAAACATTTGAATTTCAATAATGGCACATAATCTTCACTTGCGCGCTACTCAACAACCTTCACACCCATTCTCACATTTCACTTAATATGATAAAAATATTGCTTAAATAATTGCTTCATTCATTCATTTCTATGTGTATGTATATGGTACATAACAAATATACAACATAACAGCTAAGTTAAATAAATAATGATATTACTGTTTAAAAATGGAAAATATTTACAGGCACATGTATGTATTATATAACAAAGCATATTACAGCATCATTTTTATTATAACAATTTTCTTCTAACACAAATACTGACAACAACAACAAAGCGCAAGTAAATACGAAAATCATGTTAAAATATATAAATAAAACAAATAATAAATTAAATAAATAATAAAAATAAAACAATCATGATGTTAAGACTTTTTTATTCAGTAGTTTATGCTGAACATTTTATTGGTAGGCAGACACGCAATACAAACATAATATGGCAAAATAAATTATTTCTCGTGTGCCAAACAATCTTCTACGTTGTTGCTGGATGATGAGATGTTGTTTCATAAATGTGTGGGAATGTCATAAATTCAGTTGTTTTTGAAAAACAATTTTATCGCCGGTTAAACGGATTTTTAATACAACAAAAAATGTAAAGACTCTAATAAGCTAAATTATGTCAAACATGCCATCAATAGCAGTAACTGGAATTTCTTTAAAGTTTATAAGGTACATTGTTCCTGAATACCTTCATTCTTATGAGTTAACATTTTCTATTCTCTTTGCACGTTAAAGCTCTAATTTGATGCTTTTTAATTCGTGATGGGAACTTTGTAAAAAAAAAATCATTATGTAAATACAAACATGTAAAATTAAATATAAGTAATCTTAACAAAGCAAAATCCATCTAACAGTTGTTGTTGTCAACAAAAAATTGTTGTTGTCAAATAAAATTATTTAGCTATCTTATTACTTGATTTGGTGAAACGTTACGCGCTTGGTAATTTGCCTAATGTGGTGATGTGCCTGCCGAATATGAAATCCAGGCAAGTGCTCACCTAAGAAAGTTTAAAAGAAA
Source organism: Tipula vernalis (assembly GCA_958295665.1). Classification (NCBI taxonomy): domain Eukaryota; kingdom Metazoa; phylum Arthropoda; class Insecta; order Diptera; family Tipulidae; genus Tipula; species Tipula vernalis. Next base: position 24,458,665 of record OY282558.1, on the reverse strand, counting down.
ACGTGCTAAGAAAGTCCTCGAGGTTTAAAATGAGAGGTAGTTTTACACATTTATCCAAAATTTTAGGCAAAAACTGTTCAGAAACGTCGCACGTAAAAAGATATTCATTAAGGTTACGCATAAAATGTTTTATAAAATACTGATAAATACTGATTGGTGAGGACAAGTGGAAAAATCTGTGACAAAATAGATAAAATAATATGGATGAGATCTACGCTGATTCTCTTTTTTTTTTTTTTATTAGGCTTGGCTCCTACATAAAAAAAGAGCCATATCGCCAAAAATCATATTTATAAATTTCTGTTACATATTTTAGTTCAATTTACATTTTTAATAATATTTTCCTCACTCTTAAAAAGAACCAGATTATCCCCTCACATATTCCATCGGCTAGTAAATATTTGTTTCGTATTAAATTGTTATTCCACTCATCCTAATAAATTCAAACATTTCCTTGTAAGCCAAAAAATCACCCTCATTCATTAAATCACTTAGATTTCTTGCATTCCGAAGGATGTTTAACTTTGATCTATATTGGCTATATCTGGGACAAGCCAATATGAGATGTTCAACATCCTCCACACTTCCACACAACTCACAATCTTTGTCCTCACTCAAATGACGTTTCCACAAGCATTCCTTCCAGTTTCCATGGTTCAGCCTGATTCTCTCAACCGTTCGCAACATTCGCGTATCTCCTTTGAGCTCCTTAAAGAACGGAATTCTCAAAGGGGTACCACAGAGCACGCTGTACTTCATTCCTTTCGTTAGACTTTTCTCGTTAAATTCACTCTCCCATTTTCTCCACAGATTCATTTGAAACATTCGAAGTACATCTCTTGCATCATTCCTTTCGTACTCCTGAACCATGTCATTCAATGTACCCTTTTTAGCTAACATATCGGCTCTTTCATTCCCTTCGATCTGTCTATGTGATGGGATCCATTGTATGGTCACATCACGTTGACAGTCTCGAACGCATTCAAAAATTAAATCAACATACACATTGCCTTCCCTTCCACCTCCACATTTTAGCAAACATAAACCACTCTGGGAATCGGAAAATATTACTATTTTCCTTTCCCCTTCATTCACAGCCAGTTTAATTCCTTCAAACATTCCAATCAGTTCAGCGTTCATTATACAGATGCTTTTGTCCACTTTAAAATACTTTTCCACATTCTTACCAGGCATAAATACACCAACACCCACTCCATTCTCATTCACACTAGCATCTGTATGAACTATATCATCTTGCACGTACCGCTGACTGATTTTCCCAAACATAATTTTAGCGATAACTTCATTCATTCCCTTATTAAATTCCTCCATATTCAAACATACAGTAAGATTATTAGGAACGGGTTGCGGACCAGCATTGCCTATACTCAGAAACATGTTCAAGTTTTCAAGTGCAATACTAGTTCTATATGTCGGTTTGTACACCGCCCTATTTTGTAATCTTACTATATCATCTCGTTCCAAAACTCATTTTTCTTTGTTATCATTCTCACCGACTCTCTCACTGTGATCCACTCTCTCTTGTAATCGAGAGGTGAATCACCCATTTCAGACCACAGAGTGTGTATTGGGGTTGAGTTAATCGCCCCCAATACCACTCTTGCACATGCATTTTCTACTTTCATTAATTGGCTAAAAGCCCCTTTCGAACCATTCCCATACACACTAATACTATATCCAATTTTGGAGGATATAAGGGCCTTCCTTAACATGTCAGTCACACTCGGATGAGCGCCCCATTTAGGTTTGCTCACCCGTTTAACCACATTTAAACGTTCCTTGCAGTTATCTGCCAAAATTTTCATGTGCTTCCCAAAATTCATACGTCTATCAATCCAAATACCCAAATACCTGTACGCATTTACTTGTTCAATACTTTGACTATCAACACTTATATTAACATTTGCAACGTTTGTTCTGAAACTCATATAAGCACACTTATTAGGATTCACTCTCAGATTTAACATTTTAAGTTTTTGAATTATATCATCTACCCCCTTTTGCGCTCTTTGAGCCGCCACATCAATACTTCTCCCTTTTCCAATTACTACAAAATCGTCTGCAAATTGCAGAACGATTTGATTGTCTGTATTGATGTGGTGTATCTCGCTGGTATATAGGTTGAACAGAGCTGGAGATATTCTACTTCCTTGCGGAAGTCCAATATTTGCAACTCCCTCCAACCTAAAACCACTTCCATTCAGAACCATTTTTCTATCAGTCATGAAATCTTTTATCCACATACATACTTTCCGTGAAAATCCAAAATTCGATAGAATTTGTTGTAATTTCCACGGAACCACATAATCATAAGCTCTTTCGATGTCCAAAAATACCGCAACAGCTTTCAAATTATCCTTTCTTACTTCCCAAACAAACTTTTCCACACACTCAATTGCAGAGTGGTTCTTTCGAAATCCAAATGTTGTCGATGGCAACAAATTATTTTCATTCACAAAATCTTCCATGCGCTCTTTCATCATTCCATTTAAGATTTTTATAAAAACATTCATCATACATATGCCTCGATAATTTGTTGCCACATTTGGATCTCTATCCCGTTTAGGGATGGGAACCACCCTGCTCTCTTTCCATTTGTCCGGTATTTTTGATCCCATCCACACTTTGTTGAGTATCTCAAGCAAATTATGTTTTGCTGAGTCACTCAACAACCGAATCATTTTGTAACTTACTCGGTTCGTCCCTGGAGTGGTAGATTTTGATCTATCTAACACCCTCAGGAACTCTCCCCATTCATACTTACAATCCATTCTTTCATTTCTACTCATTCTATCAACTTCATTTATTACATTCAAATCATTGCTTACATTCAATACCATTCTTACAAATTCTTCACCTTTTTCTCTGTTCTCACATACCACATTGCTCACCTTAAAATGTTTACCATTCACCCTATTAAACAAACTCCATACATCCTTAGTTGTGGTTCTATGTGTCATTTGGGACACATATTCCCGCCAACTTTTCCTTTTTGCTCTGCGAATAGCCTTTTTCAATTTACCATTCATTTTACCATACATAATCTTATTCTCACTACTCTTATTCCTATTAAATTCACGTAAGGCTATTCGCTTCCTTTCATACCAGTATTGAACTTCATTGTTCCACCAACCATTCACATTAATCTCTTTCATATCCACAATTTTTGTACACAATTTATTTACCCGTTCAATTTCACTATCTAACTGGCTTTGATTTATTTCATTTTCTCCGAGAATCTCATTCATTTGATTCACCCATTTCCTATTATTCATTAATTCACGTTTTTTCCTAAACACTCGATTATCATTCATGACCATTTTGATCATGAAATGATCACCACCCAAATTCTCTTCTTCAACATTCCAAGTGACCCACCCGGCAGGCCAGTTCAATAGTTGTCATAGACAAATCTATTGCGCTGGCCGTGCCTCCCACATTCGCCATTCTAGTTGGCCTCCCATCATTTAAGAGCACCATATCGGAGTCTTGAATCAGGTCGGCCAACTGTTTTCCTCTTGCGCAATTGTCTAAACAACCCCACATTCTCGCATGCGCATTCATATCTCCACATACAATCAGGTCACTTTTATCTCTCACCCACTCAAACAATTTTTTAAAATCACTCAAGGCTTTTTTCCTTTCATCTTCATCACGAACCTGGGTTACATACACGCTCACTAGTAACAGATTTCTTTCCAAATTCGTTGTTGAGGCGGCTATTGCTTCAATCACCCCAAAAGCGGGTAACTGCACCTCTTGAAGCGTTATATTTCTGGCGTACATTATCGCCACTCCACCATAACCATCATTTCTTGGTTTGGAAAGAAATCTGTACCCTCTCACATTTAACGTCTTGTTCATTCTTTCCCACGTTTCGCTTATAAGCATCACATTCACTTTATTCTTGGCCAGATAATTTTCCAGCATACTTTTCTTTGCGTAAAAACTTTGTATGTTTATCTGGCCAACAATAATTCTTTCACTCATGTTTCACATTCATTCAAATAACAATTTATACATACCAATTAAAATATGTGCAGGGAGAATCCATTAGTTTAACAAAAATAAATTTAAAAAATAAATAAATTTTGTTGCATCAAAAAATGTTGTTGTTGCATCCTTCAGTAATAAATGTTGCATTTTGTTGCTCTATGCTGCGCGTTGATGTCCATTTTCGTTTATGTATAAAATCATTTTTTATTTTTGTAATTGTTGAATATTATTTAATCTGGTTTTAGGAGGAGGTAGTGGTGCCATAAAATTGTCATTTGTTACGTCCGTGCTCAACGCTGTATTGTTGTACTGATCAATAAAAGCTATACGGTTTTTTGTACTAGTATAGCGAGTTTTTTTGTACGGTCGACCTCGTTTATTCACATTTGTTTACCGACACATCTTCAGATTCCGTGTCCATACAAGATGAATCAGTTTCTGTTGTTCTCTCTTTGTTATTGTGGTCTTTTAAATTAATCATTTTTTTGATATTTTCAATTTTATTTTGTGCCTCTGTGTGTAGCATGTTGATTTTTGCAACATCACTATATTTAACAGGTTCTTTATTGGTAGTAGCTTGAACCGTATTTTTATCGAACGTGCTTGTTTGTTGTGCGTGTTCTGATTGTCGTTGTGTTTGTAAATGTTGTTCATCTGTCTCTTGTGTTGCTATTGTTTGTTGTTGTGGTTGTTGTTGTAGTGGCAACTCGTTGGTGTTATTGCACAATAACGGACAATCTTGTCTGTTATGTGATTCATCACCGCATTTAAAACACTTCTCTTTCATTCCATCGTAATAAATCCTCGCTTTTATATTATGAATGTATATAAATTGCGGAATTTCACGTTCTATTTCCAAATATACGCCTCTTACTCCTGAAAATACCGGTAGCAGTGTGTTGGCACCAAATTTCTCTCGTCGTGTAGACAAAACGTTTCCAAATCGTTGCATTGCCTCACTTAATGCTTTGTCGTTAATCTCTGGTGGTAGGTTAAATATTCTAACATACCGCATTACTCCACTTGTTCCCTTTACCGTAACCTCCGTTGTTACTCCATTTGTGTACGTGAAGGTCAATACACTTTTATCCAATATAAAATCTTGGTATTTCGGCTCCGTATTAAATTTAATGTAAATACACCGATCATAAAGGTCCTGATACAATGTGTGTACCTCGTTGGTCGTTAGTCCTGCATTCACCGCGAATCTCATCATTTCCAGATCGCTTGGCTTAGGATCTGTCTTCTGGAACTGTATCCTTGCTGTATTCTGTCTCAAACTTTCCATTTTAATCCACAACCTTGTTTTCACAGGTATATATTTTAATTGATGCGCAGAATTGCGCTTACAACTTTTGGTTGGTACTAATATCACAATATTTTTCAATATTTCAAACTCACTAATTTTTATTATTATTTTTGTCATTCGTTCTGTACGCCACAAAGGTTGACAATCGAATGATCTACGCTGATTGTTACGCTAAAAAGAAATATTTTGCGGAACAAATTTATCTGTTTTTATTTTGTGGATAAAATCAAAATGGATTTTGTCAGAAAATATCCGCATAAATATGTCTCAAATTTTCAACTTTTTTTTTTGATAAAAAGTTACTACATTTTGTGACAAATTGGTCTATAATAATTTGTGGCCATCATTTTTAATTACTCGGAATTGGTGAAAAAAAAATGTGAGAAATTTTTTTGACTAATTAAATAAAATATAATGGATGTGGTTGAGGCTGTTCGAATCAACTATTCGCGTAAATATGTAGAAAAATTCGCCAAAACGCCTGTTAGGTGTATACGAGTGCGTCACGAAGCCGTGTTTCACTTAGTACTTAGCATAGATTTGTCGCCGTATAACTGAGAGTGGATGTTAAATTTGATCGTATGAGCCCTGAGACTCTGCCCATTAAGATTAAAAAAGAGTGTCTGAGTTGCGGACCAGTGATTCCTGACTAGTGAACAAATAAAAAATCTTAAATAATTAAGAAATTTGCAAAATAAGTTTCTCAAAATTCCTTGTTCATAAAAGAAAGTAATGTGTTGCCCTCAATTTTGCAAATTTAGATTGATATTATTAAAGAATGCCTACAAATCGCTCCAAAAAACAATTTCTAATTGTTTTTTTTTGCATTTTCGGACCCAAGGCAGAAAATTAGTCGCTGGCGAGAGCTTTGTACCTAATAAATTTTCACATTTAAATTATCACTCATTATGAAAATTATTTTTAAAGCTTTAATCAAATATTGTTTAAATGGAAAAGCATTGAGTTTCATAAACAAAGGACCCGAAGGCGTTGTATCGCGGACGACGTCTAGTCGCGGACGACATCTAGTACAATATAGTAACGTTGCTACCTAGAAAAGACTGTTATAAGCTGTTATAAGCTTTGCGTTCTCATCATCGAAATATAATAAAGGTATTATACAGTAAAAGGCTTTCCTTCGTTGTTTTCTATTTTTCTTCTCATTTACAATTTTAATTTGAAGCTTTCTAGCTTTTCTCTGTTAGTACGTATTAATTTTAATTACCAAATCTATTAACTGCTTTTGACCCATTCAAAGTGAAGCATTAAAACGATAAAACGGCATATAATTGAGCACCATTATTCCTTATGTACAAAACACCCTTCTAATAAATGATGATTAAATTTCACCCATATCTAACAGAATTCGTTTCAAACATTGTATGAAAATCTGTTTCGAATCATGTTTCAATTCAAATAAAATATTGATAACAACCTATAATCTGAACGTTTGAACCCTACTTATACATACATAATATGTGAACATAATACATATCTACTTTACTTCGCGTTTTGTTACATAACACAAAACAATAATCCGACGATACAAAAAAAAAAAAAATGTTGTGCGAGCTTTGGAGTTTTCTAATAGCATTTTTGTTGTTGTTCTGCCAAATAAATTCAAACAGATATAATATTCCTTTTGTACAACTCTTTTGTTCTGTTTTGTTACCATATACAGTATATAACGATATATACGATTATATATATTTGAATTGTTATTCAAACCACCCCTGAAAGTTCCAAACCTCTTATCGCTTTATCAATATACATATAATACAAAGATAACAAAACAATAATATCTTATGTAGCCTTCTTTTATTCACGAAAAAATATTTATTTATTATTACGCTGTTTGTGTAGTGCTAGCTGATTTTTATTAGGCAAAATTCAAGGATAATATATATACGAAAAGGATCTTCTTGCTCTATTGTGTTGTCTATCTAATTTACGATGCGGTGGAAATTAAAACATAAAAATGCATAATATGTCACTATATCTTGAACTGTTTTGGTACGTGCATGGCTAACAGCAGGAAACATCTTTTAACAACAATGGTCACTGTTTCATGCTTGAATACCTATTTAATTAAATCCTCACTCTATTTTAAACTCGGTTTTGAATATCTATGTCAAAATGCTAGAGTCTTAAACCGAATTGAAAACTGCCGTGAATAGCTCATAATGCGCGCTGGACAAATTATTATAACTATACATTATAACTACATTTTATGGTTAATAAATTCTGGCATAAATAAAATTTGATTAACTTTCCGAGAAATCTTAACAATGGAATAGATAAATTTTAGACACAAAAAAAAGAAAAATTGTCAATCACATAAAAAATATTTGCATACATAATATCATTTCAAACAAAAATTATTTGTCAACATATAGTAAATTACAATAAATCATTTATTTATATGAATATGTCAAACTAAAAATTTTAATTTTCTGTTTGCGGATTTAGCAAAAATTGAGACCAATTGTTATGTTCATAAATTTTTCAGAAAATCATGCACATAATGGTGCGATATGTGTATTTTATGAATATTTTATGAATTTTATGTACTTGAGCTGAGTAAATCCGATTAGAAAATATAAAATGTAAATGTGGAAAATCTCTGGCGATTCATAATTTAATTTCAATAATTTTCATTTTATATGTACCTATTTCCTTTCTATTATGCATTCTTCCTTCATATGTCAATTACATTGCTGTAAATAATAACTCTTGTTTGACATTGAATGTTGTGAACTAATTAAATTAGAATTTTGTTTTTAACATTTCAGACAATATAGGCGGCGCGACAGATTTTCCAAATTGGATAAAACATAAATAATTCTTTGTAATCCTATTTAGGCTATTTGGACTAGATAAACCCCCATGCAAGAAAGCAAAGTTCAAAATAAAAAAGTTAAAAATCGAATTATTTCAATTTTCAAAGTTTTTGGTTAAAGCTAAATAAATAAAATAAAAATGTGCCTAAAAAAACAACCAACTCATTGAGCTTAATTCAATCAAAATTGGAATATACATATTATGTGAGCTTTTTATTTTTGTTCGAACCGAAAAGCATATACATATAAAGTTGTATTCAATTTTCAATTTTTATTTTTATGTAAAGTTAAAGATCCTTCTAAGAATATATTATTGAATAATTTGGTAATATACCAACAAAATATACACACATATATATATATATCAACAACAAAACTCAATTTGTTTAGTTCCTAGAATAAAATTACAACAACAGCATTATTATCAGAAAAACAAAACCTTGTACTTACGAGTATATTGAGACAAAGATCGATTTGATGTATTTCCTCGATACATTCCAAATACAATTTCGATTCCAAACACAATGACTACAATACATACAATCGAATAAAAAGGAAATCAAGAATAATAAATTTAACAATATCCCTTTCTTTATGACAATTATTATCGAAACTCATACTACACGTATGTATAAAGAAAACCGAAAACAAGCTTTTCACAAAGCTGCCCCTATACACATACGTACTCATATTACATGTACATACATTTTATTTGTGAACTTTTTATTTATGCTGCCATTTTCGTATTTCTAAATATGAGCTGAAAATAAAAGTTTATGTGTGTTTCGAACTCGTTTGGATAATGTTGTTGCTACCAAATTCATATCAGGAAACGACAATTGAGATTCGGTTGCTCTTTCTTCCCATTTTTTTATTCGTTTTTTCCATTGTACTAATTTTGTAGAAAATGATGAATAATAAATGAATTAGATTTTATTTGATTTATTTGGAAAATCAGAAAATATTTAATTTCAGTTTTAAAATTGTTTTACTGTGTATACAGATTCTATGATGGTTTTTTGATAAAGTGACATTATTTCGGTCACATATAACATACCATGAAGGTGTTTTTAATACAGAAGGTTGTATCGTTGTACGCGAGTACCCTACAAACAATAAAATTTCTATTTTTCTGTTGACATAAAGTAATTTTAAGATAATTTTCCTGGAATCAATACGAATAAAGTCGATATTAAAAACCTTCACGTATACTTACACACTTCGCGTATACATACGTTTTATATTGATTGCCGTAATGTGTCTGGAGTTAATTGCTTGTGGGTTGTTGATAACTGATTTTATTATATTTGTAAAGAGGAACATTCTTGGAAATATAGTAGTACGTGTATTGTTAGCACGATAACCCAAGAAATTGAGTAACATGAACGAAGCATTGAAAAGAGCTTAATGGCTAACGATTACTGTTTGAAGCTACCGATGCAAAATATCAACATTTTTTCAAGAAGGGACTCTCGAAAGCCTGATCCGCTGAAAACATGGGAAAATACGGGCTACATTTCCGCACTTTAAATTGTCTGTTTTAAATTAATTGAATACCCTTTTTCCAGAATTTATTAAATACAATAAATACCAACAATAAAAATCACACATGCGGCTTCCACCCGGGCCGCTAGTTTAGCTATTTTCAGACTCAATCATAACGCACTTTTTATGGCTATAATCAAACGTCACTAATATCAAAGTACACCCTTTAGACTAATTAATGGCTTGTATTCCACCACGGGAAAAATTCTTGTGATTTGGGATATCTTCAGTAAATCAAACTACTAAAAACCTTAACTCCTAATAAAAGTTCAGTAATTTTCCAATTCACCAACTTTTTATTGTGGTGATCAAATTTTACTAGTTTTTGATCAAAGTAAGCACAAAACCATGTTGATATCGTAAGGTTATTATATGCATGTGAAGTTAGCCCAGACTTTCATCCCAGAAAAAAAAAAAAATATTATCAGGCAACACTAAAATTACAAAGTTATCCCAGCCCAACATTATTTCATATGATATAATTTACTCTAGCCAGAAAATATTTTTTATTTTATTTTATAACATATTTTATGAAAGAAAATCGCAAAAATTAAAATCTGACATTATACAGGAATATATAGAAAAAAAAACACAAAAAAAGGCCTTTAAGATAGAATACTACCGAGATTTAGTCGGGATGTTTATTTTCCGAAAACTATCGGTACGCCATTTGGTTTGGCGTTACGTTATCTAATTCCAATAAATATATTTTAAAGGAAATTAGATATTGTAACGCCAAACCAAATGGCGTACCGATAGTTTTCGGAAACGAAACATCCCGACTAAATCTCGGTAGTATTCTATCTTAAAGGCCTTTTTTTGTGTTTTTTTTTCTATATATTCCTGTATAATGTCAGATTTTAATTTTTGCGATTTTCTTTCATAAAATATGTTATAAAATAAAATAAAAAATATTTTCTAGGCTAGAGTAAATTATATCATATGAAATAATGTTGGGCTGGGATAACGTTGTAATTTTAGTGTTGCCTGATAATATTTTTTTTTTTCTGGGATGAAAGTGTGGGCTAACTTCACATACATGTTATTATTTAAGCTAAAAAGGCGTATTATATACAGGCGGTTTTTTAAAAAATACGGGGTTTTTATCTCAAGAACGGTGCTAGATAGGAGAAAATTAATTATAATGAAATTTGTTAAGAGTTGAGAGAGACATCGGATGGTTGATTGCGACCTTCAAATTGAATTTTTGAAATAGAAATAGCTATTTTTGACTCCGTTTTCGGAAAGAGTGCAAAATTTTACATACAGATAGGAACTTTAGGCTCTTGTAAGACAAATTACTATTAGAATTTTTATGCGGAATGACTTAATTTAAAATTGTTGTTGGTACCATGAGCTAAGGTAGCAAATTAGTATTGCGTTAGTATACTCTATTTAAATGGTTGCAATTCGCATATCAATTCGGTTAACCGCACATGACATAGAAAAGTGACACAACTCAAAAAATTGAGTTTTTGAGATAATTCGATGAAAAGATGCGCAATGATCGATTTCATAACCAGACATAGTGACGTTTTCATATTTATTGTACAAAGCGAGAGACGGCTTAATTTTCCGATCTTCCTTTTTTGACGCCCATAGAGAGTAGTGTAGTAAAATCGAAATTAGCGTTTTTTCTTTTGCTCTCCTGAAAAATTTGAAATTTTGAGTTGTGTCACTATTCTTGGTCACGTGCGAATATGTAGTAAATTTTATTATTTTCACGAACGGGAAAAGTGTTGTTTGTTTTTTGTAAATGAAGAAATACTTAAAGCATGTTTGGTGTTGCGCTAATACCCTAGACACACTGCGATTTAATAAAACCGATTTAGTGAATTTTTCGAGATTAGTCGCAATGTGTCAACCTCGATTTAGCTAATCCCTTTGTTTTTCCATAGAATACTTAAACTAGTTTAGCTAAATCGGATTTATTAAACCACAGTCTGTTTTGGGTATAACGCAACTCTCGTAAAAACAACAATCAAAACTCTTTCATCTCTTTTCACATCAATCCATGCAAATTCATTGTATTATCTACCTAAATATAGCTCGTGGCACGCTTAAAAATCAATAGTTTGTTTCAAATATCACCCCTGTGAGTCCCAATCTTTTAAAAATGCCACCGTGCTGAAAAATGCCGCGCACTCGTTACTTTTCCGCCTTTGGAATTCACATTCGTCACACTTGAAAAAATTATTGATCTATGTTAAGCGTACTGCTAGTTATATGATAATTGGTGTATTCAGTTGGCATAATCAATCCATAAAGAACGATGTAAAAACAAAATGGCAGCATAAAAATTACAAAAAAAAAACACAAAATATTGTAAATGTTAAATTTGAAGTCATAAATGTTTCATTTGTCCGTTTTCTGATTTTTTTTTTTCTTTTTTTTAGTGAACACATGTTGATTTGTTGACCGCACTACTAATAATCGTGGCTTAGTATAAGTGTATGTACCAATAAAATGTCCGTTATGAAATCGAATGATTTGTATGTAAATCGGTTTGTGGGCGAACATTTTTAAAAATGAATGCTTCTAATTGGTGCTTACAATAAAGATTAAAAATACTGATAGACGAAAATAAAACAAAAAAAAGTGAGATAGCGGTACGTTTACATTGGCTATAATAGAATCAGATAAGCGAGCAACCAGGGGTGGAGGAGATTGGAGTTAATGAGGATCGAAGGAAGGCGGAGCCAAACTTTTAAATATTGGTGTATCATTCCCTCATTTATTATTATTATTAGATGCATTTTCTCCAAACCAATGTTTGTTTGGTTTTGTTTGTCGTCCATAACCTTATATGAAATCGTTTTCATTGGTAGTTTCTGGAACATAATTATCATGTGATACACAATAAATATCGTGTGATATCATTTTTTTTATTTTTTTTTTTTTAATTTAAAATAAATTTTATTTATTTATTTTATGTAATTAAAATCTAGTCTCCTGGACTAATGAGCAATTTGTTTCTGACTTAATTCATTAACTTAAATTAATCTATTGCTTCTTCCCATTGGCGTTCCATATTGTGTGGTAAATTGAAGTAAACCACATCTTTGTAGTGGATTTTAGATCAGCACAATGCTGTTTGAACTGACAATCACACCAGCTCAAAAGGTTTGGTTCTTTTAAGCCTGCGTATTAAATTCGTGATGGTTAGGAGCTGAGTTGCCTCAATGTTCACATGCTTGCGGAGCCTTTCTTCATGTCTCCGTGCTTTTCCTGGATTTCGTTTAAGATGAGGTTCATTTTAAAGTCTCTATGAAGGTCATTGTTCCTGACATACCAAGGTGCATCAACGATGTTCTTTAAAACGATATTTTGAAATCATTGGCTGATATTTACGTTGCTCTGTTTGGTACAACCCCAAAGCTGAATACCATAAGTCCAAATCGGTTTCAATATTTGCTTATAAAGTAGAAGCTTGTTGTATGTTGATAAAGAAGAGTTCCTTCCCATCAGCCAATACATTTTTCTGTATTTAAGTCTTAATTCTTCACTTTTCTTCGGAATCGGAATATGTTCGAATCATCTGTTTGTAAAGTTGTTCTGAACTGATTTAGCTTCCTTCATTCTCCATCTTTTTGTCCATTTATATATTTGAGTTATAGCTGATTGTAACTTCTGTGTTGATTCTTCGTTGCTTTTTCCAACAGCTAAGATCGCCGTATCATCTGCAAAAGTTGCCACTGTGTTGTTTTCTAATGTAGGAAGATCATAAGTGTATAGTACGTATAAAACCGGCCCTAATACACTGCCCTGTGGAACTCCTGCATTGATTTCTTTCAATTCAGAAAATGTATCATCTTACTTAATCCTGAAGAACCTATCTTTCAAGTAAGATTCCAGTATCTAAGCAAATTGCATTGGTTGAAGATTCCTTAACTTGTGGTTAAGTCCTTCATGCCACTCTCTATCAAACGCTTGTGCTTCAATTATAATCTCTAATCAAATGCTTTCTCAATTATACTGGTTATTCTGTGTACAATTGTTGAGTGTTGGTTGCGAAAACCGAACTGATGATTTGGGATCGTGTTTTTACTCTCGATTATCGGATTTAATCTTTTTACTAGAAGCTTCTCAAAGAGTTGGGACATGATTGGCAATAGCGAAATTGGCCTATAAGACGATGTTATGTGTGATGGTTTCCCAGGTTTTGGGATCATAATTTCTTTTGAAATTTTCCATAAGCTTGGTACATATTTGATTCTAAATGCTACATTTATAAGATTGGTGAGTTTCACCAGGGCTTTCTTTGGCAGTTCTCTTAAGATTTCTGCAGTAATAAGATATCCTAGTACCTAGGAGCTTTTTTCGTATCCATATTAGCTTTTATCTCACGCATAGACGACGATTTCTTTACTTTCTTGCACAGCTTGTTCAGTTATTATCTCGGCTACCAACGTTTGGTCTTCTTGTGGCTGGAATATTTTTTCGAGGTGTTCAGCAAAATCTCGAGCTTTGTCTTCATTATTTCTAGCCCATTTCTCACCTGCTATTTTTATTGGGGGAATCTGCATTATTGGTCTTTTGGTTCTTTTGGTTGCTTTCCAAGGAGACTAATCAGTACTGTTATCATTAGTTAATTTTCTTAAATAGTTGCTGATTAATTCATCTTTCAATTCTTTGATCTATTTTCTTAATTGTTGAGTGAGATTGTTCAAATGGGTTTTATCTTGGGGGGCCCTTGTTTGTTGCCATACTCTTCTCGCTCTTCTTTTTTCTGCGAGGAATTCCCTAATTTCCATAGGGTAGTTGTTTCTCTTGATTTTCGTTTTAATTTCAGGAGTATTTTCCCAAGCTGATTGCTGTACATATATCGTTTACAAATTTGTGAACTTCTTTGTCTAATTGTTCTTCAGTTTTTAATGGAACCATTAGCGGTAGTCTAAAGCATGCCCAATTAGTGTGATTATTTACTAGGAATGGGTTTCTTTCTTTCTGAATGATTTTTTCATTTAACTTTAGAAGTATTGGTGAATGATCAGAGTTTAAGTCATGGCTTTCATCTACTTGTACATAATTTACAGATATGTTCTTTAATATGAAGAAATCAATCAGATCTGGTACTTTGTTTGGATCAGTTGGCCAGTAGGTTGGTTTTCCAGTTGAGAGGGCTTTACATCTGCACTTTTTGATAGCTTTTAGGAGTTCTTTACCCTTAGTCGTTGTTAATCTGGATCCCCAGTGGGCATTTTTTGCATTAAAGTCTCCTTCGCTCCATGTACAAATCGTTTTCCTAATTTACTGAGGAACTCGAGATAATCTTTTTGTTTCATTGAGTGCTTCGGTGGACAGTAAATACTAGCAATACAAATAGAACTACTTTTGGTTTTGAAAATAACAGCAGTTGCTTGTATTTCTTCCGTTTCATATTTTAACTCCTCATATAGTGATGAATACTGTTTCTAATTATAACAGCACTATCTCCTTCCAGCGTACCGCTGAACCCATAAATCATAATGGAGAGAAACTGTTGCCTATTGTGATGTTATTTAATTGACGATAATTGTCAAGCGTTTGCCAATTCTAGAAGGAAATTTCGTGATACATTTTGAATTTTACCAGGTAAAAGAAAAATGTACTTCTACTCGTCGTTTTAAAATACTGAATGATCTTTGGTCTTATATAAGAAGCGTTAGAAATTGTTCTGATTCACACACTTCACTTATGATTGAATGTGGAGTTTTTCACATTTGTTCAAGTGTACATACATATATGGTAAGCTAAATTGAAGAACTATTCCTGAAACATTAAAGTAAAAGATGAAATTATACCTTGCTTTAATACTACTTATAAATTTATTCCAATAAGAATACAATCTTCTGTCCAATACAAAAAAATTAATTAAACCAAAGCAATTCTAAGCAAACAATTGAATGTAAATAGAGAGTTCAGCTATTCTGTGTACCATCAAAACCTGAGGCCAAATTTCTCGCAAAACGTGTTAATTGCTCTTTGTTTCTGTCAAAATTGCAATTTAAAGATTAAAATTCGAAACAATTTTATTACTGGGGATATGGGATACCTGTCCAAATTGATTGAGTGGTAGTTTAATTAGCTGTTTTGGGTAATATTAAAACCAGAATCAAAATCTTTTACAAGAGGGGTGATGATGGCTCTTTAATAATTTTCATTTGTGGAGATAGGGGACACATGTTTTTCTCATATCTCTGACAAAGAGTGTTATTGTCGCCCTAGAATATCGTGCTAGTTTATCCCTAGAAATACATTTTTGTTTCGAATAACCTTTAAATTGATCTTCTCACTGAAATTGCCAAACGGTCAATAACTTTCTTTGCGACAGATTTGGACTAATAATCTCAAGCTCTAAAGTTATTCCCCATCACCAGAAAACTTAGGTTGTTACGTAAATCACCGAAAGACCATTTTTTAGTTTTAAATTAGTTGACTGATTAAATTGACCTCGTGGACCGAACATAATTCTCTGTTTCCAGAAATAATTTTTAATCGAATGATTTTTTCGAGTTTGCAATCGGAATTCAAATAAACACACAAATAAAAAATGATAAAGTTAAATTTAAGATGCTTATAGATAATAGGGCCGTCAAAAACAAGAAAGCCAAAAACACAAAATCAAAATTATACCGACAAATTCTAAAGCAGATAGTTTTGATTGTAAACGGTGTGTTAAGAATCGATATAGGAATATGTTAAGACAGCATTTAAAGTGTTTAAATTGCAAATGTCTTTGAATGTAATTTACAGAAGTTCAATATAAAAAATTAAACTCCTGAAGACTGCAAATATAAAATCCTTTTATCCAACCTGTGGTTCTTCTTATTTCTTAATTTCAATAAAGCAATGGACCTCTTTGGTAGTAGAGTCTATTCGCGTTAAACGAGAGTAATGCCTAAAACCAATTATAATCAGTTGATGAGGGAGGAACAAGATTAATCCGATTTAATTAAGTGCCTGGTTTGCAAAATGACAACCATGTTTTCATTTAACAACAATTCAAGTTCAAGAAAAATTCGAACCATTAAAAAAAATTTTCATAAACAACAACAAGTACACATTTTGTTAGATAAATTTTAATTTTTCCAAGAAAGTTTCAAATCGTTCTTCCTTTTAATATTTCGCATTTTTGATCAGGAACCAGTTTGTTGAAGAGGAAAAAACAAGTATTTTGGAAGTTTCTTGTAAAATATATGTATTGTTGTGAATTTTGAGTTTATAATTAAAAGCCTTAGGACTTGGAAACATTTATTCTTGCTTTTCTAATTTTTGGTAAAATTCAGTTTTTTATTCAGAAAATTTTCTGTATACTATACAATATACCGATTAGAACAGTTGTACATATTTGTATTCGCTTTATAATAATATTCATATTTTCATTATTATTTATGTTTAATTAATACATACCTGCATCCATAATATATACATAAATATAAATATAAATAAAATCCAATAAAAAGCATTGACACTAATATTAAATTTCGACATTGTAGCAACACTAATTTAAATTTGTATGCAATGAATAAATTTGCATAAATTAATTATAACAAAATAAAAACGAAATTAAAATAGGACAATAAAATAAATATGTTTATTTTGGAAAATGTATACACGCTCACGCATTCTCTGGTTCATGAAATAAGAAATAATACACAAAAAGCATTGTCCCGCAGTAATTTGGATGATGTACAATTACAAACTCTGTAGCACAAAAGAATTATCGCCCACTTAAAAAAAAAAAAAGGTTGAGATGTTTTCAAATAATTTTCTTTTTTTTTATATTTTACTTAAACAGTTTGTTTGCAGATAACAAAAACACAATTAATTAGCCTGTTAAGTTAAAATAATTTCGTCTAATATAAAAAAAGTAAAAGTTTTTACGGGATGTACCAAAGACCATATAACCTTCTTCGCTGAGGCTAATTAGATTTAATGTTGAGCCAAATAGACCTTTTTTATAGCCACAATCTGAAAAAAAAAGTTATAATTAGTGATAAAGGGGCGTGCTCCGAGTTATTAAACATAAAAACATCTGCCATAATTCACCAGTCTTGCAACCAGAAATTCATTAAACGAATTAAAATTTGAAGAAGAAAACAAAAAAAAATTAAATAATTTTGATTCAGGCTCCAAGTATATAATACACTAGCAACGGTTATTCGGTATAATAAGCAAACCAATTGAACTTCTTATTATAGAGGTATTGTTTAAAGAAGAGTTACAGTTTAGTGTATTTGAAAAGTAAAGCTTCGTTAATGAACAAAATTTTACTAAACATTTGGATGTACGAGAAAACTTTGATTCACTATTTGAATTATTATTGAAATTATATAGTCAAGTAACATTCGAGAATTAGTTTCAGGGTTTATTTTTAAAGTAGCCAATTTAAAACGTCCAGAGAACCTCTTCTGGCGATAAAGCAAATTTTAAATTATTCGTAAGAAACGTCAAAAATTGTGGGTTCCTTCCTAATATTTTTTTTTTTTTTTTTTATTAGGCTTGGCTCCTACATAAAAAAGAGCCATATCGCCAAAAATCATATTTATAATTCTCTGTTTACATAATTTAATTCAATTTACATTTTTAATAATATTTTCCTCACTCTTAAAAGGAACCGGATTATCCCCTCACATATTCTATCGGCTAGTAAATATTTGTTTCGTATTAAATTGTTATTCCACTCATCCTAATAAATTCATACATTTCCTTGTAAGCCAAAAAATCACCCTCATTCATTAATTCACTTAGATTTCTTGCATTCCGAAGGATGTTGAACTTTGATCTATATTGGCTATATCTGGGACAAGCCAATATGAGATGTTCAACATCCTCCACACTTCCACACAACTCACAATCTTTGTCCTCACTCAAATGACGTTTCCACAAGCATTCCTTCCAGTTTCCATGGTTCAGCCTGATTCTCTCAACCGTTCGCAACATTCGCGTATCTCCTTTGAGCTCCTTAAAGAACGGAATTCTCAAAGGAGTACCACGGAGCACTCTGTACTTCATTCCTTTCGTTAGACTTTTCTCGTTAAATTCACTCTCCCATTTTCTCCACAGATTCATCTGAAACATTCGAAGTACATCTCTTGCATCCTTACTTCCGTACTCCTGAACCGTGTCATTCAATGTACCCTTTTTAGCTAACATATCAGCTCTTTCATTCCCTTCGATCTGTCTATGTGATGGGATCCATTGTATGGTCACATCACGTTGACAGTCTCGAACACATTCAAAAATTAAATCAACATACACATTGCCTTCCCTTCCACCTCCACATTTTAGCAAACATAAACCACTCTGGGAATCGGAAAATATTACTATTTTCCTTTCCCCTTCATTCACAGCCAGTTTAATTCCTTCAAACATTCCAATCAGTTCAGCGTTCATTATACAGATGCTTTTGTCCACTTTAAAATACTTTTCCACATTCTTACCAGGCATAAATACACCAACACCCACTCCATTCTCATTCACACTAGCATCTGTATAAACTATATCATCTTGCACATACCGCTGACTGATTTTCCCAAACATAATTTTAGCGATAACTTCATTCATTCCCTTATTAAATTCCTCCATATTCAAACATACAGTAAGATTATTAGGAACGGGTTGCGGACCAGCATTGCCTATACTCAGAAACATGTTCAAGTTTTCAAGTGCAATACTAGTTCTATATGTCGGTTTGTACACCGCCCTATTTTGTAGTCTTACTATCATCTCGTTCCAGAACTCATTTTTCTTAGTTATCATTCGCACTGTCTCTCTCACTGTGATCCACTCTCTCTTGTAATCAAGAGGTGATCACCCATTTCAGACCACAGAGTGTGTATTGGGGTTGAGTTAATCGCCCCCAATACCACTCTTGCACATGCATTTTCTACTTTCATTATTTGGCTAAAAGCCCCTTTCGAACCATTCCCATACACACTAATACCATATCCAATTTTGGAGGATATAAGGGCCTTCCTTAACATGTCAGTCACACTCGGATGAGCGCCCCATTTAGGTTTGCTCACCCGTTTAACCACATTTAAACGTTCCTTGCAGTTATCTGCCAAAATTTTCATATGCTTCCCAAAATTCATACGTCTATCGATCCAAATACCCAAATACCTGTACGCATTTACTTGTTCAATACTTTGACTATCAACACTTATATTAACATTTGCAACGTTTGTTGCATAAGTCATATACTACCTTGATCAACAAGTTCCCGGAATAACCACCGTGTGGCTCTCCCATCGTTCCGATTTGAGTTAAGTTGGTACATTTGTTGTTGACATTCCCTCTAAATCTTAGCGTCATAGCTTGACATTTGCAAAAGTTACGTAGAATATCAACAACAGATGTACCAACCTAACAAAAAAAACTGAACTCAAATCGGAACGATGGGAGCGCCACAAGGTGGTTATTCCGGGAACTTGTTAATCAAGGTAGTATGAAAATTCTGTAATTTACGATAGGAGACAGCAAAGGGTTCATGTTCACATTGAAATTTGAACATTATAGTTGAAGAATTATTGGTTGAATAAATCAAGAGTCGCTAATCATTTTGCACGAATTTATAAAATTCATAATTTTAATTTAAAGGATTTATGAAACTTACTGATAATTTTAAGACTTTATAGAATATAAAGAATTTATAAAATTTAAAAACTTTGTAAAATTTATAGAATTAATTGATTTTAGAAAATTTGTGGTATTCAAAGAATTTAAAAAATGTATATAATTTATAGAAATTGTTGAATTATTAAAATAGGTTAAATTTGAGTTTGTAGAATTTAAAGAACTCACAGAATCTGTTTATAAAATTTATAAAATTTATCGAATTTGTAGAATTTTTAGAATTTGCAAAATTTATAGAATTTATGGAATTTATAATATTTTTAGAATATATTGCATTTATAGAATTTATAGGGTTTAGCGAATTTATAGAAATTATGCAATTTTTACCATAAGTAAAATTTGAGTTTGTATAGAATTTATAGAACGGACAGGATTAGAACAATTTAGAACAGATAGAATCTGTAAATTTATAAAATTTAAAAGTTTTGGGAATGTTATAAAATCATAAAATTTATAGAATTCAAAAATTAGTAGAATTTATCAAATTAGAAATTAGAACTTGCATAACAGATGGCAAAGGCTCGACATTGAAATTAGAACCTTGGTTCACATATTAGTGATTGGATAAATCAGCAGCATTTAATTCGTTTTCAGAATCTACAAAATTCAAAGAATTTATAATATCCAAAATATTTGTAGAATTTCAAAATTTATCAAATTTAGAGAATTTACGGGACTTATTGAATTTATAACTTTTAGATTTAAAGAATTTTTAGAATTTATAAAATTTGCAGAAATTGTTGAATTAATTGAGTTAAAAATTTACAGTATTTATTGAATTTATAGAAAATTTGTAAATTTTAAATTCTAAATTCGAAGAATTTAAAAAATTTATATAGTTTACAGGAATTACGGAATTTTTAAAATCAGCCAAATTTGAGTCTGTAGAATTTATGTATAGATCTCACAGAATTGAAACAATTTTGAACGGATGTAAAATTTAAAGTATTTGTACAATTCATAAAATTTGCGATAGAATTAATAAAATTCATAAAATTTATAGGATTTAGAAATTTTAAAAAAATTACATTATTTTTAGAATAAGTAAAATTTGTAGAAATTGCAGAATTTAATATAGAATTTGAAAAACGTATAAGAATGATTCAAATTTATAAAATTTATAGAACACGATTATAAAAATTATGAAAATTTTAGAACAAGTAAAACTTAGGGAAATTATTTTAATTTTAGGGTTTTGTTGAAAATTTGACCAATTTTAGTACATCATATTTCCAGGCTTTGATGCTTATTTGATTACATATTATTTGCATGAATATTGGCCTCTTCCTATCTTTTAAGTGAGATCTCATTAGAACCTTGAAAATTGCCATTTAACATAATTACAGTTTGGTCTATAAAATGAATTAAAAGTGAGATTAGTAATTCATCGGTTGAATGAATAAGAGGCATTAGCTATTCCAGGCAATTATTAAGAGTTTTTTTTAAGGTGATGTTGGTTGGCTATTATATTAAAACCAAGCAACTGGGAAAAATCAACAGTTGAATTAATTAGTAGCGTTCAGTACTTTTGACCGGATCATCTCTTGGTTGGCCATAAGAAAATCCTGAAAATCACTTCAACAATACTAACTATACATAATTTCATGTTAACCTTTAACTTCCAATAAATCTGGTATTAAAACTCAGATATTGAATATGTAAACGAAGGTGTTGCTACTGTTATTTTCTTGTTAACTTTTCGTGCTATCTTCAAAGGCATATTTTAAATTTGAACAAAAAACATAACAAACACCCTTCACAATAGAAAACTTCCCATAGAACAAGGATTCAGTAAAATTAATATCATCTAATTATTAAAACAATTGCTCTAAAAATGAAATTCTGCATAAAAAGGTTTATTAGAGTTAGAGCTTTTAACAAAGAACCGTAAAAGTAAATTCACTCTGGACTAATACAAAATGGCATCATAACAACTAAAACCCAACAAAATCACATTAAAATCATTGAATTAAAACAAAGCGGTATCACATAAACATATAAAAATGGCCCATAAACAAAGCACACATATTCCATGCCTAATTAATTTTGTACACAAACGGTCGTGTACATCCATTCAAAATCACATATTAAGATAAATTAATCTCAACGAATTAAGAAAGTCAACACATACAAAAAATAAATATTACGACGATCATTATATGTACTAAAATAATGGAATCTTCCAGGAAAATTCTATCGTTGCTCCATTATTCACCATTTTTATTTTAATTTTTCCCTCATTAAAAACGGAAGAGTAATTAAATCTAGAAATTTGTCGTATTTTATGGTCAAATTACGTTATAGTATATGGAATAAATAAATTAAAACATTTTTTTCCCAAATATAGATGTACATAGGTACCTATAACGTTAAACTGTATTCTGAAGGAGACATCAAATTGTTGGAAATTTTCTATTTTATTTTATTTCGCTTTGGTGAATACATTTTATTTATTTTTTGTGTATTTATGTATGTATGTATATCAAATAAAGCTTTTCTATTTTCTACCCAATTTTTTTTTTTTTTTTCTAATTCACTGAACTGAAATCTAATTTTCAGTTCTATGGATGGAAAATAGTATGTAACAATAAAAAAAAACATCTATAATTTTATTTTTCTTGTATAATTTATTTACTTTGTGTTATGTTTTAGTTTTAGACAAGCTGATTCGATTACTGAAAAACTGTAAGGTATAATGTAGAACGTAAACTTTATATATTCAAATATTTTCTTTTGCTTAGATTTACCTCTCTCATGTACACAAAAAAAAAATCCCAGTAAATTGTGGTGTTTTCTTATAGTTTGTGCACTTTAATTTCTGTCGGTTAAAAAAGTTTGTTTGATAAACATACTGGTTGTTATTATTTTCTCAAAACAAAAGTTATGTATAAACAAATGCTTTGTAAAAAATTACCATGCCAAAGCTTTGTTTTGTTTCTTTTTAATAAGTATTTACTGTAATTTTGTAAACTAACGAAGCTCATATGGTGGTTGCCGTTTATCTGTAGCGTATGTAGATTTTATTTTATAATGTTTTAGTAATTTTACATGGTGGTTATTTTTTTGTTTAGCTTAAATATATAAATAAGGGAGGTGTTTGCAAAAAGCTGCCAGAATTGTGTACACATTTTTTTGTTTTTATTTAGGTGGTGGCTAATGAGTAAACATTATTAATTATATTTGTGTTGGGGATACACATCACTAAGGGTTAGGCAAATTTACACTATAAAATATGATGGCATTCTATCCCTGTATCAATCGGAACTTTTTGATGAAGTTTCATCATTAATTCAAGGAATTTCACGTATATAAGATTTTAATAGATCTTGATACTTCAAAAATTATTATCAATCAATTTAAGCATCGATCCAGTATAGCAACGATGATAATTTAATAATTGAAAAGTTTTGTGTTTCAGAAACGAAAATATTTTTACCGATTTCTGAGAAATGAGATTAGAAAAAAAAAATGTCAACTTTACTAAAAATTAAAAGACTGATGATCTATCTGGAATTTTATTGAAGGACCTGTTAGCAATTTATCGTATGTGCTGAAATAAATGAGATAATGTTGTATTAAGTCTATCTTATGAGTAGGTGAAATGCTATAGCATCATCGGTCATCAGGAATCCTTTTCAAAAAGTTATTCCTTTGATAGATAACATTTTTTTTAAATCAATTTGTAATTTAGTTACATACTTCCATATTTAATTATTAACCTGTTTTGGCAGTGTATATCAGAACAGAATTCACAACATCACATTTAGAGGTTAAAAAATATAATAAATTGTTTATTGTTCAAATGTCATTAAATTGTCATCACACTAACAAAATGTAATGAATTGTACTATAAAGAAAGGTGGTAGTGAGTATTTGTTTTGGGAATTGGGAAATCAAGCTGCCCCATACAATTAGCAGAGGTATCTCTATTGGAATCACAGCCGAAATAGCGGCAGCTCAAACATTGGTCCTTCGAGCCGGATACATCCAGTTAGCACATCCGGTTTCGAGAACAAAATAGGACGCGGATAAAACGCGCCAAATCAGATAAGTGAAGCCATTTTATTGTTTATTATACTGCCATATATTTCTTAATAATTACAATAAAGACTAGTTTACGTATGTCCATTTCTTATTATATTGAACTCATATAAGAGCATTTTGTTGAACTAAAAGTGTGCTCGTTCTCGGTTAGTGTTCTTTGCAATACCTGAAAAGTGAAAATATTTATTAGAAATCAAATTTGTTTGGCAAAATATTCATAAACATTGTAGTATAAAGTGATATAAACTAAAGGTTCTTTTTCTAATCAGAGTGAGTGCGGTCGATTAACGAACAAGCGCATGTTAGCGATGGCTGAGCTAGATGGTTTAAAGAAATTGCGCTCCAATGCAAAGGGCAGCATGACCAAATTATTAAATTACGTGAGTGAATTAAAAATTGACAATATTCAAGATATCGAGCAGCTCAAAACGAGAGCAAAGCGGGAGTTACGTTATCGCAACAACATCCTGTATTTAATTTCATTTAAACTAAATTATATTAAATTACTATTTTGTTCCCATCATTTATTATAACGTAAGCTAAATTCTTTAATGATAATTTTATTTGATACATTAATATACAATTCTTAGAATTATAATTATAATTAATTATTTGTTAACGTAGCACTTCTAAATACCATGTAAATCATTTTTCCATATATGATAGGTTAGTTTTACACGAACCTTCTAATAAAGAACATTAAAAATATATTAAATAGTTTTCTTTACCAAGTGATAATACTTAACTGGCGCAGTTGATAGGATTGATATTTTTAAATATCAATATATAAAAATAAAAGTATTTATCGTAAATTTTAAAAATAATATACAAAAATAACAATAATAATATATACATAATATAAAGTAAACCAAAAAGTAAATAAGTGAAAGAGAATAAAATAATTTAAAACAAAAGTGTGTGGAAACTTTTAAACGAAAATTTCGTTTACTGTGATATAAATTGTGAAAATTTTCTATCCTAATCTATATATATATAGAAAAATATCAAGAAAATTTATTCAAGTGCATCGCATAAAAGTGAAAAAAGTAAAAATCATAAACGGAAAATAACTATAGTTGTGGTATTCAATTCACAAAAATTTCAACATCAACGGCATATTGGTGTTTAAATATTATTGACGTCACAACGGGGCGATGAACAACTGGTATTGGGCAATAATCGGCAGTTTGGTCTGGTAAGTCTTATATTTTGTTATATTCGCTATCCTTTATATAGTTATTTCCTTTTATGTTCCCACCTTTTAAAAAACTTGGTAAATTGAAGAATTCGTGTATCACTCAACCAAAACATACCGCGGATTACGGTATAAGTTTAGAACATATTAAAATTAAAAGTAATAATTTAGTATCATTTAAATTAAATTCACTCAAAATGAATCCAGACGCGAATAACGCGATTTTTAATCACTTGCGTATACCCGACGCAATTAAGGATTTACCTCGATTCGAGGGAAATACTAGAAGTCTGTATGACTTTATCGACAATGTCGAAGAAATTCTTAGTTTAATGAAGGATATTGAAGGTACAAGTTACGCTAAAATTATATTAAGGGCAATACGGAATAAGATAGTTGGACCAGCCAACGACGTCTTAAACATGTACGGGACTCCACTGACATGGACTGATATAAAAAATAATTTAACGACTCACTATTCCGATAAAATAAATGAAACTAGTTTAATTAAAGATTTACATTCTATGACCCAAATAAATGAAACAGTTGAAAGTTTTTATTCTAAAATAATAGATATATATTCTACAATAATAAACCATATTAAAATCCATGAAACAGATAATAACGTTGTTAAATCTAAACAAACACTCTATGAGCAAATGTGTCTAAACACATTCCTATCTGGCCTTAAGGAACCTTTAGGGTCAATCATAAGGGCAATGCGACCCAGTTCACTAGCAGAAGCATTTAGCTATTGTTTGCGAGAACAAAATATCAACTATATGAAAAATAATAAAATTCACATAGTTAATAACCAACCATTCAAACTTCACGGAAATGTTGGTTCAATCTCAAAGCCACAAAATAACCCACATCTGAGACAGAATATTTCATATAACCAAATACCAACTAGGAATATTTCACCTAATTTTAACTTCAGGACACCTTCAAATAATTTTTACAACCAATCTCCAAATAATTTTAATTATCCAAGACCACCTCAAAATTTTAATAATTTTAGAACCCCACAAAATTCCAATCACAAAACCTTTCAACAATATTATAAACCTCAACAATATTCAAACCAGTTTACAAAACCCAATTACCCAAAACCAGAACCAATGGATATATCAAGTGGACATTCAAAATATAGATCCCCTAATCAATATCAAGCAAATAGAACAATTCAACCCACTAACCAGCCAAGATTTGTATCGGAAGAACTATTTAATATTGAAGGCGAATCAAATGATTCTGTGACAGATACAACAGAATTAGATTATTTAGAATCTCAAGAAGATTATTTAGAACCTCAACAAGAAATCGAAATAGACGAGGAAAATTTTCGTTTAATCGCCTCGGAGAACAAATCGGATATTTAGACATAAATAATAATAATACTAATAAAGACCATCTTCTTCCTTACATTCATATTAGGAACGGTAATAAAAATTTAAAATTTCTTATTGACACAGGTAGTTCAAAATCTTTTGTAAACCCAATTTTAATCGACGAAAAAGACTTTATTGTTATTGACCCTATAGAAATTACGACTATATTTAATAAACAGAACATAGACAAAAAACTTGTTATACCTGGACTTAAAGAATTTAGAACAAACGAAAACTTGACCTTTTATCTCTTTAAATTCCATAATTACTTTGACGGATTAATAGGTACAGAAATGATGCAACAATTAAAAATTCGACTCAATTTCATAGACAATTATTTAGAAACTGACACAGTTAAGATCCCATTACTTTCAAAGCCTTGTTTAATGTCAAAAACATATGAAATTCCCCCACACTCTAAATTAATTACACGACTACCAGTAGACTTAGAAAACGGAGACTTCTATTTAAAACCAACTATAATCACGGACGAAATACAAATTTCTGAAGGACTATACCATAGTGACAAATGGTATTCTAACATTGAAATAAAAAATACATCAAACGAACCTAAGACATTTAGGCTAGAACAACCCTTAAAAGTAGAATCAATAGAACAGAAATATTTCGAATTACATAATTATTCAATCGACCAATTTAAAAACCAAATTCTAACTAAATCAAACAGTGACCTACAAAATTTACTAAGACTGGACCACTTGAATGACGAAGAAAAAACTGAACTACTTAAAACTTGCAAAAAACATGAAGACATATTCCTTAAAGACGGTGATCTTTTAACATTCACCAACGAAATTAAACATTCTATTAACACAACAGATGATGTACCAATATACACAAAATCGTACCGTTACCCTGAAATCCACAAAGATGAAATAAAATCACAAATATCTAAAATGTTAGAACAGGGCATTATACAACCCAGTTTCTCACCCTGGTCGTCCCCCATTTGGATCGTACCAAAAAAGGCAGACGCTAGTGGAAAACAAAAATGGCGACTAGTTATAGATTATAGAAAACTGAACGATAAAACAGTAGACGATAGATACCCTCTTCCTAACATCAATGAAATTTTAGATAAACTAGGGAAATGCTTATATTTTAGTACGTTAGATTTAGCTTCCGGATTTCATCAGATTGAAATCAACAAAAGGGACATTCCCAAAACAGCTTTTAGTGTTGACAATGGGCATTACGAATTTATTCGAATGCCTTTCGGCTTAAAAAATGCGCCGTCAACGTTCCAAAGAGTAATGGATAACATTCTAAGGGAATATCAAGGGCGAATTTGTCTGTGTTATATGGACGATATTATAATCTATTCGACCTCCCTACAAGAACATACTGAAAATTTAAGTAAAATATTTCAAAGACTCAGGGAAGCAAACCTAAAAGTCCAATTGGACAAGTGCGAATTCTTACATAAGGAAATTGAATTTTTGGGCCACGTAGTGACACCGGAAGGTGTTAAACCGAACCCTAAGAAGATTAAAGCTGTAAAAGAATTCCCGTTACCCAAAACTGAAAAACAAATTAAAAGTTTTTTAGGGTTACTAGGGTATTATAGAAAGTTCTTAAAAGATTTTGCAAGAATTACAAAACCCCTCACTGAATGCTTACGAAAAGACAAAGGTATTGTTATTGATCAAACCTACTTGGAATGCTTTGAAACCTGCAAAAATTTGTTGTGTAACGACCCATTATTACAATACCCCGATTTCAACAAACCCTTTAACTTAACGACCGATGCTAGCAATTTCGCTCTAGGAGCGGTACTTTCCCAAGGACCAATAGGGTCCGATAAGCCAACGTGTTATGCCAGTAGAACTCTAACAAAAACCGAACAAAATTATAGTACAATTGAGAAGGAGTTATTAGCAATCGTCTGGGCAACGAAATACTTTAGACCGTATTTATACGGTAGGAAATTTAACATCGTAACAGACCATAAACCTTTAGTATGGCTTTTCTCGTTAAAGGAACCAAATTCCAAATTAGTAAGGTGGCGATTGAAATTAGAAGAATTTGACTACAACATACATTATAAAAAGGGGAAAATGAATACAAATGCAGATGCATTATCACGTATAGAAATTAATTTACAAGAAGAAACTAGTTCGAATGATTCAATTATTAATAATGTAGGAGATTTAGAAACCATACATTCTGGAGAGGAAAACTTAGATGAGGGAATACCAATATCTGAAAGATCGTTGAACGAATTCACGTACCAGGTTATACTAGAAAATAGTATAATAGATAAACCAGATATAAAATATAAGATATTATTTAAAACACAAAAAAGATTTATAATACGAAGAAATGACTTCATGAAAGAGGAAGTCATGTTAGAAATATTCAAAAACTATTTTATTCCGAAAAAAATAACAGGAATACTAACAGATGATGAGACCTTTAAACTCGTACAGGCAACATTTTCTAAATATTTTAGTTATTCTAAGGTTAAATTAATTAGATGTAATTTTATAGTAAGAGACGTAGTAGAGAGAGATGACCAAGAAGATATAATTAGGAATTACCATATTAAATCCAACCATAGAGGTATACAAGAAACTCTCTTACACTTAAAAAGAGATTATTTCTTTCCAAAAATGAAAAATGTTATTTCTAGTATAATTAACAATTGTGAAATCTGCCAAACCTATAAATATGAAAGAAATGTTAAACAAATAAAATACGAATTAACGGAAACCCCGGATAGACCACTAAAAATATTACACATAGATGTATATGCTTCACATAAAGAAAACTTTCTAACTATAATAGATAAATTTAGTAAATTTTCAAGTGCCTACCATTTAATAGGAAGAAATAGTATTTATATAGTAAAAGCTTTAAAACATTTCATTTCCCACCATGGTATACCCGTGAAAATTATAGCAGACAATGGACAGGAATTTCTCTCAAGTATTTTTAAGGATTTTTTGAAATTATATAACATAGAAATACATTATACTACTGCAAAGAATTCCACAGGGAATTCACCAGTAGAACGTTTCCACTCAACATTAACAGAAA
Source organism: Tipula vernalis (assembly GCA_958295665.1). Taxonomy (NCBI): domain Eukaryota; kingdom Metazoa; phylum Arthropoda; class Insecta; order Diptera; family Tipulidae; genus Tipula; species Tipula vernalis. The sequence continues at coordinate 24,428,644 of OY282558.1, read as the reverse complement.
TAATCAGAATTATATTTAATCAAGATAAGACCAAATCCATCAACGAAATAATGGACGAAGCAATTATTACATATAATAATGCCATACACTCGACGACCAAATTAACTCCATTCGAGCTACTAAATGGACATTATACCAAATCAAACCCATTAAATTTGGCAAAACAAAACAACGAATCTAGGGAAGATTTCATTAGGAACCATTCTAAAAATTATGATGATTTATGCAGGTTAGCACATAATATTAGCTTAGTAAATAAAACGAGAAACATAGAAAATTTAAATGAAAATAGAGTAGAACCAGAAAATTATGAAGTAGGTGAAGAGATTTATGAATTAGAAAACCGTAGAAATAAGTTAGCACCTAGGTTTATGAAACATATGAATCGTGATCGACGGACAAAAGAAAGGTTCATAAGCAAAAGATAAAAAATAAACGCAATACTTAATTTATTTTCAGGACACTTAAACTTCAAAGTACGGTACAGCAAAAAATAGAAATTCATGACTTGAATAACAACAACGGACTTTTACCCCTAAAATTAGGAAATGCAAGAATAATAACGAGTTATTCGAAACTGCTTCACATAATCAACCTAACAGAGTATGACATAAATTTAAATTTAATAACAAGAAATATTGACTACTTTCACAATCAATCAATATTTTGAACAAATACTATTCAACATGGACATGTTGAGTGAACATTTGAATGATATTTCCGAATCATTACTTTTAGCCAAACTCGGGATCATATCTAAACATATCTTACACCCAACCGAAATCAATTACGTTTCCGTTATGTTAAGAGAACAAAGTGTTAATGTTTTTTCCGACGAAAACATTTACGAATTCCTCGAACTTCAAGCTTACTATAACCATACTAATATAATTTTTATTATTAAAATACCAATATTTCACCCAAATTCATTTTCTTTTTACCATTTAAAAGAATTACCAATTAACAATTCCTACACTATCTAAATTAAAACCCCGTTCCTTTTATTAAGTGAATATTTTCAACAATATGTGAATAAACCATGCCTCACCATCGAAAAGATAAGATATTGCCAAAAGGAATCCATTCAACCGAACACAGTAAATGGATGCGTCCCAAATATCATCAATAATCAACCAGCAAATTGCACCTTAATAACCAATACAGACATCGGTGACACAATAGAAATGTTTGAACCCGAACACCTGCTTATCATATCGCAAAATGAAGTTGCTATAGAAACATCGTGTGGTACCAACATAAAACACAAATCATTGAAAGGAATATTATTAATTCATTTCAAAAACTGTTCAATTTCCATAAATGGCTTCGAATACAAAAGCAGAACTCCAATATATTGGGACACGATAGAAATAATTTCAACAATATACAACGACATTCAACATCTTGAGATAGTTGAAAAACCCAACTTTCAAAAACTGAATAATTGGACATTGGAAAATTTGAAGGAAATAATTGTATTGAAACAGACCACTAATGAATCACTTAAATCTTTAATTGCAGGATTTACTATTCTTCTAATAATCATATTTTATATAATTTATAAGATTGTCAACCAATTCAATTTAATGCAATGTAGGAAGAATCCAATCCAGCAAGATGAACCCACGATTACAGCTACAACCAATGACACCACAAACCCAGCGACCTTATGGCCGTCGCTTCACTCTTAGAGGGGAGGAGTTACGTTATCGCAACAACATCCTGTATTTAATTTCATTTAAACTAAATTATATTAAATTACTATTTTGTTCCCATCATTTATTATAACGTAAGCTAAATTCTTTAATGATAATTTTATTTGATACATTAATATACAATTCTTAGAATTATAATTATAATTAATTATTTGTTAACGTAGCACTTCTAAATACCATGTAAATCATTTTTCCATATATGATAGGTTAGTTTTACACGAACCTTCTAATAAAGAACATTAAAAATATATTAAATAGTTTTCTTTACCAAGTGATAATACTTAACTCGGGCGCAAGAAATTTTCGATACATTCATGAATATGATTTTAATATGTTCCGAAGATTAATATTCAACAAAAAATTTATGAAGTAAACATTCATGAAGCTTGAAGAACAAATTATTCGATGCAGCCCAGATGGGCAGTCTGACCTTGGTCCGTTTGAGGACAACTATTATACGGTTCTTTCCGGGCTAAATTCATGGATTAGAAAAAAGAGCATATCCGAAGGAATATCATACCACTCAGGCATTGATACTATTAACTTGTCTCACAGCCATGGGGCCGATGTAAGACTTCCAAAAATAAATATTCCTATTTTTAGTGGGGAATATAAAGAGTGGCAAACATTTTTCGATTTGTTTACGTTGACGATACATGAAAAGGAATATTTGACTTCGGCACAAAAGTTCCAGTATTTGAAGAGTTTCCTGAGGGGTGATGCAAAACGATTTTTACGCAACACAAATGTGACTGAGGCCAATTACCAAGAAGCTCTTCAAAAACCGCTTTATAAGCGGTATGATAAGAAACGCCACACCATCACATCACACATCGAAGCATTTTTGAAGCAGCCGTCAATTAGCAACCCAACCGCAGCAAATATTCGATCACTACTTGATACTTCGGATGAAGCACTTCGTGGTCGCAAATGTTTAGGTACTAAAGCGGAAGATCCTTGGCTTATTTATATTTTATTAAACAAACTGGATTTGGAGACGCAAGCTTTATGGTCACAACAGAGCATTGAAAATAAAGATTTTCCCGAACTATCGGAGGTTTTTGAATTTTTGGAAGTTTTCCAAAATATTAATTAATAAAAACACAATTGAAATGGTCTAATCACCGGTAGTTTATTATAAATTACATGAATTAAGTAACATTCAACAAAAAAAAAATTTAATAAAGCTGATGAGAAGATTGATTTTTTCATAATCATAAGCTCATCAGTTCGAAACTGGATTGAATTCTCTTACAATCTTCGGAACATATTAAAATCATATAATCTTTTATCACTGAAGATAAGCTAGGATTGCCGAGCTCATAAGCTAGGATTGTCGAGAACAAATGGGCGAATGTTGATGAAGGACCTTGGAGATGCGAAGCTGAGTCATTCACGGGGAAAAGTACATCTTTCAGTGCGGCCAATTAATAAGCAGTACTCACAATGGGAAGTTGAAGCGTATGTTGTACCAAAAATAGCTTCTTTCATTCCAGCCAATGATTTTGATCCATTTGAGTGTGACCAACTAAAGGGATTGATTTTAGCAGATCCGAAATTCAACAAGAGGGGCCCAGTTGAGGTTCTGCTTGGTATCGAGATTTACTATGGCATAACTGGAGTCAAAAGATTGCATTTAAATAATCGTTTAGTCGCAGAGGAAATTTATCTGAAGATGAGCAAAAGTGTAAAGAGCTATTTTGTACTACGACTACGAGAAGCCCAGAAGAAAAATTTGTCGTCAAACTACCATTTCCTGAGCCTCCAACTGACATTAGTACAACCTTCCAGGTAGCAGTAAATCGGCTAAGAGCAATGGAAAGAAGATTTGAGCGAGATAATCAATTTCGAGATTTTTACGTTATCTTTATGAAGGAGTATGAAGAATTGGGCCATAATATTGCTGCTGGGAATGAATTTTCCCAGCAGCAATATTATCTCCCGCATCATGGTGTTCTCAAAACCTCAAGCTCGATGACTAAACTACGGGTCGTATTTGACGCGTCAGCTTAGTCAAATAGCAGCAAATCTTTAAGCAATGTCTTGCGTGTAGGTCCAGTCATACAATCATCATTATTAGATATTGTTTTGCGCTTTCGTCAACATCAATTTGTCTTGACTGGGGACGTCGAAAAAATGTATTGTCAAGTGTTAGTTGATCCGCAGGACGCAAAAATGCAAAACATAGTTTGACGAAGCAGCAGAGACCATCCCATAAGCCATTATCGACTGAAGACTTTAACATACGGAACGGCACCAGCATCAATTTTATCTACAAGGTTTCTACAGGAATTAGCTAAATTGAACCAGGAACAGCATGAAGCAGCAGCAACAGCAATAGAGAAGGATATTTATGTAGACGATTTAAGGACAGGAGCCGATTCGAAGCAAGAGCTAATAGAATTACAATTCACCAATTCCAAAATTTTACAATCAGCCAAATTCAACATGAGGAAATGGTCATCAAATGACGAGGAAATTCGTCAAAAAATTTGCGACAAAGATGACACGACAGGTAGCTTGACAATCGCAGAGCATCCAGAAGCAACAAAATTGTTGGGTTTGGAATGGAGTCCTAAAACTGATAAATTTTATTTCTCAACGAATTTCGAAAATCTGGCAACGCATACTAAAAGAACAATGTTGTCAGAATCAAGCAGAATTTTCGATTCACTGCGATGGCTTGCTCCTAAAATCGTTCGAGTAAAAATCTTGTTTCAGAGCACCTAGCTGCAAGCGATTGGTTGGGACGAAGAGCTGCCAGCACCAACGAGAAGCCAGTGGGAATGTCTTCGTAAAGATCTGTGTAAGTTGCAATACATACAAATTCCACGATGGCTAGGTTCCCGTAAAAGTATTGAATTGTATGAATTCTGCGACGCGAGCCAATGGGCGTATGCAGCGGCCGTGTATTGTCGTATCACCAATGAAGACACAGTCATCACGCATCTTATAGCCGCCAAAACAAAGGTAGCACCGATTAAGCAGCTAAGCATACCACGACTGGAGCTTAACGGTGAAATCTTGCTCACGTCCAAAATGCCCTGAATTTAACGATTGAGAAAACGACGCTATGGACAGATTCAAAAATTGTTTTTGATTGGCTATCATCACATCCCCGAAAATGGCCAACGTTTATCGCCAATCGCACATCAGAAATCCTCAATCATTTTAAGAGAGAGAGCAATGGAAGCATGTACGTTCAGATGATAATCCCGCCGATTGGGCTTCGCGTGGAATAAACTCAACTGAATTGTTAGAAAATAAGTTGTGGTGGAATGGCCCTCAATGGTCGAGGCAACATGATGAGTTTTGGCCACTCCAACTTGTGTAATATGGTACAAATGAAGAAGCGAAAGTGGAGATGTTTGCGTTCAAAGTAACTGCAGCGAATTATGTCGTCCAAGAAATCATTGACCGATACTCAAGCTTTTTCAAAATGTCTAAAATATTAGCATTGATACTTCGGTTCTCGCGCAATTGTCGGATGTCAAAAGAGCAGCGATGTGTTGGGCCATTACTACTATCGGATATCGAGGAAGCATCTTTGATGATAATCAGGTTTGAACAAGCTACCACATTTGAGGGAGACATCAAATATTTGAAAAATAACTTATATCAGTACACAAAACTAGCAAAATCAAATCATTAAACCCTTTTGTATACAAGTTTGGGGTTTTATGAGTCGGCGGGAGACTAAGAAATTTAGCAGCTCCGTATATCACAAGGCATCCTGTAATTTTACCGCATAAATCTGTAATCACCAAAGCCATTGTTCGGGACTATCACAACAGATTTTATCATGCCGGTATCAACTTAACCAGTAACATATTACGCAGCAAATACTGGATCGTATACGAGCCAAAGATGTTGTTCGAGAAATCGTACACAAGTGCGTGCGATGTGTCAAACAAAAGCAGAGAGGGTGACATATGCTGATGCATTCGTAAATGTCGAGGTTGATTATGCTGGCCCATGTAAGGTCACTCCTGTGAGAAGAAGGGGACAGGTGTCAGCCAAAGCATACATTTGCATATTTGTATATCTTAGCACGAAAGCGGTGCATATAGAAATTGTGTGTGATTTAACATCACAAAGTTTTTTAGCAGCTTTGAGTCGTATGACGGCCAGACGGGGACTTTGTAGAGCAATGTGTAGGGGATTAATATATTTCTTAACGAGAAAATTAATCCCTACATGAATAAAAAACGGAAAAATTTAAAATTGAAATTAAACAAAGTATTCGTCATTTACTATTGAGCTCATGCGCCATACAAATATAAATTTATTAAATAATTTCAGAAGATATGAAATCAACAAAATTATTTTCATGATCAAGGTTATTGCGTTTTCTATTTGATCATATGATTGATTTGCAGTATAATCAGCAATCATCAAAATCATCATCAGCAAAATATTTTATTCACATTTCAATGTGTAGCGTATTCTCCTCTAATTCTATACAAGCGAATTTCCATAACGAAAAATACGAATTAGGAGAAATACTGGCATATACATGCAACAAATACTCTCGATGTACTTATTACATTGCCTGTCAAGTTATGCAATACCATTAGCATTTTATTTATGTGTTTCAGAATAATATACTCTGGCACATAAGGGGTTGTGATATACACGGACAAACAAAATATATTTTGTTTGAACGAAATAAAAACGAGGGGATCAGTTCTATCGATGAAGTGACTTTACCAACGTAGGTAAAAATTATAAAAAGAAATAAATTCTAAAAATTACCAAAAAAAGTGTTGGAAATTAATTTTTCTTTTTTTTGGAAAAAGTTCATATAAAAAGTGTATGATACAATAGTGAAAATTATAACTAAAAACTTTGTTCATAAATTGAAATAATAAATTAATAAATTGGTTAAAGTGAATTTTATAAATAAAAAACTTTAAAAACCAAATCCCAAAAAAGATTTTTAATCAAATTATTACATTGGTGACACACCGACAACGGTTTTTACCGTTAAGTATATTTATAAATATATTGGAGTCAGCAGAGGAGCAGCATATTGAAGTACGAGGCGCACATAGAGCGCTTATTTGGCAAAGGGATTTTATAACTGGACACCTGGTACGACATCAGTCGTACCAGGTAAAGGTACGTAGCCAACAATTTTAGCAAAATTAAAAAAAAAAAAAAACACATAAATTACAGCGCTTTGTTTTTTTTTTTTTTTATTCTTACATAAGCGACTATATCAACGAGGTTACGATTGTTTTTATATAATGAAGTAGCAACGGTGCGACTGCAGCAATAAACATCACATCCACAAGGAAATTATAATTATAAACGTGCGTATACAGTAAATACCCGCACAAACGAGAAAATAGCGGTTAAATGTACGTTTACAAAAATCATCGCACTAACGGAGGATACACATTTATACGGTGTAGCGGCCAACCCACACCGCAACGCGGGAGCAACAGTAACGGGAGCGGCAGAAGGATAGACGAAGAAAATCGGCAAGTTTTTATTTCAAAGAAAATTTAAAATTTATTGTATCAAAATTATTCTTAAATTCTTAAATTATTTGTAAAATTTCCAACATTTTCGGTAATTTTTTTTCTGTTTCTTTCGCTCTTTCAAATCGTGTTTCATTCAATCGTTTGCAATTGGTCGTCCCGTCAAAATATAGTTTTCAAAATCCCTGCATTAGTCATTGGTCGAATTCCGGAACTAAGCGAGAGCTAAATAATATCGCCCGCAGCATCCGACGATTATCGAAACAATTATTATTTTTAAAAGAATTTCAGATCAAGGAATCCGAAGGCAACCCATTTTTTTTTTATCGAATATTGTTCAAAGTAATTGACAGTTATACGACGAGTCTGAAAATAAATAAAACAACAAAAAAATAAAATGGCAGACGGCGAAAATAAGATGGATACACTAGACAAAAACGCTCCAACACAGGCAACAAGTGACGTACGCATAACAGACACTGTAAATGGGAAGGAAATATCATCAACAAGCGTTAAACTGCAACCTTTGTGGACGGCATCACCATTGAACTGGTTCCGAGTGGCCGAGTTGCAGTTTGAAACGCAACAAATTAAATCCGAAAAGACCAAATTTTTGCACGTACTTGGCGCTTTAATGCCTGACACGTGCAATCTAATTTCCGATTTTTTCGAATGTCCTCCCACGACCAATCAATATTTAAAATTAAAAAATTTGCTTTTAGAGCGCTTAGCTCCTTCAGAAGAGCAATAGCTCGCACAATTACTGACAGGTCAGCAGATTGGCGAAGACAAACCATCGGAAATTTTAGGGTCGATTCGCTCGCTTGCGAGCACGAACTTATCCGCGGTAGTAATCCGATCATTCTGGGTCAGAAGGATGCCAGAGATAATCAGAATAGCCATAGCAGCGCAGCCAGCGGAACAGACACTAGAAGAGTTGGCCAAAATGGCAGACCGCATGCATGAAGCAATGCAGACAAATGTTAGCCATATAAGCGCAATCACCAGTCACAAGCAGACATATCAGACTTCAGAAAGATCCCGTCCCACTCAGCGTAATGAGCAAGGTCAAGAGCTCCCTATTAGATCGTCCCAAAGAAAAACAGTCGAAGAGCGATTAACCCAAATCGAGGCAAAATTGAACCAGCTAGCCCAGGGGAATAGGTCACAATCACAAGGATGGAGACAGCGAAATAGATCTAACTCAAATAATAGAAGTTATAACAACAGGTCGAATCAAGGACAAGGGTCGCCAAGTAGACCTAATACAAACAGATATTGTGTATTACATTATAGATATCGAGAGAAAGCGAAAGCATGTTATCCGCCATGCAGCTGGAGCGGGAGCCAGCCTTTAGCAAACCAGGCGACGACCGAAAACGTGCCGAGCACGTCAAAAAACATTTAAACAGTCCCCAGGTCTTTACGGCACAGACCAACAAAAAAACAAGCCGATTAATTGTATGTGACCAAATAAATAAGCTACACTTCTTAATAGACACGGGAGCTGACCTGTCGGTGCTCCCTGTCAGACATATAAACATGTCAAACCTGAATTTTTATAATAATTATACAAGCAAAATGAATTGCAATAATAATAATAGTAATAAGATTGGAAACATGAATTCTTCGCCAATTTATTTGAATTATAATAAGTCCGATCTCGTATTATCGGCAGCCAATGGCAGCACAATTAACACCTACGGTACAAAATTGTTAGAGGTTAATATCGGACTCAGGCGTACATTTATTCATGCATTTATACTCGCCGATGTGAGTCGTCCGATTATTGGTGCAGATTTCCTGGTGAAATTTGGCCTCTTAGTCGATCTTAGGCGAAAAAGGCTAGTTGATTCAGCGACTCAGCTGTCAATATGTGCCAATGAGACGCAAGTAGAGGTTGAAAGTCCAATTCATTTCGCAATCGACAATGGCTATGGGACAATTCTTAAAAAGTTCCCTTCGCTCACATCAGAGCCTAATTATAATACACCAGTGAAACATCCAGTGGTCCATCATATAGTTACTGAAGGACATTTACCAGTGACAAGACCAAGGAGATTAGATTCCATACGCCATAAAGCAGCCTTATTAGAATTTAAGCATATGGTTGAACTAGGCATTTGTAGACCTTCATCTTCTCCTGTATCATGCCCATTGCACATGGTCAAGAAAAAAGATCTTGATTGGAGACCATGTGGTGATTATCGCAGATTAAACGCGATCACAACGCCGGATCGGTATCCGATACCGCATATTCAAAATTTCTCCATGAATTTGCATGGAAATAATATTTTCTCGAAAATCGACTTAGTCAGAGTCTATCATTTAATTCCCGTAGCTCCGGAAGACATTCATAAAACAGCGATAACCACTCCTTTTGGCCTTTTCGAGTTCACTCGAATGCCCTTTGGTTTACGCAATGCCGCACAAACATTCCAGCGGTTTATTAACGAAGTAGTTAAAGATTTAGACTTCGTATTCGTCTATATCGACGATATTTTAGTAGCATCTTCCGATGAGGCACATCACAAAAAGCACCTAGAACAACTCTTTCAGAGATTAGTGGACTATGACGTGCATATTAAGAGCTCTAAATGCGTGTTCGGCGCAAGTTCTTTAGATTTTTTAAGCCATAAGATCACACCTAATGGTATTCTGCCCTCTCAAGAGAGAATTAATGCCATTATTTATTTCGCTGCTCCTGAATCAATTAAGAAAATTCAACAATTTGTTGGCATGGTGAATTATTACCACCGGTTTATACCGAATTTAGCCGAAATATTAGCCCCAATCCATACTCATTTAGCAAATTTACTGACAAGGCCTAAAACACCAAAACATTTTTCGTGGCCAAAAGAATGTGATGATGCATTCCAGCAATTAAAAACTAAATTGGGCACAGTTACATTACTAGCGCATCCGCTGTCAAATACGAAATTTAGCGTGACATGTGACGCGTCAAATGTAGCAGTAGGAGCAGTGCTACAGCAATATAATCAAAATTGCTGGGAGCCTTTGGGATTCTTTTCAAAGAAGCTTTCGGACGCAGAAAGAAAATATTCCGCGTTCGATCGGGAATTATTGGCAATATACTTAGCCATCAAACATTTTAGGTATTTTGTGGAAGGTCGGGAGTTTACAATATATACCGATCATAAACCACTGACTAGAGCAATTCAGTCCAAAACTGAACGTAATCCTCGCCAATCAAGGCATTTAGATTACATTAGTCAGTTTACAATAGACATTCAGCATGTGCAAGGTAAAGACAACGTAGTTGCAGACGCATTGTCAAGAATCAGTACAACGATAATTGAAAATGATACTTGCAGAAGTACTGATCAATTAGACATTAATACAATTGAGGCAAAGCTTGATTATGGCGCAATTATTTCAGCGCAGCAAAAAGACGAGGAACTACAGAATATTTTATCTGGTTCGCGCCGTCATAAAGCTTCATATCGCCTTGAAAGCTTCAAACTTCCAGGTTTCGAGGTATACTACGAAGTATCGACAGGTGCAAACCGTCCGTACATACCTGAACCTTTGAGAAAGAATATTTTTCAGCAACTACATAACCTTTCGCACCCTGGAGCTCGGGCTACACGTAAACTGATTACAGCTCGTTATTTCTGGCCAAGCATAAACAAAGACGTAACCCAGTGGGCCCAGTCATGTTTAGCATGCCAAAAATCGAAAGTCCAACGGCATACCAAGTCGCCTTTAGCGCAATTCGAGATACCCCAAGGTCGATTTGAACATATCCACATAGACGTAGTAGGTCCTCTTCCACCGTCAAATGGATGTCAATATTTACTAACATGTGTCGATAGATTCACCCGCTGGCCAGAAGCCTATCCCATGATGGATATGTCAGCAGCAACGATTGCAACAACATTCGTTAATAATTATATTTCGCGATTTGGTGTACCTGCAACAATAACAACAGATCAGGGCACCCAATTTGAGTCCAAACTTTTCAGTGAATTAACCAAACTTCTTGGCTCACATCGCATTCGAACTTCTTCATACCATCCACAAGCGAATGGAATGGTCGAACGTTTTCACCGGCAACTTAAAGCAGCATTGATGGCCCGTGATAACACAGTCAATTGGAGTCTAGAAGTTCCTATAGTACTTTTGGGAATTAGAGCAACAGTGAAAGAGGATATAAAGTGTTCACCGGCTGAGCTTGTCTACGGACAAACCTTGAAATTACCCGGTGAATTTCTTGCAGATAATCCTCGCACTCCTATGCCAACCCATGACACAGTGATCGACCGTTTAAGATCAACTATGCATGATATCATACCCACTCCACCACGAGTAACAGAGAGCAAAATTTTTGTGCCAAAGTCACTTGAAAATTGCGACTATGTATTTGTACGCATAGATAAAGTTCGCACAGGTCTTACTCCACCTTATGATGGCCCATTTAAAGTGATTCGCAAACTACGAAAACAATTTGTCATAGATATTAAAGGCAAGCAACAATCAATATCGCTTGACCGTTTGAAACCAGCGTATGGCATACTTTGCTCAATGGAACTGGAAGCACCAAAACCAATTCGACATGTGCATTTTAACTTTTACCGCAAGCAGTAGTAAATTAATTTATCGCATTCGGAACCTATTTCAACCGAATCATTTCCGTGGCAGCTATCTCAAGCCAATATTATAGATATAAATTTAAAAGCCGACAGGTTTTCACATCAACACCCGGGGGACTTTAAACTGCAAGGGGGGTGATGTAGGGGATTAATATATTTCTTAACGAGAAAATTAATCCCTACATGAATAAAAAACGGAAAAATTTAAAATTGAAATTAAACAAAGTATTCGTCATTTACTACTGAGCTCATTCGCCATACAAATATAAATTTATTAAATAATTTCAGAAGATATGAAATCAACAAAATTATTTTCATGATCAAGGTTATTGCGTTTTCTATTTGATCATATGATTGATTTGCAGTATAATCAGCAATCATCAAAATCATCATCAGCAAAATATTTTATTCACATTTCAATGTGTAGCGTATTCTCCTCTAATTCTATACAAGCGAATTTCCATAACGAAAAATACGAATTAGGAGAAATACTGGCATATACATGCAACAAATACTCTCGATGTACTTATTACATTGCCTGTCAAGTTATGCAATACCATTAGCATTTTATTTATGTGTTTCAGAATAATATACTCTGGCACATAAGGGGTTGTGATATACACGGACAAACAAAATATATTTTGTTTGAACGAAATAAAAACGAGGGGATCAGTTCTATCGATGAAGTGACTTTACCAACGTAGGTAAAAATTATAAAAAGAAATAAATTCTAAAAATTACCAAAAAAAGTGTTGGAAATTAATTTTTCTTTTTTTTGGAAAAAGTTCATATAAAAAGTGTATGATACAATAGTGAAAATTATAACTAAAAACTTTGTTCATAAATTGAAATAATAAATTAATAAATTGGTTAAAGTGAATTTTATAAATAAAAAACTTTAAAAACCAAATCCCAAAAAAGATTTTTAATCAAATTATTACAAATGTTTAGCGATAATGGTTCTAATTTCGTGGACGCTAACAAATCATTGACGGAGTTGTACAAATTTCTAAAATTAAACAAATCTTATATTAATTCCTCTCTTTGAAGGCAAGAAATTGTGTGGAATTTTAACCCGCCAGGTGCATCTCACATGAATGGGCTATGGGAAGCAGCTGTAAAGTCAGCCAAGACTCACCTTAAACTGGTCGTTGGTGACATAATTTTGTCCCTTGAAGAATTTGGAACATTGATGACCGGCATAGAAAGCATACTCCATTCTCGTCCTCTATGTGCAAATGATTCACCGTCCACTGATATAGATGACCTGATTTTGACGCCAGCACACTTCACAATTGGGCGAGCACTTCATGCACTACCAGAAAATGAGCTGGTAAACGTCAAATTATCAGCCATTGCCAGATGGGAGTTAGTCAAAAAACTCAAGCAGCATATTTGGGTTCGATGGCATCGTGATTATTTAAGCAGTCTGCAAAGAAGATCCAAATGGTTTACTTAACATGAAAATATCAAGTTGAATGGCATCGTAATAATAAAGGATGAAAATTTCACTACCTCGCGATGGTCAATCGGGCGGATTGTTCAACTGCATCCTGGAAATGATGGTGTCGTGCGAGTAGCTACGATCAAAACAGCAAGCGGCACATACAAGCGGCCAATTCACAAGTTATGCGTTCTCCCAGTGAATTAAAACGATGTTTCAACGCCGGCGGTATGTTTTGGCAGTGTATATCAGAACAGAATTCACAACATCATGTAACGAATCGCACTTTTCTCACTTTATTGCCTGCCTTGTAGTTGTAGATACGAAGAGAAAGAAAAATTGCTATATGTGCTTCGTGTACTGTAATTAAGAACAAGTTTGGAAGGTAAACATGCAAATTTGGAATGTTCAATTAACGTAATGTTAAAATAGGGGAAAAGAACCGCTAAACCTGGAAATTACTTGTGGGAAAAAAAGAACATAAAAATGGGACAGTACTGATATGATCGCCACGAATGGTAGATATGATGAATATCAGTTGAAAAAAAAAAATGTAATAAAACACTGAAAACGATCGAAAATAAAAAAACCAAGAATATCCATAAAGTTCGTATTTTTGTTGAATAGTTTATAAGTTAAAAAAAAATAAAAATAAATAAAAAAAATTAACATATAAAAAAATAGGAAATATTTGTGACAATTTTGTGTGCGGTTAAAGTTATATGTTATAATTGATAAAAAGAAAAAAATTATTAAGGACCGCTTATTTAAGTGTGATCCCACAGTGTAATTAAAATCTTTTATAATAAAAAAAAAGCAAATAAAATTGATATATGTAAAAATTCGAGTGGAAAGCTAAGTTTTGAGTATTTGTTTTTTCTCCGCTGTGTTTTTTTTACTGTTGATAACAAACATTTGCTGTTGTGGAGTGAAACGGTGAAACTGGTAAACTAACAAAAGCCATACCAAGCGGTTGTCACCTAAAGTTTCATCGCATAATAATTCGAGACAAGCAGTTAAAAAAACCAAAGCTAATATTTCAAGTGTACTTATATACCTACAGTACAGCGATTGTGCATACGTGAAATAAAAGCGAAGCGAGACTAAGTGAATCTCAAACCGTATTTTATCTACAAAAAGAGGAAAAAAAAATGAGTCGATCAATTGGTGAAAACGGCGTTAGCAGATGAAGCAGGACAAGAATGCAGATCATCATCATCATTGTAATCCGGTGACGTAATTTTTATTGATTGTTTTTTTTTGGTATTTATATTATTATTATCAATATTTAATTAGTATTAGTCACAAACAAAAAGATCACGTAAATTATTGTTTTTGTGAATGGATATTTTTGATTTTAAATTTTGGTTCTGGTTGGAGGTACAGTCGGGGAAAGAATTGTATTTATTTTTATCCGTGTATAGTGGATTTTTTTTCCCTTGATTTTCTAGTAGTTTACTAAAAGTAATTTGAGTAAAAGTTATGTATTTTTACTAAAAATTTCGGGATGATGGGATGATTGAGTGGGAGCGTGCCCTTAGGATGCTAAAATGAACTAGTGTTTTTTTTTTCGAGGTTATTTTAAGTCCAGCTTCTTGCACACTTTAACATAAACCACAAACAATTTTGTACATTGGCCGTCGGCACTATATGCAACGTCAAAACCTGCCCTAACCACTGATGGCTATCCAAATAAATAGTGTGCCATGTAGTGTCTGATCGACCCAAGCCAATGAGGTTACAATCACATTTAGAGGTTAAAACATATAATGAATTGTTTATTGTTCAAATGTCATTAAATTGTCATCACACTAACAAAATGTAATAAATTGTACTATTATTGATCAATGATTGTTTTGAAATTTGAATAAATAGTTTGTTATTTTATTGAAGCGGTTACCTTCAAATTAATAAAGGTGGTTGTAAGTATTTGTTTTGTGGATTGGGAAATCAAGCTGCACCATACAATTAGCAGAGGTATCTCTATTGGAGTCACAGCGGAAATAGCAGCAGCTCAAACAATCCATAAATTGCTCTGCTTCTGTTACTATTTCCTATTTTCTTTATTGATTACACGTCGTGCACCGTCTTAATTTTTTTGAATGACTTGGAATTACTTTCAAAATAGAACCTTCTATTCTTATGGACAGTGTCAAGAAGTTTGTATAACCAAAACAATATTAAGTTACTAAAGAATTTTAATTTGCTTGTTGTTACAGTATGCCTAAATTAAGTAGTTCTTCCAATTTTATTTAGTCATATTATGAATGACATCTCCAAAAAGGAGAAAGTTATAAATTTAGACATTAAGCTATTTTTCAGTATTGCCGTGATGTAAACCTTTTAAAGACTACTCGCTTAATAGGGTAATAAATAGAAATTAAAACATTAATTTTAATTTTAATTCGTAATAAATTAGTTACCCATATAATACCCAAATGAAAAATCCAAAAATATTCAACAATAATAAAAGCTTGAAAAATCCCTCTGCAGTCTAGTTACATAATAATATGAATACTAATTCAATTCTATGTTACAGCGAAGAAAATGAAAATTAAATATTATTAAATTCTAAATAGGTACAATACAGAAATAATTTAAAATATATTTTCCATCTTTGTAGTCTGATTGTAATGTCTGATAATTCTATGTGGTTTGATGTTGTTGCTTTTATTATTTTCACCACCCACCCATTCATCACTAACCTTATAAATAAAACAAAATTCTAATTATACGCAATGTATTTACGTAAGATAAAAAATTGGTCCAGAAAGGTAATCATTTAACATTTTTAATTGAAATTCATTTATATAATTTTTATTTACAATGTTTGTTGTTGTAATTTATATAAATTTCATTTACTTTTTAAAAAATTAAATATTTTGTACTAGTATAGAATCTTTGAATTATATTTGGGAATGACAGATAAAATTGGAAATAAAATCAATTGTTATTCTGTTTTTATTTTTGTTTATTTGAAGTAAAATTTATTAATTTTTTTCAATATACAAAATAAAAAACGTTATGGGTTTGGTTACCTATAATAGAATTCTATAAAAATGTTGGAAAAGTTTAATGTCTCGGAAGTGATTAAAATCAATGAACTTTAAACCTATTAATGTCATAATAAAAATATGTTCTTCCAAAACAAAATATAAATAAAATCCTAATACCTATTAAATCTCTTTAAACGTACATTTTTATTATACCTGTATTAACCGGAATTGGATGTATGTACATAACATAAATCTTACGGTTTCCTCTTTTTTTTTACTATTAAGATTAATCCTGATACTAATCTAAAATCTCACCTTGTTCGAATTTTATATTAACGTAATGTTAAAAATAAACAAGTATGTATGTACATACATACATATGTATAAACTTCATTCCAAAAATCAATTTAATACGATTTATCTGAAACAGAAAGTATTTCTTGTAAACAAATATATTCAAAACAGTAACAGCGCCTGTAGTTTGAAGCTTTATTAAAATCTAAATTTGAAGAATTTACAAAAATAACTTTTCAAGAGATTTCTTTCACTCGACTTTTAATTGGCCCACAGCCTTAGAAATTTCAACGTCTTATTTGTGCTTAAACTTTTTGATAAAGTTTAATATTAGCTGTCACTTTCGTGAAGCACTCTCTTAGGAATTTAGTGTGTACCTACCTTTATCATTGTGACCTTTCTTTTGAAAAAGACAATTGGAAAACTAAATTTTTTAAGATTGTGATCTGGATATAAACTATAAAAATAGTACGGTTCAAGTTTGTCTATAAAATATATGAAATTTTTGCTTTTTTTTCGTATTAAACGTCTAGTGGGGCGTATATAAATATGCAAAGTTAAACTACCGTATTTTGAACTTTTATTCCTTAAATATTCCCTTATATCGAATTTATTTTTTAGCAGAAGGAGTTAAAATTTAAAATTTAAATCGAATTTTGTCTAATTTAAAAGAAAGGTTTTGCAGATGTTGATTCGATTTACACAAGCTTTGCTGTAATAATAACCAATAAAATTTGGTATTTTTGTCAGGGTCACCTGAATAATGTCTGCCCATAGGTATTTATTCAATTTCAATACCTATAGAAAATATGTTCATTCTCCTCCCACATTAAATTATTGAGATGCCGACGGCAGTTAAAGTTAGGGAAGGGGTGTAGATTGGGTAAATTTTTCTAGGAATCAATGTGTAGGGTGGGTAAAAATGTAAGTCGATACACCGATTTATATTTTAAATAATTTTTTTTCGAAAGGAACTATCACAAAATATTTATTATGCCATCCGATTTTCATTGTAAAAAAAAAAAAAAAATCTCACAAACCATTAGTGAATAATTCCCAAAACTTTAACTCAATTTCAAAACTTTTATTTAGTCTCCACAAGAATGGTTCCTCAATCTTGAAATCAATTTAGCATTTTCTCGTTGTCTAGTGATTAAATAATTTCGTATTTTAGCAACAACCATCAAACTAAAAAAACTTAAAAAGACAGTTATCTGAAAAATCCATTTAATACAAGAAGACTGACATTCTTATACCGAGAAATCAAATGAGCCCCTTAATTCTTATTAAAATTCAATAAAATCGAAATACTCGTACGTTTCCCAATTTTATTGGGACTACAAATACATTTTCTGACCTTCAAACTCGAGCAAAAAATACAATTTGAATTGAATACGCTCGTATTATTATTTATCAAGAGTATCCAATAAATCTTATCAATAAAAATAAAATCACCATAAACCATGGCACATAACAATAACAAGTCCTCTACAAAACAAGGAATCGGAAACCATTTTCTATTCTTAAATTAAAAAAAAATTTAATTAATTAGAAATCTAATTTCAATCAAACTTATGTACGTGCACGACACGATATCCAGTTGTATATGTTTTACAAACAAGATACACACAACATCTATGTTTGAATTAATTATGTATTCCTAAAAAACATGAAAAACATTTCCATTACATCCACAGACATACACACATGAATCAAAAAGGAAAACGAGAAGTTTTTTTTTTTTTATTCAATTTTCTTTCATCATCTTAACTTTTAATCTCAAATACTTTTCAATTGATTAATTTTTTTTTTTCGTTTTGCGTTCCTTTTTAAAGCATTCAGCCTAAATACAAATTCTGCACAAATAAAGCTTTTATTAAGGTCATAAAACAAACGAAAGGAAAAAATCCTAAATTGGGATAATCATTGCTGCTTCAGTATCAAGATGAAGAAAAACGACCAAAAGATAAAAAAAATTGCTTAATACAATTAGATGAAGTGGAAATTGGCGAAGAAAACTTTAGGAAAATTGTCAATTTTCTCTGTATAAGCACGGGGTTTAATTAAAAAACAAAACTTTTATTTTTTATTTTGCATATTTGTAACCTTTTATTTGCCAGATATAAATCGATTCGAAACGCGAAACTGATTGATTCGATTTGATAGATGAATGATTGATTTATTTGGATATTGTGAATAGCGTTTTATAGCTCTTTAAGATTTTTATCTTTTCCCAAAAAACCTTGAGGGAAGGTGTTAATTTTAGCTATTTATTGGTATATTTTAACAGGTACCGTTTAGTTTGTTCTAATTTAACAAAATTTTAGTAGAATTAATATTAAATGCTGAACTGACATTTACGAGTATTATGATACGTTATGGTGGTGTAATACTATTTTGATGTATGCAATGCACCTAGGCTTCTAAATTTTTTAAAATTTGGTATAGTAAAAGATCCAGTAACAAAACTCTTAATCAAATAAAAAACTAAATTAAATACTATCCATGTTCCAATAGGGACTGATATTTTAATAATGATAACATAGGCAATAGTTTGCTTGAAGGAATTTTCTTTTTTTCAAATTTATGTTGCAAAAACATGTTTCTTTTTCTTGTTGACTTTAAGCACAGTTTTGGAAGTTTCGTACAGTATTTAAGAAACAAAATAAGAATGTATCCTAAATTTAGAAGCTAAATGTTTTAAAGATCAGCATTGATCATCATCAATAGATCAAACCAGAGTACAGCAACGGAGTTATTTAATATTTGTATTTATACCTTACCTATACCAAAACCACAAATACTGTAAATGATAACGATACAAATCATTTTGTAATTCAACATAAACTTGGACATCTTCAACAATTTTGATTAAAGAGTTACATCATGCGGAATAACATCAACGAGTACCTTATCTGACCTGACGAGTACCATATGACGTTCATATTGGCAATATCTGGGTCAAGAGAAAATTATTTCAAGGAACTCCAAATGTCAACATATTCCAACCTCAACGCTATACAAATCTCGGAAAGAGGATTCCATGACATTTGCTCGAAAAACATTTCCTCGAAAAACATTTTCTCGAAAAACATTTGCCCGAAAACATTTGCTCGAACAACAATTACTCGAACGTAATTTCTGGTAAAATTAATAATCAAAAAATTCTTCAAAAAAATCGCGCGATTTTTTTGAAGAATTTTTCGATTATTAATTTTACCAGAAAATGATTATTGAATATTAATTAAATGCTATTTTGTTTTTAACTTTTTTTAGATTTTTAATTAAATATTTAAATTTTTTTGGTTACTTTTATAATACAGTATTGTATGCAATTGCAGTTAAATAATCGGTGATTTCCATAATTGAATATTTCTCAGCAACATTTTTGATTCTTTTATCTAAATCCCGATATTTTTTGTGTTTTGGAGGCATTGGAGTTCCAGCAAAAATTTGCTCGAGAACTATTTCATTTTTTGATTGTTCTAGTTGAATTTTTTCAAAAAAAAAATCAACAGATGGATGTTCACAACCAACTAACCGGGAAAATCCATTATGCCAACCTTCAACGCAGTTATTTGTTCGAGCAGAATCTTCTAGTGTTGCAGTATAAACATTCCACGATTCAATACAATACCTGGGATTGCGCCTACCAGTTTCATTTTTAGACCGCACATCAAATCTGCCGATATAATTATCCTCAAAATAATCCAATATTTCATTAGCTTCTTCTGGGATAACATTGATTTCAGTTAAAGATTGGAAAGCGTTAATAACATCGGCCGGCGGCACAAATGCAACTGATAAAATCGTACGAATTTTATGAGCGAACATTGTATCCTGGTCATATTGAGCTTTTAAGCCCACCTGACATATTTTGCGATATAAACTCTGGTCTAAATGAAAGAAGCAAAATTTTTGTTGAGCATCTGGAAAAGATACGGAAACTGCGTTTATAATAGCTTGTTCAAAATCTGACATTAAATGCAATGGTTTTAAATAAACATTTAACAATTTTAACTATTCGAATGCCCTTTTGTATGATTCAGTTAATTTGTTCGGTAATTAGACATACACTAATGGTAAAGATTACTTTTCTTTTATCCCATGTATGGTAAAAAGTTGATTAAAAATTAACGGTACTGTTTTAAAAGTACCATCAACGAACCACATGTCAGATTGCGCCAAAAAGTGAAGATTTCGTTGGGTTGAGAATATCAAAATTCGAGTTTCGGTAGGCCCTGAATCATACAGCAAAAATGGATCACCCTGAAGAGTAACATTAAATTTTTCTTGTATAATTAAATCAATTAACGATTTTGGAATAACAGCATTTCCTTGTCTTTGTCTGTGAATTGTGCGCTGCATGGATGGAATAGACGGCATATGGACTCTTACTCGATTATTTATGGCAACAGTAGATTCAGCAATAATATGTTGTGTATTACTATTTGTAGATATAGCTCTCTTTTTAATTTCAGTAAGGGTTTTTCTAACACCAACATTTGCTGAATTGCCAGCATGAATATGCTCTCCAACTTTCTTTATAATAACATCACCTTTGGTATTAATTCGTGCTTTACATCGATTTTTCCGATTATTCGTGCAAACCCAGTACGTAACATCATTATGCTGTTTATTTTTAATAAATACATAACCATCTACTAGGAAGCAAGGCTTATTTTTTGTTGTTTTTAAATTATCCATACTGGTCATCTACAAGGTTAGAAATTTTATTTTATTTTATTAAGTTTATTCTATTTTAAAGCTTGTATATTTATCCTTACCAACATTGTTTAATTTTTATATGTTTAAATAGTAAACATTATTGTTGAACTAATAAATATTTTGGTTGAATGACATTTCAATTGTTTTGGTTGAAAACATAGACTACTTATTTCAAGTTTTTTTTCGAGAAAATGTTTTTTGAGTAAATGTTCTTAGAGCAAATGTGGTTTTATTCATTTTAGTGAAAGTGTTTTTCGAGTAAATGTTTTTCGAGCACATAATTTTCGAGTAAATGTTTTTATAGAATATTTTTTCCGAGTAAGTGTCTGGGTACCAACAAGATGCAATTCAACTCCTTGTAAATTTCGAGAAGTTCGAATAGCCTTATAATTCTGGAAAATCTTCATTACTCACAAAAAAAAAAAAAAATTCGTAGATTCCTCAAATTTTGAAGAGTTTTGAATAAAATATGAAAAATATCACTTGGAAAACCACGCGTAATCTTCGTTTCCAAGCAATTAATTTCAATTCATATCCAAAATCTCTATTAATTCAAACATCCGAATTTCGATAATCCTGTCTCTGTTGTATTATGTGCTTCAAAATTTAAATGTAATACGTAAAGTAAGTCAAACCTCGAATAAACCTTAAATGCTTGCAAAATCTCATAAAATTCAAACTGACATCTAGTTATGAAACATCAAACAACTGGCAATAATCTGGATAAAACAGTCGAATAAATATTCCCAAAAAATTTGAATAATACCGAAAATTAAAAAAAAAATAGAATTTTGGACATATGTGAATTTTGTCCTAAAAATAAAAAAAACATACTATGTGTGCATGTATTAGTTAAAAATCAGAATGCCTCGTTATTACGAATTTTATTTTTGGATAATAAACGTTGAAATTTTTTAAACAAATAAACCATTTATAAATCATTTTTTCATAATATTTGGTATATTTATTGGGTGAGATCGTATCAAATATGGTTGCTCTAAACACCGTAATCCCCTATTTTGTCCAAAACCAAAACTTGATTTAGATAGCCTAGGTCTAATGCTAATTTTTCATATAGACTACTTTGATGTCAGCTTCCTAGGATTTTTCCAAGAAAATTCGGAATTTAATTTATTCATATTATTCGCTATTTTAAATTATAAAGAAAATATAAAAGGTAGCATCTTATATACTTCCATCGTATTTATATATATTACATATAATTCTTAAGTAAGTTTTATTATTCTTATTAAAGAAATTCGTTATAATGAGAGTTTCTGCTTTTACACTAATACATGTAACTAATAATTTTTATTGACGATTTTTAGGACAGATTTAGGACAAAGTTCACGCGAATAATTTTGGAAAATCTTGAAAAACGTAAGTGCAAAGCAATTCAAAAGCAAAAAAACATCTTTCTCGTAAAAATGATTGGTAAATCCCAAATAATATTGAAAATTTTGAATAATGTTGCAAAAATCTTTAAACCTCGAATAATATTTACTCGTATACTCGTAAATGACATTTAGCGCCACACAAAACATGTACACCTATAATTCATTGAAAAAACGCAACCCAGCGTTAAAATTCGAGAAATTCGACAACAAGGCGCAGTATATTATGAGTTACGAGATTTTTTTTCGAAATTCCGACCAAGTGTAATCTCGAATCGTATGGCCCGAAATAGCAGAAGTAGCTCCTAACAGGTAAAATTGAAATGTATAGATGATCAAAATAACTATAGAAATTCAAGTGCACTACGCTGAAACGTTCAATTCTCAGTAAAAATTGGATTGTATCGGATCGATTAACTGACAAGTTTTTCAAACACTGTCCTACAAGGCCGAATATGTTTGGCCTTATTTATGTTAAGTATTGGTACCGACAATTGCCAATTTAGTGATTTTTTCGCTAAATCTAGCAACTTTTCAAACACGACAGCGAGATTTTTTTTTTCCTCGCTATAGCGACTTTTTTAGCGATATTTTTTTTCTCACAGCGAGTTTTAACGGGTTTCCGTTATTTTCAAAATTGAGCAAATTTATTCGAAACAAAAACAATTCCATAAAAAAAAATTTATAACAGGCGTTGACCGTACATTGTGGTTTAAAAACATCAGGTGAAAATGACTTACTTACGAAATATTCAAGGAAGTAATACAAACAATTGGCACAATGGAATCATAAAAAGAATTGAAGAGGGCCCAGATGTTAGCTTTATAAATTCCCAGTGCATTCCTAGAGATAGAATGCCAAACGGTTCCTGTAAATGCCAAATCGTTTATTCAAAACGTTTTGAAATATTAATTTTCACTAAGCAGGGACGATACATTTTGTTTACAGATACATACCTTCGAGTAGAAAAATATGAATCAAAACAATTTGTTTGAAGTTATATCCGCGTATTGACTGACACGTTCATGCCATAAATTCAGAAAAATACTGACAGTAACTTTTATGGTAAGAACTTGACGGAAATAAAATGTTCTAATCTTTTTGGTAGTTTTCTTCCCCTCCATACGAACTTAAAAAACATCATTTGGTTTTTCTAAGTTGGTATGGAGGGAAAAAAATTACCAAAAAAATGAAGAAGTTTTAAGCCCGTTAAGTTCTTCTATTGCGAAATTACCATAGAAGTTGCAGTTGGTATTTTCTAAGTATGTGGCATTATGGGGCAGGGGGGGGGAGGAGGAGGGGCATTTCTGATTACGATTTACGATTCGAATATTCGATTCTTCGAAATACATGATTTTTATTCAGATTCGCTAGTTTTAAAAAACCGAATATTTATTGAAACCACCAAATCCGAGTTCGCGAATGGTGAGCGTCATTTAGGAGTTGGGAGATTTTTCTCAGCAGAATTGATGTTAGGGACAGACATTTTTCAAATTCTTATACGATTAGCGTGAAACAATCAAAAAACCATCATAGTAAAAAGTGACCTACATATCGCTGGAAGCCATTGCTTTTCGAGTCTCTATATACAGGCAAAAATAACTTATCAAATGAAGAACACTTTGTTGTTAAATTCAATGATGTTTTGTAAATCATTAGACCAGAACAATCTGAAGCCGATTTATATGGTGGTGAAGCGCCACGAAAACTACACTTTAGTGCTATACGGATTAATTGATAACAGATTTTCCTTATAGTAATAATGATTTCTAATAATGCGCTTTAGAAGAACGATTAAAATCGATTAACGAATGAAATGTTTTTTCAAGTTATAAGTGTAAATGAAGCTTGATCGAAACCATTTTGCTTATTATGCAAAGAAGGATTTCTTTCACATTTCGCTGGAAAAATTACGTTTTAAATAAAGTTTAGGGAAATGGATATGTAGTGTATACTTAATACCTTCTAATGGCATATTAAGAAAAATCCATTCAAGTGAGAACATAAAATGAAGCTTTACATATTTTATATACGTCATAATGATGTTTCGAGAATATTATTGTATTGAATGAAATATATTAATATACAATGAAAAGTCGAGATAACAAGTTCACACAATCCATCCAATGAAATAAAAAATTTTGCCGCACACATTTAAAAAATGTATAAACCAATTCATTCCGTTATTACATATGTATATGACACAGACATTTTATGTATACATATATATGTAAGCTTTAAACTTGAAGCTTATATCGAAATCGAAATAAATGTGTCGAAAAAAAAAATTCAACAACCATTTATGTGATTTTCCAAAGTATTGCCGCTATAAATCTAAATAAAATCGAAAGCGGCAAAAAAACGAAACGCAACCAATCCCACCACCCTAATAAATACGAGTGTATTGTATGTGTATCTCGTTAAATTACATTAATTTAAATTTAATTAAACATAAATTTAAATTTATCAGAAAATCTTTGAAAGCTTTCCTTATTTTTTATTTTATATACATATATGTATACATACATACTTATTTAAGTACATATGTACGAGTATAATATATATTTGTATATTTTATTTTGATCAAAGACAAAAATTTTCATTTTATTTATTTACATAATAAATATATTTTCATTTTGTATATTACATATTTCCATGAGAATGGAAGCTCTTATTTATCGTAAAGCTTTTTTTTTTTTTTGTGTATGGAGTTTTTATTTATAATTTTTTTTTGCTGTTATATAAATAAACAAAATTAAAAATAAATTATATCTTTAATTTTAATAATAATAAATAAAAAATTAAATAAATTATTTATTGTCGTTTATAAGTACGAAGTGATAAAATTTTATATGGTTTATACCAAACAAAAACCCGACATGAAATCCTTTTTTTTTTATTTATATATCGTTACGTTCTGTATTATATGTACATATGAATATTACTGTTGTCATTTTGGTTCTGATTTATATCGTATTAAAGGGTTCAGTGAATATGTGAATATGAAAATAGCAGTCTTCTCCGAAATGAATCTGATATGTTTGTATACGTAATACATACGTATGAGCAGGGTTTGTATGATTTAAATCAATTGATTTAAATCAAATGATTAAATCAGATTTAAATCACTTCAATTAAATCGAGCGATTAATATAATTATAAATCAATAATGTTTTGTAACTAAACGTTCGTCCTAAGTTTTCTATTTACACTAGCGCCTAATGTAACTAGCACTGGAAACTGAAAAGTATTCATATGACAACCCTATTTTAATATAATTTAAGAAAATGGTGCCAACTTCAGAGTTATTTGTTTTGACATATGTGTGTATGTGTTCATCAATAAGTTGCTAATCAAATTACGCTGAAAAATTGAAACTTTTTTTTTCTCTGAAAATTCGTAAGTTGATACAAAATTACAATTTACAAACAATTTAAATATTTAATTTATTTCATAAATTTTATTTTAGGTTATATTCTCCACGAACAATGTCCGGTGGGGGCCGCAAGCGCGATAACATTTGGGAGGAATTCAAAGAATTGCCAAAAATGGCAAACAGAACTGGATACCGAGTGAAATGTAAACACTGTGATATTGAGTTACAAGGTCTAGTTGACCGAATGAAAAAACATTTCAGTTCATGCCCAAACCAAAAAAAAAATTATGTTAATACTTCAAAAGAAAGTAATTTGCCAGTACATCCAACAAAACATAATAATTTAGAAAAATATGTGGTAAAAACAAGTGCTCGTGAAAAAGAGATTTTTGACGAACAGATGGCACGATTCTTTTATTCATGTAATCTAGCATTTCATAAATCAGAACACGTGGAATTTGTAAAAGTTTGTCATATACTACATCCAGGTTATAAACCACCAGACGAGAGGCAGTTATCAAACCAATTACTGGATAAAGTTTTCGCTAAAGAACATGAAAAATGCTGCAATGCATTAAGAGACGAATTTGTCTGCTTGGCTTTAGATGGATGGTCTAACGTTAACAACTGCCCTATTATATGCGCATGTGTGATCGACGAAAAAGGAAAAGTTACGTTAATAGAAACGGTAGATACATCTGGTCATAAACATGATGCTCAATATTTAAAAATATTAACCTCAACAATTATTCGTCAAACCGAAGCCAAATATGGGTGCAAAATTAGAAGCATTGTCACGGACAACGCAGCTAATATGACCAAAATGCGGATTGAAATAGAAGACGAGGACGATATTAATGTTATCAGTTATGGTTGTTCGGCACATATACTTAACCTTTTAGCACGCGATTTTGGGAAAGAATTTGAGAAGACTCAACAACACACGATTCGAGTTTCAAAATATTTCCGTAACCACCAATTACCAAATAGTTGGTATACTGCTGCAGGAGGTAGTGCTTTAGTTTTGCCCAGCGAAGTACGCTGGAATACAATATGTGACACAGTTAAAGCTTATTTAAAAAACTGGCCAATTTTGATGCAAGTTTGTGATGAACACCAAGATGAAATTGATGCAACTATAATTGGACTGGTACAAAATTTAATGGCAAAACGAAAATGCGAGGAGCTAATAAAAGTGTTTCAGCCAATCGCGAATGCTTTAGATAAAATTCAGAGTAACCATTGCAAAATTGCCGATTGCGTGATTATTTGGAAAAAGTTGGAGAAAACAATTTTACAAAATTTGAATTCGACTCAAAAAAAAAGTTTTTACAATCGATATAAAATGGCACTGACACCATATCATTTTGCATCATTTTTAGTTTCACCTACAAGTTTATTTGGACAAGAAGAAGAAGAATCAGTCCAATTGACTCAAGAAGAAAAACAAATTGCTTTAAAATTTATCGAATTAACATTTTCAGAACCATTTTTGGCACTTTGTTTAAAATTTCAAGCCAAAATCGATCCGTTCTCTGGTGCAGTAATGAATAAGACGGTCATTCAATCGATGGATGATTTTAATTGGTGGAAATCGTTTATGGTAGTAAACCCGATGCTACTCAATGCGGGAGATATTGAAAAACTCAATCAACTAAAAACGGCGGTTGCATCATCCGCGGGTATTGAAAGAGTATTTTCGACATTCGGCCAAGTTCAAACCAAATTAAGAAATAGGTTGGGGGTTGAAAAGGCCGCTAAATTAACATTTTTGTATAAACAACTGAATTAAACCTAATTATTTAATATTGAACTTTTTATTGTACTTATTTTTATTTACATACGTTTATGTGATATATTTTTTATTGAATTATTTTTTAATAAAATGAATATTTTTTTTTAATTCTGTAGTTTATTTTGTGTAATTGTTGACTAATTCTTAAAATAAATCTGATTTTTTTGATTTAAATCGGGTTTAAATCAAACGATTTTTTTGATTTTTTTAATAAAAATCAGATAAAATACAAACCCTGCGTATGAGTATGTGGAAATTTAGGCAGCCGAAGACGAAAATTTTAACTTAGTTTGTGAAAAGATGCCGGAAAGATAATACATACAAAAAATGTCTTTTGTATCTTTGATATCCTACTTACTGCATAATATACAACAAGCCATGTAAACATAACATGATTCCAAAAAATTTAATTTGTGGAGTGAGACGGCATATTTACTAAAAACGACATAATTCTATCGAACATATATATACTCAAACCCTTGCATTATGAAAGCAAGTATTTTAATTACTTGTTTTTGCCAAATATTAGATTCCTTTTTTTTTTTTTGGAATTTTGATTGAACGTTTGGAATTTTATATTAATACAATATAAACAGAGCGCATAAAATAACTTTTGTTTCCTAATTTCTAATGACAGGTTTTGTGCAAATATTTTAAAATTAGTTAAAATTAATTTGGTAAAAAAAAAAATCGGTTCATTTTAATTAAAATAATAACAATATTATGTTGGAGCGGTAAAAGCGTTTTTGTACTGGAATTTTTTTTTGCTGATTTGTGGTGAATTATAGCAACCAAATTAGAATATAGGATTAATTTTTTTTGTTTGTGTTCCGCTGGAAAATCGCTAAATTTGGAAATATTTTTAATGAACTGGTGGGAGATATTTATTTAGGAAACAATTACTTTCAACGATATCTCTCACATGGACCGTTTATATTGGAATAAGGCTTATTAGCATTTGTATTCAGTTTTTCTGTTTTTCTTCCTTTTGGTTGTAGTACAAAAGTTAACTAAAAGCTTAGATCTTTGGCTATGGCATTTCAGTGGCATTAAAGCATCAATGGTTAAATCATTATCATACATAGAAACCTAGAAACCTAGACGGCTTACATTAGCCATGGCATTGGACTAATCGCCCAATCCATTCCTATTTAAAAGTTAATTTGGCCAAATCAAACGTTTTTCCCAATTAGTGGTTGTGCATTAGCAAGCTGATATACCACATTCCACTTCGTAAGCTAATTGAACTTCTAGCCGGTCGATGGTTGCTTTTCTAATCAATTATGGTACGGCACGACATTCAAACGATCAGAAAGGATCTGAAACGGAAAAAGTAACCCGATAAAAATGTTCACCCCATATATTAACTGAAAATCTTTGCTGAAAATCTCCTGTCGAACTGTGCTAAGTTTTCTAAAGACTAAACATGCATTTAATGTCAATTATTTATTCCATCCTTCGTGAAATTTGATTCGTGAATTCTGTTGAAGTGTTGTAAAACCATCAAAAAAAATCTTAAAGAAAGGGAGTTTTATCCATTGTGGTGGACATGAACAGAATTTATATGATTGATTATACTGTAAAATAATTGACCCAACTACCTCCATTATTAATATAAGAACTGGGATTCCAACAAAAAAAAATTGTATTGGTTCAACAGACCTTAATACTAATGAAACTTTAATAACAGAAAAAACATTTGTGAGATCCAGAATTATTCCATTATTAGGTGCATTTCTTGACGCATACAAATCCAGAAGTTGTTGTTTCATCTTTCTAACCCAATCTATAGGCCACTAACCATATTTTTAAATAACTCGTTAACTGAATGTATTTTCCCAAAGTATTGGAGATTCTCGAAAATTATGCCAGTATTTAAATCAGATGATAAGTGTAATATTAACCGACCATTATTAATTCTTAATTGTTTGAAAAACGTGGTGCTATTGAACCACTTCATGATGGGCAAATCTACAGCAATTAATTAAATTTTACGGAGGATAGTTACCTTTCGGTAGGCCAATGATTTGATGTTGATGTGATCTACAATGATTTTCACGATGCTTTTAATGCCATAAGCAATTATTGTATAAAATACTCCATTTTGGTTTGGGTGTACATAATATTAAATGTTTACAGTGTTTCTCGATTTCAAACATAATTCTTCTTTTCCTTTGAGGAAATAATCGACAACATGTGCGCTTCATGTATTTTACTCTGCGGAGAAATACCCAAATTGTTGTTGTTGTTGTTGTTGTTGTTGTTGTTGTTGTACTGTCGATTAC
Source organism: Tipula vernalis (assembly GCA_958295665.1). Lineage (NCBI taxonomy): Eukaryota > Metazoa > Arthropoda > Insecta > Diptera > Tipulidae > Tipula > Tipula vernalis. The sequence goes on along the minus strand of OY282558.1, from coordinate 24,398,518 downwards.
TATGGAAATGATCTAGATGAACTGCATTATAGATGAACCATATTGGGAATATGCTCCATCAATAAAAATATATGAGTACTGGTTCCGGCATTTTAAAAACGCGAAGGGTGGCCAATAAAGTTTGAAGACGCTGAGTTGGAGGTGTTATTGGAGCAAGGTTCATGCCAAACTCAAGAGAAGCATTAACAAATATTTGTGAAATAATAAAATTTTTGATTGACAATACAAGCGGTAGACTGACTAACTAATCTGGTTGGAATGGCTAAACTCATCTTAACCACTATGTTTAAAACCTATAAAAAATTATTTGTTAGAAATACGATGGACCAAGAGAGATTAAGTAATCCGATAATTATTTCAATTTAAAAAAAAAAAAAAAATACTAAACGATATGAAAAGCAGCGAATTATTTTATGATTAGGTGATAGATTGATTCTCTAGAAGCACAAGGGGTATTCCTTTGATTAACTCCTAATCGGCATAACAAAAAATTTAGTTAAGTTTGGGACAAAAGTAAATACTATTAAAGGTAACTATTAGATAATTTAATGATATTATTATTTTATTATTTCATTAATTAATTAATTCAAACTTCAGGTGCTCTAAAATAAACAAAGATATTATCTGTAGCTTACGTAATTTTGGATTTTGCAACATTACCTCTGGCCAACCATATAATATTTAAACTAAATGTCAGTGTCAGTAACGTGTATTGTTTAAATAAATTTAAATGTTTGTTAAAAAAGGCTTATGCTTTGATGTTTTTGTATGCATCAGTTGATAAAATTACCGTACGGCGCCACTGGTAAATTAAATACACTAACGCAAGCTATAATTTTTTTACTAAAATTTGCTGGGACCTCTCAATTTATAAAAAAAGTTTAAATATGAAATTTCAGTTCGACTGTGTAAACGATCTGGACTCTAGAGAGGACACAGACTGACATAGAGAGACCAATAGACAGAATTTTTTTATAAAAAAGAAAAATTCTTTAGTATTATTTTTTATTATTTTAATATTTTTAGCTTCCTTATAGTAACAATACTATAAGTAACAATTTGTTTTATTTTTAAAAAAATCGATTTCGGATGCTTTCGTCTTCCTTTCTCAATTTTTAATTTAATATTGGATATTAAATTAAAAATTGAGAAAGGAAGGCGAAAGCATCCGAAATCGATTTTTTTTAAAATAAAACAAATTGTTACTATAAGGAAGCTAAAAATATTAAAATAATAAAAAATAATAATAAAGAATTTTTCTTTTTTATAAAAAATTTTACAAAGTAACAAAAGAACACAAAACAGTGAAAAAATGAAAATCCATTCACACAACAATAGACAGAGACCACTTCGAAACCAAATCTTTCGGACTCAGCTGACCCCAAAACTTATGTGTTGAACTATAATAAGTGTTTTGTTATGAAGTTGTACCATCGCAATTTTATCCGTTACCATTACGGTTCATTCTTTATAAGAATAAAAGTCATCCTTCATGCGGTGATTTATGTATAATAAACTATTTGGTCTTGTATTATATCTTGAACCGTAACAGAAGTCCTATATATAGATTAACAACTTGTTATAATTCTTAATGGAGAATGTCTAAAATTTCTGTGCTGCTTTAAAAAACCTTATGCCTAAGGCTCCAGCAATCCAGCACATGAATCGTGGAAATTATGAATCATATAGCACGTTCATTTGCAACTTGCGCATATATATCAGGATATTGAGGATCTCTATGGTTGAATGTACACAGACTTTTAATTCACTGCTCTTTTTCTGCTTTCTCATCTCCTTTTGGGGTGGCCATTTTTGGTTTGTTTCTGTAAAAGATTCTCTTGTTTTTGGAAATTTTTCGAAATTTCTGTTGTAATTTTTATTTTATATAACAAAAAAAAACAAATGAGCACGATTAATTCAGAAGTTATCCCATTTAAAGTGGTACGCGGCCACTTGTTTACTGAAGTTTGAGTCGACAGTTTTAATGGGTAGAAATAAATTTGTAAATAAACGTAAATGAAATTATGACTCACATGGGTAAGCGGCACGCGTTATCAGAATAAATAGAATTTTACTTTAATTTATTGTACAAACAAATTTGATACGACGCATCTAACGTAATTGGAATGGTACACCCGGATATTGTCATTGGATTTTCTTTTTTGCAGTTTTCTTTGGTTTTTGTGGATTGGGTATGTTTGGTTACAGGGATAACAAGCGCCCGTTACAATCATTAATAAATATTATGAAAAGTAATGGTCCAAGATAATTAACTAATTACCAAATTGGACCCAAAAGCAATTAATTTACGCAAAAGAATTGCGTAATCTAATTTATCGAAATAAGCTTTCGAAAAATCTGTACCGATCACATCCAGCTGTCCACGGTTTACAACAGTCTCGATACTTCTATAGAAAAAAACATCAGATTGGTAATTGTAGATATAACTTGAAGAAAACCGTGTTGGCAAGAACTTATTCTATTTTTCATATGAAATTCTAATCTAGATTTAACTAACGATTCAAAAAGCTTTGGTATCGCGGAGACAATTTAAATGCTTTTATAACATGTAATACGCTTTTTCTACCTGATTTAAATATTTGGATAACAAATAATTGTTTCCAAATGGCAGGAAATACACCGCTTAAAAGGCTAACGTTAAACAAATGAAGTAAAGGTTCGCATAAATAACGTGCGCATTTATTTAAAATAAATGTTAAGATACCATCCGGACTTACTTACTATACACCAGCAGTATTTAAACATTCTAAACCATTACAAATCTCAAAGGTAGCGGGTTAGTTCGTAGTACATAAATGAATTGTAGAAACCGTCATAGTCAGCGAAAGCATTCATTAAATGGGCATTAACAAAGGAAATATTGAAAAAATCTTCAAACGCCTGCATAATTCTTGATAACCTGAAAATGGAGCATTATTATACATCATCACGTTTAGGTCTAGTAGAAATTTTGCTTTCAATCTGTAAAACATTCATTTTATAGAGGAAATCATTGCCAAATTTAGACTCTCTGCTCAAAAACATTATCCAAAATTTTATAAAACTCAGAGACAATATCCGAAATTTTCAGTATATCAAAAATAGCACTCCAATCGACACTAGCCAGAAAATTGTTGTAATGATGATTGCGAATTAGACATAAAATTAAACTTAAAATTGTCTGATATTGAAGTTGATGATGCTGATGATCCGCGCACAGTTGATGAATTAGGCAAAATTCTAGATTTGAAATTAGTTGGAGGAAGATCTAATCGTTTTTTAGTTGAGGAAGCAATACGCCTCCCGAAAACGAACATCTTTTACTGGCCAAACGCTAGAATTAGTAACCGTCTTAACCACATCCGCCGCATTTAGTCCAACTTTAAATGAAACGAATGATAAATCCATAATTTATCGATTTTTAAGAATTAAAGTGTTACAGAAAATGTTAGATGCATTCTCAATCCTAACTTTTGCGGTTATATGAGAAATGATTGCTTCCTGAATAGTGCAATCATTTGATTCAGGAATCGGCCGGAGATTCATGTTTTGCTCATTTTGAGTCGTTAAAGATGTTTTCATCCGGTCAGAGAATAATACGAACGATGCACAAAATTTGATTATTATTAAAGTGTGAGCTAGGAATTGTTATAGTGCAGGCTTTCAATTAATAAAATGTGGACGAACTAAACCATGAACCTAAAAATGTGTACTTTACTTGCGCATATTCCATTATAATGTGACTAACTTGTATAGCTGTAAACCTGCATACCTATTACTGCACAACTGATATACGAACACTAAACCCAAAATGTGTATAAGCTAATCATATACATACATATAAAATACATTTTTAATTATTTTTATTAAATTAATTGCGACAAACAATTAAAAATGTACATTCATGTGAATTAAACTTTAATCTACACCATCTGTACTCCGTTTACGTAAAAAAAAGTCATGTACCACATAGCTCGTATCTATTCACAGATTCTATCCACATAATATCCCCATAATATTATCACAATAGGAGATACACAGCAGACCATAAACAGTATACATAACACCCCATTCTCTAATTGAGTTAAACTTGTGTGAATTTTCTTTTATTTTTTCATTATTTTGATGAAATCTCTTCTTATATGTTTACGTACAAACTCGATGTATATACTTTAATAAATAAAGGATAAATAATGTCCTTCTTATGTAGGGACTTTACAATCAAATGAAATATCGAAAAACATTACGATAAGATTATGTAAATCATGTTTTTTTTTTCTATACAACATAACGTTTTCTTTCCATTTTCGTGTTAAATCCAATTTATCTTTTCGGTTGGTTGTTGTAGAATTTTATTTTTTCCATTTTCCTCGAGCGCTCCATTATGTGTATATAGTCTGGTATAATGTACGAATCGCATAGATTTATAACGGAGAATACTAAATCACAACAAAATACTGGCAAACAAGGACGTCACTGTCATTATCATATCAAAAAAAAATATGAAAAGGAAAACGATGAAAATTTTTTTTTCCTATTCAAACCCATTTCTCGTAAAATAAAACCCACATCAATTCGAGTATGTATGTATGTATGTCCTTATAGAATTTATTTTCTAGCTCTGTGTAGTGTACCGACAGACAGCGCACTTTACGCACACATATATACACACACACACACACACACCCAAAACACACAAAAAGGATAAGAAATTGTCTCCATTTTTAATAAAAAATGAAAATTTTTTTACTACGATGCTATTACTAACTGGATATTGTTAGATATTTTTCACTCTAAGAATGGAAAATTTATTTCTCTATGTAATTCGGCAACAACAAACTCACAACAAGACAACATAGTGATAACAACAATGATATAATAATAGCAATAATAATAATAATAATAATCATATAATAAGAACAAAAAAAATGGAGATATGGAAATTTTTGCCAATTTAACGGTTTTGATTTATCCATATTTTCCCTCTAAGCTTCCTTTATGTGCCATCCATGTCTGAAGGTTGTAGATATTTTCTATTTCATTATTGTGTTGTTGTTTTTGAACAAAATAAGAATGATGAGTATCGACAATTTGTACTATACTTTCCGCTCCGTCGTTTGGGCGCTTGGGTGGAAAATCCTTTACACAAGTATGTTATATTTATATATGTATATATACAATGAAAATTGATATTTTTTCCATCCAAAACGAAGATGGTACACAAAAAATGAAAAACAAAATTTTATGCTTTAGACACTTTGAGATTTGATTTCGGTATCGAATTTTTTTTTCTTCTTGTATACTCTCCGCATCTCTCGCCCAATCGATACACAATTTTCCGTAATTTATTATGACATTTTCTTCCTTTTTTTTGAATATAATTTGAATTATACATCAAAATCAAAATGATAAAATTAGATGTAATGAGATTAAAAAATGGAATTGATTATTGATCTCTCTCAAAAAAAAAAAAAAAAAAATGTTGTTTGGTGAACATTTTTATTTTTATTTTTTTTTTTTCTTATCAATAAATGTGGTTGACGGGACTGATAATCATTTTATGTTGATGTTGACCATTTTAATGGGATTTGGGCTACATGGATGGAATACATTTTTTTTTGTTGGTATTAAAGAAGATATTTTAAAAGGTTGCAGGTAGTCAGCGTGGGTGAAATTGGTTCGTTTTGATATGAAAGGAAAAGGATTGATATATCCGTTTTATGCTTGAAGGAATTTCTATGTAATAAAATATGTAGCAGTATAGATAGTTTTAATTAAGAAAATGCCAGAAAAGCTTAATACCTTTACGAATTTGCTGATCTTCATTAGTGTGCCGGATATCAAGCATAAATTGCCCTTTCACAAAATGAAAGCCAATACATACGTGGAAGTCAATTAATTTCAACTAAGAATAGAGTAAAACTTAGTTGAAATACCGAAAGAAGTATTAAGGAGCCGATATGGTTTGACCTGACCTGATAAGTTTTAAATATTTTTGAACTCAAAGTCGATGTACAACCGGTGTAATTCATGATACAAGGTGTGAAATGAATCTGCATAATATATTCGAATCATAACGTACCAAGTTAAGCTCTTAGCCTTCCGAAACAACGCGCTTTTCTAGTTTTCGTGAATCAAAAGGTATAAACGCCATTTGTCAATGGTTGGGAAAAATTCCAAGTTTTACAATTTTGTTATGTCGTATTGCTTTTGCTCATTTGTATAACTTATTGTTAAACAAACAACATGAATATCACCAGGATTATCGCAAGATTTCATTGACGGGGAGTAGAGAATAGTGAATCAAAAGGAAAACCAAATTTAAATAGATTTCTGGCTTGATATTTGGCAAACGTGTACCGAATTTTTAAATTTTTTGTTATTCTTCTACTGCAAATCTAAATGGTGGACCAGAATTAAAAAAAAAAACATTTGTGTATCGAATAATCAGCTCATTTTTCAGCACTTTCCATGACATGGCGCAGTCTTTCGGTCGAAATGATAGGAATTTCTTGCCCAAAGTTGGCTTTCAGATCGCAAAGAGACTGTCCTCCCCACTGTTGAGAAATAGCATTATACCATAATCCGAATATAAAATCCGAAAATGTATTTTGTCATAAAATTTTCACTCTTGTAATATTTTGTAATCGGTTAGTTTTGCTTTTTCCTAGGCTTTTGAACTTTTTTGAAATATTTCCTACTGAAAATTTTAAATCTGTTTATATCGGTGTCAGGCTGTGGTTTAATAAATCCGATTAATGAATATTATGAAATAAAATGCAATTAGCAAAAATTAAGGTTAACTGCGGCTAAACTGGAAAAATTAATTAAATCCGTTTTATTAGGCTCGATCGCAAACTTTGAAAGGTCTCAGCTGATAATAAACATTTTTAATCGAAGTAAGCACCATCCACTTGAACACACTTCTGCCAATTAGATACAAGCTTGTTGATCTCAGTCGAGTAGAAATCCTGCGCTCTGGAGTCGATGAAATCCTTAAAGGAAACATCGGCAGAGATCTAATCGTATACGTTTCTACTTGACGATATATCTAGGGAGTATTGTAGATGAGGCAGAGTTTCATAGCCCAGTTGTTCACTGTCAAACAGTTCTACATCAACAGAATTGAATTAAGATGGGCGTCAAGGCGGCTACTGATTTGTAAACGAAATATCGTGTAGACAAATCTCTGTAGCACACTTATCATGTTGTTTTGGTTACAATAATATTATAAAACACCACCTTAGAATTTACTAGAAGAGGGTAAGTTGGTTTCTGAAGAAATTTTCAGAATAGCAGATGTATTACCAAAATTTTAGCTTATAAAAATAAAGACATAGATTAATCATAAGTACTATAAATAAGCAATTGAAAAAATAATAATTAGAACAACATCGATACATGCAATAAATTAGCAAGAAATGTTATCATCTATTAACACTTTCCTATATATCATAAACTGTATTATGTTATGTAAGTATGAGGAAATTCATCTCCATATATTCTAACATTATCCTACATACATATTTTCAACTCATTCTCGACTAAACAAAGATAAAAAAGAAAATGATGAGTGTAAAATTCATTATGTGATGATTTGATGATAAAAATTAAATTTATGTACCAAAGTAGGAATATCTAACAGTAGAGAATTATTATTTCGCTCTTTATATACATACAACACAACCATACCCATCTCCCATCCATATATAGAAAAACGTATTGTATTATTCCTTATCCTGAGAAAACCACTCCTCATCCCCCCGAATCATTAAAGCTTATTTTTATTATACGTATCATGGAAATGCATAATTTATTTTCATTTTATATATTTTCTGTTGATTAATTGTATTTATATGGTTTTTGATTTTGTTTGTTTGTTTGAGTGTTTGTATGGGTGTGTGTCTCTCTGTTTACAAATTTATTATTTTATACACAGAAAATTTAGAAGAAAAACCGAAAATTTATGGCCTATTCTAGGTCCATAGATCAATTAAAATTAAAAAAAAAAAAAATAATAAAACAGAAACAAATAATAAAAACAGTATTAACAATAATAAATAAATAAAATCCATATAACGTATGGTCTCCTAGAATTTTTCGTTTTTATGTATGAAAAGATGAAGAGTGTATATGGTGGGAATGTGCTCTTATGTAAAAGACATATTCCTTATTGTTTGTTATTTATATAATTTTAATTAAAGCTACACAGTAATTAATTTTATTGTTGTTTGTGTTTTATCGATCTGGTATAATATGTGTGTTGTTATTTATGTATATTTATGTATATACGAGAGTAATGGATTAATTTAATCGGGCTAAAATTAACGTCCGTGATCCAAGTTATAATATACATATTAATTTTAGTTGAGCTTCGACAGTAACAAAAATAAAATTTCTAAAGAAAATATAGAAAATGTGCTTAATTTGAATTTAACTTCCATCCGTCGGACGATAATACAAAAAAAAAATAAATCTAAAATTAAACTTAAGCTCGAGATTCTGGATTATTATTATAAAAGAAAATTGAATTTTAAATGAAGATTTTTTTTTTCTTCAGGATTTCTTCTTAAATATAAATTTCAATTTATTTTTTGTACAAGAAAAATAATTTTGTAACGAAAAATGTAGGAAATTTCCTAAAAAAAAACAGCGATATTAAGCAGTGAGATTGTGAAAGATAGCAAAAATTCTGCAAAATAAAAATGTCGTTGCTAATAAATAAAAAAATGTGATTTTGAGATGGTTCGAGGAATATCATTTTAATTCTCTATGAATTTTTTATTAAGCGACGACAGGTAAATCTTTTTCACGTTTCAACGATCATTGACACTTATTTTGGTACTTCTTACTGATTTTGCGTGCAATTGGCTCGGAGTAATGAATTACATGTATTTGAATTACGTAATTAAAATAGAAATTACAATTTGTAATTTGTATTTTAATTACTCATTCTCCAAGTAACAGTATCTTGTATTTTAATTACTTAAATTCTAAGTAATTGTAATTTGTATTTTAATTACCCCAGTTTTTGAAATTTCTTATTTACATCTTTCAAGGCTTATTAAAATTTGGTTCCAGAGTCATCAGCATAAAACCTAATCTTAATAATCTTTTTCTAATGATACGTTTTTTCACTAAATGAATTTTGTCAAATCAAATTTATCAATTTACAAATGTAAAGTATTTGTAATTTGTATTTTAATTACTGAGTTTGCTGCAACTAGGAAAAGTATTTTAATTACTCAGTGTAATATAATTTGCACAGCATTGTAATTAGGTAATTAAGGGTCCTATTCCATAAGTAAGCCACACCTTTGTCATCATTGTTGGCAATGGGCGATATTGGCCCTTAACAGTTGAGTGCGATTTCAAAAATATAATTTTGTAGAACTTTTACTAAACGAACGATTCGTATGGATTAGGGGTTTTGACTAGGTAATAAAAGGGCCTATTCCAAGTGCTTTGACTTGTGGTAATTAAAGGTCCTATTCCACGTGCTAGCCAAACCTTTGTCATCATTGCTGTCAATGGCCGATATTAGCCCTTGAGAATTGAGTGCGATTTCAAAAATATAATTTTGTAGAACTTTTACTAAACGAACGATTCGTATGGATTAGAGTTTTTGACTAGGTAATAAAAGGGCCTATTCCAAGTGCTTTGACTTGTGGTAATAAAGGGCCTATTCCATGACCTAGCCACACCTTTGTCATCATTGCTGTCAATGGCCGATATTAGCCCTTGAGAATTGAGTGCGATTTCAAAAATATAATTTTGTAGAACTTTTACTAAACGAACGATTCGTATGGATTAGGGTTTTTGACTAGGTAATTAAAGGGCCTATTCCAAGTGCTTTGACTTGTGGTAATTAAGGGGCATATTCCAAGTGCTAGCCAAACCTTTGTCATCATTGCTGTCAATGGCCGATATTAGCCCTTGAGAATTGAGTGCGATTTCAAAAATATAATTTTGTAGAACTTTTACTAAACGAACGATTCGTATGGATTAGGAATTTGACTAGGTAATTAAAGAACCTATTCCAAGTGCTGTGACTTGTGGTAATTAAAGGGCATATTCCAAGTTTAAAACCTTTGTCATCAATGTTGGCAATGGCCGGTATTTGCCCTTGAGAATTGAGTGCGATTTCAAAAATATAATTTTGTATAAATTTTACTAAACGGACGATTCTCATAAATTAGGGGTTTTTAATTAGGTAATTAAGGGTCCTATTCCAAGTGCTAGCCAAACCTTTATCATCATTGTTGACAATGGCCGATATTGGCCCTTTAGGGTTGAGTGCGATTTCCAAAATATAATTTTGTAGAACTTTTACTAAACGAACGATTCGTATGGATTAGGGTTTTTGACTAGGTAATTAAAGGGCCTATTACAAGTGCTTTGACTTGTGGTAATTAAAGGGCCTATTCCAAGTGCAAAACCTTTGTCATCATTGTTGGCAATGGCCGGTATTAGCCCTTGAGAATTGAGTGTGATTTCAAAAATATAATTTTGTAGAACTGTTACTAAATGAACGATTCTTATAAATTAGGGTTTTTTAATTAGGTAATTAAGGGTCCTATTCCAAGTGCTAGCCAAACCTTTATCATCATTGTTGGCAATGGCCGATATTGGCCCTTAAGGGTTGAGTGCGATTTCAAAAATATAATTTTGTAGAACTTTTACTAAACGAACGATTCGTATGGATTAGGGTTTTTGACTAGGTAATTAAAGGGCCTATTACAAGTGCTTTGACTTGTGGTAATTAAAGGGCCTATTCCAAGTGCAAAACCCTTGTCATCATTGTTGGCAATGGCCGGTATTAGCCCTTGAGAATTCAGTGCGATTTCAAAAATATAATTTTGTAGAACTTTTACTAAATGAACGATTCTTACAAATTAGGGTTTTTTAATTAGGTAATTAAGGGTCCAATTCCAAGTGCTAGCCAAACCTTTATCATCATTGTTGGCAATGGCCGATATTGGCCCTTAAGGATTGAGTGCGATTTCAAAAATATAATTTTGTAGAACTTTTACTAAACGAACGATTCGTATGGATTAGGGTTTTTGACTAGGTAATTAAAGGGCCTATTCCAAGTGCTTTGACTTGTGGTAATTAAGGGGCATATTCCAAGTGCTAGCCAAACCTTTGTCATCATTGCTGTCAATGGCCGATATAAGCCCTTGAGAATTGAGTGCGATTTCAAAAATATAATTTTGTAGAACTTTTACTAAACGAACGATTCGTATGGATTAGGGATTTGACTAGGTAATTAAAGAACCTATTCCAAGTGCTGTGACTTGTGGTAATTAAAGGGCATATTCCAAGTTTAAAACCTTTGTCATCAATGTTGGCAATGGCCGGTATTTGCCCTTGAGAATTGAGTGCGATTTCAAAAATATAATTTTGTATAAATTTTAATAAACGGACGATTCTCATAAATTAGGGGTTTTTAATTAGGTAATTAAGGGTCCTATTCCAAGTGCTAGCCAAACCTTTATCATCATTGTTGGCAATGGCCGATATTGGCCCTTTAGGGTTGAGTGCGATTTCCAAAATATAATTTTGTAGAACTTTTACTAAACGAACGATTCGTATGGATTAGGGTTTTTGACTAGGTAATTAAAGGGCCTATTCCAAGTGCTTTGACTTGTGGTAATTAAAGGGCCTATCCTAAGTGCAAAACCTTTGTCATCATTGTTGGCAATGGCCGGTATTAGCCCTTGAGAATTGAGTGCGATTTCAAAAATATAATTTTGTAGAACTTTTACTAAACGAACGATTCGTATGGATTAGGGGTTTTGACTAGGTAATAAAAGGGCCTATTCCAAGTGCTTTGACTTGTGGTAATTAAAGGTCCTATTCCACGTGCTAGCCAAACCTTTGTCATCATTGCTGTCAATGGCCGATATTAGCCCTTGAGAATTGAGTGCGATTTCAAAAATATAATTTTGTAGAACTTTTACTAAACGAACGATTCGTATGGATTAGAGTTTTTGACTAGGTAATAAAAGGGCCTATTCCAAGTGCTTTGACTTGTGGTAATAAAGGGCCTATTCCATGACCTAGCCACACCTTTGTCATCATTGCTGTCAATGGCCGATATTAGCCCTTGAGAATTGAGTGCGATTTCAAAAATATAATTTTGTAGAACTTTTACTAAACGAACGATTCGTATGGATTAGGGTTTTTGACTAGGTAATTAAAGGGCCTATTCCAAGTGCTTTGACTTGTGGTAATTAAGGGGCATATTCCAAGTGCTAGCCAAACCTTTGTCATCATTGCTGTCAATGGCCGATATTAGCCCTTGAGAATTGAGTGCGATTTCAAAAATATAATTTTGTAGAACTTTTACTAAACGAACGATTCGTATGGATTAGGAATTTGACTAGGTAATTAAAGAACCTATTCCAAGTGCTGTGACTTGTGGTAATTAAAGGGCATATTCCAAGTTTAAAACCTTTATCATCAATGTTGGCAATGGCCGGTATTTGCCCTTGAGAATTGAGTGCGATTTCAAAAATATAATTTTGTATAAATTTTACTAAACGGACGATTCTCATAAATTAGGGGTTTTTAATTAGGTAATTAAGGGTCCTATTCCAAGTGCTAGCCAAACCTTTATCATCATTGTTGACAATGGCCGATATTGGCCCTTTAGGGTTGAGTGCGATTTCCAAAATATAATTTTGTAGAACTTTTACTAATCGAACGATTCGTATGGATTAGGATTTTTGACTAGGTAATTAAAGGGCCTATTCCAAGTGCTTTGACTTGTGGTAATTAAAGGGCCTATCCTAAGTGCAAAACCTTTGTCATCATTGTTGGCAATGGCCGGTATTAGCCCTTGAGAATTGAGTGTGATTTCAAAAATATAATTTTGTAGAACTTTTACTAAATGAACGATTCTTATAAATTAGGGTTTTTTAATTAGGTAATTAAGGGTCCTATTCCAAGTGCTAGCCAAACCTTTATCATCATTGTTGGCAATGGCCGATATTGGCCCTTAAGGGTTGAGTGCGATTTCAAAAATATAATTTTGTAGAACTTTTACTAAACGAACGATTCGTATGGATTAGGGTTTTTGACTAGGTAATTAAAGGGCCTATTACAAGTGCTTTGACTTGTGGTAATTAAAGGGCCTATTCCAAGTGCAAAACCCTTGTCATCATTGTTGGCAATGGCCGGTATTAGCCCTTGAGAATTCAGTGCGATTTCAAAAATATAATTTTGTAGAACTTTTACTAAATGAACGATTCTTACAAATTAGGGTTTTTTAATTAGGTAATTAAGCGTCCAATTCCAAGTGCTAGCCAAACCTTTATCATCATTGTTGGCAATGGCCGATATTGGCCCTTAAGGATTGAGTGCGATTTCAAAAATATAATTTTGTAGAACTTTTACTAAACGAACGATTCGTATGGATTAGGGTTTTTGACTAGGTAATTAAAGGGCCTATTCCAAGTGCTTTGACTTGTGGTAATTAAGGGGCATATTCCAAGTGCTAGCCAAACCTTTGTCATCATTGCTGTCAATGGCCGATATAAGCCCTTGAGAATTGAGTGCGATTTCAAAAATATAATTTTGAAGAACTTTTACTAAACGAACGATTCGTATGGATTAGGGATTTGACTAGGTAATTAAAGAACCTATTCCAAGTGCTGTGACTTGTGGTAATTAAAGGGCATATTCCAAGTTTAAAACCTTTGTCATCAATGTTGGCAATGGCCGGTATTTGCCCTTGAGAATTGAGTGCGATTTCAAAAATATAATTTTGTATAAATTTTAATAAACGGACGATTCTCATAAATTAGGGGTTTTTAATTAGGTAATTAAGGGTCCTATTCCAAGTGCTAGCCAAACCTTTATCATCATTGTTGGCAATGGCCGATATTGGCCCTTTAGGGTTGAGTGCGATTTCCAAAATATAATTTTGTAGAACTTTTACTAAACGAACGATTCGTATGGATTAGGGTTTTTGACTAGGTAATTAAAGGGCCTATTCCAAGTGCTTTGACTTGTGGTAATTAAAGGGCCTATCCTAAGTGCAAAACCTTTGTCATCATTGTTGGCAATGGCCGGTATTAGCCCTTGAGAATTCAGTGCGATTTCAAAAATATAATTTTGTAGAACTTTTACTAAATGAACGATTCTTATAAATTAGGGTTTTTTAATTAGGTAATTAAGGGTCCTATTCCATGTGCTAGCCAAACCTTTATCATCATTGTTGGCAATGGCCGATATTGGCCCTTAAGGGTTGAGTGCGATTTCAAAAATATAATTTTGTAGAACTTTTACTAAACGAACGATTCGTATGGATTAGGGTTTTTGACTAGGTAATTAAAGGGCCTTTTCCATGTGCTAGCCAAACCTGTGTCATCATTGTTGGCAATTGCCGATATTGGCCCTTGAGGGTTGAGTGCTATTTCAAAAATATAATTTTGTAGAACTTTTACTAAACGAACGATTCGTATGGATTAGGGGTTTTGACTAGGTAATAAAAGGGCCTATTCCAAGTTCTTTGACTTGTGGTAATTAAAGGTCCTATTCCACGTGCTAGCCAAACCTTTGTCATCATTGCTGCCAATGGCCGATATTAGCCCTTGAGAATTGAGTGCGATTTCAAAAATATAATTTTGTAGAACTTTTACTAAACGAACGATTCGTATGGATTAGGTTTTTTGACTAGGTAATTTAAGGGCCTATTCCAAGTGCTTTGACTTGTGGTAATTAAAGGGAATATTCCTAGTGCAAAACCTTTGTCATCATTGTTGGCAATGGCCGGTATTAGCCCTTGAGAATTGAGTGCGATTTCAAAAATATAATTTTGTATAACTTTTACTAAACGAACGATTCGTATGGATTAGGGTTTTTAACTGGGTGATTGAAGGGCCCGTTCCATCCCGATTTAAATTTTTACAAGGCTTATTAAAATTTGGTTCCAGAGTCATCAGCATAAAACTTATCATAATAATCTTTTTCTAATGATACGTTTTTTTCACTAAATGAATTTTGTCAAATCAAATTTATCAATTTACAAATGTAAAGTAATTGTAACATGTATTTTAATTACTCCACTCGAAAGTAATTGTAATTTGTATTTTAATTACTGAGTTTGCTGTAACTCGGAAAAGTATTTTAATTACTCAGTGTAATGTAATTTGCCCAGCCTTGGTTATAGCTCGGTCTTAAAGTAAACATTCTTAATTGCACTAAGATAAAAAGCACACAATGAAATTATTTGAACTTATATTTGATTCAAATAAATTATTTTTCCTTTTGATTTTTTAGATGGTGACTGGAGATTTTTTCTTTGAATGGTTAATTGTAATCTATCATATAGTAAGTGACACCAATTTACGGCAGGAACAAAGCGTTTATATTTTGAACGCAATGAGTGATTTCGTAAAAATAATTAATCTGTTAATAATCCTGTTTTAAGCCTTTTAACCAATCATTTTAAAATTGAATTAATTCTCGTTTTATTTAAATATTAAAAAATGTACATCTCTGATTCCCAAAAAATATAAAATATATGATTAATGTTACTTAAATGTTTACTTAGAAACCATCGACATTTACAGTAGAGCTACATATGCTATAGATTCAAGTAACCACTCAAAAATGTACTATGAAAGGGGTTCATGTTAGATTGTGTATTACTGTCACGACACTATCGCACGTTATGAGTTTAGAACAAAAAATATTTTAGACGGCTGTTTAAGTTTATAAAAATCACAAAACATATATGTATTGTTAATATAGTGTAAAATTCGATTCTTATAAGAATTGTTAAGAAAGAAAATATTAAGTAAAACAATTACAAATTTAAAATGTAAACGGCACTATAAACCATTCGTTAGCACTCGCCTAGAGTTTCCACCACAACCCCATTGAGATACTTTAGTATTTTGAGTGTTTTATTAATTATTCAATAATAAGACATCGTAGAGTTCGTATACAAGAACTCCACCATAGACAAGTGGTAAGTACTTGTCTGATATTTTCATATGCATCGAGTTAAACATATTTTGATATGTCGAATTCGCCAATAACAAGATGTCGTACCAGATTCATCTGGTAAATACGTTTTAATTAAAACTATTTTAAATAGTTCAAAAGCTTCCGAAACATCGTCTGTCAAAATTGGGTTGCAGAAAATAACGCCAAAGGATAAATTTTTTTGTCAATTTCCTCTATTCTATCATAAATGAGAATGCTACTAAAATTGTCTATTATATTAAGTAAGTTTTTCTAGGCCAGTTTAATATTATTACACTTTTTTGTAATATGTTTGCTATAATATCAATAAAGTGAGCAGAGCAAATAATCACAGCCACTTTAACTTTTTCGCCAACTATTTGTTAATTAAAATTGTATAGGTATAATCGAGGCAACCAAAAACATTCATAAAGCTAATGGCCAATTCAAGGCCAATATATTACAAAGCATTTTGGTAAAAGTGATTTTGAAACTTCTAGAATTTGGGAATTCAAATCAATTACAACTTTCGCCTGTGTCTTGATGTCATGCTGGCTATAAATCATGTCAGCGGTTGACTCAATAATATTATTAATTTTTATGATGCATGCATATTAAAATATTCGCTTAAATTTGGGAGGCCAGCATGTCGGATTTCGGACCATATTACGTGTAGCATCCATATGTGCATTTGTAGTAGGTTTGTATTTTTGAATAAGGTTTAGTTGGACGCGACATAGTGCTGGTTTTAATTCTTTTGTTTTGAATATATATTAAGTATTTTGAAAGGGGTTTATATTAATTTATAATAATTAAAATTAGTAATCCAATAAGAAATAATATATTTCCTAGTTTGTCTCTTTCTAAGTCATATAACTCCCTCATGAATGTTTTTTAAACAGTGTAATTAGCTAACACTAATTAGATATTTAAAATTCTTATTGGATTCGTAATCATTATTTTCCATTTCGCTTTGTTATTCCTGTACAGTTTATTCAGCATAAAATGAAATGTTTTACCTCAAAAGTACCCTTTACACTAACCAATTTACATGCAATATTTGTTATACAATCGGAAAAATAAATTGCATGCAATTTTCCACTCAATTTTGATAAAATTTAAATGTTTGATTAAAAAATATAGAAACAAATGGCTAGGTATCCTGTCAAAAATATTGCACATACATTTTGCACAACATGCACTATGATTTTCTGATGTTTACGCTATAAGATTCCCTTATTGCAGCAAAATATTGTACAACAAATATTACATGCAAATCACATAGTGTAAATAGTGTTTGATAAAACCTTTTGTTTTATTAATTTTTTAATTTGAGTAAAATATATAAAATTATACATTGCCCCTTTTAAGCAATTTAATTGAATGAATGAAGTTTCGCATGCAACAAATATTAAGCTGCGCCTGGCGTGACTTTTCTTTATGATCTAGCGTACAGTGTGACAATTTTTTTTTGTAATTTTTTTTATAAAATAAAATGATTTTTAATTAAATTAGATCTAATTTTATACGAGATTTAAATCTATCAGAAATGTTACTCAACCTAAAGGGAATAGGGTATAACATGATGATCATGATCCTTGAACCTAAATGAATGAATTAATTTCGTTTTGTTTAATTTTGAATTATTTTGGTAATCTAATCTGAAATGCAAATAAATCCAAATCAATTTTTGTTATAATTTAAAGGATCTCTGGTAGAGAAAAGTTAGGATGACAAAGTGCAACTTTATATGAGTTTAAATTATTACCGTTAAAGCAGTTGATCTATGATTTATGATTCCTTTGTATACGCTAGAAACTAGAAAAGTCAACAGATATGTATTAAAGGAATTAATTTTAATTTATTTTCGGTACTTTTATGACTATAATACAGTTATTATGTACATATTTGGGTAAGAATACAATGTATTCTCATCCCTTGATTTACACGGTACTCCATTTGAATGGTTTCACTTTTACAAGATTCCAGAAATGTACTCAATATTCTGGAAATTAAGGAGAAAATTTTAATATTTGAGTCGAGAATAACCTGAAAAATAGGATACCCATAGATAGCATTTCCATGGATGGCTCTTTAGAATTTTAACCAGTTAAAGGAAACGACGCCTTCTGCAAAGGAATATACTGCCAGTTAAGGATGGTTACCAATGTTCAAGAAGCGGTACGACATTAATAATCTCCAATTCAAAGGTGAAACTACGTCGGGTAAAAAAAAATCAGCCAAAGAATATCCACCTAAATGGCAAGAATTACAAAACAAAACAGTTATGTTCCACAGATCAGGTATTTAATACAAATAAGTTATGTCTGTTCTGCTAAAAATGCCTAATACAAGTTATTTGTCGAAATCTGAGAGGTCTGCCAGTGAATTTAAAGCTGCGAAAGATCGTTTGACTTTACTTTTCTGTAGTAACGCATTGTTGAGGTTGGGATTAAATGATTAACATGACCAATCTACCAGATCATTGGAAGGCTCATGAAAAAGCGCGGATTACATATACCTTAATCGAGGATTGACTTCATAATTGCTTCGTACGAAAAGTTACATAAATTTTATTTGGAACGTTGGAACGAAAAAATCAAGAATGTGAAGTTCTCCTTTTACTAGATATATTCATAAGTTAACTTCTGTGATAAAAGAAAGATATACAGTTTAGCGCATTCTCTTGGAAGGAAAGGATGCGGTGACCTTAGTATTCGCGACATTGAAGAGATATTTTGGAAATAACGAAATTCTAGAAGAAGGGCTCTTTAGACTTAGTCAGTGTGGTAGTCGATGACACTGGAGGAGTTAATGACGATAGCGACGACGCAATAGAACGTTTATTCAAACACAGCTTCAAGGGGCCTGGAAAGATAATTCCAGCCATATTTTGTAAACAACGATCCTAACGCTGAAAGAGCTTTGAAATTTTAAAGCGTAAAGAGCAAGCCCTCATTCAGTATGAAGAAGCTGTTGGTTTTGGGGCGCAATGGTAATAAAAATTCACAAGTTACACTGACGGCTGCACAATTCTCTGTATGCGCCGGTTTTATATTTATAATTTTAATTAGCACTACAATATTTAATAAATAAAATCCACCACCACTTTTATTAAATATAATTTAGGAAAATATAAAATTAATTGAATCGCGAAAATTTTGAGCCAAATTTTATAACGCAACCACTATTTTTATTTAGCTTTTCTTGTTAACTTTTTTATTTGTGTGTCAGTCGGGTTTTGAGGAAAAAAGTATTTTTTGTATCGTTTGAGACGATGAACCAAAAGATTTGAGATGAATTTTAAGTACGTAAACAGCGCACTGAAATAAAAGTAAAATTCAGCTAAAACATTATTTGATGATTAGTTATGAATAACTACAAAAGATGGTGGTGAAATTGTTTTGAGTGTTGTACTAAGGTGTCCAAGATATTTGCTTAGTACAAAGTAGTGAACTCTAGGTACAAATATATTATATGTGGAATATATTTAAGCACAGATTCGAACCCTAGAGTAAATCAAAATACACTTAATTGTCACTACTAAGCTGAAAAAGGCTATTCAAATACAATTATATTTTGTAGTCGAAATGAGTTGCATTTCGAATAATTGTAGGGATAAACGAATTGGAATAATTAATTGCATGAGTGAATCACTACAAAGCCTCTGAAAATGTAGAAGATTTTCTTAACTTGGCCATATCTTCATTGGTGTGGGTATTGGTAAACTTGATTAACTTTAACCGGAATGTATTTATGCGTTGTATCTTTTTTGATTGGGTATTGACAGAGGTTTCTTCAGAAAACGAACAAGAATTTTAATTGCCTACAAAGGTCTCATAATTTTTTTCATCGTTCGCTATTCAGGGTATAAATCTGAATAGCCTATATAAGCAACTAAAAATTGTGTGGATTTTGAAATAACCTGACTTCACTTTAATTTTCTTCCAAACTGTGGTCAAGCATGGCGCAAATGATTAGTGTAAAATTACAAGAATTTGAAATTATACAATAGAATAAGAATTTTGACAATATTATTGTTCGGTACGGTAATTACCTAAAATTTTACGATAATTTAATCGTAGTATGATTATGACTTATTTTGAATGTTTTATGCTTGTTAAATAATTTACTTGTAGATGGCTTTACTTTAGAGCTAAACCGTCTGAAAATAGCACAACTAAATAAAATCTTATTTTTAGGTTGGTGCAAGTTCTTAATAAGAAATAGCAGTAGAGTTAGAGTAGTAATTTTACCTAGAAACCATAATGCTTAGACACAGAGCTAAACCTGGAAAAGCTATCTTTAATTTGATAAAAGTGAAGTTGTTTTGCCATCAATGAATAATCAATACAAAAACGACCAAAAATTCACTTGATACAGCTAATTCAATCAATGAAAGCTATTTAAGTATAACCAAAGATGGTATTGACTAAATGTCTGGGGTGATTTCGTAGCCGGTCCTACGTTAAATTTAAAATGATATAATCCCGATTTGTGTTACAGCAATCCGAGAGCGTTGCTCTTAGCTGCACACATTTTACTGAAACTGTTACACTTGTTTCCTTGTTTTCGTGTCGTAAAAGTGCAAGCACCGCAACTTGTACTATAACGTTTATGCAACATTATTTCTGCGAATGATTTATGTTTAGTTAAATACCAAAAGTTAAATATCTTCATCAGCATTTACATTTGATGCGTATTTAGCGTTGCTCCTTAAAAAATTTTCCATTGCAATAATAAAAATAAAAAGTTTTATTACACAAAATAAAAACGAATGATGAATTATTTTTTGACTTTCAAAAAGAAAATTAGCTTTTCATTATTTTTTATTTTTTTTTATGTTTTTGGTTTTATTTTCTATTTTAAGCTTTCCATGAAAATATAATAAAACGAACGAACGAAACAAGTATAAAGAAAAACCAAAAAAAATAACAACAACCAATACAGAAAACCACTTTGTTGAGCTTTTTATTTTCATTCCATAGAGCTATAAACTAATTAAAATAAAAAATAAATAAATAAAAAAAAAGTTTTGCAACAATATCTGAATGTGAGCTTTTTGCGTCCTCGTTGTTATTGTTGTTTTTAATTTTTAATTAGAATCACAACCATCGTGATGACAACTAACGATGATGATTCTGAGAAAAAAAAAATTGTTTTGATAATGGTGTTAAAAAATAATGATAGTAATGATTATTAAGTTTTTGCTTATTATTATGTAGATTCGAAAATGTTTGTATGTATGGATGCCGAGACGAATACTAAAAAGTTCGCGAAAACTTTTAAATTTATTTATTAAAATTATTATTTTGTTAATTTATTTACTGTAAATTACATTATAAAACCAAAACCACCATAATGATGATGATCATCATTATCTATAAACATTTATATTGATGACTGTGGTTTTTCTGTTCTGGTTTATAACAAAGGGAAATTAATAGGAAAATTTTAAGTTTGTCATCATCATTATAATTAATGTTTTGTGATATAAAATTGGGAATATATTATGTATGTATATATGGATATATGTATATGGGGTTTCCCTATCATCTAGTGCGTGGTCATACCGAATTTCAAATTTAATCGATATTTTAGTTAGAATTTTTACGTTAAATTTAATTGTTGGTGAGATAAAAATGGGTTTGACCTAGTTTCATGTATATTTCATGGAAATCCATATCTACATAGAGTGAAAATGTTTTATTTATATTTGCAAAAATAATTAAACAATAAAAAATGTTTTATTTTGGCATGTGTATATGCGGTAACCGCACAAACGCTTTTAAAATGGAAACTTTTTTCAGTATGGTGCTCATGCATATTTTTATTTTATATATTGTATAATGTTTCAACTCTTTTATAAGGTTTTCATCTGGAATTAATTAAAATCTAATTGGAAAAATGGAAAATGTATGTATATAGTTTATAGAACGTTATGTACAATCCAGACGGTGTATCATTTACAAAATATTATTTTGAGATGAAAGCACTTTTCAAATGTTTTTAGAAATATATATAAATATTAAATGTGCTTTTTTTGATGAAGGAATACAGGGATGAATTTATTTTGAATAAATTAATTAGGTTAAAAATAATTGTACGTAATATTTTGATTTCACAAGGAATAAGTTATGTTCGGTGATGACACACTAGCAGCAAACTGTGAAATATTTTGGAGAGCCTTTCACAACAGATTGCAAAGATAAAATTTGAAATAAAAATAACTAAAAGAATCATGAGGTGTTACCAGAATTACAGAAAAATAGGTTCTTAGAATTTTTTCAAACAAAACCGTACCGTACATTTTTTGTATAAAAATCAAAATTTTAAATCACGAATAACTCGAAAAATGTTGATTTATTGAAAAAACTTCATAGAACATTTTTGCTTAGAATTACTGCGGTTATTTTAAGTGTACTGATTTGCACCTCCGAGGAGGGGTAAAACCACATATCGGCATTACATAACTTTTGTTCCTTGAGCCATTCGTTACTTACTGTCCAAATTTTACGTCAATTGGTTTTGTCCGTAAGAATTCTGAGCAAAAAACCGTCAAATGCTGGACTATTAGTTCCCATATGCGTTGTATTTGGTAGTTGATAAACTTAAAATGATGCCTAGCTATTAGCCTCATTTGCCGTTGCTCGAATTTTATTTAAAATTTCTTCGATTAGCCTTTTTCGATTGTTATTATGTTAATAATTCAAAATAGGTTTATTCTACAGTGAGCACAAAATCAGAAAATTGAAATGCCATAACATTCAAATGGCTAAATAAATTAAGTTTTTCAAGTAAGGGAATAAGAAAAATTTCCCGCTTCTGTTCAAATTCGTGAATATTTTCCTAAAAAGTTCCTAACTTTTTTTTAACAATAATCCAGTAAATATACTCTATAAGTGAAGGAACAGCAATCAAAATCTCGTTCAACGTTTTGCATTTTAGACCTTTAAAACTTAGCTCCTTTAATTTTCATGTTGTATACCACTGGTAAACTGCTGAAAATCCGTTCAGAGAACACCCACAATGTTCGAAAGTAATTTTCTGAAAATTTTTCGTTTATTCAGACTACAATATTATGTCAGCCATGTGAGAATTGGCAGATATGATTCTTTACTCTGTTAAAGTTACAATTAATGTGAATTAGTGTTACATATTCGCCCCCTCCTTTTTTACTATGCGAAATAACACCTTAAAGGTGGTTGTCCATTTGAGAGTTGAGAGTGACCTAAAGACTCGAAAGTACTATCAGGTTTATTGTCCACTTGAGATTTTTTTTTATTATCACGATTTCGGCTGAAAGTAAACTCTCGATATAAAATCTCAGGGCCAGGTCCACTTAATTCTATTAAAATCTTGCGAGTTATAGCTTATGCGCCCTCCCCTCTTCAAAAATTGTTAAAAATTGTATGGGACCCCAAATTATGAAACAGGACACCAAAGGAAAGCAATCTCGGTGAAAAATAGAGTGTATAGGTGAGTTTAAGATTTCTAGCATTATAGATAAGATGAAGTTTGTGATTTGTCATGTCAGTGTTTACTATTGGAAGGATTGTAATACCCTCAATTTTGACGTTTAATATGTTATGACAATATAGTATAGTGGGTTCTAGTGGCTACCTCTGGGCCAATTCTGAACCCGGTTTGCTTGACCAGAAGATTTTTATTTAATTTCCAATTTTAACTACAAGAAGGCGATATAGCAAAAATTCTAACAAGCAAGCCGAATACAGAATTAACCTAGAGGCAGCCAATAGGACCTATAGAGAAGATTTTTTTTATTTTATATTCATTTTTAAATATGGGAAGGCAATAAATTTATTGTTATGGTGGAAATTCTAACTATAGCAAACCGGATTCAGAACTGACCCATATTATTATCATAGCAAATTTCCAGGGCCGCCATAATCTTGACCAGGAGCATTGTTTTAATTTTCTTAACATTTTGAACTACGAGAAAAACATCGGTATAATAAATAAAACTGTTGAGTTATTAAGTGTGAGAGAGTCTTTATTTTGTCCTTTTGTTTTTAATGCTAGCCGCTTGTAGCGCTCTCTTTCTTATGTACTTTCTTTTGTTTGCTTTTAATAAATTCCTCGTGAATGGACGCTTTTTATTTAAGTCTATAATCACATGAGGTTATACCCCCTTAAATAATTAAAGGAAAAAATATTAAAAAGTTAATTTTGTTAAAATTCGTGGTTAACGAGTTTATTGTAATTATTTTTTTTCTGTGTAAAAAGAAAAAAAAATTGTAAAATGGCGGCAACGTTTGCGTCCATAGAGAAATTGTGTGGACGAGATAACTATGAGAAATGGAAATTTGCTGCTCAAGCATATCTTCAAATGAATGAACTTTGGAGTCATGTTGAGGGCACATGCAAGGAAATTGAGCCAGTAAAGAAAAAAACTGAAGATTCAAAAGCCAAGGCATCGATTATTTTATTAGTGGACAGAGTGAATTTTTCACATATTCAAAAACCAAATACGGCCAAGGATGTTTGGGACAGTTTAAAAGTAGCGTTTGAAGATTCTGGACTACTTCGTCGTGTAGCACTCTTGCGTGAACTTGTTTCAACTGGACTGGTGAATTGCGGTTGGATGAAATTTTTCGTTAACAAAATTATTATGACCGCTCACAAGTTGAAAGGTGCCGGCATGGAAATTGACGATAAGTGGATTGGCACATTGTTGTTGGCCGGATTAAGCGACGAGTACAAGCCCATGATTATGGCAAACCAAGCTAATTCAAGAAGTTCGTTTGTATGATAGAGTTGAGGGCTCTGCCTCTGCATCAGCCATGTACGTAAAGCTAGCGAAGTCAAACAATTATCAGAAGAAGGAGAAATAAGTAAAGGACGGGAACTGTTTCAGATGTGGTGAAGTTGGTCACTACAAAAACAAATGTCCGAAAGCGAGGATGGCTAGTCATTCGTCAGTTTTTTCGTGTTTGACGGCATGCAATCTTAAATCGACTGTGTGGTATGTAGACTCTGGTGCCTATGCAGATATGGCATGTGAACAAGGTTGGATGGAAAATCTCAAACCATTGTCAAAATCAGGAGAGGTCACGATTGCAAATCAATCAAAATTGAAGTCCGAATAGATTGGCAATGTTTTACTCAAGCTACAGATGAAAAATCGTATAGTGGATACTACAGTTCATGACGTTCTATTCGTGCCAGGTCTTTGCACAAACTTATTGTCGGTCAGTCAGTTAGTTGGCAAAGGACTAATTGTCAAGTTTAGTGCAAATGATTGCAAAGTTTTCGACAAAAACAACAAATTACTGGTTTAGGCAAAAGTAAATGCAGGGATGTTCAAAGTGACACAGACGAGTGAAACATGTTTGAGGGTCAAAGTTAGGACATGTAGGTCACGATAGCTTGATGAGATTACGAAATGGTTTTGTGGGCGGGATGAGTTTTGTCGGTAGTCAACAGGACAAGTGAGAAACTTGTTTAAAGGGGAAACAGACTCGCCTTCCGTTCAAGGACACCAAATCTCGGGCTACAAGAGTACTAGAAATGGTGCATACTGACCTGTGTGGTCCAATGCCAGTTGATTCATTTGGCGGCTCGCGATATTTTGTGACTTTCTTGGATGATTTTAGCCGCAAGATTTCGCGTTCAGATAATGGAACAGAGTACTGCAACAAGGAATTTTCTAAGTTCCTCCGAGATCCGGAGATACAGCATCAAACAACTGCACCGTATATACGCCAGAGCAAAACGGCAAGGCGGAAAGGATGAATCGAATATTGATCGAGCGTGCGAGATGTATGCTTTTTGACGCAAAGCTTGATAACAGATTTTGGGGTGAAGCTGTCAACACAGCGGCTTATCTTGTAAATCGTTCACCATATCGTGGGGCTATCGGTAAAACGCCCGAAGAAATTTGGTCCAACAAAAAGCCTGATTTGTCCAACTTGAAAGTGTTTGGATGCAAGGCAATGGTATATGTTCCGAAACAAAAGCGCCCGATATTTGATTCGAAATCAAGGGAATACATCGTGGTCGGCTACAGCGAGAATTGCAAAGGCTATCGAGTTTTTGATTTAGAAAAATTACGAGTGGATGTCAGTCGTGATGTCGTTTTTCTGGAGGATCAACGCTGTGAAAACAAGGTAATTGATTGTAACGAATTTTCTAATCATTTTTATCCTTTCGAAGATGATAGAAGAAGATTTAACTAACAGTTGAAGATTCAATTGATGTTTCGGGTAGTAATGAACCGTCAAATGAGGAAGTGAACGATGTTTGGTTACAACCGCGTCGTTCATCGAGAGAGCACAAGTCGACGAAAAGTAATATTTTCGTTTATGTTGTATCACGTGTTCAATTGGATGATCCATTGTCAGTGGAGGGGGCAATGAACAGCTCAAATACGTCTCACTGGAAAACAGCTATGGAAGAGGAGTATCGTTCGTTAATCGCTTACAGATTTGCCACCTTATCGTAGAGCAATTCAATGCAAATGGGTTTTCAAGACCAAGTACAACGAAAAAGGAGTGGTAGATCGGTACAAGGCTCGTTTGGTAGTGAAGGGTTGTGCTCAGCGTAAAGGTATTGATTATGAGGAGACGTTCTCACCCGTAGTTCTCTACTCGTCGATACGTTTTTTGATTGCGGTAGCTGTGAGATACGATTTAGAGTTCGATCGGATGGATGCGATTACAGCGTTCCTTCATGGCGATTTAAGCGAGAAAATCTATATGATTCAACCTGAAAAATTTAGTGATGGAAGTCAACGGGTTTGTTGTATGAAGAAGTCGTTATACGGACTCAAGCAGTCCAGTTGTGTATGGAATCAGCGTTTGGACACTGCTTTGAAGAATTTTGGCATGAAACGCCAATGGTAGTAAGATGTTGATTGTGGCAGTATATGTTGACGACTTGCTCATTTTTTCGAACGACAAAGTTTTGAAAGCTGATTTGAAGTTGTGTCTACAGAAGCAACTTAAAATGAAGGACATTGGCGAGGCCAAATGTATCTTGGGCATGCAGATTACGCGAGACCGCAAGTCGGGAACGATTTCGATAAATCAAAGCCAGTATATTCTAAAAATACTAAAACGTTCCAAATCAGAAACTTACTTCAGAAATGTCGCCGAAGAATGAGTCAGATCGCGAATCCATGAAGGATGTGACATATCAAGAAGCAGTTGGGAGCTTGTTGTTTGCTGCCCATGTATCACGACCAGATATACAGTTAGCGGTAGGAGCTGTCAGCAGATTCAATAACAATCCAGGCGTTGCTCATTGGTTGGCAGTAAAGCGGATCATGCGATATTTGAAAGGTACTGGAAAGTAAAGGAAATGAAGTAGTGCAAGGTTATTGCGATTCAGATTGGGTAAGTGATTCAGTAGATCGACGTTCGACAACAGGATATGTATTCAAACTGCAAGGTGGAGCAATTTCATGGGCGTCAAAGAAGCAACCAACAGTTGCTTTGTCTACAACAGAGTCCGAATACATGGCTATGTCTTGTAACGGGACCGATAGTCGCTATCGGCCTGTTAACAGAAATTTTGTTCATTTAGAGGCTTTGGGGCGGTCATCTTTGGCCGGCTAAAGCTCAGGGTAGTGGGAGTGGGGTTTCCCAAAGCATAAATGAACCTTGTCAGACCGCTAGAAGGGAACCAAAGAAGAAAGAGGAAGAAAAAAAAGAAGGGAAAAACAAAGGGATGGATCAACTCACCTCACCGATGTATTTGCGCACTCACCAATTCATCCTATGACGCAGCTCTTAGCTTATCATCCTGAAAAGCGACAAAAAAAAAAAATTCGAACGAGAAAAAAAATTGGATGATGAAATAAGAAGTCGAAGTCGCAAACAGAAAACTAATGATTTATCAATCGGCAAATCCGAAATTATTTATTTTAGAAATAACTTCAAACACGAAAAAAAATGTGAGTAAATAAATGAGAAAAACTAAAACTAACATAATCAGATTCTTATCTAAGGACGTCCTGATTATAATTAATTGTGGTATAAGTCACTACCCTTCACCAAAGTAATAATAATTTTTGTTTTTGTATGAACTTAATTATAGAATATAATCAAAAAAAAATATAATAATAAAATATAATATAACAACTAAGTACTTAAATTTGTTTTCCATCAAATGTACGGATACATGAAGATTAAAGCTGTTGTATGTTGATTGTTGAATGTTGTAAAATATATTCGTAATATTGTGGTAATGTGACCCTGAACTGTCGCCAATTTTGTTTGGTGCTCAGATTTATGGTCCACAAATGATATTATTATTGAAATTTACGTTATTATTATTGAAACTTAGTATTATGAATGAATTGTTTTTTTATTTAGAATTATGTTTATACAAGATTTGCGTTTGTATTGTTATTATTGTTGTATATTATAATTATTTTTTTCTTTTAATTATCAATAAATTTCTGTTTCTTTTAACTTTTATTTATTACACAAATTCACTCACAGTTTACCAAACATTCCATATTTTACGATTATAACCAAGAACCACCACATGGTTTTATATTTGGTTTCGTATTTCGACCAATGTCGCACGGTAATTTCTCAACAGTTTTCTTTTCCTTCTTTCGTTTTAAAGATTATTAATTTTAATCTTAGAACGATTCACAATATGTGTTTTTAACTATTATGTATTTATTTCCACTATTATTAACATAGGTATTAAAATAATTGAATAATATGTGTCTTATACTGTGATTTTATTGTTTTCGTTTTTTTTTACAGTAGAAAATCACCAGATATTTTATTACGACTCACATGAATTTTTATCGCACGTTTTCGATTAATTTGTCCACACACATTTTTATTTTATTTATTTAATTTTGTGATTTTTCTTGCAGTTGAAAATCACTGCATTATTCTATTACTAATAACTAACATGAATTTATTTTTTTTCTTATCGCACATTTTTGATTAATTTGTCCAAACACATTTTCTTATTTGATTCCGTTATTTTTAATAATAAATCCAATCGTAATTTTCTGTTTTACATAAATTCACAAATTGAAGTTAAACTTTAATATAAAATTATTGAAATGAAACTCTATTTAACATTTAACATTTTACTTTTTTTTTGTACTTAGAGTCATCCAATTTCTTTTCCTTCGCACCACGATAATCATGCGATCTACTCAAAAAAAAACTAAACACTGACCCCTATTTTGCATTTGCAACTTACATTTATCGTTGAAAAACACAATGGACCATCCCACCCAAATTTTTGGAACGGGCCAATCCAATTTGATTTCCCCACAAAGACTAGTTTTTCCCGCGATTTTATTTCTGATTTATGGCTTGAATTGTAAATAATATAAAAAAAGTAGAATGTTGCAGGGGTATAAAACAACCCAAACTTGGAGCGACTTTTGCAGCGATGGTCGTTACAGTCTTTAGCAACAAAAGAGGATATTTGGTGGCGGGGTATATGTCAGAAGTTACTAGGGGAAGATGGTGGTTTGGCGTCTATTGGAGGGGGGGATCAAAGTTAAGTAGATTAATCTACCAGCTCCGTAACCTTCCAGTAGGGTGCGCATCACGTGAGCTGTTCTGGTCTTGTCATTAGGCAGCTGCGTGATGGGTACAATTGTGTAAGGGGTAACCTGTTCACAATTCGCAAGTGTACGTACTGCCTCCTCGTGGCAACCACTGGTAACTAAGGCCACTTGGCACATTTTTGGCCATTTGGCACAGGTTAAAGTACGGCGCTAAAGGAGAAAACCTTGACAAAAAACCCTAATCTAAGGTGGAACAGCATATGCCGAAAGATGAATGACTGATAGGTTAATCAGTCCAAAATATGCGGACTCTGGATACCAGGCACCCTCCAGTTTTATTTAGCCTTCCTGTAGTAAAGCTGGGTGACCTACAGGTGATTTGCAATTCCGAGCAACTCGTAAGAGTAAAATCAAACGGAATACGGGGCAGGAGTAGGAATATACGAGAGTGGGACAACCCTCTCGAAGTCCTTGGACTCCAATGCTACCGTCTTTCTAGCGGAACTACATGCTGTAGTAAGCATCTAGGAGGGAGAGCAACAAGCCCAGATAGTATGTATCACGTACCGGGAGGCAGTATCGTCAGGTTCATTAAGAACCTGAATATTGACTGGACGGATAATTAAGCAGGGGCCAGCACAATAGATCTTTTAGGTCGCAGTGCGAAGTGGCTGATCGCCCGCATGGCCCCCCCAATAACAATAATAATACTAGGGGAAGATAAATGTTCAACAATCATACATTACGACAACAAAGAAGCGATCCAACTAACGGAGAAGACAGCTTTTTCACCCAGAACAAAGCCTATAGATGTTCGTCATCATTTTCTGCGCGAGCAGGTTAATGACAAGGTAGTTAAATTTGTTTACGTCAACACAAACGAAATGTTAGCAGATAGCCTTACCAAAAAGGTGACAGCAGAATAACACAGATTCTATTCAATGGGAGTCAATCTTGTGAAGAGAGAGTCTTTATTTTGTCTTTTTGTTTTTAATGCTAGCCGCTTGTGGCGTTCTCTTTCTTATGTACTTTCTTTTGTTTGCTTTTAATAAATACCTCGTGAATGGAGGCTTGTCATTTTTTATTTGCGTTACACATCTTTTTATTTAAGTCTATAATCACATCAAAATCTCCTGTGATGGGTTTTTCGCTCTTTAAAAAAATCTAGGATGGATATTAATGCCCGCACATTTTAAATTATGTAGGAAAATAAACAGTCTGGTTGTTTGTAGGTTTTTACGCTCGTGTGGAAATTTTATATTTTCCTGCAATCAAAGTCTGGGATAACTTCAAGGCGGTCTTTTATATATGTACTTTTCTTTATTCCATTTACTAACTACCTTTGATAACAATATTCTTTTAGCGAATTTGGTATATTTAAATGAAATTGGAATTCCCAAATTGTCACCAAATTTATTGACCAGTGAAAATTCTATCCAAATTAAAAATTAATTTTAACATTTTAAATAATTTTAAAATCCAAAAATTTCCTGATATTGCTTTACCTTGTAACATTTTATTATTTCCTCTGAGATTTTAAACTATTTTCAATTATGGTTGGTTAGAAACTAGAATTTTTAGAAAACAAAAATTTAAATGCATTTCTTTAAAGCAAAAATTATTGTATAATAATTTGAACGTTATTGTTTGAAACTTCGTGTGTTATTAATCCCCTACTTAAAACGCTACTTACGGCTTACACTGGATTTTGCTTCATTAGACCAATGACAATCATTGTAAAAATATCATCTACCTTAGCTATACTGTGAAGTACACAAGAAAAGACTAATGTAGCCATACATACAAAAGCATTGACTTCCGTACCTAGACCATCTGATTTTCCAGTTAACAATTAAAAATAATCATTATAATTACGTAAATAAATTATCTCAATTTTTCTTTTATAACAATTTTGCCGTTTTTCTCTCCTCTTACACTAGTTACACGAGTACGAACAATCTATTTAAGTTTATCTAATAAATTTTCCCAACTTTTAATCTTCTTATGTATAAGGATGGTATAAATATATTACAAAACCATATATAAATAATTAAAACGACATCATATCATAATTTTATTTATCATCTCATCTCGTTTATGTGTTGAAAAATATACGAGCCGACCAAAAAAAAAATTAATTTCCACCACCAACAAGAACCCCCTTCCTTACGATTGGATGGTGGTAAATATTATAAGAAAATTATGTATGCCATAGACTTATGTACAAACATATATAGAATATGCCAAGAAGAAAGGGGGGTGGGTGCACAAAATAAAAAATGATGTTAGTAATAATAATAATTACCACAAATTATTAAAATAATCATTAATGATAATTATAACACCTCAACCATTACCTTAAAAAAAAAATGTATTTTTCATATCATTTTCGTTGTTGTTGTTATTGTTTGGAAACAAAATTTGCATGATGGTGGCTTATTATCACACCTAGTAGTATCGTATAAAATATAATTTCGATAACAGGCATACATTGTGACATACATATTTTATATACAAATATATAAGAATACTATGTAACAGAAGAGAATAATTTTTCTTTGAATTATACCCGTCTCTGAAATATCCTTCGGGCTTAACATTTTTATTTTTCGTTATAGTTAAATTTAATCTGAACCTAAGGTGAATATGCATACATTCATAATCGTGGATCAATTTATCATTTTCATTTCATATCTCTGTGCTGAAAATACGACATAATATTATGTACATTATATGTGAGGGATTTTGTTGTAGCTTAGCAATGTTAATTGTTGCAAGACAAAAAAAAAAAAATTGTTAATTGTAATATTGAATGTATACGAAAAGTTTATAATATTGCAATTTTTTATTATGAATAATAATGGGCTTTTTATATCTAGATCCGTGATGTTTTTTCTATTATTAATTTAATTACATTTTACTATTTTCATTTAACAAAAAAAAAAAAAAAAATTAACATTTATACTACATTGTTCAAAATAGTTTGCTTTTTCAACAAAATGTATCTCTATGTACATACAATGAGGTGGATTTTTTTTATGTATCAACGAGTCGTTTATTTTTTATAGGTTTCTTGTAAACAAATTTTTTCAGTAAGTAAACTCATTTAAAACAATGTTGCAAAATACAAATTTTGTATTACCCTAATTGATAACACCATGGCTTATGGATGACTCAGCGGAATTTACAGCAGAATTTATCCGAATTTGCAAACCCATTTGGAACTTAATTTTTTTTTGTGTTTAGCTGCTTCTTTTATAGAAAAAGTTGCGCATAAAAATGCGTGGTCAGCCCAACAAATGATTTTACAAACGTCGGTAATCCTACAAAAAGTATTATTTGTGATTTAAACTTAAATGTGTCACGAAGCATAACACTTGTAGCCTTATAAGATTTCAGGCACCTAACACATCACAAATTGAAGTCAATTCCAAAATTATTGGCACGTCACAAACTTTCACGATGTGAATTTGTAGGGATAAACACTAACCACGACTGCCCTTGAAGATAATTGAAAATTACTTTGTTATAGTTTTGCTGTAACAAATCAATATTTATTGACATATTCTAGTCTAATAAAATTCGGGGGCTTTTTTTTAGGCGACCACTTTTCCAATTTTCCATTAGTTTCGTAACTAAATGAGGTCTATTCCACGGATGCAGACGAGGATCAAGACTAAAGTACACTAGCCAAAACCGAAGAACAGGCTCTGAGGCAAAACACCGAGATTGACCCACCTTCATACTAACTACCATGATTGAGCGGGAAGGGGTTCAAACAGAAATATTAATGCGGTTAGGTGCCAAGCGATTAGAGTTAAGGCTGAATTTTTCCAATTATAAAATTTATACTGAAGCTTAAACTGCACTTCAAATTCACAGCAGGTTACGCAGTTATCATATTTCGATGACTTTTCACCTGCTAGGGTATCGATTACGTATCTCTCGCATTTCGAGATATGAGTTTCGGATTTGATGGTTAAATTTTTTACATTTCAGCCGTCACGATTTTCGGATTTGATGATTTTAACCATTTTTGCAAAATAAAGTTTTATTCTAAAAATTTGAAATGTCTTAACAAGGATTACTCCAGTTGGTACGCTACCACATAGGTATTTTAATTCGGAAATTTCAGTATTTTTTATGATTTTTTGGGATTTTCGGTATTATTCGATTGTTGTTTAGGTGATGGCTTTGGTGGTTGGCTAGGTGATATTCTCGAAATCCAAATTTTGGGGGATTTTAGTAGATTTTTGGTTAAAATTATCAACAATATTTAATGCTTTCGAGATAATTCGAAGTATTTCAATTATTACTAGAAGAAATATTTCTTTTGTTACAGATTTTTGAAGATTATTGTACGATTCTAAATTTTTAGATTTTCGGGAATATTTGAAATTTTTTGAGAATATCGAGATTATTCTAGAATGCTATGATGATTCGAGATTAATCGGCCTTAAGGCATTGCCACATGCAAAACGTAAAACCGTCAAACTCAATTTATGGTTAAGTTACTTCACTTTGCAATATGAAAATTATTAATAAATAGTTCAAATCTATAAGTTCCACCTTAATCTAAGAAAATTGTATTAAAATCAATTTAATTTCATTCAAAACACCCCAATTTTATGTTTTGTCGGCCGTTAAGCAAAAATCCGTCCGTCAAAATATAAAATTGGGGTTTTTTAAATGAAATTAAATCAATTTCAATAAAGTTTTCTACGAAGAAGGTAGAACTTATATATTCGAACTATTTTTTAAAAATTTTGATATAGGCAATCAAACAATTTTGTCAATAATTGGATTTGATGGTTTGAAATGCCGGTTTGCCGCAATGCCTTTACTGAGATCATTCGAATGTATTCGAGTTTCTCAATATTACTCGACATTTGAGAGGCGATTCGGGATTTTCGAGGCGCGGTTTCAAATATAGAAATAAGAATGAAAATGACTTGCTCATTTAGCTCAACCCTAAAGTCTTTTTGTAGACATTTCCAACATATTCTAAAATATATCTGCGTTAAAAACCTATTGGAATTTTTGCCTCATATTGTCACAGAATTGGTAACTTTGGCGGCCGCTTTGTAATACTTAATAAAAGATTTTATGATTCGAAATGTTTAAATCTTTATGTATCTTCACCATTCTAAGGCTGCCTCGGCAGCCTTGGTCCTAAGACTGACCAAATTGGATGAGGACATAATCCTAGTTCAAGAACCCTGGATTAGTAAAAACAAGATCTGTGGTCTCGGTTTAAAAGGATATTCAATTTTATACTCTTCTAAGTCCGATAAGATCAGATCTTGCATTCTAGCTAAAAATAACTTGAGTATTTTTCTTCTTCCACAATATAGTAGTGGAGACGTAACGGCAGTCGGCCTGGAGACGGGAAGCTGCTTACTATGGCTGGTTTCAGCCTACATGTACCGAGAGAAGGAGGTTCCGCCGAATAACCTTGGGGAACTGATACTCGAAGCGGAACGGGAAAAGATCGGAGTATTACTGGGTTGTGATGCAAATGCGCACCATACAATCTGGGGTAGCACCGACATCAATGAAAGGGGTGAGTACTTATTTGATTACTCATTGGATACTAACCTTGCAGTGTGTAATCTGGGGCAAGAGCCCACTTTTATTATTAGTAACAGGCAGGAGGTCTGGACGTTACCTTTGCATCGGACTTCATTATACATATGGTCAAAAAATGGCGGGTGGCGAAGGAGCACTCCTTCTCGGACCATCGGTACGTGACGTTTAATATTGACATTCACCCTATTAGCCGCAAATCCTTCAGGATTCCTAGAAGGACTAACTGGTACAAATACGGGGAAGTGTTAGTAGGACTCTTACCGACCGATGCTCCGAAGCAGCCAGCCACAGAGAAGGAGCTGGATTTCCTGGTGGAGGAAATCACAAGCGCCTGTAACTTGTCCTTGGACTCTGCTTGCCCCAGGAGAATACCTAAAGGGAAGCAGAAACCGGTATGGTGTTCCAGGGAGCTGGGAATCCTATGTTCAGGGTGTAGGAAAGCATTCAATAGAGCAGTCATGCAACACGCGCTCGTAATCATTACAAAGTGGGCCAGCAAATGTGGGCCGGGTATTAATCCATCCAAAACAGACCTGGTACTCTTCACCAAGAAATATAAAATTCCGGTAGTCGCCCCTCCTACCTTAAATGGCACGGCACTGGCCTTTACTGATAAGGCAAGATTTCTGGGCATAATCTTGGGCAGTAGGCTAAATTGGATGCCCAATATTTTAGAGAGGGTAAAGAAGTCTACCATGGCTCTGTACTCATGTAGGAACGCCGTTGGAAGGAGATGGGGTCTAAAACCAGAGCTGGTACACTGGCTTGTAGAGCTGGTACACTGGCTGTTGCTCACCGCTGTAGTCAGACCGATTCTGATGTACGGGGTGAGTATATGGTGGCCAGCACTAGACAAGAAAACTTATAAGAATAAGATAGAGAAGGTACAGAGAACGGCCTGCGTGCTTATAAGCGGGGCACTGAGGACAACCCCTACACGTGCTCTGGAGGCTATGTTCTACCTTCTTCCTGTCGGCATCTTTGGTAAGCAGAGAGCGGCAACTACGTCTGCACCACTCTCTGCCGTGTGTGAGTGGAAATGTCTTCAGACGGGCCACTCGATGATTGGCAGGTCGCTAAAGGCAGATGTGGAGAATAGTGACTACACAATACCGGTTGTATGCTTTGAAAATGGTTTCCGGACTCTTCTCCCCTCAAGGGAATCCTGGGGGAACAGGTCAATAGCAGAAACTGGTTGTATACAATTTTACACTGACGGCTCCAAGCTTGACGGCAAAGTCGGAGCAGGAGTCTTTTGTGACAAATTAAATGTAAATTTATCCGTTCGTCTTACTGATCACTGCAGTGTGTACCAGGCGGAGGTGGTAGCGATTGAGGAAGCGTTGACTTGGTTGAGGCATAATGTCATATCCACAAGGGATATAACAATATGTGTAGACAGTCAGGCGGCAATCAAGACGCTGGAATCAGTTTCTTAACGAGATGAGTGAGCAGTTCAATATCCAGATAGTCTGGGTCCCCGGTCACTCGGACGTACTGGGGAACTGCAGGGCGGACGAACTGGCAAGGCAAGATACAAATCTCCAATTGAAACCGGAAAGGGCAAATCTGGGGAGGCCCATAGCGGCGATTTTTAGGGCGCTTGGTAATGAGGCGATAGCCTCGGCACAGAAGAAGTGGACTAACACCATAACATGCAATGTAGCGCGGCAAGTCTGGCCGAAACTGGACTTGAAGCGCTCCAAGACGCCACTATCCCTACGCAGACCTAACTTAGGTATAATCGTGGGGGTACTCACAGGACACTGCCTCATTGGAGAGCATGCGATGAGGCTTGGGTTAATGACAAATGACTTTTGTAGAAGCTGCATAGATGAGGAGGAAGAAGAGTCTCTGAGCCACTTCCTCTGCTCATGCCCGGCGCTAGCTTACAGGAGGCATAAATATCTGGGCAAGTATAGTTTGGACGGCTTTATGGATCTCAAGAACTGCAATGTGCGAGATATCTTACGCTATATAAGTAGCTCAAATTGGTTCCAGTGAAGGTGGAAGGGGAGTAGGATCCCTCGGTATCACAACGGACCGTCATCTGTCTAAGTGTGCGTTTTGGCAGCCACTCTAACCTAACCTAACCTATGTACATAGAAATTTAAAATTCGAATAATCTTGAATTCAATAAAGCAACTGATTTTGTTTAGTTGTGTTTGAGCAAAGTTCTAAACCCTGACAATAACGAGCTTAAATTCGGTTGGAAACCATTTTTTGAGGGTTTCTATATTCACACTGGGCTTGAAGTTATTCAATATTCACATTTTACTAAGTAAATTTGAATTTATTCTGGTAGCTATATTCGACATTTTTCAAGAACAACGAGGCTAATTACCGAGTAAAAATGCTCAAATATACCAGTTGACGTTGTAGTCTGTGATTTCAACATTGGTGGTGGTGAGAAAGTGGGTAAAACACCAAAAGGTTGATACTTTTAAATATGTATTTGCGTGTCAGCAAAACAAGCGCAGGCTTTCAAAAGAGTTCTCGCAGGTTTTGCACATATATTGATATACATAATAAAATGATAATGCCATCTTTCCACTTGATATGATTTAACGGTCAATATAGCGCCCATGTCTAATGAAACCGCTTTATTTAATTTATTAAATCTGATCCACGTTGATAAAGCGACGCCACTTTGATTTGTTTACTAGATTTGCCGTGACCATTCACAAGAATCATGGAACTTTCAACAAGATTTTCTTGTATGAGTAATAGTATATTTAAAAGCGTACAAGGCAGAGTTAAGTGATCAAATTAACGGAATTGTACTTTTCTTATGCTCACTAAGACACAGCAATACCGAAGAAAAATCTTTTATATTTCTCGATGCCAACAAATAAAAATAAATTTTAATTTTTAAATTTACAATGTCAATAAGGTCTTACAAATCGAAAATAGATTAATTTATTGACTTTTTATACCAAAAATGTAACGTAGTTTAAATACTGAATGACCAACAGCCGCCTATCTATAGGGGTTTCTCAGACTTATCGAAGAAGCTTGAAATGATTCAGTAAATACTTCACCGTGGTGGTATTCACTTAAATCTTTGCAAGTTGAGCGTGAACTCGTTTTTTTTTAAATGACGTTACGTGTATTAAACTAAACATAAGAATCGGAGAAAGATATATATTTACAATGCAGGGAAGTTGTTGAGCTGGCTGTCTATAACCTAGGTTATGGCTATATATTTTGTTATAATAATGCAAGCCCATGCCAAAATATTCACATATTCCTTCGAACAAAGCAGCAACTAATTGACTTGACCATATGTTTATTACTGCCACTGCATTCGGTTATTATCTAATTATTGAAAGAAATCTCCTAAATAAGACAAAATTCGATAACCGCAACTGACTGTGAATCCTCAACATGTGAGGATTTATTAAAGGTTCTAATCTAAGTATAGCTGAATTAGTTAGTTAGGGTAATTTTCTTGATTTAATCCTTATTTTCGTTGCGTGTAAGGTGTTGTTGTTTCTTATTTTATGTATTCCGAATAAAACACTCGCTCGCAATTTCAGATATTTTATTTCAAAATATAAGATCCATATCCATAATTAAAATTATATACAAAAATCCATTTCTGTGGTTTTTTGAGAAATTAGTTAACTGCAAAAAGTAGATTATTCAGAAAACGCATTTGAAATATAATGACGCATTAGCTTTTAGTAGTAATTACTAATTTTCGTTTAGATTTTCCGGATTTCTCCGGAAATTTATTTATGAAACTTTAGAGAATTGTCGAGTTATTTTCATTCATAACTCAAAATCGACAAAAATGCAGTTAACTAGTTTCTAAAAAAAACACAGATTTGTATAGTTATATACCTTTTTCCATGAAAATGAATTCCGCACATTGTTTCATCACACCTTCTCTTCTCTTCCAAATAGAATCCGCAACACGCTTCACAATCCAATCTCATTTCCGCCACTCCTCAGACAGCCACCCATCTCTAATATCCGTTAATCAACAACAGCATTCATCTCAACGCATCAATATAATTAACCATTTGTAATTTAGATTCACAGCAATAGCTCTGCTAATTAAATGAGCTTTGATATGCTGCAACCGTCACCCCTCGCAGAATAACGTATTCCTTACTAAATTACCCTTATTCTTTAATTAAATGATGGTCCGTCAGGACGGATATTCTTTATGATACTCGCCATTAGAAATGAATTCGTAAGAATACATGAAATAATAATAAATGTTGGCTTGTTGTTCCGGATAATTTTAAATCAGCAAGTTGAACTAAACTCTTTTTAACCAAAGCAATACAGTTTATGTTTGCCTCTCGAACAGTGAAGTCTAATAAAAATTAAATCCTATTGTGATACAAAATGTATTATTTGTTTTGTTCTACAAATTACATTTAACATTTGTCTAACGGGAAGTTGAATAAACTATATAAGTGAAAATTAATGAAGTGCGTGATCGGTCCCCCATTATGTGGCTGAATAGGGATGGGTTTGTGGATCATACAAAATTAAAAAATAATAATGGAAGTGTATATAACGTTCTTATACTAGTCAACGTTTTGAGTTATTTAACACAATGAGTGAATCTCAAATAAAAACAAAGATTTCTAAGCCCAAACCAACTAAGTTACCACCTATAATGATGCCTGCGAATTCAGCTTTAATCCATAAATATATGGAAAGTAATGGGATTAAACAATATCTCATCAAAAATTTAAAAGCCGGTAGCAAAATTACTGTTGAAAAACTCGTTGACTTCAGTAATATTAGACAATGGCTTGCCGAAAACAAAACAGAATTTTATTCATGATCACGATGGATAACCTTAAATTGAGTACATTCATATTATATGGCCTTCACACTATGGAAGACAACGAATTTTTGAAATGTTTATCGGATATAAATCTCAAACCCACTAAAATACATAAAACAATTTAAAAACAAGGTGCCACGGTATACCTTGTATCATTTAAAAAAGGGCAATGCAACCTTAACCAATTGAGGAACCACAAATACGTTGCTCATACTGTAGTGCGATATGATGTTGCAAAACAGACGGCGGGTAGATTCACCCAATGCAGACGATGTTTCCGTTATGGTCATGGTGAAGCAAACTGTCACATGACTAGAAAATGCAATTACTGCGCCAACATTCATAAGGAAGATTATTGTCCATTAAGAAATAATACGAATAAACATATTTGTACCAACTGCCAGGATAATCATCCGGCAAACTCGATTATGTGTCCTAAACGTGAAGAGTATCTTCAAATTCGAAAACAACAAGCAAGGCGGAATCAAATGCGACAATCTCATCAAACAACATCACCTTCAAATAGTTTTAACTTCTCTGGTTTAACAAAAGAGGTAATACCAAATTCTAACTATACCAACTCTATTAGTAATTCAAACACTACTTATGCTTCTGCCCTTTTAATTGAAGGCTCAGCTAACCCTAATATTTGGTTTAGTGCGAACGAACTATTAACAATTTTTAAAGAAATAGTGAATGGATTTAAAAATTGCAACTCTAGAGAAGAACAGTTTATTAGAATAACCGAAATAGCTTTAAAATATGCATTTAGATAAATCATTAATAATTGCCACCTGGAATGCACAAAGCGTTCGACCTAAAAAACTTGAGTTACAACATTTTTTGACAAAGTGTAATATAGATATTATGTTATTGACGGAAACGCATCTTAAATCACACTTAAACTGTTCTTTTCCAGATTACACTTTCTATAGAAACCATAGAACTAACAGATCATTTGGAGGTGTTGGGATCTTAATAAAATTGAATATACAACATTCACTTTTACCGGATCAAATCTTTCAACTATTGAAAATCTCGCGATATCAGTTAAACATGTAAATGGAACTTCCGTTTGCATTACCGCATGTTATATACATTTTAGGGGGCGATTTTAATTGCCGACATCCCACGTGGAACTGTGTCAAGTCTAATGAAGGTGGTCGGAAGCTTCATCCCAAATTCCTGGAAAATAGCAAAAGTTACTCCAATTCTCAAACCCAATAATCCTGAACACTACAGGCTTATAAGCCGTCTAAGCTCTATAAGCAAGGTTTTTAAGGAACTTATCAAAATACGATTACAATCATTCATGGAAGATAACGAATTCCTTATAAATCAGCAATTTGGTTTCAGATCTGGGCATTCTGCGGTACATCAAGTGCACAGGTAAGGGAAAATCGTATCAATAAAAAATCCACAGGGCTGGCATTGTTAGACCTCTATCGAGCTTTTGATACAGTATGGATAAACGGTCTTATCCACAAAATGACAACGTGCAATTTTCCGAAATACTTAATTAAAGTTATAGATTCCTACTTAAACAATAGGAAGTTTTATGTACAAATATATAATGAAAAATCCAGTCTAATGAATATTCCTGCTGGTCTCCCGCAATGTTCCGTATTAGCTCCTCTATTATTTAACATATTTATTAATGATATTCCTAGATTTGAAGACTGCCAATTAGCTTTATTTGCTGATGATACTGCGATATACTACTCCAATGTACTCGCCAATAACATAATATCCAAACGGCTCCATTAACGGCTATCTAAATGCTCTTAACTCTTATTTCACAAATTGGAAACTAAAGATAAATACTAGTAGTAGTACAAGATGTCATGCACCAGAAAAAATTCCACAGCTACCTTTAGTTCTGAATGATGCTCAACCTCAATGGAAATGGGTTGTACGCTATCTAGGCCTAATTCTTGATCCAAAGTTGACCTTTGGGAACCATCTGAACCATATTAAAGAAAAATGTGAAAAATTGTTAAAAGTCCTATATCCACCTC
This sequence comes from Tipula vernalis, assembly GCA_958295665.1. Classification (NCBI taxonomy): domain Eukaryota; kingdom Metazoa; phylum Arthropoda; class Insecta; order Diptera; family Tipulidae; genus Tipula; species Tipula vernalis. The sequence continues at coordinate 24,356,610 of OY282558.1, read as the reverse complement.
CAAAATACTACTATATAAAGTAATTGTTTTAAGCGTTATTCTATATAGTTCACCCATATGGTCCAACACAAAAAACACAAATAGAAATACATTTCAGATTCTTCAACACAAATTTTTGAAATTGATCCTAATACTTCCTACACGCAGAAAAAAAATATGATTACTACATGATCATTGCAACTAAACTATTTTTCCCTTAATAATAGTATAATTGCTGGGAAATTGTATAATAATCATAATACTATCATATTCTCTAAATGATTGTAATGAAAATAATTAAAACTGCAGAAACTATATTATTATTGAAAATCACTTGTTACTGTGATTCCTGCAACTATTAGCGGTGCCACAATTATTATAATTGTGTAAATAATAGTTTCAATTGTTTTTTCTGGTTGAAGCAATTGTTTACTTTTTTGTTATGGTTGCGGTGAAAATAAGGTTATTACCGATAGCGGTATTTTGATGAGAAACATTTTAACAATTTAGTTTTGATTTATTTTTTTTCCTAGTTTTTCCTGTATTCTATTACGATTTAAATAAAGAAACATTTTTTGGATTTATTTAACCTGCACTTTGTCGATAAAAAAAGTCCCTAATCTTGACAGCAAATTTTGAATGAAAACGTTATAGGTGCGAACTAATTTTCGATGATTAGTGTTTCTTTTTCATTTTTTTACTAAAAAAGTTACAGAAATATTGAAAAGTGAAAATTCAGATCTATAACCGGGTACAGTCAAAGTGAAGGTTAAATCATGCGGCGCTTTATTTGCAATGCAATTGTTGTTGTAATTTTGCCAACAAAATACACTTAATGATTTTAAATTCAAGTTCAAATTTATGTTACCAAAAAACACATGCTTTGCTGTAAAATAATAAGGTTTAGTATTTATTTCATCTTTCAAAAACGCCAACGAAATGGAACGCCTCATATCAAAATTACGATCCACAAACAAAAATTAGGTAAATTTTTTATGCGGTTTTGAATGTAAACTTTGATTATATGGATTACTCGGCCTCGAGAAAAGCGGCCAATATATATTTCTTCCGTTATTACTTTATTACAATACGCACATGATAGTTCTAGAATGAATTTCAATAATCGTTTTATTATTGTACTAATCATGTTATGATTGTCTTAACTATATGATAAAATTTCGAGAACTATGTTAATGATTGTACCAATCATATTAATTGTTGTACCAATCATGTTTATGATTTTGGAATTTAGCTTCAATCATATAATGATTGTAGCAATTGTGTCATAATCACTGCAATTAAAATATGAAATGGATGATTGTATCAATCATATTAATGGTTGTGCAAATCTTGTTTATGATTTCAGCAATTGAGTTATAATTGCAGTAATTATAATATATTAACAGTGGTCTCATCATTTCATATTTAACCTTATTACTTGTATGATTTTTTTCAGTGTGTTTTCAAACATAGGAATGCCAACACAACATTTATTTACACGTGGTGTACCGTTATTTTTTGTTTTAATTTTTAAATATGTGTTATATCGAGTTTAATTAAAGAAGTTTTATATCGTAATTGTGAGTAGAGAAATAAAATCTGTTTACTTAGTTGAAATAATATATATATATATATATATATATATATATATATATATATATATATATATATATATATATATATATATATATATATATATAATGGATGGGTTTAAATTAATTAAAACTACCTTCGAAGGTAAAAAATCAATAGTGGGCTGTGCATTTGATTTAATAAATGATTACAATTTATTTTTGGAAACAGGTAATTTTTGATTAGAAACATTATGTAATCTTATATACCTATATCATAAAACTAATTGCCTGTTAAAATTTTCAGTAAGGAAAGCATATTTTATTAATCAAGAAGATAGCATCGGAGTTTTTTCGCAAGATTTTGAGATAAACTCAGAAATTTTTGGGGCATGGATTTGGAGCTTGATTTGCTGAGGAAACTTAAAGCCATCGTATATAGACAAAGGTATCCATTTTAGCTACACAACTCCGAGATAAACGATGAGAGTATTTAAGATGGCAATTGAGCAAAATAAGATCTACCAAATAAAATTTAAAGATGGTAAATTGAATCCTTAACTTCTAGTAAAGTTACAAATATGAAAAGAAACGGAAGTGAGCACAAGAGGAAAATCAAGAGAACAGAGTACAGGGTACGACAGAATGTAAGTTCAATGTTATAATAAATCAACTAAACAGTTATTTCAATAATTTTACCTAGAACTGTCGCCGCGTGTCTCCGATTCTTTTTTACTTTATAGTGAACCGCAACTTTTTTGATGCACTGCATCAGTCATTTCATATTTGTTTGTTATTTTTGTGATTTTGTGAACGACGTATGTTTTCAAAACCCAAATCTTAGACGAATGTTCCCGCAAATGTTGGAAACAAATGTTAGGTAAACTAACCATGTTGTTAGCATAAAGCTCAAATTTGGATAAATTTTACTTGCAGTGTAATAAATAAGTTGGTTTTGTTTAATCTAAAATTAATTTAAGATAAACTTCGTTATCATATATGATAAGAAGTAAATAAAGACAAAGACAAATTCAATATTATCTATGTGTATATATACCTTATGGATACAACCATTTATAACTATCCGACAAATAATTCCCAAGCTTTTAACATACACAAATACATTAAAGTATGTAGTTGAAAAATTATCTTTAACAGTATTTGATTTATCGATTTAATGTTTGGTTGCATACGATAACAGTCAAACTATACTAAAATATTCTCAAAAGGATAAACAAATTGATGGGCATAATTGAGAATAGCTATTATACTAGAAATAAGAAATCCCTAATGTTGACTATATAATAAAACTCAATTAGCACCTGTGGTCTTCAAAAACAAAAAAAACATCAACAACAAACATTAACATAATTCAATCCTTTCTCTATAATATCCTTTTTCTATAAAACAAAAATACAATTTAGTAACGGTGCATTAATTCCAGATGTAAATCTGTTAAACCGTATAAAAATATTCCTTCCCATTTTAACCTCGCTCATTTTAGCACCAGCAACTATTATGACTTTTCTCACAAAATGAAGAAAATTTCAATGAATAATAATCAAATCGGAAATTTCTTATTTTTGTTTCCACTTGATCGATATTCAATAATAGCACTGTGAACAAAATCTTTATATTCGAACAAGGAAAAATACTGCTTCCTTCCTAATTTATTTTTCTTTTGTTTCGTACAGAATCGTAGCATAAAATGTACGTTTATAGAGCATAAAAATTGTAAGATGTATATCCCCAACATAAATTTCCTCGATTCTTGACCGGCAACACAATAATTAACAAAACAAAAGAGGATCTAGAATGAAAAAAAAAAATTGTTTAATTCGATTGATTAAAGCTAAATACAAGATAAAAGCTCTCGGGTATTGAATATTCATATACAATATTTAAAACCTAATCCTAATGAATCAACATAACACTATAACAACCTGTTAGATATGGAAATTTTATCGTTTAACTTATCTAGGTATATGTATATATGTAAATACGAGTGTATGTGAATATGTGTAATATATAGAGGATATAAGCTTTACATATTTGGATAAAGTCTAATTTAAATAAAATAAAAAAATAGATTTATGTTCAATTTGATATTTATGTCGTGATAACATAAATATAATGTTTAGGCATAGAAAGGCGCGTATTGTCTTTAATCATATCGCGCACACATGAATTATTATGATGATATAATCAGTAAAAAGTGTTGAAAAGCTTGTTATTGAAAACAACAATCATATCATAAATTAATATCATAAAAAAATTCTTTTTATTTTATTTATTTTAAAACAACAACATAAAAATTATTTATTTTTTATACTTTTGTTTGGTTGGAAAACGATTCATAAATCATATCGTCATAAATACGTATATCCAGCCTGTGAATGGGTATACGTTGATTTTTTTTTTAATAATACGCGGTGTCATATACGGCAATCAAACGTATCGTAATTCAACATCGATTTGTTACCAATAGATACGATTTTATTTTTTTGTTTCTAATCCAAAAAAAAAAAAATCGTTATGATGAAAACACGATAATTTTGTTACTTCAATGTATTAGCGAAATGATAAATGTTCATATAAAAGCTTTCAAAACCATAAAAATGCTGATTTAAAATTTTTATGTTGCTTACTTATTGAGGGTGGCAAATATTCTATACACATCAATATTTAAATATGATATCTGTTACTAATCGACCGTTTACAGATGACTTTAACACATTTTGTTTCCTCTTGCGTCATTGTCGTATATGTATTATAGTTTTATAGATTGGGCTGTCTCTCGATATATATTTTGTGTAAACTCAAAATTTGCGGTTTATCGTGCACTGCTTTGAATTACTGTACTTAAATTAACATATATACATATACATACATACATACATCATACACAGTTAGGTTTATTTAATTTTTATATTAAAAAGGGTGAATAAAAAATGTTTAGTTCAGCATTTTCGAAGGTTTTTCAAATTTTTGACAATTGCCTAGTTCAACTTTTTGTATAAATTGGAATTTGCTTGACCACATATGTGTCTTTGTGTGATTATTACACCCAGAAAAATCTAACATTTAAAATTAAAAAAAATTACCTTTTAAATATAAAATAATCTCTTTAAAAGGATTTTCTATTTGATTAAAAGGAAAAGTCTAAAATTAAAATGATTTCTTTCATTTTAAAATGATTTATTAAATTATATACCTTTTAGAATAAAAATAATATTACTTTTGATTTTTTAAAAATAAAACTTATTTATAGTAAAATGTATTCGAAAAAATTAAAACGTTTTCCTTTTAGTTTTTTTCTTAAATTCTGCAGTTTCAAATGTAAAAGATTTCTTTTAAATATAAAATATAAACATTTTATAAATTCAACTGTAAATGAAGAAACAAACAACATACATAAAAAAGAAACCAAAAAACTAACGGTAATATTTCATTTTGGTTTTTATACAATTTATTCCTTTTTTCTTGATTTTTGTATTAAGTGTTGAACTCTTGATGAGTGCTTATCTGTTTGATTTTTTAAGAGAAAAAATAATTCAATATTTATTATGAGTAATGAAATACAAAGTGTAAAATTAGTAAGTACTAATGTCAGTGATAATATTGAAAGTGCAAATGATTTCACAGTTGTGGTTTGTGATCAACTTGACGAGTCGGAGATAAACTTTAAAGTTTTGTTAAACGACATTCCTAACTATTTATGGAATTTAAGAATAAATATAAGCGTCTTAAAAAAGTTTGTACCATCTGATATAGAACAAGTGTTTCCTGATTTAGATAAATACGGAGCAAAAGTTCTATTTAGAGCCGGCCTAGAGGAATGGCGTAAAGAAATCGTAAGTACAATTATTGCAACATAACCTCATTTTTTTGTATACATGTGCTTTTAAAAAAAAAAATAAAATTTGAGATTACATCTGCATAGTCGATTAATCGATTTGGCCAATTTCGAATAACAATTGATCGGAATTTGTTGGTATACTGATTAATCGATTAAGGCCAATTTTATTTAAATTTAGCATTTTTAAGGAGCGCCCCGAAGTCTTTCATTAGAAAATCTTTAATTTTTTAAAAATCATGCAAATCAAAATCTTGCTAACCCTAAATCTAGCAGCAACAAAATCTTGCAAGTATACGAAATCGTGCATAATCTTGCGTATTCATTATAAGTTATTCAAATAAGTTATTTTTGAGTTTCGATTAAGTTATTGCAATTTTATTAAATTAGAATTTTAGGGTTGGCTGCTAAATCTTGGTTTCCAAAATCTCGGTTTTACAAAATCTTGGTTTTTATAAGTCCTGGAAAATCGGGATTTCGGTAACGAAACGAAAATAACCAAAAATATAAATTCTGGAAATCATTAATCAATAAAAATATCGCGCGCGATTCTATGAATAAATGGGAAATTGTTATGCAAGATTTTGTAATGCAAGATTTTGTAATGCAAGATATTGAAATGCAAGATTTTGTAATGCATGATTTTGTAATCCAAGATTTTGTAATGCAAGTGAACTAATATCACTATAAAAATGTATATATTAAAACACAATTTTGGTTGTTTCACTTTTTTTTAATTTAGTGCAATTCCCCATTTTCCTATTTTAATTCCCTATTTTATAACAGAAAAAGTGTATATGCAATTTTCAGTTACATTTTTATTAATTAATGACACTTATTTTGAGAAAATGATTGCTCGATTAAAGTATCTCTTTCGAAAAATGATTCGAAATTGTCTCAGATGCCCTAATCGGATTGATTTGATAATGCTAGGACACACTAATTGGCTTTGGGTTATCATTTGCGGCAATAAAATCGGCTTCTCACATAATTTGAATATCAAAAAAAAAAGGGGTTTCCTTTTACCCCTTTCAAAAATTAAATGTATTTATCGAATTTAAACGACCTGGCCCGCAAGCAATGTCTATATCACATTATTACTATCAATTATTATTTTTATTAATTATACAATATTTTACAGGGAATTCCGATGACAAATAGTTCATTTTTATGTAATAGTGAAACAACTACGTTAGATAAGCAATCATCCGACTCTCTTATTCTTAAATGGGTTGAAACCACGGCCAGATCGTCACCCAGCCATTCCGTTAACACATTTCCAGATCTAAGAAACATTTTAAATAATACTTGGCGTGGTAAGGAAGTGGTTCAGTTCTATGCCAAATTTAAAATATTAAATAACCCTCACCAGAAAGACATTTGCCATGCAATAACCGAATATTTTATTTGAAATCAACAAAAAATGCTGTTAAGAGATATGTCAACGTATGCCGCAGAAATAGTTAAGTTATTTCCAACAGAAAAATCGGTAAATAACTTTTAAATTGCTTCAAATTATGTAGTAAAAAAATGCTTCAAATTATGTAGTCTCAATAAATATTATTATTTAAAAATCGGTTAATCGACCAAACCAATTACCTTAATTTCAGGAAACGTATTATATTCCAAGGCAGAGACCCAAAAAAAAATCCTTCTGGAAAGTTATACGATATGTATCAAAATAGGATATTTCGCTTAAGAAGGATGTCTAGAGAAGCACTTCCAAATAATGCAGAACCTGCTCCATACTCACCATGTATTGAAATCGATATAGATTCTGGTAAATATTTTAATGCTATTGCTAAAATTGATTTTTGAATTTTAATATCTACATATTTTGTAGAATTATTAGACAATTTGGAGGAAATTAAATTTTGGCTGCAAAATAATTTCGAACCGTGGAGCGAAATTTTGTCCAGGTGGAGAAAATCAGCCAAATATAGATACAACCAAATGAAAAACACAGTTTCTTTAGACGCAATCTTAAAAAAGTGGCCACTGTATATTAGTAGCGAAGGCTATCATTTAGTGAGAAATATTATTTCTGATAATAGCTGCATTTCTCGAAATTTAATCTGATCGAATCAAAATTTTGATTTCAAAAAAATAGTTAAATTTTTGGTGTTGCTTTCAATATAATTGTGATTTGATCAGGACTATTTTGTCAAGAAATACGGGTATTAATGACGTCAATATTTACAACCATTTTTTTTTTCGTTTGTATTACATAGATTGACATCAATTTTGAGTTTATTTACAAGGAGAAAGGAAATCTTTTAATTCGGAATTACAATGATTTTTCACTAAAAATGGAAAAGTTCTATCGAACTAAAAAGGATAAATTGAATTTAAAATTATACGAATCTTATAAAAATTGTGAAAATAAAAGTAAGTTAGTTTTTAAAATAATCCATTTAAAAAATGAATCTTAATTTGTTTCATTTAAGGTTCTAAATGTTGCATTGCTGCATTATTATTAAACTCATTGTTGCAACCACCGAGGATCAGCAAGAAAAATAAACCAACTGTTTCGGATGCAGAAGAAGATTTTTTGATACATGTATTATGCATCAACAATCTGCAATTGTGTATCGACAACTTAAAAACTGATTATATCAAACGGAACCTGAAAATTCAACCAAAAATTATTGCTGTTGGTCCATCAATAAACAAATTAGAGCAGGTTTATATATATTTCGATGGGGTAAAATATTCCGTACCTACATTTATAAGAGCTTTAGATATAACCATTAAATTATGTTTTGTGTTCAATCTAAAATATTCCGAGACAAGCAAGCTAGTATGGGCATTCATGCAACAGTATTTTTTTAAAATACCACCAGAAATAATTAATTCATCAGTAGCAAATCTCATAAATCAAATTGAAAATCTACAGTAATTATCAAAACGCAATGAATTTGTCTTTAGCTTGTTTTTTATGTGATAAGAACTTTATCACTGCTAATACACTTATAAAACATTTACAGTCAAACCATGGTGTTCCTTCAATCTTTAGATTTACGTGCACACTTCAGTGTCGTCAAATTTTTCATAATATTTATAATTTCAAAAAGCATTTAATAAAACACGAAAAAGAAACAGAAAAGCAACAAACTCGTTTACCAATCCAACAAAAACAATGCGAAATCCAAATTTGTTCTTCTTTCCTAACAATTAATAGTTGCGAATCTTCAGTTGTAATTTCGGATAATTTAAATTCTACCTCTTCAGTTTCATCGTTTATAAACTTGAATGAAATGAATAGATCTTTACAAAATTCGGTCATAGCTTTTGCACTAAAAATGCACAATCATCCTAATATTAACAGAAAAAATGTATTTGACATTCAAAGTGACATTTTAGAAAATTTCTGGCAACCATTTTCAGAATTGATTTCCAAGGTTATTGTACCTGAGGTTGAAAATGTAGAAAACCGTAAACGAATTGAAAATGTCTTAACAGAAAATCAAAACCCTTTTCAATTTATAAAAACCGATTATTTATTTCTGAAGCATTTAGAGAATTTAGGAATTTTCCGTCCTCCGGAATCTTTTGTTATAAATAATGAAATAGCTGAAATAGTTAGCAATGGGAATCCTAACATAAAATCTGTCAATACGGAAGGATGTTTGCTTATAATATACAATTTCAAATTAAAAATTATTTTGAAAGCGGTAATATACTGGAAGAAACTCTTCACAACATTTCCCAACTAGAAAATCAAAATAATCTAAAAAATTTTATTAATGGGAGCTTATGGCAGTCAAAGAAAGAAAAAAATTTCTGATAAAATACTTATTCCATACTTTTTATATTCGGACGATTTCGAAATAAATAATCCATTGAGTTCACATGCGGGAAATCAGTCAATCTGCGGAATTTATTACACATTTCCGGTAATTCCGGAATTTCAACTCTCCAAATTAAGTAATATATTCGTAGCTGGCTTTATCAAAGCAAAAGATCGAAGCGAATATGGGAATAGAACCGTTCTCAATAAACTTGTAACAGAGCTTAAAGAGTTAGAACATGTTGGATTGGAAATTAAAACATCTTCCCAAAATGTAAGATTACATTTTGTGATAGGGCAAGTTCTTGGCGACAACCTAGGTTTAAATTCTATTTTAGGATTCGTTTCATCTTTTAGTAGCAATTATTACTGCCGTTTATGTAAAAGAAGTAAGACTCAAACAAGATATGATTATTTTGAATTTCCGGGTTCCCTTAGAAATAGAATTAACTATCAAGCTGACCTTGGTATAAACGATTATAAATTGACAGGGATTAAAGAAAATTCTATTTTTAACTCTATAGACTCTTTTCACGTAACCGAAAATTTTTGTTGTGATATTATGCATGACCTTTTTAGTGGTGTTTGTCATTACGATTTGGCTAAAATATTAAATCGTTTTATCTATGAAGATAAAATAATAAGCCTTGATTCATTCAATTATAGAAAGCAAATGTTTCAATATGGTAAAACCGAAATTAGTAATTTAAGTCCTCCAATTCAAAAATATCATATTCAAACTTCAAATTTCAAAATGACTGCCAGCGAAATAAAAACCTTTGTTCATTTTATAGTCCTTATGATTGGTGATTTAATACCGGAACAAGACGAAGTATATCAATTTTTACTAACCCTAATAAAAATAATAGATAGTTTTGAAAAGTAATTTTCACGTAAATGATTTAACGAAGCTTCGACAGTTGATTGAAAAACACAATGAGCTTTATTGTTATTTATTTCAAGATGATCTAAAACCGAAATTTCATTTTATGCTGCATTATGCAAGTGTAATCGAAAAATGTGGTCCAATTAAACATATGTGGTCATTTCGTTTTGAATCAATGCACCGTTTCCATAAGGAGTATGCACATAATATAGCATCAAGAGTTAACATCCCATTGACTTTAGCTAAAAAATATGCCTTAAAATTTGCATATTTGCTTCATTCCGAATATTTTTTTCAAACACAAATTTCGTTTGAAATAGAAACTGACAAACATTTTAAAACAGAACCTTATTTTGAAAAATTGGTTATAAACAATATTGATTCGGATTCTGTAAGTGTGGTAAAAAAGTTTATATATAAAGGTAATCTTTTTGAAAAGTTTTATTTCATCACCTGCACTTTTTCTGGAACAGAAATCCTCCGAGTTTTCGAAATACAAGACATAATAAAATCGGAGGAAATATTTTTCTTTGTTGGTAAAAAATGGAATATTATGTCTTATAACAATCACTTCTTATCTTATGTTATTGAGGAAACATGTTTGTATGAACTTATAAAACCTGAAAAAATTGATGGACCACCAATTCATAAATACTTTATAAATAATGGTTTGATTGTAATAAGATTGAAACCGTATTTTTAAGGTGCTTACATTTTGATTATTTTATTATAATTATTATTTCTTAAAATTTTAATGAATTTTCTGAAAACTTGAAAAGTTAGTTTTAAGTTATTTTTTTTATAAAAGAAACGAATTCAAAATAAATTACAATTTATATGAAATAAAACGGAAATAAAACATGTAATATAAATTATTTTTCTGTATTTTATTATTATTATTATTTTTGTTTCGAAATTATAGTATTCGTTCTCATTTTAACAATTCGCCCTTTTAACTAAGAAACAAAAAAGACCCCTGTCAAATTTACAAGTTCAATTAGGATTAAAATGGTACCCTTTTGTCAAAATAAAATGATAGCATTTTCGTGTGAAGTGCAAAAATATTATTGTAAAAATTAACATTTTTAAATTTACATTTTATTTAAAGTGATGTCTTTTAGCTTTGAAAAGAAAATTGTATTTTGAATTTTATTTTTAAACGAAAAAAATTTCAATTTTAAAAAGCCGTTATTAATTTAAAGTGATTTTCATTTAATTTTACAGGTGAATTTAATTCAGTTTCTATTTTAAATATAAATGATACACTTTACTTTAAAATTGTTACCTTTTATTTTTGATTTTATCAAAAACTTTTATTTTAAAAGGATTAGAACTTTACATTTAACAGTTCTTCATTTTGGCAAATTTCCATAGAGAAATCCTTTTAAATTGAGCATTGAATCCGCTTAATAATAAAACTTTTTTTTCTGGGTGTAGTTTAACGTCAGTGAACCAATAGCAAGATAAAAAAATTATAGTACCTATACCAATTATGAGCTTTCCTAACCGAGACCGGATTATACAGAATGATCATCGTTACCATCAAGAAACAGAACAACAATAATTCAGGAAAACAATATCCAGTTAATATACGTTTTTCCGTGTTTGAAGAAACTTCATCTTACGTTACATACTCCAGAGACATTGCAAATGTAGTACTATAAATTCCAACCATAAAACACCCTTAAACAAAATGTAATTAATCCAAAACACTTTTGAAATATTTTGCGTTCGAATTATAAAACCACGCTAATAAATTATCAATCCACCCTCTACAATTCATTTGTTTTTGTTTTTTTTTTTTTTTTGAGTGTTATTCGATTCAATTTTCCTCCAAATCCGTAAAAATCAATTTGTTTTTTTTATTTTATTATTATATTACATTTTTAAATGTAATTTTTCATATCTAGAGTCGTACATGTATTTGTTAATTTAATTTGTGCTGCTGTACAAAAAATTTTGTTATTTTATTAAAAAATAATTAAAAAAATAAAATAAAAGGAAAAAAAATAATTTTAATTTATTGTTTTAAATAATATAAATAATAATATGGAATATAAATTTAATACAATGTTTTGAGTGTATAGTTATGCCATGTGTATGTAGGTATACTCTTTGTACACACATACCTATTATAGTGTTGTTTTTTTTTTTTTTTTTTTTTGTTGTTTAATTAAATTAAAAATTTATTATTATTTTTATTATTAATAATTTTTTGTTGTTTCTGTTATTTTGCAATTTTGCCGTCGTCGTTATTTTTATTTAATTTAATAATACCCGAAGTTTTTGTTGTGTTGATAAACTAATTTTTCAACTAAAAACAACAAAAAACAAACAAAAATTAATTTACAACAATTTTATATTTTTGTTTTAAGCAATTTGATATGTAGCACAAAAGTGTAATGGAAAATTGTAATATTGTTGTTTTTCCTTTTTTTATTTTTTTGTTGATGTTGGTGGAAATTGTTGAGGTGATTTTTTTTTTTTTTTTTTTTTTTGTATTTCGGTGTGTTTTTAATTTTTCGCGGTGTTGTTTGTTTTCGCTTGGATTTAAGTAAACAATGTGCGCTATGAATATTAAATAATTAATTTACGTAATTATGATAAAAGGTTTTCATTAAAAAAAATAAATATAACAGATGCTGCTGTTTGTTTGTGGAATGAAACAAAATAATGTTTTTGTTTTTTAGAGATGTTACAGCATGCCGGTTACCATCAATTGAATTTATAATCGATGAACCGAACATTCCCTATCTATTGTTTTGGTATCATTTACTTAACGAGAAAGTTTTTTTTTTTAAAAAGTCATCATTATATGTAAGCAATTTTCCCGTTTTAAAGATTTTCTATAAACAATGTTGTTCGTAAAGGGGCAAATTATACCTTTTCATTCGAATAACAATGCGAACGTTTTTCAAACCAATGCAATTAACACTGTCGGACAGCATTACGTTTACTTACGGTTGCCGCTATTTATTGTGGAATTTGTTATTGTATCTTGCTTACCTGAAAGTAAAAGAATAATACAAATATAAGAATTTTAAAAATATTATTTTTATATAGTTTTCATTAGTTGTCAAAAATGTCACCAAGCTAAATATAGCACGATAATTTTGACACCAATCATTAGCTTTAAATAAGAGCTACAGATATGCACTAATCATAAAAACTGATGAACTTGGTCGGAGAAACATGCACAAAACCCCAAGCATATCTAAAACTTCCTAATTCAACATCAAGCATAAATTTCCCAAAATCAAAATACACAAACAAAATTTTACGCAAGAAAGATTTGGGGTATCTGCATACATAATTTACTCGCTATAAATATTTGTTCTGGTCTATTTATCAAGATAAAGTCTTCATTTTTCTTACCTTATCGCGATTTTTTTTTTTTTATTTCAGTTATTAATTCCTCAACTTCTTTCTTGCTTGCGATTATATCTCATTCAAAAGTAGTTCTTGTGAAATTTTATGAACACCGAGCAAGAGAATTAAACATACATATTGTACATTGGTTTATTTGTCGCATCAAATACCTTGAAATATGACAAAATAGACATTTTCATAAGCTGGAACAAACCCTAAAACTTAGTTTCCATTCTTTCTCTGTCAATTGATGATGTAGCTTTCACCTATCATTGAACGAGTCCACATGATTTAGCTAATTTCATTCAAGGTCATGTTCTTTAAAATATAGGATGATCCATATCAGAGGTATTTTCTTGAAGTTGTTTACCACAAACATAATTGCGGTTTAATTCATTGTAGAAGTTCTTGTTTTCAAATTTATCCAATGGGGAGGAATCCAATGTAAAAAGATTAAGGTACGGCTGAATTCTGCCCTACGGGCTATTTATTTGTTATACGTAAATTTTGTCCTACACAGGTTTTGCTTAATTTTTATTACGCTTGTGTTGAGTCTCGACTGACTTATGGTTTGCCATGTTGGGATGGGATTTACATGAATACTTTGGGGCCTTTATACAAATTACAGAAGTATATTTTATGTGTTATATTTTTTATATGTCGTCGTGATCACACTTGGGCAATTTTCTTGGAATTTAGGATTTTACCGTTACAACAACTTTACATGTTTCGAGTTTTAAAACTATTTTATTCCCGTAGTGGATATCGTTTTCTAAGATTGGTAGCGGCTTATGATGTACGCAATAATCATTGTTTTGTTTTTTTCAATTCCTAGATTTACTTATGCACCCATTTACGTTTAGATTTTAGTAGTAACAGGTTTGTCAATTCTTTGAAAAACTGCTTGATGTTTGCAAAATGAATTCACTATTTAATTTTAGAACTAATTTTTATTGATGTACCTACAGTACTTTTATTATAAAATTGTTAATCTTTTTTGTAAAATGTTATTTCTTTTCTGTTATGTATATTATGTTTTTCATATATCTGATCTTTCGAATTATCCCACACTACAATTTTGTTGTCTCTCTTATTGTGATTATAGGTTAATCGCTACTGTCTGTGACATAGATTATCCTATCTTCTTAAGCGACCCATAATAGTTTTAGGCACAATTATTATTTTAATAATTTTTTATGAATGGTTGCTTAAGAGAAATAATAAATAAATAAATTGGAGTGCACATATAGTATCGGTAAATGCTAACCATTTATAGTAAATTAGTGATTCATTAAAAAATCCAAAAAAGGAAACGAAAAATTATTTTTAGATGGATATTGGTGTTACGTCCACTTGAAAAATAAAAAAGACGAGTATCGCTGGGCATATTAAACTGATAAGCAACATCACATTAAACAATCACCTTCTTGCGATAACCACGATGAATGTTTTTCCCAAACCTGGCCCAAAAATATGTCAACAAAAATTATTCTTTTACAAGTGTTAGTATGAACACTGATGAGAAACACTCATTGTATCGAATTGTTAATAAGTATGTAATAAAAATAATTTATGAATAGTTTTAAATACGATGATTAAATAAAACGTTATCTTTCTTATACATTTCTGATTAAAAATTAACACATAAAAATATTACAGAATCTCAGTTACAGCAAAAATAATTTATTTTGAGCAAGAAAACTCAAGGAAAATGTTCATACAAAAAGTGGCTTATGCAATGGGTTACACAACCGCACAACTTTAGTTACTTTTGTCCAATTTTAGAAATGCAACAATAAACCAATAGGAAATTTAGGGCAGGAACGACTAATTAAAATTTAGATATTTCAAAAGGGGATACGGTACAACACGCGATATGGTACAAAACACGATATTTCAAAGTACGATATTTCAAAACACGATATGGTACAAAACGGGATATTTCAAAACGCGATATTTTAAAATTATTAAGCCTCCTTCATTTCACATTTAAAATTTTCCTTCCCTTTATGATGAAAATCAACATGTACGATGGAACTAGGATAACCATTTTGAAACATCACGTTTGGAATTATCGCGTTTTGTACTATATCGCACTTTTTACCATATTGCGTATTGAAATATCGCATTTTGTACTATATCGCGTTTTGTCCTTATCGCGTTTCGAAATATCGCGTTTTGTACCATATCGCGTTTTGTACCGTATCGCGTTTTGAAACATCGGTTATTGTACCACATTCCCTTTTGTACCTATCGCGTTTTGAAATATCCCGTTTTGCCAAATCGCGTTTTAAAATATCGCGTTTCGAATGGGACCCAATTTCTCTATATATTGTTTGAGATCGTATCACGCCTGGTTGTCCTAACGGCCCTAAACTTCAATTTTTTTCAAGAAATATTTCACGAAGAGGATGAAGGACCATTTTATTTACGTTTATTTTTACTATCTATTTTAAATAATTTCAAAATTTATTACCCAAAAATAATTCGTAATAACGAGACATTCTGCTTTTTTACTAATGTATGCACACAAAATATATATATTTTTTTTAGAACATTAAGATAAACATTAAGACATAAAAATATTGGTATCTAAGCTAAACAGTTTTAGAAAAGGTAGGGGATTAGGGCAAAAATGTTTAATGATAGATCTCATATTAAATGTCGAATTTAGGTATAAGTGATTTTCCGAATTTTCTTGAGAAAATCCTAGGAAGCGAGCATCAAAATAACCTATAAACCAGAAATTTTCAATAGACCTAAGCTAACGATAAAAATCTAGTTTTGGAAAAAGTAGGTAATCAGGATGTTTAGGATAACAAAGTTTGATGACATTTCATATATAACATATCGAATATCAGTATAACTAATTTTCTGAATTTTCTTGAGAAAATCCTAGGAAGCGGGCATTAAAATCACACAAAAATGTCACTGAACCTAAGCTATCCAAAAACTATTCAAGTTTTGGAAAAACTACGGCATCAGAGTGTTTAGCTTAGGTCTAGTTCTAGTGACAATTTCTGGAGTAAGTCATTTTGATTCTCGTTTCCTAGAATATTGTCTCCTTAGAAAAAATCAAAAATCTCTTATACGTATATCCCTCATAATATTAGGCTGTTCAAAGGCATGGTTGTACAGACTTTACACTTTTTTCAATAAGTAGAATATTTGACATAATATGATACTTACATACTTTAAAGGTTGAACTAAAATTTATTAAACCTATAAAAAATTTCTCCTTTTAATATTAATAAGAGAAGTTCATTAAAATACAGCTTTCACACTACCACATGCGCGGATAATTGCTGTCGTTAGTTTTTAGGATTGATTCTGGACAAAATTCATGTTTGTATATAGAATCGTGGATTATGTCCAAACAAAATGCTATTTTTTCCTTTATTTTTTAGAACATATTTCCGACAAACTCCACGCGAATATTTAACAAACTTCACCTAGGTTCCGTGATAACAGTCCTCAACACTCTTAACGAAATGGGTAGGCCGTCTGCTCTTGAAAATACAAAAATCGATGGAGATTTGTAACCTAAAACAAAATCTAAGCTTATTTACCAAAAATTCGGAGATTTCGGGTTTGGTGAATTTGTGCTTGGGGATTTTTGAATTTTGAGATTTATGGGGCTTATAATTTGGTGATAATGTGCTTGGTGATTTTTTTTCTTGATATACCAAGCCCAACCCGAACCTGGTCTTGGAAACGTTTGTTGAATTACGTTTTTTTTATTTACTATTTTGTGTTTCCTATACATATTTCAATGACTTTAAAAAATAAAATCTGAAATATTACTTGAGAAGGAATTTATTAATCGATTCTGGGTTGATTGCTATACAATTCGGTTTAACAATACTTATCCAAAGTGATTGCGCAAGATACTCGTTCAAGGGCAATCAATGTTTTCATATTGAAATTGCCTCAGACATTAAATCAAATTTGATCGGTTTAGATTTGATTTCGCCCAAATTTCTCAAATTAAACTTTTCTTTGAACCGTAAGTATACATTCTTTCCTGTTTTAACACGATTTTAAAAACTTCTGAATATCCTCCCCGTGTGTGGAAGGCAGCTAAAATTATTCCTCCTACTTCCTAATTATTTTTCCCTCCTGATTATAGATCAATTAGTATATTACCAGTTTTATCAAAAGTTTTTGAAAATGTCACTAAAAAATAAATTATGAACTAAATATAATCTGTTCTGCAAATTTCAATCCGCTTACAGACCTTTTCATATTCTACCACTGCTAACTTAAACTTAATTGATGATTTTAAGAGAAACTTGGATATTAACAATGTTTCGATCTTCGTGTTGTTTGATTTTGGTAAGGCCTTTCATTGCATACATCAACTGGAACTTCCAATAATATCGAACGAATTGAATAATCTCGAAAATCAACTTTTAGGAGTTTTGTACTTCGTTTTAACAAGACAATTTGGTTAGATTACAAAACATTTTCTGTTTTACTTAAACTATATTGGTACACTTTTTCGAAAAAATGATGGTCACTCTTTACTTGAAAATCCTAAATCATTTCGAATAATTTTGAAAATATCGAAAAATGTAGAGTAATCTCGTAAATATTGAAATTACTTGAACATTACCTGTAAGAATCTCGATCAATCATTCTTTAACTTGACAAGTATTGATTAATATCGAAAAGTGTAGAAAATTCTCAAATAATCTTATTTTGATTTAGCAGATATTTATGCAATCAGTTAGGAAATGCCTCATTTTGTGCTCTACCTTGTTCGTTTCGGAAATATCACACAAGTTACACAAAATAACATTTAGTAGCGTGTTGTACAGAAGATTTTTTCTAATTTTGATAAAAAATAATTAAGCCAAACTGGTGTTGTAAAATATTCTTCCTAACTAGTTACGAGAAATATGCCGTTTCCCAACATAAGATTTTAAAAAGTCGCACTTTTTTCTAACAAAATTAGAAAAAATTAAAAGCATAAAAAAATAATCTAGAAAAATTTCGAAATTTTCTACCTTTGTAAGAAAGCCCAAATCGGTAATATTCCAATATAATCGGGACATCTAACAAATCTAATTACTGCCTCAATTTTACCGAGTCCATACGCGCTCTCTCTCTGCTGCTATTAAAGTATTTAATATGTGATTCGTTGAATTTACAATACTATTTCAAGTTTAAGCCAACGAAACCTAATTACGACTCACCAATATTATTAAAATTGTTAGAATCGTTCATGAATATTGTTATGCGTGGAATAGTTATGAAGTTGTATTTTATTTGGAGAAAATTGGAGCCAAACCTAACAAACATACTAAACAATTGCATGGCTCAACAGGCTAAACTATGGATATAAATTAATGAGTAAAGAAGTCAGATGTCATGACTCTGCGTATTTAACTCTTGGTTTCTTGATGATCAATTTGACCAGCCTCGTTCGAAACGTTCGATAGCGAAGAAACTACTTCTTTGGAAGTTTGTACTCATATGAATTCTGAAATGGTTATTATAAGAACATTTTCCACTTAGTTAACTAAATATGCCGATAAGTATGATAAAAAGCTTGGTCAGGCGATAGGGTGCTAATTTTAAACTGCATCAAGTAGGTAAACCAATTACATAAACAAAAGTATCGATAGATCGTTGATATTATAGCGTCACTGCGGATACGATCTGGTACAGTAAAAATTATCTTTGTAGCAGCACTCTTTTTTACATTCACACGAACAACAAGCTGCAGTATCGTTTCAGTTGTATAATTTTGAACTTTATTTGTGAAATTCTGTGCTTCAGATTGCCAGTGGAGAAAGCCCTAATACCGCCCTAAATGTAAATTTAGGAATACCCTTCCTAATTGAACGACGCATGCCCGAAGACCATTTGACGAGTTTAAATTTACAGCATATTCATGCTGCAATGTGGAATAAACAAAGTTTTGGAAGTCTGTTAGTGAATTATCATTGTTGATGTATTGATACGTATTTGTTGGGTTCTATATTTTATGATCTAGGTCAGCCTGCTCGGTTATACCTGCATAGAATTATGTAAGAGCGGCTTAGGGAGTTTTTGATCTTCTGAATCAAGAAGGGTTGCTAGGGTCCGTGGATTTTCATCGTTGTATCGTATTTGAAACTACTTTCTCCTGAATATCCTATACACTAAGCGTTGTGCTTCAAAACAAGTCCCTCTGCGATCTTAATATTCTAATACGTACAATACGTAGATTATACGTACAATAAATGACCATTTCATTGGTGGTTTACCCATTATACCAAAATTCTCGGTAATAAATTTCAGAAAAGACTCTAAAGTTCAAAAAACATTATTTAACGTTTTTGAGACTAAAGTTTTCATAAATCTCTGTCCAAATTTGTAAATAAAAATTATTAGTTTTTATCATATTCTGCAATTAAGGTGCATTTAATATGTCTCCAGTTTGGCACCACCAAATTTCATAATCTAAAAATTTAACCGGTTCGTAAAAGTGTTCTCCTTAAGTATTATTTTGCACGAATTGCGACACAATTGGTCCTTATTCCTAAATTGACTTTACATTTTGAATCTTTAGTAAATACGAAAACATCACTGTATGACCTTTGATCTGCAATTATACGGCTCATATTCTATTTATAAATTATTACTTCAAACATGCCCGGTCACGATTATGGAACAATGGAAATTTCACATTATAATAATAGCATTTCTCAATGTCTTATCGTGATTCGTACTCGCACCCCGACTAGTAAAACCTACAAATCATATTCTCAGTAAGGCATTATTCCACAAACTAAATCAAGTCACACAAATATTGCTGCATGTACTATACGTTTGTATAGATAGGGCAAAACATAAATTTAACTTAAAACGTTTTTATGACTATACGATTATGTACGTACATACATTCTACTAGTAGTAAATATACATAGTTTTTGTTGTGGTTATGATTTTATTTTATATGGGTACAAAACAACGCCAACAACTGTATATCCTCTCTTAACACAGTGTTTTTTTTTTATATTTGGTTTCGTGTGCTAAATTGAATTTCAGATAAAACACAATACAACAAAAAAAAAATGAATTACCATGGATGGTTTAACATAAGTTATCTTCAACTACCCGAATATAATTTGCATACCAATTAATGTTTCGTTTCATATTTCTTATATAATGTCGAAAATTTATTTCAATGAAACGGAAATATGTATTTAGTCTGTTCGTACTAAGTCGAGCTAAAACATTAAATTATTAAATAGTCCCTATAGCAAAATTGAAACTTTTAATGTCCTTCAAAATATCTTAACATCATTTTATTTTTACATCGGATATGCCATACTTCAAGACGAAACGAACGAAATGGTGAAAGAAAAATTTAAAATTTGCTCAGTGTTTGTATTTAGTGTACACACAGAAATAAAGAAATAAACATTAAAGTTCGTTTGGCTTAACGAGGACACAAAAAAGGAGAAAGAACATAATAAGATGAAATTGAATTAAATTGGTCCTTATATGACAACATAATCTCATAAAACTGTGTGCACAAAGTATGTACAAAAGTAAAAAAAAGAATAATTCTCAAGGAGGAAGGAAAAAAATTACCGTTGATTTTTTTTTTTTCTTTTTGCTGATTGAGACAAAAATTTAGACAAAATTAGGATAAACAAAAAAAAAATCTAAAAGATTATCCTTTTACATACAGACGAAGAATACACAAACAAATTGTGATGATCCTATGGAAAATGTGCGAACAAAAATGAAAACTAATGTGCGATAACATGATATCTGATTTGAAAAGTGAAATTTACGTTTTGCCTCTACAATATTTTGTCTATGAAAACTATTTCGTATCCGTTTGTAAATATATGTACATTGACGAAGGTTGATGGATGACAGAATATCTATAGCGAATTTTTCTGATTTATGGTGTGCAAATTTGCGTTTACATATTTTAATCAATTTTCTTATCAAATTCAAATAAACTCGGTTGATAGTATGGCGTCAATAGAATGATTTGTGTTTCAATAAATTAAAGATAAAAGCATATTGAAAATGTATGCTTAATACATCCTGACTTCTTATTTTTTTGAAATGTGAAGTCAAGCGAGGGGTTTCCGAATGATTTTTATATGGATATAAACGAGTTCATTTTCATAAATAACCACTTAGCAGTTGTAAATCGATCTTCGATATATATAATATAAAATAAATACAACTTCCGGTAAATATTTATAGTCGGAAGCTACATTTTTATTTTAAAGTTTTAAGATTGTTGTTTTGAATTTCCTTTCGTATGGAGCTTTTTTTTATTTTTCTGCTTTTTCATTCAATTTTATAGAGCTTTTTCGATTTTTCGCTAATAAAAATTTTATTTTATTTAAAAGCATTTTTTTTATATGAGCTGAATTTTTAAAATAAAATTTTAAGTTGCGACTAATAAATTATGGTCATTTAGTTTTTATTTTATGCGCTTTCCTATATCGATGTCAGACATTAAAATAGTTATACTCATAAAAATAGATTACATGATTTTATATGTTTATTTAGAATTTTGTAATTGATTATGTCAAATTAAAAATAGAAATGTTTATTTTCTATTGACTTTTATCGATGTTTTATCATAATTTATAGTTATATGATAAATTGGCTCCAATCTAATTTTATTATTCGAGTCTAGGTCAAAACCGTCCTAATTTTCTCATGCCCACTTTGGAAATAATTTAACAATAGCCAAATCATTTTTAAACTCTCTCATATCTTCACAAATTTACCAAGGGACGTGGCTGAAATTTTCTAAAAACGAGGTATACATTTCGGCCAGGCTGAGCAGTAACACGATACAAGACATTTTAGCGTTGTTTCATATTAATTCGATAAAATCATCCCGTTCTCCAAATGCTGTTGTAGAAGCCAAAGTATTTTGGGATTGCTTAATTTTGTAGGAAAATGGATATCAAATTTAGGTATAATAATGGAATCAATAATGGAAATTCTACGTCTAAAATTATAGTAATCATTAAAATATTGAGAAATATTGAGGAGGACAACAAAAACGGGCTTTCAACGATTTAAAATATTTGCTGTCCACCAATAAAGTTTTATAGGTTTCTATGATGCTCAATTTAATAAAAATGAAGAGTGCGAGATTCGGACGATGGCTATTACACCGATGAATTAGAAAAAAAAACAAATTTGGCGACCAACGGTGGGACCTTTGTAATATTTAGCAATAAGTGTTGCAAATTGATAACAAAAGATACAAAAGAGAATAAAACAGGTTTTAAAATCGGTATTTATCGGTATTATTCCAAAGTGAGGATATAAATATGAACACCCTGTTCAACAATTTACAAGTACTTGATGTAGAGGAAGAAGAACCAAGATCGAAAAGTTATGATTACACCGTTCGAGAGGAAATTTTGAGAAAAATACAACGCCGATTACCGGTTGCAAATGAAGAAACTTTTCCTGAAAATATATCCACCTTTGGACGAAACCAATAAAGTTGGAGATCTTAACTACTTACATGTTGTCGCAAAACCATTTGCAGTTGACCATGGCAGATGTAACAAATGCGGCACAATTAAGCTCTGTAAAATATAGACGAGCCGACGCTCATTAATGCCAGATAGCGAATTTATTCCCAAACTCAAACTTTAATTGATCCAGTGAGATGAAATGTTCCGAGGTGAGATGGAATAACCAAAGCCGATTTGCGCGAAGAAACCAAGTAAAGCATAGCCCAGAAAAAGGGCTTACTCTTAGTGTTGTTGCATGGATGAATATCAAGCAAATCTGGGAGCTTTTTTTTTTTTTTTTTGGTTTTAATCTATGCAATCTGTTTTGGGGCTCAAGGCACTCCTAGCTCTTTCGCAATTTACTTTTACCGTCCTACTTACGCATTAGTAGCCAAATCGAGGACGTACGGCTATAGACCCGTTTTGTATAAACCATCTGCACATTGCATTGCTTTATGCCAACCTTAGTGCTAATATGAAAGGTGGGTCGGCCCATGGATTCTGCACTCTCAACAGGGGGTCATAGATGTGTTCACCTTCATCACCGATCGTAATCAGATGATGAAAAATCCCTTTTGCATCCCGCCCCTATCGGGATTCGAACCCGGTACCTCCCGATCCAACCGCCGCAGCTTATGGTGGGAGCTTATTTACTAATCAATCTGAGAGAGTCGGCGATCGTCTTATCCCAGTATCAACGCAGAAATAAGAAACTTCTTCCGCTAACTCAATTTTTTTTAGTCCACGAGTCGGCCCCACAAGGCATTTTTATCAAAATTTAAAAAATTAAATAAAAACAAAACAAAAATACGAAAGCAAGTTATTCTAAATATTACAACAAATTGGTAATGCGACTGAACTTTCTCTTCATGAGCTGAAGGATGATGCCTCACTTGAAAAATACATGTAGAACCAAGGTCGGTTAGCGATTTTTGGCAGCGTTGGGCAATTTTGGTGATGTAGCGAACAACCGACGACGACGAGGGGCTGTTAACTTTGGACCTTTCATAAGAAAGGATTGCGAATAATAAAAATAATTAACTTGGAAATGAAAGGGTTCGTCATGCGCTCTTCAAACTTTCAATAAAATTTGGATCAATTCATTACCTTATAATAATAATATGTAAATCTGTTGAAGAATAACCAATTTGTTTGCGATTTTTACTATGACCGAAATTATTGAACTTTGAACATTATTAAATTTCATTATGAAATTATTGAAATTTATTGTGCTGATGTGAAAAAAGTGAGCGGAGTTACTGGAAAAAAACTCGTGGATTTTACACGATGATAAAGCGCTATCACACCGAGCTACGATTTTGAACGAAAATAAGGCCAACAACTCAATAAATACCATCGATCAATCACCACATTCACCTGATTTAGCACCAGATGCCTTTTTCCTGTTTCCCAAAACTCAAATTGCTACTCTGTAGAACCCGTTTAGACTCCATTGTAGGCATAAAACAAAATTTAGCGCGTGAACTGAAGGCCCTCTAGGAAAGTGCGATGATTGCAAAAACGCTGGCATATTCGTATATCCTCGCATGGGGAATACTTTGAGGGCGACAAAATAATTTTTTATGGTTGAACTTAAAATTGATGTTTTATTTAACAATTCTTGGTACTTTTTTGACAGAATGTACATTAAATAAAATTGTAAATATACGTATTGGCTTTAAGATTTGGAAGACATTTTTTTTGTTCTTGATAAAATAAAATTGAAACCCAGTTGGTATCGCTGAATACAATAAAATGTATGAGGAGCAGTTTTTGTTTTGTTTCTTTTCTCTCATAAACAGGTATTTGGCCTATCAACATGGGGCAAAATACAAAATAAAAAAATAAAGTAGGTATAGCTTAACTGTGCTTTTAGTTCATGAGGGGCATGAGTTTGGTTTTGGCCTCCAATCATTAATGAGTATTGTAATTTGTGAATAATTGAATATAGAATTAAAGTGCATAGATCTGTAGCGAATCACAATTATATTGATTGTTCATCACTACAATCAATTAATTATACGCATCAGATTAAAATTAAAACAATTTAAATTTATCGATACATATTTAACTCACTCAGCGCTAACGCAATCGCTGACACAACCACACTCATTATTGCCACACCAGCGCCGCGCACGTTAATACCCAAAATAACAAAAGTTGTATTCGGCGCCAATCTACCTTGTCATTTTTTTTTTACGAAGCCATTTTTTTATTCATTCGAATGGGAATACAACAACGGCACATAATTAGCCGTAAAAACTCAGATAACACAACACAGCATCTCGTATAGTGGTGACCTTCACTGGTTAAAACACGCAACGGTGTCGAGGAGTGGTATTATCGTGGGATAATAAAAATAATTTCATATTACGTGCAAAAATATCAAATACGGCCGGGTACAAAAACCGCACCGGCCAGTGGGTTAGTCCATAACATAGTTATTAGTGACAAAATCCGATACTCCCGCATATTTATTTATTTTTCATATTGGTTGATAATATCCACATACGCCAACATCATACAATTCATACAAAATGGAGTCACATTAAAATTACATATATACAAATACAGTGGATCACATTAAAATTACATATATACAAATACGGTGGAGTACATCGAAATTAAATACATCAATTCTATGGCGGATCGAATTCACATTAAATACATATAAATATAGTGGATCACATTCATACGAAATACATCAATTATATAGCGGATTACATCAATTAAATAATGACAATCAAACACCAACAACGGGAATATTTTGTTGGTTAAAAACAACATTAACGAACAACAGTACCGCTGGAAACGTCAGCAGCAGCAGCTTCAACAGCAACAACAACATAAGGGAACGCAATTTGAGTCAAAACTTTTCACAGAGTTAACAAAACTCCTCGGCTCACAACGAATACGTACAACGGCTTATCATCCACAAGCGAATGGCATGGTCGAACGCTTCCATCGACAGCTCAAAGCTGCTCTCATGGCCCGGGGAAACACAATTAATTGGAGCTCGGAGCTTCCTATCGTGCTACTTGGGATCCGAGCAACAGTAAAGAAAGATCTGAAGTGATCACCAGCCGAAATAGTTTACGGGCAACCAATTAAGTTACCCGGTGAGTTCTTCGTCGAGAATCCTCCTTTACCATTACCAACTGAAGACACAGTCGTCGACGAACTGCGACAAACCATGCAACACCTTGTCCCAACTTCACCACATTCTAACAAACAAAATAATATTCCTTTGCCCTAAAACACTGGACAATTGCGATTTTGTTTTCGTTCGAACAAACAAGGTTCGCACGGGATTATCACCTCCTTATGAAGGTCCATATAAAGTTATACGCCGCCTTCGCAAACAATTCACGGTTTCAATTAATGGTAAAAACCACACCATTTCAATTGACCGAATCAAACCGGCGTACGGCATACTTACCTCATCTGATCAAATATCAGGCATTCGCAAACATAAAGCCGTACCCTTTGCCGAATAGTTCAAAGTCTCAAGGAGGGGATATTCACTTGCGGGGGAGTCCTGTAGCGAATCATAATTATATTGATTGTTCATTACTACAATCAATTAATTATACACATCAGATTAAAATTAAAACAATTTAAATTTATCGACACATATTCAGCTCACTCAGCGCTAACGCAATCGCTGACACAACCACACTCATTATTGCCCCACCAACGCCGCGCACGTTAATACCCAAAACAACAAAAGATGTATTCGGCGCCAATCTACCTTGTCATTTTTTTTTTACGAAGACAGTTTTTTATTCATTCGAATTCCTACCTTTTCCACGTAATAAACGTACCTCAAAAAGTATATAATATTAAAAAGAATTTAATAACGAAGTTATTGTGCAGTTGAACAAAAATTAAAGTAATTTTTAGTGTAATAGTTGGGTGAATCTAAAATAAAATTATAACGAGTTCGAAAACAATAAATATCTTGCTAGTGGCGGGAATTATACAAATTTCATTCGTGCATTTTTTTCTACACATGGGAATACAACATCGGCACATACTTAGCCGTAAAAACTCAGATAACATAACACAGCATCTCGTATAGATCTTTCATTTGTTACAATAACATCAGTAAAGAATACATAGAGTACGAAGTACGAACGGTCCTCTTAAGTGTATAGTAATATATCAGAAAACTTGTGTCATTTGTTATTATTTGTATACATTTCTTGGAATCTTTCCCATTTTTTAGATCAGTCTTTGGTACGCTAATCGGATCTGAGATTTTTCAAATATCGTCTCAAACAATATTCAGTAATATTTCGTGTTCAACTATGCTTTTAAAACTTTTAATTTTCAAACATAAACCATTAAAAATTCTATCAATATAAGCGCTTTGCTTTTAATAATTCAAATAACCATTTTATTGCCATTTTGTCACCTCGATATATATCTCATAGTCGTATAATTTATATTTCCGATATTGTATAAGCACGCAATATTTTGGTTAGGCATCGTATTACGTGTTTCAAAAAATCTAAAAATATGTACACATAGATTTGTAATTACAGAGTAATACATACTTTTGTTAATATTAAACTTTAGTATCATTGTAAAGTTTATTGTTATTCATACTTTGACATAATTTTGTTAAAAGTTTAATGAGTTTGTCTAACTCGTAGACGAGTATAGTAAAAAATCAATTTAATCCAAAGGTATATACATAAAAGTTTCAACACCTTTAAGTTTGTAATCTGCGCGCATTTAATTTATATTAGACACGCGAATTTTCTAATCATTGTTTTCCAACCGACAATATTTTATTGGTATTGTTCAATCTGGCCATCATATCGTTGATATAACTAATATGGCGAACAACATTAAGATTTATCATTAAATATTTAACTGGAGTGCTTGTCTCGTTAAGGCAGATAAGCACATTTAAATGTTTAGTACGTATTTTCTGTTCTAATCTTAAAATTTACAATCTCAAAAATTTATTGAAGAAAGATGAATTCGATTTTCATTATGTTGGTGCTACATTTTTACCATGTACATATAGGGGTAGCAAAGAATATGTATATAGTTTGGTTATAAATGACGCAATGAATATTCCTTTATACACATTTTATGGTTAAATAGATACCGTATATATGTATGTACATATGAAGGTCTATTTTATTTTTATTATCACTTTATGTTCAGTCATTGTTTCAATGCTAAATTGTTATGTTTTCTCGGCTTGGTGTGGAGATAAGCAAAATGTACAGCAATAACAAAAGCACAAAAACTATATCAAAAAACATGGAAATTTATAACACTTTTTGGTTATGGTTTTCCTTCTTCTACTACTACTTCTTGTATGCTTTATATATTTCCAAAATCTATTATTTAGTTTTAGTTTTTTTGTTCTATTTAATGGAAAACCAAATTCTATATTACGATTATTAGTAATGAATACAGTAATTTATTTGTGTCGACTCTCTCTATATACACTGTAATAATATTAATGAATGGCTTTGGGGTTGTGTACTCGTATACTCATATATGTACATATAGGAATTGCAATTGATTTAATTTGAGTAAAATTAATTTTCCTGGTATGTGGTATTTCCATATCGTTTACATGCAAATGAACCATTTATTATTCTTAATTTGTAAATACCTACACAAAAAATTTATGTTGCGAGTTCATATCAGTTTTTTTTTATGCAAACAGAAAATGATATGGTTTATTATGTATACTGTATACAGTACACAAAGTGTTTGTTGTGTTCGGGTGTAATGATTGATTAGTTTTCATGTTTTTAAATTACTGTAATGTTAGTCATTTTATATGATTTATGCATTGGATATATCGAAGCTTAGGTTTCGTGTTTGTGAAATTCATGTTGTATGTTTGTATGTATGTAGAATAAATTGTTTCTTCTGATTTATATAATTATGAAAAATCAACTTTATCATTTAAACAACATTAAGGTAGCATTTTATGGGAATATGTATTTTGTAAAGGAAATGTACGGGTTATAATTAGATACCAGGTAAAAATTATGTTTTATATCTAAATCACAATTTAATTTTTTTCAGATATGTATTTCAAATATCCCCAACGGTTGAAAATTATTTTTATTGCTATAAGCTAATTCATATTGAAATGTGTTGTGCTCTAGAAATTAGCAATTTATTAATCAATAAATTGGTTCCTTAGAAAGAAAATAAATTATAATTTTGGAGCAAGAATAAAAAAAACAGATTTTATAAGAGGGTTACAAAATTCACCATGTAGCTACGTTATAGCGGAATCTGAAAACCAATTTACATAGTGCATAGCGTTAGAGGAATACAACTTTTTAACTTTTTTTTCGGTTCAGATTGTTTATTATTTTGAAGAAATTTTTGAGAAATTATCCGCTAAACTTTTATTGGTGATTATGACGAATCATTTCGTTTACAGGTAAAATGTAACTAAAGATAATTTTTGTTGAAAAACTTGTACAATCTTCTTGAAAATGCAGAAAGATCCTTAAAACTTCAAAACAAAATTATATATAGGTTTGCTCTTACATAAATGGATTATAAGGAATCTTGATGTTAGTCACAGAAATAACTTTAGTTAATTAATAATTTTAATGAAAAACTACACTCTTGGATTCGCGAGGAGTTTGTCCTAAATTTGTCCTAAAAACAACAACAACATTTTAGGACAAGTTTAGAAAAAACTTCATACGATTATATAATACTAAGAAGTTTGTGCTACATCCCAAAATTATTTATTAGTATGAGTGAACATAATGAAGTTTTGTAAGGAAAAACCAGAAAACATTTCGGAGGATTTTTTTTTTTTTTTTTTGAGATTGATGTAATTATTAAACTTAATAATAATAATAAATAAATGTAAACTCACAAATCAAAATTTTCACGAATTTTCATTAGATATTTCTAAGAGGTTACTACGGCTAAAATGGACATTTGCCAATTGAACTAGATCCATTCTATCCAAAGCATATCTCATTTTCGGAAAATGTTGGGGAAAAGTATGTTGATAGAGTGGTTCTAGTTCAATGTGGAAATGTCAATTTCAGCCGTAGTAACCTCTTTTGATAAATTTAGATTTTTGATTTAAACGTACTAAGTAAGTAAAAGTGGAATCCTAATATACTTTTCCCCAACAATTTCCGGAAATGTGATATGTTTTGGATAGAGTGGTTCTAGTTCAATGTGAAAATGTCCATTTCAGCCGTAGTAACCTCTTTTGATAATTTTGATTTTTGATTTTAACGTACTAAGTAAGTAAAAGCGGAATCCTAACATACTTTTCTCCAACATTTTCCGGAAATGTTATAAGTTTTCAATAGAGTGGTTCTAGTTCAATGTGCAAATGTCCATTTCAGCTGTAGTAACCTCTTAGAAATATCGAAAGAAAATTCATGAAAATGTTGATTTTTGATTTAAACGTACTAAGCAAGAAAAAGTGGAACCTTAACATACTTTTCCCCAACAATTTCCGGAAGTTCAATATGAAAATGCCCATTTCAGCCGTAGTAACCTCTCAGAAATATCGAAAGAAAATTCATGAAAATTTTGATTTTTGATTTAAACGTACTAAGGAAGAAAAAGTGGAATCCTAACATACTTTTCCCCAACAATTTCCGGGAATGTGATATGTTTTGGATAGAGTGGTTCTAGTTCAATGTGAAAATGTCCATTTCAGCCGTAGTAACCTCTTCTGATAAATTTTGATTTTTGATTTAAACGTACTAACAAGTAAAAGTGGAATCCTAACCTTCTTTTGCCCAACATTTTCCGGAAATGTGATAAGTTTTGGATAGAGTGGTTCTAGTTAAATGTGTAAATGTCCATTTCAGCCGTAGCAACCTCTTAGAAATATCGAAAGAAAATTGATTTCTGAATTAAACGTACTAAGCAAGTAAAAGTGGAATCCTAACATACTTTTCCCCAAGAATTTGAACCTAGCGTTTTTGTTTGCTTGTATCAATCTTTTGTACGCTCACAGCTCGAATATTGATCATGCGAATGGTCTCCCCGATATAGTAGTTTGCTAAAGGATTGAGTTAGTACAAATATATTTTCTCATTTTTTATGGAAGGAAATAAGGAAAACAGGTGACCAATTACGGCGGTGGGAAAATATTTGAAATCCACCTCCGTATGTTGAAAGATGTAAATCCGTGAAAATTGTGGTTCTTGAAATTCGTCGTCAGCACGGGAGCTATTTTTATTCACAATTTGGTTAATGTGCATATTTCAAGTTTGTACTTGTTAATGAACTTGAAGCTGTATGCTCCAACAAGAAATCTTCAAACTCGTACCCTCTTGAAAATAGTTTCTCTTAGAACCAATATGGAAGTGTTAAGCCTTAGAATTCTATGACGAAGTGTTACAATGAACTAAGTATTTTTTGTGACTTTAATATGACGAAATTGGAAATGGGACACAAATAATGGTATTGTTTGATAATAATGTTTAAAGTTGTACAGGAACTTATGATTCCTAATTTTTTTTTTCTAAACTATAATCAAAAAATAAATAAACCAAACTCTAAGGGGACCGTAATATAAAATGCTCCGGTTACGACGGTTGATACCTGTATCAACAATGGATTGAAGGAAAAACAACCCGAACAATTGCTTGCTTTTGAAAGGTAACATATTAGAATTTTTTAGATAAGTTATGTTACATAATTAATGATTTAATTTAAAAAAAATATTATAAAAACAGGAAGAATTCATCTCGAGCTGCCAACTAAATTTAACATAATAATTTCAACAGCACTATATCTGATAAGAGACCTCCTCCGCTAGCACTGAAAACCAGCTTTCTTTTACCAAAGTTCCAAAGACAATTTTACATAATAGTTTCAGTAATATGCTCGATTATGTTGTCTTTCCTTGCTTATAGAAAAAAGTCCGTATAGAAAAAAATCGAATATTTTCACGAAAAGATCTTGTGATTTGACATAATATTAAACTTTTTCGAGTAATCATCACTCTGAGTTCGCTGTTTTGACAGTCATAACTCTTACAAACCCATACTCACCCCGGATGAACATTGATAATTCAAGCCATTGACCATTTTAATGGTGCATGCCGCCCTCTTTTAAGATTTCAAAAGCTCTATCCTGTCAAACTGCGGATCTACCAGCGATGAATTGGTAATATCGATAAAAATTTCCAAGCGTTAGACCATTTGTGAAATATCTTTTAAACCGGTGAAATAGTATTCAAGATCGTTTAATTCCCTGATTGAATAATATTTTCGCCTTGTTACTTCTCTCCTTCAATGCATTTGGCCGCTTAATGTTTTCTCTGGAAGAACAGCAGACAAGTTTACCGAGTGTGTTTACCCCCATTCAATAGGTGGTCCCCAGGAAGTCCTACTTAAATGAGTGTTTATACGTCTGATTTTGCGAACGAAGAACGTGCCCAAGCCTTCTTAGCCTTGATTGTTTTACGAATACGATGATGCCAACTTTATCGAAATCATTTCCGAGAATTATTCTAATGATCTTACTTTCAGTCATAATAATTTTTTGGTGGTTTTGTGCTATCAGCACCCAGGGCTTGAATTTTTTGATATTGGCATAAAATGATCATATCGTTCAGTTTCCAGTTGAGTTGAGCGTTCAGTTTGGTTCCATTTGGGATTGTGTTGGGGTTGAGTTAGAGTTGAGTTTTGGTTGGGTTAGGATTTAGTGAACAGTTCAGCAGGAGATTTATTTATTTGTTGAATTGAGAGCCGAATTATAGTCAGCTTGAGTTGAGGGTTGCATTGGTGGCCGATTTCAAGTTTGGGTTGGAAGTTAGCTTGAGTTTTTCTGAGTTGCGTTCAAGTATACGTACGCATTTAAGTTGTAAAATTTCATTTTAGAATCAAAATGTTGTGAAATTCATTATTAACGTTATATCATTTAAATAAATGTTATACATTTTGTTTAATAATGCTAGAAACCCAAACCCCCATTTAAAATGTTGAACATTTTTGAGAAAAAAAAAAAATGAAAGAAATGCGAATCATCCTTTACTGTTAATATATAAATTCTTTTGCATTGCTTTGAATACACCACACTTTCTTTTGTTTTGAGAGGTCATTAAATTTCACATACATTAGTTTCTAATAGCTAATGGGGTAGTGTTCATGTCCATTACATTTCGGTTTGTAGTAAAATATGCATCATTCTTTTATATCTAAACATTATGCTAATATACTGAAAAGGAATGATACCGCACCCTTCTTTGTTTTAGTAAACCTAACATAGTAATACATGGGTGAGACTAAACCCAAACAAAACTGTTAGAATAGCCCATGAATTTTGATTTATGCGTTTGGGTATGTTTATAAAATTCCAACTAAAATAGTCTTCATTTTTTTTTTTTTTTGGTTTCTAATCGAATCTAATCCAAATAACGACAAATACATTTTCTTCCGCATGTATGTAACTTAAAATGATGAGCTGAAAGCTTTTCCGATTTATTTTTGTTCTGTTTTATTTACATATCTTACATGTTGTCTTATGATTCACATAATAAAAATACAACAACACTAAGTGAAGTAGAATGAAATTGAATGGAATGAAATATGTATATTGGATTTGAATTCATTTTTTCTTATTTCAAATCTTCGTGTCTTCTTCAACAATAACAAACGCCTGCCGTCTTTTCTGTAATAATCGTTTTCAGTTTGTTTGGCTGGATGTGTGAGTGTGTATTTTGTTTTTCATTTTATTATCGTTATCATTTTTATGATTATTCGCCTCTATATACGTATATATTCCTTTTAAGTTGTTTCGCCTAGTGGGTGGTAATATTTGACAATAACATTTAATGAAAGCTCTTCCTTATTCTAAAGGCTATTAAAATTTATGTTGTAGTTTGTGCTTTTCTGTACATACATACATATATGTATTTTTTTATGATAATCGACTGTAATAATAATATACGAAAATTGTGAAAATTATTAATACTTAGTCGCTTTATTCAAAAAAAAAAAAAAAAAAAAGTTTGAAATGTTGCACATTTTTATTTTGTATTGAGCTTTTTATATTTCAATAATCATTCAAAGAAGTTATTCGTAGCGCACAAGCTTTATTTCAATAACAAAAATATTAAAAAGTAGGAATAAATAGGTTCATTTAAATATTGATTTTGTGTTGTTCAAAAACGAAAACTTTGCAATCAACAAAACGAAGAAAATGGAAAAACAGAAATAAATAATGGGAAAGCTTTTAAAAAAAAAAATTTAACTTTAACAACTTTCGTCTTCTTATTTGGAACTATAGCATAAGAAAGATAAAAATCAAAACTATGTGAAAAATATTCTTTTTGTTGGAAGTGTAGAAGAAGGATGATGTTTCGAGTACCTATCTTTGGGAGGAACATATATAGACAAAATAACGATATTAATATTTGTAGTAGAATGGGTAGATAAATTTAAGACAAGTACTTTTTTCTTTTCGATAAATTTATAGAATAGTTTTAAAAAGTTTTTTTTGTCAATAAATAGATATTGATGTATTTTCGAAAGTTTGGACGTGGGTGTGCTAAAATAGCTGAGTTAGTGAATATTTTAAAACAATTTTTCTATTTTTTTAAAAGTTAATGATCTCATTAGTATGCAGGATGGGTTTTGTATGTGAAACTTTTCTTTGCAGTATAAACAAAATCTTGAACTCAAGATTTACGTATTTTTTTGTATCTGATGGTGGTAAATATGCTAATTCGGTAAAAATGTCTGAAAGGTTGACGATTGGAAATTGCAATCATCGACTAAATGTTTGTGTCATTCATCTATTGAAGCGTAAGATACTTACATAAGGTATAGCGCATTGATTGGTTTTGATTTTTCAGTGCGATTGTGTAAATACAAGTAACAATTATATATCTACATAAGCCTTTCTACCTTTTTTTCATAAAAAGGCATTTCTTTTCTAGATCAGATCAAGGTTCATTGAAAGCATCAACAAAAAATAAATTTTTATTTTTACATCAAAATTTTGATCTTGCATTTGGTTGTCGTTCCTTTAAGCATGATTTGAAATGGATCAGATGAAACGTCAAGAAATGCGGTTAAATATTTTTACCTTGGAACTAGAAAATATTTCATTTTCATATGGTAGTTAGGTTTGTATTTGTTTCTGATAAATTAGCTCACGAATGTGATGAGGGCCAATGGAATCGAAATGGTCGATGAGGGCCAAAGGATCTCAATTGGCTTTGCATTTTAGCTCCAATGATGAGTTAGATACCGCATTACTTCTAGAAAATTGCACTACAACAAATTTAAATTATTTATATTTGATTGATGACATGATTTATTGTATCCTAAAATTGTGTTTAATGCTAAGTTATCCTCTAAAATTTGTCTTGATTTAAATTTTAAGTTGTACATTTCACCCGCAATTTTATATGACATAGTTATTGATTCCACTTCCTTTATGGAATCTAGTAAATGCTTAAGCGACAAACGATTACCAAATTCACTAAAATCTCAGAATTCTATAATGGAAAGTTGTGAAATAACAGGAATCCAATAATAAATTCCGCAAATTGAATGTCTGCCTAATTTAGAACCCAACGTACGAGCAAATTTTTCTAATATTTTTATATTTTTAAAAGATTCGGTAACTTTTACTTTCAAAATATTTTCTAAGTTGAAATTTAATATCCCGTAGGCAACCCTAACGTTGAGGGTTAACGTTTATGGTCACTGATCAGTAAAAGCCTTATTATAAATTTTAACAGTTAAGGCAGTTGAACGCTCGGTAATTAATTCAGCAATCGAGTGTTGAATTTCTAACACGTTTTTGCGTGTGAATCCCACACGTTATTGTAGATTTACAGAATTTTGCAAAATATGGTTTTGCGTGTCTGATAAATTAATGTCATCTGTGGTGGTTTCCAAATTAGATAAATTAAGCTCAGGTATTGGACTATTTTAAGCCTTAAAATTGGAATTTTTATGTAGCACGCACGCCATATAATTTTTGGGGGTGCGGAATAATTCCATCTATTGTGAATAATATTTCACAGAAAAAACAAGCAAAATTAGTTTGGGGCATTTGAAATTAATTACTTCAGAAAAGATTTCTGATTTAAAATTTAAAAAAATTGTCTAAAAATACCCAGACTAATTTACTTATATTTGAGAACCTTAATTTATAAAACATGTACGATTTTGATAATACAGCCTAAACATTTTTTAAACGAACCGATTTTAAATTTAAGGCCTTCGGCTTAGACATAAAAATGTTCAAGTTTTTGAACTTCTGGTCCCACAACAACGATATTTGGCTAAAACGTATTACTTTGATGTTAGAGGTTTAAAATATACCTCACTGTATTTATGGAAAAACGTATTCGGGATCAAGAAACAAAACTCCAGTATTCGAACGTTTTCGAAAGAAGATCAAAGACAGAACATAAAACTGGTTTTTATTGTAAGAAATACCGAAAAACTTACTCTGATCTATATCGTCGTTGAGCAAAGTTTTCAGATTCAAAGGCTCTGTATCTTTAATTGCACATGAAAATATAGGAATTATTTTTCGAATAAAATAACTCAAAATTCGCCAACAAGTTATTTCCTTTACCTGTAAAAACCGTTAAAATTATTACTTTCATTTTTGTAAATAATGTAATTATAATTAACTTCCCATTTTTTCAGTTTCCTATTTTGATTTGTATAAAAATCCACTAAAGTACTTACTAGCACTTTTCGTTTTTGTTTATCTAATTGTAAATTGTGCATGTGGTATGCCAGCACTTCTAATGCTATGATTTAATGTAATTTGTACATCATTTGCTATTAGGTTCGTAAGTACAGTTGAGGTGGTAATACTAGTAATTGGACTTTGCGATCGGCTACTACGAAATACATCAAAAATTTTCTAAAACCATTTAATAATTTTGTATGTTATGAAACTTGAATATCCTATAAAGCATAAATAAACGAATATGTAGATGTAATTTATAATTGCAGTCGGTTACGCTCTATATTGCCGATTTTGAGTTTATCAAATAATTTACTACTTTGATACTTACTCTCTGTTCTTTCCACTCTTGCAGCAGTCTGGTCAACCAAGACCTTTCTCCATAATAAGCTTTATCTAATTCGGAAAAAAAATCTTTCATGTCATCATAACTTAATGATTTCAAATGTGTAATCGAATTATGTTTATTATAGCCATATGCTTTTAAAAGAGTGCAAGTACTTGTTTGCATGCCCCAAGGTCTTAACACTGTAAAATAATTCTTCTATTTCAGATTTATTGAAGGATAAATCATTAATTCAATTAAATTTTAACACTAGAACTACCGACCGGTCAAAATGACCGGTTATACAATTGTTGAATTGAATTTTTTTAATTATTATGTTAATATTTTTGGGGAAATCTGTGATGAATTTTAATATGACAACAAAGTAATTATGTTAAAATTCATCATAAACTTCCAAAAAAATATTAACATATTAATAAAAAAAATGACCGGTCGGTAGTTCTAGTGTTAATTATAAGAATGAACTATTCTTGTTCACTGCACTGTCGAAATGAAAATGTGTTTTTTTTGCATGGCACTGATTAATTAATATCTGTTTATCCGAGCAACCGCATTAGATCAAAAATATCAACATTATTGTGAAATCACATTTATGTTAATGTTTATCATTTGATTTTTTAAATTTCCCGCATGGACAGGAGAAGAACTGTTAATTAATTTCTATATTACTTTCCTTATTCATTTTAGAAGTTGTCACATTAAAAATCAATGGGATGAGTTTTATTTGATTATGTTTTATGTGGAATCTCTAAATTTCGATTAATGTGACGATCCTTTTGAAAAAATGTGTATAAATTTCTGTTTGTGCGTCCCAAGTAACAATTTGATAGATAAATTTTCCTAGACAGCAAAACAAAGCTGTTACAACGTTGTGAAATCAGAAAAATTACACAAATTAGTTATAAATGTTAAATAGCTATTCAATAACTTTTTAAAACGTTGTGACAGTGAAAAAAAGCTAATTAGCTTAGGTTGGTATATACGACATTCCAGCAGGAATTTTGTTATACGCCATAAGGCCAAACAGTCGGGAGAAAAGCAATTTTGCTGTGGTAATCAACTAAACAAGTATAACAGCTATAATACTTTATTTATTTTTTTGTGTAGCTAACAGATAGCTAACAGTTAGCAAACAAGTCTAAAAGAAATTTATAAGTAATTTTGGGGGTGGAAAGGGTTTTTTCGGCTATGATTATTTACGGATACAAAAATCCAATATGCTGTGCGGTCTCATTTTGCGCTTTATGACATAAAATCAAGAAAGTCGAATATAATGGCGAACAAACATTTATATAATTATTTCCAATTTTATTTATTTATTATTTTATATTTTGTATATTTATTCATTTATTATTTATAATAATTGTAAATAGTGATGTGGTATCTTGCAAATGAGTCTTGCCAAATGCTCTGTTTGAAGAGACATCTTGCAATTGACTAGCACCAGTTGTTGTGGATGGGTGTAACGTAACAGTACGATTTGGTGGTTTTTCCGTTGTTTTTTTTTTTTTGCGCCTATCGATTACATCTTGCACCGAAGGAATATTTGATATATCTTAATATAAAAAAAATTCATTACAAAATTAACAAAAATTAACAAAACAATTTGCTTTACTTGCTCTTCGGAAGTGGCTCGTTCTTCTAACCTTTGCATACCCTGTACTGCCAGCTGATACTCCGAATATTTGGCGAGTAAGCGTGCCGGTTCTGAGCACCATGAATTATTGGCTTTTTACTCTGTAACTCTATAAATGATATTTGAGGAACTCTTTGTTGTCCGGTGGATAATGAACGATAACATTATTTTCGTCTCATTCAAACCAGCATGCCGGACACACAAACAATTCCTTCTTGCTTACAGTTTCGAGAACACAGAAAACCTAATAATCATAACAAACCTATTAAATAATACTTAAAATCACTAGAAAAAATGGTTTCATAGCAAACATTTACCATTATTAAAGATAAAATGTACTGTTTCAGTAATTACCGCGTTAACCTGACAATAATGTTGAATAACAAATTACAGAAATCCAACTTGATACGCCAATTGGTTTGGAAAAGGAAAAACTGCTTAACTCAAAGCAAAATTACTTATCTAACAACGAAACTGCTTAACACACAGCGAAATTTATATGAGTAAACTAAACGTGGATAAAAAAGGAAAACTGCTTAACTCAAAGCACAATTATTTAACACACAGCAAAACTGCTTAATACACCGCAGAATCTAAATGTGTACTGTGTGTAAATTTATAACTAAAACAATGTTGTTAACCCTCTAGCAGGTATTTCCGCTTTTAGACGGAGCATAGAAAACATGATTAATAAATAGAAAATTATTAGTTGCTCTTGTACTATTTGCACAGGATTACATTTTTATAAGTTGTTAAAAATATTATAGGTGTATGTGCATTAACGGTTATCATTTACTTAATTGAAACATTTCAGTTCACAAGAAATATTATTAGTGTCCTGTTTTTCTTAGTATATTATTGGTGTGCTTGAGAGGCACCCTTCGAGTATAACGCCAAATGTTAACAGTACTTGGGAGGAGTACTTCGAGTGCAAAGAGCTAATAATGTAAAATCTAGAAAACATCGATACATCGTGTGAGCGATGATAGCTGACATAGCAAAGCAACAGTAAAACAGTTTGCATTGCTCAAAACAGGAAAACGTATCTCGCTTGTGCTAGTAAGTTTTAAAAGGCTTCGTTTGCAATTGAGACATACATACCTTTAAACAAAATTATCTCACATCGAATAGCTTAGCTTTTCTGAAAGGCGCAACGGACCCTTGTGTTTCTGAAATATTAGTATGCATTCGTGAGACCAAATATTATTTGACTGGCGGTTGGTGCTTTTACAGTTCAACCGGGAATTAGAATTTCAATTAGTGATGCTTTTGTATTATACAATCTTTGTTAATGTTGTAATATGTTAGTAATTTTAACCTGAGACAATTTTAGACCTAATTTTCGATTTTTTCACACTAAAATTACGCTACCATAATTTTTCCAGTCAGAAAAAATTGCTTGCTAGAGGGTTAAAGTAAATAATATTCCATGCAAAGTCCAACAGCTAAAACGCTTAACACAAAATAATAATGTTTTATGATCAGTGATTTCCTCATTCAAAAGCTAATTAGTTACTTAAAACATTTAATATATTTTGGTTACTTTTTCGTAATAATATTTAATTTAGGACAAATAGTTAACATGGTTATCTATCATGCTATTTAGCTGTTACAAATATTAGAGTCATCTTTTAATTTAGATTTTCTTCTCATAAAAATGGCTGCATCATTTATCTGGTTAAAAAACTTCGACAAAAATAACTTTATCACATGCAAATATTAAAAAAACGCCAATCTTCAGCTTTTGGTTGATTACCAGAAGCTTTTTAACAGATTTGTTCTACTTTTTCAAACTGATCGATGAAATTTGTTTCCCGTGTATTTTTACGATTAAAAATCACAAGCAAAGTCATATTTTCCTTGTCAATATTTCATAAAATATTTATGACATTTATTATTGAAGTATAGAAAACATAATTAAAATGACATCATTAGGCAACAAATTGTTATTGTTACAATAATTTTCAAAATAATAGCTCTTTAGTTATTTCTGACTGTTTTGCTATTTTGAAACCGATTCCCTTAACTACGTATTTGCTGCTATAACATTAATTTTTCTTATGTAACTATTTTGCGTGAAGCACAGCGAAACTGCAAATATAATTTTTTTGCTATTTGGGAACCTATATTTTTAAATAAATCAAACTGCTGCCTCCAAAGTAATTTACCATTTATTACAAGTTTGCTGTTTGACGTTGCTATAACAAATCGGCAAGCAAACTACGATTACCATTTTTGCTGCTATTACGTCGACAAACCAACAAACTGACGTTTTTGGTTATTTTTTAAGAAGTTATTATAACTAAATTGCTGTGAATTTTAGATGGCACAACGTTTTGACAACTCCTAATTGTTACTTGGGGTACCTCTGAACTTCCTTACAAGAATTTATCAATAATGGTCTATGGTCGCATCAATATTTTAGAATATGTATTTCGTTGTTTGCATCATGTAATAAACAAAACCGACTTTAATAATGTGGTTGTCATACCGGTGAAGTTTATCTTTCAATAGTGGTGTTCGGTGATCTTGAGAGATTCGTCGAATGTTGCGCGGTGCGATTGACTATTGAAAAATTAATTCAATTCAATTTTACGAATTTGTTTTATTTAACAACAACATTAACAATTCTAATAATTATAATAATCAAAATTGTTGTACAATATAAATACCGTGGTGTATTACTAAAATTTTAATGTCTTGTAGAAAGTGTGCTATTAAAATTAATAAAAATGTATATTGATTGTTCAGTGTGTCAAAGTATCTACCACTGAAAACGTGTGGGCTTGAATTACGCAGACAGTGACTTTCTCAAAAATGAAGTCAGAAATTGGTGCTGCTACGATTTTGAAAATAAAAAACGGTCCGCTAGAAACGATAAATCACCGGTTTCTAAAACAACCAATAAAATATGATGACGTTTTATGATACGATAAGTAGATGATGGATGAGAAATGTAAGAAGTTGAAAGAAACCCTAACGGCAATGAATTTACATTTCGATGCTTTGGATACGTTAACAAAAATTATTGCTTCTCTTGAAGAAAAAAATGCCATGCTTAAAACAAAGTTACTTCTTTTGAATCAAAAATTGAAAAATTTGAACAGTATTTGTTAAGCAATTCATTTGAAATTGTTAATATTCCTATAAAACCAACATGTTTGAAAAACTTCTTCAAACACCTGCTAATGGCTTCAAACTAGAAATGCGAACAGCAGAAACTTGAGGAATACAATTTTGGATAACTTTAAGGAAATTAAAAAAAATTCTTCGACTTCGTTGCAACCTGGATGATTTAGTTTTATGAATAATTCTATGATTATCATATGGTTTAATTACGTTTGATAATATTTATTACATTCACTTAAATATTACAAGTATTAAAAATAACCTGGATGAGTTCATTTCACAGTTGCAGAATTTTAGTAAACAGCCTCTAATAATAATTTTAAGCGAAATTTTTATCGATGAATCGGAGAATTAATTTTATAAAATTAATAGTTATGAGGTTTCTGCCTGTTGTAATGTTAATAATCGAAATGCTGGTGTCGCTGCTTATATTCGCCGTATTGTGTTGAGAAATTAAATGTTTCTACTCTGGACACTATAAAAATTAATTTGTTTATTATTCATGTTAAGTTTAGTTTGTAACGGAAATATATAATGGAGCAAATAATATGGCATTTATAGGAGATATGAATATAGATTTATTCAAAAATACAAATGTTTTAAAAGATTATTTATGGCGTATTTTTAGGCAACATTTGGGTTCTGATTTATTTCTCAGTTGATTAGTTGCGTGATTCAAGGCCAAATATGGATAATAATGCGACATTTATTTCTAAATTAAACTTTATCCATTTAAATGAATCGCTTAGTTTAACAACGTGGCAGAACCTACTTAAATTGAAACACTGAATTGCTATATTACTGAAGCTAGGAAAACCACCAGCATAACTTTTTCATTT
Source organism: Tipula vernalis (assembly GCA_958295665.1). Taxonomy (NCBI): domain Eukaryota; kingdom Metazoa; phylum Arthropoda; class Insecta; order Diptera; family Tipulidae; genus Tipula; species Tipula vernalis. Next base: position 24,314,005 of record OY282558.1, on the reverse strand, counting down.
CTCAAAAAAATAAGCGCTAGAAACAATTTGTTTAACACATTGACTGACATGGCTATCATTTTTGGTAGCCAGTGATGTTTCCATAGGGGCTGTTGCTATCAAATATGATAGCCAAGTTATTTAAAAATGTAGGCCCTGGCTTTTCAAAATAAAATTTTACACTTACGTATAAATCCTATAGAAGTTTGCAAACTCGGTCCTCTGTAATGTGTTATATGTACGTGGCTGTATAGATTTTATGAGCATTGTTTTAAAGTTACTAAATAAATGACAAAGAGAAAATAGCGAAACTCTGAATAGGAAATATAGAAATATGTACATACTATATATACGTCCGATTGAGGTACGTTTCTAGGAAAAATGCGTAAAACAATATTTATCGGTAATGCAGAATGACTGCAAATAAAATGCCATCTTTTAATATCGACATCAACAAATGACTTTGTTTAATGATAAATAACAAATTCAGCTGGCTATCATATTTGACAGACATGGTACATCATGAAAAAATTTGCTCTAAATTTCATGGGATTCCATGGCTACCAAATATGATAGCCAGCTAAATTACATTCTACTGAAAGCTAAATTGATTGCAATCAAGGATGGCCAAATATTCTCTTAGACGGGGAAGACATTTTCGAAATCTAAACAAATTTTACTGTAATTAAACTTTTGTGCTATGTAAACCAGAATTAGTCAAAATTTTAATTATTTAAAGACATTATAAATGAATATTACCTCCGACCATATTTTGACACCACAGGACCCTGGTATTGGTGGTATTTTTATTATGAAAATACAAAAACGTATTATATCGGTTTAAAAATCAGTATTTCAATACCCAGCTCATTTATTATTATTGAGCAGCTGGCAATTTTTAAATATTTTAACCATAGCTATGGTAATTTTGGTAAATGGATTAATTTTAACAGCAAATTAGTTAACAAACATTTTATGTGCAAATGTTTTGATTAAATTTAACATTATACATAATTTTCGGAGCCGTTAGCTAAAAAACAAACAACCAAATTTGTATTCATTTAAATGAAATCGTTTTCGAGGAAAACGGAATAATTGATTTCCCAAATTTGTAAATACGCAAATTTCCTGGAAAACCGTTAAGGGTTTGAATGTAAGGGCGTTTTTGCCCGTAACCTTACTGTATTTCAAAATAATTTAATGGTCGGTAGAACATTTTAACTCATCGATAAAACCACACATAGCATTTTACCAAACATATGCTTTTTATGTAAGCGACTTACACAAAACATATTCCATTTAAAAGTTCGTATATTTCTTGTATTCCGAACACGAATCACTTAAATATTACAGCCATGTACGAGTATATTGGAAATTTTACGTTAAAAGTTTCGCATATTTATATTCCCAAAGGAATACATCAAAATATCATTATAAACACATCACTTTAAATTTGTATGTTCTAGTTGCTTTTCGAACTGTTTATTAAAAATTAATTCCAAATAAAGTTGTATAAGTACGTAAAAATTTAGAGGAAAGTGTCTCGATCGTACTTATATACGAAAGTATAAAAATCAAAATTAAAATTCTGTGCAATAACGTACCAGTTCCGGGTTTCATTTCACGGCGAAATAAAATGTTAAAATTTATTTTATTTCAAATCAAGTACTTAATGATGTTTTCATGTATTCTAGGGGGGACTGTTAAGCATTAAAAATGTTTTTTTTTTTTTTTCTTTTCTAACTTTTATGATTAAACATTTCATGTTCAATACATTTTTGTAACGAGGAAATCCCAAAGGTGTGCAGAAAATACGTATCGCATGTCAATATGAATGAAGATATTGTTTTGTTATGTATTGTCATGTAATATTTTTATTTATTGACTATATAGGGGGAGGTTTAATCAATTTATTTATGCATGCGAAAATGTTTTTTTTTTGCCCCGAAAAGTGGGTAATATTTACGTTCGATATATTGATTGTCACTCGTATCAGAAAATAAACGACGACGACGAAAATGTCTATATAAATAACAGCTAAAGTTGAAGTGTAAATATTTTCACTTCGCCGGATCTATATATGTATACAACTATAACGAAAAGCAAACAAGCAGACCAATCAATATATGGTTATTGGCGATATTTAAAAATTCACATCTTCACGTACATATACAAACAAATATATGCAAATTATAGTAGCGCGCCAGCAACATAAAACGTTGAAAACGTATGTATGATGTATTATATCGTTGTTTGTGTAAATATACACACCTATATTAAAAGAATTGATTTTTGATCAAAAGTTTTACTATGGTGCATATTAAATATCGAACTTACTTAAATTATCATTTAGATTTTTGAATTGAACTGAATGCGAGATTTCCTCCTTATATAGTCTTTGGTATATAATTCTTCCAATTACATTCGATAAGAGTATTGAATATTATTTATTTTGCACCGTTATCAACCATAAATCAAAAAAAAAAATCGAAGCTTTTGTAGATTTTCAAGCTTTTTTTGGAATTTTTTCCCGTATTTTTCAGTATTTTCTATTTGAATATTCCTTTTGTGATGGCTTCGAATTTCTATTAAAACGTAATGTATGTACATATACAGGTTCTTTCTACAGCTGTCTATTGTGTCAGTATGAAAATAGCGCAAAATATAAATTTGTTGAAATACACCAAAAAAAAAATAACAAACATGTATGTGAATACGTTGTGCATGAGAAAATCAATTTTTTTCGTTACATACTTACATATCTACGAGCAATATCATTTACTTACATACATCCGTACGTACAGAACATTATTTATTTTAATTCAATTTTCCAATTCAAATTTAAATTTAGATTTTCAAGATGACTGTAAAATTTATTTTTTTTTTTTTCATTTTTTCTGGTGGATTGAGAAGAATGTTATGCAGAGATATACTCCGATTTAAATGTTGTGAAATTTTTTTTTTTTTTTTGTCTTTCAGTAAATTGGAGTAGATTATTGGTATTAGAAAAAAAAAAAATCTCATGACAGTTAAATCAGAGTATATACAATTTATTCATATCGATATTAGAAAATTAATCGTTTGTTGTGATGGCATTCGACGAATTTAAATAACAATTGGTGATCGATTTTTTTTTTTGTCTCTTGTGAGGGGTACATCAAATTTTAATGTCGACGAAAAATTCAATCCTTTGCTCTTCGATTTAGTCACGTTGTGCTTTTGACAACGACGGGAATGATGGCAGTATTATGTTTAGCATATTGTACTCAATTTTTGTTAAAATATCCAATTAAGTATGAAACAGTAAGTAGCTTAAATGGCGATTGTGTAAATATACAATAATTTTCTGAAATATATCCCAACCAAATGAAAAATTTAATGATTAAATAATTAATTATTGGGTTATTAGTGATGTACTTTTAAAATTAAATTACAATGAAAAATGCTCTTAATGGCCATTACGATTTTTTAAATGTTAAATATCATTTTTTTTTTTATATTTTTAGGTTTTATCAGATTTTTATTGTGATAGTTTCTCATGTTTTTAGCAAACAATAACTAAACATACATATATTAAAAAACTACATATGTACCTCATTTTCCGTGCCTACGTGACTTGTAAATCTCCCCCCTTCCCCCTTATTTTACGCTTTCTAAAAGTCGACGCCTACTTTTCATTTTGAAATTCTATAAGAAAAAATTACGAAAACTATAAAACAAAAAATAATAGACAAATATTTTTTTGACAATCTGGACATAGATTTTGGTCGCAAAATGAGGATTGCGTTGAGAATTCCCGGAAGGCACATCTGTCTGTGTTCGAATGTGCGTTGTTTTTTCTTGTTAGCTTATACAAATAAGCTCATAAGAGGCCGATCGAGAGAATGTATTGAAATGGTGAATGTTTGAATAAAATAAAAATTTAAAAACGTTACGACCTTGGCCGACGAATATCGTATAAATTAAGAACCACTTATTTATATTGAATTTTGCTCGTTTCCATTAACGATCACGAGAATTTTTGTTTAGGTAGATTTTGTTTTGGTTTTTTATTAACCCAACCAAATGAATACCGTCGGTTACAATAACAATAGATACTAGAAGAAAGATACATGTTAGAACCATGAGAAAAATGACTCAAGGCGAACATAAACAACAAAAACTGAACCACTTAACTTTGATACTTATCATCATGAGAACCGAATGGTGATGAATCATAGGGTGCAAACAAACATAATAATGTATAGTGTTATATATTGTTTATTTCGAGCACTGAACTTTGTTTTCGAAAATACTTTTTCGGTCAGGTTCAGCATATGGGTGAGTATGGAGTAAGACGGGAGGAAACCAAACGATGACCTGACCAGCCAATAAATTCCCTTAATTCCTGCATCTGAACCAACCAATCATTTATTAATTAGCTATTACTGCCTCTTACCATTGCAACGATTACATATGCTGCCATGAAGATATGGTAATTTAATCCGATTTCGTCGAAGTACGAAACTTTTTCACTCTGTGGCACATTTTAGCGTAAATCTTAATGGATTTATGCCTTTAATAATGGTAGTATCTCCTAATTTTACACTTTGCTTACCGGATCTTATCGCCATTTTTATTATACTCGCTAATTATGGATTTAGCAGTATTTTGGTTGATTACAGGCGAAATTTTCGTTTTATCATTGCTCTACAGTGTCCTCTACAATTATTTGACAGTAGATTCCCGACAGAGTTTTCTACTACTTCATTTACTGGATGTATTCATTTTAATTGTTTGGATGTTACTCTAAGAGATAAGTTAATTTACAATTTTCTCTATTCATTCTAAGACGAAAAACAATCAAATCGATTTCTTGAAGAAATTTTCTGTTGCATGAATTTGTCAGTTGTGAAAAAAATGCAAAATTCAGTTTAAATTCAGTTTTAAACCTGTTCTATAGGTTTTATTTGAAATATGGTTAAATTTGATTTGGCAAAAAAATGTAATTGGTCTGGATAAATGTGAATTATGGAAAAGGTTGAATATGTTTTTGGGTATGTGGAATTAGTTTTGGAAGAGGCTTTTTTTTTAATTTTATAATAACGCTTAGTAATTTCTTACATTCAATTTGTTCATTCTATTTTAAATCGTAAATGTTGTTTCATCAGAGAAAATAACGTTAAATTGCCGTATGTGAGGCTGGAACGGAATATCTATATTGATAAATTGGCTCGAACGCAATCGTAAAGAGTTTTTATAGTTCGAACGATTTTGTTCAAAATTTCATTTTTTGCTTTCAGAATATTACTATGATTTTATAAATTTTGAGCAACATGCTGCAACTTTTTCGAAAAATAGGGTTGGTCGATAGTAACATAGCATAAAGTAGCCTACAATTTTGGAAGGCAGAATCGGGCCTAATATATGGCCGCAGCAGCAAGTGGTTTAGAGACATTCTGCCGCTACAGTGCTCTCAAGCTTTGTAAATCGCCATTTTGTAGTTTTTAATTTTGATTTAAATGTACGCGTTATCTGCCACAGTTTTTCTTTATGCACAAATTAACACCAAAATACGTTGCCGGTCATCCCGGGTTCGACGAAAAACATGACGAATTTAATGTTTCTTATCGTTAACTGATAATCCATTAACTGATATTATTTTGTTTGTATGTACATATGTACTATAGTTATATTAGGTGATGCCTAGATAATATTTAATATCTAAGTGTATTTTTATCTACTTTGTTTGTTTAACTTTAATAATTATGTTGTATATAGGTTAAGGAAAAAAAAATATTATTGTATAAACTTTATTTCAATTTTGATGTTTTCCAAAATAAAAATGTATGTTTTTCGGAAAATATAAATAAAAAAAAAAAAAAAAAAAAAAAAAAAAAAATCGCAAGGTGCCTAAAAAAATTTGAGAATTTTGTAATAAATGATTATCGTATACAATGAAATTTTCGCGTGATTCTTAGCCACAGGGAATAAGTGAAGTTCATACTGGTGTCTACAGGCAAACGGGATTGAAACTGCCTCGGACGGGCAGCTTAAATTGCATAGAAATAAATAAACAAAAATCATTAAAGGTGGACTTGTAGGTAATGGATATTAATGAAACAAAACTGTTAATATTAATAACTGTTTATAAAGTGTTACCGTCATACAACTTAGAAGTTGTTTACTTTATTATATATACTCGTACATAAACATATTCGACAACCTAATAATGTTTATAACAACAATTTAATTAGTATATATTGTGCACGGGCCATGGGGTTGCGGGCATCTAGTATATGTGTGAAAGAAAAAAAAATCTTAGGTAGTTATAAAACTTAAACAATTTCGAATTAAGTCAATGAAATTTATTCGAAATAACTTAAATGTTGATAACGTTGGCGAAAATCTGATCGGGAAGACTTACTGTTGAGGTAAATGAGAAAATGACTTCTGGCAGAACAAATGTGGCGTAAATTCATTTTACACTATGCCAACATAATGTGTATGACCAGATGCATGCAACTTGCGCTAAATAATTACGATGCATATTGTAGCTGGTAATGCCTTAAATAGCTGGTTAACTGCATGTTGTAGCTGGTAATGCCTCAAAGGTTTAGTTTAGTAAAAGGTTCAGATGTGGTAAAAGTTATGGCTGGAGTTGGAAGTTAGAGCGTTGAGTTTGGGATGAGTTGAGACCTCTATTTGTGGTCGAGTTGGGGTTGATTAGGATTGGGTTAGGGTTGAGTTGGACTTTATTCAATTGTTCGTAACATTACATTTTTTAATTAATTTTACTTTCTTTTACTCTAGTAAACTAAAGTATAGTATTCATGAAAATTTTGGACCTTGGGATTTTTAGAGATTTATTTGTTTTGAGGTCCCCTGAGTCCGAAAAAGTGGGTTTCGAAATGGTGTCTGTCTGTCTGTCTGTCAGTCTGTCAGTCTGTCAGTCTGTCAGTCTGTCAGTCTGTCAGTCTGTCAGTCTGTCAGTCTGTCAGTCTGTCAGTCTGTCAGTCTGTCAGTCTGTCAGTCTGTCAGTCTGTCAGTCTGTCAGTCTGTCAGTCTGTCAGTCTGTCTGTGTCCTCTCTACAGCCCAGATGGTTTAATCAATCGTACTAAAACTTCAGATTTAAGCTTTTTTGATAAATTGGAAGATCCCAGTGAATTTTACTCCAAATCGGCTAACCGGAAGTTGCCACTCCCTTGGTCCAGAAAATTTGTTTTGCAAATATCTTAAAAAGTATAAGGTTTACAAAAAACTCAATTTTAACTAGGAAATTAAGGGACCTATTCCATGTGCTAGCGAAATCTTTATCATCATTGTTGAGTGCGACTTCCAAAAAAATAATTTCGTAGAACTTTTATTAAACGAACGATTCGTATGGATTAGGGTTTTCTAACTAGGTAATTGAGCAACCTATTCCATGTGCTAGCCAAACCTTTGTCATCATTGTTGGCAATAGCCGATATTAGCCCTTGGGAGTTGAGTGCGATTTCCAAAAAATAATTTTGCAGAACTTTTACTAAACGAACGATTCGTATGGATTAGGGTTTTTCAACTAGGTAATTAAGGGACCTATTCCATGTGCTAGCGAAACCTTTGTCATCATTGTTGGCAATGGCCGATATTGGCCCTTGGGAGTTGAGTGCGATTTCCAAAAAATAATTTTGCAGAACTTTTACTAAACGAACGATTCGTATGGATTAAGATTTTTTACTTTCTTTTACTCTAGTAAAATATAGTATAGTAGTCATGAAAATTTTGAACCTTGAGATTTTTAGAAATTTATTTGTGTTTAGGTCCCCTGTCCGGTGTCTGTCTGTCAGTCGGTCAGTCTGTTAGTCTGTTAGTCTGTTAGTCTGTCAGTCTGTCTGTGTCCTCTCTATAGCCCATATGGTTTAATCAATCGAACTAAAACTTCAGATTTAAGCTTTTTTGATAAATTGGGAGGTCCCAGTGAATTTTACTCCAAATCGGCTAACCGGAAGTGGCCACTCCCTTGGTCCAGAAAATTTGTTTTGCAAATATCTTAAAAAGTATAAGGTTTACAAAAAACTACTTTATTCCAAATTTTTTCAAAAATGCAAAGCAAATAAAAATAAAAACAAAAAATTAAAAAAAAAAATTAAGAAAAAAATAAAATTTCTAAAAATTCTCTGTTCGTAAAAGAAAGTCGTGTGTTGGCCAAACCTCAATTTTTTTTTTTAATTTCAGTAGCTTAACATTCAAAACCAAACTCATACTTTGATAGTGTTGTGTTTTCAATCGTTTACCTCAGAAATTAAGAAAAGTGAGTTGTAACGTTATGGTGATTTCGTTTTTTTGTCGTCCTCTAAGTTTATTGCGTTAAGTAAATTTTAAATTTGAGAAATAACATGGTTATGCATCAGACCTGTGGCAATTCTAAAGCTAATACATGCAAATAATCATGGACTGCAAGTAAAGTATGCATTTATTAGTTTAAAATCAACCGATACATTAAGATATATTTTTATACCGTATCGTTAATCAGATGAATCTGTTTTGTTAATAATATGCGTAGATCGCATGGTCCAGTACTGGTGATAGATCTCTCAAATGTCTGCAATATAAACTATTGAGGGTATTGTATAATAAGAGAGCATTTACAAAAGATCTTTTCATTTGGTGCCCACCGTATCAAATGAACGGCTTGACTGATTTGGATTTTTTTTCGCCAATCTGTTCCTATGGTCAAGGCGGAGAATTGAAAAACTTCTAGAAGCTGTATGTCAAGAGAATTGAATCAAAGGTTGAGTTGGGTTGAGTAAAGATTCATTAAGGAGTCACGGGTTTATTTGGCGTTATTTGAAGGTTGGGTTAGTAGTTAGCTTGATGAATTGAGTAGAGTTCAGTTAGGCATTGATCTATAGGAGTTGGGTTGGAAGTTAGATTCTGTTCACTTGAATTTAGCTCACTTATGCATGTAACTTTCCGGGCCAAAGTTCTGAACTTTTTATTAATCGGATAATGACGACTAATTGCTTGATTTCATGATTTATTTCAACCCTATTGTGATTCTTACCTTCTCTTGGATAATATAAGTACGTGGCTTTGGAAGTTTTCCCAATCAAAATCATTAACTTTGCTTTAATGTTTCTTAGTCCACTGATGTGAAACTATCCTTGATATCGCCAGCGATTCGCGGCTCAGAACAACTAAAACCAAAGGTTTCATGAGATTTTCTAAACAAAAATGTTTGATATCTCAATGTGACTCTAGGGAACTGATTTGATTTCAAAGTGGTATGTAAGCTGGCATATAACCGCAAGTACCACATACTCTACCTTTGACTATTGTTTTACAGAGTAAATCTGGAATTCTCGCTCTTAGAATAAAAATTGTATTTCTTGGAAGAAAAAGGCGAGTCTGGTGAATATTTCGTTAGGAAGCACTTCATAATTTTTTTTAAACAGAGTAAAGCCATTGGAATTCTCACAATTCGTTTGTTTCGTGATTTCGGTGTTATTTATGTGTATAAATAAAATTATTATTGAACAGAAATGTACTTTTCTGCACATTACGTCAGGGCACATGCCTATAGGCAAATTTGAACAGTTCTCGCCTTCGTTGAATGATGTACAATTATAAATTACAAACAATACAACCAGTTAAAAATGTTCTTTTTAGAAACACAGATTTTAGAAAATTATTTAAGTTCTATACCAATTAAATGAACTAAAACTAGTTTAGAATTTTTATAATATGTAGAACAACAAAATAATTTAAAAAAATCTACTTTATGTCTACAACGAATCGAAAGAACACGGCTAAATAAAAATTTCTAAAAATTAATTAAACCCAAAAAATTATAAATGAAAAAAAAAAATTAAAGTTTAACGAGACAAAGTCTTTCTGGCTAACCAAATAATTGAGGCCACCTCCTTTTAATTAAAAAATATCAAAACTAAAACGTTTCCATCAAACAACATCACCCCAACGGAATTTAATTTCTATTGAGAAGTATTTGGAGCCTGGATGTAATACCAGTAAATAAAACGATAAATAGTTTCTAAATAATTTATTACTGGTGCTACATGCCGGCTGATCAATAAAAACCTCATTTTATAAATATTCCTTAGCAAATAATTAAATGTAGCAGTAAAATAAAATTTAACTAGTCCAGCACATCATAATACACGGCTAGACAAGCCAGTAAAATAATGCCACAACTTACAGAAATATTTTATGCTATTTTATGTTAACGTGTTTAGTAATCATCTAAAGTTGAAGTACAATAAACATCTGATTCACGATTCAAATTTAGTTTCTTTAATTACTCGTATTGCATCAAGCACATAGGTGATATAATTTTGTATTTCCTTTATATCCACACAAACACATAATATACCAACACATTAACAATATTCATTTTAAAATTCATATATAAACCTCAAGCAATGTTAAAAAGGAAGTTGGCACAGAAAAAACTGCAAAAATAATACAAAACAAAATTGAAATTATGAAGGAAGACAAATTTCCTATTTTATTTTCATACATTTCACTTTATTTTCACTTCGTTTTAGATTTATTTCCATTCCTATTGTTCACCAAAACCAAAGTGTATACGACGAAGAAAGAAACGAACGACAAGTGAAAAATTCACCCACCGTAACCAAGCCACTTTTTCTTATAATTTTCCAAGAGGTGGATTCCGGTATAAATATACATATAACATAACCTTTTTTGCCTTTTGATTTTCTTCCTTTGATTACTACGATATAAAAAATGTCCTACCTACCATCATCATAATTTCCAATGCTTTGTGTTGCAAAAGTGAATAAAATAAAAAATTATAAATTTTTTTTCTTCTCTTGTTACTGTGTTGTTTGTGAAAAGTGAAATACGGTGGCAGTAATAAAACAAAACAAAAAAAAAAAAGTTTTCCAACAACAATTTTTGAAAGATTAAATAAGACAATAAAAATAATTACAGCCGTGTGCGAATCGTCTTTGAATAGCATCATTAATTTAAATTAACTTAATTACTTGTGCATGATTTTTATGGTAAGTGTACGGTTGCGGGCGAGCTCAACTTTAGGATAAATGGTTTAAAATTTTTTATATAAAAAAGAAAAATTCTTTATTATTATTTATTTTTATTATTTTAATATTTTTATCTTCCTTATAGTAACAATCTGTTTTATTTTTTTAAAAAAATCGATTTCGGATGCTTTCGCCTTCCTTTCTCAATTTTTAATTTAATATTATTACAAAATTATTAAAGTTAAGTCCTTATATACTATTTGTTTTTACCCCTTCCACTCTTTGTATTGTTGATTATTGCTTCGTATAACCTATTTGTTCTAGTATTGATTTTGTCGTTTAAGATGTTACTATTGTCTTTGTGTTTGTATATCTCTAATTCTTCTAGCCGATCTAGGGTTTTTCCTTTTTTTACTTTGTGTACAATTGTTAAGTTTTTGTCATAACTAGTGTATTCGTGGTTTTCTGTTTTTAAATGATGTGCGTAATTGGATTTTATTGTTTTCTTTGTTAGGTCGCTGGTGTGTTCTTTAAATCTCGTTAAAAAGGAACGTCCCGTTTGACCCAGGTAGAATTTTTCGCAATTATCACAGGTCAATTTATATACTCCGGTGTCTATTTTTTCATTTTTGTTGTTTTGTTTAAATAATTGTTCCATTTTATTGTTGTTTTTGTATGCGGCGGTGTATCCATATTTTTTGAAATTTCTCTCGATTATTTTACTGGTTGTTGTATTATACTCTATGCTGATGTATTTGTTTTCTAATCCTTTTTCTATTTTTTGTAATGTTGTTGCTTTCTTTTGGTTGTTTGTAGCTTTGTGTTTTTCGTTGATTTTTGTTATTAATGTGGCCTGGTATCCATTTTGTGCGGCTATATATTTTATTGTGTTGAGTTCTTCTTCGTAGTCCATTTTGTTCACGTTGAGTTTGTCCCGTATCCCAAAATCCCGTATGCCAAAATCCCGTATTCTATAATAATGCATCGGCTTAGGTTAGATTAAAAATCGCGCGATTTTTAACCTAACCTAAGCCGATGAATTATTATAGAATACATGTGTGTGTGTGTTTTTTTTCGAGGAGGGGAAATCTTCAAAAGACATGGTAAGCATACTTACCGCCGTGTGAGATTTTTACCCACTAAAACCGCCTCCTCTGGCCGGACCGTTATTCGCCCTGGAACCACCGCAAAGTATTACTTCGGGGGGCGGTCTTAGAATTTCTACTCACACGTTTCTAGCCGCTTCTAATCGCCTTAGCTCCTTTTGCACCTTAGTTATGGTAGCGCAGCAGGCATCCCATATTTGCTGTGATTTCAGCATTTCATCCATTATGTTGTCATCCATTCGGTCTCAAATCGCGGACACTCGAATAATACGTGTTCCGGGTTTCCTACTTTATTGCACGTTGGACAAAGAGGAGTGTCATTATGCCCAAAACGATGCAGATAGCTTCGGTAACCACCGTGTCCCGTTAGGAATTGGGTTAAATGGTAATTCACCTCTCCGTGTTTGCGATTCATTCAGGGTTTGATATTCGGAATAAATCTCTGTGTCCAACGTCCTTTTGTCGCATTATCGCAACGTTCCTGCCAACTTTGCACGGATTTGGCTCTTTCTGACCGACTGTAGACCTGTGTTTCTTAGCCTCATATATTCTTTTCGCCTCGTCCGCCATGATGTCAATCGGTATCATTCCGGCTATGACGCATGCTGCTTCTTTTGAGGTGGTTCTATATGCACTGATGACCCTAAGGGTGCTTAGCCTATAGACTTGTGCCAGCCGTCTCCTGTTGCATTTTACCTCCAGTGCCTCTGACCAAATCGTAGCCCCGTACAGTAGCACTGAGCTTACCACTCTGGACAGAAGAAGACGTCTACTGCTTCTTGGGCCACCAACATTTTGTAGCATATTGGAGAGCGCCGAATACACCCTCGATGCTTTTCCGCATGTATAATCTATGTGACTCTTGAAGTTTAATCTGTCATCAAGCATAATGCCCAAATATTTTACCGCTTATTTGGACTTTATGACGTGGTTCCCAACCTTAAACGATACCGTTTCCCGTTTTTTACGGCTACTAATCAGCACTGCTTCTGTGCTCCGCCAGTTGCACCTCAATGTGCGTGTGTATGTGTGTGCGTGTTTGTGTGTATGTGTGTGTGGTTTATTGGCTTTTTAAAGCAAGGTGCCCCTAACTTCTTCATTAAACCATTCAAATACGGGATTTGAAAAATTAAATACCTCCTGAAGTAGTTACTTTATATTTACTTAATTAATCGTTGCAATGTTTAGTTCGATATATTAATTATCACAGTTATCGTTGTAATGTTTTGTTGAAAAATGCATTTCAATAAATTTATTAATAATAAATTAAATTAAAAAAAAAAAATAATAAAAATGGATTCAAACAAAACATAAAACTAAAAAATGTTTTTTTAATTTGATGAATCCCGTAATCTCGTAAAAAAATTCATACTACGGTATTTTGAAATAAGCGATTTTGAAATACGGTGTTTTTTAGACCTACGGGATTCTGTCCATTCGGTATTTTGTAATACGGGCATAAAGTATACCGATCCCGTTTTAGACAGTATATAGAATTTCGTAAAATCCGCTTGCGTTAATAACAAGATCTGGGTCAATTGTTAATAAATGCAATTTTCGTAAATTTTCCAACTGTGAAATGGCCAGAAAACAAGAAGTAAATATTGTAATAATAAATATAAAAGTGTTAAATTTGATTCTAACTTTTCAAAATTTACTATAAATTTACAGATTAAATATTTCACTTGTGAATCGAAAACGAATTTAAGTTTATTGGTCTGTTTCTTTCATTGGGGCTATTATTTTTTTCATAAATTTAACCACACAGTCTATTTAAGACTAAATTCATTTAAAAGCATTTTAAAGTTTCCCCATTTAATATACAATTTTTTCTAAGACTGTGTCCAAAATCGATGTTACATATTATTTAGCACAACTTTTTGATATTCACAAATTGCAGCTACAAAATAAATCCGTTACGTGATTGATTTGCTGCGCTTTTTCTTACCGACTTTATTTAAGTGGTATAATTAGGAAGTTAAAAGTACAATTAGCACATAATACATCGTATGCAATTTTTTATAAATTTATCAATTTCTCCTTATATATATATATATGGGAACCAACAATGCAAATTGATTTTTAAGAATCATTTCTCGTACCTAAATGACTGAATCAGTCCGATGATATTATTTTCCATTTTTCAGGCTATTGACAATGAAAAATTATCAATTCATAAATGATCAACATGCCAGATACTTTTGCCTTTTCTATGAACAATGGTGTAATTATAATTTTTAAGATCGAGGAGCCAAACGAGTAGTATTTCTCGAATAGTGATTGGATGCAATTTCTAAGGCCAGAAATTAATGCTCCTTTCAATGTGAAAAATAAATTCTTGCAATCCATATCAAATAAAATTTATTTATTTTCTTTAGTAAATTCAATAGAGGACCAATAATTTTTGAAAATTATTGTTTTTTGAGCGCTGGTTGTCATTGGATAATTAGTTAATGTTCGAATATGTGAATCATCTTGGCGTATAATCATATATACAACAATCTTGCCACTTTCTGTTAGTTCGGGCAATTACAAATAATTCGTTGAAATACTAAAGGATCATTTATTTAACCGAATGACATACGTCAAATACTGATAGTATTTTATTTATTTCTAGTCAACATACATTCTAGACTCTCCAGACTTCTTTTACCAAGACTATAGGTGGCGCCTATACAAATTCTTACGCTTTCTTTAATTCGTTTTATTATCAATTTTGAATTCAATATCACTCAACGGGTCCCAACGGCTTTATTCTTGAATATTTCTACATAAGAAACGAATAAAAAGTAATCAAATCTGAAGCAAAAATTATTATATATTTTAAGTCCTAACCAATGTTAATACTTATTGTTAGTGCTCACAATTTAATGAATTTGAATTATACTTATATGTACAACATAAACATTTAATAAATTTAAAGGTTCGTTAGTCCGAGTGGGTCTGTTGTGCCCAGCCAGAGAACTATTCATTCTGCAAAGTATTTTCGCTTTGGTTCGCTGCAGGAGTTCCCTGTTTGAAGTGCCGATGGATCCACATAACTGAATACCATACATATGTCCATATGGGTTTGATTATCACATTGTACAGTAATAATTTATTAACTAATGACAATCGAGATTTTCTTCCCATCAGCCACCGAAAAAAATTATGACAACTGGAATGTAGATAGGATAATGATTTCATTTCTCAGAAGGCAGCAAAATGGTTTTAACTATAAGCAAATGAACACGTTCTAAAATAATTTTATCGTTCTGATTTTTATTTTGAACAAAATAATTGATATAGAAAATATTTGAAGTACATAAAGGAGAAATTTGTAAAAGTTAAGTTTGTTGATATCATACGGTAAATGTTCTAGACAAAGAAATAACTGTGAGAAATAATTCTTAACGGTTAAACCAGCGGAAATAGAAAAATGAATTAATTTGATTGAATTGTATGACGTTTAATGTCGTGAAGTGGATGTTACGCCAAAATTACAAAAAAAGCAAATGGGAGAATACTTATAAAATGGTTATAATAAGTGTCCTTCCTAAGTCTTGCAAAAACCAAACCCTAAATTTTTTTATATTTAACTTTATTTTCTTCCTTCTGCGTGACCTTTTTTTTCGGAAAACTAACAATAATTACTATTATTGAAGTAGTGAACTCAAGACTAGGAACGGGTATTCCTGTTTATCAACACATACAAAGTTAAATTAAAATGGAAAATTAATTAAAATAATATCAATTTCTAAATTATACATTATAAAATAATAATGAGGATCTGGAAAAATTATCCAATGAGGAATACTCTTAAATGTAAGATAAACATATTAAGGTTAAAAATAAATGTTGAAAATTAGTGATTCAAATAGTAGAACAAATATCCTCATCTACATATGTTAAAAACGTTTGCGCGTATTTTGGTAAATCCGTTGTGCAAACTGTTCAATCATTCCTTAGCCACTACACTACTGTATTTCCCGAAAAATTGAAAATCTTTGAGATAAGTCTAACCTTTAAACCAGGCAAACGGGAGGATGCCAGATTAAAATCAACTTCATCATCAATTCCTAAATTATTTGAACTATTTGTACGCAACGATTTTAAATCGACACTCAGCATGGGTTTATACCTGGTAGGTCCACATCTACTAACCTGGTTGAATTGACCGGCCAAGTAAATCAAGTAGATGTAGCTTATATGAATTTTTGTAAGGCATTTGATTCTGTATCTCATTATAAAGCACTCGAAAGTCAATTTACAAGTCATACTTAACAAACCATCTACAATATAATATTACATGTTAGCAATAAGAAATCCAACGTTGACAAAATGACAACTGGCTTTTCTAAAGGATCACATATTGAACCCTGGATTTTTATGTTTTGAATTTATCAATGACAAATATAGTAAGAGTACAAGACATTACTGATTTAGGAGTCATCTTCATCGAAAACGTTAGTTCTAACAGACATTATTTTATATTTGGCTTTGTCAAGCGATGGACGGGGAAATTCAGGGATAAACAAACTTTATTTACACTATATTTCGCTAATATAAGATCTCAACTGGAATATGCTGTAATCGTCTGGAATCATTACCATGATAATTACATCAAAAGAATTGGAAGCATACAAAAAAAGTTTTTGATATTCCTGTTAAAAAAAACACTGGTGGGGAGTATGACTGTAACGTACCTATCTGTTAAAATATGGCTCGCTTACCACCATATTCAACATGGTGTGGTGTAAAGAATATAAAATTTGCACCCTTGAAAACAGACGTCTTTATCTGGATGCTGCTTTTATCGGAAACGTCTTACTTGGCCACATCGATTCAGCTTATACATATGTTGGAAAATATCTCTATAAAGGTTCCAAGCAGGATATTTCGTATTCACCGATTTTTGGCGCTAGAACATCATTCCACCAATTATGGCGATAACAACCCAACCAAGAGATTAACTCCTCAGGATCGTTTCGATTTTAATATTTCATTTATAATGTATTTTTCTAACAGCTTCAATTTTAAAGAACAACATTTTAAATGTTTACTTAATTTTATTATTTTCTAAATTTCTTGTTTTGTTTTATATTAATTTTAAATTTTATTAATTAGCGATTACGTTTTGTATTAAGATATGATAAATACTATTGACAAAATCGATTTTTTTACTTAAATAAACAAATCGGTTATTTTAAAGTTGTAAAATTGTTAAAACCTTGACCGAACACCAAAAAAACTATTACCTAGGAGAATACGTGATAATGATGATGTAAGAAAATTAAACGAAAATGAGGCACAGTTTGATAACTATCAATCACCAATTTTAGTAATTAGTGGTCGTAAATCACACCAAACAGCCTGGACTACTGTTTCATTCAATTATTAATCATCCCTGTACGTGACAAACGGGTTAATTGCATTACCTAGATTAGTTTAGTTAATATCAGGATGATTTGAGAGCAACTTTTTCGAAACACCCTACATTTATTTCTACTTTTTTTGATTACTCTCCGTTCGAATTGTATTATCTAAAATTATAGAACAACGTGGATTTTACGGTAAAATTAATACGATTTTTGGGCAGAATTCCAGCCTATAGGCGACACAAATTTTTATACAAATAAAAAACGGAGAAAACGAGATAAATATTTAAAATTCCTTAAATGCCGTTTTTTGTGTGATTCGTTTTCAAGTTATTATATTCTCTGATATTAGATAGAAATTTGAAAACGAGGGAATTCACAAAAAGTTCTCTCAAACAAATCCATTGTATCAGCTCCATTTCGTTCGAGTCTAATAATTTAATTTTATCGAAAGTTCCCGAAGTTCTGTGTTTCATGACCTCATGTATATATGTAAATGACACAGAAGTGGAAGTAATAACATTTCTTTGAAATCCAAAATTTTGTTCATTAAAATACCAATATTTATATGTCTGGTTTTGGTTAGGTATGACAACTGACAAGGTTTTCACGTTCTGCTACACTACCTACCTCTATCTGATCATTATATCATAGGCACAGTTTAGATCTAGATCGAGAAATATTTAATGAAATAGTAGATTTAATGGTAACACCTCTTTCTATAGAATCAATATTATGTAAGAGTAACAAGTGGTACATAAAATCAATGCCGACAACAAGCTTTTAATAACAAAACACCCACAATTTCAAAAACAGTCTCACAGCAGTTATTATTGAGTAAGGAATGAAAGAAGAACTCAATTATTTTACACCACCACGCCACCCCACACCTTCGTTACGCAATCACAGCGAAAATAAATCATTTCATGTTGAAAGTTTAATCACAAACATTAATTATCTGTCTTTAAAAGACAAAAACATCAAAACATACACAAATATACTGTTTTTCATTATAAATAATTAATTAAAAACCATTAATTAAAAAACAAGATCGAATGTTGTTGCTGTAGCAGGAAAATTTTTGTTCGAAAGCAATAAATCAAATGTGTGTAATATGTACATAATATCCATCCACGTACTCATACCAATCATATGTAGAAAATTATAAATAATTTTCATTCAAACCAACAAAAAAACAATTTGTTGTTTAGTTTTGGTATACTACATAAATAATAGAAGTAGCTAGTAATATTAGTAATGAAAATATATAATGAGTAGCGGTTTAGTTATTGATTTGGAAACTAACCTTGTAAATTATACACTTGGTTTTCTATATACAGCCACCCGTTTTATTTATTTAATTAGCTTAATTCCAAACTGAATAAAATTAACGCGATTTTTCCGAATAAATTTTCTCTTAATCCCACGCACTATTCACATAACACAACACTAAATACAAAAATTTGATTTATATACTAAACAACAACAACAAAAATAATATTAGAGCAAAAAAGAAACACTATACAATTATTTTCCATTTTCCTAATTTTAACACTTTATTTATATACATACATATACATACATATGTAAGATCTACTCAATTTTTTTTTTTTTTTTTTTATTATAAATTTTCTCTCTTTAAGAACTGAACCAAAATAAAAATTAAATTGAAATTTTCACTCAAAGCACAGAAATACAAAAAAAAATATTTTTATCTCGATTTTCTTTTAATTCTCTAAAACTTTTATTTTTTTATATATTTAATTTTTCATACACTTAATCCAAAAACGCTAAATATTACCAAAATTTTTCGCACGTAGAACACATCAAAATAAAATTTTTCTAAACATTAAAAATTAATTGAAAAATTAACAAACAAGAGAATATTTTTTTTATTTAATAATATTTTCCACTAAACGGAGAGTTATTAAATTTAATTTTTACACAGGACCCGAATAATTTTTTAAAAAATCAACATTTCGTCTCGATTGACTAAAGGATTTAAGTTGACTGAACAAAAAAAAAACAACAAATGGGAAAATTTTATAACAACAAATGATTTTTCCAAACAACAACAAAAAGCACAAAAAAGCTTAGTTCTCTTTCAGTCTTTCGGGAAAAAAAAAAAAAAAAAAAAAAATTTAATGAGAGCGTAGTTGATACACAAAATAAGGGGAATTCATACTCATCTTGGAATATTGATATAAGTTGTCCTTGACAAAAGTGTAAAGTTGAGTCGAATCGTGATTTTTCGTTTATCGCCTGAAAAATGTATGGCAAACGATTTATTTCTTGCTTGCAATTTATCATTTGCGAGTTTTTTGTATTTACGATAATGTGCGGAGAGATACTAAATAAAAATACTCTCTCATGAGTTTAGTACATTTTTTACAATTTGGCGCCAGTATCGGTAAAAGGTATTTTTTTTTTTTGTTGTGTTTTGGTTCAGTTTTTTTTTTTTTTTTTAGGTGGAATAAAAGTAACACGAATAAAAAGGAAAACCAGAAAATTGAATAAAAACAACGAAAGCATTTTAATGGAAAATGAATGAAAAAATATGAAAATTTACAATTTTGTATTCAAATTTTGCGTTTCTTTTTTTTTTTTGGTATACCTTTTTTATTTTGGAAAATATAATCACTGCGGGCAACGTATGTATTGTGTTTTGTTAATTTTCACCTTGTTTTGATTATCTGCGGGGAAAATGATGTGCCATATATGCATATTTTATATGTTTATGTAGATATAAATGTTGGGTAGGTCGTATATATGCGAGTAAATGTGGAATTTGTTTTTGTTTCTTGGCTGAGACGTACCAGGTATTTTCATTTGTTTTTTTTTTGTTTTTGTTCTATTGGTTTGTTGTTTTAATTTCAAATTTATTCTAATTGTTGGCATTCTAATTGGCTACAGTGAATGTTATTTAACTATTTAAATTGGATCTTATTCTGGATATAACGTTTTAGTTTCCAGAGTTTCTGAGTAGGATTTATAGCAATTAGCTATTTAGTCACAGAATATTACCCCTCTTCTGGGACAGTTTTAGACGCGTAACAAGTAGGTTAAATCGAACCTTTCTGAAAATTGCTTTTCAATACGTTTTGTGCGTGTTATATATAACTAATGTATCACTTTTCCATGGATTACCAAAAATAAACAATAAAATTGTATTTTAATAGATATTAATTGTAATTTTACTTTTTTTAATTTTTGTTGAATGTTAAATTAATTCTTATAATTTCTAAATATGCTACCGGTCTTACGACACTTTTAAATGTGTTTTATTTATTAACACGTAGAAACATATTAGTATTACGAACGGTAAATTCAACGAAAACCGGCTAATAGACAGAATTCTATTTATTTAATTTTAATTTAATATGTTCCGAAGATTGTAAGAGAATTCAATCCAGTTTCGAACTGATGAGCTTATGATTATGAAAAAATCAATCCTCTCATCAGGCCGCGGCGACTGGACTGACTATACCACAATTTACATTCTATATATACAGAATGTCCTGTGCTTTATATACTAGCGAATCGTACTAATATAGATAAATTCAATTACAATTTTTTCTTCTTCATGACAATCACATAAGCTGTGAACGCTAATTTTACTTTTTTTAATTTTTGTTGAATGTTAAATTAATTCTTATAATTTCTAAATATGCTACCGGTCTTACGACACTTTTAAATGTGTTTTATTTATTAACACGTAGAAACATATTAGTATTACGAACGGTAAATTCAACGAAAACCGGCTAATAGACAGAATTCTATTTATTTAATTTGAATTTAATATGTTCCGAAGATTGTAAGAGAATTCAATCCAGTTTCGAACTGATGAGCTTATGATTATGAAAAAATCAATCCTCTCATCAGGCCGCGGCGACTGGACTGACTATACCACAATTTACATTCTATATATACAGAATGTCCTGTGCTTTATATACTAGCGAATCGTACTAATATAGATAAATTCAATTACAATTTTTTCTTCTTCATGACAATCACATAAGCTGTGAACGCTAATTTTACTTTTTTTAATTTTTGTTGAATGTTAAATTAATTCTTATATTTAGAAATTATAAGAATTAATTTAACATTCAACAAAAATTAAAAAAAGTAAAATTAGCGTTCACAGCTTATGTGATTGTCATGAAGAAGAAAAAATTGTAATTGAATTTATCTTAGTACGATTCGCTAGTATATAAAGCACAGGACATTCTGTATATATAGAATGTAAATTGTGGTATAGTCAGTCCAGTCGCCGCGGCCTGATGAGAGGATTGATTTTTTCATAATCATAAGCTCATCAGTTCGAAACTGGATTGAATTCTCTTACAATCTTCGGAACATATTAAATTAAAATTAAATAAATAGAATTCTGTCTATTAGCCGGTTTTCGTTGAATTTACCGTTCGTAATACTAATATGTTTCTACGTGTTAATAAATAAAACACATTTAAAAGTGTCGTAAGACCGGTAGCATATTTAGAAATTATAAGAATTAATTTAACATTCAACAAAAATTAAAAAAAGTAAAATTAGCGTTCACAGCTTATGTGATTGTCATGAAGAAGAAAAAATTGTAATTGAATTTATCTATATTAGTACGATTCGCTAGTATATAAAGCACAGGACATTCTGTATATATAGAATGTAAATTGTGGTATAGTCAGTCCAGTCGTTAAATTTGAAGGAATTAAGGTTAATAAACATCTAACATAAAGACATTAGGCTACTCTTTTGATACATCCTCCGTCTATCGCGAATTTGATTTGTATGGTTAATACTTATAATGTAGAAATTAGAGTACGTTAGTCCTCTATTTAACTATTTAGTCTTAACGCATAGTGCAGGTTCTCAATGAAACTTATCAAAATATAGTCGTTATGGTAGTCAGGTAGTCAGGTATTAAGTATTTGAGGTACCTTAGGGACTTCAGGTTTGTAAGTTTAAGTTGTTCACTATGTGTGTACAACATTCTGTGTTTTAAAATTATTTTCATTCGAGAAAGTATTGATTTGTGGTAATAACAGACACACAGCTTCGAGAATAAACTACGATTTTGCGAGATTTTGATAACTATACATAGACCAGGTATTTCTCAAAAATTTCTGGCAATTATAGTTTTTGCCTGTTTTTATAAATTATCTCATCCGCAGACGTTAAAGCTTCTATCAAAACTTCATCTAAAATTTCACACGTTGGTTTGAATTTACAGATGAAGTACCAATTATTCTATGCATTTCCTGCATTCCTATGTTTTGAGCGAAAACGGACAATCAGTTCCCATACTCTTGAATTCAATAGAAAGAAGTCGCCGGTGTTTCCGCTGAAATGGCAAAGTTTAGAATGTAATGATATGATCGATAATCGAACAATCAGTTATCAGCACAACTATAGTATTACGTATACTTTTCGAGTTCCAAGACAATTTTTCGATTACAATAAATATACACTTTCTCCATCCGACATTAGACCCCTGAAGGGGCACAGCCCAGACAAAACTGTCATTAGTATAATTCCGAATTCCAAGCTATGCTTTTGTAAGCTTCAATAAATTTATTTGTTAGAAATCTATTAGTTTGTGGCTTTGTGGTATGAGTATTTGTTCGAAACCCATAATAATAAACAAAAATTAAAATTTCGAAAATCTCATAACCAGAGCTGACCAAATTTTTAACCACTATTAAAATTTGTTTGAAGCCACCGCGCAAGTCTTTCTCATTAAATCACTCTATACTAGACCATCGGAATATTAGGGATTTTCTTCATGCAACTTAGAGAGCAAATAAAAATCCTACTCCATTTAGTCACTATAAGAAATACAGGAATAAGGTGAATGGGATGATTGAAGGAGCGAAGCTCCAGTATTTTAAAAGTAATATTTTTAATTTGGACCTACCCAATAGGATTTTATGGCGGAATTTCCAAAAATATGGTCTTTCAAAAACCAAACGAACTGCCGTGTCAGATTTTTCAGTTACTGAGTTCTCAAATCATTTTGCAAAATGCTCCCAGGTAGCTGTGCAAAATCAATTTCTTATGAATTCTGCTATTTCGTCAACTGATAATCAATGTTTTTATCTTAGGAATGCTTCCATTATGGAAGTATGTAATGCAATTGATGATATTCAATCTGAAGCACAAGGTTCTGATGGTATCCCTATAGGTTTCAGTCGACTTTTACTACCGTCAATAAGCACTGTTTTAACAAACATAATTAACACTGCATTGACTAAATCTGTTTTTCCGACGGGGTGGAAGATTGCACATATAACCCCTGCTGAGAAGGTACATAAGCCTGAAACTATACAAGACATTCGACCAATCAGTATACTTCATTGATTATCTAAGGTAATTGAAAAAATTATTAAGTTTCAGATGATGAATCATATTTCTAGTTTTGGCTTAATTGATGATCTACAGTGCGGGTTTCGAGAAAGACATAGGTAGTACAACTTAATTAATCAAAATTATAGATGATTTGAGTTCATCTGTTGCAGAACGTAAAGTGCCTTTGCTTGTGCTTCTAGATTTTTCTAAAGCTTTTGACAGTGTTAACCATGAATTTCTGCTCCATAAGTTGCGCTCAAACTTTAATTGTTCCCATTCTGTGGTTAAGCTTTTGGCTTCATACCTATCGGATAGGTATCAAATTGTCAAATTAAATGAAAAATTTTCCAACGAGAGTTTATTGACTTCTGGTATTCCTTAGGGTTCAATCTTGGGCCCTTTGTTATTTATGATGTTTACAAATGATAACAGAAACAGTATGCTTCGGTAAAGTTTCATATTTTTGCAGATGATGTGCAAATCTATGACTCGACAGTAGCAAGCGATATGGATGCTTGCGTGCTGAGAATAAACGATAAACTTGAAAGAATTTTAATTTGGAGCAATAACAATCATATTAAAATCAACCCCGTTAAAATCCAAAGCCATGTTCCTAACTAGTAATAAAATAATGTTATCCAACCTTCGGGATTATAATATCAAAATTGGCAATGCGAATATTGAGATTGTGGATACGGTTAGGAATTTGGGGTTATTGATGAATAACAAATTTAGTTGAGATGATCATGTAACTCAATTATGTGGTAGAATATATACTACATTAAGGACGATATGGTCCCATGAAAGATATACGCCGCGGGACGCTAAGCTGAAATTAATACGATCATTAATTATTCCGCATTTAACCTACTGTGCCCCTATTTATTCTGGTTGCTCTAAGTCCTCGTTCAGAAAATTAAATATCGCTTTTAATTCTTGTGCTCGGTATATATACAACAAAAACAGAGCTAATTCAATTTCAAGTTATACTCGTTTAATATTGGGGTATGATTTATATCATTATTTAGAGTTCATAACAGTTATTTTCCTTTATAAAATAATTTATTATAGAAATCCCATGCATCTCTTCAATTTGATTAAATTTTTTAGATCGACTCGTACATCTAGTATCAGTCTTCCTACAAATTGCAAAACTAAAGCACGTGAGTCATCTTTTCTTGTGCGGAGTATTAAACTTTGGAACTCATTAAATCCTAATTTACAATCTAAGAAAAGTCTAAGTAATTTTATAAACGATTGCTTCACATATTTCTCATCTCTAAGTTGATACTTGTGTCATTTTGGAATACTGGTTCATATTGTTTTGTGATAATTTTGTTCGGGTAGATGCAACCAGATTTATGATTTATGATTTATAAATTTTGTAAATTTGGTTTGTAAATTTATATATGTATTTATTTAGTACTTTAACATAAGTTTATTAGACAGCAAATGTTGTATTTGGTTTCCCTTTTCGAAATTTTATTTAATTCTATTGTTCGTCATATGAAATTATTTAATGTTCTAATTTTAATCAAGATTGTGTAATTGAATATTTGAATTGAGTATACATAAGAAGGTTTTCTTGTATTTTAAGGAAATTGTAATCAGGCTAAGCTTTACTTGTATAATATTAATAATAAATAAATAAATAAAATGAATAATAAAAATTAAAAAAAATATAAAATATACTAAAATATAATTGTTAATGGTTCATGAAAGTAGATCAAGTGGTACTTTGTATTTCTGACAGAGTTTTATCCGAGTTGAATGTAGAACAATTCTGTTGTGTGAACAAGTTTCTGGTACTTTCATTAAACATTTTTTTCCGGTTTCTTCTCGATTGAAGCCGTTCCGCTACCCTAATTATTTGAGTGTTACGCCATAAAAAAAAGAAAGGGCCGAATGTAATATAGCTTTTTAAAACTACTAAAGTCGCCAACTATACTAAAGCATCCAGGGGGCCTATTCTCGAATTCCACATCCATTTTCCACATGTGGACATCTGTCAAAACTCATAAAAATTGAATTTTTTCGGTACTAAGGGAATATTTCCGAATGGGTATAAGCATGTGGAAAAATTCCCCATATAAGAAAATGTCAATGCCGCATGTGTTTTATATACGAATTACAATTTTCGAACCAATTTTTGACAACTTTGACAGATGTCCATATGTGGAAAATGGATGTGAAATTCGAGAATACGCCCCCAGGATTGTGAACCGCAATCGTGACCTATTAGTGCGCGAGGTAGTGTTGCAAATTAAAAAGTCGTACCTAAGCAGGCTAATTCTAATATTGAAAGTCGATTTCGTAAAACTAATCAGTGAACCGACCGTCAGCTACTCAAGTAGCGGAGGTTCTGGGTGTGCTGCGAAAGGTATAAAAAACCAAAAAATTTTAGAAATAGTACACCGGCTGAAACTTTTTTTATAAATAGTTGACATCATAGTGAGTTGAAAAAAAAAATGGAGGTGTGGCCAACATAAGACTTTCTTTTACGAACAGAGAATTTTGATAAATTTTATTTTATTTTATTTTTTTTTTTTAATTTTTGGAAACATTTTGTATTAAGTAGTTTTTTGTAAACCTTATACTTTTTAAGATATTTGCAAAATAAATTTTCTGAACCAAGGTTGTGGCCACTGCCGGTTAGCTGATTTAGAATAAAATTCACTGAGACCTCCCAATTTATCTAAAAAGCTTAAATCTGAAGTTTCAGTTCGATTGGTTAAACCATCTTGTCTGTAGAGAGGATACAGACTGACAGACAGACACCATTTCGAAACCCACTTTTTCGGACTCAGGGGACCTCAAAACAGATAAATCTCTAAAAATCTCAAGGTCCAAAATTTGTATGATTACTATTCTTTATAGTCAAAGTGAAGATTATTCGAGCAATGAACGGTATCTTTCAGGGTCCAGCTGACAGAACTCTCCCCTGCCCGCACCCAGTTGACTGATAATTTTCGCACACGTAATTATTAAACTACCATATTGTCAAATTTCAACAGACATAGTGACAAATGAAGACAATTGAATGATAATCTCGGGAAGAATAATATGTGTAAAACAATATCTTGTAGAGTTTGAACAATTTTCGCTTTTGGTGCTCCACTAAGCTTAACCACAAATTCGGCTTGTATTGATTTGTTCAAGAAATTGCGACCATCGTATAAAGTTTCTTCACTTGTTTGACCTTGAGGCCTTGACTACCAAGGCGTCGAAGGGCGGGTCTTAACACAAATTGTCGGTGCATCTCCAATGATGTTGCAGACCGATGCTTGGTCAAACATTTGCAGGGACACCTTAATAAATTATGTCATCAATCCACCCAAGAGGAAATTGGCGCGGTATTGAAAGACGTCGGGATTTATAAATTTCTTGGACTTATTATTGAGAAAGGACCGAACACAAAAGCGGCCAAAAAATGGTTAACAAAAGCTATAATACCGACACTGCGTGCATCTGACATGAACTTAACTTGCTCGTTGTCGATATATTCAAGATTCAGTTTATCAACAGATTA
Organism: Tipula vernalis; assembly: GCA_958295665.1. NCBI lineage: Eukaryota > Metazoa > Arthropoda > Insecta > Diptera > Tipulidae > Tipula > Tipula vernalis. The sequence goes on along the minus strand of OY282558.1, from coordinate 24,286,706 downwards.
AATCTTTAGTCGTAAGAATAGTTTCGGAAATAAAAATACTCGCACATTTTAGATTACATTCGAGCGCATACAGCGCCATCTCAAATTCCAGTATATTACGCTTAAACTGCCTGTACAAACATGATGGAATGTTTTTGTAATCTTCCTTCAAGTTCTCCTTTCTTATTTTATATATGCTCTGAAGGTGCTAGCTATCGAAAACGGAGAGCAGCTAGCTATGGAGGCATCTACTATGTGTATTACCACCGATTAGAGACTGTAATGTTTTAATTCAGATCGAGTAGATGTCCTTCTTTTGACGCCAAAATTTTACTAGTTTTAATGAATAAAAAGTGTGTTACCTATTTTACTCGTGTTACCGGTAATATTACTGGTACCTCCCGGACTATATGTATACTGCACTTTACCGACTAAACGCCTTGTCGCTAAAACTTCTTCACGAAATGGATTTTGATTCGATTATTAAGGATTTCGCCGCTAAAACAAGATGCACAAAAAATTTTAATTTTAACGTTTTTTTGATATTTGAATCTGCTGTACTAATTTTATAAAGCAAAACTACGGGACACTTGATTTAAGATCACTGGTCACTTATTGTGAAATAAATGTTTTACTATAAATTGATAATTTTTTATCATTAGATTTAGCAAACCACTAAAGCTAATGCTAAAAAATTATCAATTAAAGTATCTGGAATTATTTTACCTAGATTGCAATAACTTTCGATCAAATGTCTTTCGAATATTTGTACATTGATGAGACACCCAATGTAACGCCATCTTCAAAGAAAAATTATAACACAATTTTAAAAACAATTAAAAATAACTTTTTATCAATTTTGTTATCAGTATAATCGATCATAATATTTTCGTAATGGATTTTACCAATATTTTTGAAAACAAAAATAAATCACATAATATTAGATTACGTTTTATCTAACAATTAATTGATTACCCAAAATGTGGGTACATACATTTAGTATGTAAGATAAGAAAATCGTTTGTGGTAAGTACTTAAAGTACTACGCCAATAAAGTATTTGTATTGCAATGCTGTAAAATTTTATTAAATAAGTATGGCATACGTACTGATAACACTATAACCAATTAATACTGGAAAATAGCGTTACCTACCTTAGAAATGATTCGTTTGAAATCATTAAAGAAATCTTGACTCTCACAAGGAAAATTATAGTTTTGCACCACAAAAACCTCATAAATAAATTTCACTAATTTTTGCGTTTCTTATAAAGACAAGGTGCTTTTTATTTTATTTCCGCACAAGGCTAAGAATGATTTATTACTGATTACTGTACTAAATTTAATACCTTTCAAAATGCGTACAAAACTGTTGTGGTTAGCAAACTTCGAGCTTTTTTTACTCTTACAGCAGAATAATAGAATAATTGTATATTCCTCACGCAACGGGTAATTTGAACTCAGCAGTAATCTTTGGAAAAGTTTTTCCATATGGTCTTTGTGTTGTTCCACAAACCATGAATTAACTTCAGCTAAAATCTCGATTAGGCTTCAAAAAGATTTTATAGTTTATTATACAGTTTTAAAAAATCCAAAGTCTACAATTGTATTCCGATTGCGGTTCCTGATACCTTTTAAGATAGGTTTCATGACCTGTAATTATTGTTCTAACGGGCATTTAGATTGCTTGATTATTGCCATACATTTCCTTATAAATTAGATTTGTTTGAAAATCACTTCACTCAAAATCAGATAAATCATCAAATTCTCAGCCAAAAACATCCAAAATAAACTGTTTACTTTTGGGACTTAATTCATAGTGAAATATTTCCCAGGATCCCAATCCTTAAAAAATAACAACCAAGTTTTTTTAATTAACAGTTGCTTCCCAATTCTGGAAAATTTTCAATTTAATTATTAAATTTCAATAAAATATTTCTTTTAAAGTTTTTTGGGATTTTTTTCATAAATCTGAACTAAATTCCAGCAAAGTTGGGCAATATTTAATTTTTCTTCATTTGAGTGTTACTTCACAATGAATTATTTATGTGTATATTTGCCTAATATCTTTGTAATGAATGTTTTAAATCGTGCAAAATTTCCATAGTAAGACTCTCTCCGAATTCTGTTTCCGCATGATTGACACGCTGCCCGCCAAAATATTGATGCTCAAAAAAAGATTTTTACAGATACAGATTTAAAGATGATCGATTGAACTACCTACTCTCCTTTATAAAGTAAATTTATTTATATGTGGACACTTTCATTGGGTTCTCGTAGCTGAACTTATAATATGAATGTCGGCAAAACATTTTTTAAAGTTTACTTTATTTCAACTTACAAGGTTGTTTTATTTTAATTTACAAATCATCCTTACACCACAAAAAGGACCTTGCTGTTTTAATTAATTTAGAATTAATTTTAGAATTTAAGGTCTTCCTTAATTTACCATCAATTTCATACAAAAGAATATCTGGCCTGTCTTAATGTACGCAACGAAAGAAAATTTTAAACTCTGCTGGAATTGTTACCATTTTATAAATCATATTGTATTTCAATTACAAATCAAGTATATTAAAACATCAATCAGAGAATCTGGTAACCCTAAAACTAAAAAAAAAAAAAAAATCTGCTAAACAATTTATCGTTCCTATCATAAACATGCCAAGTTCTAAAAGCACTACACATAATATCAAATTTCCATTTTTATTTAGACATACATACATAAACATACATTTATGTATGTATGTATATAGAGAAATCGAACATCCTTTTTAATGTCAACTCAAATGTACCATATAGATCCCTACGGAATATGGATGTACACACAATGTACATATTTTTTTGTGTGCAGCAAAATTAAAAACAGAACAACAAATTTTTTTTTATTTTTTTTTACAATTTCAGAGAAAATCCTTTTTTTTTAAGTTTTGTTGCTGTACCATTTCTCTCTATGTGTGTATATGTGTTACAAAAGAAGGACAAATAAATTTTTCATTTAGTAGACAAATTGTTTTGCACTTTCTATTCATTTTTCATATTTTTTGTATTCGTTCGTTATTTTTATTTTTTTATTTCAGGACAATAATATTTACAATGGTGAGAAAAATGGAAAATTACAAAAGATGTCCCTTTTTGGAATCGCTTGTATGTTGTGTGTGTGTGTGTTGAGATGAAGATAAGTAAGATAATATAACAGCACCGACAAATTTTTTGTATGAATAGTTTTGTTGTTCTCTGGATGTGAGATAAAAAACCAAAAAAAAATGGAATTTTGACATCTATATGCTAGATCCTTGCTAGATCATTAATCTAACCCACAATTTTTTTCTTTTTTAGACTTTTGTCCATCCTTACACATGTCTTATTTCTATATTGTTTTTTCATATGTGTTGTGAAATACTCTACAGAAAAGTGGAATTGGGCCAGTTTCTTCAAATTTAAAATTACTTGGCACCATTGTCCATTGTTCAAATTTGCTTCTTGTGCGACTTAATTTAAATTCATCGGTTATCGTCGATTACATTTTAAGTACAACGTACAGTTTTTATAATTCAATATCAATAATTTTAGGACAATTCCTGATAATAAGCATCTAATTAATTTTTTTTGTTATCAATGTAAATAGGTGAATTCAAAATTATCAAAATAATATAATTACTCGACAAATCTATGGAAATTCTGAAAGAGTTCCCGTTAAAGTTGATGTTATTTACGTATCGTTGCATTGTACCGCCATCGGTAATTTAACAAGAAACATTCACTTGTTGCAATTAGAATCTAATAATCTGACAATCTTAATTGATATCAGAATGTCAAGTGTTATATTTATTTTGATGTTAACGTTACGCTGATTTATTTTCAATTTTTCGGTTTGATTTCGGCAAAATATCGGTAAAGCGATAACCGTTTGGGTATAAAACCAACAAAACTTTCAACCAGAACTCACAAATCATTCAACATGTTCCGTGAAACGTTCGTATTAGTCGCATTGGTAGCAGTAGCTCTTGGAGGAGGTAATAACTGACTTTTGTGACAATTGAAAAAATAATAAATTTTTGTTTGTTTACAGTCGTTCCAGCTTTTGAACGAGATCCAGAATGGGAGGGCCGTGTTGTTGGTGGATCAACCGCCGGTACTAACCAATTCCCACATCAAGCATCACTCCGTTCAGCAGGCAATGCCCATTTCTGTGGTGCATCAATTGTTAACAACCGTTGGGTCGTCTCAGCTGCTCATTGTACCGTTGGCCGTACCATCGCAAACACACGTGTTATTGTTGGTGCCCATCATCGTTCAACCGGTGGTGTTGGTCACAACTCAGCTCGTATTGTTAACCATCCAAATTACAATTCTAACACTATTGCCAACGATGTTTGTGTCGTACAAACTGCAACAGTTATTGGATTCAATGCTGGCGTTCAACCAATCGGTTTAGGATCAGCTACAGTTGGAGGTGGTGTAGGCGCAACTGTTTCAGGATGGGGTCAAACTGCTCATCCAGGATCAGGATCAACTAACTTGATGTGGCTTAACAAATCTACTTTAACCAATGCCGCTTGTCAAAGCCGTCACTCAGGTGGTAATGCAAACATGATCTTCGCATCGTCCCTCTGTGCCGGTGGCGTTAACGGACAAGGAGTATGCATGGGTGATTCAGGTGGTCCACTCATTACCGGAGGAAATGTAATCGGTATTGTATCATGGGGTATTGCTTGCGCTCGTGGTTTCCCAGATACATATGCTCGTGTTTCATCATTCCGTGCCTGGATTATTTCATTCACTGGATAGATATTTGATTAAGTTTACTGTTACTGCTGTTAACTAGTGAATAATGACAATAAATAAAAAGAATTAAATGACATTTTAAGAAGTTTTTTTGTAATTATTCCAATTCCCAATTTCTTTCACTGTGATTTTGAATTTATTCAAAACCATTCGGATCATCAACGAATGAATTAAATTTCGGCATGATAAAGTCATTACAAAGTAAATTATGCGGCTAAAGAATTCGAGTGAGACTTTTCGTCGAATGTGTTTTAAAGCCTTTTAATATTGATTTCCTTAAAGAAGTGCTCATGAAAAATGTTAACCCATTAGGGTATTTTTGACGTCAAAACATCTTTAGGGGCAGGAGAAACTAAAATAGTAGCGGAAACATCTAAATGCAACAAGCAAATAATATTCGCCGTATTTCTTCACGTTTGACCTGATCCGAGTCAGATCATGTTTCATGAAGCGACGAGCAATAAAAACAACTTCTCCGATTAAAGTTTTTATCTAAAAACAAAAATTTATTAAATGTTTGTTGTTGCTTTCAATGTATACCTTGCTCTTACTCTGATCCAGATCACCATGTGTCAAGCAATTCGGATGCGGCTATTGTTTATGTAAATAACCAGAATAAGGTTAAACACAAACACAACCTAGAAACAAAACAAAATCATCATCCGGCATTTCGGAAACATCGTGGGCCGAACGAGAAAAATAAATTTAAAAACCGCCTATACTTGATATATTTTTAAATTTGTTGTAATTGACAAATAAAGCCAAACTTTCGAAATAAAATATAAATGTAAAATGTATTATGACTCTCTGATGGCAGGTATCATAACCAAGAATTAGAATTATGTTTAAATAAACCCAATTTTTGTTTTGGGTTAATGTTATTCTTGTGGGGATTTATCCTATGCAATTGTTGTTGTAAATTGTTCAAGGAAATACGCTAAATGGTGGCAAATATTTTTATACTTAATACAGAAATTATAAGTTCAACGGCGCTAATCGAGGAGTAAGAGAAATATAATTGTGGTTACAACTAAGTGAAGCCGAGTTTAGGGGCTGATAACAATAACTCCGGAGTAGCAATATTATGCTGGTATTTTAGAGTCCAATCGAAACATAAAACAAATATTGTTTAAATATGAAATATTTAGTTTAATATCGCTTTTGCTTTTGGTTCAGTTTCAATGAAGCCATACTTACGGATCAAATCAAATGTCTCGAATACATTAAATTTAAAGCGATCATGCACATGCCTCGGGGTTAGACTTTCAACAATATCATGTAAAATTTCAAGAACACCCAACAATGCGTAATCATCCTTTATAATTTTCTTCATTCCTTATGTCAGAGTAAACTTCGATTTATACCCTTTATTTCCATAACCACCGCTAAATAAATGGTTAATTTACTCACGATCGCCGGTTCTAATTCAATACAACCGAAAATAAAGTTAGAGTCCATGATTCCCTCAGGCTGTTGTTTCCTGAATCATATATTGGATTATTAATGTTTATAGGAAGCAATCATTTAATAAAAATATCACAAACTGAGCTAACAACAATGCGCTCTTAACACTATCTTAAAGGTGATGCAGACTTCCAGCCAGTTTTTGACACAATTAAGTGAAATATAAACGTATCGCACTTCAGTTTCCAAAAATCAGTTATATCGTGGCACTGACAACTCCTACCTACATATACATACATACATACATACATATATGTTTTCACATAAATCGATAGGGAGTTTAGCATTAACGCTCGTTAATTTTTTATGAGTGTTCGGTGAGGCCCGGCCAATGCCGGGATGTGTTGCTTATAGCTTGGTCTAACACTCTCAATCATCCAATCAATCACACACCATAATTTAACAGGAATTCTACATATGAATTACAGAATGCATGACGGAACGTTTGATAACTTTTAATATCTTTATATTTAGTTTGATAAAATTCTTAAATTTTCATTCGAAACGGCAGAAAATCCAAATACCGAATCGTTGGCAGTCAATCGATCAATATTTCGGAAGGTTTTTCCACTGTGGTGGCTCTAGAACGAGTGCAAACCAGAAATAACTCTTTAATATTTGAATATTAAATTTGATTTAAAAAATTTAAAAAAAAAAAGTACAGAAAATTAGTAAGCGCCTTATTTTGATCACTTTGACATCACGATTCGCCACTATGAATGCCAGACAAATGGGGTAAAACAAACTGATCTCATTTTTAGTATTGTAGAATCTACTCACCAGTCTGATGAACTGCTTAATTTTGAAAATAAATGGTTTTACTTCTAAATAGAGATTGGGATTGAGGAGTTCTCTTCAAATTCTTTCTATAGTACAAATTCTTTAGTAAATAATGTTAATAATTTTACCATAAACCCATCTATTGATTATTTGTAAGACTACATAAGCCGAATAGTTTTGTGGCCCTTATTGAGCGATTCTTAAAATTGATCGGAGCTTTTAAGAAACCAATTTGCAATTTAAATTTGTCGCATTTCTGAAACGAGGAATTTATGTAAAACGAAAGCAATTCTTTGGTCCTGGGACTAAAAAATGAAGACAGAAATGGAGGACTAAATACAAGACAGCACAAAGACAAACATTGGCATTTTTTTGTGACTTCTTATTAATTTTTTTTTTTTTTTTTTAGATGAGGATACTAAAAAACGATTTTATGTGTAAGGTTCTACCGAAATTAAACATTTTAACAAAAAATTGGCATTTTCGGGGCCTTTTTAAAAACAGGGCCCAAAAAACCTGTTTCAATTATTCGAGGCAATCCCCAAGTTGGTGTCTAAAAAACCAACTGGCGTGTGAAAATCATTCCAAGTCACAAGAAAAGCCAAAGCACTCGTTGCTGAGGAAGAACTTGCATACGGTCCATGCGGCTAACTATTTGACTTTACAAATAAGGGAATTGACTCCCTTAATAATAAAGAATAGTTTCTTTTGTATTTTACATTTATTGGTAGGATAAATTTTTGGAAATAATTAATAAAACGATTAGGAAAATTTAATAACCTGGCCGACCATTTTGATTATTGAAAGTGAAACCCTAGAAAAGAAGTGGTGTGTGATGAATGAAAAGTGGCCGGGATATATTCTGTTAAGTAGAATTAGTCATTCAACTTTGAATGTAATTCTATACTTATATATAGTTCTGAATAATTCACGTTGTATTTTAACTTATCGGTAGATTTTAAGTTAACATAATACGTATAAATAAACTTCAAAAGATTGACATAAATCTACACCAATTTATAGTCTATCTAATTTCATTTCGCGTTTCTTATCGCATACTCCAAAAAAATAACAAAACAAAAGTATCGTAACGAGCGCATACGGCAATTCTCCCCCCCCCCCGCAATTCGATTTTGATAATTTAAACATTTTGATTAAAATCGTTGTTTAAGTGTTGTATTTTTTTTACGAATCGTAAGATAACAAACATAAAGACATCATAAAATTCCAAGTTTAATTTTGAAATTTAATAAATTGATCGTGTTACAGGTAAAACCTTCGTATTGGAGGAGGTAAATATTGCAAACAAATATTATTTTGCAACAATTGAAAAATAATACTTTTTTTTGTTTACAGTCTTCCCAGCTTTGGGAGGGCCGTGTTCTTGGTGGATCAACCGCCGGCAGTTACCAATTCAACTCACATCAATGGTCACTACGTCCAGCACGTAATGTCCATCTCTGTGGTTGCTTAATTATTTATAATCCATAGGCTCTCCCAGCTGCTCACTGCACATTTGGCCATACATGAGCAAAAACAGGTGTTGATACACATCATTGTTCAGCCGGTGGTGTTGGTCAGAACAAACCACTTCATATGATAGATAGAAGTCATGTTCTCTAGAAAATATAGCGAGAAAAGAAGAGCCATTTCAAATTATTTCGGTCGTATAAACAATAATTCGAAAATAAGAATAGCAACTATCTATCAAAGGTTAAGTAGAAATATGGAAATGTCCCTGTTATTTTCGACTTTGAGAATCGGGGTGATAAATCTAATAGTTTCGAATAGCACTACATATTCGATCTAGTGCTATTCAAAATTACGGATTTGCTATTTAAAACAATGATCTTGATTTACCTAAAATTTAGCGAATTAAAGATAGAACTTTTGGAATATCTACTACATCAGAAGCAGATGTCAGAAGAATTGGAATACCGAAAGTTGGATAACCATTTTAACATAAGTTCAGAATAGTAAGTAGGATCGATATTAATCTGACGATTTACCTTACCCTACATAAAAGGGGCTTTACCAAATCCTGATATGTACTAAGCACTTAAAAAGAAGAACGTGCAAGAAGTATATCATTGATTGATAAGAATACTTATAAAAGTATAAAAGTATAAAAGTATAAAAGTATAAAAGTATAAAAGTATAAAAGTATAAAAGTATAAAAGTATAAAAGTATAAAAGTATAAAAGTATAAAAGTATAAAAGTATAAAAGTATAAAAGTATAAAAGTATAAAAGTATAAAAGTATAAAAGTATAAAAGTATAAAAGTATAAAAGTATAAAAGTATAAAAGTATAAAAGTATAAAAGAATAAAAGTATAAAAGTATAAAAGTATAAAAGTATAAAAGTATAAAAGTATAAAAGTATAAAAGTATAAAAGTATAAAAGTATAAAAGTATAAAAGTATAAAAGTATAAAAGTATAAAAGTATAAAAGTATAAAAGTATAAAAGTATAAAAGTATAAAAGTATAAAAGTATAAAAGTATAAAAGTATAAAAGTATAAAAGTATAAAAGTATAAAAGTATAAAAGTATAAAAGTATAAAAGTATAAAAGTATAAAAGTATAAAAGTATAAAAGTATAAAAGTATAAAAGTATAAAAGTATAAAAGTATAAAAGTATAAAAGTATAAAAGTATAAAAGTATAAAAGTATAAAAGTTGTTGAAGACACCAGTACTAAATATACTAAAAACATAATATAAAATAATTTAGTTAACTTACATTTACAAAGTTGAATTATATTCCTTTTAAAAATTGTGTTCCTCTTACAATATTTGAATTTTTGTAAATGTCATTACCTAAAAGCTAAAATGAAATAAGAATTTGTATTAATTAAAATTCACTTCAAATCAATATAATAATTTAAAACTTATCTTGAAATTAGTTGCACAATAATTTATTATTAGTTTGAAACTGAAAATATGTTGAAATAATTAATAATTTAGAATTAATTATGTAAAATTTAATTGCTTACCTTTTTGTATTGTTTACCTTTTTTTTTGCACACAATTTGACAATTAGGTAGGGTCTTACAAATTATAAAATTGTATTATAAATTGTTTGCTCAATTTAATTTTGAGTGCTTTCAATAGCACATAGAACAGCTACACATAGGACACATATTGTTAATTTTAGAAACTAAAATAATGTACTACCAAAATTGAATTGTACTACCACAAAAACTACCATTTTGTCAAAAACTAAAATTTAATTCTGTCTCTTTACAAACAACCATCGAAACGAAAACACCAAAATAAAAATTAAATAAAATTAAAATTAAACAAAAAAAAAGCTTATTGTTTCCGATAAACCAAATATTCAAGTGGTTTTATTTTTGATCGTGGAACCAACCATTTGGATAAATTGTTATTGTACCTTTTTGTACCATTACCTTTTGGTACAAACAAAAGTATAAAAGTATAAAAGTATAAAAGTATAAAATACAGTCTAACTAAATCGTTTAGACGATCTCCACAACTCTACACGGAATCGCATGTATTTTTAGAATATTATCGTGGAACAGTATACCGACCACTGAAATTTAGTATTTTTTAGCTTTAAGCTTTAAAAAGCACAAAATCACCATAAAGTCATAATCATATGTCATAATTTTTAAGAAGAATTTTTAATGTTATAACTTTTTACTGTTCTCTATAGGAATCCATATTAAATTAATGTTTTTTAGCTTTAAGTTTTTCAACGAAAAAAACAAAAATACTATAAAACGTTTATATAAAAGTTTTCCACAAATCTTTAACAATAACATACAAGAAAGCTGTATTGGTATTAAATAAATATTAATTGCAGAAATATTAAAATTAAATTATGTCTAAAATATACTTTTCGAATGAAGTAAAATAATACTTGCTAAAATTATTTTTAGTTCTACTGGTTTACGTCAGATGACTATAGTTGTTTATAGAAAAATATGACAAAAAAATGATTTAATACAAAATTATCACACGTTCTTAATATTTTCTGAATTTGTTTTCCTTTTCCTACAACTTTTGAATTTGTAATTTTTGGTTCGATTTTATTAAATTTTTGCTGCCATCTATGTAATGAGTATTTACTTAGTGACCACCAAATTTGTAGTAAGCTTTTATTTCAATTTGACCAGAAGGTTGTTATTATGAAAATTTGAAAAATTTTAATATACTATAAATAAATCAATTCCTACAAGAAAACTGAAAACGATTTTCTTAACCGATGATCATATATGTTGAAATTCAAACACACTCATTGATTTGGTAAAGCAATGATGTAAAAAACCGAGCTTTTATAAAGGAATTAGAAATAAAGAAAAAACTCGAATGGTTCATGTAAAACGTATCGGAAATTTGTTTTTTTTTCTAAGACAAATTTGAAAATGAAGACGCCCCAAATTCTTAATTATGATCATTGAGATATTTTTATAAATGCTTCAATTTCAAAATAAAAACATCGTTTGTTTAAGAAAACCTAACCCATTTAAGGAATGTAAATAAAAACCACATAGATGGCAGCACAAGTTTGTTAAACTCAAACCAAAAATTATTAACAGGAAAATTTTCTAATTAAAAAATCGTTAAAAAAGCAAAAAATTTCATAAAAATGAAAATTGTATGACAAAATAATTGTTTTCGTGTTATCTGTAAATAAAGCTATAGCCTATACCTATGGTTCAACAGTAAAATAAAAAAGTTATTTTCTGCTATTTGCAATCATGAGTAAACGATTTTTGAAGTTAAAGTGCTACATTAAATTAAGAACATCTTAGGTGCAAGGTGGTTATTCAGTCTCTAAGAATTTCTAAGCTTATGCCACAATGTAAACTGCGGGTCAAGCCTATGGATATACACAAAAATATTGCAACAAGGAACCCAGATCTGTCAAATGTTTAGGTAAAATACCAGAGAATGTGTAAAAGCTAAAAATGTTCAGCCTAAATGCGTTCACTGTAGAGAAAACCATCCGGCTAACTACAGAGGATGTAGCGTTGCTATTGAACTGCAAAACTAAAAGCTAAACATTTAACGTTAAGTGATAAAATCATTCAGGAAGAAAGAAAATCTGGCTCTGGATAATCTGTAGTTGAAAACGTTTTTGTGGCAAAAGCTGGCAAAGTCGTTATAGTGTATCATCATTGGGATTAGAAGCGATGGACAATTATCGATAATACGGTTTCCTGTTCCTCGCTGATGAACTAATATCTACAAAGAAAATTTATAGGCTGATTCAGACACTGGCATTAATACCATGCTGTGGGAATTTTTATAATTGTTATACGAGCGATTCGAGTTTGGGAATGCCTGAAACATATAACATGAAATGTATATATCTTAACAAACAACTGTGGTTTAATGATTTAATATGACTTATTTGAACAACGGCATGTTTTTCGTCAAAACCGCCCAAGCAATTGGAAAATGCCATTTTGCGTTAAATTCTAATGCAATATGTTCCGATGATTCCGTAGAAAAGTTTGGAAAAACCAACCGTTTTAAAACATCCCAGATTATAGCCGTTGTTTCGCGAATGATATATAATGTTGTGGATGTTCCTATGCGGTAACCATAATGCCCGATCGACACCATACATTGGCCTCTTTACCTCTTTTTTAAACATCCAGTATATATTGGAGTTATTATTTCTAAGGCATACGTGCAATCTGAGTATTAATTCGGTTGATGGTGCGAGGCTAGTCAAGTATATGTAACTGTATACCATTCCGGAAACCATACATGATTTGGATACTGGGTATACATACAATCCAGAATTTGGGTTCATGATTTAAAAGATTCTCGTTTATCTTAAATAAAATATTCTATTTGGAAACGAGGTTACATGAAATTGCAAGATTATAAAAAATATAAATGTCACAGTACCGATAAGCATTCACATCAAATAGATTGCCTCTTGTAGCCTATACATTTGAGTAACGTAAAGTTATTAAGCTTTTCTTCCTAATACATACAGCATGGAGCTTTATAAAATTTTAGCATTATTTCCATTATTATAACAATTTATAGACAATTATAGACAATTATAAACAATCGTTGGGTACAATATGTAGTTTGATGGTAAATTTTTCGCCCATATACACTTGTATAAGGTGTTATCTTTTAAATAAAGAACATACCTGTACTTTTGACACAACTCTTACATTATGCCACGGGAATTCCAAAACACCTAACTGATATGCCTTAAGTAATTAATTAAATTTTTGCTAAATATATTACTCGTATACAAGCACTACTTGAATTTGAAGTACATTGAGATTATTTCCTTATCTAATCTATCCGATATAATTTGTTTACAAACAACGTAAATTTAGAAAAGTAAATATTAAAAAAATTACAACCGTTATTATTAAAGCATTTCCATGCTGTTAAATTATCTAAAAGATATTCTTATATTTGACTCTGTTAGTATTGCACAGGTTTTGTTTACATCAGGTTAGCTATCCTAACATAATATTTACCAGCGCCAAAATAATCTTGAGGATCTATTCGATTTTTCAAACTGATCCTTATTGTTCCAGTAAATTGTAAGCCATAATTTTGTTAGGATTAAAACTAATTTGGAAGCCCTTCTTTATAAAACATTTCGACCGATCGCTGTTAAGTGATTATTTGAAATTCGTAAGAATTAAGTATACTTTACGATTGAAAGCCAATTCCAGTTGTAAGGTGTCTCTGTTACCATTTTATCGTCATAGTTCTGAGTTGCCTCTGTGTACATTGTTTGCTCCGTAATAATTGGAGAAATACACGGAATCAAAACAACAACAAAAAATATTTCTTAATTTAGTTGATCTCTAGTATAGGCAAAAAGTTTATGTTAATTGTACTTATGGATTATAACATTTCTTATTGAAAAATGATAATATTACCAAAAAAAATTGAAAGCTGCTTTTGATAAGATAACGGCAATTTATCATAAACCATAACCAAATTGATCAATAAACACTTCAATGTTTTTGATTTATAGTCTTGAGTTAGATTGCTTTGCACCTTAAAATGCCCAAACCATATTCAGTGTGTTATTAGCGTTTTCACTTAATTACTGTGGTACCTGCTGAACCACAATAAACTAACATTTAAATGGATTTCCTTCCCAACATAAGTTGATTATGACAAATTAAATTGTAACAAAATAATGTTTTAGAACAGAAAAAAAAATGTATTTATGAAGTTTTTTTATTATTTACAAAATACTAAACTAGTACACGCTAATTTTACAATATAATCAACATGTTTATCCAGTGTGCCCAATAATCCATGGCCGGAATGATGATACACGAGCATAGGTATCTGGGAAGCCTTGAGCACAAGCAATACCCCACGATACAATACCGATTACATTTCCTCCAGTGATGAGTGGACCGCCCGAATCACCCATACATACACCTTGACCGTTAACGCCACCAGCGCAGAGGGAGGATGCAAATACAAATGCTGCGTTACCAGGAGTGTGTCGAGCTTGACATGCGGCATTTGTTAGGGTAGATTTGTTCAACCACATCAAGTTGGTTGATCCTGAACCTGGGTGCGAAGTTTGACCCCATCCTGAGACGGTAGCAGCTACTCCACCTCCAACTGTAGCCTGTCCCAGACCAATTGGTTGAACGGCAGCAGAGAATGTAATAACGGTTGCGGTTTGTACGACTGAAATATCGTTAGCAATGGTGGCTTCATTGTAATTTGGATGATTAATAATTTGGGCTGCATTGTGAGTAGTACCACCAGTTGAACGATGGTGGGCACCAACAATAACACGTGTGGTGGCTAATAAACGACCAACAGTGCAATGAGCGGCTGAGAGTACCCAACGGTTGTTAACAATTACGCAACCGCAGAAATGGAGGGTGAGTACACGAAGTGAACATTGATGTGGGAATTGATTAGTTCCCGCAACCTGACCTCCAACAACACGGCCCTCCCATTCTGGATCTCGTTGAAGTGCTGGAATAGCTGTAAAGAAAAATCACAAATTATTATTTTACATTTTGGAAACTCTTTAGGTTTTTTGCTACTAACCTGATCCAAGGGCAACTGCCACCAATGCGATTAATACGAACGTTTCACGGAACATGTTGAATTATTTGTGAGGCCTGTTTAAAATTAAATTGCTTTTATACCCAAATAGTTATCGCTTGTTTAAAGAAACGCCCTCAAAAACAGTTTATTTTAATTTCCATCACAAATCAAGATAGTGAACCGGATAAGCTATATCTGACATAAACAAGGCCGGCGTACAGTTATCAAATAATGTTTATTGATTAAATGCCACCTGAATATAGCCGATTATATCGAATGGCTATTTATTTTCTGTATAATTTTAAATTCCCGAGTTGTATTGGAATACGTATTAAATTATTTTTTCAAAAATTCCCTTGACCAGTCTGATAAAACAACTGGTTTAACAAAATTGATTAAAATGGCCTACAGCTGAGGCTTAATAATCAAACATATTTTGTGAACCTTATTTCTGTAGACTACTTTTTCACGGCTATCAATCTTAAAATACTTTACCTCTGATCTAGAATAAACCATTTAGAAAAACTCATTCGAGGCGCCCGACTACCTATCCTTTCTGTTTTATATATCAAATTATGAAACTGTAAAAAAATTATTGAAACCATGATCAACTTTCATTACCCAAAAAATTTAAGGTTTGTTAACTCTGGAATTCAACAATGTTCAAATCACTACTTATTGGCATACAATTTATATACGCCTGAATGATGATTAAATAGTCAACTTTACACTGTGGTTCATTTGATTAGGCGCACTTACAATTAGTTTTTTTTTTAAATGCAAATCTTGCTAGGGACGTGTCCGATTTCTGTGCGAAATAATTTTTTTGTGATAAATTTGACATTAGTGAAATAATTTTCTCTTCCATATTTGAAATAAGTGCATTTGCTGTCCGAATACTGAAATAAATTTGACATAATAAAATTGTAAATTAGAAATACATACAACAAACGACAAATTGTACGTAGAGAGTTATTTAAAAGTGTATACTTATATAAAAATGATAGAGGCAGAATTTGATCCAAATATGGTATTGTTTCTATTAATTTCGGGTTACATGTGTTTAATGAGAAGAACACGGAGCTTTGCGCGACCTTTAATAATGGATCTCCTAAACTCCCAGGTATGATACATTTAAATTTACATGCATGTATGTTAGGTATTGCTCTCTAGTATTTATAAATATTAACAAAATTCATTCTTTGCAGCGACCAATAATGTACACAATTCCCTCAACAAACAGTATTGTTAATTCAATACTTAGCTATAATGATCCTGTGACGAGAATGCAATTAAGGGTATCGTCTAACGCTTTCATCGCTATTAGCAAATTCTTGCCCAATAAAAAGCATGGCTTGGGACCGGAAATGGAACTAATGATATTTTTGCTGTGGCTGGCAAGTGGGAATAGTTATAGAATTATAGGTGCAGCAATGAACATGTCACGATCCACAGTTTGTGATATTGTTCACATAATGCTGGACACTAGAAAATGCTGGAACTTATTATATTATATAAATAAAATTAAATTAAATTATATAAAACTTATTTTGTTTACTTCACCGGCACAGAAACAAGAATTATTACGGACATGTCAAAATTATAACACACCGATGCTGTGATAATTTGGTTGCGTACAGTTTAACATTAATTTATCAAAAAAAAATTATTTCGCACAGAAATCGGACATGTCCTAGGTATCGTTTTTCGCAAAGAAAGAAAAAATTTGTGTTAAATAAGAGATTGGAATTAGTATTCAGTATAACAACAACGAATAATTATTTCGAGAGAGAAGAATAGTACTTTCCGAGATTTTTTTTAAATAAGTATACTAGACCATAGATGCACCTAATAAGTACATATAAGAAAATATAAGTCACATGACTTTTGATTTAAAAATGCTTTTATTTCCCTGCTGTAATTTGATTTGTTTGGCTTAGGATACTTTACAACGGTAGAGTAAATTATATCGTATGAAATAACGTTGGGATGGGATAATGTAGTAATTTTAGTGTTGCCTGATGATATATTTTTTCTTGGATCAGAGTCTAGGCTCACTTCAAATACATCTTAGGAATTCGGAAAAAATACTCTAAGGTAAAAATCCGACCTCATGAATCCACCATCACATTACAGAAACTATATGGCGACATCATCAATTTATGGTTGAATTCAATTGTAGAAAATGATGGCTATTTGGCGGATCAAATTTTTTGTGCGGACGAAACTGGTTTAAACTAGAAGAAATTATCATCCCGTACATATATTTCCAAGAGAGAGAAGAGGCCGTGTCTTATTTTAAAGTGTTTAAGGAGCGAATCACTCTTTTTTATGCAATAATGCATCGGGAGATTGTATCACGAAGCCGATGCCTATTAATAAGCTGAATTTTCAGCCATTGAAAAACTGTAATAAATTACTGTTTTTATTAATTATGGTCCTGGACATCCATAGGAGCTATTTCATCCTAATGTGGAGCTTCTCTTTCTACCAGCGAATACTACATCACTAATTCAGCTATTGGATTAAGGTGTGATCTCCATTTTTAAATCATACTAATTAAACTAATACTCGGTAAAAAATATTTTTTACATTGAAACTTCAAAATTTTCGCACTTGGAACGAAACCTTCTTCAGAATCTCATCGTCTGCGTATTCGACAAGAAATTGTCGAACAGGGAGTCATTCGCACTGCACATGCTTCTTGTCATTCGAGGCATGTCGATCGCCAAACATCCGACCGTGATGAGGCGATGACAGAAGAGGAATTGACAGGAGTGTGCACAGTAAACTTAGCTAATCACCGTTTGACTCAAATACGTCAAAGTAAAGCTGAAGAACATTATTATGATCCATTTTAATGTCATATGTCAATTTTGTAGAGCAAAAGATTATCGCGCTGAACTTCCAATACATCAAAAATTCACAGTCTGCTCCAGAAAAGGTAAGCTTATGCGGAAAATGTAATGGAATGTCAACATAGAATGTCGTGTTCAACTGTTGGATTGCCAGTGCCGCACTTTTCAAATTCAAACCTTTTCATTTTATGTCTGCGAAATAGGGAAAAATAAAAATAATTTCGTTATTTTTCATAGTATTTAGATAATAATAAATGAGTACACCCAAACCTGACGATGTGACTGTAAAAACAGGTTTAGATGGATTGTGATAATAATGATAGAAACGCCTAGAATAACAACATACGAATACCAGAAAATGATAGCAAAGTACTTTTGTACCAAAATAGGAGGATATTTCCCTGAAAAAATCGCAACAAATTATTTAAAGCATTGAGAATGTATTTTTACTTTCAACACCGATTTTACAAAAATTAGGTTGAATTGAATAAACAAAACACATTTATATGTTTAGATCACGCAAGGCGTAAAAAAAGATTTCACAAACAAGTTTTGTTATTTAATTCGCGGTCACAACTCAAATATAAACCGTTTGTGAAAAATTTGGAATGACAAAAAATGGTTGTAAATTGATTAACAGCACAAATAAAAATTAAAAGTATAAAAGTAAATTAAAAATCAAGCGTTGTGATAATAACTCTTTTCACAACCGATTCAGAATCAAAAGTGAATTTTCTGCCCTAACAATAACTAATTCATATTCAAAGTTCGTTCCATGACTGACGCACTATTATGTTTCATTATGCAAGTTCTGAACCCAAGGCGCTTCACAAAAATGTGTTATTCGGCTCGCTCTTTGACCATTTTGCTCGTTCCAATTAATTTTTTGAATCTTAAATTTATTATCTTCAAAACGCAACATATCAATCAGATTAATTAAAATATATTCTTACATAAATATATTCTTAAATTTTGATATAAAAGTCATAAAGAATTCCTTTCTGAACGTGGAATAGTTATGTTTGAATAGTGACAACTGTCTCACAGCATTATGACAAATGTTAAAGAACTAGTTCACAACTGATTTGCCACTGATTTACCAATTTATAACAAATTAAAAACAACTGACTCATAACGTATGTCGCCACAATATTGTGATAACCGATTATTTTCGCCAAATTGGTACTGACAACCTGGTGAAGCCGCTATGATCTACGATTCGCAATAACCAAACAACGACCGAATTTATTGTAGCATTAAAGTGAAAGCTGTTTCACAGCTCGCCGATAAAATGCATTGAATTCCACTATCATATACATTTCTACTTTCACAGATCTCTGATCCTTTTCAAGTTAGCTCACAAAACGTGGCCGACGAAATATTTGTCTGTGTATGATCTCTGAAACGATTTTATGCTTTTTTTAACTATTCTACTTTAAAAATGTAAACGTTTTATAACGATTTAGAGATGCCATCAATAAATTCTCATCTTTGCTGTTTTGTAATGTAGAGCCAAAAAAAAAAAATTTACACTGTCCTCGGAAACACATACCCGGAGCTGCGTAACCATCACTAAGATTACCATACAAACAATTTTTAGAGAAGAACAATTTTAAAACACACACACACATACACATATTTTGCCACTTGTAACAAAGTTCTCGTGAACTGTAGCCTTTTCGCTCGCTATTCACGGGTTCTCGCTTTTCACCATCGTCTAAAAAAGCATTTCTGATGTAAATATGAGCCCTTGCAGTATACTGTTAAAGTTAGCCAGCCGAAAGTGAAAAGTCGATAATACAGATTGTGTTAGCCCAGCCGAAAGTAAAAAAAATGGTAAAGCAGATTGTCTAATCCCAGCCGAAAGTAAAAAGTCGATAATGCAGATTATGATATAACATTCAAGCCGAAAATAAAAAATGTATAAGTTATCAGCCGAAAGTAAATAGAATACATAGAAATCTATAAATATAAATTTTTGTCAATAAATTTACGTGTAAAACTTTGCTTCGTAGAAAATATCGGAAAATCAGAAGAATATACAAAATTGGAATAAAATGCCCCTAGAGTACACGATTCATCCATTTTTTAATTTCGGCTGGAAACTTTTTGAATTTTCCGAGATTTCCCACGGAAAACTTGTACTGATTTTTTTTCCTGCGATAGCTATTGAGTAACATCAATGCAATCCATCTCCAGACATAACACTCTAGAGGCTGATTTTATACCAATTTTCTACTAATTTTTGGAAAATCGAATTTTCCGAGATTTCCCACGGGAAACTTGAACTGAATTTTTTTCCTGCCATAACTATTGACAAGTCACATTAATGCAATCCATCTCCAGACATAACACTCTGAAGGCTTTTTTTATTCATCCATTTCTTACTTTCGGCTGGAAAATTTTTTGAACTTTCCGAGATTTCCCACGGGAAACTTGAACTGAATTTTTTTCCTGCGTTAGCTATTGACAAGTCACATCAATCCAATCCATCTCCAGACATAACACTTTAGAGGCTGATTTATTTTCGGCTGAAATGTCAATAACATAATCTGCATTATCGACTTTTCACTTTCGGCTGGAAACTTTCGGCTAACTTTAACAGGGTCTTTGCAGTGGCGAATATTTGCTGATCTATATGTATTATTTCTATTTCAGTGCAGTAGTAAAGCATACAAAGTAGCAAGCAGTGTTTACCGTTCATATTGTTCATCAATATTTTATTTATTCCAAATTGAATGTAAACATTAAAAATATTGGTCGTAAAATAAATTTATTCTGATAAGATAACTTCAAACTTAAAGCAATTCATCTCGAAATGGAATCTGGAAATATTAAAAAAATATTTGATAAGTGACGCGGACAAGTAAAATTCCTTGTCAAATCATGTAATCAAATATTATTTGGATTTTTTTTTTTGTTCAAATTTATCACATACTCGTCAAATTGGCACTGATAATACAACTAAAATACGACTAGGCGGTTTTTTTTTTTAAATTATTTGATTTTATTGATAAAATTTGACACTTTTATACCAGAAAGTTTAATTATTGATTTGTGTTGTTGATTTTAATAAAGTACTGATGAAATGTAACGATAAGCGATTAATTTTTAATTTATAAAGCCTGTTCACTTTCTAAATTGTATCAAACTTGTAAAAAACGTTCATCATGTTCCGTCAATTATTCTTGTTGTGCGCCCTTGTGGCACTCGCTCTTGGTGCAGGTATGTAAAAAGTTTTAAGCTGTATAGTTTAGTTGAAATTCTAATTGATCATTTTTATTTTCTCATTTTATAGCAACACCAAAAATTCAACTCGATGAAGAATGGTCTGGTCGTATTGTCGGTGGATCAACCGCTGGAACCAATCAATTCCCACATCAAGCATCACTCCGTTCATCAGGCAATGCCCATTTCTGTGGTGCATCAATTGTTAACAACCGTTGGGTTGCCTCAGCTGCTCACTGCACCATTGGCCGTACATTAGCAAATACACGTGTTATTGTTGGTGCCATTCATCGTTCAACTGGTGGTGTTGGTCACAATTCAGCCCGTATTGTTAACCATCCAAATTACAATGCTAACACAATTGCTAACGATGTTTCAGTTGTACAAACCGCAACCGTTATTGGATTCAACGCGGCCGCTCAACCAATTGGTTTAGGATCAGCCACACTTGGAGGTGGTGCAGGCGCAACTGTATCAGGATGGGGTCAAACTGCCCACCCAGGATCAGGATCAACCAACTTGATGTTCTTGAATGTACAAACTTTAACCAATGCCGCTTGCGCCACACGTCACGGTTCCAACGGTGCCTTTATATTCGCTTCATCACTCTGCGCTGGTGGTGTTAACAACCAAGGAACATGCATGGGAGATTCAGGTGGCCCACTCATCAGCGGAGGAAATGTTGTCGGTCTTGTATCATGGGGTATTGCATGCGCTCGTGGCTTCCCAGATGTATACGTTCGTGTGTCATCATTCCGTACCTGGATCCTTTCATTCACTGGTTAGGTTTTTGGTCTTACGTTTAAATAAAGCAAGATAAAATAAACATAAAACAAGTGTTTGCATTTTACAAAACATCACAACAAAAATAGAACTTTCTTGGAGCAGGAATTACTTGATTAAAACTGGCGTTAAATAGTTTTTTTCGACTTTTGATATACATAGTGTTCCAGAAGTGTAGGATCGAACGAAGTGGGGTGATAGTTATTCCACATTTAGTATATTTTGATGTAATCGCATGGGCGTTCACTTAAAAATCGACTAAAGTTCTTGGGAAACAAAAAGTCTTCACAAAACCATTGTTTTTATTTGACAGAAGATAATAAAGTTTATAAAAGTGATTTTATTGGAAAGGTACATACACTCTTCAAGGTCGTATTAAAAAAGAAAGATAAACAAAAGAACTTTAAGTTGTTTTTAAATTAATTTTTTGGTGAGTGCACATACAAGTTCATCAAAAAATACAAAATGTGGAATAACTTTTGAACCAACAACAATTCGATGAAACTTTATTTTGCTATTTTGGTTAGAAATGACCCCCTCCCCCATCTGCCTTCTTCATTTGATCCTACACTTCTGGGACTCGATAACTTCTTGCTAACTTCAAATAAAAAAAATGTACAATATAATAACGCATTGTTATTTTATAACCCATGCTGCTTAGAGCAACGTGAGCAATATTTGGATAACCTACTGGAAAAAAACAATATAAATTGCATGGGAAACTAAAGGCGCATTTACACCACTTAGTTTGGTTGATCATAGCGGATAATTAATTCATCTAAAGTGAATAAAAAGTAGAACATGTTCAACTTCTTTCACTTTTCTTCTTCGGCAATCATTCTCGATGAAAGATGCTTTCATATGGATTGTTTTGGATTGGTCGTTTGGTTTCGATGAACATCGAAAGAGATTCGCGTAAATGCGCCTTAAGTTCTAAAAATTATCAATTCTAAAACAATTTCAGATTAGGCAATCAGTTTTCCTTTTGTGTCCATATATGTTATTGTTGTGAAATAAATTCACCAAACCCCAAAACATTATGGATTACTTAAAAATTGTATTAAATTAAGTACTAAATAAAAAAAAAACGAGGAATGACCTAAGAATAAACATAAACAGAAAATTCCGAACCATACACATAAAAATGTAGTGTAAAACATTTCGGCAATTTTTTTTACATATAGTATTTTGGGAGATTCATATTTGATCAAAGCCAATATTAGTAAAACTTTTAATTTTTTTTTTTCTTTATTTCTGATTGTTTTGCCACATTTCCTTTCAGTGGAACGTAACATCACAAAAAATATTTTATTAGTGTGTTAATTAATGTTAAATTCGCTTCGTTCCATTATTTGATCTAACCCTGAGAAATTATTTCGGAAGGATTGTCCTAATCTTTTTTTTTTGAAATTTTTCTCTATTTGGAAGTATTGAGAAATGGAGATTTACATAACAATATTTATTTGGCGTTGAATTCCTTAGCTAACAGATTATTCGAGGTTTTTAAGATAATTCGAGTTTTCAGGTTATGTTGCTTTCTTGATATTACCAGAGCCTACTGTATAAATAAGACCCGGACACAAGGTACACACAATTTTTTCTTTGTTATGAAACTATATGGGAAAACGATAATTTTCATTTACTATTTTAGTTTATTAGAAGTATGAGATATTGTTTTGACGAAACGTTCATGAAGCATGAAAATGTTTATTTATTAGTAAAAATCGCCTTGTTGTTTTTGCCTTGTTGTTTTTGTAATATATATACGTCATAAACTCATAACTCGAAATTTATAAACAATACAATAATCATCTCTTTCATTGCCTCCATTCAAACTTGAATTAGAATATCTTTCTATTGTTATTTTGAATTTGCGAAGCATGCTAGACTGGTAATATGTTTTGTTTTCTTCGCGCTCATTGTATTAACTTTTTTTCTGTTTGGCCCTTTTTGATTTATTTTAATTTCGATTGTTGAGCAGAGATGTATTGTCTTTTTTCTTACCATTGATTTTAGATGTGGATAAACCATGACGTCATTAAATTGAATTTTCTCTTTTTAATACATATTGTTGTTGTTGTAGAAAGTCTTTCAAAGCGAAATCAAAGATATCGCTGACACACAGAATCAGATGTCTGGTGCGATCTGGTATAGCTAGCTCGAGCTCACGATGTGTCGTAGGGATTTCCAGACTTGATCCCATGCTTGAATAACCGCATGAGTAAGAAGAATCACAAAAATGGAGCTAAAGAAAATAACAAGCAGTAGTCGATCATTCATTTTTTCGTGAGAAATAACAACGAAAAGTATTATTAACCAGGGATCCGAAAAAAGAAAAAAAATTTGATAGAAATAAAAATAAGTGATACTAACAAAAATTTAAGAAACAACAGTATGGTTTGCACGTGATTACATGACTGTGAAAGCTGTAAATAGAACGTTATATAATAAAGATAGTAGATATATTAATAAACGAAAACACAGAAAGCAAAAAATGAGAAAAACGAAAAAATAATAGCAACGGTACCTCATAATGAGGCCCCGCAATGAAAATTTTAGTTTATAAACAATGCAAATTCAATATGACTTTACGTTAAATTATCAGAAAAAACACAAAACAAAACAAAAAAATTCATAAATAACACAAAAAGGAAAATTTTCTGATCGTTTCCGTCTCAATTTTCAAAACACGATACCTTTTTCAGACCCGTTCGGCCTGATCTGTATTGACACCACCCGAAGCAGGTTCACCCTCTCTCACCGTCAACACGCCGCTTGATTGGCAGGGTTGCTGCGAAAGTCCAACGGAGGCACCTGCTTGATTGCCTGGGTTGCGTCAAACTGAAGACACCGGCATTGTTCTTATTTCTGCTAACTTTTTTTCCTTTTGCCGTTATCAACGACCACACCCTAAAATCGATATACCACACTTGAATTCACAAATAACAACAACTTGTCCACAAGGAATTACAATGCGAACTGTTCACAAAGCAGAAAAAACGAAAGATTCCAAACCGTACCACTAGAATATACTGTTCATTTAATGAAAATAAATATAAGCCACAAGGTATTCATTTCACTCTTAGAAAGTATTTATTAGCCACCCGGCATTAAATAAAAATAATACAAAAAATGTGTCCATAAGGCACTAAACCTATTATAAAAAAAAAATCAAATATGCCACACGGAAGTAATACAACAGAAAAAAATATATATGGCCACACGACACTTAAGAAAATTTATAGAGGCAAAGAAAAATATATGGCAATAGACGATTTTAGGTTTTATAGTCTGCGGTCGAGACCTATAGACACTCCATCAAACTTAACTGATTATTATTTTACTTTTTTTAAGTTCTACTTTTCCATACCAAATGCTTTCTCGCTCGTGTAATCACGTAGACACCAACAACTAAACATAAAAAAAAACACCAAATACTCTCTTAAACGGATATTCAAGAATTATCCTCTCTTTTTTCTACATGACACTCAATTTTAGATAAAGTTCCAAATTTTCGGCCAATTAGGACGGAACTTGGTTATTTCTTGACCGATTTTGATAAAATCCAGCCCGTGCGATGGAAATGGGGTTCTTCATTACGAAAAAACACCAAAAATATTGTTTATCATAAATAGGCTTAGGATTTTTAGGTTCTAAAAAATCAAACATATATTCCTCAAACATGTAATTAAAATTGCAAAATATGTGGTAAAATGTGTGATTAAAATGAAAAATATGTGGTCATATTTTGAAAAGAAAAGCAAAACTAGACCTTATCTTAAGAGGATTTCAATTCACTCATTAACAAAAAAATGATCAAGTTTTTGGCTACAAAGTTGGATAACCTAGCTCTCAATTACCGTTTAGAATTCATATTCTTTTATATATCGTGCTGATACTAAATAATTTTATTGCTTTTGTATGATTGCAACCAAAATTTTGAAATTCAAAAACAACTTTTTCTCAGAATTTTGCCCGCATTAAACAAAAAATTTTGCTCAAATTGATTTTATAATTCTAACTTAATCTACTCTTAATTTTTAGCTTACCAGTCCAATTCGAAATACAAGCTCAACTTTAAACTAAAAACAATATTACAGTTATGTTTTTGCTCAAGACTAAATTACTATTCAAATTCAATTTCTACTCAACATTTTTTTTAAATTACAGCTTAAAATTCAAATATTTCGATACTTACTCAGATTTCTGTTCAAAATTCTGATTCAAATTTAACAAACCTTTTGATTCAAACTAGAGTTTTAAATTCGGCTTTAACTCAGCATTTCTAATAACACTCAAATAAATTCTCAATAAATTACTTAAATATACTTGCAACTATAGCTGAAGTTGCGTTTCAAATTTCTAATCAAGCACATTTAGCCAAATCTAAGTTGGAATTTTTATTTAATTTGTAAACAAAATATCACAAAATTTCTAGTTTAATTGCACCCATAATTTTGCGTTAAT
The DNA here is from genome assembly GCA_958295665.1 of Tipula vernalis. Taxonomy (NCBI): domain Eukaryota; kingdom Metazoa; phylum Arthropoda; class Insecta; order Diptera; family Tipulidae; genus Tipula; species Tipula vernalis. The sequence continues at coordinate 24,260,322 of OY282558.1, read as the reverse complement.
TAAATCTGAAAATCAAGCTCGTTTTTTAAACTGCATGTCCAAACTTTGTTCAAATCTCGTTTAACTCCGTTTTAAATAAAAATTTAGTTCGAATAATTAACAAAACTTTTAAAATTCATTCAAACTATTATTAAAGACAGTCTGTTAAACTTTATTTCTAATGCAAGTTCCACTTAAGATTTTGTTCAATTACGGTTTTAAATTGGTATGCTTCTATTATAAAACAAAATTCTTTCAGATTTTTGCTGGATTCCTGATTTTCTAGTTCAACTAAAAAATTTGTTGAAATCGTGTTTAGAATTTAAGCTCAGTCACATAAAGGGCATTAAATATTTTGCCAAAATTATTTTTGAAAATGTGTTTCCCAAACGCAGAATAAGGAAGACAATTTCTACTTAAAATTTCACTCAAATTCGTTATATCTAGTTTAGAATTCAAGCTCATTTTCTCCCTTTGTTCTCTTAATCAATTTCCTCTCTGTCGAATGCAGTTGACCTATTTAGACTAGATTTATGTTCAAAATTACATTTATCATTTTGTTCAACTTCGAGAACTGCTTGGAACTAAATTTCTGACCAAAAATCTAATTTTTTTCGAATCCATTTTGATTTTGAACTAAGTTACTAGAGAGTGAATAACATTCACATATTAAAACGAAAGTTACAATAATCAATTAGCAGAATACCTAAATATTTGTTAAAACTATAAATTTCACTCAAGTTTTCATTTCAATTTAATTCAATGAGCGTGATGAAAATTACAATTAACAATAATTCAAGTATACAGTTTGGAAGTTTAACTCAATTTCTGATTAAAATGTCACTCACAATTGATTCAAATCCAGATGGAATTGTAATCTAATTTTATTCTGGATGCATCGAAGGTTTTATTTGAATCCATACAAATTATTTGCTTTTCCAGTTTAGTTTTTTGATCCAATTCAAATTATCTATTCTTTGCTCCACCTAATTTGCTCTCATTTTTTGTTTTCTAATTGAAAATCAATGGCACTCAGCAAATCTATTGTGCAATGTAAACTTACAATATATTTCTCTCAAAATTTTGTAAAATAAAAATCCGAGTTGTAACTCAATTCCTATATATAATTTTACCAAAGATTTTAATTTATTTGGAATGCCAAAACCATTTTTTTAAATTTAAATTCATAATTATAATTTCTCTCAAAATTTCCGATACAAATTTCTAAACTAAATTCTAAGGAAAGTTTGTTGGTTATTTGAGACCAAATCTCGTATTACAACTCCATTCTTACCTAATTACAATTAAAATTATGTTTGAATCTAGAGTTTAGAACACCATATTTACACTCAAATTTTTAGACAAAACCAAGTAGAATGTCCTAATCAATTTCTAATCTAAATTTCCAAATCAATTTTTAACCTAAGGAATACTGTACAACAATTTGTACTATTTAAATTTCATGCAAAATCTTGCTAGTTTAATCCAGAAATATTTTTTTAATTTCTATTTTAAATTTAACTCAAAATATTGAAAAGTGTCGTGATTCGAATTGTAAACTCAATCAAAATTGTATTTGTTTAATTTCAAACTGAAAATTTATGGATTTAAAACCGGAGGTTTTTTTCTTTTTAATCCACTCAATATTTAGTCATGCCTTGGTTGGAATTTTTATTCAAAAATTGGAATTCAAACTTTATTTATAGCAAAGTTCTGCTGAAAACTACGATTAGTTTTTGATTTATATTAAACACAAGATGTTGTTCAAAAATAGTTTGTAATTCTAATTTAATTTTTAAATTTTTAAATCCAATTTGAGTTCCTACTCAAGAATTTATTCAATTACATTTGGGAATTCAAATTTTCTTTCAGATTTTTGCTCGAAATTTGGATTTTATAATTATATATTGTACGATATTTTGAAATTCACAAACGTATGTTGACAAACAATATGGTAACTTTTCTCAAGTAAATGGCACTCAATATTTTACTAAAATTCATGTTTGAATTCTAAGTTAATTTCATTTCTAAATTAAATTTTAAATTTTGCCTAATTATTCACAATCATTATATCCAATTTAGAATTGAATCGATTTGTAATTTACCAAATCAAATTAAATTTAATTTTAATTTAATTTAATTTGTAATCAAATTTAGATACATTCAACATTTCGCTCAAACATATAATAAATTGGAACTTTTCCGATTAAAAATTGGTTTTCGTTCGAGCCGATTTTGAATATGATTAACATTAAAACTGTTGCTCAAGTGCATAAAAGGGGTAGAATTGAAATATTTTGCTTTATTAAATTTTAAGCTAAGAAAGTCGAATTATACGTTATTCTTGAAGAAAAAATAAAAATATTTGGAATAAACAATAAAATAGGCCAAAATATTTAAAAATATGTGGTAACATATAGGGCTCATTCGGATTTATTTGTTCTAAAAAGGATAACTATCCAACAAATTTTTGGTATGGATTTCCCAAAAAAAAAAATATTTTTTTACCTAAGAATCCTAAGCCTTATCCTAAGTTGTGGTCATGCATCAAACTAGAAGCGAAATTGTAGCTGGTAAAATAATTGTCACATGTAATATTTCGACAAATCCCTACAAATCCAACTTTCTCTGTGTGAGTTTGGGGCTATTTCAGTTTAGGTTTGTCCTTTTAATGGATACGAGGTAGTGGAGTCGCAAACCCACCACATTATAAGTTCATATCTGGCCGGTTTTGATGGAATGTACTACGTGAAACGTTTACCACCGCGATATCGAAACAGCTGTTATTCGACCGCAACGTTTGATCCAGCTCCAAAACACTCTCGAAGATTTCCAGCCAGCAAGTACACGGCTGACACCCCATAATAATATAATGCCTAGAATCTATCAAATTTAGTGGCATTTACTGTCTTCCATACCCGAATATTATTTGGATTTTTGTAACGGGTTCTTCGGCCAACTCTTCCGCTACAATATCAATATCTGAGTCGTCGTCTTCAGGAATGAACTTAAGCAGACCATCAGATAATGGGTCATCTTCGTGTACTGACATTAGGGTGTCGTTTTCTAGACAACCTGGTATCTGTATGTTGGATAAATTTTCATCCTTGTAAAACAATAATATTCCATAAAATTTACACTAAGTTAGTTTAATAGACATTTCTGCGATGAAAGGAGCATTAGTTTGTTCTGAAATATGGCCAATTAGGAAGGAACTTGGCCGTTTCTTTTCCGATTTTGTAGAAATTCAGCATGTACAATGGAAATGGGATTCTAAAATGATTTTTAGATAAAGTTCTGTAATATGGCCAACTTGACCATTTCCTAATCAATTTTGGAGAAGTTTAGCTTGTACGATGGAAATGGGATACTACAATGGTTAATTGAAGTATTTAATGAATTATTCCATAAATCATTTTAGAATCCTATTTCCATCGTACATGCTGAATTTCATCAAAATCGGAAAAGCAATAGCGAAGTTCCTTCCTAATTGGTCTTATTTCAGAACAAACTAATGCTTCTATCATCGCAAAGATGTCTGTCCGTGTCCGCTCCAATAAAGTGTCTACCTAACTAAGGTAGGTTTTCATGGAAAATTTTGCATTAGACGGTAAATAAAGACGGTAAAGGTAAATATTTTATTCCAATTACTGGCAGATTTTTTAACAAAACATTTTGAATCTCGTCTGGACCTGGAGCATTTAGGGGGCGAATAGAGTAATCTCATTTACGAAGATATTCAATTGAGAATTATCACTATTTAATATTGCATTATTTATCGAGTCAACGCTACTTTGTACTTCTAAAGACGGAGTTTGATTTATGGCACCATCCAAAAGAAGCTTTAAGTGAAGGGATTGCTAAATGTTCCAAAATTGTTTAGATTGTTTACCTATTTGTTCTAACTTATACTGCCATTTTTAATTAACTAGTTCAAATATTTTTTTTGATAATAAATTTATTAAAAATCTTAACAATCACCTTTGTTACTGACCGCCTAGATCTTAAACATTGGCGTGGCGTCTCTTTTTGTTATGAAATTGAATTCATTTTAAAATTTCATTAGATAATACTAGGTGTTGAACTGACTGATTTTTGCAGTGTATTTCTAGCTCTAGCTACAATTGTGGAATTCTTTATAGTGATCAGGATATATTCGATATTCTAGATTAGATTAGGATTCTTACAATTACTACCTTGTTTGGGTTCCTTGTAATACGAATACAACAATCACCTCGATCTCTACGATAAAAATTCTAATTATAGGTATGAACAATTTAGTGTTAGTTTTTATCTTTAACGCTATATATATTTCATGTACACATTTTAAGTGTCTTATGGATCAAGGGCATATTTAATAGCTAGCCCAAAATTGTAAGAAATTGTTCCTATTTATATGAGCAGGGTTTTAAATCATAGCAAATCATTCGACCACATTAAATAAACTTGAATTAACTGAGTTACCTGAATGATTTTTAGAATTCCCATTATTAATATTACTAGTGATAACATCTGATCATCTTTCCTATTTATTAGTTATTATTTGTTGTACCATATATTGCGATTATTTAATTTTTTTTAATTTGTCGATTATGCTATCACTTTGGACAAATATCGAAGTTGGCTGCGTGGTTGCCTTTGCACACACATGTTTGACAGCATAGCCTTTCAATGGACACTCAACTTCGAAATCAGCAAGAATTAAGCTATAGAAAACACATTAGGGAATCACATTACAATTGGAAATGGCATGTCCGTATCTAAAATAACGAAGACATTCGGTTGGATTTTAATAGGACAGTCGTCGATCATTTCCCATTTTCAAATAGTGCGATAAATTCTGTTGTAACATTGATTCATTTTACCGAGGTTTATCGTTCCTTTTTTAAAGCTGACGGATTAAATTGCATCATTTTGATACCTTTACCTTTTAGGGTCCACTCTCTTAACTGACTCCGGTTTAAGACCAACTCACTTCAAGTAAGTCAAATGATTATTTTGGTTTTGGTTTTTAAAAAACAATTCAATTTCACAAATAAAGATAATAAATAAAATTTGATCTTTACTCGACAAGAGACAAAATCGAACTGTTTTGTTTAAAAATGTTTTGGTTTTAAATTAAAGCGAAACTATCGTAATTTGGTAACACTAGCTGGTTAAAGTTAGAATTTCGATTTGGAATTTCCATCATAATTTCAAGAGGTCAGACGGAAAAACCGTCAAATTAATTGATAAGATAATTATTGATTTCTATGCCTTTCATTCTGCAAATGAAATACATACAAAAAACGTCTGATAAGTGACGCGCCTAATTTTTATAATAAGAGTGGTGTTTAGGCATAAGCACCGTTTATGGCAAAAGTGATATATTGTATAGATAAAATCTACAACTTAAAGTTTTAAAGTTATGACAAGATAGTTATGTTTTACAAAAAAAAGTGCTGATCGGCGGAGTGTGATATCCGATATATTTTGGGTATATAAAGCGTTAATAAATGTTAAATGGTATCAAAACTTGTAGAACCATTAAACATGTTCCGTCAATTATTTTTGTTGTTCGCCCTTGTGGCACTCGCTCTTGGAGCAGGTATGTAATGCGTTTTGGGTCAGTTTGGTTCAAATTTAAATTAAATATTTTTCTTGTTTTATTTTTTTATAGCCACACCAGAAGTACAATTAGATGAGGAATGGGCTGGTCGTATTGTCGGTGGATCAACCGCCGGAACCAACCAATTCCCACATCAAGCATCACTCCGTTCATCAGGCAATGCCCATTTCTGTGGTGCATCAATTGTTAACAACCGTTGGGTCGCCTCAGCTGCTCATTGCACCGTTGGCCGTACATTAGCAAATACACGTGTTATTGTTGGTACCAATTCGCGTACAGCTGGTGGTGTTGGTCACAACTCAGCCCGTATTGTTAACCATCCAAACTACAATTCTAACACCATTGCTAACGATGTTTCCGTTGTACAAACCGCAACCGTTATTGGATTCAACGCGGCCGTTCAACCAATCGGTTTAGGATCAGCCACACTTGGAGGTGGTGCAGGCGCAACTGTATCAGGATGGGGTCAAACTGCCCACCCAGGATCAGCAGCAACCAACTTGATGTTCTTGAACGTACAAACTTTAACCAATGCCGCTTGCGCCACACGTCACGGTTCCAACGGTGCCCTTATATTCGCTTCATCACTCTGCGCTGGTGGTAATAACAACCAAGGAACATGCATGGGAGATTCAGGTGGCCCACTCATCAGCGGAGGAAATGTTGTCGGTCTTGTATCATGGGGTATTGCTTGTGGTCGTGGATTCCCAGATGTATACGCTCGTGTTTCATCATTCCGTGCCTGGATCATTTCATTCACTGGCTAAGTTTTTGGTCTTATGTTTAAATAAAGCAAGATAAAATAAAAATAAAACAAGTCTTTGGAATTTACAAAACATCAGAAAAATACAACTTTCACGAATTACTTGATAAAAATTGCGTTAAACATCTTATATCCACTTTTGATACACATAGTGTCCCACAAGTGTAGGAACAAATGAAGTATAGGATGATAGATAAGGTCATATTTGTAACCAAAATACCCAAAAAAGTTTTATCGAATTGTTGATTGTTCAAAAGTTATTCCACTTTTAGTATTTTTTGATCAAATCGCATGCACACTCCTGTCTTTCTTCTTTAGTATTTCCTTGAAGAGTGTACCTTTCCAATCTCTAAAGCTAAAACTCTTAGGTTTAGGTGGAGAGTAAGAGTTTACAGAAAAAACTAAAATATCATGATGGGATCCCATACCGAGAGACAACTGATTGAAGAAACAAATAGAGTTATTAGTAAAAGAGATGATATGATCAATAAGGGAATAAGAGGCCCCGCTAGCGGTTGGAAAAGAAAACGTTGGTGCCACAGTGTTGTGTACGGATAAATTAAGACTATTTAACAGATTCAAATAATCCCGAGGGAAGCCGGAATTTTGGAGTATATCGAAATTAAAGTCACCTGATATATACATTTCATCGAATCTACAAGAGAAATAACTAAATAAACTTTCTAAGTCTACAAGTGATTTTTTAAATTTGGCATACGATCTCTTACTAGTTTTTGGTGGGTTATAGATGGTATACCGACTAAGATTTTACGACCATATTAATGAAAACATTGACAAATAAAAACTTTAAATCCGATACTTGTTAGTTGTCTGAAATGGAAGAAGGTATATGGTAACTAATCTAGCCTTAATGTAATCTCCTACAAACATACATAAACCACCATAATTAAGGGGAGGTACCGCTCTAACTTTCCTAAATATATTATAACCTTTGATGGCCAACGCTGAATTAGGGATATTCGAATTTAAAAATGTCTCAGAGAAAGAAAGAAGTGGACATTCAGCACCATTAAAAATGTGACGAATCTCGTCAATATTTGGGACTAAACTTTACACGTTGGAATTAGCTACATTTAATAAAGACCTATCGACTAACAAAGATTTTAAAACTACATTCGGGTTGTTAAACGACATTACACTCGAGTTTAAACACGACGCGACGTGATTGAAGCGCAATACTTACAAATAAATATAAGGAACGCTTCATCCAAACCGAACCGGATTACAAGAAATCTAAAACGAAAAGAAACAAAAAACCAACCAAAGTAATAAATGCCAACTTAACGTAAACAAAGGAACAATACTTAACCGTTGAGCCCCAATTTATTCCCTAATTTATTTTAATATTTTTTTCCCCTATGGTGGAAAAAAAAACACAAAAAAAAAATGCGACACGTCTGTCTAAGGCTACTAATCCATAAAGAATCTTTAATTCATGTTGTATGATTTTATGTACTTCGTTTTGCTTATTAGACAATTTTGAATTGTATGTTGATTTGGATGATCGGCAGCAATAAATTGGCGTTCCAAAAAAAAGAGAAACGTGGTTTCGGCTGCTGATTTTTCTTTCCAATTTCCTCAAAAAATATTGTTAAAGATGATTCCAATATGTACCAAAAAAAATAAGGCTCACTGATTCCTTATTGGATATGGGCACCGGAGAAAATATATCACCAAGTATATTCAAACTATCACTTTAAATTTTTAACAATATGGATTTTTATTAATTTTTATAATATTAATTTAATTTCGTGTTGATTGCTCAAGATCTCAATTGTAAGTAAAAAAAATTAATTTACAAAAAAATGATTAGCCATCGCCAATTACAGGGTATTACAAAAAATATTAAAATAGTCCGCTTAAATATTTTCAAATATTCGGACTTGCTACTTTATCATTATTCTCGGATTTCATTTCGATGCTCCGTCAACTAAATTATCATTGCACTGCCATTATCGATCATGGTACACTGCTAATTCTACAAAACGATCAAATTTATTTAATACCGAAATCTCACTAATTGACAAACCACAATAACAATTCAAATGTGTCAAAGTAATGAGATGAAATGAGAAAGAAAGAAATATTTTGTGCAAAAATGGTAAGCTAAATTATTAATTAAGATGAATCAGATGATTTGCAATGATTATATTTATAACAAATTAAATTTTAAGGCACTATGCGAAATCATCTGATTTTTCTTTCACATTTGTTGTGTTTTAAATTCTAATGTACATTTTGTTTTAGATTGGATTGTTTACATTGGTGGTAATGACAGAAGATAAGTATTTTGAATTGAATTAAATTGTTAACAATTTTGAGTAATTTAATTATTTGCATTTAGCTGATTAGCTGGATCTAGACACTTATATTTAACACAAATAAGTTTTTATGAAATCACCCGTTTAAAATATCCTTAAGTTTGAACAATCCCACATAAATTTAGAAAGATAATGTCATTGATAGAAATTTTGAACAAAAGTGGACCTAAAAATGACCCCTGAGAAACATACTAACCGATTTGATATCACTACAGGTAGCACCAATTTGGACATATTGTGTTCTGTACTTTAGGTAGTTTTCAAATAATTAGTTATGAATGTCTCCGATTTCCATTTTTCTCAGTTTTGTCAATAATAACCTATGGTTAACGGTATCAACGGCTTTGTTTAAGTATAAAAATATTACAGAAACAAATTTACCTTTTTCGATTTCAGTACTTATGTATATGTATTATCTGTTAAATTTTGGTAAACCCGAATTGAACATTGTTAGATTGAAGAAATTTCTCCATTCTATAATAAATAATATTTTCAAAATTCTTAGCCAAAGATGTACAAAGGTCTTGAGATTGGTCTATAATTTCCTATATTGGCTTTTGACCCCTTTTTATGTATGGGTGTCATTTTTACTAATTTCAAGGAACTAGAAACTAAATGATCTTTAATTGTATCATTCAACAATCTTGCTAAAATGATTTTTTAATTTTTCAGAGTTTTTTTTTGACAAATCTGTTTGATATTTTATCATGCCCAGTTGAAAATCGTTTTTTCAAGTAATGTATGATGCCCAAAATTTCAAACGCTTCAACATTCTCTAAATTTAAAGGTACAATAACGTTGTAATGAAAATAGCTAAACTCACTTTCATTTGGTCGACTTAAGTGTGGACAGTATCTTGCACAATATTTACAAAATAATCGTTTAACGAATTGGCAATAAGTAAGTCATTTGAAATGTTTATTATATTATTAAAGATTTGTTTGGAAAGGATCTCTTTCACAATAATTTTGGATTAGAAATATTATCATCAAAAACTTTGCGATAATGTTCCCTTTTAGCTTGTTTGATTTGCGCTTTACGGAGATTTTTATAATATTTGTATATTTCATCACAAGATTGTTTCAATCAGCGTTTCATTTTCTTCCAAAATACGTTTAGGTACGACAATCTACACATTTTTTATACTTAAATGTGGACAATCTACAAATTTTTTGTATCTCAAAATAAAATTTAAAACGAAGTGTGGCGATCTTTCCTTTTTTGGGTTTAAAAATCAGCAGCAGTTTATATGATATGATTTTTGAAATTTGTTCAGATGTTGAATATAAGTACAAATCCATCCAGCAAACCAGTAGGGGTTCGAGAAATAGAAATCAATAAAGGCAACTCGCGATTTTCACGCAGTTATTCCTTCATGAAAGGAACGTTACTTAAATAATTTAAGAAATAATCAAATAGTGAAAAGATTATGTAAAATTTAAATGGTAAGTGTGAAATTTTCGAATTTTTGTCTTTATTTTGTAATAAAATATGTTATCAATAATTTTTGATTAAATTTCATTGTGAGATACCAAAAATTTGTTGATTGTCATACTTAAATGTATTTTGCAAGAAACCGAAACGAGTTGTTGCGCTAATTTTTTATTATGTTTAACAGAACTAAATGAGGAAATAGATAAAAAAAAAGATGCAGATGGGAGAAAATTGAAAAAGAATGTTTCGGCGGCCATTTTGAAAAATAAGAAATGAAAGATGGTACTATTTTTATAATTATTTTATAATTCCAATTCAATTATCTTTAAAATGAGCCCAATTTTATAATTTTCGGATAATTAGGTTTTTTTTTCTATAGCAATAAATACAACACCAAGTGCAAGAAATTTTTAAGTATTTGACACCCTATATCTTAAAAAACACCAACAACAACAACAAAATTATTTTCCATAAATTAACTATGGGACTCCGCTCCCATATAAAGAATATGTAATTTCACGTATTTTTCACCATTAATATTGTTGAAGCCTGCCCTGGCCTTCTCCTTGCATAAAAGCTATCTTTGTGGAAAAAGTTACCGTTACGTCGCGCTGGTTTTCTTAAGCAGTGTTAAGAATAATTTATCAGGGCCAATCCTTCATCCTTACTATTGCCACGCATATACGAATTTGGCAAAGAATGGTGGAAAACCGAACCCATAACAGGCGTACTGTTTCTCACGGTCAGATTAGGTTAATAAAGAATTAGGAAGCTCCAGTTACACTTATTGAAAGGACATTTTAAACCAAAAACACATCGACATTATTGTTCTTTATGTTATATACAAAAATGTTTTAATGTCACTAATTAATAATTTGATTTATTTGGAATTATCTTCTATATTATACTAATCAAGTTTCATTATACCCAATAAGGGCTCGAACTTCATAATGGCATTATAAATTTGCCTCCAAAATCAATACGTGTTTTATTTAAGAAAAACTTCATCACTAACCGTTAGGAGCACCCCAAATAATAAAGTAAATTAATAACTATTTGAGAAATCAATAATGGAAAATTCTCAAATTGCAAATGGATGAAAAAACAAACATCAGTAAAACAAAAATTTTAACCTGAAGTGTAAATTGCAATCAAAGATAACATTTATGTAATCTCCACTTGAACTAATATGACTGGTTCGTAATTTTCAACAATCTATACCTAATTGTTGAACAACTATCCCGATTTTAATCATTTAACCAAAACTAGTAAATGTATTTATATTTTACATGAGGATCTTCTTGTTAAAGTAATTGTTTGAATGAAGTGTTTAGACTCTGCACCTAAAAATGCTGACAAAATTTTCCTTCGGTAGTTTTTTGCAGGTGATAAACCACGACAAAATATTTAATGGCTCTTGTTTTAAAATGTTTTGGCCTCAAAGTAAAATGAAACTTGTAATTTGGCATCAACGTTTGTTAAAGTTTTAATTTGAAATTGGAGTTTCCTTCATAATTTGAGTGCGCCCTATAAAATTTCAAGAGGGTATACGTCACACCAGGAACAATTTAATTAGTCTCACTCAAATCAGCAATGTGACAATTTTAAAATTCATGTAAAATTATTCGAAAAACCAAGAAATTTATTGATTTTTACGGTTTCCTTCATTTTGTAATTGAAATACAATCCATAGATATTTTTAAAAAAACCATCTGATAAGTGACGCACCAAATTTAAATATTGGCCATGTCAGATCATTTATTACATGTAAATTGGAATTAAAAAACATTTTTACATTCAGCTTAAACTAGAAATTTAAACGTTGTGTTTTAGCAGAAGCACCGTTTAAGGCAAAAGTGATATATTGTATAGATAAAATTAAAGCCACTTAAAGCTTCAAAGTTATCAATAGAATGTTTTTTTTTTCTACGAATACAAATTAAACGAATTGTTGATCGGCAAAGTGTGATATCCGATATATTTTGGGTATATAAAGCGTTAATAAATGTTAAATGGTATCAAAACTTGTAGAACCACTAAACATGTTCCGTCAATTATTTTTGTTGTTCGCCCTTGTGGCACTCGCTCTTGGAGCAGGTATGTAATGCGTTTTGGGTCTGTTTGGTTCAAATTTAAATTAAATATTTTTCTTGTTTTATTTCTTTTATAGCCACTCCAAAAGTACAATTAGATGAAGAATGGGCTGGTCGTATTGTCGGTGGATCAACCGCCGGAACCAACCAATTCCCACATCAAGCATCACTCCGATCATCAGGCAATGCCCATTTCTGTGGTGCATCAATTGTTAACAACCGTTGGGTCGCCTCAGCTGCTCATTGCACCGTTGGCCGTACATTAGCAAATACACGTGTTATTGTTGGTGCCATTCATCGTTCAACTGGTGGTGTTGGTCACAATTCAGCCCGTATTGTTAACCATCCAAATTACAATGCTAACACAATTGCTAACGATGTTTCAGTTGTACAAACCGCAACCGTTATTGGATTCAATGCGGCCGTTCAACCAATCGGTTTAGGATCAGCCACACTTGGAGGTGGTGCAGGCGCTACTGTATCAGGATGGGGTCAAACTGCTCATCCAGGTTCAGGATCAACCAACTTGATGTTCTTGAATGTACAAACTTTAACCAATGCCGTTTGTCAATCCCGTCACTCTGCTGGTAACGCAAATATGATTTTCGCTTCATCACTCTGCGCTGGTGGCAATAACAACCAAGGAACATGCATGGGAGATTCAGGTGGCCCACTCATCTCCGGAGGAAATGTTGTCGGTCTTGTATCATGGGGTATTGCTTGTGGTCGTGGATTCCCAGATGTATACGCTCGTGTTTCATCATTCCGTGCCTGGATCATTTCATTCACTGGTTAAGTTTTTGTTCTTATGTTTTAATAAAAATTTGAAACGTACATAAAAAAGAAAAATATTTTACATTTCCTAACATAGTGTGGCCTTGTAATTTCCGTTTATAATTAATTCTCATGTGCCTCTTTAAGTCGTATATGTGCAACCTAATCGAAAGGAAGAAATAATATCTACTTGTGAATTTACGCTAAACATTTTCTTTGCAATTTTGTCTAAAAAGTGAAAATTTCTCTAATTCTCAAGAATTTATACTGAGCGATTTGTATTGGTGATTTTTTCGAAGAAGAACCTCCTAAAAACAGGAAAATGCAATGTAAAAATTAATTTTTATAACATTTCAAATAAATTCGAAGCTCAATTGGGCAATAATTCCCAATTGATAATGAGATCGAAGAGCCCTAGTCATATGCATGTGAAATTAGCCCAATTTTCATTTCCCTAAATATTACTATCGTGACATTTTTTTTCTCTTAGCCCCGAAAATCCTACTGTCACGAAAGTTTGTAATATTTTCTAAAGTAATTAGTTTCGGTTTGGTCGTGCATTCTCATTAAAAATAACATAAGTGGTTTTCTGCTATCAAATTTCAGTAATGGAGATGTAGCAGCGGTCAGCATTGAGGTCGATAAACGAAACCTCTGGCTAGTATCAGCTTACCTAGCTTATGATGAAGTGGATATTCCACCAATCATTCTAGGTGAGCTAATCTTGGAGGCTCAGAAGCGAAAGGTTGGAGTCATCCTTGGGAATGATGTAAATGCTCATCACACGATCTGGGGAAGTACGGACACAAATGAATGAGTTGAGTTACTCCTTGATTACATTTCAATTACTAACCTTCATATATATATATATGTAACATAGGCAATAAGCCGGCCTTTATAACTAGAAATAGACAGAAGGTATTGGATGTTACTCTTGTCTCAACCTTTTTGACTATTAGTCTATTAAACTGGAGAGTGCCGGAGGACCACTCCTTTTCTGATCATTGTTATCTTCAATTTGAAATAGACTTGACTTCTCCAAAAAGTCCAATCTACAGAAACAGGAGGAAAACTAACTGGGATACCTTTAGAACTATTCTGGGTAATTCACTACCAGTTCCAATACCAAAACCTCCAAAAACTACGCAAGAGCTTGATGGCTTGGTGGTGAGTTGTCCAGCGCTTTTAATGAAGCGATACTGGGCTCTTGTCCCCTTAGCCGGACTAAGAATAAATCTCGGCCACCCTGGTGGTTGAAGGGGATTCAACAAATACGTTGAAAATGCAAAAGACTCTGCGTATCAAAACAGCACGGAAAACAAAATCTGCTGTAGACTGGGACTCCTTTAAGAAAGTCCCCAAATTTTACAAATATCAATTGAAAAGTGCCAAGAACAGCTCTTGGAGACTATACTGTGGCAAAATTCAGGAGTCTTCGGAGATGTCTAGGCTAAGCAAAGTATTAGCAACTGGTCCTTCCATCGCAAGTTATCTTCAACGGCCGGATGGGATATGGACCACTAATAGTTCGGAATCACTGGAACTTCTCTCTGCTGGAGACTCATTTTCCTGGATGTTCCGAATCAGTACCTAACACATCAGTAGGCGAAAGGGCAAGTAGCCTCATCGGCCTAATTATTAGCAGAAAAAAGATCATGTGGACGATAAACAGTTTTAAACCATATAACTCGCCTGGACTCGATGGTATTATCCCTGCAGATATTCAACAAACTACGGATCTAACCATTTCCTAGTTAGAGGTAATTTGTCTTCCTTCCTTTTTAAAACACTGGAAAGACAATTAGAAGCTCATATTAGAGACACGATTGTACCGGAAAAGCAGTCTAAATTTCAACATGCCGATTGCAAAGGGAGATCTCTAGAGACTGCTGTTCATTCTCTTATATATTTCCATGAGAAATCTTTCGAATATAGAGACTACGCAATGGTAACCTTCTTGGATATTGACGGGGCCTTAAACAATGTGCTTCCAGGGGCTATAATTCAGGGGCACTTTCAGATCTGTGAGTGGATTAATCACTCAAGGACTGAATACATCAAATGCTAATAGGCAGGATCATAAATGCCAGTTTGGGGGAATCCTCCGTCAGAAGATTTGTACGCAGAGATACACCGTATGGTGACGTGGCACACAAAAGACTTTGTTGAACAATTTTTTTATCTTACAATTCCAAGTCTTGTTTGAACTTGCATCTGAGATCCCCTAATATTCCAATTTTTGATAGCAGTATACCGCTTAATATGAAAATATAAAAAGCACTTAAAGTGTTAACCTATAAGGTTGTCACGCACAGCATCAGGAATAATTATACAATTGTACGATCAGGGGAAGTTCTTGATTATGAAATTAGAAGAAGGTCTCATAAAATAAGGCCAAATTTTTCTTCAGCTATATCTAACAGTAATGTCATTTCTAGAGGTTTGGAATTGTAAAATGTACTACCTACTAAGGTTAGACATTGACATAATTTTGCGTCATTTAAGTTAAAATGAAACCAGTATACATATATCAAATAAAGGGTTTTCCAATAGGAATGATACAATTTAAAATGGTTATAATGGCAACACTGCGTATTATTTTTTGACATTTCTTATGTCATTTGTGTTCAGTAGGTTATTCCATTTAATCATGGAGAGATACACGCTTCAACAACGTTTAGAAATTGTTAAATTGTTTTATCAAACTCAGTGCTCATTTTGTGAATACTGAATTTGATTCAGTGATGAAGCTCATTTTTGGTTAAATGGTTATGTAAACAAACAAAATCGCAGAATTTTGGGGTTATTAAAATCCACACGAAACTATACAGACACCATTACGTCCAGATAAAGTCACTGTGTGGTGTGCAATTCATGCTGGTGGAGTGATTGCTCTATACTTCTTTGAAGAAAATCGTCGAAGAGTAACAGTCAATGGAGAACGATACAGAACAATGTTAAATGACTTTTTTTTCCTGCTATTGTTGAGAATAATCTGGAAGATATGTGGTTTCAACAAGACGGTGCCACCTGCTACGCAGCCACTTTAACAATCGATTTATTGAAAACAAAATTTGGTGATGAAACTGTCTCTAGATTTGGCCCAGTTAATTATCCTCCCAGGTCGTGTGATTTAACACCTTGTGATTTCTTTCTTTGGAGATATGTTAAGTCACAAGTTTATGCTAATAATCTAACAAAACATTGAGCAATTAAAAATCAACATTGAACGTGCTATTGATGAAATACAGCTAAATTTATGTGAAAAAGTGATGATAAATTGGGCTGACAGAATACAGTACGTACGGAGAAGTCGTGGTGGTCATTTGAATGATGTTATTTTCCATACATAATGGCATAATGTAACCTTTCAAATAAATTTTTATATTGTATCATTTATATTGGAAAACCCTTTACATGTATTTGAGACAGCGTCGCTTAAAAATCAACTAAAATTTTTGGAAAACAATAAGACTTCACAAAGCCATTGTTTTTATTTGACAGAAGATAACAGAGTTCATGAAAATAATTTTATTGGAAAGGTACACTTTTCAAGGAAATACTAAAGAAGAAAGACAGGAGTGTACATGCGATTTGATCAAAAAATACTAAAAGTGGAATAACTTTTGAACAATCAACAATTCGATAAAACTTTTTTTGGGTATTTTGGTTACAAATGACCTTATCTATCATCCTATACTTCATTTGTTCCTACACTTGTGGGACACTATGTGTATCAAAAGTGGATATAAGATGTTTAACGCAATTTTTATCAAGTAATTCCTGAAAGTTGTATTTTTCTGATGTTTTGTAAATTCCAAAGACTTGTTGTATTTTTATTTTATATTGCTTTATTTAAACATAAGACCAAAAACTTAGCCAGTGAATGAAATGATCCAGGCACGGAATGATGAAACACGAGCGTATACATCTGGGAATCCACGACCACAAGCAATACCCCATGATACAAGACCGACAACATTTCCTCCGCTGATGAGTGGGCCACCTGAATCTCCCATGCATGTTCCTTGGTTGTTATTACCACCAGCGCAGAGTGATGAAGCGAATATAAGGGCACCGTTGGAACCGTGACGTGTGGCGCAAGCGGCATTGGTTAAAGTTTGTACGTTCAAGAACATCAAGTTGGTTGCTGCTGATCCTGGGTGGGCAGTTTGACCCCATCCTGATACAGTAGCGCCTGCACCACCTCCAAGTGTGGCTGATCCTAAACCGATTGGTTGAGCGGCCGCGTTGAATCCAATAACGGTTGCGGTTTGTACAACGGAAACATCGTTAGCAATGGTGTTAGAATTGTAGTTTGGATGGTTAACAATACGGGCTGAGTTGTGACCAACACCACCAGCTGTACGCGAATTGGTACCAACAATAACACGTGTATTTGCTAATGTACGGCCAACGGTGCAATGAGCAGCTGAGGCGACCCAACGGTTGTTAACAATTGATGCACCACAGAAATGGGCATTGCCTGATGAACGGAGTGATGCTTGATGTGGGAATTGGTTGGTTCCGGCGGTTGATCCACCGACAATACGACCAGCCCATTCCTCATCTAATTGTACTTCTGGTGTGGCTATAAAATAAATAAAACAAGAAAAATATTTAATTTAAATTTGAACCAAACTGACCCAAAACGTATTACATACCTGCTCCAAGAGCGAGTGCCACAAGGGCGAACAACAAAAATAATTGACGGAACATGTTTAATGGTTCTACAAGTTTTGATACCATTTAACATTTACTAACGCTTTATATACCCAAAATATATCGGATATCACACTTCGTCGATTAGCACTTTTGTAAAAAATAACTATCTTGTCATAACTTTATAACTTGAAGTTGTAGATTTTATCTGTACAATATATCACTTTTGCCATAAACGGTGCTTGTGCCTAAACACCACTCTTATTATAAAAATTTGGTGCGTCACTTATCAGACGTTTTTTGTATGTATTTCATTTGCAGAATGAAAGGCCTAGAAATCAATAATTATCTTATCAATTAATTTGACGGTTTTTCCGTCTGACCTCTTGAAATTATGATGGAAATTCCAAATCGAAATTCTAACTTTAACCAGCTAGTGTTACCAAATTACGATAGTTTCGCTTTAATTTAAAACCAAAACATTTTTAAACAAAACAGACAGTTCGATTTTGTCTCTTGTCGAGTAAAGATCAAATTTTATTTATTATCTTTATTTGTGAAATTGAATTGTTTTGTAAAAACCAAAAAAAAAAAAAAAAATCATTTGACTTACTTGAAGTGAGTTGGTATTAAACCGGAGTCGGTTAAGAGAGTGGACCCTAAAAGGTAAAGGTATCGAAATGATGCAATTTAATCCGTCAGCTTTAAAAAAGGAACGATAAACCTCGGTAAAATGAACCAATGTTACAACAGAATTTATCACACTATTTGAAAATGGGAAATGATCGACGACTGTCCTACTAAAAATCTAACCGAATGTCTTCGTTATTTTAGATACGGACATGCCATTTTCAATTGTAATGTGCATCCCTAATGTGTTTTCTATAGCTTAATTCTTGCTGATTTCGAAGTTGAGTGTCCATTGAAAGGCTATGCTGTCAAACATGTGTGTGCAAAGGCAACCACGCAGCCAACTTCGTCCAATGTGATAGCATAATCGACAAATTAAAAAAAATTAAATAATCGCAATATATGGTACAACAAATAATAACTAATAAATAGGAAAGATGATCAGATGTTATCACTAGTAATATTAATAATGGGAATTCTAAAAATCATTCAGGTAACTCAGTTAATTCAAGTTTATTTAATGTGGTCGAATGATTTGCTATGATTTAAAACCCTGCTCATATAAATAGGAACAATTTCTTACAATTTTGGGCTAGCTATTAAATATGCCCTTGATCCATAAGACACTTAAAATGTGTACATGAAATATATATAGCGTTAAAGATAAAAACTAACACTAAATTGTTCATACCTATAATTAGAATTTTTATCGTAGAGATCGGGGTGATTGTTGTATTCGTATTACAAGGAACCCAAACAAGGTAGTAATTGTAAGAATCCTAATCTAGAATATCGAATATATCCTGATCACTATAAGGAATTCCACAATTGTAGCTAGAGCTAGAAATACACTGCAAAAATTAGCCAGTTCAACACCTAGTATCATCTAATGAAATTTTAAAATTAATTCAATTTCATAACAAAAAGAGACGCCACGCCAATGATTAAGATCTAGGCGGTCAGTAACAAAGGTGATTGTTAAGATTTTAAATAAATTTATTATCAAAAAAAATATTTGAACTAGTTAATTAAAAATGGCAGCATAAGTTAGAACAAATAGGTAAACAATCTAAACAATTTTGGAACATTTAGCAATCCCTTCACTTAAAGCTTCTTTTGTGGGTCAGGAGCAGAAATTGTTTTTAAGGAGCAGAAATTGTGTTTGCCAAAATATTTCATTTAGCTCATGATGCCATAAATCAAACTCCGTCTTTAGAAGTACAAAGTAGCATTGACTCGATAAATAATGCAATATTATAAATAGTGATAATTCTCAATTGAATATCTTCGTAAATGAGATTATTCTATTCGCCCCCTAAATGCTCCAGGTCCAGACGAGATTCAAAATGTTTTGTTAAAAAATCTGCCAGTAATTGGAGTAAAATATTTACTTTTAATATTTTTGGATTCTTTGCGCCTATCTTATTTCTCCAGCTCATGGGAATTAGCAAAAATTATAACGATCCTCAAGCCAGGCAAGGATCCTACATGTTCGAAAAACTACCGCACAATTTGTCTGTTATGTACCTTGGGAAAATTGTTTTAGAATATGTTATAAACAAAATTTTAAAAATTTTTAGCACTACTTAAAATTATAAAACTGTTCCAAATGAGTTAAGTATATAAAAGTCACCTTTTAACCTACTTACTTTAACGGGCACCTCACTACAACGGACACACTTTTAAGTCTAATGCAAAACTGAAGTTTTTCCGTGAAAACCTACCTTAGTTAGGCAGACACTTTATTGGAGCGGACACGGACAGAACAGACGCATCTCTGCGATGATAGAAGCATTATCGAAATCGGATTCTAAAATGATTTATAGAATAATTCATTAAATACATCAAATAACCATTTTAGGTATCCCATTTCCATCGTACAAGCTAAACTTCTTCAAAATTGATTAGGAAATGGCCAAGTTGGCCATATTACACAACTTTATCTAAAAATCATTTTAGAATCCCATTTCCATTGTACATGCTGAATTTCGACAAAATCGGAAAAGAAATGGCCAAGTTCCTTCCTAATTGGCCATATTTCAGAACAAACTAATGATCCTAGTGTAAATTTTATGGAATATTATTATTTTACAAGGATGAAAATGTATCTAACATACAGATACCAGGTTATCTAGAAAACGACGCCCTAATGTCAGTACACTCTTAACGGTAAAATCTTTAGTGATTTAAATAAAGGCAACGCAGATGTTAAACGCGGTTTCTTTAAAATTATGCGAATGGATGCGTTTTGCACAACTACACTGAAAAAAAAAACATACGCATATTCAATAAAAAAGATTATTGTTGCAATGAATTTTTTAATAATTTGGATCCTTAAACTTTGTTGATTGATTGAATAAACTGAATGTAATTAGATTAGAATAGCATTTCTTAAAAGCTAACAAATTAATATATACAATGTAACTATTCATAATTTTTTGCCAAAAAAATTAATAAATTTTTTAATTAATACAACGAATACAAAATTATCATTTTGTAAACAATTTGGTTGATCTTACAACTTTTTATTGAATCAATGTACTAATTTAATAGAAGTTTCACGAAATGTTATGTTATGGTTTATATTATTAATGAATTAGTTAATTAATCATACTAATATTTATAAAAGAAAATGATTGATACAACACCTATATTTATTAATTTTAATAACTAATTCATTGGCACAATGTAATAGATAATATTGAATTGGTAACCTGATTTCACGATGTATGAACTTTGTGTTTAAATCAACGAATAAATTAATCAAAACTGTCGCTTCCATGAATGGGGGGTTAATATATATATATATATATATATATATATATATATATATATATATATATATATATATATATATATATATATATATATATATATATATATATATATATATATATATATATATATATATATATATATATATATATATATATATATATATATATATATAAATATTTCGGGATATATTGTTTGATGGGTAAAGTTTAAAACGCTTGCTTTAATGTTGTTCAACATAATTTTTTTTTTATTTTTAACGATATTTCCTTTTATTACTTAACTACTTTCTTAAAAAATATTCAATAATCTTATATTATTCTTCAATTCACAAAATAACAAAATAAAAGAACAAACAAAAACTAATTAAAAACAATAAATTAAAGTTGCAAAGTTATATTCAAACTAAACACTTAAGGATAATATGAATCTATGCACTAATGTAATTTAATCTTTATACATATTTAAATAAGGATAAATTGAATTGAATTGAGTCCTCAATATTTAAATAATAAATAATAAAATTAATAAAAAGTAAAATTTTGTAATAATATTAAAAATATTATTTTCTAAAATTCAATACATATATAATTTTAAATTAAGTAATTGCCTAATTCAAATTAAATTACGAAATATTTCGTTCAATACAACATTAACTTTCGTATTTTTAATTTTAGCTGTTTTTATACCATAAAACAATTCTTGTACAAAAGAATAGAAATTAGCAGCAGCAATAGGACTCCAAATTGAAAACACGGAATATTGTAAAACATATATCTGTTGCCCGCAAAATATGACTGAATTCTAATCGAACATCATCGAAATATATATAGGTTTCACTAATTTTGGCTGCAGAATTTTCCACAGCTAAAACTAAAGGCTGAATAGGCGCTTGTTTAGCACTCAAAAACTGGAGATGATCTTCGATCTCTTGGATCGTTTTTCCTATTTATATATAAAGTACTCTTGCGAATCTTTTATATTAAATTTGGTATCCGCCTTCTGGCTCGTGTTGGTTTTCGCTACCATCTTTTATGGTGGCATACTAAATACACATGTAATGACCACAGCAACAACGAGTCCAAATTTTCTAAAAATATATAAACAAACATCACATTAGGTTATTGCTATTACTGTATTTATGTTGAGTTCTTTGCGAGCAAAAAAACTCACGTAAATAAAAAAACATGCGCCAAATCAATTTCTACTTTGTTCCGTTTTTTTTTATTTACATCAGTTTTTTGGCCCCAAAAACTCGATATAGATAAGTATATTTAAATTTTAATGTAATGTTTAACTTACTTTCAGATATATCATTTCCCCTATTGTGTAAATACGGAACAATTCCCTTGTCTTTTAGGTTTCCTAGCTCCGATAGAAATTTTTTAAGTGACATCTTGTATTCCGGTCATTATAGTAAAATATCACTTTTTTCTACAAATGGGACTTTGAAATCTATGTCAATCTGGAAATAAAGAAACATTTTGTTTATTATTATTTTAATTCTTCTGCAAATTTAAAAACTTACTAAACGTTATCCCGAATGCTGCTATAATTTTTATATTTTAGTGATCTTTCGTAGTACTCTGCGTCTGTTTCAGGTACTAATATCAATTAGAAGATAAAGAAATAAAGTATTAACTTAGTAATTACTCAAAAAAACACACACACACACACACACACACACACACACACACACACACACACACACACACACACACACACACACACACACACACACACACATACCGCCAAGAAAAATGAACGTTTAGACAGACAACCATGCTGTCGTGCTTAACATATTTTAACTAACTACATTTTTGACTAAATTGATTTATTGATACCAATCGATAGCTAACAAAAAATTTTATCATTACAATTAAAAAAAATAAGGGAAAATAGTTTTCATTTTTGCTTTAAAATACACTAATTTAAAAACTTTAACATCGATTAAAAAAGCATTTTCTGTAGTCATTTAAAACATGTTTAGTGCGGCATCATATTCACGTCGATTTCCCCTTTCTAAGATCAGAAAACCTGCATTTATATTTTATTTTCAAGCACTTTAATATACTGTAACAACACTGTTTAACACTGTAACAATTTTGCGCTTACCTTAATAATTAACTCGATATATTTAAATTGTACACTATTATAATTGGATATTAACTTTTTTCACATAACCACCTTTCCAATTAAACACTCAAAATCGAAATGAAGACGAACGCGATTATTAGACAAAAAAGACAGCGACGCCGACG
The DNA here is from genome assembly GCA_958295665.1 of Tipula vernalis. NCBI lineage: Eukaryota > Metazoa > Arthropoda > Insecta > Diptera > Tipulidae > Tipula > Tipula vernalis. The sequence continues at coordinate 24,237,001 of OY282558.1, read as the reverse complement.
ACCACGATTAGACTAACAAGTCGCAAAAAAGCACCAAGTCGCTACAACTTTAACACTATAGCTACATTAGTTCAATAAAAATGTTAATGCTGCTAACGAAAATATTTATTAACTTTTAATAAACTTCATTGAATTCGTTAAATAATTTATAAAATTCAACAAATAGTTTAAAAATTAATTAAAATGTTAATATTTGATTAATTTTTCCTTTAATGCCATTAAGAAATTTAGTTAGTTTATAATTTTGTTTATTATAAAGAAAGAAAATTTATTTATTTTAAATGAAATTTAAACTGATTGGAGAATAAAATATTTATTTCATTTATATGCGTTACAGGTTTAATTCGTGGATTCTGAATATTTAAGATAATTCGGGATTTATATTCTAATGTCTTGCTTTTATAAAATAATTAAAGATTTCCGATTGAAATGGAGTTTTTATATAATTTAAGAAATATGTTATAACACAATAAAGTGTTAATGCCCAATCACGACTGAATAACATCAATTTTAAAACAATTAAATAGTTTATCGATTCAACGAATTATTCTTTCAGAAAATCATTTAAATACGTATATTTAGTCCAATAATCATTTCTCAGGTGGAATAAACTGGTTTTTACTAGTTTTTTCTTATTAACTTAATTTATAAATTTGTTAAAACTTTTATTAACTTGCCTAAATTTCAAGATATCACGAGAAACCGGTCAATAAATGTCTATTAATTGAATTGACGATCCGGTTATATTAACTTATAATCGTGTTTATTTTAGAATTAATGTGACCAGTTAATAAATTCATTGGTTCAAAGAATTTTTTTTCCGAAAAATTTAATGAAAGGGATTCATTGAATTATTTTTTTCAGTGATAGCAGCGGTTGAAGAGATGTCGATTTATGTGCTTCCAGGGGCTATAACTCGGGCACTTTCAAATCTGCTAGTGGATGAATCACTCAAGGACTGGATAGATCAGATGCTAAGAGGCAGGATCATAAATGCCAGTTTTGGAGAATCCTCCGTCAGAAGATTTGCAAGCAGAGGGTGGCGTACCGTCCCACCTACTTTGGAACTTGGTCATAAATGACCTGTTGCTGAGACTGGAGGACGGTGGCTTCAAGGTAGTTGCCTATGCGGGTGATGTTGTTATTGGTGTCCGTGGTAAATATCCCGGCACCCTTAGTGAGCTTATGCAAAATTCCCTGGGCATTCTTTCGTTAAGGGCCAATGGCTGTGGGTTGAATGTGAACCCACACAAAACCGAATTGGTTCTCTTCTCTAGGAAATATAACCTTCTTCATATCGATCCTCCGACTTTAAATAGGTTCAACTTGACTTTTACTGTTCAGGTTTCTGGGGCTCGTATTGGATAGCAAATTAAATTGGAAACCTCGTATCAAGCTTCTGGGGCTCGTATTGGATAGCAAATTAAATTGGAAACCTAATATTCTGGAAAGGGTAAAGAAAGCTACGGTAGCGCTATACTCTTGCAATAATGTCATTGGGAAAGGATGGAGGCTGGACCCCTGCACCGTACATTGGCTTTAGTTCATTAGTTAGACCCATACTCTTGTATGGGATAACTGTCAACCAAAAGCGGTTAACAAAAGTTCAGAGAACAATCTCTCTGTGGATCAGTGGAGCACTGAGGAGAACATCCACTCGACTCTGCTGTTTTTGACTCCTCCAGATATCTTGGAGAAACAGTTGGCAGCTTGTACTGTCATACGACTGAAATCCATCTCAATGTGGACCTGCAACAATACAGGGCACTCATCTATTTTGTACAACAAACAAATTCCCGAGATCACCGATTATACTGACCCGTCACTATCTTTTGACACACAGGTCCGGGCTAGGATCCCATCCAGGGAGGACTGGATGATGGGTGCAGTTTTGGAACCATGAGTTATAAACTTATTCACCGATGGTTCTAAACGGGACGGAAAAGTCGGAGCTGGAGTATTCTGCGAGAAAATTCTGTTAAATTTCTCCTTCCGTCTCCCCGACTACTACAACATTTTTCAAGCTGAAGTGACTGCCATAAAGGAAGTCGTAGACTGGTTGAGATAAAATGTAATATCGGTTTGAGATATTCGCATACATACGGATGGTCAGGCTGCCATTAAAGCGCTTCAATCACGTCCTCCTTACGTCAAAAGACGAACTGTCTCTCATTTCTCAACGAGATGGCAGATCAGTTCAACATCCACATTTTATGGGTGCCAGGACATTTCATAGGTACAGGGAATATAAACGCCGATGAACTGGCTCGACGTGGGACAATGGACCACTTTTCAGAAAGCAGAAAGGATATTGAAATGCCTTTTGCGGTACGCAAACTGCTGCTTCAGGAAGAAGCTAACAAACCGACGAATGATAGATGGTCAAGTATCACCTCATGCGTAATAATTCGGCAGGTCTGGCCAAAGTTGGACTTGGCGATCTCACTTCGGCGAAGTCTAATCAGTGTGGTCGTTGGGGGGTGATTAAGGGGCACTGTCTCATAGGGAGACATAGACGTGGTGTCTTCTCACATGACTACTGTCGTAGTTGGGCGAACGAAGAGGAGGAAAAACAGTACTTCGTCTTCTTTGCACCTGCCCTCGTCTGGCACGAAATAGACTAAAGTTTGTAGGGGCACCCCCCCCCCCCCCCTCAAGGACCTGATGAACCTCTGTAGGATGGACGTCAGGAGTATCCAGCGCTTTGTTAACAGCTCAAAATGGTTCCAATGAGTTGAAGGGAAAAAACTATTCATGTTATGTCTACGGACCATTTTTGTGTCTATGCCTGGTCCTAGTGGACCACAACCTAGACCTAACCTAACCTAAGTTAGTTTTCTTTCGGGTCATGCACATTCTGTAATATGTATACATAATCAATTTATACTATACGTTTCCGTTCATTGATTGGATCCGTGTTGTTCCAGATAACTAAATAATTTCGTAAAATATTAATACAGTCAAAACATCTTTACAACAGCCCCCTGAGTGTATTTTTGACACAATGTCGCAATGTAAAATACAAAAATTATTTTCTTCGTTGTTTGTATGAAAGTGAATGTGTACGAGCTGCAAGGAAGCGATAGTAAAATCGACCTTTAGCCCAAAATTACATCACCAAACATTAAAAGATGTCATTAGTACTTTATTAATTTTTTGTTGAATGTTAATTTGTGGTAAATGTTATTATACTAAATTTATATTTATACATAGGTTTAGAGCCTTTGTTGTAAACTTTTTAGAATCTGTGATCTGTGATAATATCCATTGTTCACTCCACGTGTATGAACAGGGCTTATTTGTTAAGTCATCATTTTAATGTCAAGCAATAAATAAAAATTATGTTTATAGTTCTGGCAAAAAACTATAAAAAACATATCAACAGAGAATAAATGGAGCCATTTATCCGACAAGGCGAGATAGTGTAAAAGTTATTCCTGCCGCATAAGAACTACAAAAAAGACAGAGACTCGCGAAAAACAACAAAATATCTCGAATCCAAGATAGCAGCATTAAAAGCATTATACAACGAGTACACAATGATAACAAAATTTGGAACACTAGACCAGCATTAGAGATGACCCACCAATATTTTCAAGATAGACACAAAGTAGTGGACATATAGCGGATGTTTAGGTGATTAAAACACTAATATGTACTTTATTTATCAATTTGTTTAATGATTTTGTTACACCATTTTATGTTTTCAATTTTATATTACTTTAGTGGTTGTCGTCCGGATTGGTTGCTCGCACTTTTAATCCGCTGAATTTCCGTTTTATTTTGTATTTTGTTTTTAATTTTATTTTTGACATTTTGGTTGTGTACATAAGTTTTTATATTACATATCGATAATCGGTTGTTATCGATAAATATTTATATATATCGAGTCTCGAAGTATTTTTATTCAGCGAACGAATACGGGCGAATTTAACGGACAACAACCACCCGAGAGAACCACCCGAGAAGCAAACTATATTCAGTCGAATACTGAAACAACAAAGTCTTATATTTACAAAGAAATAAGATCAACAAAAATTAAGCTGCAAAATGGAGAAGCTGAGGCGTTATTAAACTTATCATTAACTCGCACACGGAGAGGATGATGAATCAGGTCGTACATCTTCACGAGAGAATCAACAACCAAATACTTCACAGATAAGTACTACGACGACATATACGAAAAGTGTGTTACGAAATAGTAGTTATCACGAAAATCAAGCAGTACAAAGTCTGTAGCAATCGACCCGCAGAAATAAAGCTGCCAGAAATATAAATACCTTACTTTAGTAACGAGAGAGCACATGAAATAGATGACATTTCATGATGTTTTTGAATAATTACTGCACAATACCCAAGCACTGAACAACACACATAACAAATCAAAGAAAGGTACGATAATCACAAGATGAACCTAGCCAAATATATTCACACCATGTCACAACCGACTATAATCAATGAATCCATATCAGCCGTAAGAACTTTATATAACACCACTATAGAGAGTGTTTACATGCAGTCAAAGCATCTAGGAATCAACACCGCTTCTTGAGATCAAATAGTTATTCATATTGGCCAAAATACCAGATCACGGCTTCCTGAGGTCATACGGAATGTCTTTAGAGAGTCGAAGAGAAATTCAAACTCTTGAAAATTTCATGAAGTTTCTTGAATCGCATTTACGGCATTAGAAGCAGTTTTTCGAGATAAATCTTCGAATTTTCGAAAACCAGCAGTTGCTACAAGAACATCTCTATTGACAACAAATCCAAGCAAAATGTCTAACCTCTGTAACAAAAACCACCACATGGAAGGTGATTGTTCCTCTTTCATAAAAATCAGCTGGCATCGTTAAAAACAACCACGCGTTAGTCAACTGTAATGGTAATACATCATGTAACAATGCCAAGGGTGGCATCACCAGCTATTACACAAATAAGAAGATTGAAAATACTACAACAATAACAGCCGAAGCTGGATCAGCAAACAATAATAGTGCTACATTACACTCTAGAACAAATGATGCATAAGTGCTCTCACCAATCGCACTAGTAAAGGCAACAACTACTACTACGTTAATTATGCCTCAATTATGTGAATAAAATTAGAGACACCCAACCACGTAAAACAATTAAAACCCAGAATTGGGATAATCTAGCCCAGTTGGCCGATCCTTACTCCCATACGTCAGCATCGAGAGACCTACTTCTTGGATTACTATGCCGATGTCACCGGATATAATAAAAACCAACAATCATTGTTCATCCAATTGCTAAACGTACAAAGTTTGTATGGATAATTTTAGAAAGATCTAATAATTCACAATAGATAAGCCGTTAACTAACGTCGCAATGACAACCAAGGAAAATACAACAGAGGAACATACAGAAATATAGGAACTACATGCACCAAGAAGACATACTGCCGATGAAGAAGAATGTTAATAACATTTTCAGAATTCCCACAAAAGAGAATCAAACGGTAGATATATGCTTATAATTCCATTCCAACAACAGGCAAACAAGGAGATTCCAAAAAGATGGCAAAAGCAAGATTTTACCAACTAGAAAAGCAACTCATGAAGACGTCGAATTACATATATAGCCACACAATATAAAGAATTCATACATTTCATACATTCATACATGTCTCGGACATATGGAAAAAATTCGTCGAAAAAAGTTGAATGACTGAAAATAAAACATGCCCCATCATGCTGTCCACAAGCCATAAAGTATTACAACAAAGTTAAGAAAATTCAAATTGTAAATCATCTGTTGTACATAATAAACATTTTAATTAGTCATAAGACTAATAAAATCAAAAGATTTTGCTTATACATATGTTCCAATAAAGACCCAAATTCTGTAATTCCAATGAGGTTATTGAAGATTCAAGGTATTTGTTAATATTCCTCCTATAATTCTACATTTCGAATAGCTACTTATTATGCTTTATTATGCAACAATACCCTGATTTAGGGTGAAAACAGCACAGAGTTGTACAATAATTTTATAGATATGTAATCGATATTTCTCGACACTTATATTTTTATTACCGGTATTTGAAGTGTTTAAATAGTAAATTGAGCGATTTTTATGCTGATAAAATTGGCCAATTACTATTACACTACAAAGTTATATATATAGATTGAGGTTTTTACGAATATCTTAAACGAAGTGCTGATCGAATAAGCATGATAAGCGATATAGTTTGAGTATATAAAGCGTTACTAAACACTAAACGGCATCAAAACTTGAAGAACCATTAAACATGTTCCGTCAATTATTTGTGTTATCCGCCCTCGTGGCACTCGCTCTTGGAGGAGGTGTGTAAACCGGTTTAGAAAACAATTTTCATCAAATTTTAATCGAATTTTTTGTTATATTTTTTATTTCATAGTCACCGTACCAAAAGTTCAACTTGATGAAGAATGGGCTGGTCGTATTGTCGGTGGATCAACCGCTGGAACCAACCAATTCCCACATCAAGCATCACTCCGTACATCAGGCAATGCTCATTTCTGTGGTGCATCAATTGTTAACAACCGTTGGGTCGCCTCAGCTGCTCATTGCACCGTTGGCCGTACATTAGCAAATACACGTGTTATTGTTGGTGCCCATCATCGTTCAACTGGTGGTGTTGGTCACAACTCAGCCCGTATTGTTAACCATCCAAATTACAATGCTAACACAATTGCTAACGATGTTTCAGTTGTACAAACCGCAACCGTTATTGGATTCAACGCGGCCGCTCAACCAATCGGTTTAGGATCAGCCACACTTGGAGGTGGTGCAGGCGCTACTGTATCAGGATGGGGTCAAACTGCTCATCCAGGTTCAGGATCAACCAACTTGATGTTCTTGAATGTACAAACTTTAACCAATGCCGCTTGTGCCACACGTCACGGTTCCAACGGTGCCCTTATATTCGCTTCATCACTCTGCGCTGGTGGTAATAACAACCAAGGAACATGCATGGGAGATTCAGGTGGCCCACTCATCTCCGGAGGAAATGTTGTCGGTCTTGTATCATGGGGTATTGCTTGCGGTCGTGGATTCCCAGATGTATACGCTCGTGTTTCATCATTCCGTGCCTGGATCATTTCATTTACTGGTTAAGTTTTTGGTCTTATGTTTTAATAAAAATTTGAAAATTGCTGGTTTATAAAAATGAATTAAGTTTTTTGATTTCACAAAGAATTTTAGAGAATTTTTCTTTTTCCTTTTCAAATCCCTTTCTGTCAGAGCTAAATCTGGATATCGGGGTTACGGTACTCGAATATATCAAAAATTATTCATCTTATGAAGTAGATTATAGAAAAATTTCTGATGGTTTTCGGTTTTGCGGTTATGCTCTTGCAAAACAAATAATGCCTTGAAAAATCCAATAAAAATATTTGGGTGGACTTAAACATCATGTATGCTTGCAAAGTAGTTTTTTTTTTCGCAAAATAAGTTTATGAAAATTCACTGTGCCTTATAGTTTTAATGGATATACATACTTGATCCAAATAAATGTACGACTCTGGTTTTAAGGAAAATAATAATCTAGACCAAATTATATTAGACATTGATTTGTTTTGTTCCCTTAAATAAAGACACGAACGTAGAGTAAATCAAGAAACTTCAGAATTGTTCACTTACCAAATAAACTTAAAGGCTACTATCGGCCACTAATGCATGATTGATTTACATTCAACGACAATCGATGTCAGCGAAACAGTTGATGTTAAGCATGCAACAGGTGAAACCCGAGAAACCAACCCTAAAATAAGATTTTAAAGACATCTAGATGTCATGTGACATATGTATATTTTTATAAAAACCAAACAATGATAGAGTTTTATCAAATTTTTTTGTTTAAAGAATTTTATCGACCGCACTTTGTCCACAGAAGAATAAATTGCAAATTAACATATACTTTGATGGAAATAATTTCTGGTTAAATTCAGTAAATAATCAGATTTTATATTTTCCAACTCATTACATACGCCTATATATCTATCACCTAATTTTTAATTGATAAGATTGGTAATTTCATTTATAGTTTTATTAATTTTGTATCAATTATCTGGCCGATCTTCAAACCATATTGTTTTACTTTTGCGTAATAAAATATCAATTTTTAGATATGTAAAATTTTAAACATGACCAGATTTCAATATTATCAGCAATACTTGGTTGAATGCGTAGTAAATTTTGATGGAAGTAATTATTTAGCCGCTGAATGGGAATCAACCAATATAGAATTTGACAGTTGATAGATAGTTTTTGGTATTTTCCTAATTTTTTATTCATGATATTCGTTTTATGATATCTCAATCTTATCTCTAGCATTGAATTCTTCCTGTATACTTATATATATAGAGATATAAACATACTCAAATTGATTATTCCTATCGTATTATTATTCAAATTTAATTCAAGACAATTCGTTTGTGTATCTATTGTCCTATATTTTATTTTTATACACAAACGTTTACGTTCAGACCAATAAACTAAAAATATTCAATTGCATGAACAACAATAAAAAAAAAAAAATTTGAAATGCGGTCTGTCTAACTTTGTTGTCGTTTGGTTTAGTTTACATTTTTCTTGAACCGCAAATACAAATTTATTTGCAAATTTATTGCACACCATAACACTGCAGTAGCATTACTCCTACTCGTAACTATGGAACTATACAATTTTAATAGTTTCCTGTTTGTAGATGCAGTTTTATGGAAAAACGTGGCACTTCCTTTATTTACTTACTTATTAATTCATTTAATTTCACGAGGGATTGCTTTTATAGCTAGCAATTTGAATTTGGACCATGTATTTGCAAAAGTTTAATGTTCGTGCCAATTTAATGAAATTGTAGAAAATTCATAAGGGGGCAAACCAAATTTGTCGTATGTAACGAAGTTATAATTGCTTAAGTATTGTAATCGCGAAAAAAATTTTGTTCGATTAGAAAAATGTCGTGTCCGTCCTTCCGTCCTTCTAGTCATACATTTTCGTAATTTTTGTTTTGCCTCCCATTCTCACAAATATTGTTAGTTTTGGTCGAAATTTTGTAAAAATATAGATTTCAGTAATAAGCAGTTTGTATTAACAGATTTTCTAAAAAACGGAACCGACGATTTTTTTTTTTTATTATGTTGATGATAAATTTAACAGTTCATTATCTTCAAAAAATTTGAAGTCGATTGAAGCATTACGTAGGGGTCATTTTAACAAAACATCGTAGAAGAAAACTTGTTGAACTATTTTCCGAGGTAATAGCAAATTTTTCGACAAAATTTGTCGCTGGTGGTAAATACCTTGCTGGTGGCAATTTAAAAATATAATTTATCTAGTAACGTTTTATTGACATTTTAATGATTGATTTTTCACGACATGTTAATCGGTATTTTATTTATGAATTGCTTTAATAAAATCGCATTTAAATGTATTATTTCTGAGTAATAAATTCTATTGAAATTAGTATGGGATGCCTTTAAAATAATATCACGCCATTAGGTTGATTGAAGCAGGTTTAAGAAAAAGGCAATGGAATATAATACAAAATGAAATACTATGTGACAAGGAGGTGGAATTCTGTGACAAAGATAATTAACTTTAATTCTGATTTTGTATTGTTTGTTTATTATTTTGTATTCTCGAATGGTTCAGAGCGATGCCCCGCCCAGACTGAAGTACTGCGTAAAGAATTATATCAGCCAATTCTCACATTCCTCACATAATGTTGTGACCTGAACAAATGGCACAAATTTCAGAAAAGAAATGTTGAACATTGTGGATGCTCTCTGAACAAAGTAATTCAAATTCTTAAGGATTTGCAACAGTATACTAGAGATGTATAACTGGACCTAATTGTTAAAGATCGAAGATGAAAAATGACAAATGTTGCTTTGATTGTTGTTCAACACTAGAGCATGGTTCAATTAATCGATTAATCGATTAATCGGTCAATTAGAAAATTTTTCAATTAATCGATTAATTTGTAAAGCTGTCGATTAATTGGTTCTCATATTATTTTTCAGAAAAATAATAAAAATTGCATTTTTAACTATGTGTAATAAATATTCTAATTCCCTTTAAAAAGGAAAATATAAACTATGAGCGTATTAAGGTGGATTTATATTATCCGTTGCTTTCAGTTCCTACATGTATCGTATCAGACAAAAAAAAACATTATTACATGTACTTCCTATATGAGTAACATCTCAACAAAATACAGCACAACGAAAAAATACAATTACATCATACTTTACACAACATTCTACAAAATCTCCAGCATTAGTTCTCGCAAAACTTACTGCAATAGCGATACACAGCATATTGCGAACAGCGATAAAATAAAAAATGGCTGGAAACCGCAAGGCTTGAAAATGCCTCTGACTGAAAAGCGAATCAGAGCTGCCGTTGTGGATTATGCTGTAGAAGTGCAGTTAGAATTAAAACAAAAATTACAATTGAAAATAACTAACATCGAACGATTCTCTTTATCACTTGATGAATGAACATCTAAACGTAATCGGCGATACATGTGCCTTAACGTTCACACAAAAGATTCACATGTTTATGAACTAGGGATGATCAGAATAAACGGCTCAATGCCTGCTACAAAAATTACGCCACTTTGACACGATTTACATAAGCATATTGTTGCAGTCGTTACCGATGGTGCATCTTTAATGAAAAAGATGGGTCAACTAATGGGTGTTTATCATCAAATTTTCAAAACGATTAATCGATTAATCGCCATAAAAACGAACAATTAATCGTTAATCGTTTTTTTCTAGAAACGATTAATCAACCATGCTCTATTCAACACGTGTCAGTTCTAAATAATCTAAGATTATTATAATTACAATAATTATCTAAAATTAAATTAGGGTCTCCAAAGTTAAGAAAAGCCGTAATATCTTTTAAGAACCTTGCCCAAAATAACGGAAAATGTTCGTAAAATATAAATGGTCGGATGGACCAACATTTTTTAAATAGTGGGCGTTTAGCCCTGCGTTGACCATTGATAGTCGTCTGCCTCTAGAGCCTATGCTAAATGATAAAGTGCACAAAATAAATTTAGGTTCAATTCTGATTGATTGATCCGTTAAGTTGGAGGGTGTAACACGTCTTGAAGACCCGCAACAATTATTGTGAATTTCTCATAAGTGGCGTCATCTTTGACATTCAAAACGCAATCACCAACAGTATTATACTGTCGGGTATACCTAAATATAATAGTTTTGAATTTATCGGTTTACTGAAAAAACGTTTTGTAAATTAATTGTAATTTGTAATACGTACAATACGTATTATACATATTATTGGGACTTTTTGATAATTTTGTTACTACGAGTATATTAAAAATGAAATTAAATGGGGATTGAAATGGGGTCATAAATGCCCAGAAAATTAATTGAAAAAATATCCCAAAAAAGAAAAAATCACTCTAAATTTGGGACATTTTTTCACGTTTTTAAAATACTCTATATATTTGCACACACGTATAAAATGTTGGGGCAAGCGCCTTGTTAGTTGCTTCATTACTATCAACTTAGCAGAGTTGTTCGCAATAAGTCAGGCTGCAATTAGTATACAAGTAATTTAGTAATCAGGCTCTGGCAATCACGAGAGATAACCGAATAAATTAATTAAATTGGAAACAGGTATTAAATTAGAATTTTTAGCCACAAGTAAACACCAAAAATTTTGTTGTTCTCACAAATTGGTATCAATATCCACAGAGAAATAAGAAAGGGCAAAACCACTCCCATCTAGAGTTGTCTCCCAGCTCACGTTAGCAAAATCTTGTTAAATGCAGCTTTCTATAATTAAAAAACTGGGAAATGAAAAATCACAAGGTATTCTTTTTGGTACTATTGAACGCTTTCGAAACGGAGTTTCAGGCATTTTAGAAAGATAATTTTAGATAGAATTAAAAAAAATCCCAGTCTTAAAAAAAATTAAATTTGAAACTATCTTTGGTAGATATGTGTCGAAACCAAAAGTTAAGCAAAGAGGTATTATTTTTGCCATTAATAGCCGTGTTTTCCATGAGAACTGCACTAGAACTCGATAAACTTTAAATTCCTTTTATAACGAAAAAAAAAAATAATAATTCATAAAGCGCGAATGTGTAGTGTATTTGATATAATTTCATATTTTAAGTTTAAAAATTTCCCCCTTCAGTTATTTCATCAATATTTTCTTATTTCTTGCTGACGTCATTACACGCAACTACACTCGATAAATTCATTGGTTTATCCAGTGTAACTAAAAAATAAGCTATAATTATCATTATTTATTGCTGTAACAATTTAAAATGTGTATTTAAGTGAAATGCACTACACATTATCACTTTATGAATTTAATTTTTTTTCTGTTTACATAGAATAAAAGGAATTTAAAATTTAACGAGTTCTAGTGCAGTTCTCATGGAAAACACGACAATGACAACAAGATTAACACTTAAATTTTATTGTAGGGCAATTATGGATTGAGAAGACATTCAGAAGTCTTTGAAAACACTTGGCATTGTAATAAAAACAAAAACACTGAATTTTTGTTTGTTACTTTCAAATAAACAGAGTATTTTGAACCGCGAAGAAAAAACTGAAAGATTTACATCGCCATTATTGGTAATATAAATTAAATTTATGCAAATTTATTACCTTGCTGTAAATTTATTTCCCTGCTATATTTTTAAACAACACTTATGTTTTAAATTTAATTTCTCTAATGAATATAACAATTTAAATTAGGTACAGAATTTTTTTTTTTCTTTTTTGAGCCGATCCCCCCCATACCAATAGAAAAAATGTTAAACAAAACACAATAGGAATACAATCACCGCAACAGAAATTATAGAATGGTTAATTGACATGCCGCGATATTTGGCAGCTGGCTGACTTATTGCACTTTTTATTGACTTCAACCATTTAAGAAGCAAAGTAAGCTACTTAAAACAAATCGACGGATATTCTGACGGATTTCGAGCGTTCGAATTTGGTTTGAAAAAATTAAGTATTTTTAGAGTCGATCGTGGGATGAAAAATTCATGTTTTGTTTGAATTTGTTAAGATTGATTGAGTAATTGGAGTGCATGACCAAGTATTAAGCAAGTCATCCGGAGGAGGACGTGCCCGGCAGAGCTGTATTCTGAAAACAACGTGTATTAAGTCTAAATTCTACGTCTTACTAAAATGTATTATTCAATTATATGTAAATTAACGTTTCATGTTCGTACACTGACTCCCTTCTTTAAAAAGAAATTATAGATCTTTGCTCGTTCAGACCATCCAAATTGATATACTTTTCAATAGAATGTCTTAATAATAATAATAAAACGTTTTTAACATTATGGTGGTCAAGATAGCAGCCCAACCGTTCAACCGTTCGCCTAGATCTTGATATTTACCTTTGATTGGGGCATTTGTAGGAGATTAAGTTTTCCAATATAATTTAAATTTTCCATTTAGCTCCTTTCATTCTTTAACCTCGTGGTTAAGCTATTTTATAACGTTTACAATTTGGTTAATTTTTTGTTATTAATTTTCAAACAAATCAAACTAGTTTAGAAAAATAGATGTCCAACCGATGTGAAAGGCAAAGCCAGCGATGTATCCCCTCCCGTCCAAGTGATTTGTTTTTAAATAAATCAGATAAATAACAAAGATGAATATAATATTTAAACATCCTTACAGGTAAACGCATCTTCTTCCTTACAGGTAAACGCATATTAGTTAGCTTAAACAATAGGTGTCATTATCTGTTATGAAATGTATTCCTATACTTCCCTACATCCGGTAGATGTACCGTCTCGCCCAAATCGCGTTCTTTTTTATATAGGCGAAATGCGATATTTTAAAACACGATATTTCAAAACGCGATATGGTGCAAAACGCGATATGGTACCAAATGCAATATTTCAAAATACGATATTTTAAAATTATTAATCTTCCTTCATTTCACATATAAAATTTTCCTTCACTTTTATGATGAAATTGAACATGTACAATGTGATGGAAAGGAAAGCTACGCGTTTTGAGATATCGCTTTTTGTACCATATCAAATTTTGTGCCGTATCGCGTTTTGAAATATCGCATTTTGTACCATATCGCGTTTTGTACCGAATCGCGTTTTGAAATATCGCATTTTATCAAATCGTCTTTTAAAATATCGCGTTTCAAATGGGATCCCTTGCCAAGGCGAGCCTGTGAAGTTTCTAACAAACACAACAAACACATACATATACAAATCCAATAAGAATATTCAGATGTGAAGTTTCAAACAAAAAAAATGGCGAATAACGAAATGTATATATTTAACCGTAAATCCAATAAGAATTTTAATTTTTTATTTGTGTCACATTTTAGTTTTATTTCTATGACCAGCTGGCCCAAGAGTATATAAGATATCTTTCAGCTCCCCAACTTCATATCATGGGGATATAGATGGTTAATTTAATTCCGACTATGACTGATTTCGTCCATGTATAATGGTGAAACAAAAAAGGGTCGAACAGCAATTACAAGAGATAAATCTAAGTAGTGGGGTATATGGTCAGCTAGCCCAGGACTATATCAAAAAATTTTCAGCTCCCCAACTTCATATCATGGGGATAAAGTTGACTAACTTAATTCCGACTATGACTGATTTCGTCCATGTATAATGGTGAAACAAAAAAGGGTCGAACAGCAATTACAAGAAATAAATCTAAGTAGCGTGGTATATAGTCAGCTAGCCCGGGACAATATCAAAAATCTTTCAGCTCCCCAACTTCATATCATGGGAATAAAGATGATTAATTTAATTCCGACTATGACTGATTGCGTCCATGTATAATGGTGAAACAAAAAAGGGTCGAGCAGCAATTACAAGAGATAAATCTAAGTAGTGGGGTATATGGTCAGCTAGCCCAGGACAATATCAAAAATCTTTGAGCTCCCCAACTTCATATCATGGGGATAAAGATGATTAATTTAATTCCGACTATGACTGATTGCGTCAATGAATAATGGTGAAACAAAAAAGGGTCGAGCAGCAATTACAAGAGATAAATCTGAGTAACGGTTTAAAGGGTCAGCTAGCCCAGGACTATATCAAAAATCTTTCAGCTCCTCAACTTCATATCATGGGGATAAAGTTGATTAATTTAATTCCGACTATGATTGATTTCGTCCATGTATAATGGTGAAACAAAAAAGGGTCGAGCAGCAATTACAAGAGATAAATCTAAGAAGTGGGGTATATGGTCAGCTAGCCCGGGACAATATCAAAAATCTTTGAGCTCCCCAACTTCATATCATGGGGATAAAGTTGATTAACTTAATTCCGACTATAACTGATTGCGTCCATGTATAATGGTGAAACAAAAAAGGGTCGAGCAGCAATTACAAGAGATAAATCTAAGTAGTGGGGTATATGGTCAGCTAGCCCAGGACAATATCAAAAATCTTTGAGCTCCCCAACTTCATATCATGGGGATAAAGATGATTAATTTAATTCCGACTATGACTGATTGCGTCCATGTATAATGGTGAAAAAAAAGGGTCGAGCAGCAATTACAAGAGATAAATCTAAGTAGCGGTGTAAATGGTCAGCTAGCCCAGGACTATATCAAAAATCTTTCAGCTCCCCAACTTCATATCATAGGGATAAAGTTGTTTAATTTAATTCCGACTATGACTGATTTCGTCCATATATAATGGTGAAACAACAAAGAGTCGAGCAGAAATTATTATTAATTAATTATTAATTATTAATATGGTCATCTAGCCCAGGACAATATCAAAAATCTTAACCTGATTAAAGAACAAAGAGGGAAAATGTAAGTCGAAAGTTCGAAAGTGTATTCATAACTTTGCCCTAAAACCAATTTACCACGAAAACTTTACTCCAAGTGATTTTATATGAACTTTCTTCAAAAATGTATATTTTGTTCTACGACAAATAAAAAAACGTCTCATCGTATTTTGGATCTATAAACGTCAAAATGACGATAATATCGTCCCAATGGCAACGCTGGTACAAAGACTAAATAGGTAATGAAACAAATACGAAAAAAAAATTCTTTATATACTCTCTCCAAAATTTCGAAAAAGAGCGACATTTAGTTTTACTTTTCTATTTGTATCTCGACAAAGGATAGGTGGATTTTAATAAGGCAATAACCGTTAAACGCGGCTTAATGTGTGTTTTATTAAATTTATTTAATTTGTGAAAATTGAAAAGAATAAAGCCAGCAGAAAGGAAAACTAAAACATTTCATGGGACTTTTTGTTTGATTATTATACATGGACGCAATCAGTCATAGTAGGAATTAAATTAATCAAGTTTATCCCCATGATATGAAGTTGGGGAGCTGAAAGATTTTTGATATAGTCCTGGGCTAGCTGACCATATACCCCACTACATAGATTTATCTCTTGTAATTGCTGCTCAACCCTTTTTTGTTTCACCATTAGAAATGGACGCAACCGGTCAATCGAAATTAACTTAATCAAATTTTCCCCATGATATGAAGTTGGGGAGCTGAAAGATTTTTGATATAGTCCTGGGCTAGCTGACGATGTACCCCGCTACTTAGATTTATCTCTTGTAATTGCTGTTCAAGCCTTTATTGTTTCACCATTATACATGGACAAAATCAGTCATAGTGGGAATTAAATTAATCAACTTTATCGCCATTATATGAAGTTGCAGCCTAAAGATGTTTGTTGTATTTTTTGTGTTCAAAACGACACCCTATAATTTACTTTTCTCTTTTTAGTTGCGTTTATTTCCCTCTCTTTGAGAACAACCAAATAAAATATAAAAAAAATTGAATTCCTATTGGATTTTAAGTGCATAAATTACTAACACATACATATTTTTTGTTATTTGTTATTTTTTGTTAGAAACTTCACATCGGTTGTCAAGGCAGAATAATTGGAATTATTTTATTCTTCTTTGGAATTGGAAACTAGACACTACACAGAGCTTTTCTTGTATATAACGCAAATTTAAATTCCAAAGCAAAATAACAAATGGAAAATATGCTTCAGAAAACAAACCAACGTTTAATTCGAAAGTCATGGACAACCACCATATTTGAATTTGTCTGTGTGAAAAAAATGCATAATATAACTTTAAATTTTACTGGTTACGAGGGGTGGGAAAAGCATGATATCTTATTTTAAAAATGGAATAGTTTACGAAAGTGCAGCTGTTTGGCACGCAATAGAAGTAATAACGTAAAAAAAATATTTTGCTAAAATCTGAGAGGCGATACATTACTTCGAAAATCTTTTTTTTTACAAAGAAAAATAGCAAAAGCTATACCGGCTTGCTGAGAAGAGACTCGCAAGCATGCGGTAGGTACTCTTGAAGAATTAGGATTAAATAGGAGATTTGAAATAGTTTTATTGATGCAAAACTTCCTTGCTGCAAACCAATAATTCTGGAAAAATAATTAAAATTAGTTAAAGGCCCTTTTGGTAAAAGAACTCATAACCTACAACAATTTTTCAAGCTCTGCTGATTATAAATTTAAAGGTTTATTCGTAAACATCAGTGACTGTTTAGTGTCAATATTATTTGCTTACAACAAGGATGGCCTGCGCAGTCAACACCAACAAAAGTATATTCTCGCGAGAGGCACTCTAACTATTTGGAGAAGGAGGCAGTTCTTCACCTAAAATTTGTTTGGGGTTAGTATTTATCATTTATCAGCTATTCTAAACCTGCCCATCGCTTCCAATACTGAGGGAGATTTATGTACGGGATTCGTCACAGTCGCAGATTCTAAAATAATACAATTTAGTAATTTTCATCTATTGCCAGCAGATATAATACCGCTTATTTGTTTGGTTTTTTTCACCGCTTGTTGAATGTTTTCTTGTTTTCGCCTTGAACCTTCTGAATGTTTTGTTTGCTTCTTTCCTCAAACTCTGCCACTTCTTGTAGTAACCATTTGCAAACTCCTCTTCATTAGCTTCTTTCATCATTATATCTTCAGAGCATTTTGGTACCTATCAGCAATACAAAATGTGGCATTTCAATACTATGTTGTTGCAAAATTGTTGCGTAGATTTAGATTAATTACGCTTAACCATACAAAAATGTAGGTAAGTGTTCTTCAGTTTAATTTGACAATAATAAAATCGACAGATCCATTTTTTCCAGATCAATAACAACAATTGAATAGAGTGAACCGTAAAAGGGTAAAAGATAATTATTTGAATTCAACAAAATTACTAATGTATTTTATATTTTCAGATATGTACGTTGACATTAATTATTGAATATGTAAATGTTTCAAAGAATGTGAACACCATTGTTTAACTTTAAACAAAAAATATCGATAGCAATCATCGCAAAAGCATTAATAACCCAGGTACAGTTACATAAACAATTAAATCAACCGCCACGCTTGACACATTCACAATATATTGGCGCAACAACAAACTCAACATCTTTAATCACATCTAAAAATTGCTATAAGTTAAGAAATCAATTTAAGGTATAAGAAATTTATGATTATTACCTTCTCACTCCACATACTCCGAGAAATACATGTTTACGAAAGTCTCATAAATTTTCTATTTTATTTTGGGTTTTTTTTTTTAGAAAATAATAGAAATCACATAAAAATTATTTCAAAAAATTGTATTTTACAAATAACGGTGAACATAAATAATACAAATAAATAAGAAAACGTAAAGGAAATCGATAAATTACTTAAATTCGCCAACAAAACACAATTCGATTCGTGTTTGTTTTTTGTTGTCGTTGTGCAACCTTGCTGCCCCAATGCTGAGGATTAGGTTATATGTTGTACCTAATCCTCAGCATTATGTGGTTTTTATCAAATATTTAGTTGATACGTTTTTCCAGTTGCGAAAATTGGGATTCACATTGACAAATCCTTATATTGTGTGCTGCGCTGCGTATTTTAAATAAGAAACGAATGCTTGCAACATCATTAAAAATTAATTAACGCAACGAATAATTATGGAATTTTAATTCGAACCTACAATTTTTTTTCAATTTTTGAAACGATAATTAATTAAAAATATATAACGCGTATTTAGTTTGAATAAGCAGATTTATCGATTATGTCATTAAATGAAATAATTAATTATTTTTAATACAATATTGCCGAAATGTTGACGAGAAAGCGTTTTTTGTTTTCACAAGTGATTAATTTTGTTATCATTACTATAGTAAACAAAATCCATAAACGTATCGTCGTTTATTGTAATTACCATTGTTTGTTGTCAAAAGATTAAAAGACATTGAAAATATTAATAATCATAATGAAAATTTAACAAAAAATTTTGTATTCTTTCCCTTTAATCAGATTTGGGGCTTTTACTAGACAATTTTGTAAATTAATATTCGTATGCAATTGATTTAAAATCAAATGTTAAATAAAACGTGGTTTCGACAAAGTTACACAGGATCAAACTGTTTCTGAGGCAATTAATCCTTTGCAAACTCCTCTTCATTAGCAGTTTCTCATCCCAATACTATGTTGATAAGTGCTGCTTAAGTATCGCTACAGTTTATCAGTTTCTTTATACCATGGGATTTTCAAGGGCAATTTCTGTTGAGGCTGGTATAACAATTCGAAATAAACGCTCAACCTGACCATTTCCTGTAAGCTTTTCCGTAATTATTGCTCGTAGATTGATTTGCTACGTTTCAAAGTACTCTAGAAATTTAGCGAAAGCACCTCCACAATCAGCAAAAATCATACAAAATATGTAGCGGTACCCTTTATTTATAGCCACTAAACTCCAAGATGATCTATGTAATTTTAAAATCATCTGCAATTAAACATCATCTTTCTGAGCCACTTTCACAATTTTTTGTTGTTCCAACACATAGCTAGATTCCTGGCGATGCATCATCCACCCAGTAAATAATATACCGAATGGAATTGCAAATCATCTATCGATTTTTGAAGGGGTATAACACCGGGCCGAAACTTGCACGCATCCATTCTACTTACATACAATAAATTTTCAAAACAGGACACTCGACTAATACTTCTATGGTTTTGTCAAACGCTTTAAGCTGCACTACAATCATGGCATAGGATTTAAAAAATTTGCGGAAATATCCCGGGAGTCCGCCAATTACTTGATAGTCAAGATATTGATATTCGAACAAATTGTAATTTACTCCATTTTCTGTATAACGCATTGTGGTCCAACACTTCTAAGATCGCTTTCGACTTAAACAAAGCCTGTTCAATAGTCTGGGCAGTAACAAAAGCTAGATAATCCGTTTCGCAAGTCAAGGGGGCCTTATTTGGCCGCCTGGAGTTTAGTAATGTCATCTTCGATCAGAGAGAGAGAGAGAGAGAGAGAGAGAGAGCAGAAATCTGCCTTTCACAATAACTTCATTTAATCTCCGATAGTCTATATGCCCTGCCTCATCGAACCGTTATTTTGTTAGTTAGCACTACCGGAATCACATAGTCAGATGAATTGGGTTGGAATAGCATTAATCCTTCACCAACTTACCGCGCTAACAGTGGTAAATTCTATTAAAGCTAATCTTCTTGGAATCTGTTTTATTCGACGTTAGGATTTAAAATTGTATTTTGGCCGGATTGTAATTTACTATCATTCTTTTTACTTCGTTACTAATATAATCATCATTAACATGCATGAAATCTAATTCAATGACACGGATTAGACGGAACACTCCAGGCGGTAACTTCTTCATTGTAATACTCGTAGGCTTTATTATTATTGTGGTCACTATAACATCGACTGGTAAAACCCACAATATGAAAATTAGTTTCATATTGTTCACCATCAATCAGCACGTTAGCGACAAAATGATGCAGTGGATCGACCTTTTGAGGACCAGCTGAAATAAAGGTTAAAGTATTTTCTTCAAGCTTTGAAGATAATAAACATAAAGGGGTTTCCCATAGCGACATAACAATCTTGTATTTAAATTAAACACAGAATAATTGAGATATCGCGCTGAACACATGTTATACATTTAACTATGGAATTCGATCTTGTTTATATGACCACCGCAAGCACGTTTGCAGCGACCGATTCTTTGGAGTAAATTCACAACACACGGTCACTTTTTGTGGTTGTAATGGAGGCTTTTGAAGCACATGTGGGTTTGTTGCTGTCCAATAATGCATATTTATGATTTTCTCCAAACTTTAGCAGGGTCTTTAGCAGGTAACAAGAGGCTTCAGTTCTTGAGTTAGTATGATCTTGTAACGGTGTAGGTAAGCCAAGATCTTTATGCAAAATTCGCCAGAATGTGGTTTGAGAGATTCCCAATTCCTGAGAACGATGTGGGATCGACTGACTTGGTTCATTTTGAACTGAAGCACTTCCGGCTGCGATACTTTCGGTACTTCGACCGATGCGTTGTCTCACTGGGACAGGAACATCCAATAGTGAATATTTTGACTCGTATTTATCTATTATAGCATGCACGTCCGGTGGGACGATTATTACGACCGAAAATTGGAGTAAGCGCTCTTAAAGTTGCAACCACCGACTCAAAATTGCGGTAGTAATTTTTAATAATTTCCAAACATTACTCGTTCGAGAACTTCACCATGATAAAAATGTTTACTTTGACGAACGTTTTGACGTTGACTGGAGCGTTCAAAACGTTCAAGGGTGCTTTCGTATGACAATACAAAATTGTTATGTGCAAACAATTCGCATCATTTAATTTCAATTTTCACAACATCTTTTCGTGTCGAAAAGTTACAAAGTACTTTCGCTTGAGTTTCTTCACTTTTCGAGTCATCTTTCACGATCAAAACTTTCGCATCTTATACTGCTGGGCAATTCTTCGAAATATATCCATATTTGTTACATTTATAACACAATCTTTTCCTGCATGATTCATTTTACCACAACCAAAACATCTTAATCCAAATCGACGATGATTTGATTTTTCTAAAAAAGTCGTTTCTCCAGGTTTTGAACTCACATCATAGCCTTGAAACTTTTATGGGATCTAATGTACTAGCAACTTTCTTCTTTATTTATTTGTATTGCTCTAGTTTCTTCTAAAAATCGTACATGTTTCATGCACTATTTCCAAGAAATTTTTAACACTCAGCACTAGTTTATGTCATAGATACTCGTCATCTCCACTAAATTTGCAAATCTTCATCATCTTTGAAACCAAATATAGAAGCAGTTTGGTTTGGTAACAGATGTGCATAGTGTCTCGGCTAAATTTAATATAAGTTCCCGGCCCTTTGAATATCCCCTTATATTCATGACAGTACTTTTTTGGTCAAGTCAGTTCAGGCGATAGTTGAGGACCGCGGTATATCTAATGCGTGCTTTACTTCTTGCAATAATTTGGCTCACAAGATTTTATTTGATTACATGTGGTTTTTGAATAAATGTTGGCTTGTTTTGAAGCATCGCAGAATTCATTTATTTCAATCTGTGATTCCTTTGTGTAATTTATCCTAGTCGATATTTTGAGACTGTTGAGCTGGTTTAACTTATCTTTATAGTTTGACCATTGTTGTCCTATGCCAACTGGAATTGGTCTATCCCACCTCAGACCAGTCAGCTAGAGCCATTGTGATATTTTTTTAAAGTGTTAATATTAAATGTGCTAGCCAGAGTACTGGATCAGTTGTGGCTGGAATATTTAGTTTTTTCAATAGTCGATTATGATTTGGTAAGGCTCTATGTTGAACAAAAAAATATATGTTTAAGGTTTCCAAAATAGTCCAATGACTTTTATGCTTTGGCTGATCTCGATTTTACGAGATGCTGCCATTTCCCTTTTGAATATGTTGTTCCATGATTCTTCTTGGTTGCTCACCTACCCGCTTAAATTAAAAGCCACCCAAAGAAGTTAGCACCTTACAAATGTTTCTTTTTGTTACCGTTTTTCGTTGGTAGTCGTAGTCCTAAATTTGTTCATCAGGTGTCATTCACCACATGACGCGTTGAATGCATCTGTCTTTTTCGTCTTCCCAGATCTAAAATAATCGACAAAATCGTCAACTAGTTATAATTTTAAAACTGCTATTATCGAACTGCGCGTTTATTGTTACTTCGGTCTAAAAGAATCATAATATTGAAATCCTATCCAAAATGATCAAAAATTTTGTTGGTCCAAAACCACGTTGTGATCCTTCCACGTTGACCAATTTGTATATACGCTGGTTTGAGGATTGACTTGGGTGTTGAGTTTGTGATTGAGTTGATAGTTGAGTTGGGTTCTGTTTGGTTGAGTTGGAGTTGAGTTGGATAAGGATTTAGTGAGCAGTTCAGCTGGGAATTTATTTATGTATTGCATTGACCGTTAAGTGAATTGGCTTGAGTTGAGTTCAACACGTATGTAGCTTTCGAATTTCAGGATTGAGCTAAGTTGAGTTGGGTTAGAGTTGGCTTGCGTTGAGGCTGAGTGAGAGGTTCTGTTGGGGATTTATTTTTGGGGTTGATTCGTGGATTGATTTAAAGTTTGGGGTTAGGCTAACGGTTAATTTGAAAGTTAGCTTGGGGTTAAATTAATGATTGAGTTCTGTTAAGAGGTTCTGTTAGGGATTGATTTGGGAGTTGAGTTAGCAAACAAACGCATTCGAGAAGGTAGACGTATAACGAGAAGAAAAAGAATGAAAATTATTCCTTCCAAAAATTTACATGTTTGTGGTTCGAGAAATTCCAGAATTCAACCCATACACACAGTCAATTAATGATTGATTTTGATTATACTCGTATCATTTATACATTTATTATTATTGTTTCTTTAATAATTTACCAAATAACTGCTCAATAAACTTCTTTGTCAGATAAGATTCTAAAAATACATGAACGTTTAAAACAAGGAGGTAAGTCACTATCAGTATAGTAAACATAGTACTATTAAAAACTACGCATTCACACCAAGACCAGAGAGATAAAGAAATTTCGGGTTTTTCCAGTTACACAACCTGGCGAAACCAAATTCAAAACATTTGTCTAACCGTAAACGATAAGATACTCAGGCACTTGAACAAAATTTGGTTTTATTTTATTTTCAAACAATAAAAAAATCAAAACATTGTGTTTATTACATCATTGCATTATAAAACGATACTTCTGAAATTATGACCGTGGTTTTATTATTAGGCGTGATAAGCATTGCAATATTTGCACCATAAATTAAGTACATCATATACAGAAGCCCCAAATGGCCCGGACGTCAGGCCACCATTGTCTGCGTACCTCAATATTCAATTTTGAATTTTGTTGTAGTGTTTTTCGAGTAAAAATATAGTTGTTAAGATACTCGCCTGCTCATTGAATTTTATCTGTAAAAACTCCAAACTCAATCTTGGCTATACCAACAAAAACAATACAATCAAAATTTTGATTTGTCTCTTAAAGATAAGAAACTAAAAAAAAAATATTTATGGCTAAACAAGCATTCAGCACTTGACCAATTTAGTGACTCTAAATTTACTATCAATTGATTGCTTCAAATCAAAGCTACATTTAACCTTAACGGCCATCTTTTTAGACAACTTAATAAACAATTTAGTGGGTTGGCAATCCACCATGTCGAATTTATCGTGTGGCCTGATTTAATTCATTTACACGAAATTTTCCAATGAAAATTGTCAGGAAAAAATATGCTTAAATTTATTAAGCATAGAGTTCGTAAAACTTATCAGATAATGCATTGACAAGAGGTATAAGATTATATGAATTTGAAAAAAAAGAAATGGGTGGGGATAGCAAATGATATAAAACGTTACGGTTTCGTGATGCCAATATTCATTCACACTCAAACATGTTGCGTTTAACGTTGATACTATTGGTTGCCGTTTTCGGAATGGCCTTAGGCGAAAGTATGTGCTTCACGTAAATTTATATTTGACAATAACCTAATAATTACTTTTCTATTTTATTTTCTAGACCTCCCAAAAATGCCAGAGCAATTCTCCGCCTGGCAAGGACGTATTGTGGGTGGACAAACAGCTGGGAATGGACAATTTCCCCATCAAGTATCCCTCCGTTCTGCCGCCAATTTCCATTTTTGTGGTGCTTGCCTCGTTAATTCTCGCTGGGTTGCTTCGGCCGCACATTGTACCGTTAACACGGCACCAGCATCTATTCGTGTTGTTGTCGGTGCACATAACCGACTTAGTGGTGGCATCCAACACGTTGGTGCACAAATTATCAACCATCCAAGCTACAGTTCAGTCACACTCCAAAATGATGTTTCGGTAGTACAAACGCAAACCGTTATCGCAATTGGTGGAATTGTTCAACCAATTCCATTAGGTATAAACGTTGTCACATCAGGACAGGCAGTGATTTCAGGTTGGGGACAAACCTCGGTGAGTTTAAAGAATACTTAATTCAAATGTTTTAAGTTGAGTATAATACAAACCTTTGAATTATTTATATATAGAATCCAGGCCCAGCCGCTGATAATCTTCAATTTTTAAATAAACAAGTAATCACAGTCGAAGCCTGCCGTGCCGCCCACTCCATAATTAACCGTTTAATGGTATTCGATTCCACTTTGTGTACATCCACACCAGTTGGTCAAGGAACATGTATGGGAGATTCGGGTGGTCCATTGATCCAAGCTGGTCAATTGATTGGTATTGTCTCATGGGGCATTCCTTGTGGTACCGCTGCACCAGATGCATACGCTCGTGTTTCGTCATTCAGAACCTGGATCTTAGGGCTCACTGGATAATTTATAAATTAGAATTTGTAATTTAAAAAATAAAGATTCATAAAAAATTTACATTCCGGAGAATTTTTTCTTGATCCTTTCTGTCCGTAAATTAGTATTTTCTGGTAATTTAATCTTAGTTAAGCTGTAGGCTTCGTCGGTTCCCCGGATGGATTTAAATGTCTGTTTAACCAGTCAGAACATGCCGAGTAAAGCAAGGCAAAATAATATTGCTGCATACTGGACCTGTCGAATGTCGATGGAAATCTGGAAGTAGTTATCGCCTTTATAGTGCTACGATATTCAGGATAATATATCCATATAAATTTATCAACCCCTTTGACTGCTGGAATATTCACACACTATAACTGTTTATGATGCAGTGACAAGTTCTAGTTGATCCATAAACATGAGAAAATGAACCTTGTGATTTATGAATGCATGATAAATCAATACCAGACTGCAAACTACTCCAGTGAAATATTTTAAGTTTTTATGCAATTGATGCAATGTCTTGAAGGACAGCAGGGGTTTTAAAGTGTTTAAGATGTTTTAGGCCTTTATTCTAGACCAGGACTATCCTACAAAATGTTGATAGTAGACGAGGATATCCATCGATGTGGCAGGGACGGGAATAGGACAATTTCCTGCCAATGCATATCGGTAACGGAGACAAAATATTACATAAGCGAGACGGCATTTGACCAAGATATCTAATATTTTGCGACACAAAATTATACAACGGTACAAAATTTTTCAAATCATCCGAAATTCGAAAGGAAACAATCATCGAAAAATTGTAAAACTTCAAAATTTAAATTATTATATAAAGCTCATTCGGGCCAAGTCCTATTTGTCAGAAAGAATATTATTTGACCAAACTGTATTCCGCATACCGATTGCTTAAATCTGATTTTACCGGCTTCCAGCTAAAATTGCTTTCGTATTCCCACAGAGTCGCTTGCCAGTCTTGATTTCACACAGATCAGCAGTAATAATGATTCTCCTATGACAGCGAGATCAAATTTAATCTATTCTTTAAGTAAGGTTGTTGCATAACATGCCCACCGGATACACGGTTAAATTCAAGTTCTATATTCAATCCCGTTTTAAGAATGACGTCCACAAAATTAGATTTTGAAGAGGTCAGAATTGTACGCAATGAACTAATCGAATATAAAATCACTATTAAACCGCGATGGTCATTACGATGAACACTGTCGGAAAAGCACTAAATTCAAAATTGAACATTCAACAAGGAGCTTATTGAATATCAAACAACCACATCAATTCATATTTAAAAGATAAACATTAATTCCTGGTTGTCTCATACTTGGGTCGCAACTCTCTACTTATAGATAATAGAAACAACAAATAAATAATAAATTGATTTACGTAAAAAACAGTTAATCGCAAGAATGTTATACTAACACCAAAAAAAAAACAGTTTGAAGTGTCAAGCTTTCAATCGAACACTGATTATACATTTTTGGACATACAATTGAAATAACTGATACCCTTATCTCATTGTAACAATCACTTAGTACAAAAAATAATTAAAAATACGGTTCTGAATTTCCAAAAATACGCAATTAGTTTCAGAAACAATAAGAGGATTATTAATAGGGTTGAACAAAATATTTTTTCATTAAAATTAAGTTTTTATACATCGAGATAAGATCAGCTTATTTCCAACATAACTTTTAAAATTTGCGAACAAGTTTACAAATAAATTAACCAATTAATTTTGTTATGTAGGCCTATTGCCTGATAAGCCCATTCAAGGTTTTCAAATAAATCAAACTACCGTAAACTATTATCGTCCCATTCAATCAGTTAAAAGAAACTTGGTATATAAAGGGTGGTTAAATTTTAATGGAATTATAATTCAAACTGCTCTACAATGATTAAGGTTATTTTCATTCTTGGATGCGTTCTCGCAGTAACTTTGGCTGCTGGTAAGTATTTAAAATTTTATTATTTAGTTTAAAATTCTAACTTTTTGTTAATTAATTTTTTACAGAAATCCCAGCTGTGCCAACCACTGAATGGGATGGTCGTATTGTTGGTGGTAGTACCGCAACAGCAACACAATTCCGTCACAAGGCATCACTTCGTTCAACTGGAAATGCTCACTTCTGTGGTGGTTCAATCATCAGCAACCGTTGGATTTTATCAGCCGCCCATTGCACAGTTGGACGTACAGCTGCCAATACAATCGTAGTTGTTAGTGCCACAAGCCGTACCACCGGTGGTATTCGTCACAATGTATCACGTATCACCAATCATGGCAGCTACAACGCAAACACAATCGCTAATGATGTCTGTGTCGTACAAACTGCAACCACAATTGCATGGACAACAACTGTTGCTTCAATCCCAATTGGAACAGGCACTGTTGGAGGTGGTGTTACTGGTGTTATTGCTGGCTGGGGTCAAACCGCTCATCCAGGATCAGCTGCTGCCAATTTGATGTTCTTGAACCAACAAACTTTAACCAATGCCGCATGTCAAAGCGCTCACACCATCAACAATCGTCCATTGATTTTCGCTTCAACCCTCTGTGCTGGTGGTGCCAACAACCAAGGTATCTGCATGGGAGATTCAGGTGGTGGCCTCATCATTGGTGGAGCAGTTCATGGTATTGCTTCATGGGTTATCCCATGTGGTCGTGGATTCCCAGATTCATATGCTCGTGTCTCTTCATTCGCAACCTGGATTGTTAACAATGCCCAATAAGCATTTTTAAACCTTAAATTTCTTTAATAAAATTTTCCAATTTTCTCTGAAATTTGTATTTTATTTTATACTAGACAATAATCTAATATTTCAAAATTCCATAACAAAGTGATATATAAGGTTTATTGCCATAGTGGAATGTTGGAATTAACTATTCCAACGTCCTCAGCGATTACACTTTTATCATCTAACCCAGAATTATTAAAAGAGACAAATTCGCAGAAAGCTTTCGTTGCTTGAGGGGATTTTCAAGAGGAATGTAATATGTTTGCAAATGAGTCGATCAAAATGATTTGAATCTTAATTACATCTGATAGTAAAAAAGCCATGTTTGGAACGAAATTTGTTTTCATCTTCGATCGACTTATTATGGCACAAATCCATATTTAACTCCGCAACATGACTATCTTCCAAAGTTATATTCCAAATAGACACTACCAAGGTAAAAATTCGTCGTAAAGACTAAAAATTCGTAAAATTATGAATTCAAGCAAATAGCATTGACAATAGGAACTAAAAGCAAGGTGATTGATTTAAGTAACAAACCAATTTAGCCGAGTTAACTTATTTTGTGTTTTTTAAAATAGAGAATCGAATCCGCGTTTAAACAAAAACTCGTGTAATAATTCATCTCCTGATTTAAAATTGTCTCAATTGAAAAACTTATCATTCTTTAACAGAAAAATCCAAACATTTGGGGAAAGCGGGAAAAATATATCAACAGCCGCTGACATGGCTTCTCTGCGTTATCAAGTTAATTGGAAAACATATTACCATGTCTTCCCAAGTAAACGTGTTTTTTAAACACAAGCCAAATTATTGAAGCCTAAAGACTTTTGCTTTAGGTTGGACTAGCCAATTAGTAAGAACTTTAACGTTTTACAATATAGACTTTTAAAACTTTTTAACAATATTTTGATCAGTTTCTACAAAATATGGCTTGTCACATTAGCCCAACTTAATTTCAATACGGGCATATTATAGAACAGTACCTAATACCTTTTTTATTAATTTTTATAAAGTAAAATGGGCGAGCGATATCAAATTAAATACAGTAAGGGCTAATAAGAAAACCATCAGCTAGACATAAATAAGACTCGATCAGTTGTATGTTGTATCACACAAATTTCAATTTGAATTTATTTTCATTTCAATTTTTTTGTATTGTTTTCGCGATTGTACAGTAAAAAGAAAAAAAAAAAGTGTTCTATGATATTTTTGAGCCCGCATTATGGCTTTCGAGCATCTAGCATTTAAATGGAGGAACCTCCAAAAAAAAAACAATTTTCCTTAGGATCTGTGAGTTAAGCCTGCGGAAGTTAATTCTGCCGTCAAAAATGAATTCATTTGGCGACATCATTTTATAAAAACTCAATTAAATCCACGCGGAATTAATTCATTTATTTCCACGGAATTAATTTATTTTGAATAATGAATTAAATCCACCGCTTTTGTAATCTAATAAGTTTATTAGTATTTTTTCGTGTTACAAGTATTTTTGATGGAAAATGAATTAAACTTTGCCAATCAATATAAATTTATTCATTTTATCGTTACCTAGACACCACTTAAAGAGAGGTCATCATATAATGAAGTGTGGAACGTGATATTGCAGATGAAAAATTACAAGACACCAATTGAGGATGATATCTGCAACGAAATTCTCAAATATGGCGGAGATTATCTGTTTTATGGCATGTTTGAGCTAATATCAATAATTTGGTCTAGAGATGACATCCCAGTAGAGTTGAAGACGGCTCTCATATGTCCATTTCCTGAAAAGGAAGATCGATTAAACTGCAACAACTATCACGGTATAGCTTTGCTGAATAGAGGCTACAATGTTTTGGCTAACGTAGTCGCGGCAAAGTTATCAACTTATAGCGAGAGAATCCTGGCTGATTATCAATGTGGTTTTCATCCAAATAGATCAAAAATCGATGAAACTTTTACGCTAAGGATGGTGCTAGAGAAATGCTATGAAAATGGCGTCGCTGTGAACAGTCTATTCATAGACTTCCAACAGGGATACGTTATGGAACATATTGTCCTACCAGGGCATACTATTAAAATTGTTTTCAATGTGCCAGCTTTTAATGGATGGCTCAATATGTAAGGTGCTAATAGAAGACAAAATTTCGGATATCTTCGAGATAATATCTAGAGTGCGGCAAAGAGACCCAATAGCTCAGATTCGATTCAACCTATCATTAGAGTATGTCACTCATCAACATACGCTGACAATATTTGCATTCTGGGTCGCAACATCATCTCCCTGAAAGAGATGCTCCTTCTGTTGGAATTAATACCCCAACAAATTGGCCTTCGGATCAATGAAGCGAAGACTAAATGGTCACGCGATAGTGACGCCTATTTTACGCCAATATCAAAATATTCAAGTCTCCTCATGTATCGCGCCAAAAAAAAGCTGGGCATCTACCAAGCGCTGATAAAACCAGTAATCGCCTTTGCATGCGAGTATTGAACATTGACAGCGCAAAACATCTATAAAATTGCTGTAACTGAGCGTCAGATCATAAGAATAATTCTAGGTCCCAATAAAGAGGGAGCCACATACAGATTGCGAATGAATCACGAGATCAGAAATGAAATCCACCGTATAGCCGGTACCTTGCCTATCCGATTACTATTGGTTGCGCTCTCTGCAAAACTCTCTTTATGGTTTAAAGCTGATTTCAAAAGAGGCCTGTGAAAATCATTTGGTTCAGTTTTTTATACAACAATCCCAGAAGTTCTACAGTGATGGCAAAATAGTTTTACCAGAAAAATGGCAAAAGGAAATCGATCAAAACGGCACATATGGTATTTGGTTTAATAAAGTTCACCGATTATTTATTAGTTTTATTAGGAATAACTGATGTACTTCAATTTAATTCTACTCAAATGCTCACAATAAAATAGTTTTTGTTCTTGCTATAGAATATGCCGCTCAGTTTTAATCCCATTTGTTCTTCCACGTAGTTCTACAAACTACTTTAACTTAAATCGGCGGTCAGATATAACAACCGTACTCTAATCTAATATTATGATTGTTCATAAATATTTGTGGCGTTACCCAAAGACCCTTTTAGATTGGGGTTTGCTAATTTTTTTCTTTTCCAAAAATATTATTTTATATAGATTTTCGTGAGATTAACTTATAATTAATTTCTCTAATTGTGCAAAGTACTTGACAAATCCAGCCCCTTCTTTGATAATAACAAATTAATAATTATTTAGTGGAAAGTACGTAATCAACGCAATTGAATATTTTATCCGAACTGGCAATCAACAATAAACGTTTTGTATATAAGAGGTAGCGTTTTACAAATTGCATTACTACTTACAAATTGCTCTACAATGATTAAGGTTATTTTCATTCTTGGATGTGTTCTCGCAGTAACTTTGGCTGCTGGTAAGTAAAATGCTAATTTGGTAAACTTGAATAAATGGAATAAATTGTTTTTCTTCCTTCAAATAATTTCAGAAATCCCAGCTGTGCCAACCACTGAATGGGATGGTCGTATTGTTGGTGGTAGTACCGCAACAGCAACACAATTCCGTCACAAGGCATCACTTCGGTCAACTGGAAACGCTCACTTCTGTGGTGGTTCAATTATCAGCAACCGTTGGATTTTATCAGCCGCCCATTGTACAGTTGGACGTTCAGCTGCCAATACAATCGTAGTTGTTAGTGCCACAAGCCGTACCGCCGGTGGTATTCGTCACAATGTATCACGTATCACCAATCATGGCAGCTACAACGCAAACACAATCTCTAATGATGTGTGTGTTGTACAAACCGCAACCACAATTGCATGGACAACAACCGTTGCTTCAATTCCAATTGGAACAGGCACTGTTGGAGGTGGTGTTACTGGTGTTATTGCTGGCTGGGGTCAAACCGCTCATCCAGGATCAGCTGCTGCCAATTTGATGTTCTTGAACCAACAAACTTTAACCAATGCCGCATGTCAAAATGCTCATACCGCAAACAACCGTCCATTGATCTTCGCTTCAACCCTCTGTGCTGGTGGTGCCAATAACCAAGGTATCTGCATGGGAGATTCAGGTGGTGGCCTCATCATTGGTGGAGCAGTTCATGGTATTGCTTCATGGGTTATCCCTTGTGGTCGTGGATTCCCAGATTCATATGCTCGTGTTGCTTCATTCGTAACCTGGATTGTTAACAATGCCCAATAAGCATTTTTGATCCTTAAATTTCTTAAATAAAACTTTCCAATTTTCCGTGAAATTTGCATTTT
This sequence comes from Tipula vernalis, assembly GCA_958295665.1. NCBI lineage: Eukaryota > Metazoa > Arthropoda > Insecta > Diptera > Tipulidae > Tipula > Tipula vernalis. Next base: position 24,204,320 of record OY282558.1, on the reverse strand, counting down.
ATTTTATAAGGGATAAAACATTTATTATACCTACCGAAAGCTTTATTATATAGAATAGCGCACCGATGTTCAAAATATAATTTTTTGTAAAATAATTTTGATTTAAATTTTTTGAGATGCAGCCAAGAAAGAAGGAATAAAAATCATATTGATTTGTTTCCCTGAAGCCCTGAAGTAAGTTATCAGGTTCTTAGACACTGACGTAGTAAGTGCTTTCCATTCATTTCTCCGTTCCGATTTATTTTAAAAGTTTTACAATTTTTAATTGGGGTGAAGCCAATTGGGTTTAACCGCAGCAAATTTAAATCCTCCGATTTTACTGGCAAAAATTAAATATCCATTTTATGAGGTGTAGTTAGATGACTCGATTATTTACGAGGATGCAAGTCTTAAATATTGATATACAGATACACCGAAAACATATTTTGCTACGGTTGGCCGAATTCAAATCGAAGCATGCCGAATTATGGGCCTCAAAAAAATCAAAATTAATATGTTTATACCAATAGCATCGTGAAATCTAATTACTAGTTTGACTAGATGAATTTTGCTTTGGGAGTACGGTTGTTCTACAATATCTGGTAGTGAGCACAATTCGCAGAAAGTTTCTTACCAAATGGCACCTTGATTTCAAAGTTCCTAGTTATTCACTACAGGCTTGATTTAAGGAAAATAAGGTCCAACATAGCAGAGCGTCCCGTTGCCGCAAGTATATAAACCAGAAAAATAATCAATTTATTGGTTCGGTGCAATTAAAATTATTCCATAAAACGGAACATTTAAAATTCCTGACCGTGATCCGAAAGCTCTGTGAGGACCGTAATTTACAAACCACCCAACTAAGTCAGGGTAAAGAATATCTCGGGCAAGTAATTTGAAGTGTTTTCGATGTATAAGCGTAATGAAATGCACCACCGTAACATTTACTCAGTCCCGACTTAGTATAGCCTTTGTTGAAGACCATGAGAATCATAAACTTATCTGCTCAATTGTTCAGCCGACAAAACGCATGGAGCCTCAACATAAGATAACCTGGTCCTGGAAAAAGACATTACTTTATACTTATTAAAAAAGTTCAAAGATAATTTATACGCCTTAAACCAATCAAAAAGCCGTATCAATACAATCGCCAATATTTTAAAAAATCATCGGCATTTAAAATCCATTTAGAAAAATTAAAATAGTTTAAGACATCGTTAGCGAAAATTCTAAAAAGTAAAGGCCAAGATAACTCCCTTGTAGGACGCCAGATAGAACATTATATGTGAAATATTTACAACCTGAAATATTTACATATTGCTTACGTTCACAAATGTAAAATTTAATCCAATCAATTGAAAGTATCGATTGAAAAATATGTCAAATAAAGGATTGCTTTTAAACTAAAGGGAGTAAACGACTCGATTGACTCAAATTAAATAAGTGGGATAATATGGTTCAAACAAGAAATCTGCGTATTTACTCAAAATAAATGGCGAAACACCATCAGGCCCAGATCCAGTTTTGGTAGTAAAACTATCCAAACCTTTTAGAATTCAGAGGCCGAAACTGAATCATAACAGCTACCTTCATAAGTGTATCGGTTACCTTAAACATATTTTAGAAAAAGCTAGCAAAGGCGTCCTATAACTGAGTGCAAGAATCAACTTCCAGTCCAGACTTGCATCAAAGTTTCATCCTCAATTTTAAAAACGTAAATTTTATAAAAAAAAATTGTTCAGCAACATAAATTATTCACGGAATTTAGATTTAGCATTTACGTCTGCAGAACGCTTATAGAGCTTGGCGGCTTTCGATTTACGATTAGTTACATTTTTTAAACGACGATTGAACCTCGTTTCGGCGTAACATAACAGAAATCTTCGGAACGAATAATTTAAAGCCATTAAATATAATTTTGTAAAATTCACACGACAGCGTCTGAAATCTGCAAATTGTGAAAAACAAATTTGTCCAATCCACATTGAAGATTGTTGAAAAACGGAATATAACTTTCTTAAAATCAAATCAATAAGCTTGGTCAATAACAGAAAACCATGTGACAATGAGCACAAGTTAAGTAGAGGTATCTGTTGGATGGATAATCGCGGTTAATAGTGATATTAAGACTGTTTCGATTTTACCTGGAAATTCCAGCTGTTTGGTGGTCCAGAAAGAACCGCTCCATCCGCTGTCGGCTACAAAATGCTGTACTGGATCAACCACCGATAAGTCTGTGGCAAATTTCGTCGAATATGTATGTTTAATGTTTTCGAAATTTGTTACAGTGATGCCCAATCAATTGGCTGTTATTTCATACGTTCTATTTAATTATTTTGGGGAAAATTTTATGAATGGAGCAGTTAACCGTTATTTCGTTGTTAAGTGCAGCGCATTTATTCTGTCCTTCTCGACATTTTGAGTTTAATATTTCAATAATTTTTCATAAGTAATTTTGAATATAATTTGTAAATTTTACTTAATATAATTTAAACTATGAACATTTATTCCATTTTTAACCAAACCACCTTCAGTAGATCCTCAAAGTCAACCGGAACTATATGCAAAGGCGAAGTCAAATCAATTAATTTCTCCTGGCATTTCGAAGAAGACTAAAATAACCGCAGGAGGACCGATTTGGAAATTCGTCAGTCCATAACCGGAAGAATTACCAAAAAAAGAAATTTTCTTCATCTTGCGCCAAAATGTGAACTCTAATTTACATTTAAAATTGTCACCAGGACATAAAATTTCAAAAGACTCAGATCTGGGGAGTCCAGTAAATATGTTCATATGGGATATCGGAAAGTTCCATGATGCAAATAGAGATTATAATTCTTATTACAGATTTGATGGAAGATATATTGGGTACCCCGAAGTCAATGCCGGATATTCAGGGCAAGATGGGAGTAGTTCGCTTATACGAGGCACGGAACCTTGCAACTCACAGCCGCGTCACAGCTGTCCATCTGGAAATAATCCACCACTAGAAAATAGGGCAAGTACCAGTTCTGGAAACTGGCCCCTAATATTTTTTAACCCTATTGCCGTTACTGAAACCCGACTATGGCGGAAAATCAACAGAGGGAAATGAGACTACCTAGAGTCCATTTTTCCAAAGGAACCTCCAAGAACCCATCTGAGGAAACAGCCACGAATACATGTCCCGAGCTGTATTGAAACCTTTAAATCCACAGCCCTTAAATTTATTTCTAATCAATCAACTTAAAGCGCAACCTTACAAACTAGTTCACCAAGCCGATCTATTCGATATTGGTTATTGAAAAAGCAAATTAAAAAAATGATTTCAGAATCTGTCTTTAATACGAAAGAAGAGAAGCGACTTATGCTAGCGTACTCATAAACGGCACGCCATATACCGGTGCTAATGTTTGTAATCTAGGAGCAAGTTCTGAACAGCTGTAATATTAAAGTTTATCTACCATCATCGTTTTTACAAACCACCAGCGGCGAAAGACAACTGATTATTATTCATGTTGTATTACGGCTGTCCTTCCAAGAACGAGTAAAGCGGGTATGGTTTCATATAGCTTCTGCTCGTTGTATGCAACCACTTTCTTGGTACAGTTGGTATGGATTTTTGGGATTCATTCGGCGTTATGCACGCTAATGTTAATTCGTTAGGCCAGATAATCGCTAAAAACGTGAGCAAGAAAACAAACTCAGACAAATTATCGAAATATTTCCTTGCTCGTGTAAAATTGGTTTAGGGCGAACGAGCCTGGTCACTTACAGGATTGATGTTCAAGGGGCGGCACCTATAAAACACTGCTATTATCAACAAGCTCTAACAGTTCTGGCAGATATACATAAGGAGTTGGATAGGTGTTGGAGTTAGGGGTTATAGAGGAGTGATTTATCTGGAATTTCGCTACCACGTGTTCACCTGCAATTGATCTTCTTAAGCGAAATCGGAAACTATCTTGGAAAGATCAAGCTCATGGAGCTTTTAACTCGCCTAAGACTGCTTTATCCACCGCTCCTGTTCTTCGGAATGCTAATTTTAAAAGAACTTTTTACATCTAATGTGATGCGAGCTCGTGTAGGATCGGGATTTTATTGTTTCACCTTTGGATGAAAGCGCTGAGTATCCCCCAGTGAAAATACAGCGTAACGGAGCTCTAGTGACTATCCGCGGTGAAGACCGTGAAAATTTCTGGCCAGTAGAGGAGTAAGCTTTTACAATAATCACCGACCACTCCATTCCTCGTTGATTAAGCATGAAGATGATGCAAGGCTTTAACTTGAATATCGAGTATCGTAAGGAGTTGCTTAATATCGTAATGTGTTGGAAGTTTCGGAGCGGCAGTTTTATTGGCCTGCAATGTCCCGTGATGTTCATGTTTATATTCGTTGTCATGAGACTAGTCAGACAGTGAAACCTCCTAATTATATTACCCAAGCTGAAACGGGGAAGTATCGAGAAGTAGGTGGCCATTTTAACGAATTAAAGACTTTTTGGGACCATTTTGATTTTATTAGATTACTTACTACACTAAATTTGTTCTCATGGAACCTTTCAGGACTAATTGCGTGGTATCGTTTCTAAGATCTAAAGTTTTTAATGTATTTGGTGTTCCAGAATATTTAGTTTCAGATCATGGGAAGCAATTTTGTTCGAATTTACTAAGAAAAATCTGGAAATTGTATGGTGTCATGCAACAATTTATATCAAAATATTTTCCACAATCTAATGTTCCTTAGAGAGAGGGTGAATCGCACGATTATCTCGGCTGTACGTGCTAGGACAATTACTTTAATGAAATTGGGTGTGTTTTGCGGAATATCACTTTCTCTTCGGCCAATGTATGGTATACATTGTTGAACAACATTATTGAGTGACCAGCATTTCACTACTGGAGATAACGTTGCCCGTCTAACGTTGCTGCTTGTCCATCTATAATTGTGTTATTCCATCTTAGAAATCCTTATTCGCGCAACATTTCGAATTTTAATCTGTGTAGCAGACCACGTCAATTCACCTTTTTTGTGCGGAACTTTATTCACTTAGTCAAGGCTACCATATTACGAAAAATAGAGAAGGTGTCATATGAACTTACGGGATTGAACGGAAAAGTTTGCGTATATAATATCATGCCAAAGATTTAAGATGAAACTATTGGATATGTGACTTCAATTTTTTTTATATCATTTTTAACAATTAATGTTGTATTATTTAATTTGTATTTGATTATTGTATTTCGAAACTTTCACTAATCAATGCTTAGAAGAACGATCAATTTCTGAAGACTTTGATAACTAAAAAATAAAAAATATTTAATAGTCGTGGACAAAGGGGAATAACAGCTAGCATTAAATGCTCGTTAAATAATATACTTATGTCGTTTTCGAGGGCTTGTTATTCTGTCAAATTGTTTGATTCGTCAAGAAAAAGCAATCGGTCAGATTTACTAACAAATTTTATGATTTTTATGTAGTTAATCTTCAAAGGTAAAGCATGGTAAGAAATTAACATGTTAGTTAATAGCTAACAATTTTTACCCATTTTTAATCTATGTTTGGCTTGAGGATTTCTGGATTTGATAACAGCCTGTTATATAATTTTATTATCAGTAAGTAGGGATTAAAAACTTATCTTTGGGAATGTTTCTTACTTTCTTAAAACAACTAATAACCGAGTATGCCAAATGTGTCTTCCATAATTATTTTGTATAGAGATTCCCTATTACTCATTAATATATAGAAAATAAGTTTAATCCTACGTCAATTTATAGATAATAACGAACTTAATGGTTTAATTTTAACCACGGTGAACCAAAGTTTAACTTTTGCTAACTCTAGTTAATGTTTGACTTGTTAGTTAGAAATTAATGCAGTTTTAGTTTTAGATATTACCACCAACGCTTATAATCATCACAGTTATATCATAAGAGAATAGCGTTAGTAATAAACTTATTGGTTTAAAATCAACCGCCTTTCAACTAAATTTCAACCATAGTTGATTTTAAGTTAGAATCGAGTTAATATGTTACTTACTAGTTAGTAATTAACTCATTTCATATTTTGTTCTAACCAGTAACGCCAACCAACTAACATTCTAAAGATTTATTATAGTTAAAATTGTTGAAGCAGTAAGTGCAGTGTAAGTGTTTGTGGTAAATTTAAAAAAATGAAGTCCAAACGAATAAATAAATTTTTAAATCGTGATACTTTTAGAAGGCGTGTTCAAGCTTATTTGTTAAAAATAAAAGTGCAACCTCAAATGTGGCTAATGTTGAAGTTAACAGTGCGAATTCATTAAGTTATGAAGTGAATAATGAAGATGAAAATAACAGCTCCGATAAGGAGGAATTGGACAGTGAATCTGCATCAGAAGAAGAAAAAGATTCGTTTACTTCCCTAAGAAATCAACTTAGATTATGGGCAATAAATAATAAAATAACACATGTTGCTATAAATGATCTTTTGGCCATTCTAATTGATCATCAGATGTATGGAATACCAAAAGATGCACGAAGTTTGCTCCAAACACCAATAAATGTGAAATGTAAAATTGTGCCACCAGGAGAATATTCCCATTTCGGTCTTAAGAAAATGCTAAGAAAAGTTTTAGAAAATGTGCTAACAATCCCAGATAAACTTTTACTGAATTTTAATATTGATGGCCTTCCTATTAGCAAAAGCTCAAAGGGACAATTTTGGCCTATTCTGTGTTCAATTCAGGATTTTAACATAAGGCATTTGGTGATTGGAATTTACTATGGACATACAAAACCAACCAATGCAAGAGAATATTTAGAGGATTTCTTGAACGAATTGAAGGCGCAGCTCATTGAAGGAATGACCGCATAATTTAACTCAAAACTACTATTGGAATTAATAATTTTATTTGTGATACTCCAGCCAGATCTTTATTAAGGGAACTAAAGGCCACAATGGTTATTTCGCTCTTGATAGATGCACTGTAGAAGGAGACTATTGCAATCGGACGAGCAAAATGAGTTTTAGTCAATTTGATTGCAACCTAAGAACCAATGAGAGCTTTCGGAACAGAATCAGGTAGAACATCATACAAACGATTCTCCGTTGGAAATATTACCAATTAATATGGTGTTATCTTTCCCATTGGACTACCTACATTTAATATGTCTTCTTATTACTAATGTAGATAAGAGGACACTCCAAAATGACAACCAAACTTTCATCTAGGGATCGAAGGGTGTATCCGATGTATTACGTAAAGCATGTTCAATTTACTGAAACATTTTTCATGGGCTGGGACCTCTGAAAAGCATTCGTTTAGTTCCTTCAAAGAAATTTTAGAATTAATTATCGCGACTGTAAGACTAAGTCATCCTAATTATACTGCACACACCAATGCGAATTTCTTCAAGAATTATTTAAAGCATGAGACTGCATCTAAGTAAATTCTATAAATATCTTTCAATTGTCACTATTACAATTTTTATTTTAAGCATTTCAGAAACAAATCCAAAAAAGCTGAGTTTGCTGTAGGAGATGCTGAACCAATAATTCAACCATGAGAGGTGCCCGCATTCAATATTTTATTATTTTTGATTTTTCAAATGAAATTAGTTTTTTTAAGTTAATTATAAGTTCAATTATTAATAGTGAATTTTTGAATTGGTACCTGAATTAAATTCGATAAGAAATATAAATAAATAAATATAATTTTTGCTCAATTCTATGGTTTTTATTTAGTATTGTTAAATGAAGCAGAATCTGGTCATAGTGAGTTAGATTTTATCCGACATCCAACCTTCAATGTGGGCTGTGAAATAACGGGTTTATAACTGGTCACTCCCAACCCATAAGTTGAAATATAGAATTTTAATGACCAGAAACTTTTCATTTTTTTCAACCGTACCATGACAACTAGGTTAATATTTACCCTCGCATACACCGGTGAATTGACCGTTAAATCAACGGTTGAGTAACGACAAATTAACCAATTTAAAACTAGTGCGTTATTTTAACTTAAGTTTAACAACGGTTAAAATACCGTTCTCCAACCAAAAATTGTTACTTGGGTAATAATGCGTTATTTTTACTACCACTGTTATAACTGTTACACTGTTACTACAATATGGTATTCTAAAAACCATGTACGGGCAATATAAATATACGAAATAAAAACCTTTACGGAATTTTATGACAACTACCACGTCAAATAATTTTTGGGCAAATTAGAAACCGTTTCGATAAAATTCAACAGTAACGAAGACAAATGAGCCTGATTCTGGAACGATAAAACTCATGTTATGTTATTTTATTTCCCCGCTTCCTATATGAATTTGAATATCATTCATTTTGATCGCACAGCTTAAGTGACGAATGTTCTTCAGCCTTATGAACGCTGTAATTTAGTAAAATTCAAGATCCATTATTATAAATGCGATTTTTTGTGCTTTCTAGGCAAAAAATTATGTAATATACATTTTTGTGAGACAAGTATTATATTCAAATAAGTACTTGATAAATCTGACCCCACTTGTGATAATAACAAATTAATATTTTTTTTTAATTTACTACACAAAAAAAAAATCGACAAGATTAAATATTTTATCCGACCTAACAATCAACAACAACTTTTTTGTATATAAGAGGTAGCGCTTTGCAAATTGCATTACTACTTAAAAATTGCTCTACAATGATTAAGGTTATTTTCATTCTTGGATGTGTTCTCGCAGTAACTTTGGCTGCTGGTAAGTAAAATGCTAATTTGGTAAACTTGAATAAATGGAATAAATTGTTTTTCTTCCTTCAAATAATTTCAGAAATCCCAGCTGTGCCAACCACTGAATGGGATGGTCGTATTGTTGGTGGTAGTACCGCAACAGCAACACAATTCCGTCACAAGGCATCACTTCGGTCAACTGGAAACGCTCACTTCTGTGGTGGTTCAATTATCAGCAACCGTTGGATTTTATCAGCCGCCCATTGCACAGTTGGACGTTCAGCTGCCAATACAATCGTAGTTGTTAGTGCCACAAGCCGTACCGCCGGTGGTATTCGTCACAATGTATCACGTATCACCAATCATGGCAGCTACAACGCAAACACAATCGCTAACGATGTCTGTGTCGTACAAACCGCAACCACAATTGCATGGACAACAACCGTTGCTTCAATCCCAATTGGAACAGGCACTGTTGGAGGTGGTGTTACTGGTGTTATTGCTGGCTGGGGTCAAACCGCTCATCCAGGATCAGCTGCTGCTAATTTGATGTTCTTGAACCAACAAACTTTAACCAATGCCGCGTGCACAAACGCCCATACCGCCAACAACCGTCCATTTATCTTCGCTTCAACACTCTGTGCAGGTGGTGCCAACAACCAAGGTATCTGCATGGGAGATTCAGGTGGTGGCCTCATCATTGGTGGAGCAGTTCATGGTATTGCTTCATGGGTTATCCCATGTGGTCGTGGATTCCCAGATTCATATGCTCGTGTTGGTTCATTCGTAACCTGGATTGTTAACAATGCCCAGTAAGCATTTTTAAACCTTAAATTTCTTAAATAAAATTTTCCAATTTTCCCTGAAATTTGTGTTTTTTTTACGGTATGTTACTACATTTTTCGAAATACAGTTGAGAGAGAAATTTCAGGAAGAAAAAAAATAAATGTATCCTCCTGATAACAAATTATTCAAATTCAAATTATTCAAGTTATTTAAGTTGTGAAACATAAGAAAAAGCATCAGATTACCAAATAAATTACGGCACCAATTTGACAACAAACTTGAAAGCTTGAAAATTTTTAAATCAGAACAGTGCTACATTAGATAAGGCTTATCTATCAAGATTTCACGCACCTACTCGAACGTATTGTATTGATATTGCCTAAATTAGCACAAAGCAATAACAAAGTTGTCGTTGGCTTAATCTAATTGAAAAAGGTATCAAGCAATTTAGTATTTTAGGGTATAGATCAATGTACTTTTTAGGAGAATTATTTATTTTAGAATAACGAACAAAGTTGATACGTTAAGTTCCAGAATGAACAGTTTTCTAGAAAGACGACGTACTAAATACGCAAAAATGAGTTTTAGTAACATCACGACGTATTCGCACGCATTCCAAAGTAAGTATTTCGAGTACTTTCCACCTTAATTAGCTAATACATTTGGATTTTATCTAGAATATTTAAATAATTAGAAAATCAGATTTACCTTAAAAAGAATAGCATAGTTCCCTTTTATGATGTGCGTGTACTCGCGAATTTTTCTCTTCAAATATAATGCTCTCATAGTTTTAGAAAAAACTGATGGTTCTCCAAACAATTCCTCGGCTTTCTTAAATTTGCTTCCGTCAGGAACTATATTGTTTCCTCATGGTCTACTTTCAGTTTTGTGGGTGCATTAATTCGGACCGCTGATGTGACGAATTAACCAACGAAGTCTAAATGACGAATTTATCGAGGAGAAGCTTTATCCCATTTTTGTTGGTATGCGAAGACCAGATGTTTATGCTCTGTATAGATCCGGATACTTTTTCCTTCTAGCTCATGCCGGATATGTTTGCCAATTTCCGATCGTATGTGCTATATTTATTGCGACTCGGTAATCTTTTTTGAAAAACATCCCAATGGTTCGAATATTCCATTGACGATTTGATGTATTACCGCTCCTACCGTGAAATTCCATGCATTTACACGTGTAAAGAGTGATTTAGCGGTGAAAGATTAATCGGTCCAGAATAATAACGTCCTATTATTGAAAAACCAATTTTAAACCACTTAATGGTTCATGTATTATTCGTTGGAACTTTTGGGGTGTGTTACGTAAACAAAACGTCATGAATAAAAATTCACACGGAATTCGAATGAATTGGTAACTATTTTGCTGAATGTTGTTGTTTGGTAGTCGGTATGCCTATCACGTGTACTGTTTAGGGATTTAAAGTTCTATAGTCCCCACATGTTCGCTATGTTCCATCAGATTTTCTAACCGTATGTAAGGGGCTAGCCCAGTTGCTAGCGGAAGGATAATAAATACCCATTTTCATGGGTTATCCCATGTGGTCGTGGATTCCCAGATTCATATGCTCGTGTTGGTTCATTCACCACTTGGATTGTTAACAATGCTCAATAAATGCGTGTGTAGAATTGAAATTTTAATCAAACGCTAAATAAATGTTTTCTTTAACTCTCTAATGTACGTAATATGTTTGTTTTTATTTTAGCCTTCGAGATATGTGTAATCTGTATAAGTGTCCATTTCAAACTTGTAAATGAGTACTTGATTTTAAGTACTTCAAGATAATGAATACTATATATAGTGCAAAACGCTAACAAAATAAATACTGGTAAGCAAATTTAAGTCAGTTTAAATAGGCGAAAAATTTAATGGTCTAGAAAATACCCTGAATGACGAATTGAAAACAAGAAGATTTTTGTGCTTGGTCTTTAGGAGAAATAAATGCAGAAATGTTGTTTAAATCGTGTATATTCCGATTATTCTATTGAGAGTTATTGTGATGCGTGATCTTATCGCTGTTAAACCAGTTGGCAATCGGTAAAGATTCAAAAATTGATTATTGTACTTTCATTTGTTATATTGATAATAAATATTGATAAATCTGTTTATAACTTTGCACTTAAATATGTAACATTTTTTTATAGAAGTTTCCAGTACCTTAAAGAACATACTATGTATTTCAAAATTATATGTGCAGAATGAAAATTTTTTGTATCACAAAATAAAGTTGCTGCCAAAATTAGATGTGGACCTAACTTTTGGATGAAATATCTTTTATTAAATAAACTAAAGCATGTACTTTAAATTAAATAAAACAACTTTGGTTTGAATGCATACATAAAAATTCAAAATTGTTTGTGCATTCTTTTTTCGAGCATCATGTTACCTATATTTACCTTCAATTGTGTTCCAATTGTTTAAAATAGTTATTTTGTTTTCTTGCAAAAATTAGTTAATTCCAAAATGCCGAAAAAATCGAAACTTAGAGCATTAAAACAAGTGCAACCATTATGGCTTATTACAATTGTGGAATATCGACCGCTAACTTGACCAAAAAATAAGGTTGCCGCATCGAAATCGATTTTATTCCAAGTAAAAGAAGACGTCCTTATTGCATGAGCTATAAAGGTTAAATCAACGTACCAAACGATTGCACGGGACCATATTAACAAACTGATTGAATTTTGGAGGAACTATAGGAAAAATTGTATTATTCCACCTCTAAAGAGAAAACAAAAAGAATGGTTTTCGCCACTCTAGGATTGGCCATATAATGGTATGGAGATGAATATGCCTCAATGATGTAGAACCAATTATAATGATCCGGAGAACAATTACACAAGTAAAGTATTTGGAGATACTAAATGAGATAGCATTGGTAACTGGCGAAAAACTAATTGGCCCGCAATTTGTACTTCAACAGGACAATGCTCCTGTATACAACGGCAAAACCGTTAAAGATGTTTTTAAAGTTTTGATTCAAACGGTATTGCGATGTCAAACGGAGAACCCTGATTTGAACATCGTCCAAAATGTATGAGCTTGTTCATTCGATGTTGGACGGTCCGAAAGAATAACTTGGAACTAAATAGTTGTTTAGAAGGTTATAAAAGCCAAGAGCGGGCACACGGCATATTAATTATTTTTAATTTTTTCTTAATGCACATATAATTTTGAAATTCGTACTATCTGCAATGTTTGGAATCTGAAGGTTTTTTGTCCATACACATATGCCTATTTTAACTGGGCTACTATGAGTACTATCCTAAACCGAATTAGCTATACTTTAAGCAATAAAATACGATTAACTAAAATTATGTTGACTGGGGCTAACCACGAAAAATTCACTAATCACGTTTTACTAAACCACAGTCCATTTTAATCCTATTTTTATTAAAAAAAAAACTTTCGAACAACAAATCAACAAATCCACAACAAACAGTAATTTAAAATTATTTCGAACCGAAACCTCAGCCAATTAAACATTTTTTTTTGTTCGGCCATGAACCAGAAGATTATAGACAAAATAAAGCAAACATTTTGGAATTATATCGATAAAAATTAAGTGCGGTTTTTCTTTTCATTTTTCAACGGGTTTACATAGCCCTATCAATCAATTGCTTTATGCGTAACCATGGATGTCGTCCATAACCCAAAAAATAATAAATAAAAACACTACATGAGTTGACATTTTGCCTATCGAGCAATCAATATTGTTCATCGCGTACTCAAAATACTTATCTATAGTCATAAATTAAAGTCCGTCTGTGTATATTTAGAAAACCCAGTGGTGCACTGGCAAAAAAATTGGAACAACTGTTTATAGAAATCAGTCAATATAAAATCATTCGTCTTAATCAAGATTTACATCGCACGAAGGTGTTATGTAATAAACAGTTCGATACCGTACGACAGTTAAGATTATAAAATGTTCAACCAAAATAGTTGTAAAATGGTTTGTGTACTTTTAATTAAAAAGCAACAATCGTATTAAATTTAAATGAATCACAATGGGTTTTCTTTATCTCTTTGTGATAATCACGCACAATCAAAAAAGTAAGCACGTAGCTATATATAAAGCACAAATTTATCGTACATTTCATTAATTAGCATCATGTTTCGTTTCGTAGTTATTGTAACCATATTGGGTGTCGCACTGGGAGCAAGTAGATATTAAAATTCTAAATTGCTATAGTAAATTGGTTGTGATATTTTATAATTTATTTATTTTAGATATTCCAGCTGTTCCAACAACAGAGTGGAGTGGTCGTATCGTTGGCGGCCAAATAGCCGGTGCTGACCAATTTCCTTATCAAGCATCTTTAAGAACTCCAGCCAATTTCCATTTCTGTGGTGGTTCCTTAATTACAAATAGATGGGTGTTGTCAGCAGCTCATTGTACGATTGGTCGTGCAGCGAGTGCCGTTGATGCCATTGTTGGAACACTTAGCCGTATTGCTGGTGGAATTCGTTATCCCATTCAAAGAATTATTAACCATGAACATTACAATGCCAATTTGATTTCCAATGATGTATGCATTCTACAAACTGAAAGTGAAATTATACAAGCTCCCATGGTTGGTTTCATTGCTCTTGGACAAGGTATTATTGGTGGTCAATTACCAGCAGTTATTTCTGGTTGGGGGCAAACAACTCATCCAGGAGCAGCTGCTGCCACCCTTATGTTCTTATTAAAGACTACCCTAACAAATGATAATTGCCGTGCCTTACACACAATAAATAATGCTCCATTTGTACTCGAATCAACCCTTTGTGCCGGTGGCGTTAGCGGGCAAGGTATTTGTATGGGTGACTCAGGTGGTCCACTCGTTGTTAATAATGCTGTACATGGTATTGCTTCATGGGTTATTCCATGTGGAGTAGGCTTCCCAGACGCATACGCTCGTGTAGGATATTTCCATCCCTGGATCATAAACAACATGAATTCATAAAATGTTTTATTATTTTAAAATTGTGTTATTTTTAAGTCATAAATAATAAATAAGAAATGATTTGATTGAAAAGAAAACATTTGAGTTTAAAAGTTATCGACCGATTAACATTCTAAAAACAAAATGGAGGTTTCCGCTTATAATCTATTGATTATGAATGATATTTCTGTTTTGTACATAATAGTTAATATATTTGCGTACAAAGTGGCAGAAAGAAATTTTTTTTTTTTGTTTTTCAAGGCTTCATCTCGGACAACGACAACAAACATGCACCGAGAAACTCAAAAAACTTACTCGCGTGTTGCGCATAAGGTTTTTTAGGACAAATAACATAAATGTTACTTTGGCATGCAAATAACTTAATACTGTATCACAAACCAAGTGCGGAAACTAGCCTGCCATATTTAGCCCATTATATTTTGTCTGCACACTTTCGACATGTATCGACTTAAGGTTTTTAGAATTTTCTTTAAAAGTAAGCTTAACAAATTTGTTGTTTACTCGTGGACTAATATCACCAATACAAAATTTATACAAAACTATTTTCAACACAACAACAAATTCTATTCAGAGACTGATGGACTTCCAATGGGGAATCCTCTATCAGAAACCTTAGCTAACATATATATGAATCACTTTGAAAATCAGCATATATTAACAAAATTGAACAACAAAAACCAAATAATCAGGTACTGGCACAGATACGTGGACGATATTTTAATAATATTTAACGGCACAATGAGACAACTCAGCAATCTTCACAAGAACATAAACAACAAACATTCGAACATAAAATTTACTCTAGAATCAGAGACGAACAAAGCCATTAATTTTTTAGACTTGACAATAACAAATATTAACAACAAGCATACATTCAAAGTGTACAGAAAAGCTACGCAAACGGATCACGCCATTGACAAATCATCTAACCACCCACACCAACATAAGATGGCAACGTTCAACTTTTTAATAAATAGACTAAACACGATCCCGATGCATAATCAGGACTATATGGAAGAACTAAAAATCATTAAACACATAGCAATAAAAAACGGTTATAACACGGACTTAATTGACAAAATGAAACATAGGTACATTTGGAAGAAACAACAGAATATGATGACCACGTTAAGCAAGGAAAATGAAGAAACAGAGAAATACATCACCATAGAGTACAATAATAACATCAACAAGAATATAACGAAGGTTTTTAAAAAACACGGATACACAATGGCATTTAAAACAAACAACAAATTAGAGAATCGACTCAAACAACGTAACATAAATACACCAATAGACCCCGGAATCTATATGAATACATGTAATGACTGCCCCAAATTCTACATCGGACAAACTGGTAGAAGTTTTCAAGTTAGGTTTACAGAACATATAAAAGAAATAGGAAAACCAAAAATCGACTCGAATATGAGCAACACTTGACTACAGAAAAACATAATTACACCGACATCAACACACAGGTATTACACAGAATACGAAAAGGGTTACTAATGAACAGATTAGAAGAACTGGAAATATACAACTAACGATATAATCCGTTTTTACTAAACGAGAAAATTGGCCGCAACAAAATTTACGACCTCATTGTAAATCCGTAATTAATATCATTTAGCACATAAACACCCACTAAAACCAGATGGTCAACAAATTCTTATCTGTTTTTATTATAAAGCACACACCAGGTATATACTAAAAAGAAGGGCGGTACCACCCCTTTAAGAAGAAAAACAAAATAAGGGGAAAGAACATTCAAATGGCACGTAGGCACACAAAAAATAAAAAAACAAAAAATAAAAATAGGGTATAAAAGCAATTTTTTAGCATAATCTTAGTTAATGTTTGTTAGAAATTTGATAAAGGAGTAACATCCGAAACGATCGTAATTTCATTTACAATAATCAATAAATATCACGTTAAAGAAAGTGACAAAACAGTTATTATTATTATTATTATTGGGGGGGGGGAGCCATGCGGGCGATCAGCCACTTCGCACTGCGACCTAAAAGATATATTGTGCTGGCCCCTGCTTAATTATCCGTCCAGTCAATATTCAGGTTCTTAATGAACCTGACGATACTGCCTCCCGGTACGTGATACATACTATCTGGGCTTATTGCTCTCCCTCCTAGCTGTTTACTACAGGATGTAGAAAGACGGTAGCATTGGAGCTCAAGGACCTCGAGAGGGTTGTCCCACTCTCGTATATTCCTACTCCTGCCCCGTATTCCGTGTGATTTTACTCTTACGAGTTGCTCGGAATTGCAAATCACCTGTAGGTCACCCAGCTTTACTACATGAAGGCTAAATAAAACTGGAGGGTGCCTGGTATCCAGAGTCCGCATATTTTGGGTTGGTTAACCTATCAGCCATTCATCTTTCGGCATATGCTGTTCCACCTTAGATTAGGGTTTTTTGTCAAGGTTTTCTCCTTTAGCGCCGTACTTTAGCCTGTGTCAAATGGCCAAAAATGTGCCAAGTGGCCTTAGTTACCAGTGGTTGCCACGAGGAGGCAGTACGTACACTTGTGAACAGGTTACCCTTTACACAATTGTACCCATCACGCAGCTGCCTAATGACAAGACCAGAACAGCTCACGTGATGCGCACCCTACTGGAAGGTTACGGAGCTGGTAGACTAATCTACTCAACTTTGATCCCCCCCTCCAATAGACGCCAAACCGCCTTAGACGGATACTAAAGTATAGAAGAGCCTATGTGAAACAACCTAAAAAGTTTAAATTTTTCAATATTGAACATTGTTCATCTTTTTTAGTTAAAAAACTAGAGTGTCGCGATTTTATCTTTAAAAATTAAAAATTTTGTTAAACTTTCGTTCAAATTTAAATATTTAATAAATGATACGTAAACATAATTGAAAACCTCAAATTTTGACAAAGAAATTTAAAATTTTAAACTTCAGGAGATTAGACGATTTTAAAATTCAAAGATTTCATTAATGCATCGAACGAACATTGGCTGCGAGAATACGACGCAAATCTTTTTTAATAATTTCTTATAGAATGATGGTTTTTCTCACACGATTTCTTTCATACACAAAATAATTCACTTAAAAGTAAACTGTCAAAAATTCTAGATTATTTGAAACATTGGTTTCATTAAGAAAGCCGGGTTACTTGACGCAGAATTCTATTATAAGTTTAAGGGAAATCAGTAACCATATAGGAGAACATTTTTAACCAAACATAAAATAGACCGACTACTATTAATAACCACATCAATAATGAACAACGCTAACGTTACCCACGACCAGTAACTCGTGTAATTCAAACCTAGTGACCACCCAATAATTAAACAGAAAGACAAAGCTTTTTATGCGGTTTTGGTTCGAATAACAGATGTAATACTACAGTTCGTGTGTTTAAGGCCGCAGACGGTTAAGACTGACATAAATGATACGAGAATACAAACGGCTGACTGAACTTATCTGTTAGAACGTTACATTTTCAGGTCATGCATGACAAATATAACAAATGTTCATAATTTGGGCGCCACTATTACATTTTTTTTTTAATCGCAAAGCTCATTCCTTCTTTGGAGAAGCACTTGAAGCGCTTAAAATTAAAATATAATAATGATTTAAAAAATCTTGGTTCAATAAATTATGTTTTGCACTAAAGATTGCGGAAAAGTGTTTCTATTACTGCAAACGTGGGTAAAACTTTGAGAAAAATTGTCTGCAAAACTTTGTAAGGATGTCACTGGAGTGAAACTTAAAATTTGTTTCTACCTTTCACTCGGATCGTTTTGGCAAGTCCTCTACGAACTCCGTAGAAACATTAATCCAAGAGTCTAGCTTTGCTGATCAGAGCATCCAGTGATCTCAAATATGGAATTTGTATTATTCAAAAAGCACTTTCCAAGCGATATTATGATGTGAGGCTGGTAAAAAAATGGGAATGGGGGAATTATTTAATGCCGAAAAGTATCAGAAAGGGCGGTCCTTTATCCTTCTATGAAATTTGTTTTATTGAAGCTAAATTTCATCCCGTTGGAGATTACGCAATTTTGTTAAATACGAACGAAACTGTAACGACTATGACCAACTTAGTGTACAATATGATGCTTAAGGAATAAATCTAAATTGTTAATTCGAAGCATAATTGTTTTCTTGCTTTATCTCAATTTAGGAGCAGAGGGCATCTACTGGATATAGGACCATCGAAACCTATTTGAAGCTAGTGATTTAAGTTTATCCCAATTTTTGTCGAGCTATCGCTTTGGCTAGTACCGTCTTTTTCCAGGTCCCTCTAACAAAAACCTGGACATTTTGGTGGTAAAGTTAGATGACTGCTTTTGTTGTTTAGTTAGTTAACCGCCTAAATTCAGTCTTGATATGTTTTTGCCTTGCTTGCCGCAGAACGTCTTTGTTGGTAATGACATTTGACAAGAAACACTTTATAGCTTTAAACATTGGTTCACAAATACTTAGAGCCTTCTTGTAATCTTCTGCAAGCGTTTCCAATTTTTACATCCACATAACAGTAGTTATTCTCATGCCTATGTCAATTTTTATCGAAATCAAAAAGATATGAAAATTTTGCATCGGGAGTTAGTCTGAAGCTTAACTATTACGACTATTACAGTGAGCAAATTTCACCGTTGGTGGATAGGTGGAAGAACTCTTATTATTTCCTCGCAATATATGCATTTGTCATCGAAGAATTGTTTCCTTGCTTCCTTTATAATATATTCCTTTATTTCTAAGTTGAAGATTATTTCTAGTGAAAGTGTTTTTCAAGCTATCAATGACAATTTCCTTTTTAATTTTCTATATATCACGCTCGACCACACAGCGATGTTACCGATCCCATTTTTGCATTGAATTTTCCATGGTTTATGTCATTTTAAAAGGTATTGGAATTGCGGCTTATAACTGTTCGTGCCTACCGTATGTACAAAGCACTGTGTAACGGTTGTATTTCCTGTTTTCGAGTGTAGTATTCCTTTTACAATTCTGCTATAGCAGAATATCAGATAATGTTGTATTTGTTATTATAGGTCTCTCACTAATTGTCCATCTCACTTCATTAGGGACATTTTAACAGGCTTCAAGGGTTGCTATACGATAGTCTTTGCAAATGTAAGTTTAGTTGCCTCTTTGTTTTATATTAAAAAATAAAATTAGAATATTTTACTTCAAAAAGACTTCTTCTCTAACTCATTTATAACATACAAAGTAAAATTTAAAAATAGCTTTTCAAATTAGAAACATCAAAGCATTCGCTTTATTGAAAAGAGCATACAATCTTATAGAAACCAACCTTAGTAGCCATAAACACCAGGTTTCTTGACAACTTTGACCCTTTGTCATAGGCATAATTGTTGACCGATGACCTATGTGATTCATTTTTATAAAAAGCATTCAAAAAGTTCTCTTCATTCAAACGGAAACATTACAAATTATATTTAAACCAATGGAAAATGGTAAAAAAAAATTCAGAAGAATATCCTACAGAAGGAGACCATAAAAAATATCTCTTCGTCTTGTTACTGTTATACAGTTTTGTTCTTTGAATAAAATATATTTATACAGTTGCTGTTGAAGAAAAACCCCAAAATAGGAAAAAGGAAAAACAATGTATACATAACCTCAATACAATTTATTCTCATTAAAATGGAAATAAAATAGAAAAAAATTTTGTTTTTCTAGTTTTCCTCCTTTAAAAAAGCAAACTAAATTCGTTTCTTATCAAGTTTGGAGTTTTTTGTATTTTTTTTTTTTAAAGGGAAATTCTTGGTTTATATTATAAACGTTATACAGAGAATTATATTGAAATAATATGCTCCTTGAGACGTTCAGAACATAAATAATATAAAGGGTGATGGAAAATGCCTTCTTTTACGAGAGCATAATAATTTACGTATAATAATGTAAAAAAAACCTTTCCGAACAATAATTCTTCTAGTAAACTCATTATATTGCTTTTGCAAAACAAAATTTTAATGTGGAAGGTTTATTAAATTTATAAAAAAAAACTCCAGAACCAAAAAGATAAAAAAAAATGTTCCCTTAAAAAAAACAGAAAAGGATAATTTTGCTTTTGTATTAATAAAATCTAAGAAATTTAAAACATTAACCTGGAGGCGAAATCGAGATAGAATCCGTTTATATGAATATAATACATGAAACGGAAAATTGGAAAATAAAACAACAATGTAACATAACAACAACAAAAACATTATAATAAGCATATTTGTTTATTTATTTGTTTAGATTTAGAAATGATGAAAGCATAACAAATAAAAGTTCAAAAAAGTTCATCATCTTCTCGTCTATACATATATCATCATATTCGAGCTCGTATATGAAATAATAATAAAGTTCAATTTCAAAATGTGTCTTCGGGATAAATAAAATAAAAGCATAATCCTCCTTGACTTCTTTAGAAGGTACAGGAATATATTTACATTTGAAGAAATATTTAATTTTCATTTTTTTTTATTCTTTTGGTTTTATTGTCTTTACATTTGTGAAAACAATGGTTTTTGTCCAAAAATAAGATTACTTATGAGAGATTTCGAGAATTTAAGATCTTATTGCTGGGAGACTTTTGAATCTGAATGAATACTGATTTTATACATCGAAATTAAATAATCTTTTGGGTGAAAAATATTGTTTTAAATTAATGCAATATGCCTCTCGTCGGCTTATAAAATGCAAATCAGTTAAATTGGTATATAGTACACAGTGACACATCTCCTTCAGCACAAAAAAATCTCGACAGAGTGTTTGACGGGATAAAGAAAGCTTCTTTACATATACAAGTTCATCGATCTAGAGATTAATAAGAAGAATGAATTTGTCCAAGAACATTAACCGAGTTGAACCGATGAATGCAATTTTTGATTCCCGATTCAAATTAAACTTTATTTCAAAATCGTTTCTGTCAAAGCTATGCCTGCATTGGTATTTGAGATTGGATTACGTTCCAGAGGTGGATTAATGAAAATTCGGGTCCTAGGCAAGCTTTCGTTTCCGGGCCCCTAAAAAATAATACGATAATCCGAGCCCTACCCACCATATTTTAGACAATACAACACTACTTCTGTGAATGATAGGATTGGATTCGAACCGATGTTTGCGTAAAAAAAACATAAATTTATCTAGAAGTTCCTAACGGGAATTTGATGAAAAAATTACATACTCTAAATTTAAATGCCCCAATGTACATGGTGGATTGCTTCTTGAAAATTCCTTGATTTTTAAAACCGTGCAAATCATGTTAAATTAGGATGGTCCAAAAAAACTTGAAATTCAAATTTTTCATATTGAATTGATAACGGAAATTCAATTTAAAATAAAACACTTACATAAGCCATGTTGTAAGAAAATGTACGAGGTGTACGACAAAATTATGGTTTTCCAAAATCAACCTTCACTCTGATTCAGAATATTGAAATTAAAAAAATTATTCCTGGTCGACTTCATTCTGTATAATTTCACAAGACACAAAAATTTCTTAATAACAACACGAAGCGGTACACGTTAAATACAAATTCATTCAAAAGTCTGGTCGACGGCCTCTTTAAAACGACTCTTATTTGGACATTATAACAAAAAATGTCAATAAAAAGATCGAAAGGTTCGGGCTCGAGTTCAAGAAACCTCTTTGTTGTTTACAGAACTTTCCAAATATGCTAATAAGCGAAATAAAATAATATTGGTACCAGTTAAAAGTTTTTAATTTATTTGTATATAAATTAGTTGGTCTCATTTTATCAAAATTGGCTAAGAAATAGCCAACTTAATAAAAAAAAAATCAAAGTCAAAGTGACCAAAAAATAACTGTGTTGGGTATTCTAAGGGTATTCTAAATTTTGTATATTATTTGTATTTTGTCTCATTCAATATGAATAGACTGCTTTAGCAGAATGTCACTAATTTGGTGTGTTTCCAGCAATAGTGTAGACATTTAGTTCTCAAGTTATTGGGTAAAAGGACGTACGGCAAACCGAAACCATTCACCATTTTTTTTTTTACAAAAATGCTTAAAAATGAATTTCTGTGTAAATTGTAATATACATCTAAATTGTTGAAACCAATAAACTTGAATAAAACATCTTTGGAAAGAAATTTTTTTGAATCGAAATAAATTGTTGACAGCCATTTTCAACCAGATTTTTCATTGTATTGTTTTTTAGCTTGTTTGTTCACCTAGAATCTACCTAGTACCTGCCATCATTAATAACAATAATAATACGTTTTTAACAATCTGGCTCCATTGATTTCGATGACGTATTAGCTTTTTTATTATTCAAACAATCAGAATATGCGAGGGCGTTCTCTAAGATGATGAACCATCATCGTCGACCGAGAACCGAGTGACCGACCAGCGAATTCGACGTCTTTTAATTTCATGCATCACATTGTTCGATCCAAATTCCTAATATTGCGATTTTACAGAAATCTTTTATGCCATCCTACCGCCAAATTAACACTTAAGAATGAATGTCGCTAAATAAATAGGTATAACTTTCTTTTTAACGCTATGTACAATTTCAGCTTGATAGTTCGAAGGAATCCCACCATTACTTCGGTCTAAAAAGACTAAAGTATTGAAATCCTGCAAGTGATCGAAAAATTTGGTTGGTCCAAAAACCACTTTTCTGAACGTTTTGAAAGTCCCTGGGTCTAAAAAAGCAAAAAAAAATAATTGTCTGTCCGTCTGTCTGGATGTCTGGATGTCTGTATGTCTGTATCTCGACAAATGGGATTCTAAAATGATTTTTGGATGAAGTTCTGTAATATGGAATAAAAATTCCCAGAACTATAAATAAAGCGAAATTTATTTAAAAAGCAGGGGTATGAACGACAACAACCGTGAGCGGCATTACAAAGTTAGAGCTGGGGCGAAGATGGAGGTAGGTGATTGAACGAGGAAAATATGATTAGGGTTAAGTTGAGGAGCAAGTTTGGAGTTATGTTGGAGGTTTGGATAAGTGTGGAGTTGTAAGTTGATTTGGGGTTGAATTGGTGACTAAGTTGAGGGTGGGATTAGGAGTTGATTTTGTGATTTCGTTAAAGATTAGGCTGGGATTGAATTGAAGATTGAGTTAGAAATTGAGTTGGACATTGAGGTTAGATTGTAAAGGGATTAAGGGGTTCAGTTGCAGATACAGTTTAGATTGAGTAAGGGATTAGGGGGTTTAGTTACGGATTGATTGATTCGGAAGTTAGTTTGAGTTGACTTGATATAATCTCACAAACGCACGTAATACAGACCGAGTTTCTGATCACCTTGTGCGGTTTCAGCCTTTTATATTTTTTGTTAATGTATTTGCTAGTATTTACCAAAACTTCGCCATATCAATGAAAATAGTGCCACATTTTTTCACCGTACAAAACCAAAAGAATACCGACCAAACGATGTAGTGGTTAAAGCTGCGGCGGTTGGATCGGGATATACCGGGTTCGAATCCCTGTAGGAGAAGGATGCTAAGGGGATTTTTCATCATTTGATTACGATTGTTGAAGAAGTTGAGAGTGCGGAATCAATGGGCCGACCCATCTTATATGTCAGCACTACAGGCTAGCATGAAACAATACAATGTGCAGGTCGTTTAAGCAAAAACGGGTCTATAGTCGTATGTCCTCAATCTGGCTACTGCGTAAGGTAGAGGACATAAAGAGCGAACTGCGAAAGAGTTGGTAGTGCCTTGAGCCCCAGAAAAGATTGCAGAGATAGAAACAACCAAACAAACCAAAATAATGTGAAGCGAGTTCTGTGGAAATAGAGGAACAGGTGTATTTAATATACAATTAGAATTTTGGTGTTTACATAGCCGGTACAAATTTGTGCCTTCATAGACACATGCCTAGTTTGCCTATGGGCCCCTCTTACATTCTAGGTGTTTTGAAAATTTAAAATCTTTTTATTGCGATTTTTGAACAATCACCAAGAAATTGTGTAGTTTTCATGGGAGTGCATATAAGCAAATTTCCATTGTGATGGTCTTGATCATCAGTGCTAATTACTATCATGCATGTTTTGTTAATGGGATGCTATTCCTGCCATTAACTTCATTTTTTGTCAATCAAATTTAAACATAATTTATTAATTACTGATTAGTCCTTATGATATCCAACACAATTATGATCGAACAAAACGATAAAATGCTAAAACCAAATTTATGTTAACTTACAAAGGGTTTGTGCCGTAAATGTTGGTATTTTTAAAATTTAGTTTTGAAACAGCATAACATACATACGTTACATTATATGTACGTATTATGTAATACCAGTTTTGTTAGTCTTAATTAAAAAAGTTATAAATAAACGAGAAACAAAAAAAGAATAAAAAACCACTTTGCTGAGCATTCAATTATGTTGCTGTTGGAAGAAATTTTTTCTTGTGTTATTTTAAGACAGAAACTATATTTAAAAAAAAAATTATTTAAAAGCTTCAAACCACTAGTAAGTTTCATTGAGCTTATGAGAGAATATGCGATACATTTTTGGTTATTTTTTGTTTAAATTTTTTTTTTTATATTTAAATTTGAAAATTAATTTAGTTGCATACATTATTATTTTTTGTGAAAGCATAAAACATTTATATGCTTTAATACGAAAACTTGTTTCGTACATAATTTTTTTTTTTTTTTGTTGTGGAGGAGGAAACCTACAGTAAATATAAGGCAAAATAATTTTTTTCGTCTGTATATTCTCTAAAGTCTAGAAGAGCACATAATTTTTTTGTAAAACATTTTTTTTTTTTTGCTGTTCGCATTAAGCTTTTGTTGCTATTTAAACGAAGCATAAAAAAATACAAATTTAACGAAAACTAAATGATGAATATATAACCATAAGGAGTTAAAGATTAAATTTGAAAAAATTGTATACGACTCAGTAGAAACAATCAATAGTTTCTCTTATGCAAATGACTACACGATTTATTGCCGCACAAAATTCAAACTACTCAAGCACGATGACTTACAAAGCACAACATGTACCAAAAAAAAAAAAAAAAATAAAATCGTTGAATACATATTTATGCAAAGAAATCACATGTATTTATAATGAATTAAGTTGGAAAAACTAGTTGGTTGTGATTTATAGCGAAACATTCATGTCATATACTCGTTTACAATGGGATATACTGTTCGCAATTTAATTTACAACATACCACTCTACAGAAATTTATAAAAACATGCTCATCCCTCGATGATCATGTTTGTTTCAGCTTTTATTTTATTTTTTGCTGATGTTTATATGCGAGCTCTTAGAATTGATTAAATTAAATGTTAATCAAATTACAACAAAAACAAATAAAAAACAACCACTAGAACTATTATACACACACAATATACAATACAATAAATAAATAATTCCATTAAATTAATTTAATTTTTTTTTTTTTGGTATTTTTAAAGCTCATGTTCCACCATCCCTTCTTCATTTCCACTTTTCTAGCACACGAAACACAAATTGAACTCAGAAATTAAACTGAATTGTGTTGAAAAGCGTTTTTCGAAATGAAGAATATAATTTTTATAGTTTATTTGTTCTGAGTGGGAGTGAAAAAGTTTCTTTTTGCAAATTCCATTCTCATGACACAGAACAGCAACATAAGGAAAACTAAATTCATCCACATATACAGACTAGCACAAAAATTTAAATTTACAATACAGACAAAGTTTGAAATTTCATTAGTGTAATTTCTGGTAAATTAAAAATTATCATAATAAACCTATGTGTTTACGTACAAGACGTCGGCGGTGAAAATGGACGACTAATCTAATAGTTGGCTTACCTTTTAAAAGGATTCCCTTCTATACTAGTTAGGTCAGTCATACACTTTGCGCCAGTTTTACATTTTGGAGAAAAGGTTTCGAACTATAGGTTATTCTCGTAACATATCTAGGTTACGCAGAACTATCAGTGGACCAACGGTTGGGTCGTATTGGTGAGTTATTATTGTTACCCATTTTATTTGCCGTCTCAATGGTTTACGGATAACTTCAATGGGGCAACCACTGAGAGAGTAGTTACCAACAAGCCAACATGACAACGAGGGTTATTTCAAAATTTACTGTGATATAGAAAACACCAATTTGCATTTAGCGTCGATTACCAACGTGTACTACAGCAAGCTTAAAAAGTGGTCGTTTAACTATTAACCCGTTGCATAATATCAAAGAAAACGGTTTACATGTCGCCGGATGAGAATTTGCAACTAATGGTCTATTGAGATGTTAGACGTGAAGAAATGTTTACAACACATGTTGTTGACACATTCGAATCTAGCAGTTTAAGTACAAGCGGGCAAAATAATTACGGATTCCGAAACCTGTCAAACATATTTAGAAATTGGTGTCAATACAATTGGATGATTCAGGGCTATAGTTTAATTTACATCCAAATACAACTTTTAGTCATTTGGTTCCATAAATATTGATGGCAGTGGACAAGATTCTTTTTTATTGTTTTTGGTTGAGAAATCTGTAATTTCTGTGCTATTCTGAGGCAACTCAGCTCTAATGAAAAATAATCCTAATTTTGTTTTGTTTGGATTCTGTCTGCAATTAATGAGCATTAATAAAATATTAAAATAATTGCATCATATTAGATATTTTAAATTGCAATGTTTTCATAAACAAAAATTGTGAAAAGTACCGTATTATCTACAATTTGATAACAGATAAGACACAAAACAACAGATTTCTTTTCAATAAGTTGTATAACCTTCACTGCTTATCAAATTTCTTAAAAAGCACTTCAAATTTTAAGATAACAATCATTTTAGCCATTTATTTTCATACCCAGCACACAGGTAATACGAAAATAATTGTTTTGATTTACTCTGTAATTTACAAATTTTATTACTGGTGACTTATTCCGATGTCAACTAACTCAGATAACATAAATTTTATTAACAAAAAAACCCATGTGTTTCATTCATAAAGAGTCATTGTTCAAGAAAAAATGTACAAGTTAATAGTGCTGTGTGTTTTATTAACGGTCGTGTGTAGCACACCATTCAAACGGAGTATACTATCGGGTCGTATTGTTAACGGCAATACAGCACAAGCGGGTCAATTTCCATATCAAGTATCAATACGATCTGCAGCCAATCGTCATTTTTGTGGTGGTTCAATACTAAATAATGTTTATGTATTAACGGCGGCACATTGTACATTCGACCAACCAATTGCGGATACAATAGTTGTGGTTGGAGCACATCATATACAAAGTGATGGTGGATGGTATGACGTGTTACAAATTGTAAATCATGCTGCATACAATGATGACACACTTGAGAATGATATTGCGATTATACGAGTCTCCAGTCCAATCATTTTTAATAATAACATTCAACCGATTAGAATTAGTCGTACTGCTTCTGGGGGTGGGATATCTGCAATAATTTCCGGATGGGGTGCAACATCTAATAATGGACCATCTCCAAACTACTTACAATATTTAGCAAAAACAACTCTAACCAACACTGAATGTAAAGCGGCTTTTGTATCTCTTAACTATGACAGTTATGTATTCGACACAGTTTTATGCACAAAAGCATTAAATAATCAAGGATTTTGTAGCGGAGATTCGGGTGGTCCACTAGCGGTGAGAAACGCTAATGGTGAAAACGAACTAATTGGTATCGTGTCGTGGGCTATAAACTGTGCAGCTGGATATCCAGATGCATATACCAGAGTGGCATCGTTCGCTAGTTGGGTCGAAGGCATTACAGGCCCATTGTAATAAACAAACAAACAAAAATATTTTTAATTAATGAAATAAATCGTCTCTAAAGTATTTAACCCACAAACAAGTTTTTCTATTTATATACTTTACCTCTCTCTCTCTCACCTTGTGTCACCACCAATTTTCTATTCTTTCCGTTTGTATCTAGTTTCTTTTGCAAGTATGTATATAAAACATGACTTTCCGGGATACAAAAAAACTAAATCGTCATCACATCATTTTGTATCCATATATGGTTTCTGTAAATTCTAACTATAAAAATAACAGATAGCCACTGTCATAACATAATACCGAAAGCTTTCAAGTTTCTCAACAAAGTTCAGCTAAATTTCACGAAAACAAAAAACGATTGAGACGAACGAAAGAAAATTAAATTTTTTGTTTTATGTTTTTCGAAATTAAATCGGTAAAGTTTTTTTTTTTAAGAAAAGTTTAAAGTTTTTTGTTTCTTACACAAAAGTTATATATAAAAACCAATAACAAAAAAAGAGACAGGAAACAAAAAAAATTAAGTTAATTAAAGCTT
Source organism: Tipula vernalis (assembly GCA_958295665.1). Taxonomy (NCBI): domain Eukaryota; kingdom Metazoa; phylum Arthropoda; class Insecta; order Diptera; family Tipulidae; genus Tipula; species Tipula vernalis. The sequence goes on along the minus strand of OY282558.1, from coordinate 24,175,636 downwards.
CCTTTTGGATATCTGTATATGTATGTGTGTGCTTACGTTATTGTTATAATTTTCTTCATTAATTTTAAGTTTTTTTTACTGTGATGTCTTTACTAGTAACTTTGTGCATGTTAAAAAAAAACTATGAATTTCTAAAGTTCAGAGCTTTTTCTCTATCTCTTAATTTTTTGTGCTTTAGAATTTATTTTTTAGCAAGTCAGTCACTCAACCCAATTGTAGTATAAATGAGGTAATTAAGGAAAACCGCACCTCTAACCCTAATGAGATAGAATTTTTGTAAACTTGTCTCATTTAAGCAAAAAATCGCCGCTTGCGGTATGACTGTGATGTGGTGAATGATGCGGTTTTTAGTCATTTGAGTTAAACTTTGAAAATGAGTAATTTTTGTTAAAAAATGGTTTAACTTTATATTTTTTTCTAATTATGATGAATAAAATCAATTTTATTTTATGCACGAGTAAAATGATGGCTACAGACCGCCAAATAGACCGCCTATTTATGACCTGATTGCCTGTGACACATTTTTTTGTTTAACATTCTCGCAGATAAAAAAAAAATTATTAGTGGATCTAATGGGACAAAGACTATTTTTCGATTTAAAAAAAAAAAAACAAATCCGTTGGAACAAGGACATAAAATTTGATGTCGGCGAAACTGTTAAATAATCGTTTAATTCCAAGAAAATGGGAAGTGGGACCAGTAACCAAACACCTACTAAATTTCTTATAATTTGCTAGAAAAACGTATGTTCAATTTTTAAAATTTTATTTGCAACTTTTATTAATTTATTGCTTTTTATAAAAAATTTTGACGTTTTGACTAAACTGTTCTGGCAATGTTTAGAAGTAGACATTTTTAATTTTTTCGAATGTAATGTTTGGTTTGCGATTATTGTAAATTAGAATAAATTGTTCTTAACGTCAGTGTTTAAAAACATCGTTTTCCAATTGTGGACTGGTCGTTCAGAAAAAAATATTGTTGCTGTAAGTGCAAGTGTTACTGAGAGTTCAAAAACATGAAGTCATCATCGTTCACAGCAAGTACACAATTCAACAAGCACCAATTACTTTATTCTGAATTTTGCACAAAGATCTTCATAAGAAGGCATACAAAATTCAGATATGTAACTCCAGAAAAAAAGCCATCGGATTTTGAATTATGTCGTCAATTCACCATTTGTGCCGATGACCATTTGGTCAGACGACAAAGTCATCTTTAGCGAATGCAAACAAACAAAATTGTCGAATCTAAGGTGAAAAAAAAACCGAAAAATAATGGAAACCACGATGCATCCACAGAAAGTGATAGTCTGGTATGGTTTTTGGACTGAACGAAGCTGGGATTGCTGTTACTGTAAATGAACCTCTATATCGGAATAGGATTACGAATTTTTTGTTTCACGAATTAGAAGGTATGGATATCCAGAATTGGTGGTTTAAGCAGGATGGTGCCACTTGTCATACAGCAACAGAAATAATTGTTTTTTGCGCGAACGCTTTGGTAATCAATAATTTCTCTGGCTGTTTGAAGGAAAAAAGGTATGCCAACGAACCACAAGCAATTGATAACCTAAAGAAGCATATTATTAGTTGTAATTAAAAAATTGAGCCGCAGTTATGCCAGCATATCATGAAAAATTTTGGCCAAAGAATGGTAGCTTGCCATACAGCAGCAGGAGGTCTTACTTACGAGGCATTATTTTCCATTACTAAACCTTCGTACTATCATTTGAAATAAAAAAATGTAGGTAGATACTTATCGAATAATTTATGTGTTTTATTAAAAATTTAAAAATTAACCTCAAATGGGGACAGTTTTACGTGCCTTATGTCTGCTATTCAATATTTTTGTCAGCATTGCTAATAAAAATATAAAAAACTTAACGGAAGTGAATCGTATTAGAATTGCAGTGTTGAGTTTGCGTTGTGTGTGAAATTCACTTATAACGACATTGAGAATCCGTTGTTATAACCGACTGTCGTAATATACGGATTTTAATTATACGAGTAACATAAGAAATCAGTTCAAATTTCCGACGTTATAAGCAAAAAGTCGTTATATCCGAGAGCGTTATAAGTGAATTTCAATAAATTATAAATAGGGAAGGAATAAGTTAAAGATAAAGGTAAATGTAACTAAAATTTAAATATACATATATATGTATTGGAGATGGTAAAGGCAAAGGTAATGGCAAAAGTGAAGAAAATGGTGATGGTTTTGGAAATGATAAAGTTAAAGATAAAGGTAAAGCTAAAAGTAAAGCAAAGGTACTTAAAGTTTAAGGTAAAGGTGAAAAATACAATTCTTCATACCAATAAAAATATTTTATTTTTATCAGGATTACGTTTAAATTAAGCGTTTCTAAATCAATCATTTCAGATGCAGCTACTTCATTTAATTCAGTCCAATCGCACAGACCAATGGTTGCCCTATTTCGCCGTTGCCATTTTAATTTATGCAGTTTGCCCAGTTGCCATTTTAATTTATGAATATATAACCCATTTACTTCGACTGTGTTGTTCTAGCTCTATAAGACAGAACTATAAGGCAAATTTAACTATAAAAAATTTATTGGGAGAATGCGCCGGCAAAACGTAAGAATCATCTTAGGAAAGAAACATTTTCTGTGAATAATAGTTGGGATCATTGATATCGGAAATTCGCAACACAGGTTTTAGGTAATTCAAACATCTCGGTACCGGTTTATTATGAACATCTTCCAATATTTTAATGTTACCGTTTAAAAATTGTCGTATTTTCGGTTTGTCGTCCGTTCGTTCGTCCCCACCCGTGCCCACAATAACTTGAAAACGGATGGATACATCAACTTCATTTCTACACTAAACGTTCGAAAAATCCAAGGGGAAGAACCCTATTGGTTTGTACGTTAATCTATCTGTTAAGGATGTTCAGATATATGAAGGATTTTAATGACAATATCAAAATACAGATCGAGTAGTTAGGCACAAAAAAACAGTTAACATTAATATATGTATGTGCAAAATTGATCTGTGAAAAGTTCCTTAGATCTGCCGCTTTCTGAAAAGCTTTCTCATTTTATGATTATCTATTGCCAGTGAAAAAGGGGTTAAGAGCAATTTTCTTATTATATTCAGTTCAGTTATCATATTAGTGATATCGTGATAATTGTGCAGAGTTAATATGCACATAATCGACTGTACCCAACCCAATTAAACTAAGAGAATTAAATATAAAAAAAATTAAACTTAACCCCTTTTTCGCCGGCAGCAGTGAATTGTATTTATGAGGTTACCCTTAAAGTTCAGTGGAGGTAGAAAAATTGTTTTCTGATTTGCCTATTAAACCAAACAGGACAACCCATTTTTGATAAGAACAGTCGATTAAATGATGGCAGCTAAAAAGCTTTTATATGAGCAAGAAAAAAAATCGATTAGCTCTAATAAGGCAACAACCGAAGTACGGACCAAACGCCCTTAAGCACTTTAAACTTAAGTTATGGGTATACTGTAAACTGATTGTCATAATTTAATAAAATTGAATCGATAACTATGCTCGTATTAACAAAACAGACTAAAATATAAAAATAATTGAATACATTATAAGACTAAAAAAATAAAAATTAAATACAGTAAAATATTGATTTCATGTTGCACAAAAAATATAAAATTTCAGATAAAATTAACAACAATCTTATCAAATATGTTTATTCCCGTTACCCATATACATAAGAACATGTCCTAAATTTCCGAAAGAACAAAATGAAATTTGTGAAACTTTATTCCTTTACTAATATAAATACATATTTTCATTATTAAGTAAAATTCAAAGATTGAAAGGAGATTGTTGATTCATGATAATATGTAAAATTTCCCAAACCATATGTTGATTTTCCCAAATACATGTACGCCTAAACCTATCAAATTCCTCGAGTGATAAGCTCGTGTGTGATTGTATCTAAAGAGCAAAAAACTTTTAAAACTGAACCGTTTCAAATTACCATATTGAACATATTGGAACAGTATCTGTGAACATAGGCTAGTACAAAGCATACACAAATCAATTTAATATCATCCTTAGATATACGTAATATAACGGAGCTGAATTTGCACAGGGCAATTAAAAATTGTACACATGCAAAAATATGTATTTTTCAACTAATTTGAAATTCAAACTTTATTTACCTACAAAACAATTCCAAGAAGAAATATAAAAGGAACGATGGTACACATAGAGAAGCTGTATAATTTTGATATAAAACGTAAAAAAAAAAAAATTAAATCAATTCGGTAGAAAAATTACATGAACCTGTGTAGGCACAATAATTTTAAGAATTCTATACACTGATGTTAATCTACATATATTATTAAGAAGCAGGACGATTCAATATTTGAGCAATTTTGTGATGTTTCATTGTAATTTGAACATTTCGAAAAAACATCAAACAATTTGAACATTTCGAAAAAATTTAGGATTTGTTTGAATTAGAATATTTCAAGAAAGCTGCAATAAATAAGATCAACCTTTTTAGTGCAAAAAAACATTTCAAGTATAATTTCTAGTCTGACTTTTTTGATAAATCTTAAATGAGAAAATTAGGTTGAAACTGATTTTCAAAATTTCTAAAGAAATTAAATTTTAAATCAACAATGATGGAAAATCATAAAGATTATGTTTCACAAAAATATTTCAAAATTGTACAATATGTAGTATTCTTTGTTTACTTTTAAACTTTTCAAGTAGCTTTGTATTTAACATGGTGTGTTGAATTTTACCTTTCTTTCTTAACCCTCTGAAGTAATTGTGCGGTCCTTTCCAGTTTTGGTATCAATCTGGCGGATGCTATAACTACCCTATTGTTAAGAATCGACATTTTTATCAATTATCTAAGTTAGCGTAATTTTTTTAACTAGAGCTAGTAAATTGCCTTAATTCCAATGCTGAATTCTAAATATTCATGAAAAATTTCAGCGATAATTCTCAGTTGACCGCAATATTCATTTTTGAGAAGTAGTGTATGAGTATCAACATAATGAGCATATCCAGCATGTTAGGGTCTAAAATGTAGAATGGTCTCACTTGTGTAAACGTGCTGAAGGTAAAATCTACATTTGTTTATTTTATTTGATCTAAATACGCTTTGTTTTTTTATTAATCACATAGTGAAATGTCAAAAAATAGTGAAAGCTTAAACACAAAAATATCTACTGAAATGTACACAAGAGGTATTTTGCATCCAGCACGTGAGATGTGTGAGACTTATTTTTTTAGTGATATCAGAACGTATTGATTGGTCCCAATAACTTTGTTCGTTCTATACTTTGTTCGGAAGTTTGCAGCTAGTATAAAATACTTTCTCTTGCTAATAAACATTTTGGATATTCTACTGATCAATTTTAGCACAACATCTCAATATTCTTTAATTGCCAATAACTCTAACAAACGATACCAAATTAAGTTATGAACGGTCAAAATTTCTTTAATACATATTTATGCAATGCAACAACCCCAAATCATGCCACCGTTATTGAGGGTCATTCTAAAATTGTTTGCGACTAATATTTGATTTATTTGATTTTTATGTAACTTGGCACAATTGTCTTGCAATTAACACCGATTTGAATACAAGGAAACTTACACTGCTTCTGACAAAGCACCTCGTATTCTACGTTTAAATGTCGTGTTTCGCAATCTGTCGTTTTTTTCTCTTCATAGAAAATCTCAACTCATTTATGTTAAAATATTGAAACTCTTTTTTTACATTTTATACATACAAAATATATAAAATGGCCACACTTTTTTTACGGAACTGTGTTTTGTAAGGAACAGTGTAAATTACACGGTCTAATTAACTCGTCCAACTGTTATTTGTATAAAACACTTCGTCTTGCTAATAAACAATTTTGATTTTCTTCTAAATCAGAAACTTAATGTTTCAGCAAATTTACCAATTCTAGAAATTTGGCACAACATCCCAAAATTTCTTAATTAACAAATGACTTAAACCAACTACACCAAATTTAGCTAAGAACGGTCGCAGTTTCCCCTCCTTTATAAAAGCTTTATGCAATGAAGCAACCCACCATAATTGTGGTTTATTGTTGCTTATGGACATATTTCTACTTTTAAACATTGTGTCTCACAATCTGCCGTTGTTTTTTATTTATACAAATTCTTAATTCATTTAAATATATTTTACCATAAAAAATATTTCTGGTCATGGAACTGAAAATTTAAGCAAATAATTTTACACCGTCAAAAATTAAATATATAACACGTGAATCAAAATACATTTGATGGCATTGCTTAAATATTAAATTTTACAGGGTGGTCCATCTAGCGTTTGCAATTTAAATTACCAGTTATTTCGAGTGTGGCAGCACTTTGGTCATTCGTGTTATGAAAGAAAATTAGTTTAATAACTGCGGGTAGCTTTCTAGGTATTGTATTTTATATCGGGAAACAAAATCGTGATCATCACACAGTGCCTCCTACTTCTCAAAAATTTGGCGTAATAAAGTATCTTTGTTCCGACGAGCTAGCGATTCACAATTTCTCACTATTTTAGCCCACACATACTCAATGAGGTTTAGGTCGGGGGTCTACGACGGCCACTGCAAGAGTTCAATTCCGGGAGCAATCCAATTCATTGGATACGCAGACGTAAGTTATCTGCATGAATTATCGTAAGTTATCCTGCATGATTCAAACAGCCCATCTGGATAAAGTATTCTTGTGCTCGATAACATCACATACAATTGATTCTACCACACTTTTGAACCGTTTGCACAAACTTTCGGTTAAATCTTGAGCTTTTGGTCGGTACAAATGAAGCGTTTGTTGAAGGTTCGCCTGAAATACTTTTTCATCCGAGAATACAACGTTGCTGAAATCTTTATCTCGAGAAGTACCCGCAAACGCCAACCTCAATAATCTCTGCTCATCGGTCAGTTTTACTTTCGCTGCCCGTCTTTGATGAGATATACTAATTCTTTCCAGTTCCTGCAATTTCGCGAAACGTTTGTTGCTGTGTTGTGTGCTATTTTGGTCGGAATTTGAGCAATTATGGCTGTTTGGTTAATTAAAGCATAATGCAGCTACGATCGAAAAATACGAAAAAATTTATTTTTAGATTTTGAAATAACTTCACTGCCTTGGTATCAAAGATCGTTATGATTGCTAAAGCACAATTACAACTGATTAAGGAGTTCAGTTTGAATCAATTTTATTTTGGAAGTTCAATAAATTATTGGGCATAGAAAATATCTTAATTAAAACGAACCCTGCTGGTGGTTGAAGATCTTCTTTGTGGTAACATAATAAATTTTCCCTTTGAAAAATGTTTATCGATTTCGAAGCAGTTTGTCATATTTACACAAAATTGTGAACAAAATTTTCGGTTATAATGGCGACAAAGTACCTAAGTTCATTAACTCCTTCCAGCTTCTCACCGCATCGGAATTTGAAGTTTGTCGTAATACTGCTGGAACGCAAAATTTCATACTGAAATTAAAAATTTTCAAAATCAATCAATCAGCGGTCTATTTTACTAAAATAGCTAAGCAGGGACACAAACTATAGCAAGCTGTAACCATTTTAGACTTGGTCTATGGAGCGTACGTATAGAATGACGCTTTTATATACTCAAAAACTGTCTTTTTTTATTTTAATTAATGTTTATCACAAAGTATATTTTTTTATAATAATTACAAAAAAATTAGCACCAAATAAATATCCTCAATGTTACACTTACTTTTTATTTTTAAAGCAACATATTTTACAACTTAGAAAACTTTAAAAAAACTTGTTATACGAGTAATGTAAAACTACTCAAAAATACAGAAATAAAATGTCTGAAAATAGCAATAATATTTGTAATAATATTATTACAAGCATTTAATAGGTTTTGCCAGCTATTTTCGTATTTTTTTTTTTAATATAATTTTATTTTAAACTTTTTTGTTCACATCGCATAACATAAAAAAGCTTGTTTTCGTACTGGTGGTGGTGGCGTTATAAAAAAAAAGCTACGCTACAAAAAAAAAACACAAAAGTTTTGTAGTTATGATAAAACAATACAATAAAAATAGAACTTTGTCCATAAAGTGATTGTTGTATACATAAATATATAAAAAAAAAAAAATAAAAATAAAATAATAACAATAAAAAAATATTTATAAACAATTCACAGAAAGCTTTTTTTGTATAATGGTTTAACTCAAGAGTAACAATAAACATTTTTTAGAAATAATTATTAAAAAAATTTTCTTTTTTTTTTTTTGTTATGAACATTTTTGTTTCTCGTAATTTAATTTTTACTTTCTTTTACTCTAGTAAAATAAAGTATAGTAATCATGAAAATTTTGGACCTTGAGATTTTTAGAGATTTATCTGTTTTGAGGTCCCCTGAGTCCGAAAAAGTGAGTTTCGAAATGGTGTCTGTCTGTCAGTCTGTCCGTCTGTCAGTCTGTCAGTCTGTCCGTCTGTCAGTCTGTCAGTCTGTCTGTGTCCTCTCCACAGCCCAGATGGTTTAACCAATCGAACTGAAACTTCATATTTAAGCTTTTTTGATAAATTGGGAGGTCCCAGTGAATTTTATTCCAAATCGGTTAACCGGAAGTGGCCACTCCCTTGGTCCAGAAAATTTATTTTGCAAATATCTTAAAAAGTATAAGATTTATAAAATACTACTGAAAACAAAATGTTTCTAAAAATTAAAAACAAATAAAAATAAAAAAAAAAAAATTTAAAAAAAAAATTAAAAAAAAAAAATTTAAAAATTTAAAAATTAAAAAAAAAAATTAAAAAAAAAAGTTATAAAAAAAAGTAAAATGTCTCAAAATTCTCTGTTCGTAAAAGAAAGTCGTGTGTTGGCCACATCTCAATTTTTTTTTTTTTAATTTTAATTGCGAATTGAAAAATAGTTTTTGTTGCATAAATGGGTTGACTTTATTGAACTGGTTAAAAATATTTTATACGGTACGGTACATTGGAATGTTTAGTGAATTAAAAATATTTGTTAAGTTTTTATATTTTTTTTTTTATATAAAATTGGCATTGTTGCATGTCAAATTAACCGTATAAAGCAATGTTCTAAATTAAAATAATTTAAATAAAAATTACATTAAAACACGGTCTTCAGAACCGACCTCGGTCGTCATTATTACATTTTTAGTTGAGAAGAGGTTCGAGCCGTTATGTAACAAGTATTGAAGTAAATAATTAATCTCTAGAAATTGAAGCAGAAGGTCTACGTTCAACAGAACTACTATTTGGAAATTATCCTTGTCCACTCACTTGTTATTTTCCAAAAAAAAAAAAAAATTCAACAAAACATTTTTAAATAATAAACTCTAACTTTAGCTGGCAGCTTTATAAAATTTACAATATAGTCACCACAAGTCTGATAAAACCCTTATTTAAATATCGTCTTTAACTATAACGAATTCCACAACAAAAAAAAACAATAATTTAAATTGAATCCGGCTAATTAGTTAAGTCAATTTTAAAAAAATATTTCCGAGCGCATATACATTTTATTAATGTTATATTTAATTGCCTGACCCTTGCCTCAAATAATATTCTTCATATGGTTAAAAATTGGAGGGTGGATAAGGAACACTCCTTTTCTGATCATCGATATTTAACCTATAGCCTCGATATTCACCCTGCTACCCGGGAAGCCTTTAGGAACCCTAGAAGGACCAACTGGAGCAAATATGGGGAATTATTGGAGGAAATGTTACCGACGAGGGCTATGGAGCCCCCGACGACCGTTGGGGAGCTGGAGGACATAGTGGCTAGCGTTACTAGCGCATGCAACCGATCCTTTCGCGCTGCCTGCCCACTGGCTAAGCCTAGGGGTAGGCAAAAACCGGTATGGTGGTCCAGGGAACTGGGAACCTATCGAAAGGCTTGTAGGATAGCCTTTAATAGAGCCAAAAATACAAGGGAGGCTCAGGATTGGGACTCCTATAAGGAGAAACTCGGAACTTATAAGAAAGAATTAAGAAAGGCACAAAGGAGGTCTTGGAGAATCTTCTGTGATAATATGGAAGAGGTATCCGAAACCTCCCGCCTTAGGAAGATTCTTTCCAAAAGTACATCTAGTCCTAGTTTTTTGATAAAACCGGACGGATCTTGGACAGCTTCTAGTGGAGAATCTCTGGAGCTTCTCTTCGAGACACACTTCCCAGGGAGCTTTGAAGACCTGTTGGTGCGTTTTAATCATCAGGAATCACTGTCAGTAACCACAGAGGATATCGTAACCAGAAAACGGATCCTATGGGCACTGAGGGGTTTTAAACCATTTAAATCGGCTGGTCCGGATCAAATTATACCAGCGGAACTTCAAAACAACTCAGTAATTATTCTTCCCTACCTAGAAGCTATATTCAAAGGGTGTTTGAAGCTGGGCTATATTCCTAGGTACTGGACGGAGGTCAATGTGGTGTTCATACCGAAAGCGGGGAAAAGCTCACATGTCTATCCTAAGGACCTAAGACCAATAACTCTATCATCCTTTCTTTTAAAAACATTGGAAAGGCTGCTGGATGTATACATCAGAGATAAAATAGGTGCCAGGAAGTGGGCATCGTCTCAGCTCGCGTACACAAAGGGTAGATCTGTGGACACTGCTCTGCACACCTTGGTGTCTACGATTGAGAAATCGATTAATTCGAAGGAATTCTGTTTGGTGGCCTTCCTAGATATAGAAGGCGCCTTTAATAATGTGAAAGCGGAGGCAATCAAGGAGGGATTGTCATTTTTGGAGGTGGACGTTCCTCTGATAGGGTTAATCAATTATATGCTGGGAAGCAGGATTGTTAGCTCGAAGTTTGGGGACTCCACCTTCAAGAGGCGAGTAACTAGGGAAACTCCGCAGGGGGGGGGGGGGGTTCTGTCCCCTCTTCTCTGGAACATAGTGGTAAACGGGTTACTACTTGAATTGGAGAGAGAGCGTATTGAAGTTATTGCGTACGCAGATGACGTAGCTTTAGCTGTTACCGGGAAATTCCTGGGCACGATTGTAGACGTAATGCAGAATGCGCTTACCATCGTTACGAAATGGGCTGGCAAATGTGGACTTGGTATTAACCCGTCCAAGACAGAGCTGGTACTCTTTACTAAGAAATACAAAATCCCGGTAGTTGTCCCTCCTACCTTAAATGGCACGAGACTTGCTTTTACTGATAGAGCTAGATATCTGGGCATTATCTTGGACAGTAAGCTTAGTTGGAAGCCCAATATGTTGGAGAGAATAAACAAAGCTACTATTGCTTTGTACTCCTGTAGGAACGCCATTGATCATAGATGGGGTCTGAAGCCGGAGCTGGTACACTGGCTCTACACCGCCGTAGTGAGACCTGTACTCATGTACGGGGTGGGTGTTTGGTGGCCAGCTCTGGACAAGATAACTTACAAAAGTAAGATTGAGAGAGTGCAAAGAACGGCCTGTATGCTTGTTAGCGGGGCATTGAGGTCGACACCGACAAGTGCCTTAGAGGTTATGTTGCACCTTCTTCCTGTCGACATTTTTGGCAAACAGATGGCGGCAAATACGGCTGTACGACTTGCAGCCGTCTCTCAGTGGAGGTGTCTTAGTATAGGACACTCTACTATCGTCAGATCGTTGAAGGATGAGCTGGCGAATCTTGACTACATTAAACCTACTCTACGCTTCGAAAAGCGATTTCGGACCTCCTTCCCTTCAAGGGAATCCTGGAGGGATAGGCCGTCATCGGAAACTGAAGCGTTGCAATTCTTCACAGATGGCTCCAAGCTAGACGGCAAAGTAGGAGCTGGAGTATTCTGTGACAAATTAAATGTAAATATTTCTATTCGTCTCCCTGATTACTGCAGCGTGTACCAAGCTGAAGTCGTAGCGATTGAGGAGGTCATGACGTGGTTGAAGCATAATGTGTTATCCTCAGACGATATCACAATCTATGTGGACAGTCAAGCGGCGATCCGGTCGTTAGAATCGGTGTCTTTGGCGTCACGGGTGGCGTTGAGTTGTCACTCATCTCTAAATGAGATGGGTGAGCATTTCAACATCCAGGTAGTCTGGGTCCCAGGTCACTCGGGCGTCATGGGGAACTGCAGGGCAGATGAACTTGCTAGGCATGGTACGACTCTCCAGCTGCAACCGGAAAGGGCAAGTCTGGGGAGGCCTATCACAGCGCTGAGACAAGCACTTGGGAAGCAGGCGCTATCCTCAGCGGGGGAAAGGTGGTCTAACACCCTAACCTGTAGAGTTGCAAGACAAGTTTGGTCAAAGCTGGACTTGGGGCGCACTAGGGCATTAATATCCTTACGAAGACGTGAATTAAGAACGGTCGTAGGAATACTCACGGGACACTGCCTTTTTGGAGAACATGCAAGAAGGCTGGGTCTGGAGGCTAATGACTTCTACAGAAGCTGCTTGGACGAAGAGGAGGAAGAGACGTTGGTCCACTTCCTTTGCTCGTGTCCAGCATTGGCTCTCAGAAGGCACAAACACTTAGGTAAGTTCAGGATGGACTGCCTCTCGGATCTCGAAAACATTAAAGTGCGGGACGTCTTACGCTACATAAGTAGCTCGAAATGGTTCCAATAGGGGTAAAAGGGGATACATCCTGTGGTATCACAATGGACCGTCACCGGTCTAAGTGTGCGTAAGCAGCCACTCCAACCTAACCTAACCTATATTTAATTGTCGTATTTTCCGAATAAATAATAATCAATATTTATGATTTTTCCATAATTTTCCAATCGCACTGTAGCGTCACAACAAACAACAGTTTTAATTAAATTTTGCATACTTTTTCCTACCTGGGTTTTGTTCTAGAGAATATAACTTTATTTTATGAATTTAATAAAATTATAAAATATAAATAATAATAATAATGCAAAATGAATTACGAAAACATTTATAAATATAGTATTAAGGTCTATCCAAATAAAAAATAATTTGTTTTTATTGTAATTAAATTTTTTTGTTTTGTTTTAGTTTCCAATTTGCTTGATCAAGATAATACAAATACAAACACAATTTTTGTTAGTTGCTGTTATTGTTGCTCGTTGCAATTACAGAAGAAAACTCTATCAATATAAACATAAAATTAAAATTAAAATTACAACAAAATTGGAAAAATATAAAAATAAATTGCATTTTATTTTATTTTGTGTTATTTTAAATTAAAATCCATACAAAATTTTTTAATTTACAATTTGCATTTAATTAGTTGATAGTTGTTTAATTTTGTTTTTTGTTTTTGTATATTTTTTACATTTTGTTTACAATAAATTGCATATTTGTATGGAGTAGCCTTTTAATTCATTTAAAAACAAGTACTTCATTAAAATCAGTGATGCGTAACTTGGATCGAATGTGACTCGACGCTTAAATTATGTCCGATATTTAATTTGTAGATGGCTTTCAAATTTTTTAGGTTTTTGCAAATAATTTTGTAGAGAACAGAATTTGGGTAACAAACAACATTATATAGTTAACAGGTATCAAAAAGACTTCACTCTTGCTTAGAGCTTATAAAACAACCCAAAATCAAAACCAAAACAAAAATCACGTACTTCAATATTTGAGTTTAAAACCAATCAGCAATCCAACTGCGAGCTTAATTAATGCAACCATAAGTAAAATCTTTTAGCGGCATTGATAAAAATACTTTTAGGAAGCAAAATTTAATAAATTCCATGTACGTATATTCTCGTAAAAATATTCTGGAAATTTTAAAATTAATCTTTCTTTCACAAAAATGTGCTACTGTCTATTCTTATAAATCAGTAACAAATCAAAACTACTAAATATTATTTTCTCAGAAATGATGTGAATTCGAAAAGTACACTAGCATAAATTGTCTAAATTATGTTAACGTTATCCAAGCAGTCGAATTTGCATATTTACCGACGAATGTACAAATTTGCCGACCTACGCACATTAGCTTAACATACACATAAACACAACACATACATACATAACACAACACATACACGGATATATTTGTCCGGTACCACATAATTTCTCGTTTAGGGTTGGTTTTAATTTTTTCTTGGGCACCAGCTAGGTAAGATACTGGTTCTAATAATGGAATATGATTTTCAAAATCTCCTCGCAAAATCTTATAAAATTAGTTCACGCTTCTTAATCTCAGTACTAAAGCAATATAACACAAAAGCTAACAGTGTTATCTTGTTTAAAAAAAACGATAACTTTCGAATGCTGTTTTCAAAATTTTCAAATCTCGTTTCAATCAAAAGATATCATTGTGCCAAGTGTTTCGTACATTTGTTGACAAAAAAAAAGTACTTAGCTACTCTACCAATTTTTAAAATTTTTAATTTCGGTTTAAAATAAAACTGGGTGTTTGATTCAAAATTTGTTTTAATTTAATGCGTGTGAAGTTAGAACTAAATTAGAACTAAAAAACAAAATAAAAATTTAGTACCAACTTAGAACAAACTTCACACGTCATATATGTTTTGTGAAGTTTATACTAAATCTAAATATTTGTAGTTAGTAGGTCATCGTTTAGCCAAACATAATTTAATATTCAGAAATAAAATATAATAAAAACTTTACTTTAATTTACTACTTTATGGCATATTAAATTAATAAATTATACATGATAAAAGATTATATTGTGAAAAATGTAAAATGTACCAATAAATATTTTTATATTAATCTGAAAATTCTTGTAAATAAAATTAGCACATCGCTTAAGCCAGAGTAAAATTTGAAAAGCTTTCATATATATATTTAAAATTACGAATTTCTGTTCAAATATACTAAAACTTTCTTAAGAAACTCAATAACTTAAGATTTTCGATATTTAGCAAGAACTCCACTATGGTTTTTTGATAGATCTATAAAAGGACTACAAAACAGCGAAGCCATTTAAAAAACTAAAGGCTTTCACATATTTAAAATTACAAATTTCTGTACAGACAGACCTATTAGAATTTTGTTAAGGAACTCAATATCTTAAAATTTTCAATATTTGGTATAAAACCCACTTTGATTTTTTTGGTAGGTCTATAATATGTAACAAAATCGTAAGATTTCGTTAACAGACACGGGATCAGAGATCTGGTGCGATCTGGTAGCTGGCTAAAGCTCTCGGTGTGTTGTGAGGGTCTCCAGATATAATCCCTTGCTTGAATACCCGCATGAGAAAAGGAATTAAATCACAAAAAAAAATTAAGGAAGGACGCCAACGGGGCGAAAGCAGTCATCCCTAGGAAACGATCAACACATCTGCCGTGGTGCATTCTGCGGCAGCCTGCCGTGAGAGAACAACAGGGCAGGAAAGATATGGAAAACCGACCCGCCGCAAAAAACCTACCCTACCACACATTCAATCACTCCATCAGGAATCACTCCCCCATGGTGTGAATGAACATGATTTCAAAACCGAAAGAAAAAAATGATAGTAATCAGAAAAACAACTAAAACAACAAGCACTCACCAGTCAAATAAACAACAGAATTATTATAAATTATTATTAAAGAGCAAAAGGAAAGAAAATGTAGCGTCAGTGTTTTATTGTGTATATAGTCTATATATACGCTCATTACAAAATCAGGTAATTGCATACTTGATTTTCTGGTTTTGCAAATTCAAGTGAAAATCCAGTGAATTTCTAGTTAAAAATCAAGAAAAATGAATTTTCTAGTTAAATTTAAAAATAGATTTAACCGATTTCTAGTGAAATTGCAATAAAAACCAGATTTTGACTAGTTTCAAGTTAATTTCCAGTAATATTTTTAATTATACTGGAATTCTAGTGATTATCTAGCACAAAAAATTACTAGAAAAATACTAGATGGTTAGTTTTACTATATAAAAGGGAATATCTAGTAAATTAAATGAAAATCACGTAAATTTGTTTACCAGATTACCAGTAAAAATAAAAATTACTAGAATTGTAGTTGCATTTTTGCAGCGATTTATTTTTTAATGTGGTTACTTGAAATCTTGTAAAATTCTAGTTAAATTAAATTAAATACAAGATAATTCCTGTTTGCATGTACAAGGAATTTCTACTAAATTAAACAGATTCTAGTACTATTCCAGTCAATTTTAACTTATATTAGAATACCATATTACTAGAATTCTAGTAAATTTAGCCGTTTGCTGGCATATTAATTTCATTTTCAACGTCATAGTCAGTATCAATAATAAGTTAAACTTCGTGCTGTGGTATAGTGTAAAGAAAAACAGGTGAAAAAAATAAAAATTTAAGTATGTAAAGTGTGAGTGCTAATATAAAATAAGAGTATAATGTGGATATTGTAATAATTACATCAAGCAAATCCGAATTGACATAAAACACGTGGTTTTAATATTTTATGCTGTATATATTTTAACATATTTTACATAACTACATTTTTTGGCAAATTGAGTTTTTGATTCCAATCGATACCTAAAATAAACTTTATCAATAAAATTAAAAAAAATAATTAAAACTAGAAAAATAGTTTTCGTTTTTAATACAAAATACAATGAAACCTGTTTTTGTGCGGTCCTTTTTTGTACGATTTTTTTTTTGTGCGGTTACTCGGTTGGTCATATTATTTTCTACATGGATGGAAAAAAAATGTCCACCAACATACATACAATGCCTAATTGTACAAATTAATTTGATTATCATATTACGTATGTATATATGTGCATACTTGTGAAGCTTCGGATCTTTTTTTTTGTCCATTTTCTTTTATGCGGTCCCTAGCTATCCACCGCCGAAAAACAGGTTTAAGTGTATTTCAATCAGAAACTATATAGATTTACGGGTTTTAGTGCGACGAAAACATACCTACTTACATAGTTTTTATTTTGTGATATTTTGTTATTTATTTGAAATGCTTGCCCTTTATGTAAATGGCGGCATGTGGTTCTTTAACGAAATATATGCCAAATCATATTAGAGACCTAGACCAAATAGAGGCAACAGAGGAGAATAAAACAATAATCATCGGATTGCTGAAAGAAACATTTGGTCGGCTTCAGATTTTATGATTAAATTTGGCCTCCGCAACGGAACTCTTCCAAAATTTTCACAAACTAAAGGATTTCGAGAGTGAATGTGTAAGTTTTGATAAATATGTACAATAAATTATTTTCAGATTAACTTTCGATTATTATCATTTCAGACTAATTTTGAATTTGGTCTTGTGGAGAAACACGGGAATGACATAGGGACCGTTCCATTGGATTTATTCGAAATGCTGGGTTATATATATATATATATATATATATATATATATATATATATATATATATATATATATATATACGTATATCGCACCATTCCTACAAAAAGACTACAGGTCTAGTGGGTTTTTGCAATTTGTGAAAGCAGCTATATCGATGTGTCTAACTAGTTTTCTTCTACATGGCCTCGAAAACAAGCTATCTAACTTTGAACAAAACAATTTACTGCATTTTGTTAATATTTCCAAACTTCAAAGCCTTCTACCGTAAAACGATGTTTATGACTTGAACTGACAGAATTATTTTGAATGAATAGTACAATATATAATACAAGAATATATTTCGCTTTAGATTATCTAAGAGTACTTCTAACAATTAAACCCCGATATCGAGCAACACCACAGCCTGCATGTCCAGCGAGTGCATTTGGGCTAAGGTACTTCATTATTTATTGGTATGTTTCTAATTATTATATGATTTTTAATAGTCTTGTTACATTTAAAAATTTCAACGTTGACTTTTTTATAGAATACTAAATTGATTTAAACCATGCAGAATTTATTGATCATTTTATTCCAATTTTCTACTTTTCGAGTAATCATCAGGGTGAAAATTTGTTTATTAAATTAAATGGACGTGACAATCTTTCGTTATCTGTCAACTAATGAACATAAAATTACATTTGAATTTTATACCTTGTACAATACATTATTGTACTCGCTAGTACTACTCTCCAATACTAATACAACTCTATAAAATATAATTACATTTATTATACATACAAAGTACGATAAAGTACAAGGTATAAAATTCAAATGTACTTTTATGTTCATAAGTTGACAGGTAACGAAAGTTATGTACTAAGTATTTTTATTGTAGTCCATATTAATCATAATTTAATTTACTAATAAAATTGTTGCCCTATGATGAGTCGAAATGTCGAAAATTGGGAAAAAATTATGAATTAAATCTGCGTGGTTTAAATTAATTTAGTATTCTATAAAAAAGCCAACATAAGAAAGTCAACGTTGAAATGTTGATATATAGTTCATTTGATTATTCTTTTTACTGAACCAAAATTTTTTATTTTGGCAGGTAGATGAATCAATAAAAGATCTCACCTACAAAGTAAGCAGCTGCAGCCGTACCTGGCATGTTTGTCGGAGAATGAGTTGAGCCACGAAGAAATCTTCCACTTAATACTAGATGCACAGTCAATTTCGTGTAGCCCTTAACTTTTTCGTGCACCTTCGACACACTATTTAAAATTTTTTTATGTTTTTGGATTGAAACTTCCTCGAAATTGTTTATATTTCTACAATTTCATGGAAGTTTATTTTTTTTAAATTACAGTCGTAATTCCGATGCCTTGTGCGTCGAAATTATATTCTAAATTGTGTGACGTAGATATTGTATTCTAAATTGTGTGACGAAATTATATTCTAAATTGTGTGACAAAAAATGATGACGTAGAATTAACTGGAATTCTGCTAAAGAATATAGTTTTTTCGGTTATTTTACTAGAACTTTAGTAGAATAAATACACGAAATCTAATAGTTCTGCAAGAAAATCTAGTATTCGATTTTACTTGAAATCTAATTAAAAAATAGTATTTCTGATAATTTTACCAGAAGTCCAGTAGCAAAATCAAGTAGTATTGCTTACTTGATTTCCAGTACTACACATTTGTATTTCAAGTAAAATTACCAGATTTTATTACAACCAGAAATCTAGTATTTTTAATTTTACTTGATTCAACTAGATTGTCTAGTATGCTCACATCTAGTGAATTTTTATTTACCGTGGCGTGAATATACGCAAATCAATAGCGGTAAGAAAAACTGAAAAAAAAATTGAAACTAACGAGGAAACAAAACGATTCGACAAAAAAAATTAAATAACTGAGATGCTAACTTATTAATGGAAATATGAAATTGTGTTTGTGTATGATCACTCCATTACAATAGCTGAAACCCAGAACGTTATATAATAAATAAAATATAGTGAAACAAATATAATTAAAGAAAATTCGAAAACCAATCAGTCAGAAATTTAACAAAAACTTTCAAATTTTAGAATTACTATATGACCATCAAATATTAAAATTACGTTAATAATCAACAACAACAAGTATCAAATAAGAATAAAAAAAAATTTTTTTTAGAAAAAAGAAAAGGGCCAAAAAAAATAATTAGCAGTCATTTTCGTTTTTTCCTTGGATGACAGTACCTTTATTCAGATCCGTCCGATCTGATCTTGCTGGTCGACCACGCGACGCAGGATCCCCCTCTGTCACCTTCACACCACCATTATCTAACATGGTTGGTGCACACCATTCACAAAATAACAATAAGAAATTATCACCAAAGCTACTTCCCGTGACTCTCAAAGTTCAACAACGCCAAAGAACAATCACTCAGCTCTATTTAATTTCTTTTATTTTATTTCGAGGTTTTATTTTTTTCACCCCTTTCACACACGGTGTACCGTATTTAATAACATACGGAGACACCACAACAAAGAATAGATAAGTTTTCTTCTGCTTTTTTCCACAAATTTCACTTTCTTTTACATATATCTTCATTTTTTTTCTTTTAACTCCATACTACATATTTACTGACGAAAACCATCAAACAAACCATCAATAAGAAATTTAGATATATTTAAAATGTTATTTTTATTTAATTAGACAAAAACATCAGTTTGATTCAAACAACAAAAAATATTCATCTATATATATGCCATCCGGCACTTAAAATTGATCAAAAAAATAAAAAATATATTTGGGGCCACCCGGCAATAAATACAGTTCATACGTTTTATATAAAAACAAAGGAATGGCCCCATCGCACTTAATAACTTTGACTTAATAACAATTGTAATTTAGAAAAAAATAAAATAAACTTGGTGGTAAGATCAAAAACTTACAAGCAACACCGTTCACAAAACTCCAAACTTGACTAACTCATAATACATATTTCTTTTCTTTCATATTCGAAAATTTCATTTGTTTCCTTTTTTCAAAAAAAACAAAAACAATATCAAAACAAAACCCCGTTTGGTTGCCATCGTAATCGCGTGATCATACACACACATCAGAAAAAAAATTTTAAACATAAAACAAAAGGGAAACATTCTCATGCCGAAATATCATGCGTATCGAATTTAGACTACATCTGATAACGGTAAATTGCAACACTTTTTTTAATAAAAAAAAAGAATAATAAAACTTAAAAAAACTAAAAAATTGAAACGGCAAAACTTCAAGAGGAATCGAACCTAATACCTTTGTAGCCCTAGTCCAGTGCGTTACCACTAACCACCCAAACAATGAAAGAAATCAAATTCAATTTTCATCCACTCCAAAACAAAAAATTTGGTATGTTACAGTCTGACGAACAGAGTCCGGGTTGTTCCTTAGGTTTATTATTACTATTCCAATCACTCCAGAGAAATCTTTAAGCACGTAAATAATTCAAAGAAATTATATCTAGTTATCAGTTTTATTCGTGTTGATTGCGCTTTAGGCTGTATCAGACTCAATGCTGATTACCCGTTGTGTATAATATTTTAATATTATTTATATTTATTGTTTATACATATACAATACAAAATTTTATATTTTTCAATTCGTTAAGATGAAATTCCGTTATAAAATCAAGGCCTGTATGATGCGCCTAAATGTATGCAATCACTAATACAAATTATTTAAAATTTATTGTAGTAAGCCATGAAAATTTTTCGGTAAAACATTTTTTCTAATCTTAAGTGCTTTACCCATTGAAAAACGAAAAGAAAAATCGGATTTAGATTTTTCGATATAATTCTAAAATTATTGCTTTGTTTTCGCTAAAAACTTCTCGTTTTTGACCGAGCGTACCATACAATACTATTTTCAATTAAAAAATTTCAAAAAAATTTTAATTAGCGAAGAAAATGAAAATTTAATTTTTTGTCGTCCGAAAAAAATTGTTTAGAACCGAAAAGATTAAATTTCCATTTTCTCAGCCAATTAAAAATGTTTTTGAATTTTTTAAATCGAAAATGGTATTGTATGGTACACTCGATCAAAAACGAGAAGATTTTACCGAAAACAAAGCAATAATTTTGGAATTATATCGAAAAATCTAAATCCGATTTTTCTTTTCGTTTTTCAATGGGTAAAGCACTTTAGAATAAAAGTATGCTATGTTTAAAACAATATAACAATGAAAGCTAGAAGTAGAGCGGCTAGGGTCTGAAGTTCAATTGATCAAGGCATTTTAGTATTGTTTAATCAATATTTTTTTTTTAATATAAACCTAAACTCTGCCTGTTTGTCGGTCTTTAAAGTTTTCATGTGATACCCCAAACACAGGTAAAATCATAATTCAAAGCGCTTACTCTTTGGTTTAAGGTCTATGTATTTAAGGTAAGGGTAGCGGCCGCTGTACATCACCATTAAGTGCAATATCCTTAGCAAAACATAACATAACTAACGTTATTCAGAAAATTGTATCCGTGCTAGGACGGGGTGTACCCCAAGTAATAAAATAATTAATAAAAAATAAATTCGTAAGAAAATAAAAACGTTTAACTCGAAAGTCATGGCCAACCCGTTCGCTAAGAAGTAGTACTACTAATAGTTTAAAAATGACGTATTTCAATGCAAGAAGTTTAATATGGGAAGTAAGTATGGGAAAGTTTTAATTATGATTAACGGGATTTATTTCTATTTTATTGCTGTAACTGAAACATGGCTTAAGTCATGAATCTCTTCTAATTCAGCTCATATTTTAGCAATTAATGACCTGAAGGCTTGCTATAATTTTGGTTCTTCCCTTCTAGGAAATTTTGGGTTAATATCCATAGTATTGGTCTTTAACAAAACAAGCCCTCAGTTCTCAGCAGAAGATCTACTCGTAAATATGTTTTTTATATTTCAATTCCTCAAATCATATTTTAATATTCAACAGTGTGCTGTGATGATGGGCCCTCAAGTACCAATAATTTTGATATTGTTGTTAGTAGAGCTGTGTTGAAAGCTTTAAATGGAATAAAATGAAACACTCCTGGTGATGATTGTATCCCTTTAAAATTACGTAATATGATATGCGACCAATGAGAATTCTGCTTTCTTTAAGAGACAAAACTTACTTAATTTCAATCTGGTTTTAGGCCTAACTATCTTGGTCATATGGTTTTGTTAGTTTTATTAGACTTTTCCAAAGCTCTTGATACGTTCGAACATAGCATACTACTAAGGGTATTAAGGCAAAACTTCCACTTCTTGTGTCAAGCTACTAAATTAATTAAACATATTTTCTATGTTTATTAACGATAACGTCTCAGTTATAAGTTACCGTCACCAACATTTATGCGCTGACGATGTACAAATACAAATATATTTAAATGGCAGGACGTTCATTCAATAGATTCATTAGAAGAATTTCTAATTGGACCAAAGAAAATGAGATGCATTTTAATTTCGACAAAACTAAGGCCTTACGAATTTATTCTACCATATACCAAGTAAAGCACAAACCCGGGGATTTATATTAAATTCAAAACTTTCATGGACTGAACATGTTAAATTTATCAAAATCAAATATTCAAATATTTATTCAGGTTTGAAGAGACTAAGCAAGCTGACTATGAATTAGCTCATTCATTATTGATAAGCCACATTTCATATTTGGATTTTATTATTGCTAAACTGTTTTCTGAATCTAATAGAGGACTTGTACGAGGTTGCATTTAACTCAGTCACCCCATATTCGTGGGTTGTACTATTGAAAATTACTTGAAATACAGGCAATGAATGAATGATGCTTTTTAATATTGTTCATGGCAATTGAAATGAATATCTTCAAAACAAAATTAGATTTGTTAACTCAATAAGATATGTGACTCTATAGTAATGCCTTTTATATATGTAGAGTTGGACAATAAGGGAATTATGTTCCTTCGATAAAATACAAACTCACGGCTTTTAAATTTAGAATTATACTTTATTTGTAATCCAAAACAATCAATTTAATTTAATATAAATACGAAATATACGGCTGATACGGCACACGGCTGGATAACAAGTGAAGAGTATATTATAATAAGAGTTAATTACTAATATACCAATTTGTATTTGTTTACCGGTTTGGTTTAAACAGAGGTGGTGAACCTCCATTCCTACAATCGGCCATCCTGTATTCGCTCGGTCTCCGGCGATTCTTCGTCTTCTGACCCACTTTGTGGTTGATACCAATCTTTCATATTGTCGGCACTTGTTAGTGTTTGCCGCGGACCCTCGCCATCTGCAACTTTTCGAACGGTATATCGATTATGACGACCAACTCTCAAGACTTCACGGTCCAAGGAATTTGGGACACAGCTTCTGACAAACACCGAACTGGGTTTTTCTTATTGCTACTAAATCACCGACCTTGTATGATTTTGCCGCTTTCCTTTTTTTGTTGTAGGTGTTTCTATTTTCCTGCTGGATTTTCTCAATTTGCTGTTTTGCCTCGAAACGTAATTGGTCCTGCTCTTCATCGAATCTGTCTAAATTTTCTAATTCAATCAGCTCTTGTATGTTTACGTTTTGTTTTTTGTTTATTTTTACCCCGAACATAACCTCGAACGGCGTTCTCTGAATTGCACGCTGAAAACTGCTGTTTATTGTTTGCTGAACATACGGTACATGTTTATACCACTTGGAAGGTTCATCTATTGCCACCTTAGTTAGTACGTTTTGAATGATGCGGTTCAGGCGATCAACATGGCCATTGCCGCGAGGAACTCCCGCGGTAACTAACACATGTTGAATTTCTTCATCTTCACAATATTTTTTAAACTCGCCTGAGGTGAATGCTGTTCCATGATCCGTAATTATGTGGGTAGGATTGCCAAAATATGCTTGTTGATCTGTTAATTTTCGTAAGACCTCGGCTGATGATAAGGTTTTTGTGGGATATAGCCAAACATATTTAGAAAACCCGTCTATAACCGAAAATATATATCTGTACTGCTTTGCTGTAAGATCCATTGGTCCTATATGATGTATATGGAAAGTCTGCAGCGGCTTGTCACTTTTGTCAAGAGGTTCCAAGAAACCTTCTTGTTTACCAGCTTTTTTGTTTGTCAAAATGCATTTTATACAATTAGTTATTACGCTCTGATTTTTTTTCTTCGTGTTCGGTATGTAAAAATCTGTACTAATTGCATATTCAGTTTTTTCGACTCCAAAGTGACCTTCATCATGTTTACTTTGAATTATTTGATTTTCCATCTTTTTTGGGACTACCACCAATGTTCGTCCATCCTGCTGTTTGCATATGATATCTGCTTTTATAATAAAATTTTTATAGCTTTTAGTTTTTAGAATTTCTCTTATAGCTTTTAACCACTGATCCTCACGTTGCGCCTTTTTAATACATGCTAACACATTATCGTCGATCGGAAAAATTGTGAAGCATCTGCTGAGGGAGTCAACGTGACGCATACGTTCATTTTTCCTATGTTCTATGTCAAAATTATATTCTTGAAAATATAATATCCATCTGGCAACTGCTGCAGGTAAATCATTCTTCTTCATTGTGCTTACTAACGCTTGACAATCTGTTACCAACTTAAAATGGATACCTAGTAGGTAAATTCGAAATTTTATTAATGCAATATAAACGACCTTCACTTCTAAATAATAGCTATGCACTTTCTCGTCGCTTGGTGATGTTTTTCGGCTCATGTAATACACAGGATGTAGTTTTCCATCTTCAGCCTTCTGCATAAGTGTTCTGCATAGCGCCAAAACCCTTCTGGCTTGCATCCGTATGCAACTCTGTTAGAGCATTCTGCCTAAATATTTGAAGAACAGGTGAATCCATCAAAATTTCTTTCAATCGTTGAAACGCTGTTCTCTGCTCCAGACCAAAACGAAATATAATTTCTTTTCGAAGCAAATCTGTAAGTGGTTTGGCTATGACTGAATATTCATGTATAAATTTTCGGAAGTACCCTGATAGTCCCAAAAATGACTGAACATTCTGAATATTTTTTGGTTCAGGAAATTTCTTAACTGCTATTAGTTTTTCTTCTGATGGTTGTACATACCCATTTTCAATCACGTGCCCTAAAAACTCAACTTTTCTTTGAAGAAATTGGCATTTACTCATCGCATTAACACCATTTTTAATTTAATTATTCCTTCTTCTTCATCTTTAGAGGGTAAGTAATTAGGTCATTATGTAAGTAATTAGATCATTATTATTCATCAGGTCAATAAACACTATATTAATGAACCTTAAAAATACAGCCGGCGAAATTTTTAATCCAAATGGTACTTTATTAAACTCGAAATGACCTTGGTAAGTGATGAATGCTGTAAATTTTTTCGAGTTTTCATCCACAGGTACATGAAAGAAACCATTTTTTAGGTCTAAAGTGGAAAAAACTTTGGCTTCTGCTAATTTGTCCAGTTGCTCCTAGATTATCGGCATCGGAAACTGGTCTTTAATAATTAGCGAATTTAGCTTACGGTAATCGATGCATACTCTAGAACTATTATCCTTCTTTTTGACTACAACTACTTGACTGCTATATTCGGAAGTTGACGGCCTTACCACCTTCTGTTCAACTATAGGCAATCTTCTTGGTCTTGAGGCTATAGGAGTATCATTACTTAGAACGATTGTTAATGCCACAGGGCTTGGATTCGCGTCATTCGGCTTATAGTTTCTAACCAAATCGTTTATAATTTCTGTGTATTTTGGTGAAACATTTAACTCCTCATTATCTTTCATTTGGATGTTCATTATACTCGCTTCATGTTCATCAACTGTATGCATAATACTTCGGAACCTTAGGCCATTTTTGTTAACCACAATTTCAGCTTGGCTTATGAAGTCGTTTCCCAAAATTAAATCAATTTTGATTGCGTTGCTTTTAACAATATAACAGCTTCCTTTCATTTCGACATTATCAACTGTTATTATTGCGTAAAAAACTCCTGTAGTTGAACTTTCACCATTGCCAAAACCTCCAAATCTTGATTTATCATGATGTCGCTCAATAGTTTTTATTCTCGTTACTGCGCTTTCTCGAATAATAGTGACATCGCTTCCCGTATCAACTAATGCTTCTACCAAAATTCCATTGATATCAATTAGTCGTTTTGTGTTGTTGCTGGTGACTATTACATTCATCACGTTGTTCTCGGCTGAGGTTGATTGGACATTTGGAGCATTTGTACAATTTAGTGCTTGGTGCCCAAATTTACTGCATTTGAAACATTTAGTTTCACTTGTACAGTCTGCTCGCTTATGATCTCTGGACCCGCAATTGAAGCATCTGTACTGAAATTGTCTACTCTGATGATTTTTAAAATCTGGTTTCCTACTGTTATTATTATTGTTGCTATTATTGTGGCTGCTGCTGCTTGATGTATTAGCTTTGTTAAACTGTGTACCGTTGTATGGTTTTTGATTGAGTTTCCGTGTTGAGATCTTTTCATCTTTAAGTTTTTCATACGACATAAAAAGGGCTTTTAATTCTGCACACGATTTTGCCGTATACAACATAGCTTTTTTGACGGGGAATCGTTTATTCCGGCAACAATATATTCAACTAAAGCACTTTCACTAATATCACCCGCGCTGCTTATCTGCTTCATTTTGTAAAATTATTTTAATAACGATTCGTCGTTCGCTTTTTTTGTTGTAGAAAGCTTTTGATGAACAGCCTAGCTCGAGACTTCGAAACTAAATTCATTTACCAAAAATTCTTTTAAAGTTTCCCAAGTAACACAATTTCTTCTGCTTCTACTGCCATCTTTGCTGCGCCCGTCAATAATCTCCGGCAATATAAAATTTTTTGTATATTGTTCCATTCGAACGCCACTGCCACTTCTTCGAACCTTGTTAGCCATTTCTTGCTACTTTTGCTGCTTTCACCGTCAAATTTTTCTAGTGCCTCCTCAACATCTTGAAATGAAAATGCATTTTTAGAGCTCATCGTACCTTGTTGTTTTTGTGTTTGCTTTAAATTATTTACACTTGTTATGATATTATCAAACACTTCATCGACGTGTTTACGAGCTTCCAATATTTTTGTATCTTTTGTATTTAATTCGTCAGAATTAGATCATTCAAAGATTTATTTAACTCATCCAAAACAATATCAATGTCTTCGTTATCGGTCACGGACGTCTCACTCATTGATTTCTTTAACCTTAAAATCAAATCAATTTTCTTTTTGTAATATATTGGACAGCCACGATCTTTTAAAATTTTCTGCAACTGCCTTGTTGTTAATTGTGATTGAATCATCCATAAAAAAAATTAGCCATATTCAAAATAGTAATTTCTAAAAAAAATAATTTTTACGACTTTACAAAATAAACTGTATTATACGCTCCTATACACATCAAAATATGGGCAGATACAGTGCTTTTATTTTTGCCCCATATATAATAAACGTAATAATTTTATTTAACAAAAAGCAACAAAACTGATTCCTATAAAAATTTTTTTTCAATTTTATAGACAAGTATATCGTTACCTTTTAATCCGTTCGTTCGCTTGTGAAAAAATACATGCGTGGTTTTCACAAAAACTTCCCGCGGTGATATCAATCCCAGGTATTGCTCCATTTATTTGGAAAATTTGTCGTAAATACTCATTTGGTAGTTGGACGCCACAGCCTTAGGGCTAACTTAAACCAATGTCAAATATTACCAAAAATAAATAGGCTGATAGAGTTTTATAGAGGAGTTTATTCCTATGAAAAATAAAATCTAGGAAGATCCAATAAGTTCTTCTCCCGCCATTCAACTAAAAATCCAATACTGCACAAAAGCAGTCGTAACTATAATTTTTTTTTGTAATATTTAAATTTAAACTGAAATAATAATAAAAATTGATATTATTTTCCATATTTTAGGGTAAATAATTTCGAAAAACAAAAACGAAAAACGAAGAACTCTTTAGTGGAATGAAAAATTTGCTGGTATACGGTCGTGTAAAAAGTTCTGTTATACGGAAATATTAATTCTGTAACGAGAGTACGAACATTTTTATCAGTAAACCCAATAACATAAAAACACAAAAACAAATGTTAAGCTTTCAACCACCACTTAATAGTATAGAGCATTTTTTTGTTGTTGCTCTACTCTACAATACTATCAGTACTATTATTTTAATATTTTGTTGTATAGTCTTTCACATAAATAATTTATTCAGTGCAGTAATTTAACAGCATCTGTTTGGCCTCAATTTATAGTATTTAATGATTTTAAAACCAGACTACAATATTATACTGTACCTATGTATAGAGTAGTACTGGGTTAAAACCAATAGACCAATAGTTTCGTTTGGAAACTTGAAATAAAACAGTAAAAAACTTGTTCAAGCTTTGCATGATCAAACGGTATGAATTCCAATTGAAGTAAATAAATTTCGCTGGTGAATGGAAAACATTTTTAATTAATTTAATATTTTGTTGTTTTATTTTATTAAAAATATAAAGAACGAAAATAATTATTTAATGAGATTATAAAAAAAAATAAAAATTATTAGAATATTGGCTAGATACCCGTACAAAAGAAGAAGTGTTTTTTGGTTTCATTTGAGTTAAAATTTGTACGTATAAACATTTTGTCTAGCTATGATCAACCTCATGAAGACTGTCATATTTCTTCTATTCTTAAAAAGGACTTGTTATAATATTGTATATTATATAAAGGGTATTTCAGTCTATTTCATCAATAATTCTTACTACATAATAAGAAATATTTGAATTGTTCACCTCATTTGAGTCAATAATTCGGATGGTACAGCGCATTTAACAGCTTAATGTGTAGGTAGATAACCATTTTTTCGATTGTCGGATGGTCCCTCGGCAAAATTATCGGATGCTTGTTGCATTTGTTTTCCTTTTATTGGATGGATACGCTAGTTAAGCAAATCGATCACTGGTCTAAACCGTTGAAATTGGATTAATGAGAATTATCTTCTCTCAGACCAGAACATTTCATCAACTGAAATCGTTCTGATCTCAGATTGGTTTATACTTTTGTTTATATAAGGCTATTAAAACAATTAAAATTAGACTGGTCCGTTAACTACCTACGTCGACCAGGTGCGCTTGGTTGCTTATAAAGCGAATGCAATACAGTGGTTGAATCAGAGTAAAGAAATATTTTTGTTTTGAAGGTAAGCATTGATGATTCTAACATAGATTTCAAATGTCTTAATCCTAACTAGGCTGGGTTGAGTCTCGCAGACTCATTTTAATTGTATAAGCTATAAACTAAACGAAAAATAAATGTTTATCAAAATTTAGATTTATGTATACTCTAATATTTTTTATTATTTAAGATACTCATATACAGATATGCACTTTGGGAAGTTCGTCAACTGTTTAACTGCCAAATTGAATTTTATTTTTGTTATTGTAATTTGTAAATACATTTTCAATCCATGAATTTCGAAGATTTCTTCTGTAATGAGCCATCTCGATATATAATTGTCTTTTATAATTTTCAGGTTATCTCGAAACGCCGACCATACCCGCCGTATGGCTGTTCTAAGCACAGTTGCTGAAATAAACTTTTGATAATCATTGTTTTCTGTGCCAACCAACCAAAAGGATCAAAAAGTCTTGAGGGCTCAGATAGCAGTTGTCTATTGGTCGTGTGAGTAGAATCAGGTAGATTAACGCGTAATTTTAAAATACCTTGCTTTGGAGGAAGTTAATAGTTTACGAATTCATACAACCTCGTTTTTAACACTCATTAAACACTCACGTAAGTTAAGTTCGATCGTTGTTGTTAAAGACATTTAGGAAACTTTTATAAAAACAGTTTATAAGATTGTGCTTATTGCTTTAAAAATTTTTAAGCTAAAAAGCATCATTTTTACTATAGATGTTTATAACATTATACATTAGCTTAGTAGTTAAATTAAAGTAGTTAATACTTAGCAATATTAGATCGATAATTTAGTTTCAGTTATTAATTTTGAACACAGCGTTGATTAAAATTTGTTAACGGTAGATACTTGTTTCAATAAGTAGTTGTATGAAGAACACAAACTTAACTATAATAAACTAGAATTTTTATCAAAATTTAATGCAAAAGCATAAAAATTATTTTCTGAAAATGGCCACTTGTTTACCAGTTTATCAAGACATTTTTATGAGTCAAACTTGTATCAGTTCATTGCCTTGTCAATCAAGGTTCGTATCACTGGATTGTGAATTAAAGAAAATCAATTCAATTTATCAGCAACGAATTTATTTATTTCACACAAAAATTATTACAAAACAATTTATTAATGACAATTCACATATTCACTTTATATAAATTATTCGCACAATTTTACTGATCACTTTTACTTTGTATTTCGCACTAAAAACCAAACTTCTAGAAAGTTCATGACTTTTCCAGTAAGAATAGTGTAGAACAATTTAGAACAATTTTATCATGGAAAATTGCATTTTAGTACAGTAAAACATTGAGCTATTAATTTAACTTGTTCTATTACAATCTAGGTGTCAGTCGTAAATTATCTTATTAGAAAACAAGAATACAAACTTTTGTAGTAATGAACAACATGAACTTTAGTTACATAAACACCAGAAATAATAATTTACTAGTTTCTGATTTGAAATATTCAGAATTTTATTTTTAACCACAATTTTAGACGACCTCACGCATTCACCATTACTTTAGTATCCTTTGGGGATAGATTGATCGACAAACCAGTGCATTTCTTGCTATTACGGATATACCCAAAGCGTTCTAGAGTATGAAGCCATAATCATATGTCATAATTTTTTAGAAGCTTTTTTAGTGGTAAAACTTTTCAAGTTTTTCAATGAAAATACAAAAATATTAAAAAACGTTTGTATCAAACGTATCTTTAATAACAACATATAAGAAGGCTTTAACTATATTGTTAAAATATAGAATTCATAATAGAAATTTAATCCCAGTGTGTTTTTGTGATTAAAATTTACTTGCCTGAGATACAATAATACGTAATTAATATGCAGTGATAATAATAATAATAATAGTGATAGTTAAACATTTCGGTGATTTGTTATACAAACATAATAACTAATAAAGTGAATGATCCCGTAATCCTAACTAAATACTGTATTTCAATTCATTTTTTTTTTCGTTGTTGTTTACGGTGTATCGATTTATTTCTGCCGAACTATTATTCGTGTTTTTAATTAGTATAAACTTTATAAACTTTAATTACTGTGCCGAGTTGATATATATTTTTTTGGCGCCAAAATGGCTGGAAATTGTGAAAAGTGTCTCAAAGACATTATCAAAAGTCGCCCTGGAGTTAAATGTGGATCTTGTACGAGTGTTTTCCATGTTAAGTGTGCTGATATAACAGACGAGGTTCTTAAGGACCTTAAAGCTTAATCAACAACATGGCTTTGTCCCGATTGTCGTTCAACCTCTAACACATCCATTATTGATGATATGGTACCAGTTAACATTTAAATGATGTTCTCGGTGATATTACGATACCCAATTTAGCGGATGTAGTAACTATACTGAAAGGCATACAAAGTCAACTGGACTCATTAAAAAATTCGGTTAATTTCTTGTGCCACTCACTGGATGATATGAAACTCACCGTAGCTGAACTGTCAAAGGATGCCCAACGTTCTAATCAGAGAATTGAGCTTCTTGAACAAAAAGCAGAAGCGCAGGCCGAACAAATCAACACTATGGAAGCTCTATTAGATCGTCCTACTCAAGAGCTAAATAAGAACAATATTATTTTATGTGGCTTTCCACCAAACTGTGAAGACATTCCGAGTATAATAATGAAAATTGGTAACTTAGTCGGTGTTACAATCACAAAGGAGAATTTAATATCTACCAAAAAGATGTCGCATATTAAACAAACAACTTCATTATTAAAAAATGCATTTATTTTAACAATTAAAACAGTTGAACTTAAACATATGTTACTGAATTCTTTTCGGAAAAGGAAAACAATATTCTTTCACGAGCTGGCAACTGACTATTCCACAGCACTTCAGAATCAGAGGATATTTTTACTACACCATCTCACGAAATTCCAGTCACGACTATATAATGCAGCTATAATTGTTAAAAATAGACTCAATCTCAAATATCTATGGTATACAAACAATATTATTTACCTACGGGAAAAAGCTGATTTAAGGATTTATCAAATTGATTCATTTAATCAAATTGATCAATTTGATTAATTTCTCATCCGTACGATTCATCCAGTATTAGGACACCAAAATCACCACCGGCTGCTGCTTCCGCTACACAGGAAATGGTTTAATACACATCTACAATTAATAAAGCATCATCACAATTACATCACACAACTACATTTGCACTATATGTTGGTATCAACATTCTGTATTTTAAAGGTAATATTACACTATCGTGATTCATTGTTTCTGTCCTTCAGTCTTTTATCCATATTTTTAGTTTTAATGCATGGATTTTTTTTGATTTTTTTTTCCACACTTTATATTATATCCACGTTCAGCTTTTCATATTTTTGTATTGAAATTTTTTTTTTTACATACTTTTAAGGTTTTCTTTCTTATATATCGCTTTAGATTTTCTAATCAGTTTTTATTGAATGACTTTAAAATCGTTAAAAGCAAAATGTTTTAACAATTATTTTTCAAATATTGATGATTTCTCATTGGATCATGCTGATATGAATCTTTCTTCCAAAAGCCTGTGTGTACTTCAATTTAATATTTGCGGTACGAATGAACTAAGTAAGTTTGACGATTTACTAAATTTCATTGATAGTTTACATTTACATACTGAGATTCATTTAATAGTTATAACCGAAACATTTATTAAAAGCGCAAATATATTCTCCTTTAATATTAAAAATTTCCCAAACGTCTCCTCTTGTAGAGATGACAGGTCTGGGGGGGGGGGAATTGCGATGTTCATCAGGGAAGATATTCGCGATAATATCCTTAACACTGACGTTCCAGTTTATTTGTATTCAACTCTCGGGGTTTAATCCAATTAATGTTTGTGGGATCTATAGGCCACCTGGCTCTGATACTACTTATTTTTTAGAAATCTTGGAACAACTTCTATGTAGCAACAATTCCAATTCTGACTTTATTATTGTGTTGGAGACTTGAATATACCGATTAATAAAAAATTAAAACTAATTTCTGAGTACAATTCCACCTTATTAAGTCATGGTATGATTGTTACTAACACATTTGCTACCATACCAGTAAGTGGTAATATCTTGGATCATGCTATTTGCAGTTTTCTTAATATAGAACGAGTTTTTAACTCAACAATTGAATCTGATATCAGTGATCATAGTTTTATTTTTTCAAAATTCGTGTTTAAACCGAAATACATAAATAAGGTATTAGAAAAGAAAACGATAAATTATGACAAAGTGAATCAATACTTCGATGAATTTTTATTTTCAACCTCATTTGACATTCACAACCCTGATTCAACCCTAAAATTATTCTTTGGAAAATATAATGAGTTGGTTGGTAAATTGTCGAAGTTTAAACAAGTACAGGTGAAAATGAAAAATGCTAGTATTTGTCCCTGGATGAATCTAGATCTTTGGAATCTAATAAAAGAAAAAAATCGCACACTCAAAAGGTTTAAACAAAGCACAAACAACTCTGCGTTAAAGGACAGACTAGATTTGCTCAATAGAAGGATCAAATCTAAAAAATACTACGCAAAAAAATTATATTTCAAAAAATTGTTTAATAATTTAAATCAAAAGGAAGTATGGAATCAAATAAATCAATTCATGAAGCATAATACTAAAGCGGATATACACTCCATTGTACAAAATGATGTCGAATACAAAGACCTTCCCAGTATTGTGAATATATTCAATAACCATTTTGTAAATGTTGGCAACAGCCTCTCTTCTACAAGTAATGATAACACTGAATTATACAATCTGCACAATAACAGCCCGAATTCATTTTTTTTGCGCCCAATCTCCGTTACGGAAACATATAATATAATTAATAATTTAAACAATAATAAGGGTGGTGGGTATGATAATATTCATAATACTGTTATAAAACGTTACTCAGCATTCTTTTCTCAAATATTGACGGATTTATTCAATGTAGTGTTTGAAACCGGTATTTATCCTGATTGTTTGAAGATTCCAAAAGTGATACCAATATTTAAATCAGGAGACTGCAAAGCTGCTAGTAACTACCGACCAATTTCTGTCTTGTCTGTGTTTGACAAAATACTTGAAAAATTAATTGCAACTTGTAACGTTTTGATATATGTACGTACTTGATTGTGGTGAATTGTTGTTTGATTTACCCCTAAAAGTTGATATTCAAATATTTTCATTTGCGTCGCGTTCATCTCTAATGTAATTCGGAATAAATGTAATGTGTTCATCTGTGTGGTCAGGGGAAAATTTTTATTGTGGAAGTTGTTATTATTTTGGTTCATCCGGTTGAATTTCGTATACGTTTGTTTTTTGGTCGGACATAATCGTTTCACTCCCACCTTTTGACAACGGTATCAGCCTAGTTCAAGTTTATGCGATTTCCCAATCACATTTAATCATTCGTTCTTTACTTGCGGTGGTGATCAAAACAGCAACGAGAAATTAATTGGATTATCTTGTACAAATCAAGAAAAAATTACACAATTATAAAAAGTGCGCAAACTAAATAAAAGATAAATAAAAACAAAACGAAAGAAATTTCCATTCAGGAATTTCTAATCTCGTCATTTTTTTTAATTGGAGCGATACTATAGGTAACTATTATCATGGGGTTTATTATTTATACAATTATTTATTTGGGAATATTTCATTTTTTTTTTCTAATAGCCGGGTGTACACTAAGATTTTTTTTTCTTAATTTTGTTTGGGGAAAAAAAAAAAAAACAATATATAAAGCGCTATTATCATATAGCGTATTTGCTGCTTACCGCCGCTAATGCGCACCGCGGCTATAGTATTTTATTATTCCTTTATATTTAAAAATAAAGTAACGGAAAAAAAACACATATCCAAAGTATGTTCGGTACGTCAGCATACTTATTTGGGCAGAATTAAATTCAGCGAAATCAAAGGAAGTGGCGAGAAACCTAAACAACCACATCGCTACTACTCAACCAATATACGTAGGATAAAAGCAAAGCCGTTTTGTTCGACTGATACCGTTGTCCTATTGTGAAAAGTTTATTTAATTCTTGTTTAATTTTTCATTAATAATTTCATATTCATTGGATAACGGTATTATATTAATTGCAATCGTTGAATTTATTTTTATTTTTAAGTTTTCCTCTCGTGAACCAAAGTGTTAATTTATATTATGTTTGGTAGTTTTTTTTTTCCTTTCACTAAGTAATAGTGTATTTCAGTGCATAGTGATACTTTTGAGTTAAAGACTCAAAGAAGAAGTAATCAAAGAAGAAAGAAAAAAACCAAAAACTGTTAAGAATAATCATTTGGTTACTTGGTTGTTATGGTTGTGAAAATTTTTGTTGTTTGTGCATAACCAAAGTTTATTTTAGGTTGGATGTAATTATCCTTTCCACAGCAACCCAGAGCGCTCAGGAGTTTGTTGGTGAGTTTTTTTTTAATACATTATATTTATTAAATTTTGATTTTGCATAGCTGAAATTTTTACAACTGCCACTAATTCCTTTTGGGTGAATATAACTGGTTGATTTAACGTTCCTATTTTGGTGGAATCAACCATTTTATTATTTTCTTTTGCTTACTTTTTTTTAAAAAAAAAAATTTAAATAAAACGGAAAAAAAAGAAAGAATTGCCAGAATCACATTGGTTACTACGAATTTTATTGTTTACTATCTAATTAAAGAATTAAAATCATGTTTGAAATCCTCTTAAAGGACGATTGTATTTATATATATACATTTATATATTTTCATTGTGAAATTAATTTAATTTTTATTAAAGCTATCATTTAAATATGAATTTATTTTCTTTGGATTTTCTATTATTTATGATGTCTGATTAAGTGATCAATTTGTGGGGCGGTAGCAGATGAGGCAGTGGACGTAATATGGTGTGTGTTATGGGTTTATAGTTATGCACATGAATATATTTTTTTTGTAATGCTAATGGTCGCTGATTTACCATTTAGTGAACCCTCCCAGCCCTGAGCACTCAGGATATATATTAAAATGAGCAAGCATGTGCACCGTAGCACCAAGCAGCATTACAAACTCGCCTGACTGAATATCTAAACGCTTTAGATTTTTTTTACTGTCATCAACATGGTTTTAGACAGAGGTCTGGCACAGAGCTTTCGATAATCAGGAGTATATATGTGGTTTATTTTTAGATCTGCATAAAGCGTTTGACTGCATTGATCATCGTCTACTTCTAAATAAGTTGTATTGCTATGGCTTTCGGGGCTTGGCTTATAATCTTTTGATGAGTTATCTTCAAAATCGTAAACAATTTGTGGCTTTAGATGGTGTAATTAGTAGCACTTTAACTATTAATTGCAGCGTCCCTCAGGGTAGTGTACTTGGCCCTATTCTATTTCTGATTTTCATAAATGATATATCACACCTACCTCTGGCTGGGAAAATTAAAATGTTTGCTGATGATACCGCAATATTCTATAATTCCAAAGATTGCTCCCAAGCCATGACACACATGGAAAACGACGTTGCTGTAACTATAGAATATTTCAATGTAAATAAAATATCTGTAAACCTCAACAAAACCAAATTTATTATCTTTCAATCCCCATTCCTCCCTCATTGTGATTTCCAACCCTTGCAAGTTTCAAATGGTATTATCGAGGGAGTTGATAAACTTAAATATCTTGGAGTTTTACTTGATAAGCATATGTCTTGGAATGAACACATTCATACGTTGAGTTTAAAAGTCAGTCCGTTTATTTATTTGATTAAGAAGCTTGCTTCCTTTGTTCCACAACATATTCTAAAAATGATTTATTCTTCATTTATTCACACAAGATTCTATTATGCAATTGCTTGTTTTGGTCATATTGGAAAATCAAAGATAAAAAGGTTGCTAATTTTACAAAACAAAACCTGCAAAGCTATCTATAGGCTTCCACTCTTGTTTCCCTCCATCGAGCTGTATAAGAATGTAACTGAAGGAATAATGCCAATAAACGCATTATTCCAATTTCATGTTTCACTATATATGTATAAATGTTTGCGGTTATCGTCAACGCTATTAAACATTGAGTTTCAGTATGTAAATCATAGCCATACAACTCGTCGTTCTAATCTTTTAAAATGTTATAAAATCAAAACTGAATTTGGTAGAAAATCCATATCGTACTTTGGTCCACGTGTATATAACCATTTACCGACTGTTATTACTAGATCTGTGAATGTTCACAATTTCAAGAAAACTTTAAAGACGTATTTGGCTGAACGGGTCGAAAATTATCTTTAACGCGACATATTATCTGTATCTTTTAAATTTGTTTATTCACCTTATTTTATTTTATTATTTTATTTTTTATTATTATATATTTAACTTTCAGTTTATTACTAAATTGTTATCTTATATCTTGTTCATTTTTCCGTCTAATTTTTGGTTTAGAGGAGAGCTGATTAGCTTTTAAAGGACCATAAATCCATTAGCTATCCGCTCTCCTCAAAACTTTTAGTTTTAGTTTAGTGTTCTAATTAATAATTTTAATTTTAATTTACTTGTTTTATTACACTATAAATAATTATAAATAAATAAAAATAAAAAAAATAAAAAAACAAATAAAAATAAAAAATAAAAAATTAAAAAAAAAAAATTAAGAAAAAAATAAAATTTCTCAAAATTCTCTGTTCGTAAAAGAAAGTCGTGGGTTGGACACACCTCAATTTTTTAATTTTTAGAAACATTTTGTATTAAGTAGTTTTTTATAAATCTTATACTTTTTAAGATATTTGCAAAATAAGTTTTCTGGACCAAGGGAGTGGCCACTTCCGGTTAACCGATTTGGAATAAAATTCACTGGGACCTCCCAATTTATCAAAAAAGCTTAAATCTGAAGTTTCAGTTCGATTGGTTAAACCATCTGGGCTGTGGAGAGGACACAGACAGACTGACAGACTGACAGACTGACAGACTGACAGACTGACAGACTGACAGACTGACAGACTGACAGACTGACAGACTGACAGACTGACAGACTGACAGACTGACAGACTGACAGACGGACAGACTGACAGACTGACAGACTGACAGACTGACAGACTGACAGACTGACAGACTGACAGACTGACAGACAGACAGACAGACAGACAGACACCATTTCGAAACTCACTTTTTCGGACTCAGGGGACCTCAAAACAGATAAATCTCTAAAAATCTCAAGGTCCAAAATTTTCATGATTACTATACTTTATTTTACTAGAGTAAAAGAAAGTAAAAGGGATTTCCCATATGGTTTATATGAAAAGTTTGGTTTTTTTTCGTCTAGGTTGCTTTGATATACCTCGTAAAATACATAAGTAAAGTTCAAAGTTTGTTTAGATTATTTGGAACCGCTCCGAAATTTACATATACCTAAAAAACATCTTCCTAAAGGTTCAAAGACTTCGACCTACTAAATTTACAATTATTTATCTTTCTGTTATAGGTAAACTAATTTAAATCTAACAAACGTTCCACAAACCTAACCGAAAACAATCACATGACAACTAAAACCTATCAAAACTTTTTTGTACTTAAAATATTTTTAATAAAAACGATATCACGAATAAAACGATTATACATATTCAGGATTATAGGGGAGTAGTATCATTATCATTAAATTTCCACATAACAGCTACAAAACACAACAAAAAACTAATTTTATTCGAATTAAAATAAAATTGACCTCACCACAAACAAAAACAAAAAAAAATAATAACTATTCGAATTAAAAGTTTTAGTTGTACATAGAGAATATGTGATGCCACAACATATTTTAGGCTTATGTTAACCTTTTTATTGGATTGTGGTACTGTGAGGTGTTATAATTATAAAATTTTATTAAAATCTTAAAATAAAATAAAGAGATTTGATGATTATCAAATCAACCTAATATTACTCTAATAACTGTTCCTGTTATTCCCATTAAAATTTCTTCTATCCCCCTTGAAATTATAATATCACAAAACGAACCTATTATAGTGATTTGTATAAACCTATATACATAAGAATCAACCGGTATTTCCTTTAAAAGTCTATTCGATTTAATTATTTCCGGATTTTTTTTTTTTACAATATGGTTGTATACAAGTTGGAGAGAAGCAATGATGGTCGCATAAATTACGTTTAACAAAAATTATAATAATAGTCATTAATTGACATCCGACTGTCGTAGAAAATTTTTCGTTGGCATTTAGACTCGTAAGTGTATTCCCTAATCTATACAAATCGTCTGCATGGGATATATTATACGAGTACGTATGTATATACCTGTCGTTAATAAAATAAGAAAAACAAATTAAGATTGCTATCTTCCGACTATTTGTGTTGTTGTTAATATAAGTTTCTCTTATACAGTTTTCAACACAACATAATTACAAAGGTGATAAAATCGGAAAATTTTGTGGTAGGTTTAATTGTAAATTTTAATGAATATGGTGATAATATGTGTGTAATTAAATGCAAGTAGATAAGAATTTAAATTTATTAACATGATTTGATTGGAATTTAATCAGATTGTGAAATTTCTAACGAAAATTGTAATAGATTGACGAGCTTTGAAAACATTCAACCAATCAATTTGTTGGAATTAACAGTAAATCTTGTAAAATATATATATAGTGAGTAAATGTTTATCATTTATCGATTGTCCTTTTCACCTTCACCTTAATAGAAAATAAACTAAACAAAAGCCGTAAAATAAAATATATCTCTTCAATTATCTGAACATTTCCTTTCGCGTTTACTCTAGTATACTTGACTTGTGTAGTTGATATAGGATTAACGGATAAAATACTAAAAAAAAATGTAGGCACTCTATCAAACACATTGTACTTAAGCAACACCCAACCATCCAGCACAATAAATACGATTCCGATGAAAAACGTCAATTTGCCACTATATTAACAACGCATAACAAACCACAAAAAAAAGCTCATCGAAAATCAACCAAAGTCTATAAACGAGTATATTTGTATGTGTATTCCTTACAATTTTCATTTTTTTTTTCTTCTCTCACTATAATTGTGTCTCCTTGCGATAAAAAATAAGATAAAAACTAGAATAATAAACAAAACGCTATGGAATACAACAAAACAAAAAATTTATAATTCAAGTTTTGCGTTGAATATATAAAAGCAGCAGCACAAAAAAACAGTAAAGTGGATATACCCAGAAAGTCCACTTCAGAGAACAATTAAAATGAATGTCATTTCATTGACAAACCTGTCAACTACTCTGTGCTTGTGAATATAAAAATTGAAGGTTTTATTTTACATTTTGTTGTTAGTCGTGTCTCCAACCGATAACGTTTTTCTGTCTAAATTTTAATAACAAAAACGAATTATTGTTGCGCTAACAGGCAGTAAAATGGGAACAGTTTTTACTCATCTTTCAATGGTTATTTATATTGAAAAGTATTATGTTTAGAAATAGAAGGATGATTATCTGAGACGTTTGTTAACGAAGTAATAATGATGAAACATTATGCGGTAAAATAACAGAAGATGATGCTTTAATGGGAAAGATAGTAATAAAAATTTCGGAACTTTCGAAATAAACATTTTCTTTGATTATCTATCAGTACCACAACTATACAAAATATTCGTGGTACACTAAATTCTTTACACCTAAACGTGGTTACAACAAATAATAAATTAATTAAATTAAATTAATTTTATTTACTCCTAAATACAAAAAATAAAAAAAGAGAGTTGGAATTGCCCGATGAACATGTTTATTTAAACTTAAACCATTAACCATTTTTGCCAGTTCATTGTTGACGGTCAACATGAAAGGTAAGTGAAATTGATCGGAATACCGGAAGTAAAATAAGAACTTTGGCAAACAATGGTAAGGGGTTGAATATTAGCCTATAAAAAGCTGGCAAGCTATAGATTTATTGAAGTAAACATGTGTGCCATAATATTCAAAAGAAAATAGTTAAGTCACGTGCTTCGATAGAAATAAAAATGGTATTGTGAAAATTTGTTCGTTGGGCTAACCACAAAACGTTCACCAATGCATTGTAATGGGAAAGTTCTCATAGGGACACGGTAGATTATTATTATATAAATAGTACAAGGATTCCGAGAGAGTTATATAAACTATCCAAAAGTTAAAAAACTCCTGGTCAAACACACTCACCTGACTTAATTTTAATTTAATTAAGACACTTCCAGAGCAGAGCAATGATGATTAATCATTATTCTTCAGCTAGAACTTATTGATTTATTTAATTTTACAAGAGAAAAGTCTACAAATTTGAATTGAGTTCATAAATACGATACGATGTAAGGAGGTACAATAAAAATTGATTGATTGATTGATTACGATGTACGATCAAGCATTAAGCAAGTCTCCCGTATTATAAATGCGAATACCACACCACTATACCCATGTTACACAACACGACACCATTCTTCATGAAGCCAAACCCCGTAAAGAAAGGCGCCACATCGATAACCACATAAGTCTAAAGTTGTGATATCCGCCCCTGGCCAGGCCGCCGTCGTACACCTTTTTACATATAACAAGATCGAGGGATGGGAAAGGAATGTTAGCAACAAAGACTCAACCCGGTTGTTCCAGACACCTAAGTAGTTGATAGTTAGTAAATTTGTTAGTAATATATTTTTTAGTAGTTTATAGACACAACAAGACAATACAATTTTTTTAAAGTTCATCTACTGCTCCAACAACCTGTAAGAAGCAACCTGTAAAGAAGACACAATGACAACACAAATTTCCTGGTACCGCAAACTCTTTTTTCTGAAAAGCTGTAAACAACTATTATTATTCCCCTCCACCATTTTTTCCATCGGCGGTTGTGAGAGGGGGGCGAGATTTCGTTCCATCATCATGTTCCCATGCGGTCACCCAAATTTCTACTAACTGTAGGTAGTGTTGCTTGACGTTGTTGTTGAAATCGTTGTGTCTCTGCTATTATATGGTGGTTTGCTTTGACATTGATACGAATGGGGAACCAATGTTTGGGCTTATACAACTTATTATTAAGGATATTGAAAAGTTTTATGTTAGTTTACAATTTGTTGAGAGATTATATTTTAGTACTCACTACTTTGCATATACGGTTGAATTGCAAAACACATTTTTTGTATATGACATAGATTCACTAAAATGTAATCACACTTCTTACATAAGTAAGGCTGCTAACGGTCAACATTTTATAATTTAGGACTATATCAAGTTAATACATTCAATTATTTTAAATGTTACCGTAAAAATTAGATTAGTCATTTGAGACGAAGATGAATTACTATAATGGTGTTTACCGGAACAGAAACCAACAAAAGCAACAAATATGTACGCATTTAACCTAAACTTAAGACAGTAGAAACAAACACTATTTACCATTACTACAAATGACTTTTTATTGTGCAAGCAGAAAATCAGTTACTCTCGTACAAGGCTTTTATAACAAAATCATTGGTTGTGACAAATAATTTTCAGTAGACGCAAAAAAATTTTGCACTAATTCTGAACACAGGAACGATTTTCTAGTTCACACGATCGATTTTTCAGTTGGAAATACTAATATTAAGGTTAAAGAAACTTTTTATTAGTTAGCACAACCAAAAATGGATTTATAACAATCATTAATCAATTTATATCAACCTCAAATTATTGGTATCGCAACAATATGATCTCATTTACTACAACTGCTTAATTCGGTAGGCAAAAAATTCGGTTGCCGCAAACAAAGTGTTCTCTCTGTGAATAAGCATTTCATTTTTAGCATTAAGATAAATTAATAAATTTTAGTCAGTTCTTATCTTAACTTCGTAAAGAAAACATTTACAAATTGTAAAATAAAATTGTTAATATAAATAAACCTGACGATCCGTAAAAATATGGGATGTACATATGTTTTGATATTGAGATAGCTTCTAGTTAGTGCAAGTATTTTTTGATATTGGGGTAGCTTCTAGTTACTTTATTATGTAAGTGGCCAATTGGCAAAATCTCTAGAATGGCTCCGCAGAATTTTTTGTTTAACCAATTTTTGGTTAGAATGATATGGTACCAAATGAACTTGTGAGCCCCCAACGATCCGCAAAAATAAGGGAGGTATTTTTTGTTATGGAATAGCTTCTGTTTATGACACTTTATGTATTGCGACATGTAAAACTCCTTAAATATGCTCTTTAGATAATAATTTTCGTCTTACATAGGTAAGTTCACTAATACATCTACATTAAAAAATGTTTTGTAAATTCTTTATTAAAATTTTCTCGTTGCCCAACCGCAACGTGAAGTTTTTGCGAAATGTTCTGCTAAATATTTTAGTAAGAAAATAAGTAAGTACTTCCCGGACATGTTGTGACAACTAATTTTCAGTAGACGCAACTAAATTTTGCGGTAATTCTGAACACAGGAACGATCTTCTATTTCGCACGATCGATTTTTCAATTGGAAATACTAATATTAAGGTTACCGAAACTTTTTATTAGTTAGCACAACCAAAAATGGGTTTATAACAATCATTAATCAATTTATATCAACCTCAAATTATTAGTATCGGAACAATATGATCTCATTTACTACAACTGCTTAATTCGGTAGGCAAAAAATTCGGTTGCCGCAAACAAAGTGTTCTCTCTGTGAATAAGCATTTCATTTTTAGCATTAAGATAAATTAATAAATTTTAGTCAGTTCTTATCTTAACTTCGTAAAGAAAACATTTACAAATTGTAAAATAAAATTGTTAATATAAATAAATCGATTTTTTTTCATGACCTCACGTGTTCGAACTCATAATTCGGATACATTGAAACACGAATACTTGGAAAAAAGTGTTCATTCTCTTCGGTACAATGCACAGCTTTCTGGAATCTGCGTTCCGTGCGCTTTTCTCAAAGCGGTAATTTAATTAGATAGTTACGCTAATCAAATAAAAGGCTTGTGGTAGGCTTAACACCCTTTTAAAATATGTAAAACTATTAAATTTGCTACAAAAAAAAAATTTTCAAATTTTACTTACAGAAATAATTTCAACATGAATAAACATGGCGTCATTTGCATCACAATTTTTTTTTTTATTGTTTAAATTTACCTGTAGATTATTTGTCACCATTTGCACGGACAATTATTGCACAAAAAAGTCAATTATAATATTAAAACAAATTACCACTATTGTTAATTATTAAATATGCGTATTCACATAAATTCACACGATACCAATGCACACACCACACAATCAAAATCACTACTAAAATGACATTTCAATAAAACAAAACCGATTTAATATTGAAAAAAGGCCGGTTTTACGTAACACCAATATTTTATACTAGAGGACATTTCATGTAAAATCCGTATATATTTTTAGTGGTTTGTGTATCGGGTGATTAACAAAATTCATATTTTACATGAAATAGCCTTACATTTATGTATTAATTTTTGTTATGACCTAAAGGGTGATACATTTTTTTTTTTTTCAAAGCAAAAATTAATTGTACAAATTGGACAAATTTAGGCTTCCCTCTATTCATAAATCTTTAAATCTTTAATCGTGATATTAACAAGTGTGGTGATTAGGGAACTTTAAAAAAATT
Source organism: Tipula vernalis (assembly GCA_958295665.1). NCBI lineage: Eukaryota > Metazoa > Arthropoda > Insecta > Diptera > Tipulidae > Tipula > Tipula vernalis. The sequence continues at coordinate 24,130,688 of OY282558.1, read as the reverse complement.
TAAATTTCTCAAAATTAAAAAAAAAAAAAAAAAATGAATAACTTTGTAAAGTGGTGTCGATCGATATATGCGCGCTTTAAAACGTACTTTAAAACGTATGAACGTTCAGAAATTTGATATAGAAACCACGCTTAATGTCGTACGCACGAATTATCAATTACTGAATGATGAATGGGCTGACTACAAAAGTCAAGAAACGGAAATCACGGAAACGGATGAAAATTCAAAATATCTGGATACAATCGACGAATTATATTTTCATTTCAAACGTGTTCTCATACAAGCCAAAAAGACCGTGAAACTGGGACGAAAGACGCGTTACACAGTAACACTATGGAAGATTTGGTAGCGAATCAACAATCATTTCTAAAGGATATATCTCTATTTAGCAAACGCGAAACAGAGATACGACTATCTCAAACAAATATTCTGCCATTTTCCGGAAAGTATTCAGAATTTCCATCCTTCCGCGACTTATTCGAACCGTCTATCGATAAAAACGAAAAAAATTCCAATGTCCACAAGCTTCAATATCTTAAAGGATTATTGCGAGATGATGCGGCTGCCCTAGTTCGTGACACAGATCGAAAATCCCGAGTACATGCAACTAAAACCAATCAATGGGTTTGCAGTTTTAGATGTCCAACCATTAAATACAAATAAATTTTATGACATAAAAATCAACGAAATTACTTCGGAACTGACTTTGAGAATGACAAAGCTAAAGTTAGTTGCCATTATTCACTACCAACAAGCGAAAATTCGCAACGTATCAGGGCATTATATAGCATATATTAAAAGAAAAACTGGATCATGGGAAATACATGATGACTTGGCAGAAGATATTTTAGAAACTAACTCCCATAGTAAAGTTAACCCCGCGTCCCTCGTATACATTGTTTGACTCTAATCAGTAAGAATATTAAGATTGTGAGACCTGTCTGAAGTTTTTGAACACTTTTTTGGGGGGAGAAACGTATGAGAGTGTACATTGTGAAGTTCTCGGACAAAATTGAATTTTTATACTAATTGGATAAAGGAGCAGTTATTTTGAAAATGGTATAGGGCCTTTTTAAAAAAAATTAAGTTAATGATAACAATAGACAAATGACAGTAAATCTTTTTAACGGTAAATAATTTACAGTCAAAATAAAAAAAAGTTAATCTCTAAAATACTTGTGCAATAAATAGAAAAATTCAAAATCCCGTATATTTTTCCATTTACTATTTTCTCTACTCATTCATTTGCTGTCTTATTTTGTTAACTGGAATAGTAAGTGGTATAAAAATATAAATGCAAATTATACTCAAAATAAAAACCGAAAATAATTTTCTTTTTAATTTTATCAGTTTAATCAGATTAAAAAAAATATTTTTCAAAATCATTGCTAGAATAATCATAAACAAAAACTTGGTTTAAAACAATATAATATTCACATTGGAACATACAACATGGTGGCACACTCAGATCCACTTAGCCATCTCTGCGACCGCCTGTCATCGGCCATCGAACTTCCACCTACACTTTTCTTAGAAGTGCCTTCTTGCAAATTCGACAACCTGCGCTCCGAGGGTCGCGCTAATACACCCTATACAGCAAACATTCACATTGGGACATACAACATGGTGGCATACTCAGATTTACCCAGCCATCTCTGCGATCGCCCGTCATTGGCCATCGAACCTCCACCTACACTTCTTTACAAGTGTTTCTTTTTGTTAAAATTCCATAACTCTCTATTTGACCCTCAAAATCGCGGTAATATACCGCTTTTTACAAATGTGTTCATTGGGACAAACAATTAGACTGATTGCCCACATTTACTTAGAAGTCCGAATGATCACCCAATGTCAGCCTACACTTTTTAAGAATTACTCACAAAATTGATTCAAATTCATACAAATTTGTATTCCAAAACTAAAACTTTATTCAGTATACTAGAGAAGCAGTTTGAATAATGGTGAAAATCCAAACTGTTGGTTCTGTCACTAAAAACCATTTGAGATCCACAGTTTATCAGTGTATAATAATTGCCTCTACACTCTCTCGCTGTTGTAAGGTTTTTTGTCAATTTGTCACAAACTTCACACTAACGTAATACGTTGAATTTCTTGCTGTGGTATAGTGAAATGAAGAACAGGTGAACAAATAAAAGTTTAAGTATATAAAGTGTGAGTATAGACAACTAGTGAGTGCTAATGTAAAATAAGTATAGTGAAATATTACACATAATTATTGATGAGATGCATTAAGGAGGTTGTTACGCCACCTTTTGGTTATGTAACACTGCTTTTCGTTTGGTCTGGTGCGTGCATATTTGTTGGCTCGTTCCCCTGTAATTCGATCGTCTGTATACTGTTGGTAATTCGAGGTAGTATATGTATCTTATACCGGCCATGTGTTTTACTATTCACTACCGATACCACGAAATTATTGTACATTAAGGGGTCGCTGTGTTGGTGCATTTTGTTTGTTATTTAAATTCGAAGTAGGTATTATTTACTTATTGCAATACCGGTGCATCGGTGATTTGAGTTGATGGTGTGCGATAGCGGCCGATGTAGCGAAGGGTTACTGAGAGAGAGTGGGGATAGTGAACGTTCGAGAAAGAAATGAGAGAAACAAGAATAAAGAAGAAGAGAGAAAAGAAAATAAAGAGCGTCGGGTGAAAAACTTTTTTTTGGCAGTTCAGTTTTGGATCTTGATTGAGTCGAGACAAGTTTTTTTGGAATTTTTATTTTTTTTATTTTTTTCCTCCATGATTAGGAGTCGAAAATTCGGTTTTTTTTATATATATGAGTTAAATGTGCCAAAACAAAAAAAAAAAAAAACTAATATTAAATGAAAAATCTATCGTATTGGTGTATATGAAATAATAAATAAAAGACTATTGTGTGTCACAAAACTATAATTCGATTAATAATAAATGAATATTATATCTTAGTTTAATTAAAAGTTGTATTTTTGTTGAAATAAAAAAAAAACATTGAATAAAGACTTAAATATTAAATAAAGTTGGTGTAAGTTAAAACAAAAAAAAACCGTTATTTTTATTGTTGGAGTGTTGTTATGGTCAGTGAAGTTTTTTTTTGACATTTATTTTTGGTGTGTTGCGCAATAAATAGCACAGGTGTGCCCTCATTAACGCAATTTCTTAATTGGTGGCCATACGATTTACGACGTTATTTACCAAAAGTCGTAACCAAGATTGTGGTAAACAGACCGGTGTGCTATTGCCGTTGTCGCAGTTATTCGTTTATGACCAACATCAGTGAGGTTACCGTTTAGGTCATTACGTTGACAGTGTCGTTTTCGTGGTTTCTACGCCACCGTGGCTACAATTTATGGTGTCTCTACGATAGTGCAACGATAATTTGGACAGTTTGTAAAATTCCAGGCGGCGATTGACGTGAGGTTCTTCGGGCGCGTGCAAGTGGCGCAATTATTGTATGTCGCTAATATATATATATACGGTTACTACGATAGTATTACTACCGTCAGCGCAATTTTTAAGTCAACACATGCTACAGTTTTGGATGTAAGCCGTTTGTCGTTCCGGTTGTTGAAATTGTAGTCATTACGTCAGCCTTCAACGACTATTCAGTTGCGGGTCTTCTTGTACGAGCCGTTAGCGCACACCTTTTAGTTTTTTTGTTGGTGCGCCAACAACATCTAGAAGAAAAACCCGTTATTATTAAAAGCTGTCACCGCCATCGCTTTATCTTCGAGGTTAGCGGAATTCCGTGATGCAATGGAAATGTTGCACATTAAGCACCTTTAATACGACGGGTAGCGGTTATCGAAGTAAATGTTACCACGAGTGCAGCCTTGGGAAAGAAGCAACACCAAACACAATTGGATAAATCGTTCGTTTTTTTTGCTTATTTAATTTGTGTATTATTTGTATTATTATTATTATTTATTATTATTAGTTTTCTTAGCTTCTTATATTTTCTTTTTTTTTTTTTTGATTATTAGTTTTCTTAGGTTCAAGTTTTCTTGATGTACATATGTATGTATATAACGTAGGAAAAAGAAAACTTTACAAAAAAAAATATTTTTAAATAAGCTGTAAAAAAAAAACAAATACGATTAGTTCTTCATTCATATGTCATAATTTGGCACATTTTTTTCGGATTTTCTTTTTTTTTGTTTTAAAGTCAATTCATTTTTTTTTATTATTTATTCGATCTTGCGGGAATAAATATTAAGATTTTCTTTAGGGTTTAATTTATTTTTGTTTGCTTTAGTTTCTTTGATTTTTTTTTTCATCATTTTTTTTCTCTATTATAATTATATACAATATAATTTGTTTTCCTCTTTATTATATAAACGTTTTTTTTTCAGCTGTTCCCATACTCTCAGTTACACTTCGGTACGTTCATTTATGGTTGTTTTCGGATCGCATGGGAAATACTCTCCGAGTGGTGGTAGAGTCAGTTTATTGGATTAGCGTAGTTTTTTTTTCATTTCTCTCCTATTATTTGTAGTTATCTACGATTTAAATATGAATAGTTGTTAATAGCTTGCGTTGAAGTCGGGATGAGTGATGATGTTGGACTCCTGTGTTCTCGAAGTAGTTTTTTTTTTTTTTCTTTCCATAATCCTCCGGTCTTGTCAGTCTCTCATGGCATGCTATCGGAGAGGCTGACACGGCACCTGTGTGGACCGTTTCCTTTTTAGGGGCGGTCGCATCCGTATTATAATTAGATTTTTTTTTCTCCTGTTAAACTAGTGTATGTTCCTTTCCTTTTTTTTTGGTTTTCTTCTGTTAGTTTTTTTTTCTTTTTGCGGTTATACAAGCAAGGATTCAAGTCTGGAAACCCCCACGCCTAAACAAACCTACCCTGAGCTTTAGCCGGCTACAAAATACCGCACCAGACCGCTGGATCTTTGTCTGATAACGTAATCCTTCTGGGATTTCGTTACAAGGTACAATAAAAATAAAATTAAAATTTACATAAAAATATTTTCAGGTCGGAAACGTTTAAAGCACCATAATTTGTTCGGTGCGTTTATTCAGATGAAGGAACTGATGATTTCTTAAATTCCTACTCGGTGCCTTTATTTTAATTGATTCCAGTATAGATGGTGCACTGATTTGATCAAGTTAAATATTTCCTACAAGCGAACACTTTAAAAGCTCTCATATATGTATTGTCCAATGTTGTCATTTGATAGGTTATGATGGTAATCGCGAGGTCCAGTATACACCGTACAAACTTTTTTTTGTCTTCCCGTAGTTTGTTGGTATTGCCGATGTTTTCGACAGTTCAATAAATTTTAAGATCATCTCCAGACATTAATACCTTAGAATGTTGTATTACTTCAGTAATGTCGTTGATCAAGATTATAAAGATCCAAGGACGAACATGGGACCCTAAGGCAGCTTGAATTAATTCTGATCTTCTATTTTTAAGCTCAATAAACTGAATATGGTTACTCAAAAACGATTTGAACCAGGCAACAAACTGTTTGGAGAAACCAACTCGATGTAAGTTCTACAATGACTAATCAAAGGCTTTTGCAATACAACACATCAACTTCCTTGTTTAGAAGAATAGAATTGCTGGTAAATTCAACAAGATTTATCGATGTTGATCTTTCTGAGATAAATCGATTAACCAAAGATCTGAATGAATTGCGTATTACCAGTTCAAATATTTTAGGTATGGAAAATATTGATCCCTCTTTAACAATAAACATCATTCCTTGTCCTGGTTATTTCCCATTTCTGTGGAAATATTGCTAGATTTATTGATTGATTAAATAGAAGACAAAGAGGAATTGCCAACGATGTGAAATCTTTCAATAATGAAGCAATACCATCAGAGCCACATCCATCTCCGAATAGTTGTAGAGCTCGATGAATATCCTCGATTTGAATCCTTAGTGTTAGTATGGTTACGATGTTTTCACCATGGTTTGGATTTTGATACTTATCAATGTTGTCCAGCTTATAAACTGAACGAAAAAACTCAGCAAGTAAAAGTAAGTTCCATTTTTCTAATAGATGGCGTAATTGTTCTTATATGTATATATTGTGTGAATCTGGTAATATATATTTTTGAAATGTCTCTTCATAACCTTCAAAACGTAGTATATGACATTTGATTAAAATATAAACAACATAGTTTTTTATTCGATTTAAAATGGAGATAGTTTTGTGCCAAACAATCGTGAACAATCCGAAAGTCATCATTTACTTATAATTGTATTGGGATTATAATTGTTATTATCATATTTTTGTGATATTATGTTTAGAAGGTGGTTTAGGTAATTTGAAAAAGGTTTATCATAGCCAAAGCAAAATGTTCATTGTGATAAAGTTATGATCTGTATTTAGTGGGATACGAAAGATATTGCATATTACGAGCTACTGAAACCTTCTGAAACTATTAACGGCGAAGTCTACCGACGGAAATCAATACGTTTGAAGCGAGCTGTTTTGCAGCATGACAACGCAAAACTACATACTGGAAGAGTCGTTAAAACCTACCTAGAAGGGCAGGACTGGGAAGTTCTATCCCACCCGCCATTGCTCCTTCGGATTACTATTTATTTCGGTCGATGCAGTCAGCCCTTCAAGAAGGACGCTTCAGATCTTATGAAAGAATCAACAATTGGCTTGACGAATGGATCGCTTCAAAAGACGACGACTTTTCAGAAAGAAGTATTTATTTATAGTATTTTATTTAAATTAGTAGTGAACGGAAAACCACACATGGAAACAAAGTTATCGGAACAAAAAAATAATAAAGCTGCTGCCATTAGGCTTAAAACCTCTTAAATGTTTTCAAACAATTGCCACCTCATGCTTGAAATGTACAGCAAGAAGTGATTAAAAATTAACTATACTTAATGACAATGATAATAAAAATAAATGCATGGCTATAGAAATCAGTAGTGATACACCGGAAGTGTTCTAGCTTTTATCCAAGAGATTACTTCAGGTTCACAGAATCAACTCCAAAAATGTGAAGCATTCTTCACAATCTTCTGCCAGTTTTATTTTGGTTACAGTTGATTTGCGGAAGAATGTATTAGACAGTATTAGACGAAAATTATGTGAAATTTGAAATATGTAAAAAAAACAACAAATTCAGTAAAAGTAAACAATAGATTATGTAAAATATTGTTGAGCTTGTTGAATTAAAACAATGTGCTACCAAACTAGCCAGTTGTAACATTTTAAATAAGACCAATGGACAAAACAACTAGAATTAGTTTCGCAAAATATTTAAATAACCTTTGTTTTTTTTAAGGATATCACGTCAAGCCAAACCATATGCCACTGGTAACCCAAAAAACCGAAATAATTTTCTAAATATTTTGATAAGAAACTTACAATAATTGACTTAATGTCAAAAACGATTTAGTTTTAGTGTAATGCAACATTAAAGCACAAATATCAATAAAGCAACTTAAGCCAAAACCTACAAGCAGCTTTATTTAGCTAAACTAAAGGCACAATAAATAAATCAAAATCATAATCCTGTTGTTAAAAAAGCCACACAATTGAAAATAATCTAAATAGAATGTCTAAATATATGTTTGTTGTATAATACATAAAAGTAGCCAACAATAAGATATTTCTTGAGTTTTAAATCTTTATCGAGGAGAACACATATTCATATATACAATAAAATTCGTATTATTACGAAATCAAACTACATAATTCTGATTTTTAAGTATTTTATCAAGAGACATATCCATAAATAGAGATACACAACAAAAAGCTCCTAAGGAAAAGAAAGCATAAACGTAAACAGCAGCAGAATCAAATAAAAGGTCCAGTCATAATATTTATATGACTTTTTTATTTTATATTCAAAGCTTTTTTTATATTGATGTTTATTTGTTGTAAAATGATCTTTTAAAATTTTTTTTTGTTGTTATTTTTTTTATACTTTATATTGGTTTGATATTAACTGTGTATATTTTCTTATCGTTGGTGTGCGTGGGTTGAAAACAACATTTCTTGAACTTTTTTTGTTGTTGCGGTATTTTTTTTTTTTTTTTTTTTGTAAGGAATGTAATACTGGGTGGTTTGTGCTGTTGTTATTTTATTTTAAAAGGCTCAGTATGTTAGATATATGTAGATATTTTTTTTTGTTTACTGGAGTTGGTTTCATTCTTGAAACTGGGAATAAGTTGTACTCAACCATGTATGCTAAACAAAAAAATTTTAAATATTTGACATTTATTCTAATGAAGCCGTTAGTTACATATAACTTTTACTTTTAATGGTAATTAAAGAATCATTGACCGATATAATCCCAACGATGACAACAAATGGATGAAAATTTAATTTTTAGGGTTATCCAGGTGCGGTGTTTTAAGCCCAAAATACGTGAGTTATTATTAAATACAATATGATAAATCAAATAGGGAAATTAAGGAACATTACTGCTTATCTAATATCCTTTCACATTTGACACAAAATGTACCTTTCGTTTAAACACGAACAGTAAACGTTATAATAAACAAAAAACACTGTTGCGATTGTCAAAACGATCCGAATCACTCTTTACACTAGTGAAAGGTCAAAATCGTTATGTCACGTGTTACATTGAAAACCAGTAACCCACAAGTATAGAGTCATACAATTTTTGTCATCTTCTTTCGTTTTTCCCGGACTATAGCAAAAACAAAAGCAAACTATTGTGTAAACGTATAATTTCCTTTCAAAACTTTTTTACAATTAAATTAAAAAATTGTAAATCCTAAAAGGATGATGGGATTATAATTGTTATTATCATAACCCTATAACAACAAAAATAAAAACATTGTAGGATATAAACAAAACAAACCTTTAGAGAAAAAAAGGAAGAATACATTTTCCATTCTATTTTAAAACTTTCGTACAAGTAGAAAAGCTTTGACTTTAAGTCCTTTTTTAATAAATGTATTTATTTATTTTTGGTTTATGATTTCATGTATAATGTATACATATGTATGTTGTACCATGTAAAATATGTATACTCGAAAAAAAAAACTTACAAATAAATTTTCTTTTTATTATTTACATTGTTTTTTGGTTCAATTAATTTTCCTAACATTATGCAAAGAAGAAGAAAATTTTCTCTTTAAGCTTTTTGGTCAATTAAGGTTTTGTTTGTAGAGCATGTTCTAGGTTTATACGTGTGTATATATTTAAAAGAGATGTAGTTAATTTTAATAACATTTCTGGACAGGTATAACAGTTCTTTAAATATATACAGAAATAGAGTTTTAAAATTTTTATTTAAGAGAGATTATTAAAATTATTTTTTAACCCTTTTCTACTGAATATTATAAATCTATATAGTAAAACATACTAACCCTATTTACATAAATCGGTATGACCGAAAAATGTTAAGCATGTCAACATGATTTTATTATGAAATCGTAGGAATCGAAAAACTTAAAAGGTTTTTCGAGTTTTCCAAATATCTTTTGAGTTTTAATCATCGCTACGCGTCCCAAAGACTGTTACAAGTCCAAAAAAATCGTTTTTTATTTTATTTTAGAATATGGTTCTTTTGGCATAGAAGTATTGTTTAATTAAATAAAATTAGTAAATTCTTTATCATTTTTATAATTAATTAATAAAAATGTGTTATGACCATTTTAGATTACCAAAATTTTTATCTACAAGACTGTTATAAATAAAATGTAATTACATTTTAGACAAATTAATGCAAAATTTAGTTGTAATATTTTATATTTAACTGTTACATCTCATTTATGACAAAACTTCTTGCTATTATTTCGGCCCAATATTTTCGGTAAGACATGTGACTGTCTATAAATGAAATTCTATATTCGAAAAGAATGTTAATTGATTTTATAAATTTATTTCTATATAAGTGTTACAAATTAAATTGTGACATTCTTTCGTTAAATTTTCGTCGCAAAATAAAAAAATATTTTTACGATAAACTGTTACAAAATCAAAAAACCAAAACGCACTAAGTGATGTGACTCTTTTTTAGAAACAATATTCTAAGTGGAATTTTTTTTAAAATAAAAACCAAGGAAAAGTGGTATAAGTTTCCGTGAAAGGACGGACGGTTTTGTGTTTCGCTCTCTAATAATTAAAATTATTTGGTAAAAAGTGTTCAATACGAGTAATTTTTTTTTAAATATGGTTTTCCATTTAAAGGTAATTATATTAATATAACATATAACAAAATATGAAATAAATCCTAAAAATATTGTAAAATTACTATAGAAATTGAAAACGCATGCGGCAGAAAATCATGATTTAATTTCTAAGCCTATTTGCCAAGGTACGTACATAAAATAATTAATGAATATATTACAAATTTTATAGTTTTACTTTAAACTTAGAAGATTCAAATTTATTAAATCCCGTTACAATTAAGGTAACTGATGATGTTCAGCAAGAACTTAGTGAAAAGAATCCTAGCGTAAATACCAGCGAACTTATAATGAATATTGAAATGAGCAGTGCCGAATAAGATAAAAAATATTCGATTCTGATTCTAACAGACTTCCTTGTTCAACTAATATAGATATAATGGATATTGACATAGGGCAGGTAACTGTTATAAATCACGTCTCAATATTTAACTACTACCTATAATATTATTTTGATTTACTAACAGATTGAAAATATGACAATTCTTATTGATTCAGATGGAACTATTATACCACTTCTGAATATATTAGACCCATCAATTATTCCTAAGGGAGCTGACATGATACACAATGATGTGACTGATGCTCGTGAACCCATAATTACGAATGTTAATAGTAGTCAAGCAACTGTTGATTGTGGTCTATTGGGAAATAATATTAAACCATTAAATAATTCGAGACTTGATTCAGGTAATTAATTTTATTATATTATTTTCTTGTGATATCTATATAGAAACTTAAATGCAGATGGTCTAACTGGTGATGATTTGAATATATTAGGGTCGAAAATTATTTTAAATAAAAGGAAAAGGACGGCAAATTCTGAGCTATGGAAGCAAAACATAATAAAGCGTAAGAGAAATTTTGGGCAACCTTATGAACCTGCGACAGGCCGATCAGTTAAAGCCAAAAGCATACAACCTGGCAGTGAGAATTGTATTTTTAATTGTAGTTCACTTATAAATAACGACGATCGTAAACAAATATTTAATTTATTTTGGAATCTCGGAGACATAACAGCAAGGCGATTATTCTTACAAAACAATGTCGAAATAGTAGAACGGAAATGTTCGAATTCAGAGAAAATACAAAGAACGGAAAACATAGAATACTATTTTAAAATTATTCAACGAAATTTAGAGTATGTAAACTATATTTTTTAAACACACTCAACATTTCCAATCGCATGATAAGAACGCTCTTCCAGAAAACTGAAAATGGCATCGTAGAATCTGATAAACGGGGCAAACACTCGAATCATCCAAAGCTTGACGAATCAATAAAAAAAGGCATAATGGCGCATATTAATTCCATTCCACGAATTGAGAGCCATTATGTAAGAGCTAGAAGTAGTCGAGAATATATCGAAGGAGGCAAATCTTTAGCTGATCTGCATAGAGATTATGTTAACTACTGTAAAAGCCAAGACAAATTATAGTACATGGAAACTACTTGATGTACCGGAGAATTTTCAATTCTAATTTTAATATCGCATTTTTTTCGCCTAAAAAGGATCAATGTTCAGTATGTGCGGAAGCAAAAAAATATTTTTAACGCTGACCAAGACGTTGAAAAATATAATCAACAACTAAAACCGCATTTAGAAGCAAAAGATTTTGTCAGAAAAATAAAAGAAACGGAAAAGCAAAAAGCGAAAGATGGCCTTTGCATAGCAGCTGTTTTTGATCTACAAGCGGTACTATCTACTCCTTCCGGTGATATTTCAACCTTTTACTACTTGTCTAAATTAGCAGTATACAATTTCACGATATTTAATTTGGGTACCAGTCAAGGAAACTGCTACGTGTGGAACGAATCCGCAAGCAAAAGAGGAGTTAATGAAATTGGTACTTGCCTATACAAATTTTTAGAAAACTATACTGGCTTGGATAAACCTATTGTCCTGTTTTCAGACAACTGTGCAGGACAAAATAAAAACCAGTTTATATAGTTTCCTTGCTACTTTATTGTGTTCAAAAGCTCGACATAAGAAAAATTACTCACTATTTTTTAGTGACGGGGCACTCACAAAATGAAGCAGACAGCATGCATTCAACGATCGAACGTGAGAAAAAACGGATTTTGAAATCTGGACCCATTTACAATCCAGCTCAAATGGTAAACGTTATCAAATCAAGTAAAAAATCCAAACCGCTGTACAAAGTTAATGAAATAGGAAACGAGGACTTTATAAATATTAAAGATTTACAAAAATTGTTCGGTAATAATTTTAAAGTTGATACACTCAACAACAAAATCAATTGGCATAAGATCAGTGTTGTGGAAGTGCGGAAGGAAACTCCGTTTCAATTTTATATTAAGGAGTCGATGTCAGATGAATTTCGAGTCGTATGCATTGATAAAGCAAATAAAAAAAATATCCTCGATATTTTAAATTATGATAAAAAAAATTAAATTTGGGCCCAATAAAAATTTGCTCAAAGAAACTAAAGGGTCTTAAGGAACTATGTGATAAAAATTTAATTCTGACTAAATACAAAGATTTTTATTATAATCTTGAATGTGATTAATTTTAAGATAAATTTTATCACCATAATACTGAATTGAATTTGAAATTTAATTGAATTGTGAGTTTTGTTTTGTTTATATGTACTTTATTTTATTATTTTTAAAATTTGAAATAAATTATATTTTACTAAGGTAATTTAACCTTTTAACTAAAAATTTGTTTATCCTCAAATATTTTCATTGTTCATTCAAAATATTTCACAAAGACAGTCATATGTGGAAACATTTGATAAAAAATTTCTCATAAAGTGTTACATTTTCCAATTTTCCTTAATTTTTCCTAAATACGATAATTTATTTAACTAAACCGAATGAAATCTTTTTCTATAGTGTAACCAGAACAATAAAATAAGCATTCCTTTAAAAATATACATAAGATAATAGATTTATTGGCAGCTAAACTTTCGACTTCGATTTACCCAAAATTAAATTTTTTGAGATATAACAGTCTTTGGGACGCGTAGCGATTAGAAAAAAGGCCGTAAGTTTACGAGTAGTTTATGAATTTCGTGTACAAATATTTTATGTTCCAAAGATGACACCTAAATTTATGCTTAAATATTCAAATCAAACCCACTATTCTTACGTAATACATAAATACTAATGATAATGCGCAATTTTTGGAGTACACAAAGTATGTAAGTAGTACGTTTTTATGTTTATACCAGCTGCTTACGTACAAAATTAAATTACTCTGAACGTTTTTTGGTTGTTTATGTTGTTTTATTATATTTTGGTGAAGCTGAAATTATGTAAAATTAAAAACAAAACCAAAATTAAAATTGGTTGTTGGGGGAGTAGTTTTAGGAGTCAAAGCTTTCTAGGATATGCGATTCTCATAAGACTTCTTCCTAGTGTAGTTACGCCTCCTCGTGGCGACAACCGGGCAATGCATCCTAGAATGTAGCCAAGTAACTTACACGACCGTGCAATGGCGGTAAATCCATTGCCCCAAGCTTTGGTGGGACAACATACGCTGAGAGCTGCGTGGCTAAGGGGGAGCTTAGTCTTTAGTATGTGAACTCCGGGTACCAGGCGACCCCCGGTTTAAAGTAGCCTTCCCACAGTATACCGATCTCTGCTGTGGGTGACCTTCATTTCTCGGATACTCGTGGGATTCAAATGGAAACCGAATTTAAAAAAAACATAGAGGGTGATGCCTCTTTAAAAGCATCAACTTCACCAGCTATTGAGTTGGGTCTCCTAAGCTATGATGGAATGGTAGATGCCACAAGGGCCACCACTCTTGATTATCTTAACGTCCGGACCAAGGAAAAGGTGGAACAGTCCACCTCTTCTACTACGGACACCTTCTGTGACGACAACATAAGTGTAATCTCACAGTTATCGGGCACCTCAACCATTGGTGTTGATATTGGGAACATGTCCCTCAACGCCGGGGAATGGGTTAAGCTCAACTCCTTCGAAAGAAGGCGTTTTAAAAAGGGGCTCAAGGAAGGCAAAACTAGAGAAGAGGCTCTAGCTGCTGCTAAGTCCGCGACCCCTCTGAAAGCATCCTCGGGGCCTGTTGCTCCTACCCTAGACAAGAGGTCTGGTGGTAAGCGTGAGAGGTCTTTTGAGGTTGCTCCGGAACCAAATAAACCACCTGCCAAAAAAGCAAAAGAAGGGCCTTCTCCGGTAAAGCCCTCTTTCAGCCAGGTAGCAGGCAGTGTTAAGCTGGGCATCGTACCAGGTGATCTCAGTGGCAATCCTCTTAGTATGGAGCAAATGGCAAACATACAGGAGTGTGTCATTGACCTCATTATTGGGATGCAAGGCTCAAACCACAAGCCGCAATTCCTTGGCTGTTTCCGGAGAACAGGTTGGCTATTTTTTATATGTTCCGATCATTCCACAGCGGAATGGATGAGGAACAGTTTTGTAAGCCTAAGGGAAAAAATTGGTCTGAACATAACTTTGGTGGAAGAGGATGATTTTCCTCGGCCAAACATCGTTAGGGGGTTCTTTCCACAGAGCCTTAGCTTAACTAGCGAGAAGATTCTCGCTACCATGGCCGCGCAGAACGATGGTCTCGCGGCCAACTCATGGAAGATACTGCAACGGACGACAACTGGCGTACTCGTCCATTTGGTTATGGCCATAGGCGAGTCTTCCATGAAGAAACTACGCGAATCCAACGGGAACATCGCATACCGCTTTGGTAGGATAAAACTCCTTCTCAAGAAGGGTTCCCCCTCTACCAACCCAACCACTGGAGTCAGCTCCAGTAAGGAGGGTACTTTACCAGCCCCAGTAGTAGGCACAATCACAGACGAGGAGGCATCCAGGAACAGCAGCGCTATTGAGCATTCTGTTCCTGCTGCCTCTTCGTCGGGAGCACGATCAACGGATCTCTCCGCAACTCCTACTGTGGGATCGAGTAAATCAGCACTCACCCCGAAAATTAAGCATATGGGCGCTCGGGGTGTTACTGGGAAAAGTGGCAGAAACAGGCCAAATCCCGCAAAGCAGACGGCTGGCAAGCAGCCAGGAGCGTAGAGCTCCTTTACCCTAATCATCCAGTATGGCTGGTACTATTAGGGTACTACAAGCGAATCTGCATCACGCAAAAGGAGCTTCGGATACCTTTTGCAACAGGTTCGCGAAACAACACTTAACCCTTGGCCTTATCCAGGAACCTTGGGTTAATGGAGGAAAAATCAGAGGCCTCCACCTCAAGTCATGTAAGTTGATTTACGATCGAAGGGAGGAAGTTCCCCGAGCAGCAATATTTGTTTCATCTAATATTAACGTTCTTCCAATTCCAGAGTTCACCACTAAGGATTTGGTTGCAGTAATCCTGGAGGTTCCGACTAGCAGGGGAATGCAGGAGACAATATGTGCCTCTGCGTACTTCCCTGGTGAGTCGGTTAGTGCTCCACCTGTAGTTGTACAGGATCTGGTGGATTACTGCAACCTAAAAAACAAGCATTTCATCATAGGCTGCGATGCTAATGCACACCATATCATTTGGGGCAGCAGTGATACAAATGGCAGAGGTGAGTCCCTTTTAAATTATCTTATGAGTAGTCACATAGACATTTTAAATAAAGGTTCGAACCCCACTTTCATAAACTCGACTCGGCGAGAGGTGTTGGACCTCACTTTGTCAAGTCAGTTTATTTCCAACTCTGTTGCAAACTGGCATGTTTCAAGCGAAGCTTCTCTGTCGGACCACATGCACATCAGGTTCGATATACCGGGAGTGATCATACAGGCAACAGAGCGTCGTATCCCTTGTTTTACAAATTGGAAAACATATAGGGATATTTTATTTATCAAAGCAGACATGCTGCCAACATCTTTGAATTCAATTAGTGACCTAGAAACCGCAGCTGGTCTGCTTAATGACGTGCTCCTATCTTCCTACGAAAGCAGCTGTGTGGTGCGTAACGTTGTGGTTAATCGCAAAGTTCCATGGTGGAACGAACAGCTGGCTAAACTTCGTAAGAAGGTTAGGAAATTATTTAATAGGGCAAAGCATTCCAATGAGTGGAATGAATATAGGCAAGCCCTAACCAGTTACAACACAGAACTAAGGCGTTCCAAACGCCTCACGTGGAGGAAAAACTGTGGAAATATCGAGGATATACCTACAGCTGCTCGACTCCATAAAGTTCTAGCTAAAGATCAGTCCAACGGGATTGGGCTTCTTCTGAAATCCGATGGTAGTTATACATCAGGTCGCAAAGAGTCGCTCGAAACCCTGCTTCAAGTGCACTTTCCGGGCTGCACTGTTTGCGACACAAATACAATCACTAACTCCATATCTGGTACACACATGGGTGTAAATATGGGTTGGGTTAATAGTTTATCCGGTAAGCTTTTTACTCCGGATAAAGTCAAATGGGCCATTAACTCTTTTCAGCCTTTCAAGGCTCCAGGAGGGGATGGAATCTTCCCAGCCCTCCTTCAAAGGGGCCTGGACTTGATTACCCCTGCTCTGGTGGCCTTGTTTAGAACTAGCTTCAATTGGGGTCACATACCACAGGCTTGGAGTCAAGTAAACGTGGTTTTTATCCCAAAGCCTGGCAATCGGCCATGTGAACTTCCTAAGTCCTTTCGACCTATCAGTCTTACATCGTTTATTCTTAAAACCATGGAACGACTTATAGATCTTCATATCAGAGACTGGTTAACGGCAACCAGACCTCTAAATCCAAATCAATTCGCCTATAGGAAAGGCAAATCCACAGAGGGTGCGCTGCATCTACTTGTCACCAAGATTGAAGCAGCCTATCGCTCGAAAGAAATTGCTCTGTGTGCATTTCTGGATATTGAGGGAGCTTTTGACAATACTGGATACGACTCAATTGCTAGGGCAATCAAGCGTAGAGGTATTGACGATCCGACTAACCACTGGATTAGTTCCATGTTGGTTAGTAGGAAGATTACATCTAAATTAGGTAATGAGTCAGTCACGATTACGGCAGCAAGAGGGTGTCCGCAGGGCGGTGTCCTGTCCCCTTTGCTGTGGTCACTCGTGATCGACGAGTTGCTTGATAATTTACATCTACTTGGGTACGATGCCATTGGTTATGCGGACGATTTGGTTATCATAGTCTCTGGAGGGCATGAACGTACGATGTCCGCCAGCATGCAACAGGCTTTGCTTGTTATTTCGAATTGGTGCACTGGGGAGGGCCTTTCGATTAACCCTAGCAAAACAGTCCTGGTGCCCTTCACCAAAAGACGTAATTTGAACCTTGGTTCAATTAGTCTTAATAATATAAATATCGGATACTCCAATGAAGTCAAATATCTGGGTGTTGTCCTAGATAAGAAACTAACTTGGAACTCTCATATTACTTTAACTACCGAACGCGCGGCCAGGGCCATGTGGGCCTGCCGGCGTATGTTCGGCAGGACCTGGGGCCTGAACTCAAAAATGATTTACTGGATGTACATCATGATAGTGAGGCCAATTGTAACATATGGGGCAATAGTTTGGTGGCCTAAGGTACAGCAAAAAGTTATTATGAACAAGCTGACCTCATTACAGAGACTAGCATGTCTCGGAATTACAGGTGCTATGCGCACCTGCCCTACGGCGGCAATGGAAGCTCTCATCGGGCTCACTCCACTTCATATCCACGTCAAAAAATCAGCTGCTACCTGTGCAGCTAGATTGAAGCTCGCGAATCAATACAGTCATGATGACCATATGGGTCACCTGGACATTTTGAATGAACTTCCAGACCTGAATATGTTCTTTAGTGTCCCGGACGTTATGCCGAAAGAACTCTGCTTTGGCAGGAATTTCGTGGTAACAATCCCCGATAGAACAGACTGGGATACTGGGTTACCGCAGATGGAACCTAACAGCCTAGTCTGGTACACTGATGGATCAAAAATGGATAGTGGAGTCGGCATTGGTGTCTTTGGACCCAATCACAAAATATCGAAATCACTGGGTACTTACCCCAGTGTTTTTCTAGCCGAAATTCACGCCATCGAAATCTGCGCCTCTATTATTATGACCAAAGGTCTTAAAGGCGCATCCATCCACATTTTGTCTGACAGCCAAGCAGCACTGAAAGCATTGGCTTCTAACTGCTTGGTTTCCAAGTCGGTTCAAAGTTGTTATAAACTGCTACAATCTCTCTCTTGTCAAAACAAAGTAAGGTTGTGGTGGGTGCCTGGTCACATGGGCATCACTGGAAATGAGATAGCCGACGAACTTGCACGGGCAGGCTCGTCGACTACACTCATTGGCCCTGAGCCTTTTTGTGGTATCCCGTGGGCTTCTGCAACCTACACAATCAGTAGATGGGAAAAAATACAGTGCTTGACTTATTGGAACTGTATTCCCGGCCTCAGACAAGCCAAATCTTTGATCAGACCATTTCACCACAAAAATTTGGCGATCAATTTCAGCAAAGGAAATATTAGGAAACTTGTGAGTTTTCTCTCAGGTCACTGTAACCTGAGATATCATTTGAACAAAATGAACCTGTCCACAGAGACGGAGTGCCGACTCTGTTTGGAAGAGACAGAAACCGCAGAACACATACTATGTGAGTGTGTTGCTCTGTGCACACGGAGGTGGATTCATTTTGAAGAGAGGTATCTGACCCCGGAGAAATGTAAATTGGCCTCTATAAATAGCATTCTCGCCTTTATTAGAGAGGTGGAGAAGCTCCTGGAGTAACAGTACCCAACAGCACAAAAGATCTTTTAGGTCGTAGTGCTAGCCGCTTTTGGGCAGGGACGAAAAAAAAAAAAAAAAAAAAAAAAAAAAAAAAAAAAAATTAAAATTATAGTAATTCTTATCCGGTATAAATTATATGAATGTTAATTTTTTTTTTTTTTTTCGTTGCTTCTCTAATCTTTTCGTA
This sequence comes from Tipula vernalis, assembly GCA_958295665.1. Lineage (NCBI taxonomy): Eukaryota > Metazoa > Arthropoda > Insecta > Diptera > Tipulidae > Tipula > Tipula vernalis. The sequence continues at coordinate 24,111,674 of OY282558.1, read as the reverse complement.
CACCAAAATATGGACAACAACAAAAAACTTTAAATGAAAACCATAAAACATGTTTTTGCTGTGGGCAAGATTTAAAGAAAACAAAAATCATTAACATTTCGTTCAGTATCGTGTGGCATCAGTTTTACGATTTCTACTTATTTAGGAAAAGTGGTGCAGAAACCTGTTGTTACCCCGAACTGGAAGCTCGTTTTAAAATATTTTAATTAATCGTGACCTGAACTTAATTTTATTTCCAAATTTATATCTTATGACTTTTTACATAATGTTTGTACCCGCTAAACCGCATACATTTTTCAATCCTTTAAAAGCGGCTAACAAACAACAACATTATAATAATAATAATCCATTTCTTTCCATCTACTGTACATACATACCTAGTTCCAGAAATCCGCAGCACAATTTTTTTTTTGTAAATAAAATATAAATCATTTTTTCGCGTGTCTCTCTCCCGGTTTCTTCCTTGTTGTGTACATATTTACTATACAAAGCTTAAATATAATATTCCAACTCTTATCATTCATATTCAAAACAAAATATTAATAAAATACATTATAATAGTAATAATAATAATAATAATGCTGCTACCACTAAAAAACAACTGCACCAACAAAATATCGTAAATCGCGGGGTTGTTAACTTGTACACAAAAAATAATAATAATTCATACACCAAATGTACGTACACATATCGCACACGGTTTATGCCATAGCGGCGTAGCGAAACGACAAAACACGAAAAAAGTAGCAATCATACTTGGAAAAGTCATAACTTTTATTGTTTTTCATGTTGTTTACCATTTCATATATGCATAATAATATACATTTACCTACTCTTCGTTTAAACAAGTAGCGTAGACAATATTTGATTTTCCATTTTCCAACCGACACACGGTTACATTGCACATAAAGAGAATATGAATTTTGTGTATATATTTCACATATTTTAATCGTTGATTGAAAATTGTTTAGTATTTTGCGCTCGCTCTTTCCATATTTTCCGATCTTATTGTGTGTCCAACAGTATGTACTGCTGTTCTAATTGTTTGATTGCCGGATGAAATATTTGTACAAAAAAAAAAAAAAAAACACAATAATAGTAATGTACAAAATATAAAAATTTCCCGTTCCCGGAATGATGGCGCGAGAGGAAATGTTGGAATTTTTTTTTTTTTTTTTTTACAAAATGTAAATGGAAATTTTTCTGCAATTTCCATATAATGTAATTTGCGTTTGACTTATTGGTCAATAAATAAGCGCGGACAATGTAGAAATATATGCGATTTTGTAATTGGCACAATTCACTTCCTATTTGTCACAAATTGATTTGATTTTAGTGAACCATATCATTTGTCACATAAATAAAATTATTATCGTACAAATGTAATAAATTATATGATTTTAATACGAGTATGTTCCGAAGATTGTAAGAGAATTCAATCCAGTTTCGAACTGATGAGCTAATGATTATGAAAAAATCAATCTTCTTATCAGGCCGCGGCGACTGGACTGATTATACCACAATTTACATTCTATATATACAGAATGTGCTGTGCATTTAAGTATTAGCGAATCATAACTAATACAGATGAACTCTCTTACAATTTTTCTTCTTCACAATATTCACACAGCTCTATTTCTGTGTATAATTTTTACTTTATTAATTTTTTGTTGAATATTAATTAATTCATGTAATATCTAATATGCTACCGGTGGTTAGACCATTTTAATTGTGTTTTGATTAACACGAGAAGTATATTAGTATTTACGAACAGTAATTCAACGAAACCGACTAATAGACGAATTAATAAAGTAATAAATTGTTGTGGTCTTGCTGACCTCATAGCCAAATAAAATGTAAAGAAAGACCTACTTAGGAAGGTGCAACTTACCTACCAGGTGGATTTGAATGAAAATGATAATTTACGATTCACAATAAATTACACCAAAGAATGAGTACTGTGCAGAGACAAGTCTTCTGAAAAAATGTTTAACTGTGTCAATTATATAAGTTTCCAAACACCTCACAAAATAAAATTGACCATCTCTTCGACTTTTACTTAAGCAAAGATAGCTTTAAACGTTCAATTTTAAATATTATTCTTATTTAAATTTCTTATATTTCGTATTTAATACAGACTATCTGAAAATAAAAATAACAATACTGTTAAAGTTAGCCGAAAGTTGCCAGGCGAAAATGGAAAGTCGATAATGCAGATTGTGCTAGTCCAGCCGAAAGTAAAAACAAAAATGGTAAAGCAGATTGTCTAATCCCAGCCGAAAGTAAAAAGTCGATAATGCAGGTAATGATATAACATTCAAGCCGAAAATAAAAAATTTAGTAGTTATCAGCTGAAAGTAAATAAGATACATAGAAATCTATAAATATAAATTTTTGTAAATAAATTTACGTGTAAAACTTAGAGGCTGATTTTATTCATCCATTTCTTACTTTCGACAGAAAACTTTTTTGAATTTTCCGAGATTTCCCACGGGAAACTTGAACTGATTTTTTTTTCCTGCGATAGCTATTGATAAATTACATTAATGCAATTCATCTCCAGACATAACACTTTAAAGGCTGATTTTATACAAATTTTCAAATAGTTTTTGGAAAATCGAATTTTCCGAGATTTCCCACGGGAAACTTGAACTGATTTTTTTCCTGCGATAGCTATTGACAAGTCACATCAATCCAATCTATCTCCAGACATAACACTCTAGAGGCTGATTTATTTTCGGCTGGAATGTCAATAACATAATCTGCATTATCGACTTTTCACTTTCGGCTGGAAGCTTTCGGCTAACTTTAACAGGGTAAAATAACATACACTTTATTTACTGTAAACACCACAAATTTTTTCTTCAGCTGAGCAACGCTTTTACCATTTTCGTAGTAAAATTTCACTCATTTTCACAAATGCGCATATGATGCAATCTAATGAGTGTTGCCCGATATATGACACAAGAAGTCCATCTAGTGACAAAAATCTCTCAATACTTTTTTCCCAACGTAATATAATGTTCTTTCCAATCAAAATCTTTGACAGCCACAATTATAACGTGTTCATGTAGGTATATAATTGGATCAATCAAAAACCCAATCATAACATGATACCATTAAAACATGATGGCGGTAACCATATTCTTTCTCTGTGTGTAATTTCAACAAACTCACATAACTGTTGAACATAATAAAAGCTTATTATCTACTCGTATCAACATGTACATTTATGATAGCATTTGTACCTTCTTCATACGTTTATTTCACTTTCGAATGAGAAATACACAAAAATGTAATTAAAATAATTTAATTATGCCGGTATACGATGAACTTTTAACTTCATCATGTGGTTAATCAGCATATGAAAAATATTTAATAATAAAATCATCGACAAAATATTTTTTTTTTGTGGAAAATCGATACAATAAAATGTCTACCCTATCTCCCCAGCAGCTGTACCCGTTTACATATTATAGAGAATTAATACATTAAATTTGACAGCCAGTAATTTTTCCGAGAAATGTTTTTTTTTTTATTTTTTTGAAAAATATTATTTTCAACACCACACAAATACTCTATGTTGGAAATTTAATATTCATTTTTCCATGTTATTTGAATATTTATTTCTTTTTTGTAGCTTTTCGAGCTTTTTTACTTAAATATTTCTGCTATTTGTATAAAATTGTGTATAAGTGAACAAAGAGAGCAGGAAAACGGGATTTCACAACAATCCTAAATTAAATTTTCAAAAATTAATTCAAGTTTCACTAACAACTTTGCAAATATTCTGCGATAGCACTAAGTAGCTTCAACTACGAGTAAATGGATAATAATATATTTTATGATATATGAATGACGGACATAGTTTTCTTAAAAATGTTCAATTACCATCATCTATAAAAATGGATTTATTTGTACACTTCTGTACTAGTATATGGGTCAAAATAGCAAAGATTTTCATTTGAATTTCCACTTGATATTCTACTACTGACTTAATAAGAGATTTGTAAATATTCGACTTTTTTGTGCAATAATAGTGTATACAGTTATTTAAATGTTGCTTAAAATTTCCTCTTTTCCGATTTTCTTTTCTCCGAATCAAGTGAAATTTAATATTAAATAAGATGTTCATAAGAAAAGAGTTTTATATTTTGTATTGGAATGTGACAATTATATAGAAGAGCTGAACGCAAACGAAAGAAATTATTGCTAAATAATACAGTTTTGAAGAGTTTGCTTAATAGAGTGACCGCTTTCACGTTTGCCTTAATCATATTTAAAATTTTACTCTTCAAGCTCGGTTGACAGATGGACCTTTCATCAAATTTTATTAATCCCTAATCAATTTCTACACTTTGAAAATATTGCAGGCTGGCATTCATTAAATTGTGAAAATTTTTGTACAGTGTTCCTATTCATCCTCTTTTAACAATCAATCTATAGAATATTGAATCGCTATGAGTTTATTTCCGTTTTTCACTGTTTCATTCACAATGTTTTCCTATATACGAGATTCAATAATTTAAGGCGATATATTTATAAGACTCGAACTCTAAAATACAAATTGGAACATCGGTATACATACTCCTAAAAAAAAACGGGAAAATTTATTGAAATAAATCTTTAAAAGAAGAAAGCTGCACCTACAATTTTCTCGATTTTTCTAGCCATTAATTTTAAAATGACACCAACTGAATTTATATGTGTAATACTAAATCAACATTATACTGGCTGCGCGTGTATTGTTGTTGGTTTATTCATAGTTACCAGAGATGTTGTTGGATTTTATAAATTTCCCGCGAATTTTTTTTTTTTCGTTTTTTGTTCGGTTCACATTCTATTTATTTTTATGAATTTTCCAATTTTTTTTTTTTTTTTTTTTTTTTTTGTGTGTGTTTTATAAAATCGGTTGTTGTCATTTCAATAGATGATACATTGCTTGCCATCTTTTTTACACAAAAAAAAAAAAAAAAAAAAATTATTTTTCACATAAGAATGGTTTGGCACATATTGGTGGGAACTATAATAAATAAAACTTATTTTCGCTATAGAAATTAATTTTTCGCGTTTCCATGAGCTACCAAAGGATAATATTGCATTAAATAGCCAACATAAAGATATTAAAATTATTTACTTAATTGTTAAAAATTTAATGGGCTCGCCCAACATAAAACTGATACTTTCGCATAACGAAAGCTCATCACATACACATAAGGTAGGTACTTAAAATATTTTATTTTATTTTCCAAACGTACAATATTGCTTCACAAATTTAGATAAAAAATAATTCTAATATCCAAATACGCTCGATACGAGTACAACTTTACAATCATACTCGTAGCTATACGAAATAAAATTCCATTCAATCAAATTTATTCTTAAACTGGATCAAATTGGAAAACATTTTCCATTTATCTGCACAAATAATGATAATAATAACGATAACACTGAAAAAACATAAAATGAAAGTATGCAATAAGCATTAAACATTAACCTTTATATAACAAGAATTCCGCAATGAGTTTAGTGGGAGTGATTTGGAGGGTAGGTGCCCAGATACATATAAATACAAATTTCCATTAGATTTATGCGATATTTTGACCCATGAATACCTTATACCAATTCAGGTAACAATCGATATTTTCTAGTACAGTGGAAATTATACACAAGGTGTCTTAAGATGAGCTGTACTGCTGTTTTACCCGTTTTGGAGTCCTCTGTTTGTCGTTCTGTATGTCTGAAACTTCATATTTAAGCTTTTTGCCCTCCCGTAGACCAAAAAATGTTGCAAATATCTCAAAAAATATTAAATTACAGAAAAACTATAAAGTACAATATATTCGGAATTAAATTTGTAAGAAAAGAAAATCGTGTTTTTTGGCCACATTTCATTTTTTTAAATAATTTTTGATTGAAATGAAAAAAGCAGCTGAGAGAACTTAAAATGCTAATTGACCAAAAATGGGATAGCTCTGAAGGATTACTGATCTTTGGGATGGGGATTATTTCACTTAGCATCCCCTGATCTGGATTAGAAGAGGACATGAGAATAAAATTGAAGATACGTAACAAGTATTTTGAGATGAAAGGGAAAACACGCTTAACGAATTTTAAATTGACGTTATTCAGACCAGGAGATTCCGATTTAACATTCCAAATAGCATATTGTAAATCCTGCAGAGAAATATTTGAAAACGAAAACAAATTAGAGGACGCGTTGACTATTGGTGTCATTGGGTTGGAAAACTTCACTAGAACTACTCTTGTATCTATACCGAGACCTAAATTACGAACATTGTACCAAAAGACTTTAGGAGAAGTCTAATTTATCCTTGAAAAAATTACTATATATAACGATACTGCTTATAATCTAAATGAGACTGATAGGATACCTTTTTCATACACGATATTTACTAACTCTAATAATAATGGCATTCGAAATTTCCTGAGACAACCAAGGTGGAGATTTCGCTTTGAAAGTAACCTTTTCAAGCGGAACGCAACTATCAAAGACCAAACTAATATACGCGTTAAAAAATTCTATTTGGCTAGTAGCAGCATCCGCTCTGATCAGAGCAATCGGTGGTTTAAAACCATTAGTGACAAGTTCGGATCTACAGGTATCCTTGGGTCATGTACCTGCTATTGCAAAAACTAGCAGTTTTTAGGGGCGCAAGAGAATATTATCAATTAGTGGCACAACTTTCCAGTTTTTCGATTTTTTCATTAAAAGAACTGCGGAACTTTAGTTAGTAAAGATGCATTTCGACTTCAGCCGTAGTTTAAAGAAAAGTCGCTAGCCTTTAGAATTTTCATAATTATTATTACTAATCGATTATTTTACCTTCCGAAAAAGTCAGACCCTATAATAGTGAGTTATTCACATTATGCCAGAAGCAAATTAGAACTAATCTGAAATTAATAATAAATCAGAAATTGTGTCCTATCTAGTTAATCCGATAAACCGAACAGGTCATTTTCGAAAATTCGCCATCAAAAAGTTTTATCAAGGCACAATATCTATAGTTTATCTCACTTAGCGTAAACATTATAGACAACACACTTTCGATGACAAAGTTACGATATAGGAAACTATGTCTTTAGCAACAACAAAATTTGTTAGAATATTGTGACAACAGTCTGTTGTATTCTGTTGAGCATAGTTAGACAACATTTTCGATTTTTATTTTGTCATATTTTCACACTTTTTATTTTTGTTAAAAGCTTTTCATTTATTCTCAAGCTTTTAGTTCAATTCGATTTTTTTTTTTTTGTCGTTTTATTTTCTTTCATGTTGTTGTCCCAAAAATAAAAAAAACATTTTTCGTTAGATTTTATTTGTCTGGGCTGTGTTATTATTATTATTATTATGATTACTAATATTTTTGGTTTTTTTTTGTTGCATGCAATAAGGGATGTCATACAAAAACAATAACAATGCAAAAAGCTGAAAACTGGAAAGGAGTAAAAGCTAACCAAACTTTTCGTTTTTTATTTTAAATTACAAAGTTTTTTGTTTTTTTTTTTTTTCAATATTTTTATATTTTGAGGATGTAGTCACTGTTGGTGTATTTTGGCTCTCCTTTTTTTATGGTAAGAAAATCGATTGGAAATTTTCATGTTTAAAATTTTTTAAAATACGTACGGAGCTACTTTCGCGAGGTTGTCAGTGAAATCCTTATTTGAGGTACGAAGATTACAAACGGCAGTTGTTGACAATATAAATGAATCGGTCTGTGCGAAAAGGTCACACCTACTGACTTTTTAGAAATTCCGGTTTGCCTTCTACTGCACTCTAAAAGAATAATCTGACAATTTCTAGTGCAAAAGGGAACACCTACAACAGTTCTAAACAGGTATAACTTGCTATGGGTTTTCGACGTTATTTGTGAAAAGGACACATCGACAATAAAAGTGATCTTTTCAACTATACTGCAATACATACAACATAAACATTATGTTAAATATTAAACATTATGTACGGCAATAGCGGAATATATCATGCATAAACGAAGAGCTAAAAAATATTTCGATAAACTCAAATAAATCAGAGAGCTGAAAGATGAAAAGTAATGGGAATTGTCATAGATTACATGAAATTACGTGATTATTATTATTAAGATTATACGTGAAGCTCAGAAAGATCCTAATGCAGTTTGTACTTTTATAAAAATTTATATCGAAAAAAATATTCCAAAAATATTCCAAGCTCTCGTTCCTAACCAAATTTTCAAACAAATCCATCGTATTTTGTCGTTTAAAGGTCACTATTTTAATGATTGTGACAACAATGTGGATTGTGCAACTGTCGAGTGCAAGGTTAAGAAAGACGATTGATATTATGCATCAGCAGAAGTTTGATGTCATCGTGATGGCCAAATTTCTATATGAAATCTGTTTTGTCAACTGCATCATAGGGAAACAACGCTCGAGAATCGAAAAGGTAGGTTTTCAGGTGTCGCAGTATAATGAGTTCATACACAGATCTGAAACTATACGGAGATAGTTAAAACATCGATATTGATTGATAGAATTTGATAGAAGAATTTTCAATAACAACGTTACGAAAAGTATAGAAAATTTAAAATCCTTAGAGCGATATATTTCAGAAGAAGAGAAACATTTTACCAACAGGATTTTAGAATGGTCTACATCTTTGGCTGGGCATGAGACTGAAGAAGAATTTTAGCAGACAATTTCATTTTTAATTTAAAGATTATGTTTCCTATTTTGTTTTACCTAAAAATTTGAAGAATAAAATGTCTTCATTACTAATTTTGTAACGAAGTATTAATTTGAATGATGAAATGACTGAAAAAATTTTATTTTGTGATGATATGACCTTTTCGCTTAAACCGATTCAAATATAAATTACGTTTATGAAAATGAATTATTTACACACAACTAACATTTTATAATTCTAAAAAATTTCGTAAAACTCTAAACTATTCTTATAGTTCATACCGTCCACACGTTCATTCGAACACCTTTCCTGCACCACAATCATAATAATCTCTGAAAACATTTTTTTCATCTTATTTATCCAGATTTTTGTTATTTTTTTTTTCACTTTTCTATAACCTAAATATTTTACAACACAAAAATAATAACAAAGCAAATTCATACAATCAAAATATACTGGGAAAAGCTGAAAAACTAAAAATCTCTGGCAGCTAGATAAACAATTTTTTTGCTACTCTGTTTTCTTCGTTATCTTTCTCATTTATCTTTTGAAAAAACAAAAATACAAAAATCAACCATAGAACGTAAAATAAAAAATCTATTCCATGACCTATCCCTGTATATCTCATCTGAGCATTAAAATACATAAAATAAATAAACACAAAGCACACAATTTTTCCTGTTTTCCGCATGCATATATACATACTAATGAAAGACAACAACAACAAAAAATTCGTTCTTCGTATAAGCTCTAACTCTTTTCAAATATTAAAACACAAACACACAATATCTATACATATAATGTAGAAAATACCAAACGCAAAAAAGCTTTAAAAAGCTCATTTGAATTTTTTTTTTTGTCTATAGATTTTCCAAATATTTTGTTTTTTGGGAATTCTTCTCAAAAAATATTCATTGCCTTTTTTTTAATTCCAAACAAAGTGAAAACTAAAAATACAAACACGAATAGTAATGCTAATGATAATAACAACAATAATAATAATAATAATAATAGTCTGTGTTAGTAGACGAGTAGAAATAAAAACGTAATCTAACGCAAAAATCCATTAAAATATGAATTTTCCGTTTTTCCTGAATCATGAAAATAGTTTTTATGTGCTTAGAGAAAAACTTTTAGTTTTTTAGGAAAAGCTTCGATATACACACACAAATGTAGAGGAAGAGCTTTTAAAAATAAATTTTATTGTACATTTAATTGTTTGTTTATTTATTATTAAAACGATTTTTTTTGTACATATTTTGTGTACATTTTGCATGCGGAAACAAAAATTTGTTGGTAAAACCTGATTTATATTGTAGAAATAGTGTATAAAGCTCCCTTAAAAGTTCATCATAGTTTTAATTGAAAATACAATTTTTAATTCATTAGAAAGAGTAGGTTAGTCTATTCAAATAAAATACTTTGATCTGGTAATGGATGGAACTATATATTGCACAATTTAGTAAAAGGCGCATTTAGTATTTATTACTAGCTTAAACTATTAATTTTTACCATTCCAAACCAAAATTTTATTGTGTTTCGATTTTCTTAAAAGAAATTTAACATTTTGTACGCTGATGAAGTAAATTTACTTAAAATTGCTCCGCTGCTATTAAAAACAAAACGAAAATAAAACCAAAGTTCAACGATCCATTGTGATAAAATACATTACGATAACCCAATTAAACACAATTTTATTAAGGTTAAACCAAAATCCAGAAAATCAAGTTAATCAAGCCAATAAACAAAAACAATCAAAAAATGCTAATAATAAAACAATAAAACTAAAATCGTGCAAAAATTAGTGTATATTATGAATTAGTTGTTAAATTTAACAACAATAAATTTCCAAACAATATTGAATGAAACAAAAAAGTTAATTTATTCATTGATTCAAATAACAACGTTAATTAATTATTAATATTTTTAATTAATAAACATTTTTTGTAGTTACTCATTTTAAAACGAGAATGAAATAATTTTATTTGTTTTGTTACCGTTTTATACGTACATAATAAAATGTACCTAGGTATGTATAGAAAAGTTTTTCTTGGAAAATTGTAACGATGTCTGGGGGTGTTTTATACGAGATGTATTCTGTTATATGGAATGAACTAAGGGAATTTTTAACTTTGTAAAAGAAATTTCCAGCTCAATGATTTTTATTTCCAATCATATACGTTTCTTGATACATTAAATATTTTAAAATTTTATACAAACTAATGTAATATTTAATTGAAAATATTTAAACCAAAAATAAAATTCAATGCAGCCATATTAATTTCATATTTCTAAACTGCATAAACAATTTTATTTATTAATTTACAATAATTCAACAACAAAAAAAAATGTAAACCATTTTTATGTCGCATCAAACAGTATACTAAATATAAATTACATCGCGTTATAATAATAAAATTTCATCACTACAGAAGCCTGACTATCAAAACAATAAAAATATGTATAAATAAAAAATTTAATTTCCTTGTTTTTGTTGCAAACACGAGTAGTAAATTTTTATAAATCTATAAATCATATTTTTATACAATTCGCGGCATACAATGTGTATCATCGTAACACATCAAATAAGCGCGCGCGAGTTGAGTTCATACACAATATTCAGTGGCATAAAAATTGTTCCGACACAATATAAATTTAAATTTAATTTACAATAAAACAAATATCATATCAACATTTATCTTTCTAACAACAATAAAATAAATAAGTAAACAAATAAAAAATACGATTATTACTAAAAATGAATAATTTAAAACAAATACTCGTAAATGTAATAATAAATTATATGAAATGTGTAATAATTCGGGGTAATAAAAAAAAATGTTTGTCGGCCCCTTCAATTGAAAAACTGAAGAAATTTTTTTATTGCTAAATATTATACATATGTAAACTATTTATCGGGTTAATTAATACAAAAATTTATTAGTTTACAAAACTAAAATTGCCTGCATTAACGTTTACCATTGTTTGCAGTACCGTTTTTGTCAATTTCTAATAATTATGTATAGGACACTAAAAAAGTCAAAAGCGCGTCCTCGGTACTCCGACCCCTTCTATATCTGTAGTGACAGTCACTTAGAAAATTTATCATTTTTATCATTCAAAGACTTTTGTAAATATTCATAATTTATAAGTAGAAGAAGTGGAATAATCTTAGCAAATTTTAAAACATCAGGAAATCACAGTACGACTAAATATTTGAATAGACAATATCAAAGCCGTTTGTTTTAAAATTGACGAATTAGTACCATCGGAGCCACCAGATTTTTGTTGTTCAAATCAGATATAGTGGTGCAAAGTATTTCCTCAGAGGTGATTTCATTGAATCGAAACGAATCATTTTGGCATTTAACATAACAATGCTCAGCAAGTTAACAAATGTATTGCCTAAAATCCTGAACTGCTTCTTTGGACATATCTAAAGGGGTTGTAATTAAATTTCCGTGATCACCAAATTACGGAAGAAACTTGTTTCTTATAACCATTTCCCACACCAATTATTGCATTTATACTAATTACTTATTGTTTTTTACTATCTTTCGAACAGTTTTTAAAAAGAGTTCGATAGTAATTTGCATGTACACTTTTAATTATTTTCTTGCAAACAAAATTGTTTTCCTTTTGAGTTGGGACAGGTATGAAAAGTGTCTACAAAACTATTCATCGCATCACTTTTCATTGAAAACGCGTCACACCAGACACCATGCTTGATGTTTTAAAGACTGTTTAACACAAATTTATGCAAAATCGGAACAATTTCATTCTACTGAATGGATGTGATGTTGATAGAAATATTTATAATCTAGAATTTTGTTTAAAGATGCTTCACTTTATGTGGAATAATAGAATGGGTCTGACTTCTGATATTAAAATGGATAATATAAAATTTAGAAGAATCCGCACATATTTCATTATCATTATCAACTAAACTAATATACCATATTTAAAATTCATCCAGGTCAAATAGTAATTTAATGTTTTTTACCAGAATATTACTATTGCGGGTCCATAAATATTTCAACTTATTTAACTTTTTTAATTTTCTGGCTTCAGCATTCGGTTGATTTCTAAATATTGTAAATTTTCGTTGACGCAAATATTTGATGAAGGTGATATTCTAAGACAGTCAGTGGATAATCACTTCTTCCTTTTAGCTGACAAAACTGAACCGTGAAAGAGATTATCATTAAATTGAACAATTAAACTGAGCTTCAAAGCTTATATTAAGTCCGTGTTTTTATCATCAGTCAATGAGTCAGGCATTCCAATAGTCTCCATTGTGTTATTTCTGTTGTTTTGATCGTACTATTGATGCATCATTCTAGTATAGTTACTTTGTTTTTTAATTGAAATTTTCCAGTTCCAATTCATCCAATTTCTTGAGGAGTATTTCGATGTTGCCGAATTTCTTTGTGAAGGTCATTTCATTTTATTTACTTGTTCATATATAAATTTGAGCGATGCGACATTATGGGTTAAACCAATGTCTACTGTTTCTCTGTTTCTCGATACATTTTCGACATTCGTCTCTATTGGCAACAATTTCGTCGTTTTTGAAAGTTGCCTATTAGAATTACTGAGATTTTCTTTTTGAGATAAACTCACACAGCTTGAGTGAAGCAGAGTGCGATTCATTTTTCTAAGGCAAATCTATCAAATAATTTTTTTTTTGACACACAATAAAAATTATTTTAATTTTAATAGTTAACAGTTTTTTAATAGTACACCAATTGTTTTTTTTTTACTTTTTTTTAAGGAAGAGCTGCATTTGCCATAAATTTATTGTTGCATCAGATCGTTTTTAATACCTCTATTAATTGTAAAAAATGAATGAATTGTCGAAAAAATGTATTTAAACAATATACAAAGACTTAATTTAATTATGTAATCCAGAATACGTGAGAACAAAAATATAATTTTCTATTTATTGTAAAAATATAAAACTCTAATTGTCTTTGGCCAAGTTCCTGCTATTTGCAAATAAAACGTTAATCTTAATTGTATTTATGTTTATTAAAATGCAAAACTATTTTGTTAAATTCTTTTATGAAGATGCACAAGAAAATCGTTTCATTCAATGGATTATAGTTTAGACAGTCAATAAACATTCGTCTGCTGAATTATTTCGTGCTGAAATCATTTGGATATAAATTTTAAATTTACTCCAATTTTAATTCAAATAATGAGGTTGAATGAGTCAACTCTCCAATAGTGGCTTAGTTAAAATCGCATGAAAATTCAAAGCTACTAAAGCTACTGTTAAAAAAAAAATTCCCGCTTTGAACGATTTCATAAGCATATTCTAAAATTCTTGATGGGCAAATAACTGTAATATCGAAAAATGTAAAGAAATTAAGCCACAGAAATCAGCTTACAAACCAAATTTCCAGTAAACGGTTGCAATAATTGTTTACTCTTGCTAACTACTTCTTCAATTTAATGTCATTAAAAATTGGGTCACTTTGAACATAAATAAACAATTTTTTTAATTAGATAATTTCAAAATCATTCACTTACTGAACATACTGCAATACATTTCTGTTCCGTTGTCTCTCAAAATATAAATTATGTGTTTAATGCATTGGGAGTTAAAATATTGAAAATGTTACTCAATATGAAATATTTTTAATTTTATTTTTGTTGCTATGCTGTATGAAAAAGAATATTATTCCATATCTCTAATTTAATTTTGATTGATTGTTGCCTTAATGTGAAAATCAAATTAATTTTTTTTTTTAAATATATAAATTCCCATTAATATGATTTGCACAGGCGATAATGCCAGAGGAATCTACTAACAAATGAAACATTTGGAAATAAATACATGTATGTATCTCTGTGCTGTCTCTCTACATACATACATACAGACATATATGTACACATATAAAAGTATCTGGAACAACTTTTTTAATAAATAAAGCAATTTTCTGAAAACTGGATTGTGTACATACAGTTGATGAGGATTGTATAACATTCGATTTTTCGTAAAATATATTTTGTGGTAGCTCTAACCGACCCTAATATGAATACATCCAGTGATGGTGTAAATTTTCCATTTGATTCATTGATTTCTACCACTTAAAACAATAACCTAAAAAAACTAAAATAGTTGTACTTATGTACATATATGTATATGGAAAATTTATAACCAAAATTGCTTTCAGTTTATAGCAGAGAATAGTCTCTACAATAACGATAAACTTTACTTGTAATATTCAATTTGCTAAGATATTACAATAATGTTCTTAAGTATCTTTACATATAAACAAAAACCTACACATAGAGTGCTGTAAGTTATTACCGATAACAAGGATGTTGATTCACACATACGTAGATAAACGTATCGAGTCGGTTACTTGTTACTATGTAAACCAGCTCGTTGGTCAATTCCTGTTCATCATTTACCGGCATAATGATTCACTTGTTTTATTTTGTTACTCTAATAGTATATAGGCTTGGTCCTAGGTTCTAACGAATAAGAAATTATATTTTCTCTATATAAAAAAAAAAAAAAAATCAAAAATATTTAACAAAATTTTTCGTTTAACATCAATTTTCATGTTGCTGTTAAGAATTTTTCTAAAATCATATAACCATCTAGAACAACAATTGAACAAATAAAAAAAAAAACATAAAACCCCAAAAACCCCAAAAATGGGAAAAATTATTTTTCACAGAAATATAAACAACATAATGATAATGTAATGATAATTTGTTCCTAACATCCTTTTTTTATGAGCTTTTGTTCTATATAACACACACACACACATTCCCTATTATGTATTTTATTTTTCTTAAATACGAGCATGAAGATTTTCAGTGTTTCGAACCATCATCGAAAATTGATTGAGAAAATAAATGGCTACAAATTCAACAAGGAACGTTTTTTTCCCTCAAAATGTGAGTAGTTAGTTGACCACTCATCATTAAAGTCCATGAATGCCAATAATACAAGAAATGCTCTCTGATTTTATTTTAAAATTTAAAAAAAAATAGAGGAGTGCCCACTATTGACTATTCTTGATACGGTTAATTAAACATGTTGAAGTGTTCATTTATAGAAGAAAATTGCAATAATTAGTTAATTGTAGTAAGAAGGGCTCTTTCATTTAACTATAGAAAATTAAACTTAAGCGGATAACTGGGTTTTATTCCGAACCACTGGGTTTTATTCCGAATCTTGAAGAAATCAAAATCCTGATAACTAATTTTAAAATTAGTCATTAAAGCAATAATACCTTGGGTTTTGGTAGTTTCTCCAAACATACTGGAAGTATCAAAAAGAATAGTTTTGAAACAATTCCTTTATATCAAAGACTAAAAGGGGTCCATCAATTTTTCTGAACCAAAATAATTAAATACTTAATGTTTGTAATTAGTAGAGGGATTAGCCCCATGTTCGCTCACAAATCCCCGACGACACCTGCTTCATACACTATGGTTTTTGTTTTTGGTTTTTGTATGTAAAAAAATGAGCCATCTAGCGCCATGATGCAACGACTAATATAAACTCTTTAGAATGACAACATCGCCATTATGAAATAGTTTTCGTCATCGTGTGACATTTTAACTAATATATGTCATCAAAGTTATCATCAAATTATTCTGGTAGTTTCCAGATATATAAATAATTTACGAAGAGGGGAAACTGTTAAGAGTTTGCAATTAAGTTTTGATCTGACGAGCCTGATGAGATGATTGAAAAATGATTTATTTTTCACAATGCTCGTTACATCGAAAATGCATTGCAGAACTCTTAACAATTTCCCCTGTTGGTAAAATAATTTATTTAAATTAATAAAATGTGGTTTAGTAATAATTCGTTTACATGAATATATCACAGAATGGAATCAAAGCACCCCAAGCGTTTTCTATCGAGCATACTTAAGAGAATCGTTGTATCATAACCTAGGCCTACTCCGTATTTCAATTTTGAAAGTACTTTCCCTAAATACGCTTTACTAATTTATGACTTAAATGTGTGGCACTAAAAGTGTGAAAAATGAATGACTAATTTTTAAGATTGCAACTAACGACAGACACATTTTGAACTTCACTGTACCGCTCTTCTTGACGTCAAATCTTTGCAGAAAAAACCAAAAATAAATCCTATTGAACTGAAAAAACTGTATTTTGTCTGTCTTATTTGAATAACTGTCTTGACTTACTAGGTTTCATAAAAATGTAATTTAATTTTGTGTGGTAGAGCTAATCTAGTAGTCATATTTTATTTGAAACTTTCACTAAATATTCCTGATATATGTAGCTTTGCCTCGTTTTGTTGCTGCTATTGTAACTTATTTGAAATTTGATTGAAGATGTCTGTCTCGAAAAAGAAATATCTTAATGACGTAATTTTTTTTAACACTTTTTCTAGCAAATGTTTGTGTCGCAATCTTATATTTTATTGATTCATGATGAGAAAAGAAATTAAAATGTCAAACGAAACAAATTCATTACAAACAGACAAGGGATAATCCAATTCAAAGTTAGTATTTTGTATAATTTAAATAATAATTATAAAGCGTGATTTACACGTTCCAACAATGTTTCCCAACAAAAAATGAAGAGATTAGTATATCGCGAATTTCATTTGAAAGACAAGAACAAATATATAAACAAACAAAATTTTGTTGGCCTTTTCTTCTTTTTTTTTTTTAACTTTGTTTCCATAAAAAATTTTTTTGACTATAAAATATACTCGCCCTGGGTATATTTTATGGAAACAAACAACAACAAACATGTTAAAAATGGCGATATGTAAAACTTTTATAGCGCTTTATTTATATTTTTTTAAATTTTTATTTAAAAATTAAAATTTACGTTCCAACAGTTTTCATTTTAGCCAAGAAAGTCGTAATATTGATAAACAAAGTGGTATCGCTACGGCATTCGTCAAAAATTACATTGTTGATTTTATACCGCCAAAAAATTATAGCATGCCCGATATTTTTATTTTATTTTTTTATAAATTTTTATTTAAAAATGGAAGTTTATTTTCGAAAAGCTTTATTTTAGCCAGAAAAGTTGTAATTTCGAAACATAAAGTTGTATTATCGCTCTATTCGACATCGTAGATTTTATATCGCCAAAAAGTTATAGCATGACCGACATTTTCGTTTTATACTTTTCTCTTTTTA
Source organism: Tipula vernalis (assembly GCA_958295665.1). Taxonomy (NCBI): domain Eukaryota; kingdom Metazoa; phylum Arthropoda; class Insecta; order Diptera; family Tipulidae; genus Tipula; species Tipula vernalis. The sequence goes on along the minus strand of OY282558.1, from coordinate 24,093,830 downwards.
TCGCATGTAAATATTTTCTATTGCGTGTAGCTCTAAGTCTCAACAAAAAAAGTTGGAAAAACATTGTTGGAACGTGTAAATCACGCATAAATAGGTTTTCAACAAAATAGAATATGTCAGAAAGTTGGTGGCGAAAACAAATGGAACTAAAAATATTTTGACTAAACAGCAAGAAGAATGAGTAAGATATTAAAAAACTTATTGTTGATCCTTTGAAAGTTACTGCTAAGCACGAGTAGTTAAACGTTAGTTAGACTAACGTTATAATTTTATCCACGATTCTCATATTTAATATTACCATATATTACATTACATCAAAATTTTTGCTTTGAAACGTTTTCATTCCAATCTTTAATTCCTCTCCAATGTTTAATTTCTATTCTATCTAGTCCGATGCGTTTCTGGTCCGTGATTCGAGATTTTTCGGGAAATTCCTGCTTGCAATAGGAGATTATGGAAAAGCGACACTCTTAACAAGAAATCTTAAAAGGCCTACTGGAAAAGGAAAACAAAATTTAGATTTAAAATATCCCTTGAATAATTATTTAAACTAGTTTTGCCTGTGGTCGATATTCCACCAAACTTATTCTAAGAATAAAACAAACCCATCCAAAGTCATTTTTACTAAAATATTTTTATTACATTTTTTATTAAACTGTACATAATATGATACATTACATCATTATATAAATTACATAAACTGGAATGCGATGATCCATCGATTTTTTTAAGTTAGTACGCCTAAAGTAAAAACATTTATTCCGTCCCACCACTCTATTATGAACCATTTTGAAAATCCTCTCATGCAATGAAATTTTATAATATTTTATGTTTCATTTGAAATGTTATTAAATGACCCTGTTCAGAAGAATTTGAAATACATATAAAATCTTAATCCTTCAAATGATCGAACTCGACTGGCTGCTACATACAACTGACCATGTGTAAATACTGGTTGTCGTAATAATATTCCGACCTTTTGAAATGTTTGCCCCTGCGATTTGTTAATGGTCATAGCAAAGGCAGGAATGACCGGAAATTGAGTGCATTCAAAATCAAATGGCAAAAGTGTACCGGAGTACGTCAAACGAATGCGAGGAATTAAAATTCTCTTTCCACGTGTAGCTCCAGTCAAAACCCCGCAGTCCAATGAATTTCTATGCATTTGTTTGATTCTCATTCTTGTGCCATTTACCAATCCTTTTGTTGTATTCAAATTTCGTATTAGTATTACTATACAATTGATTTTTAATTCCAATTTGTGAGGTGGCAAATCACTCACATTCAATGAATTTAAAAATTCAATGGAGAAATCATTGACCCAACTAATATCATCACAAATAACTCTATCATAGCTATAATAGGCTTTAGCTAGACCTGGTATTTGATTCAAAATATCCGAATTAATTAACAAACAATCTTCATTTCTCGGAGCTAATATGACGGAATTTAAAATATTATTATTTTCAATATTTGATGAAATATCACCAAAAACATCTCGAATAATGTTGCTCGGTTCACCAATTAAATTGTGTGGAATTTCAATCAAATCTCTACCCAAATCATTAAAATTTGGCAATGCTCCATTTCCAAGTAGTTTAAGAAATTCAATAAATTCCACTTCATGCGACAGAGCTCGCATGTTCTGCTGTAGAGTAAACCGTCGAAATTGTGGGAATAAGTGCCAAGAAACGATACAATTTTCAATTAATTCAGTACGTGAACCGTGAGGAATGACAGGCAAAATTTGCCGAAAATCTCCGCACAATAAAATAGTTTTACCACCAAAGGGTTTGTTTCTATTTTGACCATCGCTTAGATCATTTAATAATCGATCAATGGCCTTCAAGCCATTAAGTGGACACATAGATAGTTCATCAATAATAATTAATGAAACGGATTTTATGAAATTTGCTTGATTACTATCAAGTGATACACTCGAAACCGAATTCTCTAAAATTGGAATTGGTAATTTAAATATACTATGTAATGTTCTGCCATTAATAATTAAAGTTGAAACAATTCCACTAAATGCAGTAGAAATACAAACTAAAATTTAGACAATGTAATTTGTGTATAAGCGCTGTTTGAACAAAAGTTTTTCCACAACCTGCATGAGATGTTAAAACAAATACATTCATACCGGTATCATGATGCATCACTTCACGCAAAACTGTGTCTATAACATTACGTTGTTCATTATTTACAACATCGTAAAACTCAGTAAAAAGAAAAGCAGCTTCATCTGTATCCAATTCACATATTGTTCTAAAATCTTGCACAAGTAGTGGTGTTGGAAGACCAACTTGTTGACATGATGTATTATGAGACATAAATGTTTCTTCTAACTCAAGTAATGCAAAATTGTATGAATCATTTTCAGTTTGATTTCGGACAAAATCTTCACTTAAATCTTTTTTAAATTCTTCCCATAATGCTAATGCATTCCCAGGAAAATTCAATGCACAAATGAATCCAAACAATTCTCTTAGCTGCTTCGGTGTTTTGAATTGAACTGCTTCTAGTAAACAATGGCGCATGACATGCAGCAGTAAATGTCGGATACAAAACCCCTTCATAAGTCCTCAAATCATCAAAATTTTTAGGGCCACGCACATGAAGTAATAATACGCGCAAATTAAATAGTTCCACATTTTTCGGCGAAACAAAATACAATCGTGAAATTACTTTTTCACCTCCACGTTTACGCTCTTGCCATCTCTTCCGATTATCAATCCATACATAATGTAATGGTACTTCAGTGTACAATAAATTATTGGCACGATGATCAACTGAATTCAAATGGAAAAAAGCTAATAATTTGGTTTCCCTTACATTAGCTGCCGCTTCGTTTTCTTCTCCGTGTCTGTAGTACACATTTTGCCTTTTAGGTAAATGGCAATCAAGTCTAATTATTGAATGTGTTTGATAATGCATTGGAAATTCAAATATTCTCCAACATGCTTCTGTAGAACCAACAAAACGTCCACTCAAAATATTCTGAATTTCATCTATTTCCAATTTTCCATTAATTTCATTATTAATAACCCCAACCTCTAAACAGCACAATCATATCCCTTGTAAATATATTTTACGCTTTTAACAGTTGTACATATTTCTACGTTGATATGACAATTAAATTTGGCCAGGAGATATGGATTATAAGGCACAACGTAGCGATTATCAACTGAATTCCTTCTGACTTCGACGCTTACACCGTTATCTCTTCTTCTGTAAACAGGATAGCCATTAATATTATCTACAGTTTGTTCCGAAAAATCTTTGGGAAAATTTTTAATACATTTGCCATCTCTCATACCTACACACAGAATTAGGATTTAACTACACGGTCCGTGAATCATATGATTTAAAAGGAATCATGTAGCTTTGGATGTGTGTTTAAATTCGGAATTTCTGCACTTACTATTTTGTCTATATCATTCCCTCCACGTAATTCATCATTTTGACTTAACGTAACTAAAATATATGCATGAGGTAGATCCCTCTTTTGAAATTCAATGGTTTCAATTGGTTTTACCAATACAGTAACTTCAGGACCAGATGCCCTGAACTTAATTCTTACTGATAAGATATATACATAAACTTTTTTAAAATAAAGTTTAATTTTAAAAAATTATCTAAATTGCAGTTTGACCTTAAATTTCGTGCCTAAATCCTAAATGAAAGTTCCAGTATAAACATTGAAGTGAAAAATCGATCTAATACTTAATACCATGTACCGTACAAAAAAAGAACTTTGGCTAAATACTTGCAAATTTCTAATTTAGTAACCATCTTCCTTTGAAATTGCAGATTCCTGCTACAGGGATAATAAATCCATAATTTCAGATGGTGTTTATATTCCCAGTGAGTTAAATCTGTACCATTTTGTGGAGGTAACAAGTTGGTTGATGTCTACCGTAGATTGAGCGAGAGAGTAACTCATCATAGTCGGCGAGTTTGATGTTCGAGATGCTGGTTGTTTCGAAGTTTATCTATTCCTAACTTGTTCTTTTACCGATGATAATGTGTTAGCCATAAGCATTTTTTGTACTCTTAGCTCCTTAATTACCTTTTATGAAACAGATGATTCTACTTTTTCATATAATAATGATTCTTGTTTAAATTTTCTTAGGGATATGTCCCTGAATGAGTTTCTGGAGAGCTCACTTTCACGAGAATGGCGTATTTATGTATTGTATAGTGGCACGGAGGACAGTTCTTCAGAGTTGACTTCCAACTCTTGACAATTATTTTAAATGAATTTAAGAAGCAATCCTAATTCTTATCGAAGTAGCTGAAGAAGATTCCACCCGTTTTCTTTAAGAACGGCGCAAAGGTCCAGTAATTCCAGTTACAATCATCTTTAACTAGAGCCTTCGGACTCCATTCTTTCCTGATCGTTGGAATGAAAGATCTTTTTTACATTCGTCCGATTTCTAAATAGAGTGAATGGTACAAGATTAGTAATTATATTGAAATCACTGTTAACACTTAAACAGTTTGGTATATTTTCTATCTGTCGTTTTAAAATAAAATAATAAAAATATAAACACAGAATTTAACGTATTTTGATGTAAGGCACGTGTTTTGTGGTTTTGGATACGATGCACAATTAAACATTCAATCCCTTTTTGTTTAGATAATGGAAATTTTAATAACTAGAAAATAATAATGATTTTAAATAAATTAAAAATTAGAAAATAACAAATTCACATATATGATGGTATCCCAGGATTTCATCCCTGTAAATAAAAAAAATTAAATCAGGCAACCCTAGTAAAATTAAAGCCATATTTTTTACTATATGAAGTTAGGCCAGTTCAGGATTTTATTAAATTTATATTAAGCAACGAAATTACATGATATCTAATAAAATAAAATCCACATACAAAATTAATTAAATTTAAATCATCACTGATATTTTTATGAATCAAGCTGGTAAGGATGATAATAATTATTGGTTTATTTTGCCGAAAATAAAAATATCTCGGATTAGTGCTTAGTATTTTTAAGATGGGGATACCATTAGCTGAATTTAGGAAACATTTCATGAAAATCGTAACGTTCCAAGATATAAATACGATTTTCATGAAAAGTTTTCTAAGTTAAACTAATGGTATCCCCATATCAAAACCACTAAGCCCTAATCCGAGACATTTTTATTTTCGGCAAAATAAACCAATAATTATTATCATCCTTACCATCTTGATTCAGAAAATTATCAGTGATGATTTAAATTTAATTAATTTTGTATGTGGATTTTATTTTATTAGATATTATGAAATTTCGGTGCTAAATATAAATTAATTAACAATATTTGTATGATAATCTATATTTATTTAAATTCCCGAACTTATTAATTATCCTAACACTACCTTCTTTGACCTGCTCATTTTTCCAGGACGAAATATTGAGTAAGCACTCGCATTCCCAGTTGGAGATCCCGATTTCGATTCTCAGTGGTGGCAAAAGAAATTTGACACGTTTAGGTGTTGTGTTTGTAATCTTGTGTTACATTTCCATCAACAGACATTAAATCCATTATAAAAATAACACTAAATTTAAAAAGAAAAACGTTTGGTAGAGAGAGGAGGTTTGAACGGTTTGAATCCCAACAGTATACAAATGAACATATGTACAGTATACCACTTAGGGTGCTATAGAAACCAAATTGGATTCATTGTTGTTTTAGTTCGCACCCCTGCCTCGAAAAAAAAAACATCATAGAGCATACCCATAAATAGAAATATCGATATAAACCAAATTTTCATCATTTTCACAACATTAAAGGGAAACAAAAAGACACAACCTAAAAGGAAAATTCTCAAACTTTTTTTTTTTTGTTTTTTAACTTCAATTTTAGGTTTTGATTGATGATAAAAATGTATCTCTCTACCATTTTTTGTGCTCATCAACTATACAATTGACTCTATTATCATTCCGTTACTTAATTAACAACCCCATTGTATATTTTATAATATTATGTAGAATGTATGTTGTCTAATGTTCAGAGTCGAATATGCCGCAGAGAGGAACAAAATCTGAATTATTTTATTTTAATTTGATTAATTATATTTTTGAATAAATTTTGTAACATATAATTTCGTTTTTTTTTTTTTTTTTGTAAATTGTTGATGTTGTTGTCAATTTAAATAATTTTTTATGAACAAAAGGTTTTCTTATATAAATGTGACAATACCATAAAAAAGACAAAACAAAAGTTTTCTTTGTAAAGTATAGCAATACAGCTACTCGGGTAGTCGGTGTATGCGTCTCTAAGGAATTTCTTGTAATTCAACTTTCGATGTTTACAACTTCTAACAGATCATTTTCGGGATTTGAGGAAAGAAAAACCAAATTTTTAATGTCACGACCTTTATTATTTTTTTGTGATGGTATATGATTATTGTTTAAATACATTCCGTATTCGTATATAACAAAGTAAAATTATTGTTAAAGGTTGTAAATTTTTGTATTTAGAACTTTGGATTCCAAATGGTTAACTTTTTAATATACTTTCGTAAGTTTTGTATTTTATTTAAATTAATCTGTTGGAAAACTTATAAGTTTTCCATTGGGAAAAATCAGTTACTACTCAGCTACAATAAAAAAATATTTACATATTTTTGTTTGGTATCACTTTAGAGATACATACATATATCGAAATGGAAATTTTGAATTTTTCTAATTCGATTTTTATACTTTGGTTAGGTTAATTTATAGTTAACGGCTGTGAGATTTATCCTAGTATGGAATAAAATGAGAATGTATTCTACAAAGAAATAACTTCCCAAAATAAGTTCATGCTAAATTTATTTTTATAAATTTTCTTTTTCTGGCTCAAAAACGCCCCCAAGCGTTTTCAAAGTTGTTATAGTTGTTGGGGAGAGACGATTCGTACGAACTAACATGAACTTATGTATATATAAGGAAGGAACACGCCTTTCGGAGCAGGCCCGTTTTTCTAAATTTTTGGTTTAAAATTTTAGAACACATTTATTAGAACATGATCTTATTTTCTGTAAATTGATTAGAGAATTAATTCCCAGACAATCTGAATAACATTTTGAAAAAAATTTAACTCCGATTCCCATTAAACTGAAAACAGTACTAGAAGAGCCTAAGACAAATTTGCTTAAACAGGTTGCTTAACATTTTACAAAATTCGAGTTGATTAAACGAAACAAATAAGATGCTTTTCGATGGTATTTAACAATGTCGCTAAACCTCAATAAATAAATGTCAAATATAACGTATGAAAAAGAAACTAACATTCTCGATTCCCTACTTTGGTCTTGGAACCACAACGGTTAAGGAGAATAGTTTTCGGTCAATTCAGCAATACAAGATATATGTATATCCAAATGAGCTCATGCTCAAGACAAGAAATAGAAGAAAATGAAATTTACATCGCCGACATTTTTGTTTATTTACGGAAACTAAATTCAATACGAAAGTTTTAGCTCAGTTTGATATTAAATATTGAAGAGTTTAAGATTTTAACTAACAATTATTTACATTCAGTGGTAATGGCTGGTTCGATCTTGTTTTATAGTTGCGGCTCGAAAATATGTTGGATCGTCACTAAAATATTTAATAAATTTAAAATAATGATCGAAGGGTAGGCATCATCAAAAAGAATTTTTACTATACTATACTTTTTACAGTTCAATTCCTTCAGCTCCAATCTATTTGAGTGATTAAAAATCGCAACCAAAGTTTATTTGGAAAGTTTGTTTGTTAACGGCTAAATTTATTTCAGTGAAGTATTTCTGAAAATTATTACAATCGAATTTTCAAAATACGACTACTTTATAGCATGAGGAGCTCAGAACTATAAATATATTAAGTGGACTTATTATGAGTGTAGCAGAAGAGACAACGAGATGACTATTGTCATTATTCCCAATTTATCGAAATTTAAATTTTTGCTCGTTTCTCTAATTCGAACGCAACACATCTTACAACGAAATATAAATAAAATTAAAATTTTAAATTAATCAAATGAAGCAAATTTGAAATTTTAGTCTCAAATTATTTTGTCGAATGTTACTTATTTAAAATTAAATTTTAATTTGATTAATCTTTAATTTATTTGAAGTTAATATTTACGCAAATTGTAAGAGAATTTAATCCAATCAGAAAATAATCAATAATATCATCAGGCCGCAGCGACCGGACTGATTTTACCACAATTTTCATTCTATATATACAGAAGGCACTATGCAGGTTTTGTATTAGCGAATTATACTAATACAGCCAAATTTCCTAACAAATTTTTTCTACGTAACATTTACACAGCTCTATTCCTGTGTAAGCAAATTTTAATAATTTTAAGCAAATTTAATATTTTACCCTAATTTGAATTACTACACGAGTTAAATAATTAATTCAAATTAGAGTAAAAGATTAAATTTGCTTAAAATTATTAAAATTTGATTAACCTTCTGCATATAAAGAAGAATGCTTTAAAAATAACTTAAATTCAAAGTTATTCAAAGTTTTTGTTTAGATTTGTTTAACTACCAATTTTCGATGTAAGCCAACCATTTTGAAAGCTTTGTATATATAGCTTTGTATTATATCCATAATTTTAAATTATCGTTGAGGCAATAAAGTGTCGCATCGAATACCTACATAAATAAACCTATGCCAGGTGAACCGGAAGAATGACACCACTAAATAGAAATGTCAGCCTCTGTTGAGCCAGAACTTTAATAATTGAAAATTTGAAAGCAAATTTTAGGATCGAACTTTGATTTTAGATAATATATCAAAAGTTAAAAATTAGGAAAGATCATAGAAAGTTATATAAAAATTTGGTTAATCCACAATAGATCAGACATTTGCACATTACAAACCAGAACTTCACCGATTACAATCAGGTGATGATAAAACCCTTTTACACCCTGACTTGCTGGTTAAGGTTATCAACTTTTGTAAATTATTGATACCAATTTTAGGGATTTCTTAACATGCGTGTAACATGTTTAAACCCTTGAAGCTAAATAAAATAAATAATTTTATTATTCTTCTATATTTAGTTTGTACTTATAATTTTATTTATATTCTTATTACGATTACATTTTCCGTTCTCTTATGAGTATATAGCTATACGCACCCACCCCACAATGCATTCCTGTGGATATAAACATCGCTTATCATAACATCTATAAATATCAGAGTATCACTCTCATCATCATCAGTATATCCAACCAATATCTTATGTATCTATGTATAACACTCGTTACAATGTTAAGTGAAAATGATGGAAGAAAAATTGTTGAATTGAAACCCCTTTTTGTACTGCTGCCAAAACAAATTTTGATTTTAACCCGAAAAATATTGTTACGAGTTGTTTATTTAGCGTTCTATTGATATTTGAATTGGGGATGGATTTTTTCTATTTTTACATTGAAAATTTGGAGGGTTTATTATGTACACATACAAATATAGAGAGAGAGAAAAAGGGAGGGGGAGAATAGCTATAATTGATGGTAATTTATTGAACAAGTGGAGTCTATTATTATTTGGGTGGGCCACAATGGAGTACATATGCGGTGTGTAACCAATTTTCGTAATTAATCCAGAATGACAATGGAGAATATTGTGTTGCGAGATTTGCCATTGATTGATTATCAAATTTGATTGATGACTAAAAGAATTTTTTGAGTTAGTTTAATTACTTACGTACACAACATAATATTGCAACTTATGTATAACTTGTGCTAAAACTATAGGTCAAAACCTTTCAACCATCACATAGTTATGTACTCCACTGCGCCCAACCTAAAAATAACTCGATTTGTACAACAACAATAAACACAATTTACAATTGCGGTTTATAAATTTTTTTATCAACAACACTTTCATTAATGTACAATAAATTAAGTCAGGTAAACGAATTACCATAATTAAACATTCAAGTTTCAATTGTTTGGTAGATAATAACATAAAAAGGTTGATTTCAACAAAAAATCGTATTAGTTTTAGTTTTAATTTTAAACTAAAAAAATGTTGGTTTTAATCATATTTGGTAAGCTCAAACGAATTAATTTTTTTTTTGTAATATTATTGTGATTTTACTTGTAAATTGACTTAGGTGGTTTAATTGGATTATCGGTCGGGCAATTTCAAGGATGTGATTATTTCCAAATTTTAGAGGCGGGTGTTAGCTACCCAATTTACTCGCCTAACTATCCAAATAAATATCGTCCCGGAACAGCGTGCCGTTGGTCGGCCACGGCACCATCTGGATCGACAATTTTTATTAACTGTACGCACATTAATATACCATCAACATCAAATGGTTGTACTGTCGATCGACTATCACTATCATTGAGTGGCAGCCCTACGTTCCAAGATGAACGCGTATTTTGTGGAATGGGAAGTTTAACACGTTTTTCAAATGCAAATAATTTAGTTGTTGGATTATTTGCCGGTCAAATATCACCAGGCGGCCAATTATATTGTACATTATCTGTACAAACGCCATGCCAATGTGGACGCAAGAAAAACACAAAAATTGTTGGTGGAATGGAAACGTCGATTAATGAATATCCATTCCATGCCGGTTTGGTCAGTAATGAAACAAATTCCATTCAATGTGGTGCGACCCTTAGTAAGTTCGAATTTATGTAGACTTTTTTTTCACATCTAATACAATAAATTTGCGCTTTACAGTTTCAAATAGATGGGCTTTGACAGCTGCCCATTGTTTGCCAAAACCAGCTGGTTATGGATTAATTACTGGAGAGCACGATACCACAACAGGAAGTGAAACACCATTTACTCGGGCATATTTGATCACCAAAATAGTAAAACACGTCAACTATAATTCGGTAACTGGAGATTATGATATCGCTCTAGTAAGAACTGGAACGGATATTCAATTCAACGTAGCAGTTGGTCCTATATGTTTACCATTCCGTTATACGGGCCAAACTTTAGTAGGTGCTGTAGTTGAGGCCGTTGGTTGGGGTACATTAGAATTTGGCGGCCCCGTACCCGCTGCTTTGCAAGAAGTAAATCTTGATGTTATTTCAAATGCGGTGTGTCAAGCTACGTTTCCGTCAGTAACGTTCCGCCAAATTTGTACTCTCACTTCAAATAAAGACACGTGTCAATTTGACTCGGGCGGTGGTTTATTCTACACTAATCCAACAAACAGATTTACTTACCTTGTGGGTATCACAAACTATGGTATATCGTGCGCTGCAGATAAGCCTAGCGTAAGTTGCCGCGTTTCCGAATTTATACAATGGATCCAAAATAACACTCCTGGTGTTGCTTACTGTAACATATAAATAAAATCACGTTTCAACATTAATTTATTCACTGTACTTTGTATTTTTCTTTTCATTTTCAATGTGACCATTTTCTTAATATGTGCGCGATCGTCAAAATTCTAAAATTAGACCAAATTCGATCGAATAAAAGAAAATTTACGAAAAGTTGTAGTCTGTTGTGTGCTGGTTCAAAAAATTTTTTTGAATGTCTTAATAAAAAATTTATTGACCGGTTTAAAAAATAAAAATAAAAATTCGGTGCTAATTTAAAACTAACATAATAAATTAATCTTATAATTAATGAAAATAAATTAATTCCAGTTAAAGTGGAAAAATGTCAAAAGCTGAATGGGTATTAGATGAAAATGATGAAGGTAAAGGATTAAAAACCGAAAAAAAAAATACTTTTATGATATAAAAAAAAAAAAATTAAGTAATTAGTTATGAAATTTTGTATGTGAAAATTAAAAATAAAACAGTACCGAGTAATGTGTGTATGTGTGTGTGTGATAATCTGTGTGTATATTTTTTTCATTTCTCCGATATGTTCTCTGTTTATATTTATATGTTGATGTCTAGGCCACGCAATCAAAATCGCAAGTGCTGCAAAAACCACCTTAAAGAAAACCAATTAATTTGTAAAAATGTGTCTTTGTTTTGTGTGTTCAATTTATATTTGAAAAAAGCAATTATTATTTTCAATCCAATTAAAAACTGATTTTTTTTTTTTTTTTACGCTCAACCGGATAATAAAAGCTCAAAAGCATTTATGTTTATTAATAAATGATATTTAAAATCAAATACAACAACAAAATATTCAAAGTTGAAATTTGAGGAATTTTCGAGATTTCACACAGCAAATTTAATGGAAATTTTTTACTGTCGCATTTGTTGTACATACATATTGTGCTGAGGATGACTAAATATTGAAATGTATGATTTTGGTTATTTAAGAGTTAAACTATTTGATGAGTGTTCATATTGTACTGTTGAAATATATTTTCGAACTCGTCATTTATCTTAGAAATCTTCGGTACTGACGGTTTATATGGAGTGGAATACATTACAATTCTGGGTATAAACAGCTTTTAAAAAATTTCCAAATGTGTTACCGTTACATCGAAAAAGACAAAAAACGCACCTCACTGTTTCACATTAATTCGATAAACCATAGCCCCCCTCTCCCTTTCGATTGATTTGTAAAGACTTATAGAAAATAGGGAGCACCTTAATTGATCTTGAATTTTAGATAAATATCGGCAAGTAAAACAATTTTAAGTACATGTTCAAACATTATAGAATTTCTTTGCGAATTTTCTGCGAAAATTCTATTCACTAACATGCTGAAAGTGATTAGGTAAATTTAATGAAATTATAAATGATTTTGCTAAAAATTTTCTGGTGAGATGCCATATTCTCCTTGCCTTTCTCCTTTCCTTGATTTGTTCCTTGATTTCTGCCGGGTATTTGACTTCAATCTCCGCTTTGTCCTTTAATTTTGGAGTAGCTGGCCTGGCGGCCATACGAGTGTATTCAATGTAATTGTTTGTTTGTTGTTCCAATTCTTCATTACTCTTAAGAATAACTTTTATTTCAACTAGCTCTTCCAGTTTTTCTCTGAAGAGATCCCAATCCGTGAATCTATTAGTAAGGTTTTGCTTTTTATTTTTCTTGATGACTATAGCGCTTACTGACAACAGTACAGGAATGTGATCAGATGTTAAGTCGTTAATTCCTTCGACTCTAGTGTAACTGGATCAAATACCTTTTATGATGAAGATATCAAGCAGATCTGGTATTTTTCCTGCATCCGTTGGACAATACGTTGGCCCCCTTGGAGACAGATATTCACATTTGTTTTTATGAATGGCTTTGAACAAAGCATTTCCTTTCCCAGGAGAAATTAGCCTGGAACCCCAAGCTGTATGTTTTATATTATAGTCCTCTCCAATAATAAATCTTGCACCAAGCTTATTAAAGACGTTATTAAATTGTAACTTCGTTGGTGTATGCCGTTGAGGACAGTATGATGCCGCAATATTTAGATCTGCGCCATTATATTGGATTGAGATAACAGTTGCTTGCATGTAGCTTTCTCGAATATCCTCTTGTTGATTATGTTTGATATTATTTTTAATTAGTACAGCTGAACCACCTCTGGCTCTTTCACTAGGATGGGTTGTCCAGTAGGAATTAAATCCCTTTATTCTGAAAAAGCTTTTGTTGGAGAAGTACGTTTCTGAAATAAGTGCAATATCTATGTTGTTTGTTCCAAGTTACAATGCGTAGGAACGAGTTAATCATTTGTGCGTATGCTGACTTTTTTTGCTAGGCGGATAGAAATTAATTTCTAGTTTTGCCACCCTTTCTGTTAAGTGACCAAGTGTCTGTTGAATTTGACTAAGCTTTTTAATAATTTCAAAGTTATTAGACTCGTTATTAACTTCTATGTGTTTGTTGTTTTGGTTTGATTCATCAGCAGATAATTTGGTGATTTGCGCATAGGATAATCCAACTGTGGATGGTTTGATTGTTGTTTGTGGTTTAGCAGCTTTGGTTTGTAATCGCTGTACTAATCTTGTTCTATTATTCTGTTGACTTTTAATTTTGTTCTGATGGCTGGTCTCCACTTGTATATTTTTCTTTTGACAAAAAATAAATGACAAACGGCTCGCGACATTTTTTGTACAACTACTAACATAAAGAATATAACTAATTTCTCTCTTTGAGAATAAGAAAAAAATTTGAATTTGGTTCGTTTTTCGAATAATACAATTTTTTCGCATATTACTTTTGTATTCCACGATTTATTATTTATGTCTTATTTTAATAACACAAATTTTATTATATTTTGACCTAAAATTCATTAAAAGGACAAAATTTTATGAAAAAAGAATGAAAATTTCATTTTATTTGTCAAAATATTCAACATGAAATGACATTAAATTGAGCATAAAATACAATTTATGCTCAAATGGCACAACGTCACGACAAAAATATTGAATATTCTGATCTTTTCCTCTCTTGACAAAATTTCAATGCGCATGCTCAAATCCATTTTTGTGTATGTATTTTGGAAAATGTACTAAAAATTGTCATGAGAAAAAAAATGAACTAGATTTTTTTTTTGTCAAGAGAAAAATACGAAAGTGGAGACCAGCCATGATATACACAGCATTCTTTATAATTTGCAGTTGTTGACAAAGAGCACATGAAGGCATATCTGGTTGTTTTTTGCATTTTGTCGTGTGATGATCTCCAGCACATTTAACGCATTTGGTTTGACGATAGCAAAAACTCTTGGTATGTCCAAGTTGTTGACAATTCGTACATTGTGGAATGTCCCTTGTCTTGTTAGGTGGCTCAATTTTAACTATACAGTACGCAAGTTTCTTGATGTTGTATACTTCTTTATTGTTGTCTTTTTGTTTTAAGTCGATGTAAAACAATGGAAAGTGTTTCCTGTCTTTTACACCATTAGTTGTGACCATTTTGTATATGTTAGTAATACCTGCGACTTCATGTCCCATTTTTTCTAAGGTAAGCCTCTGATAACTACTCTATAAGCCTTTTCGCTCTTCAACTGATAGGTGTGATATTCTATATTTTCTGATTGGTTGTTGGGTTCTTTTTTAATTCCAATTAAAATAATTGGAATAATTTTAATTCTTCCAGTAATTTTTTGACATTTCTGTAATCATTTTCATTTTGAAAGGTAATTTTAGTGTCACTATTTGAAAGCGCCTTAAAATTAGTTGATTCACTAGTGGTTTTTATTACTTTTTGTCGAAAAAGTTAGAAATTTTTGATATTGCTCACGTTAATGGGTGGAGGCAGTGGTATTTTTGAGTTTTTCTGTTCAGTGTTATTGATCACAATTTGTGTAGTATTTTTTGGAGGAGTTTTCGTTTTTGTGCGCCTGCGTTTCCTAGCATTTCTGTTATCAGCACTGGAAACTTCTTTTTCCAGTTCTTCCTCATCTGTGCAATAATCCTCTTGACTCAGAGCACTGAATCTATTATTCTGTTGAAAAACTGGAAATTGTCGCAGCAACCAGTTGGAATTATTTGAATGTTCATGTTGACTGGATGATGGCTGAATATGGTTGGAAGAAAGATTGTTAACTCGTGCTGAATCCTTAGCTATGCTATTTTGAACCTTTTCTTTTAGTGTAGAGTTTTCTCTCTTAAGTTCAGCAACTTCATTGCTCAGCTGCGTGATTAGTTTCTCCAATTTTTGAAATTTATTTAACAGCTCCTCGCTATTTATAATATTTGTTGATGCACTCGGTATTTGTTCTGATAATGAAGTTACTTTTTCAGTGGAGATTGCGTTGTTTGCAAATATTTTTTGTATTGGTGATCTGATTGTAATGGAGCCCCTTCGGAATGAAAGTTCTTCCTCGTTACTCTTTTGAGCGTTGATATCGCTTAGCTTATTTTTGGTATCATTAGAATTTTGTAGCAATGTTTGGTCCCCCGTAGAATCCATGGGACCGACCTCGTCTGCCACCTAGGGTATTAGTTTCCTTGTTTGTTTTATCCATTGCGTTTTGTTTTTATAGTGTTATTGCACTCGCCTCTAGAAGTTCAGCCGTTGTGATACATTAAAAATGCAAAACAAACGTTGCCCATGTGCTACCGCATGGAGGTAAACTAGAGACAGTTGATGGTTTCTACATAGTTGCAACGTTGGAGAATAAACCAATTTATAATTGGCTATAAACGGTCAACGCCTACCCTATTGAAACACACCCAGCACCCGAAATAGAATATGACTACTAGATTAACTCGACCACACAAAAATAAATTAAATTTTATTTATTTACCCAAATAAAACCTAGTAAGTCAAGACAATTATTCAAGTAAGGCAGAGACAACTATATCTACAAAACATGAAAGTCAAACAAACGACAAATAAAGACATAGGGTGTGTCCGATAAGAAATTTTAAAGGCACATTTTTTAAACTGCTCATTTTTGGATTAAATTAAATTACATTAAAATCATTAAATTACTGAAAATTGGGTGATATATTTAAACGCCATAAAATTGTATGTTTGTTTGTTTTTCGGTAGTGGCTCTAACGGCTGAGTCCTGATTTCGGGAAAAGCCCTTTAGAGTCCATGCAGATTTGGATGAAATTCGGTTTGTACGATGAAAATGGGATTCCAACATAAGGTCCTGACGTTGTTCAAAAAATATCCAACAAGAATGAAACTAAGCCATTTACTTTAATACTTGGCTTGTATGATGAAAATTGAATTTCAATATGAGTTCCTAATTTGGTTCTGGAAAATGGCCAATTAGCAACGAACTGAGCCATTTCTCAACGAGTTGAGGTGAAACTCGGTTTATATGATGAAAAGGGCTAATTTGAATGGAACTAAGCAACTTCTTAATCAGTTGAAATGAAACTCGGCTTGTATGATGAATTTCGAATTCCACTGTGAGTTCCGAATGTGGTTCTGGGAAATCGAGAGTTTGAGTGGCACTCAGCAATTTTTCAACCGCTTTGGATGAAACTCAGTTTGAATAATGAAAGTGGTATTTCAATAAGAGTTCCGGATTTGATTTTGGAAATAACCAATTTGAATGAAAATGACCAATTAGAACCGAACTGAAACTCGGTCTATGTGATGAAAATGGCCAACTTACATGGAACAAGGCATAGGTTCCAAATGGCCAAGTTGATTGGAACTAAGCAACTTCTTATACAATTGGGATGAAACTCATTTTATATGATGAAATTAGAATTCTAATACTATGTGTGTAGTTTTGAAAAATGGTTATTGTGTTGAAACACTGGTTCTTCCGAATTTTAATAAATTTGGAAAAGTACATAACTCGAATTATATTGTCAGCTAAATCAAGCAAAAATTTGAAAAATAGTTTTGCTGTCTGTCCCATGTTTTTTCAAATATAATATTACGTAATTACGTGCTTTGGACGTAGAAGTGACCATCCAGATCCTCTTTTCCTTCTAGATGACACTTTATAACATTTTATAAATTGTAATAATTTTTCTAGATCTAGATTTTCGTTCCACTTAACAAATATAGTGGTTTCAATTTTACGAAGTCCTACGTTAATGGGTCGTGTCTTGGCTCGCCGGTTTTTTTTTTTTGCAAGATCTTCGTAAATATTTTCCTTACACTTTTCAAAATTAAATTTAAATTTTCAAGAAAGTTGTTGAATGTTGGCAGTGGCTTTCGAGTCAGTAAGAAGTTTACTTATTTGTTTGTTTAAAAAATTTATTGAATTTTTCAAAATTTTGGTTCCCCTACAAAATCATTAAATCCGTGATGTCATTGCTGTGACCAAGCAGAGTCTAAATGAAAAAACACTCAACATTGATATTTTATTAATTATTTGTCGTGATTTTTAATATTTTGTTAAATATTTGTCGACCACTTGCTGTACACTTCATTATAAATGAGCTCATTATGCTCAAAATAGAGTGTTAGCTTGGAGAAAATCGTCGTGATTAATTAAATTTAAAAAAAATTAAATAAACCAAATTAAATGAGTTGTTTCAATTTCTTAGTCAGAGCCATGATTATCTAATAGAAGGCAAGAATAATCTAATGAAGGAACACTAAAATATTGACCTCCGATTTATCCCTGAAACGTTAATCTAAGAAGATAATATAGACTATCTTTCTTCCTTACTTGCAGGTATATTATATCGACGTGTTAGATTGAATTTACAATATTATAAATGTTGAGGTCAAGCAAGCCATAAATAAGATTTAAATATGGTAATCATGTAAATCGATCTCAATTATCCAATGAACTGATAAACTGCAAACACATGTACGGGCAAATAAAATAAAAATTCAAAATGTTAATATTTTTTGCAAATTTCGTGCATTCAAATATGTAAATATTTTTTAATTATTTCCATTATTAAAATAAAGACATTTTTAACATATTATTATTGATATCGGTATAATGTGACTACACGACTACAGTATTGATTAAATATATTATTCGATTATTTTTATTTCGCCATGTGCACTGATTCCGTCTGTCTGTAGAAGGCAATATTGGAGTAACAAATAATTTTTAATATGGACGAATATTTTTCATATATAATTATAAACATTTTAATTAACCAAAATATTTATTTAAATTTAATTATTTCCAGCTTGTTATATAGATATAGTTGATGATGCGGATGATCCAAATCATGAATATTCACAATGGGATAATTTGCCGGATTTGTTGTTGGAAGAGATTTTTATGTATTTGAATATAAAACATCGTTACTATGCCAGTTTGGTGAGTTAACCTATATACGACCATTTTATAATTAATTATTTAATTACAATTTATAGGTGTGCCGAAATTGGTACCGAGCCTTTCATCTACCTGGTATATGGGCAAACTTTTTAGTCGAAGACAATACACTAACCCGTGCTAAATTCAACTACTACTCCGGATGGCAGTATGTGCTGGATCATATGCGAACACAAAATTGTTTTACAGCTGTTGGCCATTACATAAAAGGACTTGATTTTCGGCCAACACACAGTTTCTATAATTTATACCAATTTATGACATTAATAACGTGGCACATACAAGAAGGACGTAAACCAAAATGTATAAAACAATTTATAGGAATTGGTGAAAACATTAAAAGACTGAATTATATTTTTCCCTGCAATATGGCGTCGACACAAGATCCGGAGAGTATAAAATTATTTGGTACTGGAGGACAACTTTTGGCCGGACTTAAACAATTATTATCCGTTTTATATAAGTTAGAAATGTTAAAATTAGTTGACCTGCTGCTAGAAAGATACGAGGCAAAACATTTATTAGACGAGGTACTGGATTCGTGTGCCCTTAAATTAAAAGTACTGCACTTGATAAACGTAACTTCTGTACATTGTCCAATAATGCACGTTGGACTATTTTTAAATTTAAAAGTTTTAGTTATCGCACCACAAAACATCGATGATGATGTATTAACACTGCTAGCTGATTCACAATTAACCCATCTACATTTGTTACAAAATCGGCATGCCCCAAAATCCGTAGCAATATCGTCTTGCTCAAAAAAAGCATGGCTTGTTGTGAAACGTGATAATCCTAATCTAAAAGTACATATTCGTGTTGAATCCGCATCGAATGACGATATTGTATTTCAACCAGAGGCTCCCGTGCGAAGTATAGTATACCAAACACCAAAGACAAATATAAAATCAGACCTAATAGTAAGAATTTGTGATAATTACAAAACAACACTGCAAACATATGGACATGAAATGCTGCCGAAATTTCAAAATTCCAAATCATTTAATAGCCGGGTCGATAGTCTACTATTATTAATGGCGCGCCAATGCTGTTTTTTAAAAACGCTTATAGTACGAGAAAAAGTGTCCACATCAACAGTGCTGCTAATTGCAAAGGCAGCTATAAATTTAGAATTTTTTTACGTCCGTCAAAATGCAGTAATTCTACGATGTGATTGGCCAAAAAATCCGGAATGGAGTGATGAATTTTATCAATGGTTAAAAATTAGTTCGCAAAGTTATACGGATACAGAACGTGAAGTTTCACAAATTTTAGGCTATGCTTGGCATATGCTGAGCGATAAAAACTTTAAGTTGGTTGAAATGCATGTAAGGGAATAAATAGTATATTTTAATAATAAATAATGTATTTAATTTACCATATTGAATTGATATGTCGACCTAAATCATTACTCCTCTCCACCACAAACAATGATTGCATCACAAATTAAGCACAACTTTAATTTATAGTAAAAAAAAAATTGAATAGAAAAAATTTAATTAATTGAAAACTAAAAATAGAAAAACAAAAGCAATTATCTTTCCATTTCTATAAGAAGGAAGAGAACAAAACACAAAATGCATCGTATTGTGTTTCCCAACTTGCTTTTTTGCACAAGTGCAAAATTGTGCTCTTGCTAGTGACACATTTTAAATTAACAAAAAAAAACGAAAAACTATCCTTCGCATGATTTTGTATAAGTACTGTTGGGGTAGTATGCAAAATGGAAAATAATAATAATAATTTATTTAATATTAAAAATAGAAAACTCTACATAAATTACAAAAATTGAAATTCTAAAAAACGAAGAAGAACGTAAGACAACTATAAAAGCTCTGAAGAAAGAACAAAAAATAAATAAAATTAAAAATTAATTTTTCGGTTAGAAACTGCTGTCTGTCAGGATAATGTCAAAGAAAATCCTTATTGTCTCATTCCACATCCATACATGCAAAAATAATTATTCATCAATCATATTCATATACATATAAGACTGAAAGACATAAAATAAAAGATTCTTCAAGCTTAAAACACATAGTCTTGTTAATTTTTATTTAGACTACGACAAAAATTTTATCTTCTCAAGTCTAAACAAATATAATCAAAAATTCAAACAGAAAATGTTTTTTAAGATTTTAACAATAAGCGGAAGATAAACAAAACAAAAAAAAAGTTATTTCTGACGCCTGGTGATGTTTATAGTATATGGATAATATTAAGTTAAATTTAATGAAGATGAATATTAAAATTATTGACCAAAATACAAACAGGGAGGGGAAGATCTAATAAAAACTCTTAGAAAACTATATAAACAAATTCATAATTTAGTCTGAATAATTTTTCTTAGATAGTTAAGATAAGAGGCTGTAAGTTAAATGATGGCGCCAAACTCTTCACAAATTAGGAGTGAACCTTAAATAAATACCACGATATAAACATCCTCGTCGAAACGTATTTTTTATCTGGTTGAGGATTCGAAACCGCTTGACAAAACCTATTTCATCATCATTATGATCCTCGATCTGTTCTGCACTTATAGGATTATATTTATGGTCTTGCCTCCCAATTTCATTTGTTTACTATCACATGTTGATCCACGTTTATACAGTTATGCCATTCATTTTAATAAATTCTTATATTTTGATATTTTCCTTAGGATAACTAGAGAAATCTTTAAGTCAACGCATATCCCATGATGTCTAGTGGCTAGGATATCTGACTTTCACCCAGAAGGTTCGGGTTCTCGATTCCCGGCATGGGAAAACACATTATTATTTATTTTATGAAATGAATGCACACAACATTTACAATAGAATCGTTCATTAATATATCTTCGAAAAATCATAGTGCGCGTAGCTACTCTGGAAAGCTAACAACCGCATTTTAGAGAGTATACATACATTTATGTACAAAATTCCAAATTAAGTTTAATTAATTTTTTGTAAGATAATTGAGGCTTACATAAATTCAAATCCCAAAAACTGTCCCGCGCGACAAAAAATCATTGTTAAAATCAGGACTGCGAGGTCGGAGTCGAGTAGTCGGATTATTTTAGCGAAGTCCGTCCCAAGTCGATATCTACTTCGTCAAATAAACCAATTGCAGCTGTAGTTATTTGCCCAGTTATATTGACTGGCAACAATCCAAGCAAAAATTGTTTTTTGAGCAACAACTCTCGATTGTCTTCAGTAATCATTTCTGAATTCAATAAATTAAAAAAATTATCACTACCTATCAAAAGGTCGATTTGACTTGGTTCACTAAAATTGGGACCAGCTAACGGTAAATGATGCGAAAGGTGTTTATCAATAACGGTTATTAGTTGGTATGATGTCAATTTAGGTATGATTAGGCATTTTAAATTTATAGTCGTTTGGTTCAATCGAAATGATATCAAAAATTGTACGTTGCCCCTTAAGGTCACCGCTTTGGTTTAGCCTAGTCAAGAAATGGTAATGCGAGCGCTTGTACGAGAAAGTTGCAGACGTTGAAATAAATGTTCACTTGCAAATGACACTTGTGACCCAGAATCAGGTAACGCATGATACAATTGCCAATCACCTGTAATATCTTTGAACTTGATTAGTGCCGTTTGTAATAAGGTAAAGCTGGATGGGTTACCGGCTTCATGAACACTCACACTTACTGAAACTTGTGCCCTGGTTGTCTTCCCGCGATAAATTCTTTGATATAGATGGTTGTGATTGATTGGTTGATCCTGGTTCGGGCTCCTGGCCTCCAACGACATGTAAATTTCTCACAGATTGTTCAGACGAAGGTTAACGAAACGGTGAAGCCATGTGTAACAGCAATAGTTTCGGCCACAAACATGACATTCTTAATTCGGCAATCCTATACTCTGCTACATAAATAATTTAATAAATCCGTTGGCAGTGACGCTTTTTCGATCATAACGCTTGCACGATTTTTGATAAGCTTCGACGCTTAATAAATGGTTCCATAATTAATTAAACTAATGTTAAATTAACGGTTGTTTCAGTTAATGGTACATTATTATTTGTATTTGTCGTTATCTACTCCAGAAATCATTTCAGAAAATTTATTAGTTTAAACACTTTTCTTACAATATTTTAAATACATACTTATCTTATTAACTTGTTAGTTTATGATTTTATAAATTCCATTAAATCTTTGCAATCTAAAATAATCAATTAACTAATTTTCTTAGCATTTTGTACACAACTTTAAATCATTTGACATTCAATTGAAATTAATTAACATTTATGACGTTCTAAATCTTAACATTTGGTAGGATTTAGAACCTCATAAATGTTAAAACCGTTTCGGTACTTCAATTAATATAATAATTAGTACGTTTTATGTTTATAAATTAAAAAGGCTTTAACCACCTATTGGTGACTATGTAAATTAAAATGATTGTAAAAATATTTCTTAATTGTCAAATAAATTAAAATCAGTCTCTTTTTCCTCGAACCACCGAAGCGATAAGACATCAAACCAAACCAACAAATCAGCTAACAAATTTATATCGCCCAACTTACAATATGACTGATCTTATGTTGTACCAGGTGTAACAATTTAGCATACAAATAATATTATTTAGAACGCAGTTGTCATGGCTAAATTATAAAAATTACGCTGTGATCTACGATATTCTGTAGATTCGGCCTCCTGTGACAATTTCCTATTTCCGAACCTGAAGGAAACGCTAGGCAGGGAGAGATTCGGCTTTGAAGAGTTGGAGAAATCGTATTATTCGGAATGTTGGACTATGTATATCGACCTAATCCAAGAAGAAGAGTTGTTTAATTTAAAAATATATGCTAACTGGACAAAATTAGTGTAACATATAAATTAAAATTAAAATTGCTTAGTAAAATTGATCGTATTACTCGAGTATTTGCCCAGTATTTGCCCATTATCGGAAAATATGGATCAAGTTTTACGGACTCTTAACAGTTTGGCAATCTGTAGAAATTATTTGAAATTCATTCTACAAATTCAGGTTTTGTTAGAGCAAATTTGTATGCGTGTGGTAAAACTTTATCTAATTAATCGAATTGAGGCAGTTTATCGAGATATTGTAATTCAACATGTAGTGTCCATCAATATTCGACATGCTCTAAAGAATCGATTGCCTAGCTGTTTCAAATGAAATTAAGATAGTTTTTCAGATGTCATTGCAGCGATGAGGCCTATTTTTTGATCACTAAATGTGTAAACAAGAAAATTTGTCGTAACAAATGCTTTATCGATTAATATTCAAAGGACGCCTAATTTTAGCAAGAAGAGACATCAACTACAGCCACCAAATGCGACCTATCATCATGTCATTGTCCATGATAAATTTGAGCTCGAATTTTATGGAAAGGTGTAATGCAAATTTGAGCTAGTAATCCATAGGACGAACTCGGACGAAACCGCGCCACACACTATAAAAAATGTAATAATCGTAATTATAAAAATCTAATTACATATTCAGATTCAGGACGTTTAGCACAACTAAACGACACCATTAGAGTAACATAGCTACACTAATTTATACATACAGCCTGTTTGTTCGTCGAAATCTGGTGTACTCTGAAGGAAGCGAAGTTTTGGCAAATTCTAACATGGTAAAATCTTTATTTATGTACCGATTAACTTAAAATTCAGTGCAAAACCTTAGGATGCTGATATAAACCGACACGGCGATATATTTCGATAATTCGCAGTGTAAATTATCAATAATTTTAAAATTTCCACTATGTCGTGCCACAGAACAAAAATGTCTTCATTACAATGACCCTTTTTTTGGTAACACCGTTTGTTTGGTATGGTTAACTGTAAAAAAAACAATAAAAATCACATCTTTATATGAACAAACATCAATTTTCAATTTTTCATGTTGTCATCGATTTGTTATTTTCCCCAAACACACGAAGATAATACACTAACAAAAAAAAAAAAAAAAATGAAAGATATTTCTTCATATATAACACTACTGTGGGTGACCTAAATTTGGTAAAATCGTTTTTCCTTCGCTGTTGTCTAAATAAAAAATTGTATAGAGAGCATGGAAATTTATTGCTTTCCTTTTTTTGTGATATAAATAATTGACACCTTCCACGAAATGCTATATAAATGAAGCTGATGAGATTACGTCTGTCCGGTGTATGTTTGTTTGCTTGTTTGTATATGTCGAAAATTAAATTCTATATGATTTGTCAAAATTAAATCTATAAACATCAATCATTCTTGGGCAGAATGTATTTTCACATAGTTAAGAAAATGCCTTTAAGCGTGGGTTTCAAGGAATAGAATATTACAAAACATGAAAATTGTAAAAATGACTGTTTTGCAGACAACATCAAAATGAGGAACTATACCCGTGTTAATATCCGGATACATTTGCATTTTTTAAACATTTATAAATTCAAAACTATGAGCTTAACTTGAAAATCTACTTTGTTTGGCATTTTTTCTTTTAATTAATCTCTAAAGAAATTGGATACACCATTTACTATCTATTTTCGTTGACTATCGATAGCGCTAATCGATTGGCTGAAGAAGAAAATCTCGCTAAAAAAAAGGGCGGCACCATAAAAACGACCATTCGAATTTTGACGGAAATCGAACATTTGCGGCCAAATCGGCATCATGAAAATCGTTTAACCGGTAGTTTACACTTAGAACTTGTCCGTTTGATATATAGACGATACAAATAAATGTTTATACATTTCTCGATAAAAAGATAGATTCTGCACCAAATATTTAGCTGTACCTTAAACGTGGTCACAATCACAACCAACTTCTTCTTCTATTTTATACAAAATGACCTGTAAACCCACCAAAAAACATTTTTTTAAATCTAGGATCATTCTAGTATCTATTAGGGAAAGGAGGGGGGAAGGGGGGTATAAAGTTGTGAATTGACTATCAGATCCGTAACGTCTTAGTAACCTATATATCAAGTGGGCTGTTTTGGTCATGTCTTAGGCAGCCTTCACGCTGTGCAAGGTCATGTGAGGGGCAACCCAATCATGATTCGCAAGAGTACCCGCTGCCTTCTCGTGTAGACCACAGGAAACTGTTTGTTTTTGACAACAGGCTAAAGTACGGCGCTAAAGGAGAAAGGTTGAGAAAATACCCTAATCTAACATGGAACAGCGTACGTCGACAGATAAGTGGCATTTAGGATAAACAGTCTCTAGCATGCGGATCCTGGATACCAGGCGCCCTCCAGTTTAATTTAGTCTTCCTACGGTAGAGCTGGGTGTTCCACAGGCGACTATTTCATCCCACCAACTCGTGGGAACAAAACGAAGAACCAAGTAAAAATAAGGATGGTGACGCTCCTAAACCGTCACAAACTAGCGGTAGCAATGACAAAATAAAGGATGTGGAGAAGGATGCTCGTCAAAATACTTCAAGGTATCTTCATGAGAAAATGTGTGGAGCGACAAGGAAGCGCTAAAAAACTTTTCTTGCGCTGGGCAATGCTCCCGGGAGAGAAACAAACTGTTGGCACTGCGGCCACTGGAGGAAATTAGAGCTCCCTCAGAAGTGAGGGAGATGAAGCTGAGGATGAAACGCCATCGACAATGAAGAAAACAGGAGTGATAATAGTGTCCCAACGAGGGGCTGAAACCCAATTTCCTCGTTAACCAGTTCAAGCTGGGGTGGCTTTTGGAGACTTGTGCCAATAGAACCACTGCGGAGCGGTAAAGAGCAGAACTGAAGGAGGTCGAGCCGAATAACCTGCCTAGAGCTCAGGTTGTTTTACGACCTTCCCAAATAGCGCGAAGATACTGACTGATCGGCTACTTAGATTTATCGAGAGCCACAATAGAAGGAAGAGGCGGTGAAAGAGCAAACCACGCCTTCACAGTCGTCGGTACCCCAAGACAACAAAACATAAAAATAACAAAAAAATAAAAACTGATTCAGGACTTTATTTTGAACCTTAGGTAATCAAATTAACAGATTAATTTAACAAGTGGATAAGTAGATTTTTGATAACGGAAGCTTGCAAGTAAATCTTATTCCCATTCCAGAGTTCATCTTCATGGACCTAGTGGTGGTAATGGTGGATGTACAGGCGGAAAGGCTTTAATGGCCTCTGCCTACTTTCCTGATGACACAGAAGTAACTCCTCCGAATAAGGCGGCTCATAGCCCATTGCAAGCAGACGAGTTGGACTACCTGATTGAATGTGACGCAAATGTGTATCTTACGGTGTGGGGTAGCTGTGACATCAATAACAGAGGTGAGTACCTTTTTGATGTTTTTGATGACTAATAATCTAAATATTATAAAAAGGGGGGAAATACCTACTTTCGGAAATGTGATTAGGCTAGAAGTCCTAGATTTGACGCTTTGCCTTTAGATTTAATAAAGTGGCCGCTACCACGCAAAGGCATTTGATAAATCTGGTAGTTTAAATCTAGTGTCAAAATACCAGAAAATACAAAATACAAACACTTGAGAAACTAGCGTATTGTAATACCCGAATATATTATAATTTTTAATTAAACGCCTAAAACATAAACCAAACACCATGTTTACAAAAAAATACATCATCTGAAGATTTAATTCACTTTTCCCCAATTAAAGTGGGTATCCGCAAAAAAACAAAAAAGTTAAATACAACAGATCTAAGGCAAAAAATAAAATTCTGAGAAACAAAACTTTTTAATTATCAGACAATAGTAAATGTATCTTGTATGCTCTATGAACATTAAACACAAGAACTAAATTTTGTATTAGGAGAGACAGAGTTACGAAGAGAAGAAAGTTTATTCTTTGCTTGAACTTCTATGGAAGATGATAAATAACAAACCAACATTTTTTGTTGTTCTGTTCTAAGTAATAATTTTAAGAATTAAAAAGTTTGTAAGTATTTTTGTTGTGTTGCTTTTCTTTATCACCAAAGCACAAAAAAAAATATTTAACATAATTAATTTTTTAGGGGTTTTTGGAAAGACGAAAATAAATCTAGGTCAAAGTTGAATAGTATATAGTTTCACTGTATAAACACGCGAGAGATTACTGTAAATTAACCTTTGATTATAATAATTGCAAAGTTTTTTTTGTACTTTTGTAAAGGTGGTTAAAATAATACTTCATACCCTTGTAACAAGAAAGTTACAAAAAAAAGTGATAACCTTTCATTTTATAACATATTGCCACTCATCAGGGAAATATATACTTACGTACGTCATTTTATGATGTACACGATCTACAATCTACATCAATACTATGTTTCATTTTCATAAATTTCTATATCCAAAAACATCCATGAGTACCAAGTCTGATTATGTTAAAAAAAAAAATTCACACAAAAACATCAAGATTCAACACCATTCGAAAATTCCTTGTTTTGATTCTGACGATACCGGTATACACTGGTACATAAAATCATTCTTATGTACTTGAGTTTTCTCCAGAGACAGATTCTTAAATAATACAAAAGAAAAGTTTTCCTTTTTATGTTATCTCAATTTTTTATGGTGCGCCCCATTACAATTCCACAACCCAATTTTGATCATGGAATTATACACGGAGTTAAACAAACTAAGAAAAGATTTATCACACGCAATTTTAGTGCGGTATAAGAAGATACATACGAGTACACTATTGTACATAAACCTCATTGTGATTTTTACCAATTATACATTATGGTCGGTCGTTACATATAGTATGTAATTGTATATTCACCATACCGCATTATACACATAATTAGATTGAGAAGTTTCCCCCTAATTATCTGTCTATGCTAAATTCACTATAGCACATGCTATCGATTCGAATTTAATGAAGAAGTTTTGGTTAATTGCATTAGGATTAGCCACAAGTTTTACTAAATTATCGATAATTCTAAATTGATTATCCAAGTTCGTTTTATTGTTGATGACATTGGTCTTTCATGAGATTTAATGAGATATTAATTAGCTGGGCCATTAGAAGAAATAGCAATCACTTTTGCGGTATTATAATACAATTTAGTAATAGTAATTAGAAAATTAGGGCCGAAAACTGCTTGTGTCTAATCATTTATATTACTCCTATAATTTTTAGGTTTAAGATACATTTCTTCATATCTTAAGAATCAAAATGTTTAACTTTATTTCTTTAATTTGGACCATTAATTTAGACCATGTGAATGTTAATACAAAACGGAAGCTTTTATATGTAACGAGTGTTTTAGCGTTTTTCAGCTTTAAAGAAATCTCTTGGTCAGAGTTTCCTTGTTGGAATCGTAAAAATCGTTAATTTATGTTTTCAATAATAATCCGTTGTTTTTATTTCTGTAGATATCGAATACCTCCACTCAATATGTATAACTTCTCTATTTAACCGATGCAAAACGTCCAATTTGTGTTACATACCCCTGTTAAAGTGAGCCGAAAGATTAAAGTCGATTATGCAGGTGTGAAAAAAATTAAAAATATATTCGTTAATAGGTAAAAGTTACCATGTATACATACATGGATAGCATTTAAGACTTTTGTCAATAATCATATGTGACAAAACGCGAGGGTTTCGTATTGATTGACTGATGTGATTTGTCAATAGATATCGCTGGAAACAAATCAAATCAAGTTTCATATTGGAAATCTGAGAAAATTCGATATTCCAAAAATCATTAGAAACTTTGTATAAAATATAAAGATGTGTTTTGTCTTGAGATCGATTGGATATCTGATTTTATTAATAGCTACTCGTTTCACTGGACAAAATTTTCAAATCAACTCACATAAAACTTGATTTTATTTTTTATTCCAGCGATAGCCATATATTGGAAAATTTCCGACGGGAAACTTGAACTGCAATTCATCTTCAGGCATCATACTCTAGAGGCTGGTTTCGACTATACTGACAAAAATCTTCAGTCCAAGCATCCCTATTTTAGTTTTGGCTGGAGTCACCCAATCTAAATGTGAGAATTTATGCCGCTATTTGCCAATACGAGAGTAAATACAGTATCACAATTGATGATTTGCAGGGCATTCGACTATTTGAGATTAAGAGTTTGCCAAAGTCAAAAAATTTAGTTTTATTTTTTAAATTAGTTTTTCAAACATAACTTTCAAATTGTAAGGCATTAGAAATTCTTTCGAGTCTTCTCCATTTCAATTTCAACTATTATAAATCTAATTCGGTTTCACCAAATTTAAATATTTCATTATTTGAAATATTATGAAATTTAGGAAAAAGGATTTTTTTATGAATGTGGAACAAATTCTAAAAAATAGCAAAATTCTAAAATTTCTTTATGGTCTGGAATAATTATTACCAAATTCTCAAATTATTACTGATTTGACACCAGAACTTTAGAATTGAAAAAGTAAACGATATAAAATTAAATACTAAACAAATTAAATTAGCTGTGCGTGCCTATTTGGTGGCTATCAAATAAAGTTCATACAAAATTTGATAAAATATGCTTAACACGAAACCAAACATACTCTAAAGTTCTGCAGCTTGTATAAAACTAAGTTATTGATGAACAGTAGACTCTAAGTCTTTATGACTTCAAAAAAGTCGAATCAATTCAATTTAACTGACCCTAAAATTTCTGTAAGTAATCTGAAATATTTAGGTAACTTCATCAAATTTCGGATGTGTTTGATGATGAATTAAATGAGGTTTTCACTTGGGACTATGCCTTAAGAGATGTCCACAAAAAATGTTGTAAACTGAAAGCCGCCAAGGGCGCTAAATCTCGACTAAATTGGTCTCTCATCTTTCAAAAAGTAGACGTACAAATTTGTGAACATTTGAAATACCACGAAAGAAGCGAATACTAGCAAAAAAGAGCAACACACACCCATCTCTATGGAGTGCAATAAATAGCAAAGAGAGCTTAAGAGGATTCAAAACAGTGTTACTTTATAATCGGTTGTAAGTTTTGAAATTTATTTGCTCACGAATTTGAATGTCATTGCTTGGCCAGAAATAGATCATAACCGAAAACATCAGAACGAAACTAGTCTTCAGAGAGGTGGCTATTCTAGTTACGTAACTCCATGAATTCTCAACTAAAAAAAACGCAAAATTTTAAATTGAATACTTTAATTTAAAAAAGTAAACATCAAAATTCATACCAAACATTGAGAAAGTGCAGAAATAGAGGTGGCCACAAGAGGTCAAAATTCGATCTTAATTAACAATAGAAATTTATTTTTTGCTACATCATAATTTGTTTCAATTGAAGCAAGTTCTTCTGTTTAGCCTACCTTTGAATTTTCAAATTGTTTGTTTTTTATTCCATAAACCTCCATAAAGTAAACCAAAATTTCTGGTATTGAACGGTTATGCTTCCATGTGTCGTTCAATTCTTAACACACAATCCTCCTGCACAAATATTCTCGAGAAGTAAACTGAAACTTCAAATATTAAATTTAGAATTATTTCCGTTTTATTTTTAAATTAAATCTGCATTTCCTGAATATTTTAATATCCTCCTTTTCCAGAACTTCCATTTTAATTTTAAAATTAAATTTAAATTTTCCAGAATATGTTAAAATATAATTTTCCTTTTCCAGAAATTTCCAAAAGATCCGAATCTTTTGATACTGAATTTTGTAGCCAGACGAATACAGAAGTGGAGTAATTTTTCTGTGTTGGATTCACTTATAAACAAATTTTCAATAGACCAAGAAACTTATGCCAAGTTATGAGTTTATTTTGGATTTTTCGCCAGAAATTGTCAATTTGGAAATTTTACTATCATTATATCAAGTGCCAAAAGCCAGAATAATTTTTAGTTGTATACTAAACCAAGATTCGTTAATGAAGATCATAAACGTTTTTGTGTAACGGGTTGGAGGTTTGTGTTGTTAATTGGGATGGAGGGTTGACTTGTTAATAGGTGCAGTTTTTCAATCGATAAAGAGTGTTAGATCCTTTTGAATTTATTTCCCTCGTGTGAAAACCCTGTTATCTGCACAGCATCTATCTCAGAGATACCTCGCTAAAATGGCGTAGCTGCAGTGTCCGGCTTTCTTTTTCTTCCGGAAGCAACCTTTTGATTGGTTCGTTCTGTTGATCAAAAAGCAAATGAATATCTCTATTTTAAAATAACCGATCTTTAATTAACTTCAAAAAGATTTACTGATTAACGGCTTACGTAAGGTGCTTTTGTATTAAATCCCAGCTTTTGTATTAAATGCGATAAGCTTTTGTTTTTTTAAAAACACGTTTATTAACGCTTTAAGACTGATTTACATTCAACGACAATCGACGTCTGCAAAAAAATTGAAACACAACATAGGAAAAAGTACAAAGATAAAAAGAGAAAAAATAATCATCTGCTTAAACAAGTCAATTGAAACCCGAGAAACAAACCCAAAAAACCCCGTCTGCTTTTTTTTTGCAGATGTCGAATTTCAAAAATCATTTGCATTGGTTTATGACATTTTTCGTTTAAATTTACTTTTTATGTGTAAAGAAAACGAATTTTTGATTTGACATCTGCATCTGCGAAATTTTTTGAATGTAAATCAGTCTTTAACCAGGCAATTTTTTCGAAAAATTGTCTAGGCTGTGCTTTTCCATGAAAAATCGGTTTTAGTAAAAAAAATGTTTGATTGTTTTGATGTGGAATTTTTATATCAAAAGGAACTATTTCAGAAATAATTTTCATAATGCTTTTGACAATGATCCCGAATTGGGATAGGGATTGAAACCTCAAGCTTAACTAAGTAAAAATAAAGAGCCATATCCCAATAAAATACTTTGTTTAAAGATATCTTGTATCAATGGCAAATGGTGTAGTAGAAGTACACATTAATTCATCATTCAAATTACCTTGAATTTGAACCTTATCAATACTCATTAAAAATAATAACAACACCAAAATAAAATTTTAAAATCTGCTGTTTAAATAAAATACGGTCATTATTACAACAAAATTGCATTATATTTTTTAATTTTTCTTTAGTTTGCGCAGGCATCAGCAAAGATTTTTCTCGTATCGGGGCTTAAAACTATGAGAAACCCAGCTTTTAGTTAATACATTTATATTCTCTTTTTTTTTTGCAGACCTAACCTTACTTTTAACAAATTTCCGTATGAATTTGATCTTGATGGTGTTTCTTGGTACATTGGTATTACCGATTGGACGATGTCACAATCGGGTTATTTTTGAGGTACAGTAATATGCAAACAGATTATAAACATATTAGTAATCAACGCTGCAAAATCAACGTCACTTTTAAGTGGAAGATCAACAATATGAATGCTATTATTGAACGATAATTGATCAATATTTGTCATTTGTAGTTTCCGATTCTCCTAAAGTTTTTCCACAATTTTATTCGATTTTTTTTTGTTGTTGCTTATTTGACTATTCTATTTCATGAATGAAAATCCATCGTCCCCGATACATATCACGATAGTTGTTTAGTGTAAATTTGTAGCAAATATTATTAATGGTTTTTTCGAATAGTTTGGGTATGGTAAAACGAACGGTCTTACCTCAATGAGAATTTACAAGATTTGCTCATATAAATGCTTTAGTTTGAATAAACAAAACATTAAGCAAATCAACGTGTAATATACACATATACTCCTAAATTAGCTTTGCTAATTATATTTCTGTAATTTAATTTTTTTGTTACAATGTTCTTCAACTAAGACGATTAATTCTATTTCTGGTAATTTATTCACCTCTTTTAGAATCTTATGGTAATCATTCAATTTATTTCGTGTAACCCTACCTGTTGAGAGAATAAATACCTATCTAACATTTTTTTTAAATAAATTTGAATAAAATTTTAATTCTCGGAAAAGTTTTAACTCAGACCAGAATATTTATGTATGTACACTTAGAGTGAATCAACAATGTTTTTATTTCGAGTCCCTACCACTAATTCTTTTTATATATTTTTATAATCCCGGTTAATTATCACTTATTACCATAATTTAGCATTTATAATATAAATTTCCTTAAAATCGTTCAAAATTGTCGAACAATCAAATTCTTATATAGGTACGAGTATAATTGACGAACCAATGAAATGTAAAAACCTTACAGTCATTAAAATCTTTTTGTCTTCAAGTATTTCAGAATACCGGAAAAAAAAATATTTAATTTTAAATAATAGCCAAAAAAAAACTATCAAAAAAACCACAAAACTTTCCGAATTTCTAATTTCATTAAAACATAAAAAAAAAATTAATTTGCAACCTCAAAAATTCTATTCATTTTCGATCTAACAATTTTTACTCTTTACTTTACAATTCTACATACTGCTTAATGTTTTAATGTGTGTGTTTGTGTTGAAAATCTAACAAAATTACGAAAAAATAATTATAATTAAAATTGTTTTTGAGAACTACGCCCCGTAGATGCCAAAAAAAAAAAAAAAAAAAAACACATACCGTACTCGAACACATTGATTCCGAAGTTCAAAAATTGAAATTGCCAACACAAAATTAATTTTCCAATTTTCATTTCTCTAAGTATTGTTTTTCAACAAATATTTAATTAGAAAACAAACATCATCTGGTATTTTTCTTAAAGTTTATTTTTTTTTTAACAAAAACAATAAATTTATCTACAATACTATATGTGAGTACATGAATTTATAATTTGCACTCCATCCATTTGGAAATCAAAGTTTCAACATAAATATTCATAAGAATTTTATATAAAATAGCGCTGCGATCGGTTAAAATTTGTGTACGAACTAAGATTTTGTTTGTGCTTTACAGTTTTACTAATATATCCAAAGTTAAATAAACAAAATGATTTTGGTTATCAAGAAAATGGCAAATAAAAGTTTGAAATTCACGTTCATGCAATTTATCATAGAAAAATGCATTTTTAAACATAAAACGTTATCTTTTCGGAAAAAATGTGTTTTCTTCGTTTTGTTTTATTTGTACTCTACGTACATATATGCAGTACCGTACAGTTTTACTTCAATTTGTCATTTTACGGGGAAAGGGGGCGACATACATACATATATACACATTTTATAGACAAATCTAAATAAATTTATTCGGCAGGTGAATATAAATAAAATAATTGTTTTGTTATAGAAGATTTCGGAAAATCTAGAATTTTATTTATCTAACTGTGTGACAGAACACAGTATAGTATATCGTTTTAATAGAAATAGTATTGCATCTGCTATTTATGGTAGAAAAATGTAACACGTGCTGGTGTCGAGTGGTGGTAATAAGTAAATGATCACGTTTTTTCGGTTGTGGGAATTATACATTTTATTTTATACAATATGTGAGATTTATCATACAGAATTTTATGTATCTAAATGTGTGGCGAAATTAAATTATTCGAAAAATGTTTGGTTTAAATAATTCTGGCAAGTGATTTTCTCAGTTGCGGAATAGAATTAATGTTATAGATGTTATCAACTCGTGAATTTTGTTTTTGAAAAGATTATTGTCAGACAGTTTCGGCTTGCTGCTGGCGCGTAAAAACGTTTTT
The DNA here is from genome assembly GCA_958295665.1 of Tipula vernalis. NCBI lineage: Eukaryota > Metazoa > Arthropoda > Insecta > Diptera > Tipulidae > Tipula > Tipula vernalis. The sequence goes on along the minus strand of OY282558.1, from coordinate 24,058,816 downwards.
GTTTTTTATTTGTCAAGACAAAATTAATTTATTGTAATTAGGAACATTACTTCTTAAAATAAATGGCAGGATTAAAGGAGTTTTATAATTTTTTTTTTAATTAATTAATTAATTCAAATATATGTGTTGGCTTAACACTTAGCTAGATTATATTTATAAATATGCAGATTAGTTAGAACTAAAGGTCTCTTTATTGTTTATGTAGCCGACAGAAATCTTAGTTTTTTTTGGAGGGTAGATACCACGGCGCATTTGGGAAGTATTCTTGATAGATAGTTACAATCATATTTCAAATGAATTTGACAAGAAGAGGCAAAACTATATTATCAAGAACATTAATTTTGATTTTATTTTTCTAATAAGAATGTTTAAAATAAAATGTGACTACTAGATTAAGTCTACAACACAAAATTTTTACTATATCAAAATTTTATTTATTTACTCAAATGAAACCTAGTAAGTCAAGACAATTATTCAAATAAAATATGAATATCAATGAAGTTTTTTTTTAGTTCAATAGAATTTATTTGTTTTCCCTGTGTAAGTATTTGACGACACCAAGAACGGAGTAGAAAACTTCTAAATTCGTGTATCGTTGTCGCAATCTTATATCTTATTAAATCAAGCATTAAATGGATTCCGGCTAAAACTGTTAAAAAAATGTATGAACATTTAAAACGAATTTGAAGAACTAAAAACCATTACGTATTATTCAGAATACTCAAATTCGGGATTAGTTTTAAGAAGATCAAAACCAATTATTACACCACAAGAAACGATTAAATTATAATTAATTAAAAATGTAAAATATAATAAAATGAATTTATTGAATTTTTGTACATTTTAAATTATTAGATTAGAACAATTTAAGAGATTAATTACAATAAATAATATAAACTTTTAGGGAGGGAGCAAATTTTCTATTTAATTAAGTTGATACATTATCGATGGTGTTTACTTTATAAAATTTTAAGAAATTACTGTTTGATAATAAAAGTGCGCTGTGGGTGGTAATAATTGTAAATTACGTGCTTATCGAACCAGAGAGGAAAACATCGTAAAAATATTGCAAAAAAAAAAAAAAAGAAATTGCTTAAATAAATTTTAGCGGTCGATATACATGAAGTTACAAGATTTTGTACATATCGTTAAGCAAGATTTAGTGTGGTGATTTTCAACATATTAAGAGCTCAAACTTCTCAAATTCAATTTCAATCTTTTATTGAATAAGTTGACTAATCTACTGATATAAATCTTAATACATTATATGGAAAATAAGAGCAATATAGTTTTAATCAATTAAATTGGTGGCTCAATTCATATCAAATGTTTAAAGCTAATGTTTATTGCTAATGATAGGCGTGTTCTTTTCAACTGATGAGTATAACCAGAGCACCCTGTATTTTATAGAGCCATAATCAAAAAATCTGAGCTTTTATAAGGGAATTAGAAACGAGGAAAAAACGAAACTTTTCATAGTAAAACACACAAAACATATGGGAAATCACTTTTTTTCCTAAGACAAATTTTTAAATGAAAACATTACAAATTCTTAATTATGATTTCTGAAATACTTTCATAAATGTTTGAATTTCAGCATATATGAATGTCGTTTAAGTAAATCGTTTTCATTTTCTTGTAATAATTGGTTTATTTAAACCAAAATATAAAAAAAATTTCATAACAACAGCATTCTGGTCAAATTGAAATCAAAGCTTACGATGATTCGTTTGGTTATTAAGTCAATATACATTACATAGATGGCAGTGATGGCCGTAAAAATTTGGAAAAATCGTATTAAAAATTACCACCTGGGGAAATTTCAAGTTCAAAAATTGTAGGAAAAGCAAAACAAATTCACAAAATATAGGAACGTGTGATAATTTTGCGATTAAATAATTTTGTTTCGTATTTTTCTGTAACCATTTTAGACATCTTACGTACACTAGTAAAACTAAAGATAAATTTACCAAGTATTATTTTAATTTGTCAGAGCCAACTTTGATGTATTTTTCAAAATGAAAGTTCGAAAAATATATTTTAGAAATAATTTTATTTTAATATTTCTGCCATTAATATTTAATTAATACCAATATGGCCTTCCTGTATATTGTTCTTAAAGATTTGTAGAAAACTTTTATATAAACATTTTCTAATATTTTTGCTTTTTTCATTGAAAAACTTGAAGCTAAAAAACACCATTTTTACTATGGATTCCTATGGAAATCAGTGAAAAGTTATACCACTAAAAAAGCTTCTAAAAATTACGTCATTAAGATTATGGCTCTATACTCTAGAAGGCTCTGGTATAACTCTTCATTTCAGATATTGAGTTATTCTTCACTTAATTAAGCTACTGAAGAGAAGAAACTATTCGATTGGCACTCTTCACTGCAGATAAATCTCAAAAATAAAATTGACGCGTTTTAATTTTTTTTTTTTTTTTTTTGATTTTAATCTATGCAATCTGTTTTGGGGCTCAAGGCACTCCCAACTCTTTCGCAGTTTACTTTTACCGTCCTACTTTATGGATTATGTAGCCAAATCGAGGACTTACGGATATAGACCCGTTTTGTATAAACCACCTGAACATTGCTTTGCTTCATGCCAACCTATAGTGCTGACGTGAAAGGTAGGTCGGCCCATGGATTCTGCACTCTCAACAGGGGGTCATAGATGTGTTCATCTTCATCACCGATCGTAATCAGATGATGGAAAATCCCTTTTGCATCCCGCCCCTATCGGGATTCGAACCCGGTACCTCCCGATCCAACCGCCGCAGCTTTAACCACTGCGCCGTTTGGTCGGTAGACGCGTTTTAAATTTAAAATAAAAATTTCTGTTTACAATAAAAATATAAATTTATAACAATTATAATTATTACATATGTTATAAAATAATTATAAAATAAAAAACAAAAAATTCATCATCTGAGGTATCTACGCGAGCAAAATATCTCTTCAGTTAATTCAGTTGCTCAATTTTTAACTGAAGTGAAGAGTTACGAATCGCTCTTCACTTCAGTTACTTCAGATCAATTAATTCAGCTGAAACAAACACGCCTGATAATTCTTCCTGCCTTAAAACATCTTTACCGAAGAAGATTTTACAATTTCAAAATTAAAACATAGTAAATTAAATATAGACAATCAGGTGGCTGCCAAACGGGAATTCTTCGGACGTTCTATGTAAATTATTATTAGCATTAGTAGGTTATTTGACAAACTGAACCAAGCAAGCAAAATCGAGTTTTTTTTCACTTATTTCAGTAATAAGAGGGTCAAATCTTTAATCCCAAATTATACTGACTTCGAAGTTAATTTTTGTGAGCATTCCATATGTCTGCAAAATGAAAGAATGAACTTTAAATATGGTTTTATCTACATACATCCGTAAGAGTAGTTTCTTCTAGTGGTGGCATTTACTCTCTATTTCGAACATAGGATTATGTCTATGTATTTATGTACAGCCTTCATCTTATATCTTACCTTAATTAACATTTGCTTTTTTATGGAAATCGGTATATTTGTATGTTAATCGAAGATTGCGACCTTTGAATAGACGACACGTTGGATTTTAATTAAATTGAAATGTGCTAGAAAAAATTTTCCAAAAGTAATAACTGGAGCCGTAAGATAGCCAGTAGTTTATGTTTTTTTTTTTTTATTTAAGAGTAACACAAAAAACAGTCCATAAGCTTAGTGTTTTGACTAATTGTTAGAATGTCCGATGATTAGGAACACCATTTTCAAACGGTTATCCTACCCGTACCGATTTGAATCGATTGCATCTGATAACTATTTGAAGTCAGCTCGGCCTGCAATGGACTCTTACATATGTATGGCCGCTATTAGTCGTTAAACACTTTAATTACTGGTTCTCAGAAATATTGAGTGCTGAAAATAAAAACATAAGGAATGAACTAACCATGGTGTCCGCCATCCATGACAAAATTTTTAAGACCATAGATTTGTTACACAATAGGCACTTTTGTATATAGTATATGATCCATTTTAGCTGATACAAAATTTAATTAACGATTCTCAAGAACCAAATGTGCTATTAAAGTAAAGGCGCTTAAGTTTATGGCGTAATTTCTTTGGGACAGATCGTAGTCATCCAAGAAGAACATTGATTGACGGAAATAAATTCTTATGGGATCAGTCAGTTATGGTGTCCACCATCTGTAGCACAAACTTTAAGACCATCCATTTATTATGATTGGCGCTACTATAGAATTGCCAACTTTAGATATTTTGGGACGCGCCAGGTGAACTGATATGTCGCTTTTGATAAAATTTAATTTTATTGATCTTTACATTTTCAACTTCAAATTGGAAGTTATCATTTTCAAATTGGAAATAATCAATATCAAATTGGAAATAATCATTTTTAAATTTAAAAATAAAAAACTCACAAGGTACAACAATATTTATGATCAAAACTTTATTAATATATACCGTAAATTAAAAAATCATATCGACTAAATTTAAAACATCTGGTATGAAATTTTGAATATATGCAACATATTTAGCACAATTTGCAACAGATAAATTTGGCAAATTCCGTTGTATAATATTTTCAAGCCTTTGTAAACGAAATTCGGATTGGTTCAAATCTATTCTATTTTAATAGAGGCCTTAAGCCTTGGACTGTATGGGACTAATCTGAATAACCGATGATTGATAAATTCACTTTTAAGCAATACAGCTTCAATAGACGCATGACACGGAGCATTATCAATTACCATTACGATTGGTATTTGATATTTGGTTAGAGCATTGCGTAAACAATTGCGTATGAACTCATTCGCTTGCGGGGTTTCAAATGCTCCTATTCTTACTTCGTGAAGAATAAGCCCCACATTACCTATTAAAAATGATTATTTCCAATTTGAAAATGAAAAGGTATAGATTTTCGTGATGATGTTGGGTATAAACTATCTGGACACAATATTGATAAGCGTAAATACCGTGATTTGTTTTGGGCGTTTCAATATTTGAATGATTTTCTTTAAAAACGTAGGTTCTGCAGATTGAGCACAAAATTCTTTTTCGTTTTTTTCGCATTAGTAGACACCAAGAGGAAAACACAGCAACGGTTACTGGCTCTCAAGAAATATATAACTCCTTTGCAAATTGTGTGAGCAAGCAAAACGAAGTTATCTTTAAATGCGATTATATGTAATGTTTTGACTTTTTCGAAAACTCGGTTGTACTGTATTGAGACTCCGTATGTCTTGGTTGGTGAACAAATAAGTTGAGTCCATGACGTTCAGGAGCTAGGACTTACTTTCTCTACTACTCGCTCAAATCTAATCGGATTAATAGCACTCAAAAACAATTTTTTTTTGCTTCCAATCGAGTGGTTATGTTCGTGTATATGGCTATTATTGTCACGTATAGTAAACATTATGCCTTACACTTATGCTGAACCACAACTACACTTTTTGTGAATTTGTGCCACACATTATTTGAAAAACTTCCTATCGGTAGTCTAACTGCACCCTTTCCTTGTAATGAAGTTCTCATTTATCGTCGTATCTAAATAAACCGAAAAGGACTCTCTCGTTTCTGAAATTTTTCTACAGTTGGAAATATGAAATTTTCATGAGCAAACAAACTTTTAAATGTTTAAACTCGGTGGAATAATCCGGTAATCGCAATCAATAAATCTTGGTAGAATTTGGACATGATCTGAATGTTGACATTTTTGATGGTGAGTTGTTCTCAAGTGACTTTATCATATACAGAAGAGATCGCGATTTAAATTTATTTCCAGATAAAAAAGATGGTGGTGGTTGCCTTATTGCGATCCATAAAAAATTTAACTCGTTTAGAAACTTTGAATGGGAAGTGTTTAAAGAGGAAGTAAGGGTTGGCATTCGAAGTGATAATGGGAAGTTGCTTTATATTAATGTTCCCTACATATCTAATGCCAAAACTGGCGACTATTATCGTTATTTTGATAATATTTCTTCTATTATTAATTTAAATCCAAACTCTGACTTTATTATAGCTGGTGACTTTAACCTTCCTATGGTTCCTTGGAGTAACTTAAATAATTCAACCATGGTATCTCTTTCCGGTCCTGCTGAGTCTCTCATTAATATGCTAAATTTTACGGGCACTAAACAGCATAATTATATAAAAAATGTTAATGGTAGAATGTTAGACTTAGCTATTTCAAATATTCAGAATTATATTCATGTGTCATTGGCTTCAGACGTTTTGTCTAAAATTGATTCCCATCATCCACTGTTAGAAATTAATGTAATTATTAAACATCGATTGACTGGTCAAATTTATTTGGTTCTTTAAGCATTAATGATTCAATCAGAATATTTTATAACGAACTGAATAATATTATTGAATCTTGTATTCCATGCATGACACCAAAACGAAAATAATTAAATTAATTGAATTTAAACATTTAATTTATAAAAAATCCAAAAGAATCATTGATCCCGAGTATTGTAGTTTATTCAAGTCCTTATGTGCAACAGTGAGAAATAAAATAAAATCGTGTTACGCTAGCTACCTCTCTTCCATCGAATCGAATATCCAATTCAATCCAAAACGGTTTTGGTCTTTTACTAAATCGTTAAAAAACACAAGTATTTTCCCCCAAAGCATCCGAGACAACACTAGCATCGCGAACAACAATACTGATATTTGTAATATGTTCGCCTCTTATTTTAAGACAGTTTATATATTTGATAACCGTACCCCTTTGAATCCCAATTCAATTATAGAGGAGAACACTTTGTCTTTGATTGATACACTTGATAATTCTTTTATTTCCCCTTCCATAGTTACTGCCCAGTTGAAATATTTGGATCTAGGCAAGGGACCTGACAACATTTCACCTTACTTCTTATATCACACAGCTGAAACATTAAGTTTCCCATACTCTCTTTATTGTTCAATAAGTCGCTAAATGAATGCGTATTTCCCGATGTTTAGAAGAGTGCAATTATTGTACCTATATTTTCAAATCTGGTGATAAATCACTTGTTTCAAACTACAGACCTATTGCCTTGCTAAGAAAAAACGGGACATTTAATTTCTAATCATCAGCATGGTTCCTACAAATCTAGGTCTACCTTGACTAATTTATTGAACTTTACAGAATTTGTTTATGATTCATTGAACTCAGGGCACAGCGTTGATGTAATTTACACTGACTTTGCGAAAGCTTTTGATAAAGTTGATCACAGAATTCTTTTGTCGAAACTTTCTAACTTTGGAATCGATAACAAAACCATCCAATGGACCAAGTCATATCTAACCAATAGATCACATTATGTTCAAATAGTAGATTCGAAATCTGAAGTTTTCATTCCATCGTCGGGAGTTCCACAAGGCTCAATCCTTGGCCCATTATTGTTCTTGTATTTTATTAAGATATAGTTGTTGGTATTAATAGTGAGGTATTAATGTTCGCGGATGATTTAAAATTATTTCGCGCAATTTGTTCTTTACAATATTGCATTGTTCTGCAATCAGATGTTGATAAATTAATGCGATGGTGTAATAGAAATTGCATGGAACTAAAAATTAATAAATGCTGTGTGCTAAGAATAAAATGTAAAGAATTGTTTAGTGAATTTTTCTACAAAATTGGTAACAGTTGTCTATCGGTTTGTCCATTTGTTAAAGATTTAGGGGTCTTTATAGATAGGGTTTTTCGTTTAAGGTTCATATGGTATATATCAATTAATTAGCAATGCTTATAAAATGCTTGGCTTCGTGATGAGGGCTGGCTCAAATTTTAAATCTTCCAGCACTTTCATAAGAATTTATAATGCGCTTGTACGGAGCAACTTCGAATACTTAACCGTCATTTGGAATCCTAACTACAGCACACATTCACATAATATTGAACGGGTACAAAAGAAGTTTACTCGTTTCATTTACCACAAAAAAAAATATTTTCTATGAAAGATATGATTTGCGTTTGTCTCGGTTTAACATTACTTCACTGTATAATAGAAGAATTATTATTGATGAGATGGTGCTATTTAAAATTGTCCATAAAATGATTGATACTGTTCTTAATCATAAAGTAAATTTTCGGTGTCACAGTCATTACACTACTCGCAATCCTCCTACATTCACTATTAACACTTACCGCACTAATATGAGAAATAACACGCCATTAATCAGACTACTAAGCAAGCATAACAATTATTTCAATTCACTTGATATGTTTTCGTTCGGCAACCTCAAGAATTTCAAATTAACGATTGAAAACAACCTGATTCACTTATCTGATTAATTTTTATTCTTTATTTTTATTTTATTATTATGTATTAGAGTAATTTTTGTTCATTTTATGTATAGGTACATGTATATTGTATTTTATTACCTATATGGCTTTATGTCAAATTATTATTAACCCTTTGTTTTTGATATTGTACTACCTTCACGTCCAACATGTAATTGGATCATTAAGATCTGTTTGTTGGTGTTATTTTTTAATAAATAAATAAATAAATGATGGGCTTAAAATAACAAAGAATGAAATAACAAAACTTGCAGTTGCTGAATTTCTATAGAGCTTTAAAAATTAAAAATGATTAAATGCAAAACTTGATCAAATGAGTTTATATGAAATAGTTCTACTGAAAGCGAAGATTGATAAACCTATAAGCAACATAAGACGAGGATAACTTCTACAGTAAGAATGTACAAAAAAAAAATCGTCAAACTGATTAGAATTATTTATACACCAATTCACCACGGTCAATATTCGACCTAAACAAAACTAACTAATGCACCGGCCAGTAGAAAAACTCATTGAAATAAAAAAAATTTTGATTTCTTTGTAAATTGAAAATGTTCATTTAAAATAATTTCGATAATATTTTGAAAAAATATAGCCATAACCCCAACCAAATATTTAAATAATTCAATTTTTCTATTAGATTGCTTCTTAAAATTCTGTTGAAACTATGTTTCGTAAATAATAAATAAATGTATGTTGCCCATGGTGCACTCCAACAATTTCAATATACATATATTCTTACCATTATTGGTAGTTTTATGTTCTTTCTCTAATGCGAAAATAGAAAACTGTGTTATATTTTTAATATCACATGCAACTGGTATTTTGAACTCATTTAAGATCTGGTCAACGATTAAATATGATTTTAATAAGTAAGATTTTTTTTTAACAGTTCCGAGCTATTCTTAGTTCCGCCTTGCTTTCAAAGTTTCCAAATGCCGAACACTAAATAGACAATACTTACTGTGGATTGGAGATTTTTTGTCATTTCGTTTACAGTTAATAAAATGTTTACTTTGATGTAATTTACTTTGTAAAAATAGACATTCAGAATAGATGCTTTCACTATTCAAGATGCAAACTTATAACGAAGGTTTTTGAACAAGGAGACGAAATATACAAATTCTAACCAAATTTAAACAAAAAAAAACTAAATTCCATAATCCTTTATTTTTATTATCCCAAATAAATGTAAACATTTAATTTCCATATACAAATCATGACTGACAAGGTTAAAAAGCAGAAAACAATAACAAAAAATTACGGAATTTTAACTTTTAAATTCTCACATTAATAGCCGAGAATTCAAAAAACCCATCACGATGATAAGTAATCATCTTATATACACACAATAGAATATGTGTTTGGTTATATCCGTATTCGAATAAATATACATATTCATAATACATTTTTTTTTTTAAAATAATAACAATAAAAAAAATCTTCCTTTTTTTTAGCAATGACGATAAGAAAACAAAAATTTGCTTTTTTGCTCAAAATACCTCCAAAAATCAGATTACAAATGTTAAAGTTCCCATGTGAGTTTTTTGTATAAGCTTTTTTCGTTTTTTTTTTTTTTTGCTATTTTTACACATCCACCATTCAATCCTCCGTACACAGAAGGCACATAAAATAGTTGAAAAGAAAATCAACTTGTCTGATGTAGGAAAGAGACAAAATCTATATAATGTATGTACGATCCCAAGTATATGAACAAAAAAAACATCCAACTATAAACGGGTTTGTATAAGAAGCTTGAAAGGATTTCCATTGTGATTCCGGTATTGTTTTGTGTGAAGATTTGAGGCAAAGCACAAAAAAGGAGTGACTATATATGGCTGAAACAATAACATTCGAAGAACAAAAAATAGAACAAGCAGCTAATAATAAAAAGGCATAAGGATTTTTGTATAGAATTTTATTAGATTTGTGCGCTCATTTTTCTGTCTTCATCTTGTATTAAATAGCATACGTGGTGAAGATATAATTGGAAAACATATTTCATAAGATTTTTCTCAGTCATTCAAAAATTGAAGTTTTCTATTTTTTTTATGTTTTTGCTCTTATAATCGTAATAATCATAAAGAGGCTGTTGTAATAATCATGTATCGCGACAACATCACGGTTCTTTCAATTTTCATTGCACGTCATAGAGAATTGAACTTTTTTTATGTACATACATATGTATATGAATGAGTCACATAAACGTTTAAATTATGGAAAATTGCATGCAAGTCAGTGTTTATAGCACACAGCTTATACATTATAATACATAATACAGAATAAAACGAACAATTTTATTACCAAAAATGATAAAAATCCGACATTTTTCGTTTCGTTACTTTATAGCTCTGTGAGTTCTTTAGATTGTATGTAGTTAACGGGTATGCATGAGTATATGGTTCAAATAAGAAGGCATCGTCACGAAATGAAATACACAATATAGAAATATGAATAATATGGTCGTACCTCATATCAATAAATTGTGGAATTTCCTTTGTGTGATAAGGCGGAAAAAAATTTCGTTGCTGAAAATTATTTTTGGACAAAAAAGTGTTATTGTACTCCTGGCAAAAGAAGTCGAATTTATACTGAAGTTCACGATTACATGTAAAATGGTTTTAAGTTATTTTCGAAATCGTGTAACTTATTCGTAATTTCATATACCAATCGTACGCTATATTGAAACAAAAAAATAAATTTGAATATACAAATAAACATAAGTAAAATAAATTCCTTGGTATAATATTACATATTTCCAATCGATTTTTATCTTCTGTTAGCACCACCTGTTCAAATCCTTTAAAAATTTCCAAAGAAATACGATAAATTTATAGAAAATGTTGGCATTATTGTTGGGGGGGCGTTTATATATTTGGTTATGCGGTTAAAAGATAAGATTGTATAAAAATTTATTTACCACAATAGCAAATCCACAGACACTTAACTATAAATTTAATATAACATATCATTTTACGAAAATCTATTAAGGAAAACAAGTGGTTTCATCCGGTTAATAAATGATGGTAATAATTTGCGGCATATATAAATTTGGCAGGATAGCAATTATGTTGGTGGGACAAAATATTTCTAAAATACTTTTGTCTATACTATTCGCTATCATAGGACCATTCCCAATAATGTTCAAGTTTTTATTTATTTATTTAAATTTAAAGAAATCGATTTAGAACTTAACAATAATAAAACAAAAAAAATGTTTGTTAAGGTTGAAATCAAATTGATGTTCCGCAATGTAGTTTACAATGCAAAACATTTTTACGAAAAAAATATGTAGATTTAACTCCATACATATGCAATATGTACCCGTTATAATATTCCCCTTATTCTCGCGAGCATTGCAGACATGAGCCTTGATCTTTTATGAATTTTACTCCCTTGTTTCAGATAAACTACTTGATTAGTTGCTGTCCAGTTGACCAATCACAAGTACCCGCTAGCAGACTGCTATATAGTAGAAAGGTTCTTGTCTTTGCTAAATTATCTACTCATAACTACATTTACTATTTTTTAATGGGTATCTAAAATAGTTACGCTCAATTTCGTCACCACCTAGTTGTCCAATAGTAAACTTGATTGTTGTTTGGCTTAATTTTACCTCAATTGTACAATGTACATCTTGTCGGTCGATTTAAAATTCTTGAGGTTAGAACAATTTAATGAAATATGACATTCGCTATTGTAGTATATTAGCCTTAATGGCATTTTATTTATATATACAAAACTGCCTGTTCAATGGTTCAATCTCTTACAAATATTTATACTCTTGGGCGTCTTGTTTTATATGGAGCCAGTCGAGCTACATTTTCCTGGGACGATAGATCATAATTATAATCCAAACTGTTTTACTTTTAACTTCTTTTGATGTGGAATGAATAATGAGGGCTACGTACAAATGCCACAACGTCCGCTTGAGATCCAACGTAAGCTAAATACAATGTAAATAGTGCATGTATGTACATCCATAAATCAGCCCGTCTATCATTTGCACCAAACATATAGCTTTTGCTTTGGTAATACTTTTGTTAATATACCTGTTGCAACACATAGTGAGCAGTCAAATTTTTTATTTTTAGTCTCTAAGAATTTGAAGTATTTCCTCCATTCTACGTCTCGTTCAATTGATTTCCGTGGTCCTTAAATATTTTTTGTGAGCAGAACAACTAATGTACTGCACATGGTGTCATACAAATTTATGTACTGGATTAATGTAAAGTTTTTTAGTCCAGTTTATTCATTATATCGTGATATTGTTACTTCAAGTCTCATTAAATTTATCTCCAGACCAATCCAAGTTGTTTTTAAGGCATGCTAGTCAAATTGTCTAAAAAATCTTCTAATTCTGGAATAGGCATGCATCCAAAGACTATAGATGCCGGAACAAAGATATTCGATTTATAAGATTTGTCATGGAGTTTTAGTTTTTCATTGCCAATTTCGTATTTCGTTTTGCTTCCATCCAGTAGGTGGTAGAAATAAGCAAAAAAAATTATTTGGCCCTGATCAAATTTTTCATAAAATATTTCAAAATAAATTCAAGTTAGCGTCGCTTGTTGCGCCTGTTTTGGAAAAATTATGCCGATCCCGATTTCAAGGTAATCCGCTATTTTTGGTATTTTTCTATATTTTGTAGTATTGAGAAATTGAGATAATTCCCGAATTTAAAGTTTTTCAAGGTTTACTTGACATTGAATTGCTTGGCTTTCAGCCCATTGCTTTCACGATATTACCCGAAATTTTCGAGGCTTTCGAAATTATTCAAAATTAAACGGTGAGGTAGTTTTGCCAGATATTACTGATATAGGAAACTCGAAATTTTTTTTAAATTCTGAGTTTATTCGAGTCTCTATGATATTTGAGATTGTCAAAATGCGCTAAGAACCTTTGAATTACTTGGCGCTTAATCCAGAGATTTATCGGATTACTCTAATGGAATGTTTTGACCTTAGCATTAGGTTATCTCGGCCAGATGCTGATGTATGTAATTCAGAATCTTCGAGATCTTAGAGAATTTCGAGATTTTCGTGATTATTCATGAGTTTTGTAATTTACGAAGACTTATCTAGGATATTCCAACTATAAAACAAAGCAACAGATTATTCAACATTACTGCGATAAGACAACTAACAAACAATTAAAATTAAAATAAATTTATAAAGTTCTAGGTTTAAGCATATATAGAAATATATAAAAAGAAAACAATTGGAAACGGCCAGCAACTCAAATCTGAAACTTCTGCAGCAGTTCCAGTCTAAATTTTTAAGAATTATTTACAGAAGAAGCACCATGGTTCGTGTTAAACGTTATGGAAGGAAATGAGCGATTCCAGTGCCAGGTATATCACTGAAGATTGACAATTAAACAAACTTCTTCCTACCACTACCTACAACAACGATGGAAAAATTAAACCGCAACTGCATATATTTGCTCCATTAGCAGCGCTGCATATATTTTGTCTTTCCAACAAAGCCCACTAGATATATCCATACCCGACATTTGTATGATCGATGGAAAATTTAGTGCGGACCGTTTAAATGTATTTTCATTAAACTCAGTTCTGTTATAAATGCCAAATCATTCAGATTGTAAGATAGACCCAAACCTTGGGGAACACAAGCATTAATTGATAGGACTTGAATTTAACGATAAGTTAAAAAACTGCTGCCAATAAATAAACGTCCAAACTCTGTCAAAGACAGTGATATTAGGATTCGACATTTGATATGTTGATGGTTTCATTGACCATCATTGATATTTTGATCCGACGAATCCTGCCAATATTATTCTTCAACGTATTTCAACTAAAGAATTCAAATTAAAATTTCCAGTTTAGTGCAAAGCAGTATAGCTAAGCTGTGTCTCTAATACATGCGTAAAATTAAATATGGACATTCCAGTAGACATTAATTTGGAAAAATTTTATTTAATGACATTTTTTGAAATTATTAACTTGGTTACCTTTGAATTTTTACTTTTTGCCATACAATATTGTTTTGAAATAATTACCAAAATGTATACCATATTTGTATTTCCATACAGATGTGAAATCCTATTTGTTTTCCCCCGAAGGAAATTTAATATTAAAGTTTGGTAGTCGAATATGAGATTATACGAATAACAATAAATACTGAGTACATATTTCATGATATAAGCTAATTTGCATAAGGTATACCAAGCAATTTTTAAGTTTTGTTGCGACAAGACATGTAAATAGAAAACATATCTATTGATTAATTTCATTCTAATTACAGTTATAAATATATAGGGTAAATACCTATTTACATATGGTATTCATTCACAGCCCAATTAATTTGGATATACATTTGCCGGTAATTAAATATTTAAAGCATAGAAATATAATTAGGGCAAGGAAATATGAAAATCCGGATATACCTATAGGGGAAGTGTGTAAATCGTTTTGTTTGTGTCCCTTAAGTAGATATCAATCTACCCTAATTCGACATTAATAAACAGACACTGACAGGTAAATTTAAATACTTACAATGTTTTGATACATATTTATATGTATAAATATTAACCAATAAGTAAATAAATATAAAATACAACTCAACTTGCTACTACACAGACACAGAGAGAAAAAGAGTGGAACACATAAAGTAGTAGTATGCATGAGACAAAATATTTGGAAAATGCCATTATTTTTCATACTTTCCACAAACAACAAACCGTCGTTCGTACTTCGTGTGGAACGAGTATTTTAAACAAGAAGATTTTGCGTGCTTTCAAAATTAGTTAATTGAATTTTTCCTAAGATCGAATAGCTTTTATATATGATTTGCCCTTTATATTGAAATGCCTCAACTGCGGACGCTGCCCAGCAAATAAAGAGCGAATATATATTTCTCAAAGACGGTGCCACGCCAAGCAAATTACCTACCCATGTTCAAATGAAAAAAAGTCCACCCCTCCTTCCTCCATAAAACAAAACAGTGTGCAAGAATTAATCCAATAAAAATAAATTTAAGGGCTATTTCTGAATATACATATGTTACGAATTTCAAAGTATATAAACGATTCGAATTTGATTTAAATAAGAAACAATCGCATTCAAATCAATTAAGAATCTTACAATTACGAATTCTTATCTTAAAAAGAAAGAAAGGAATAACTATTATAGTAACCCTGCCTCTTTCAGCCTTCATTATTTTTTTTTTACATTTTTGCGAGCCGCACAACCCTAATGACAAACAGCGAGAGTAGAAATAGTTATCCAAAGTAATATTTACTACCATCTCTGAATTAGTGGGGCAAAATAATCCCAATACAATGTATATCTTCTATATTGCTTTTTTTCTATTCGGTATTTATTTTAAACAATTTATTTACTAAAATTTGACGAACCTCAGGAAGGTGCCGCGCCCAATACCACAGAGCCATCCGCATTGCCACCCCACTAACCAAATTCATGTTACCACTCTAATAGAAATGAAAGAGGTTGAACCAAACGTTCGAGGAAAACTGATGTACATTAATACAGATTTCGAGGAGGTCTGGGGACCCATATATGATACGATTGATCGCACAGGTCGTACAAAGCAGTAGGGTAGCACTGAATAAAAAAAAAATTGTCCAGCATCATCATCATTTCTTCCTTTTCAAAATGGTCGCTGAAATGTTTTTTTTTTAATTTTCTCCAATGTGTTTTTTTTATCTGAACTTTAAGTGTGTCCAATAGAACTAAATGAGGCAAAAATCAAAATAAAATAAACAAAAATGCGCATTGGAGAAAATTCAAAAATAACATTTCGACGGCCATTTTGAAGAGGAAGAAATAAAAGGTGCTACCATTTTTATAATTATGTTATAATCCCTATTTATGTATCTTTAAAATTAGCCCGACTTTATAATTTCCGGAAAATCAGTTTTTTGCCTATAGCAATAAATACAACACCATGTACATGAAATTTTAAAATATTTGAAACCCTGTATCTTAAAAAATAACCACAACAATCATGTTTCAAAATAATTTGTTTTTTTTAATTAGTGCTGCACATTCCAAACATAAAAATCATAAAATAAAAACATGACTTCCAAAAATTTATGATTTTGATGTATGTACATATTTTTACCATAAATGATTTCATTAGCATCCTATTAAGGTGTATGTGATTTTGGTTACTCGAAATGATAGGTATGCTTGTATCAATAAATATTATCAATAGGTATTGGTAATAATGATAAGATATTAAAAAAAAAAAATTGCTCTTATCAGTTGGTTTCAGTATAATACATACAACAATTTTGACAGTCTAAAGAAATTTTTCAATCAAAAGTGTCTAATATTCACAATAATAATGGCAATTTTAAATAATTCTCCAGTGCTTTCATTAAGTGACATAATTTATCAACTTTTCAACAACAAACTATTGGCCGATGTTTCATTTGCGTGTGACAATAAATTGATCTACGCTCATAGTTTCCTGTTAATGAGCCGGAGTGTTGTGTATGAAACGGAATTACGTGAAAATCAGGGTATCGAAAAATTAATTCCAATACAAAAATATGATTACGAATCGTTTTATCAATTTGTTCGGTTTATTTATACGGACGAGTGTACCATAACGAAGCAAAACATGATGGCACTGCTCGAATTATCGATAAAATATAAAATACCGAAATTGGAAAATATCTTGATCGCTTTCATTGTCCAAGATGACCAAATAACATTTTTGGAAAAATTTCGCATTTACGTATTTTGTGCGACCGAAAATTATGAATTGTTGCGCAATTGGATTTCGACATTTATCGGCCCATTAATACCGAATATTATAAAATCAGATAATTTTGTTGAAATGCAACCGCATATATTGGAGGCGATTTTGGAAATGGATTATATGGGTTCGGCAATTAATCCCGTAAAGGAAGTTGATTTGTTCAAGGCGCTAATCAATTGGATGGATCATTATTGTGCAAAAAATGGTATGGCATTGTCAGAGCGACGTGTTAAATTTGATCGTTTAATACAATTGATTCGATTTCCGGTTATGATGTTTGCTGAACTTAAGGATTGCATCCAACAAAGTAATAATTTATTTACGAATTCGGATTATGTAACATTTTTTAACACGGAAACAAGCCCAATGTGGAATTGTAAGGCGCGCGAATTATTTAATGTCGAATTTAACGATTGCGCCAAACAACCAAAGAAAAACATGGCCACACGTCGTTTTCCTATCAATCAACTTCAAACACCAAACATAACAACAACCGATTTAGATTCTCAGGCTGCTATGTACAAGCAAGGTGCAATAGAACCCTTGCCAATCAATCAAAATACAAAATTATGTCAAACCTTTGAGACAACTGAAAATCTAGTAATTACTGGATTAAGGGTTAAGTCGTATAACATCAGCGGTATCGAAGTGACAACCATTAATCCTACTTCTAAACTGTTAAATATGCAATTGAAACCAAGATCGTCATCTGATATAATTGTAAGTTTCGGCGAATCACACATGTTGCATCCGGGTCAAAAATATCAAATTGAGCTCATGTGCAGCGATACAGCCACAATTCAAACCACAACCAAAACAACAATGGATACAAAAATCGATTTAGTGGACGGAAAGTTTAGTAAGTGTTACAAAGAGTTAATGCGGGATGATAGATTGGTTGAAATTTTTTTTAAAATGCCTGAAAACTTAAATGTTGTTGTATGAATAAAAACAATTTCAAAAAAAAATGTTTTATGTGTTTTCCGTCTAATTTCCTAAACACCTTCTACATCTTTTCCTATTTCACTGTTGTTAACGCTGCCATCGAATAAAATTTAGTTAGATTTTCAAATGAACTGTAATTCGAGATATTGATTTCTCGTATTTAGCCTTACATAATTTTTTAAATTGTGTCAATCATTTTAAACAAATCGAGAACCTGTCATCCAATTTAAAAGAACGAAATTTGTGTTTTCCAAATAAGGATAAAACCACACCCGTTGTAAAGCAAGGGCCTACGGTGCAATCGTGCAAAATTGCTGAAACTACTATTTTATGTTTACAAATCTTTCAGCTAAATTTTGACATTTCATTGCAAATTGAAGTTATTTGATATTGGAGCCCAGTGATAATTAATTTCACTTCAACTGCATACCAGGCTTATGTTTGAGTTTAACTATGTATTAATAATTTGAAATAACTTTAGATCCTCAAAAAGTTACGCTACGGGAGTGTTATTCCAGTATGCAAGTCTTTAAAATAGGTACTCGGCTTTTGTTGGATTAACTTTGTAACTTTGTTTGGTAGGAAGCACAAAATAATCAAAAGGTTTAATCTGGTAATACTGAACGAGAAAATTTGATAAAAACCAATCATAGAACTAAACCACTAATCATTTCAGTACATTAAACTTAAATTGGTATCAATTTAAAATATTCAACGAATAAAACGTTCAAATATTCTGAAGGATTTAATTAATTTAACCGTTAATTTTTCAAACACAGATCTAACTTCAGAAAATAAGCCAATCTTTTAGCACATTCCATGCTAATTATCAGGCTTTTGGGAAGATCCATCCGAGAAGTAGAATGTTGTAAACTGTACAATTCCAACATTACATTGTACTTTTAGTCAAATTTAGCACGAAAATATCCCGTTTTCGCGGGATTAAGCAAGATAAGATTAACATTAGTATATACACAGCTAATAAAAATAAAATAATTAGATACAGCAAAATATATTCAAGATCATATATTTATTTTTCAAATGATTAATTCAAAAGCTAGAAAGGATTCCTCCTTACAATTTTTAAATGTTTTAAACGCCTCTGATTAATTCAACTGTTAATTTGTCAACCCCAGTTGAAATCATAATTATATTCAGAATTTTCGAATGACCATTTCAAAAGTTAGGGTAGGATCTCAAATATATCGACTTGTCCCACTGTCACACTTTGTAATTTCATTGTATCGGCTAACCGAACTATTTACCAAATTTTATGGTAGTATAGGGTTTCATTTATGTCAACTTTCAAATTACCAAAGCGTTATAGTACGACTCGAAAGGTTTCTGAGGAGATATGCTAAGGAAATTTCGGCATTTAAGCCATAGAATAATATCAAAA
Organism: Tipula vernalis; assembly: GCA_958295665.1. Lineage (NCBI taxonomy): Eukaryota > Metazoa > Arthropoda > Insecta > Diptera > Tipulidae > Tipula > Tipula vernalis. Next base: position 24,039,430 of record OY282558.1, on the reverse strand, counting down.
TAATAGCTATTTATGCAACCAATTAGGAAATGCCTCATTTTGTGTAACAAGAATAATATTTGCGAATCGAGTTGCGCAAAATTACAAGTTATAATGACATTTCCTAACGAATTACATCCAAGACTTTTTTTATTTTGATTATATTTGCATGCGAGGCGAAGCGTAGCGGAACAAGTGCAAAGATTCCAAATCAAACAAAGCCACTTTTAATCCGAATAACATAAACTATTATTTCTCCTATGAAGAAAGTTCATTGCGTACACTAATTATAAGTACAAATTACACGCATTTCGGGGTTCAGTTTTAGAAATATTGACATTGTTGTCTTAACCGAGGGCCTTCGATTCATAAATTCTGCTCCTATTGATGAAATACTATTGAAGTTTATTAAGCTTTTAGAATGAAAGCACTACAAAGTGATACCCATACCTAAAAAGTTTCTTATATCTAACTTGGCTGATTTTCGACCAAAAAGTTTGCTTCCTGTTATTTCTAAGGTTTCAACAACTCAAATTTTAAATCATTTAGAAACAAATAAAACGCTTTTTAACTATCAATCGGCATACAGATATAATCATAGTACCACTACTGCCTTGCTAAAAATATTTATGACGATATTCGCAGAGCAGTTGATAACAAAAAGAGATGACAATAAAATCAGCGCCATTTTGCAAAAACCGAAAACAGTTATGTATTAAAACAACAATGGTTTGTTATAAACGTAACTTACTTTATTAAGAACAAAGCATAAAGTATTGAATTTAAATAATTTTAATTTCCTTCCGAACACCTACATACATACATATGTATATGCTCAGCTCAAACATTGAACTGTTGTGGCCAAAAATAATTTAATACGACAATAAGATTACAAATTTTGTATCAAAACGTAGTATAAGATTTTCTAACGTAGTACAAGACTTCAATGACAGCTATTCGAAATCGCATTTGATTCAAATACAATCAATTCTGTTTATTTGTTTCAATTGTTGTGATTGTTTATATTAATTTTTTATTTATTTGTCTCTTAAAAAATTGTTCATCCAGCATGCGTTAATTTGCTGGATTCCGACATCCATTTTTTGAGAAACGAAAAATCAATATGGAATTGCCAAGAACATGTGTGTCGTTCAGAGTGAGTGATAATTGCCCCGTTTCCCCATCAAAACAGATGTGGCAAAAATTTGTTTGTGCGTTACAAAACACGGTGAACAAGATAAATAGTTTGATTGCCGAGACATTAAAAAAAACTGTTTTGGAGTCAAAAATTGATTACATTGAACAGTTTGCTCTACATAATGTTCTTGAGATTCATGAGGTAGCACTCTGAAAACACCGAGGAGCTAGTTATCGATCTTCTTAAAAAAGGAATTGATTTGAATGTTAACAAGACGGATATTGATTATTGCTATCGGAAATTTCGATCACAAAATGCTCGCCTCTTTACGTAAAATATAAGAACACAAATTAAGCATGATATTATACGCATGAAAACAGAGCAGAACTTTGACGTATCAAAAACCTTAAGCAGTTGCTGAGGTTTAAATATATCTGGACTCGCAATGGGAATATCTTTTTAAGGCGAGTTGAAGGTGATGAACTTTTAAGAATTACTTGTATAAATGATCTTCAAAAGATTTCAGTTAAGTATAAGCGCCGTTGCTTTCATTTTATCTTTTCCATTATGTCGTATGTGTATATTTAACAATAGTTTCCTTCAAGGCCAATTTCCAAAAGCACTAATAAAGGCTGTTGTAATTATTTAAGGATGGTGACTCAAATTATGTTGAAATTTATCGTCAAATCTCATTATTGTCAGTATTCTCAAAGATTCTAGAGAAATGTGCAAAAGTTTGTATGATGTCTTTCTTAGATGAAATTATTGGATTGGATTGGATTGGATTATTGGATTGGATTGGATTGGATTATTGGATTGGGTTGGATCTATGGATTTCAAGAACGATTAAGTACTGAGAATTCTATAATGTAATTATTATCTTTATCTACCATTTATGAGAATATAAATGCAGGCCGTGTCGTCAATTGGCTGTTTATAGATGTTAAAAAATCATTTGATACGGTAGACCGCAAGTTGTTTAGTGATAAATTGTTAAAAATAGGGACTCAGCGAACAGCTAACAATTGGTTTCGCTCTTACTTAGAAGATAGAACAAAAGTATGGAAAATAAATGAAATTTATAGTAGTAGTGAGTCAGTTAAATGTGAGGTGCCGCAAGGTTCGGTACTGTGACCACTACTATTACTTGTTTGTAGCAATTCACTCCTTCAACTTAACCTATATGCCAACAAGGTAGTGTTTGCAGATGATTTGACTCTGAACACTTACACGACACCTCAAGAGTAATAACAATCGTATATATTCACAGACAGCAATATGTCAAAATAATTTTGATATTATTAGCTTCACTGACAAAAATTGTTCTGAATCATGCATAAAAATTGATTATGTTGGATATTAATTTAAATTTCAAAGATCATATCAATGTTTTACAAAACCATTTATTGTACACATTTGATGCTTACGAATTTATATTATTCATTAGTTCAATCTCGACTTAGCTATGGAATTACTTGCGTTATTACTTAATTTATTATAGTAACTTAAAGCGACTTTATTTTACGAAATTTATATAAGGCACCCAATGTATGAGAGTCAAGTAAACCGATTTTTCATAAAGCTAATATTCTCAAAATAAGAAGTTTAACGAGTGTGAAGTTTTAGACAAAAAACAAAAATGAATATGTATTGGTGCATAATAATACACTAGATCAAAAATTTGTTATTTAAGAAAATAATATAACACTCTTCACGTTATAAGTTTCGGCTTAGAATTACTTCACGAATAAAAATCTGCCAGTTTGAAAAAGGTATTAAAATATTTAGTTAGAGCAAACTTAATTGAGTTAAATAGAAATTAATTAGATATTAATTAGACCATAGCTACTCACAGAGATGTTACGTGGTTAGACCTATTAGGATAATTAGACATAGGCATCCTGTATCAACTACACGTAGCCATATTCCAATATGATGAAATAGATATGCATACATTTTTGGGGCCGAGGTTTGTAGGGTTAGTAATTTTTGATACGATATGCAGAAATTGTTGAGGTTCACTCTGTTGTAGATTGGCCAATTCACAGAGATGTTCCGCGGGTTCGACTTGTAAAGATAGTTAGTTATAGGCATTCTATATCGAATATATATAACCATATTCCAATACGATGAAATAGGACCATTTGTTGATGAAATCGAATGTTGGTAATTTTTGATACGATATGCAGAAATTTTTGGGTCCCACTTTATTTGTCCTATTTCATCGTATTGGCATATGGTTATATGTATTTGATATAGAATGCCTATAAATAACTATCTTTACAAGTCGAACCCGCGGAACATCTCTGTGAATTGGCCAATCTTCAATACAGTGGGCCTAAAAAATTTATGCATATCATATCAAAAATTACTAACATTTGAGTTCAACAACACATGGTCCTATTTCATCGTATCGGAATATGGCTACATGCAGTCGATATAGAATACCCATAACTAACTATCTTTACAAGTCGAACCCGCGGAACATCTCTGTGAATTGGCCAATCTACAACAGAGTGAACCTCAAAAATTTCTGTATATCGTATGAAAATTACCGACATTGAATGTGAACAACAAATATCCCTTTTTTATCTTATTGAAACGATATAGCTGTACTGTCCAAGGATGATGCATATATCCTTAAATATCTTTTTATACCGAACCCGCGAAAAATTTTTATGATTTGGCCTAGGCTTACCAAAAATAATAATCTTTTTGTTATTGATTTTGAAATTGCAGTAAATTTGTACGCGATTTGGATTTAGTGAGTAATTATTTTTGTTAAAACCCGTCCTCCTTAAGCTTACTAAGGCATCCTACGGTATAGCTAACCTCCATATCTCAGAAAAATGTTTTCAATTTTCAGACTCAGTAAAAACCGATTTTTATCCAATGTACATGTTATGTTGATATTAAAAATCATTATTTAAGTCAAAAGTATTAATTCATATATTATGTTATAGTTGTTCCTGGTTTTTGGCAGGAATTTGTTTTAAATTGCTTTTACCGACTATTTCACTAATATTAATAAGTTTTTTTTTTGATTAAACAAATTTTGTATACATATACGTTTTGTTGATTTTGTTGTTTTGTCTAAAACTTCACACCCGTGAAGTTTATATATTTTTAGAGTGCTCAAATTGTTAGATGACGCGATAATTTAAAAATTAAATGTGATCAGTGCTCTAATTTACACCATCTTTCATGTGTACAAGAACAGGATTTAGAGTTCATGCGTAATGAGAAAAAAGTTGGCATTGTACTAATTGCCGTACTTTAACCAAATTAAATAGGAATGATGACAGTTGTGTGGCGCTATCATCTCGTATGACTAATCCCCAATCTGACTCGGCTATTTTGGTAAGACTTCTCGAAGAACTTTTACAATTAAAAACATGGGTAATTGATAACAATAAAAAATTGGAAGACAAACTTAATTTGTTGGAATAAGCATTGGGCTGAATCGATCAATTAAAAATCGAGAATAGTTTACGATTAGCTGATGTTCAAAAGTTGAAAACGAAAGCGGATTATTTGAACAACAGGAACACAACAATTCGCTTGAAATGGAAACGGAAAATACCACCAATATCGCTTTAAATGTTATATTAATGTGGGATTGAAATTGAACATCAACGAGAGTGACCGTGATTTTACTTATAGTAAAAAAAAATATGCAAGGGAAAGCTCTTAATATTATTTACGTAAAGATCCGCAATTTCGAAGTAAGAAAAACGTGTTCGAGGCGAAAAGGAAAACGTGCTTATTAGGCAATAACTGCGGGTTTGAGTTCAACGGATCAATATTTATATATGAAAGTTTAACTTTATCTAAAAGACAACTATTCCTACAAGCACGGAACGCGAAGATCGAGAAGCATTAGAAACATCTGTGGATCCGGAACTCTAAAATTTTAATGAGGAAGGTAGATGAAGGAGAATTGTGTGAAATAAATGATGCGGCTGATCTTAAAAACTGTTATGAAATTTGATTCATCTTCAAATATTTATTTTAATAATTTAACACTAAGTCATTCGTATTCTTTCTTTGCTCACTTTGCCGCTTATGATGTATTACCCGATTTATTATTTTTTTCAGAGATTTGGATTGTAAGTGATGAGATTAACGCATATACACTGCATGATTATAATACTATCGATGCCTATAACAATGATTATTCGGCCGGAGGTATTATCGGTTATATTAAAAGTGGTAAACAGCTGATATTTTGCAGATCAGTATAAATTTTGACCAAGAGGCGTTTTGCGTTGTGTGCGTTTTATAGATTTCATTTTCAATCAATTAGTTATTTCATTAATGAATTTTCAATGTATTTGTCGAAGAACTTAATTTTGTTATAAGAGATTTTAACATAGATATTTTAAGACCAATTTCTGAATATGACGCTGTAAATAATTACTTTGAAATGATGTCGATTTTCGAATTAATATCATTAGTTAATGAACCTACTGGCCGTTACCAGTACAACATCTACTTGCATTGATCACGTTTTCATGAGACTGAAACCACATTCAAGATTTAATTGCTCTCAGATCGTAAATTACTTTCTCTAAAACTTTTCGGCCAGTTATCTTGTAAAAAGAACATAATTCAGGAGAAAAATTCAGAAGAAAATTATATTATCGAGCGACCCAAACAGTGCTAAAGATCAATTTTTAATCGATCTAACGAGGAAAATTAACGAAGCTTCATTTGATGTACCAATTTTGTCTTCCACAAGAAAATTTAAACGTTGGATGTCGAACAAACTACTCAAAGTCATTAAGCTAGAGAACAAGTTATTAAATTATTTGTATAATCAACCCAATAATGTAAAGCTGCGTAATCGTGTATGAAGGCTTCAGGTAAAAATTAAAGCTGGCATTAAAACAACCAAGAAACATTATTTTCACTCTAGATTTGAACCGTCCAAGAAAAATCTGAAAAGTCAATGGCGTTTAGTGGATGATATTATCGGTAAAGTTTATAATATAAAAACATTTTCGGAAATTATTAATAAAGATGGGAGTTTTATAAGCGATCGATGTGACATAACGGATGCTTTCAATAAATTTTTTATTGAAGTGTCTCTAAATCTTAAGCAGCAGAATAGCTATGGTTCTCATGTTCATGATACTAATCTTAAAATGATCTGCCATAAAAATATTTCGGAAAGTTTTTTCTTCACACCAATCTCTCCATCTGAAATTTTAAACTACTTAAAAAGCCTCGATAATTCCAACTCATCTTGAATAGACAACATTAGCAACAAAGTTCTTAAAATGATTGCCGTTGTTATTGCTTTATATAAGAAAGGGGCTCCGAGTGATATATTAAACTGTCACCCTATATCATTATTGTCTGTTTTTTCAAAAATTCTTCAAAAATTGCGTTAAAACTAAAATTTTAATTTTCTTAAATGAAAGGAAATTTTTCTCAAAATATCAGTATGGTTTCACGGAGGGTTGCAGCACTGATCTAGCCTTAAATGACTATACAACTCACATAATATGTTCGATAAATAATAATTGTGTGGCCCCAATTTTCATTGATTTTACTAACGCGTTTGATGAATTGTTACTATATAAATTGAATTGTGCAGGTATTCGAGGGGTCGCCAATGCCTGATTTTGTTCTTGCCTTGTCCGTAGAAGACAAACTGTAAAAATTGGTGACGAATATAGTGAACTTAGATTGGTTAATTTTGGTGTTCCACAGGGCTCAGTACTGGGTCCCATTCTCAGTTTTGAGAAAATAGTTAGACCTTCATTCCATGTTTATGAGTACGAAAACTAAAACTATGTTTTTTAAGTTGTCTGGTAATGTTACCACAAATTTAAAAATTCTGGATCATTCATCAAAGTGTATTAATTTTAAAACCATGAACGCAACACTAAATGTTTCTAGATGTCTGAGCGCTTGTGTATGTATTGATTCTGTTGAATAGTTTAAATATTTAGGAATTACTTTAGATTCTAAACTTGTTTTCAAAAAGTACATCGACAATTTGAAGCTATTTATGTACGGTTGTAACCGAAAGCTTTATATTTTACGTATGCTTTGTCCAGTTTACACCTTTACGGCTTCAGACCATTGCTTTTATCCCAAGCCTAGGAGGGTACATTTTAAAAAAAAATTTTGTTTTTACGCGTCCCACGCTTTACAGTAAATTACCGGTCAGCATAAAAAATATTACACTTGAGATCGGATTTCTGATTGAAGTGAAGAAATGGGTATTAAGCATTGACGATATAGAAGCTTTATTTCATTATTTAAAACTTTAACTTAATTTAATTTTTCTTATTGTTTTTTAGTTTTTTGAATTATTTTATTTGATATTTGTAAATATCCTATTTTAATAGTTGTAGATGTATACATATTTTGTTTAAAATAATGTACCCTACTATTGCCTAATCTTAAATATATTTGATGAAGGGGGTTCTAACACTGATCAGTTAATTTTTGTATAATAGGTTTTATATTATTTTAGTTTTTTTTTAGTTTATTATATTTCTACACTTATCAATTTATTAACCTTGTAAAAATTGTATTTAAATAGTTCGATGAAATAAAATATAAAATATAAATAAATAAATTATGAGACAGAAGTTCTAAAATTTGATCGTTTGGTCGATCACAGGAGCTCCCTAATTTTTGTGCCCCTCGATTCATATTTAGTTGACACTTAGTTGAATATTAACGTTAATTTATTTTTAGTGTTTTATTGAAAGCATAATAATGTATGTATTAATAAAAGGAAATGAAATAAAATAAAAAATTAAAATATCCTAACTGTTACAATAACTAGTTCATCAATTAATGATTTACTCCTCACGCTTACCTCCTCATGTTTAATTTTTTATCAAAAGCTTCTAATTTATTTTCATCCGTAATTGATATACTATTCAAAAATCCTATAAAGTTTGTAAAATTCTAGGTTGTAAAATTTTGGGTTTAATTATTTATATAATACGAGTATATAGAGAGGAAAAGGTATAACAAATGCCTAAATGGCTTAAGCAATAGTTTAGTATAGAAATCCAAGTTTTTATTTATTTTTGGAAATTATGAAAACTTAAAAAAAAAAAAAAAATTTGAATTCATTATACATCTCAAAGACGTAAAGCTCCAATAATTTCACAAATTAAAACTTTTCAACAAAACAAAAAAAAAAATTCAAAGCAGATTAAATTTTTAAATCTTAAACAGCAAAAAAATACAAAACAAAAAGTTTTGATTTCAATTCAGCAAATTATGAGAAAAAGTATTAGATTATGTACAAAACAATGTTTAGACTTAGTAATTGGTTTTATTATATACGTACATATATACTCAAGATAATGAGTACATATACATATATAGATTCAAAATATAATATTTTTAATTAAGTAAATTTTTGGCACTAATTGTTTTTAAAGGAAGAAAGCCGTAAAGAAATCATAGTAATGTACCATTAATTTATGATACCCTTGTTTATCTTGTAAATTTCCTATTAAGAAATGCTAATTAAAACAGCTAAATAAATAAATCAGTATCGAAATTAATTAAAATGCATGTCTTCTTCAGAGCTTTATGTTATATAATGAAATTCTTAGTTTTTTTTTATTAGTTGAGTTGTTTACACAATTTTATAAGTGTTCATTTAATTTTAGTTACTATTTCTTGTCTTACTACTAACAGCTATAAAACATAAAAGATAAAAGAGCTCAATTTAACCTTTAGTTATTTGTTCGAGATTTACTGTAACGAGGGGCAACATTCATAAATGTGTAATAAATTTCTATGAAGAATACAACATTAATAAGTTAAACAATACCTGAAAACATAGAAAAGTTATTTACTTGCTCTGTATTCTGTGAAAAGCTTCATTTCATTTTTAAAATCCATTCTAGATGTACGAGTAGGTGCGGGGGCAGGAAAATACATAAAATGAAAAGTTAACTCGTAAATATTTATTGTACATATGTACGTTAAAAACTGTAAAAATCAAAACTACTGCTATACTAGTATATTATATACAAACGAACAATATAATCATATATTACTATTATGTACTATAGAAAACTTTTCATTTTTATATAAATGTTGAAAATTAAAATTGTTTATATAAAGATGAGATTTTAATAACGTAAACTACTGTAGCTAATAGAGAAGGTTGTAAAAACATTAGAAAATTGTTCAATTAGAACAAAACTACTTGTAAAAAGTAGCAAACGGGTATATTCGTATACATATTCAGTAATGATAACGTTGATTATAGCGATTATAAAACTCTTTATGTATGTATACCATAAAGTATAGAACGATACTAATGTTGTATGTATTTACGTAAATATATTTACGTTAGTTTTTCGTGGAATTGGTTTTGTTTGTACTTTGTAGAGGGTGGCTCAAAAATAATATTTCTACAACGCGGAGGAGGCTTAATTTTATTTATGGAAATATTAATATTTTTAAATCACGCTCTGTCTAAATTATTTTTAATTGGAAAAACTAATTTCTGGTAGAAAACTGTGTGAAACAGTTTGTGAAAAGGGTTTGAATATATGCGTGTTTTGTTTAACTAGGTGTAACCATATCTATACATACCATATATGTAAAATGAAATGATTTTAATCTTAAGAAAACAAGATATTTTGTATATTGTTAACATAATATGAATATTAAAAAGTCAAGTTTTTTTTTTGTAAATGATTATTTGAGAATTGTACCATATTTCGGGTACATAGCTAAAGGCATAATTTGTATATTGTCTTAGGTCGAGGTTAAACGAAACTTACGACAAACTTTTTCTTGGGTTAAATCTTCGTGCTCTCCTAATAGTAATAAAACTAATAGTTCATGTAATTATTAAGAGACAAAACCATTCACTGTATGTTATGATTATGGAAATGTTGTTGAAAATACAGAAAACTAAGTTCCGTATACTGTTCACTTAATAGTTGGGATTGCAAAGACATCCATGTCTTACTTCAAACCACCATGTTGATACTTCAAAATAAAGTCGCTACTCTTAGGTGAGGCGTTTGATCTTCATTATTCACCAAAGACCACCATAAGACCCATTTACCAGGATCAAAGAATCGACCCTATCTCAGGCGCCCAAACATCAACAGCCAGAACCAACTGACAATAACATTCATAGAATAAAATACAATGAAACAGTCACCCCTTCCGCCATGCAACGCCAAACCATAGTCGGTTTTACACCGGATAAACCGATAAAATATTCATAAAAAGTAATGGAAATTTATAACCATACAAAACACACAAATGCTCCTGAACCAACTCATCAACCACCCACCAACAGCGACCGTCATTCCCGAGACAGCGCAGACTAACTGGTAGTTTGGAGAAATAATGCTGGTGGCAATAAATTATAATAACTCAGTCTATAAGTAGTGAATGAAAGATGGGAGAGCCTTAGTTGAGATCTTAGTTCATTTTATTTTAGCTTCTCTCAACTTGTGCTATAATGCATTAAATGGGTGTATAAGGTTGCATCCTCTCCGTCTCAGCTCTCGCATTTCACTGGAATCAGATTCGTCGAGTAAATAAAGTTCTTAATTCACTCAACTTAAGTCGTGATTATGAGAATCATTCCAGGTGAAATATGGTTGTCCCGGCTTCTTGGCTCCGGTAGTGTATCTCATAAAGGTGCTTATAATATGGGATGGTCCGCGTCGATGAATATGTCCTTAGTAATTGATTCGATGCACCTTAATCCTATTGGTAATAGTTCTACCAATTAATATTTCCTTAAGGCGTTGAGTGTTTGGCTTATTGATGCTAAATTCGGCTAACATCTTCAGGAAAAATAATTCATACTGCCTCAACCGACGACGGTTCACTTGAGTGAGGATGGTCTTAAAAGGCACTTTGTTTGTTTTTGATAAAAAGTTGCATTTGCTGGGCGCTGCCAATTGCCTGACGACATCTAGTTCGAATGGTGAATGGTGGATTTAGACATGATGTTAGGTGGGTGCCCAAATACCGCATTAATTCGACACGGGTGAAGGTAGTAACAGCTAAAACTATGCTAGAAGGGGCAATGGATGGCGAATGTTGATCTCTAATAAGTGTGGTGCATTTTTGAGGGTTGATTTTGAGGACTGGTTCTAAAACTGTGATGATGCGGGTGATGAGAATGATGTCATTGGTATAAGCAAGAATGGGCGGCAGCTGCAGGTTTACGATTTGTTCCAGCTTTTAAGTTCAGGGAACTGATCGGCAACGGTCATGAGTACTTCGTTTAGAATAAAGTTAAAAATTCGGGGGGAGAGTGGACACCCCTGTTTGACTCATTTGTTCTTTTTAATCTTGGACGTGGAGACATTAAACCATTTAATGGCGGTGTGCTCCCAGAAATATGCCTTGATGATACTGTTGACCAAATAATGAGGAGCGTACTGATGTAGGCAGATCAATGGAGAGAATGTTTGCCAGATGTCCCGCACGCCATTCCTCGCCGAGAACACGACGGATGGTGAACATATGCTCCGGTGCGTATTTCAGCAATTCGATGGGAATCCCATCCTTGCCGGCAGCAGTTCCGGATCTTATGTGTTTAATCATTGATTTGATCTCGTCTTCGGTTGGAGAAGGTCCTATTGGGTGGTATTCCTCTTCTTCGATGAGGTTTGGCCAAGCCCCAGACGACTCCATCAGTTCATTGGACCAGGAAGAAATCGGAAAGCGGCTTTTTGGCTAAAGTGTAGAATAGTTCACTAAACCGTAAATATCTAGAAATCTAAATTCTAGAAGCGCTGAATGCTTTTTGATGCAATCAGAGCATCCACCAACAATTGACAACAGTAACAGCTATCAGCATCCCAATCTTTCCATGTAAATAGTATATAAATCAAAAATAAATCACAACATCATCATTTGCAACAGTATGCACAGACAAACACATAAACACATACAGACAAAAACTAATGTATTCCACAATTTTCTATGTCTTTTAATCCTTTAATTGAGTTAAAATAAATATAATTATTTTTAATTTCTTCTTAAATTTTTCTCGTCTCTCAAAATTTTCTGTCATTTTGTGTGTGAAAATTCGTCTCGATATTTATTTTTGCTGTACTTATTTGCCTACAGATATACAACAACCACTAAAAAAATCAAAACAAAAATCTCAAGAAAATCTATTTAGTGACGAAAAAGCAAAAAAATAAAATGTCTATGCTTTTTCCTCGTCTCCTCTAGCAATAAGCATTTTGTCTTACATCTATCTAGCTATATACATATAGTATATCTAACTAAACGAAGCACATGAAAAGAACGACGAGAAAATTAAATTTAATTTTCTTCCTCGACATTTTCTTGTGTGTGTGTGTGTGTGTGTTTGTCTGTAAAAGTATTTTGTTTGATGCTTTGCCGTTTTATATCAATAAAAAAATAATACAATTGTTTATCAACCAAAAAAAAATTCTTTAAATTTTTTTATTTATTTATTTTAAACATATTGTTGTATAATAAAGAACTTTAGACTTTTTATCATTAGAAATCAGATTACACAAAATTTTTCCATTTTTTTTTTTTTTTTTTTTTGTGAAAAATGTTATTAAAATCAATATAATAAAGAAAACCGCGATTTTATTTTTCACAAATGGTGAATCGCGCGATTGTTTGTTAAGTTGGTGTTATAACTTTTGTTTTGTTGTTTGTTGATTTTATTTATATAATTCTTTTATTTTATATTTCAAACATTTATTATATTTCATTATATGAGTTCCAACAATTTACAAAAAATAAGTTTACGGTATAACAATTTTATTTTAACTTTTTGATGTTTGCTTTTCTTTTTTTTAAATATACATATTAACAATAAACAAACTGGAAAATAGGTTTTCGTTACTTTAAAGAATTTTTCGCAGTGTTCAATGGTTACCAAGACAAGCATTTTGGCTCAATAAGTCAAAAATTCTGTCGGTCCATCAATGCAGTGCATGCATTGCATGCGATAATAAATTCAGATTTCCCAATATAAATAAATTAACTATGCAAAGCAAAATTATTTTTATTTAACCCTTGCAAATCGACAAATGAGGAGTGTCTGATCAAAAGTCGCTATTTACATTTTACAAAGTGAATTTTTTTTTTCCTATCAGAGCAGAATTTTTTAAATGGGAGATTGAATCAGCGCTATATATATACATGGATAGGGTATCGCCCAAAAATCATATTGATTACGTCACAAAAAATGGAGCAAATTTTATTTTATCGTCTTATGCTGTGTGCCTCAGAAGACTTTTCAAACTAAACTTTTCAAATTTTGAAGCTTTCGCTATTTCCTCATAGATGCTTGGTGAAAAGGCAGTTTACGAGGTTACTTTTCGACGACTTTTCAATTTGTATGACATACAGTTTAAAATACGTAGTCAGTAAAGCCCGGTACACGTTGAGAACGAGTAACGAGAACAATATTCCCTTTTTTACCTTTTTTAATTATTAAAACAGTTAAAACTGTATGATTTTAATGAACGATAGTTAAAATATCATGCATTGAAAATAAAAATAAAATTTAAAATTTTAACAGTTTTAAAATTCCAATTTATGATCGTAAATTAAAACGATAAAATGAAATTTTGTATTAAAACTGTTAAAATTTAAAATTTTATTTTTAGTAAATGCACGATATTTTAACTATTGTTAATTAAAATCATACAGTTTTACGAATTTTAATAATTTTCTTACATAATTCGGTTTATAAGCAATCGGTTTCTCATCGGTCAGCTCAATATGCATTTTTATGTTTGGGCAAGGCGTTTTCTTCTCTGGATTTTAGTTTACTACTAATAAACGAATTCTATCCGCCACTTCACGATCATTAATATGGTTTATGTTCAGCGGAAGTTCTCCATGCTCAATCAATTGAAACGTTTGCCGGAATGAATTTTCTCATATTAATTGCAGTCGGCGTTTGATTTATCAAATCTCTATCCAAATCTGTACCCAATAAAAAGTCAACTGGCAATATTCCATCAGGAACTATGTGAATTGTGGTCTCACATAAGTTATCCTCTATTTTTAGCTTTCCATTAAACCTACCTACGATTGATACATCTCTGGACACCGCACCATGGAATATTATGCACTCCTCGCTAAATTCGCAAATGCTCGTTCCATTGAATTTTTTATGTGACAATAACTAATGTCGCTTCCGGTAACAACTAGTGCACAAAGTTCCTTTCCATTGAACATTATATTTTTGACAGCTTTAGATGAACAATCATCCTGATTCTCTATGGCTGCACAAGATTTAGAACTTTGAACCATCAGATTTTTTCGCGCAATCTTTTCCTAAATGCCCGGTTCCACCACTGTTGTAACATCTTGGCATTCTTCGGAATCTATTTGACTTTTTGTTCTCAATTGGCTTTGTTGTTACGCTCTCGATTGGTGCTTTTATCTTAATTTTTTGTTTGATTTCTTCATAAATTACGAGTTTACTTTTGAAATCATTGATAGATATTGATCCATATAAAACTGTCTTATTATGTTCATAATCGGTTATTCCACTTATACAGTAATCGATTATCGAAGCATCTTCCAAGTTGCCGGTTTGATCTATTTCACACATAGCGATTAAATATTTTTTGAAAGATTCATCTTTCTTTTTCTTTCTCTCTGCCATGCGCCACAGAAGAATTCACTTTCTTTCTGAACTCGTTGACTAAATATGTGGTTAGATTTTCCCAGGTATCAGTAACCGCGAAACGTAAACTGTCTTTTGCTGTTCCAGTTAACAGTCGTTTTGACTAAATAACTTTCAGTGCAGCATTCCATTTCATACATACAGCAACATCCCCGCTAAACTTCGAAAGCGATTATTCGACATCTCTAAAACTTAAGCAAACTCCAGCAGTAGGCACGATAGTAATTGTCTTGTAACTCTTCTAACTGGATATTATCTTCCTGTTGGTTGCCGTTAAGTTCGCTAGCATTAGCCTTCCTACTTCTATTTGTCATATCTTCGCTGTCACCACCCTCCATCATAATGCTGCTTTTTGGTTGGTTCAATAGCACTGTATTATTTGAATTCACCAACTCATCATTCGCGGCTTTTCTAAATATTTCCTTAATAATTTGTTATATAATAGCAAACTTCACTTTCAGCCCCAAAATCGAAACAACTTTACTTCATATATAAACACAATAAATTATAAGAACCGTTCTAGTTTTATCTTTTATCTTCACTAAATTAAAACTCTATCCAACAACACTTATTTTTAAATTTCACGCAAACGTCCTTGGTACAAAATACGGTACTTTATATTTCTCGACTCACGAATTCGGTGTTATTCAACGGCACTTTATATCACCACAAATCTTAGTACATGGAAAATCCCTCACGGATATAAAAATTCGCCAACTATATTAACTTCACGATAAAGTTTTATACACGTTAATCACCACAAACTTAAATGTTTAATCGGTCGGTTTTCCCAGTTTGGAACACAACGTCTTAAACGTACCAAAACTAAACCTAAACGTACAAAACTACACATTTGCTTCAAGAAAACTCAATAGGTTAAGGAATTTCCTTAATATATGTTGCTCAAAACTACCCGCTGATCGATTCCGGTTGAGCCCCAAAGTGTAGAGCTTATTAGTTTTTAAGAAAAAAGCACGAGTTGTTTACTACTTGAAACACCAACATCAATTGCTTTAATGTGTACATCACACCAGAAATCCCATTTTAGAAAACCCAAGATTTCTATATATAATTCGCACCATTGGGATTGTGCAATTTTGTGCCTATAATTAGAAAATTTGTGCATAGCGTACTTTAGGAAATATGATGGGATTTCTCACGTGATTATCATACCAGAAATCCCATAAACTCCGTTTATATAACAAAACATATTTTTCGGAATATGATGATTGCGCAAAATTGTGCGTTACTAAACTGACCTTGAAAATAATTTATATTGGCCAGAATCGGCCATATAGAACATCCACAATTGATCAAAATCGTGATTTTTCGAAGAGGTTATATGGGCGATTTCCAGAAATCCCACCTTTTATCAACATTCGAATTAAAACAAAATGTAGGAAGTATTCTGGCCAAGTTTCACGTTTGCGCATATTATACTTTAGCCAGAATCGGCCATAGAACATCCACAATTGACCAAAATCGTGATTTTTCGAAGAGGTTATATGGGCGATTTCCAGAAATCCCACCTTTTATTAACATTCGAATTAAAGCAAAGTGTGGTTAGTGTTCTGGCCAAGTTTCACGTTTGTGCATATCACACTTAAGCCAGAATCGGCCATAGAACATCCACAATTCATCAAAATCGTGATTTTTCGAAGAGGTTATATGGACGATTTCCAGAAATCCCACCTTTTATTAACATTCAAATTAAGACAAAGTGTGGTTAGTATTCTGGCCAAGTTTCACGTTTATGCATATTATACTTTAGCGAATTTTGTTTTAATTCGAATGTTAATAAAAGGTGGGATTTCTGGAAATCTCTCATATAACCTCTTCGAAAAACCACGATTTTGATCAATTGTGGATGTTCTATGGCCGATTCTGGCCAATATAAATTATTTTCAAGGTCAGTTTAGTAACGCACAATTTTGCACAATCATCATACTCCGAAAAATATGTTTTATTATATAAACGGAATATATGGGATTTCTGGTGTGATAATCACGTGAGAAATCCCATCCTATTTCCTAAAGTACGCTATGCACAAATTTTCTAATTACAGGCACAAAATTGCACAATCCCAATGGTTCCAATTATATATAAAAATCTTGGGTTTTCTAAAATGGGATTTCTGGTGTGATGTACATGCTTTAATCTGATTGTATGGTTAATAATCGTTTTACATAACAGGAATAATATATAAAGCAATTATACAATTTAAATATAACATAAAATACGATACATGCTGCATCCTAATTGAGTTGAACAAATTCGGATACCTTAAATCCTTCATATATATGTATATATAAATCTTATTTTGAATTACATACTTTTAATAAACGACTCGGTTTATTTTTTATTAGACGTCATTTATTTAAACGAGACATTGAAAAGTTTAGTTGGCTATAAGGCACAATTGAATACTTTTAACCTAGTGACATCTATTTAAATCTTGCATGAATTACTGGGTTTTACAAAAGTTTAGTTTGAAAAGTCTTCTGAGGCACACAGCATTACTACTCTTTTAAATAACCCTCTTTATCAAAAAAAGTATTTCCGAATAAATGTCGTACTTAATGTTGTGTAATGGATAATGTTTAATTATTTTAAAAATGATTAATTAATTATATCAAATTTAAATAGTTAAACATTGCGCTATCAGCTTTCGTATATGTACTAATTTAAGAATTAATAACCATTTCTTCCTTTAAGTTTCAAATACATCCCTGAAAAAATACCAACAACAAAAAAAAATCGGGTAAAACGTCAAAAATATCGTCAATAAACGTCAAGAATTGTCATTTTTTGTGTTCAAGATGTGTTTTAAATATGTTACCATGGTTACCAATGATTTGCAAATGAAACGTATGTTTTTTGAAAATTTTAATTAACGTATGTTACGGTCAAAGTGATAAATTGGTAATCCTAATTATTTACCGGATATTATGTAAATTTATACCTTCACCAAAATACTGGTGATTATATACATATAATAACCGAGGATTATACATACATAATTACCAATTTATCATTTTAACCGTAACATATACACGGTGTGGCTCTATTTCACAAAATAATAATTCAATTTTGAAGTATACATTTTATCATTGGTTTACTTTCTTTTAGACAATTTTTCTCAATGACTTTTGCCTTCGTCAAATGTGAACTGCGGAATCAAATCATTTTGTTCATTAGGTAGCCAAGTAGCATCATTATTAATTACTGCCTGAAGCAAGGTTTTCATTTATCAATCAATTTTCAAAATAAAAAAAATTGAAACCCAAAATTTCTTAAAACGGGCGGTTTTTACTGGTTCTTAAGGAGGAAGATAAGACGATTCAAAAAGATTAAACCAACATTATTTGAAACTGAGACGTGATGGAGGAATTTTAATTTGATGTTCCGTTTCTAAAAAAAAAAATTAAAAAACGTCAGCCAGCATAATTAACGGCTGTCCAAATTCGGTTATTAAAATTACTCAAACATTGAAAAATAAAATTATACATTTAGGTATTATTTTAAATTAAAATTTTTTTTTTACAAATCTCAAGAGTATTGTTTATGAATGTAGTGAAAAATCTACCGATTTTAATATTTAATTAAGTAGAAAACCGTTAATTTTTGGTGACACTTCCACAAAATGTAAACCTCTTGAAACATTTAAATTATAGTTTTGAAGGTACTATTCTGCGTAATCTGATAGGTGAAATAAATAGGTAAAGTTAGTTGTCTTCATAGTGCCACATTTGGTATTTATATTGAAATTAGCTTTGTTTGAGTTTGCCCGGATAAATTTCTGATCCGATATGAACTTTACACCCAGAGATGTAATTTTGGTAACTTAGCCGTTTTTCAAAAAATTCCTTTCTATAGTTCAACCAATCAATCTATGTATTTATATTTTGACCTGCTTCTGCCTTAGCATAACACCCACTTGCTTGAATTTAAGTGGACAGTGATACAGTAATGAATTACTTAAAATTAAACCATTAAAGTTTCAACAAACGATTCCTCATGTAAAGTGCTTAATATACGATTGATTTTATGTATGTTGATTTCAAAGTATCTTGAACTAACAATAGCCATTTATGACCTAGTAAATTTAAAACAGCGTCCAGCCAAAGAAATAAAGGACTTAGTTTAAATGATGGTAAGTAATATATTCACAAAATTTATCTTTAAAAAATTTAAATTTCTGTATCGATTTAACTTTTCAGTTAATACGATTTTAAGAACATGTCACTTCTATAAACGAGTTAAATAAAAATTACAGAAATCTAAATTGTGCTTTTACCACAATTTTTTTGTAATACGCTAACCACATTTTCTGAAAACTTAAAAAATGTATTAACATATGTACTTTTCTATTATTGTATCTGGCTTGTTTTTAATTTGCAACGTTTATTTGTTCCGTCTCTTGGTGACGGCTACTTTGCTTTATCGCCTCCTAAACATAAATTTGAATTTGGTATTCGAAAATTCGGATTTAAAGACAAGGACGAAGATTTTTTTCTTTCTCTGTCAGACACTAAATACTTTTTCAGTTTCTCCATAAATTTTGTTCTATCCCGTATCCATATTATATATTTCGCTGGATTGAATAGAGTAGCCTTAGCGAACGGTTTTGTTTTATCGCGTATTTTTCTGTAAAGAATTTAAAATTCTAATCTCGATTTTAATTGTAAAAGATTTATCGAAAATCGTTGAAGTTAAATTAAATTATACTGTGCTTGAAACCAAAAATAGTGGGCTAAACTGCATGATTGTATATAACCAATTTAAAATAGATTATTGTGGGGTGAGGTGTTTTAAGGGAGGGTATAACTAAAATTGTCCTAGACCCGGTTCAATATTGCATTTAGAGCGTGACGGACGTGACCTGGATGGATGTACCAGAAAGGAAGAAAAAGGGAGGAAAACAAACATTTACCATCACAGACCCCGAAGGTGAGTATACTTGTGTCGTTTATTTGTTCATAAGATTCACATAATGCTAATATATGGATTAAAATCAAATTGGATTAAAGGAAAATTGTTCAAAGTTTGGTTGGAGTCGTGAACTCGAAATATGCTGACAAATTATTTAAAAGAATCCATGAATCATTACGAGTTGTCTGTCGTACTTTACATTGTGCGGGTGGACAGCACCGCAACAGGTCGCAATTGCGAGAACTCCTCATGCCTAAACAGAATCGCGTTGTCGAAATTCTGGTAAAGCGAAACGCGTAGTGCCTACAAATCGCATCGTGTTTAACTTGGCCCAGTGGAAGGTTGCTACAATTTCGATTTCTGTTGATCAATCTATAGGACAGAGTGTTGTTGCTCGTGCGGGTGGTGTTGATTTAACTATTTAAATATGATTGCTCGCTTACTTTGACAGGATCAGTGATTGTTGGGCGAAATGTCGGTTTGGATAGATTTTTGTTAAAATTCAAGAACTGAAAAAAAAAAATGTTTTATCGTTCGACGTCCGAAAACAGTAAGAAATATTGTTTTATTTATGTCTACAGGAATATTTAACATAAAAGAGGAAATCCCTTGTCGTAGAAAATTAGATGGACGATAACATTTAATCGTATGTACGTAAAACAGATGTAACAAACCATTTTTGTTATGGTTGTAATGTTTCATCTTCAGCTTAAAAAAGATTTTTTTATTTTTGTTGTGGGATTTTGCATAATTTTTGCATATCGGTTGATTCTAAAAGTGGTTGTGAAATCGGGAAAATATTGTTTGACGAAAAACTATTTATATGCAAACACATTATACGCGATAATAGAGTGACGAGCTAATGGATACACAAAAAGAAGAATAAAACTAATTTTTGGTATGTCAGACGATGCGCGGAATGTCTATTTATCTGTTCATAATTGTTTTTATGTTTTTTTTTGCAATATCGCTTCATTCAGTGTATACTTCGAAAATCTGATTAATATTTTTACGTAACACCATAATATGTTGTTAATTTAAAATGGTTTAACCGGGACTCAAACCAGAAATAATCAAAAAATGCGGGTGATTATGCATCGGTTTAATGTTCCATAGGACAAAGGAGGTAAGCGGCCGCGTTACAAAGCTGCAGTGCAAAATAACTTTAATAATTTTAGTTAAGAATAAGTAGTTAGTTTCTTATGCAAATAAGGAGAGAGGTGTGGAGTTGGTTGTGGGGGATCAAATGGGTTTAGAAGGTAAAGGGAAAACTTAGGACAAAATTCATATTGTAATAGGATTTGAATTATACTCTGTAATTAAATTGTCGTATAAATTAGGTTCACAAATCTTATTTCAGTGCAGGAACATTAATATTATCACATTAATAAACTTAATTAATATAGTTACCAGGAGGATTAGAGATCCTGAGATGCCGGCAAAGGCTTCTAGAGAAACAAGTATCCAATCACGTGATTAAGTTGTGTTGTCGTAGTTAAATTGTATCGACTACAAAGGTGTCTGTAACCGGGTCGATTCCATCCTTACTAACATTCCTTTCCTATCCTTCCTTATGTATTATATGTAATGGGTGTACGGTGGGCCCGGCGTCATCTGGGAGATAGTGGCTATTTCCAGAATGGAACAAAAATTGCCAATTTTTCTATGAAAAATATCCCTAAAATTCTTGATTTTGGTCAAAATAAGCTATTTACTACAAAAAAGTGATCAAAAGTAAGTATCAAAAAGTAAGATGTAAACAGCAACTTTTGATCAGACACTCCTCAAACTGAAGCAACTTAAAATCAAAACCACATACAAAAACTTATATTCGCTGTTCAAATTGAAACAAAAAATTATTTCAATTGAGCATGCAAATCAAATGTGAATATACAAACAGGAAAAAATTTGATTTGTGTCTCTTGCGACCAAGCTTATTGTGAAAATGAGCGTGCTCAAAACATTTTTTTAATTTTTCATTCAACAAGACTTTGCTTTTCTGGTTTGAGAGGGGTGATCGGTTGAAACACAATTTTAAAAGAATGTCGTAGTAGTTAACGAAAGCTAAATCAAATCTAAGTTTCAAAGGAAAATTTGCGATAGTTTCAAACAGCTCGAATAAGTTTCAATGAGACATTGGAAAGTATCGAATAATCTGGATAGCAATATACCTAATACCATTCAAATTCGCCCTATCTGGATTAATCCAAAAATATGGGATCTTCCAAAATTAACTTTGCTTGAAGCAATACGAAACTACGCAAATCTCGAAAAGCTCAGAAATAAAAGTCTCGATAAATGACTACTTCTGTAGAAAGACGGAATGCAACCACTTGCTTGTTTCGAGGAATATCGAGAAACAAGGATAGACTTAAATAATCTCGACTAACCATATAGAATCCAAGAATAATCACGATTCTCGGTACACACAAAAAAAATCGAATAGGTACTCCTGAAATTTTGAAAATCCCGAATAATCTCAAAAATTTCACGGGCATTGCGAAACCTCGAATAATCTCGAAAATATTCAATAGTGTCGATAATTTCGAATAACTTCGATGTGAAGCAACTCAACGCTTTTTAAATCCGAAAACTTAGATAAACCTAAAAACCTCGAATTTCGAAAATCTCATCTTTCTTCGTGTAATCATTCACTGTTCCCCCATTGGAAACAATTTGCAAGTTCGAGTACATGGAAAATCCGTGCAGAAACTCTAACAACGAAACGCTGTAAAAGATTACGTGAATTTGTAAGTGGGTGCATTGGAGTAGCAACGCAAGTTCGGGATTTTGGAATAATATTTTTTTTAATTCTAACTAAAAATAACAATAAAATTAGTAATTATATTATATAAATATTTTATATTCTTATTTGGAATGTCCATCTAATTTTCGGATTTGCTCCATTATTTGTTCCTGGGATTTCAAAATTTAATTAATCAACTTCTCCAGCATTGTGTCTAAATATTTAAAATCACCTCGTATTTTTGTTGGTAACGCATATAGCATCTTGAGAAGTCGATGGCATATTTTTTTTCATATTAATAAACTCACTGATGAAGTTCGATAAACTTTCCGCACAGCTCAATGCAACGGCAGCTTTTGAATTTCTTTCCCCTATCTATTTTCATGACAGATCAAATCTTCAAATCTTACCGTCCCCGGCTATCTCTTGCAAATTCCCATTCAATCACTTCTACCGCATCGCATCTAATAAGCCTTCCTCATCCATATCATGGTCAAGAGCTGGATTTACGGATTTCTCGCCCTTGATTTGGGCGATTTCCAGGCTAATTTGCACTCTTCAACTAAATTTTAATAAAATAAATGTTTAGCATATGTACTCATTATTTTACGTTGTTTCTCTATTTTTTTGCCTATCTGGGACCAAGCACCGGCAACAACATGACAATTTCTATGAAATTTTTCATTCGTGCCCATAACCCTTTTTTTCCTTCTGAATTTAATTCACTTTTTTTCTACTTTTTAATTTTATTTTTTAATGTGTCTACCGATTTTCTTTTAATTGTTTGTATTATATCCACACTATCCACAGCATTATCGTCGTCCAATTACTAATATTTTTATTTCTGTCCTCTTTCAAAAACACTAATAATTGCGGCTAAAATGCTTGGAGAATTTATGGTGGCGCTGAAACTGATATATTTTTTGCATACCGATCAGCGAAATCGTCAGCTAAAACAAATTAATTTTATTTAGCTGGCTAAATTTTACGTCAAATTTCAAAGGTTAACACAAATGGCTTATTACTAAACTCTATCTTTGTGCAAAATTTCGACCAAAACTATCAATATTTGTGAGAATGGGAGGCGAAACAAATATAACAAAAACGTATTACTGCGGAAGGACGGAAAGACGGACACGAAATATTTGTAATCGATATTTTGGAGCCCTGGGGGCCTATTCTCGAATTCCACATCCATTTTCCACATCTGGACATCTGTCAAAATTCAGAAAAATTGAATTTTTTCGGTACTAAGGGAATATTTCTGAATGGGTATAAGCAGGTGGAAAAAATTCCCCATATAGGAAAATGTCCATGCCGCATGTGTTTTATATATGAATTACAATTTTTGAACGTTTTTGTGTGAACTTTGACAGTTGTCCACATGTGGAAAATGGATGTGGAATTCGAGAATAGGCCCTCTGGTAACCTAATTCGGTGAGAAATGTGAAAAACCTGGAGGAACATTTTTTTCACGATTACAATACTTACTCATTCGTTATAGTTGGAAAAGTAAAAATATTTTGACGTCATTTTATAATCATTTCGATTTGTGCCATATTCTTCTTACCTTAACAACGCTCAATTTTCAAAGCATATTTACGAAAACTTTTTTGAAAGTGTACTGAAAAATAACATTTGTTGAAAGATACAAATATAATAAAATTTATAAAAATGTCAGAATTTTTTAGTACAGAAACTTCAAGTGTTTCATAAAAAATAAATGCTAACAGGTACATTAATTATATTAAGCATGTGTTTTGCTTATGTGATACCTAGAAATTTTTCGTTTGATAAATCCTGTGTAGGTAAGCCAAAAGGTCATCTGAGGAAATATATAATATTGTAACAAAAATCTCACAATCTGACTTCAGTTACTTATAATAAATAATGTGTTTGTTTTATACGAAAAACTCTCGAAATATTTATAAAATGATCACCACCACCAATCCAAAGAAAATTAATTTAAACTGATAACCACATTAAAGCTTTCCACCGTATAAAGGAGAAAGCTAATAAAAAATTTTCAAACCAAACAAATTTTCCACTAAAACAAAAAATCTTTGTAAACAACAAAAGCGACTGGAAATTGATTTCCTATATAAAATTTTCCTGTTTAAAATTACATTGAAGAAAATGGGCTTTTTGATTTTTTTTTTTTTTAATTACATTTTGTGTACATATATTCATTATTCATTAGTCAAACGAAAAAGAAAAGTTTGTACCGTGTACAATGTACATCGTATGTACCTATATATTGTATATAAGGCACTAAATACGAGTAAACATTTTTGGTTATAAAAACATAAATAAATTAATCAGTACATTGCACACGAGAGATGAAGACGTACGTCATATGTATATAACCGCAGCATCATGATTACTTCTTACAAACAATTTATATCGTATACAAGAATAATCTTCCGAATTCCTAATAAGCTACACATTTCTCGGAATGAAGCATATTTTTGATATAAGCTTATAAAGTAGAACTTTATCAAACTTTTTATTGTTTTAATTTAACATAATTTAGAAAATTTTAAATTCACCTCAGTTATATGCATAACGAGTTTTTATTGTGTTATCTCTGATAAACATTTTTGTTATCACCAAATCATCACGAATGGTAACAATAACAAAAACTTTTATTTTGGTATACTTTATTAAACCCTTCGTTAATTCTATGTCGACTGGATTTTCGAATCGAATCGTAATTCAAATATTTTCTCCAAGAAGAAGGTCATATTTATGTATATATACGAGTATATGATTTACAGCCTCCTCACCCACTAAGCCCAACGCCAAGTATACACCAACAAAGCAAATTTTGTATAGCATGAAAAGATGGGATTAACAAGAAATTAAAAGTTTTTTTTTTGTTGGTTTGGTTTTTGATTTTTTGTAATATAATCGCATAATAAGAAAGTAAATATAATCTTTATGTATAGTGAAATGAATCGTTTACCACTCGTGTAATATGTGAGAGAAAAATTATCGATTAATTTTATTCACATTACGAATTCATATAAGACGACAGGATTATCAACATGCAATAGATGAGATAATAAATTGATTTTATTATTTAACCCGCATTTGATTGGAAACGTCGTTATTTTAAATCAATTTTGTGGTTTAGCATTATATAGGTCATGGGTACGTGAATCCTAACTTAATAAATATTAATTTTAATAAATGATATATGTCAAATATTTGATTGGAATATTAAAAATTATTTAATTGTATGCTGTTTAATTATTACGCTCCGTAAGACTGATTGATTGTTCCGTTCCATTGGAGCGTGTACGATCCATCCTTCTCAAGTCTTCTGGTAGTGCCAGTAACCATTGGGAAAAACTTTATGCAATGCAATGAAAATAATTGGTTTAATCGGCTGAAAAGTTTGCAAATAATTTTCTCATCATTTTAAATGTTTGCACCTCACAAAAGCTTAATTATTTCTAAAAGGACATGTCGGATCGAAAACATATTAGTTTTCGAATAAACATGCTGTAACATAGGCCTAGTTGTATTTCTAAGCAAGAATTTTGTTCGTAAAATGAGACTTGAGAGTGGTGATTTTCAAGCTCGTACTATCTGGGTGGATAAGTGTGAAACCGATTGACTAAATTTAAAACTAAATTTAATTAATTTTGTGTTGTATGGATGTAATGTTTTTTATTTAACTAATACTGTCAAGCCTCATGTCAATTTTTTCGACTAAATTTCTGATTAAACTAAATTATGCTACATTATGCTATTAACCATAAGACGACTAACGGAAAATCTCCTCGCGTGGATGCTTTTCGTTTCAGTTGTCATTTTTATTGACAGTGCTTGGATTATGTACTTTTTATATGAATAATTTAAAATTGTACCGTGAAATGGTAATGCAGCTTCCTCACCGCTATTATTAATGATTAGACGAATTGAAATACATAATTTTTATTCAGACTTTCTATTTTTATTTATAAGTTTTTTTAATTATTGGTTTGATTAATATTGTCTAACCGTCAGTGCGTGATCTTCGCGTGAAACGGTATTATGAATAAAAAGACCGGCGAATGAAAAATTCTATAGTGAAGGAATGAACCAGATTTTTGCAAATCATTATTCCGATGGGCTTTCCGTGTTTAATCTATAATTAACAACTTACGGTTGATACTTGTACATATATTAGACATACGCAGATAAATTAATATCTCGCTCGTCTTTGCCACCAACAAGCTTTAGATAAATTTGGAAGTCGGTGCCCGTAACACATTTTGTTAAAAAATATTCATGATTGTGATTATGATCTTCCAAATGGAACCTTATTTATATGGTTTTTAGCATTACACGAAACCCTTTTCGTATTAAACAGACCCACTTCCGAATTAAGAGAAACTGTTTCCAAAATAAATAAAACTTGGCCCGAATTAAAAAAAAAAAAAATTTCGAATTGATTCAAACCTTTTGCGGAATGAATGAAAAAAAATTAAATAAATTTAAAACCAGTAAATACCTAAATCACTAATATTTGTTTATTTTTCGGTGTTAAATAAAACACTCATTTAAATTCATTGAATGAAAGATGAAATTTGTGTAACCTGTGTAGTCGCTGTTTCAATATACCTTTGATCACACCTTTTAAGCTGGATTCTCTCATAGTGCGCCAAAAATGCATGTCCTTTGATCTTTTGATAAGGTCTTTTCTATCTTAGAGATAACGATTTATTTAAAATAATATCGAATGCGAAAATGCCAAAAATAAACATCCGTGTTTCTCCGGAGACTATTTGGAATGGCAGTTCTGTTTTTATGACCTGTTTTGTACCATTTATTTATTTATTTATTTATTTACAAAAAATCTATTCTACAGTTAAAAAAAAACAACTTAATGAATAGTAACTACATAGTATAATATAATAATTAAAATTTGTACAATACGGAATATATGTCAAAAATATTATAAAATCAAAAATTGCAACTACGAATTTCGTACCGAAAGCATTTTCTCGATTTTTCAAAATGAAACAAATGATAATAATCATTGAAAATTCTGGCCATTGAAGCCGTCGGTTCGTTATAGCCATAATTAGTTCTATGAAATTCGATAAATAGAAATTCCCTTTGCCGCAAACTTCTACCCGGCACATAAATGTTCCAGGCAGAAATAAGATTAGAGCATCTTATACGACCGTTCAAAGAATCCCCAACAAACATTGCTGACGCAATTTTTCGACGCTTCGCTAAAGTATAAATTCGAAGGCTTAGGCACCGATTTTCATACCCTGGAAGATTACACACTTGCTGCCACATAGGCTGATTACGATCTGAAAGATAACCAAGCTTTCTATAAATGTAAATGGTAAAACGTTTCTGAATTGATTCAAATCTTTTAATCTGTACTTCATGGTGAGGATACCAAACCACCGCCGCATATTCCAGGTGAGATGTAACTAGAGAAGTATATAAACTAACACATGAAAAAATATCAACAAACTCTTTTGTCATTCTAAAAATAAAACCCAACATAGAATTGGCTTTTAATATTATTTTGTCTAGATGTAAAGCAAAAGTTAATTTTTGATCAAAGAATACACCTAAGTCAACAATTGAAGTTACTCTACAAAGTTCATTACCCTCCAACTGATAATTGAAAACAATCGGATTGGATGTTCTATAGAACGACATGATGTTGCATTTATTAATAATTGATCAACAATTTATTCGTAGAGCACCAACGAGATAATGAATTAATTTCTGATTGAAATACTTCTGCGTCATTTAAAGATTGAATATGTTTAAAAATCTTCAAATCGTCTGCAAATAATAAGCAGTTACAAAATTTAAAAATATTCGGAATGTCATTCACAAATAAAAGAAAAATGATTGGGCCCAAATGTGATCCCTGCGGAACCCCAGAATGGCAACATATATAATCCGATTTGACTTGATTCAATAAAACATATTGTCTTCTTCCCACCAGATAAGAACCAATCCATTTTAAAAAATTAGAGGCGACACCAATTTCTGAGAGCTTTTTTATAATGATTGTATGGTCAATTGAATCAAAGGCTTTAGCAAAATCAAAGAAAATCGCATCAACCTGGGCGGCTTGTGACTCAAGTGATTCAATAGCGAATTTAGTAAATTGTAAAAGATTGGTAGTCGTAGATTTTCCACTGGTGAAACCGTGCTGAAAATCCGAGATAATTTCTTTTGTATGAAATGACAGATGTTTTGTCACAATTAACTCGAAAAGTTTTGGGATCGATGAAAGAATTGAGATTCCACGATAATTGGATACATCAGAGCGGTCCCCCTTTTTGTAAATTGGAACAATATGTGACACTTTCCAAGCGGTTGGAAAATAGCCGTTAACTAACGATTGGTTAAAAATAAAACATAACGGAGTTGCAATATATGATGCAAAACATTCAAGTATTGACGAGGGAATACCGACAGGCCCACATCCATCATTAAAATCCAAAACATATATCATCTTCAGTTATAGATAAATAAGGAATATTAAATTGACAATTACTGACAATTGGGTCATCAACAATAAGCCTACTATTATCTTTATAAACCGATTGAAAGAAACTTGCAAAACCTGTACATATTTCTGATACAGTGCAGAGCTGAACTCCATCATAATTCATAATCGATGGAAAGCCCGTTGTTTTGCGCTTATCATTAACAAACTTCCAAAATGATTTGGGGTTTTGTTTGATATTAGCTTCGGTCGTTTTTATGTATTGTAGATATTTAGTATGAAATTCGGATTTAAATTGATCCCGAAGATTGACAAAAATAGATTTGTTAGAGTCACAATCATTGGTTCGAAGTCTGTAAAAGGCTTTATTCTTACAGTTACGCAGATTAATCAAATCCGAATCAAACCATGGAGGGTAACTGTAGTTACGTTTCCTTTTCAAAGGTACGAAACGGTCAAAGGCTAGAAACAGCAAATCATTAAAACTTTTTACATTTACATCAATATCATTGTTAAGAAATAACTCATTCCAGCATATGCATCGGAGAAACTCAGACATACCGTGGGAATCGCATGCTTTAAAATCATAAAACGAATCATCCACAGAAAATTCACGACATTTGGCATTAACGTTATTAACATGAAATTCAATTTCGAGAGAATTATGATCTTTATCATTGTTCTTAAAAGATGTCAAAGATTCGTAAACTGACAAATATTCCGTATTATTAACAAAAATTAAATCTAGAAACGAATTATTATCATTAAAATATAAATTAATTTGTTTAAGATTAAAACTAAATAATGCGTCTATTACCGCCGAGTCATTGATAGACAGAACATTAGAAGGTAATATATCTAATGATTCGGAATCAACCAACCAATTAATATTGGTTAAATTAAAATCGCCCAACACTACTATAGTATCATTACAATGAGACATATTAACTATTTCACTTATACAATCTATATGTGATTTAAATAAATATCGATAGAAGATCTAGGCGGTATATATAGAACTATAAAATAAAATGTTTTTTTACAAATAAAAACTTTAACACATAAAAATTCAATTGTTACACAGCCCGGTACAATCATACGCTCACAAAGAAGTGATGAATGAACAGCCAAGAGGACACCAGCTCTCGTTTGTTTCGAGCTATTCAAAGGTGATCTGTCACATCTAAAAACAACAAAATCATTTGGAAAGAATTCAGCGTTGTAAATTCCACAATGAAATCCAGTTTCCACAATAGCATATAATTGGAAATACATCGAATAAAATAAATTGCGGAATTCCATAGACTTCGATGACATTCCCCCAACATTGCGATAAAATAATTTATAGAGTATGCAATTCGATTTTTGGCTGGGATCTGTTATTGACTGCATGGAGGTCGTTGAAGTAAAGGAAAAAAATTATTGTTCTTATTTTGTTTCCTCTTATAAATCACAAACTCCTTTATCAATGAACCTGATGGCCATGAGCTAGGTTGAAGCAAGCTATCCACGCTAGATACCGGAACATTTAACCGAAACGAAGAAAAATTACGGTCTTCTTCATTGATTCGACGTAATAATATGCGTTTGCAACTAACATCCACAACACCAAACTTGTCTTTTAGATAGCATAAAACTTCCAGTTCAGAAACGTCTTTATGGAGTCTAGACACAAAAATGGTTTTCCGAGGTGCAACCACTTGGAGTGATGAAATCAAGTCACCGGTGCCGATTATAATTTGCCGCTGTTTCGGAATCGTCGAATGTTTAGATGAAATTACCCGTTCATGTTGAGAACTCGTTTTGTTACTAGATAGAGTCAAACAACCATCATTAGTCATCATCGTCGATAATAAATTTGTATCCAGTTCAGTCTGAACTGGAGTTACGGTACCACCATTATCATTACTTTTATTATTAATGTTTTTATGATTCACATTCGTATTATCATTAATTTTAATATTTTTATTATTACACATTTTATTTATAGAATTTGAAGTAACGGCAATATGACAATTTTTGGTATTGTATAATTTTGAACTCATGGACATTAAATCACTCTGAAGGTTATGAAAGTTTGTATTAATAACATTAACAGATTCTGTTATTTTTGAAAATAACTTCATTTGGGATTATAACAGACCATCACAGTCGTCACAAATATATCGTAGATTTTTTAGCTGACAAATTAAATCTAAGGTCGTTTTGCTTTTGATTCCAAAACACTTAAAGTCAATTACTTTATCACAAAGAACACAACAAAAATACTGTTCTTTTGAAGTAAGACCACATGCAAAACACTTCTTTTCCATTATCACTAGAGGAATTATTTCACTGAAGCTAATATGACGGCACAAATTAGCAAACACAGTCAAGAAATAAAACAATAAAAAAATTAAAATTTTTAATTTTTTTATTTTTGTTTTTAATAAAAATTAACTTAAAAACACGCCCGATCGGTATGAGTACCAATGATCCATCACTCATGATTCGATTATGTTAAGCCCAGTCCAAAAGTTCCAGTTTCTGAATGACTCATTAAAGTGTGAAGCAGCCGCCTTAATTCATCACATCAGTGTTACTGAGACCATTTTGGAAACTCTAATTAAACTTAAGGGGAAATATGTCATCACAATGGACCGTCACCGGTCTAAGTGTGCATAAGCAGCCACTCCAACCTAAGGGGAAATACGATCGTAAGAGGCATACAATTGGTTCATTTTTACACACTTTTATGTAACTGAGAAGATGAAGAATTCACTAGATTCTGCAGATGGAGTGATATGTAGTTTAAAATCAGAAGCTTGTGATCCCTGGTTAATTTACTGTTTGGTTATTAAATTAGGCCGAGGTTCTAAAACTTAACAAGTCACCGAACAAAAAACATCGTACAGGCCGATATCCCTACTTCCTACTAGAATTGAAAAATTATTTGAAAAGCAACTGCTCAAGAGGCTAAAATTAGTAATTGAACAGATAAAAGGAACAAATATTGGATCATTGGCGGATGATACTGCAACTTTGGCAATTGGAGACAACATAGACGAGTCAATCAGAAAATTACTAAACGGCGCTATATTGAGTGGTTGTATGAAGAAATGGCACCTTAAACTCAACGAAACTAAATCTGTGCAAGTAAACTTCATAAAACCGCCTCATCCAAAATGAGGAATATAGTATACAGAAACAACTGTTGCAGAAAAATAAATAGCATGCAGCTTTTCTAGATAGTATATTATGCGTTGTTGTATGAAGCGGTAAACATGTAGCTGATCTCGAAGTGTTATATCACATTTTGTTGTGTTAGCTACCTGTCGCTACCCGCTTTATTGTAATGAACCCAAGTTCCACATAGATTGGACACGTTTAAACCAAAGGAGACTACCAAAAAATACCTGTAGGAAATGGCCTGTAGGAGGATAAACGTCACCTTGTGGTGGATTAATCTAGACTTTAAACTAAATAATATCAATGAGAACATATGTAGGTATTCGACAAATACTACCACTTCATAGTAGTCTCAGATGCGTTCCACTTTTAGTATTTGCAGGACAGTAAGTTCGTCATTCCTACTCTCCTTCATCGTCTGCATCCAACTCGCCAAGCGGCAGACCATACGGAAAGTGATGGTCTAGAAACTCAGATGGCACCGGTATGTGATCCAGTGCTCGAACATATCCAAGGTACCACATCACTGAAGAGAAATGAGCACATAGGCTAACTGTTCGCGCACCCTGAATACACTGGCAATAGAATCCTCTAATGCTTTGAACACTAGCTAAGCTTAAATCGCACAGAACATATGCCTGATATACTTTGCTTCTAGAGTGCGTCAATGTCCATTTGACAGGCACCAACAGTGGATTTGGCGCTTAAGTTGTATACCTACCACCTAATGCTCTTAATCGATGGATTGCAATAATAATATTCATCACCCTAAACGAAAAATCGCCCTCGTAACGTTATCCAACGAACGGAAATTAAATTCAATTTATGTAGTAAACAATTTTTATTACAAATTCTTATTTCTGCTGTTCACGATTTATTTTTCTTTTAAATGAAAAACTTGTGTACAAACGCGATATTATAATAATGATAATAATAAACAAATAAAAATATAATTAAAGAAAAATTAAAAAGTTTTGCTGATATTAACTTAATATTTTTATAATGTTCCTGTTTCCAAGAGGAAATTAAACGGAACAATAACCAATGTATATTACATGCTGGGAAACGGTAGTGGTGTGCAAAAACTAAAATTTAAATGTTAACTTTAACTCTAATGAACTCAAATTAAACATAATTTAATTAGTAAAAGTTTATAGTTTTCTAAAGTAATTATTTAATTCTTGGTTCGTAATATGTAAATGCAACACATAATGCAGTAC
Source organism: Tipula vernalis (assembly GCA_958295665.1). NCBI lineage: Eukaryota > Metazoa > Arthropoda > Insecta > Diptera > Tipulidae > Tipula > Tipula vernalis. The sequence goes on along the minus strand of OY282558.1, from coordinate 24,006,106 downwards.
TTGTAAGTAAAATATAGACTAAACTAAATCCATAAAAGCTTGATCGGTTGCAACTCACAAAATGCTCAATTGTTTGAACAGATATTCTAGCAACCGTTCTTTGAATGATAGCGTACAAATATGGTATGCTTAGTTTATTTTTTTTGTATAGTTGCTAGACCATCTAGAAAACAGATAGTCGTAAAAAATCAAAAATGACCGTCCTCAAAATACCCATGTGGAATGCAAACGGCCTAGTACAACATAAAGCAAAGGTACAAGCATTCCTCACCGAACATAATATTGATATAACTTTAATACCTGAAACACGCTTCACCAAAAATAACTATTTCAAAATGAATGGGTACTCTATTTATGACACCAAGCACCCAGATGGGAAACCGGATGAAGGCACCGCTGTATTGATTAAAGGAATAAGGAAGATTTAAAGACTATGAACCTACGAAATATGATAAAGAACATATACAATCAACGAGCATCTGTCTGCAGGATTAGACTGGAAACATTGGCATACATAACGTCATAACGTAAGTTGTCAAACATTTTTGTTTCCTCCAGTTTCATTCGCCACAGAAAAATAAATCCACATTGCATTTTCCGGTTCGCGCTTTTGTTAAAATTCCAAAATTAATCACAATAAATGTAAATGTGTACAAAAAAAACTGTTAGACGTAATTATGAGAAAAAAATTAAAATTACTGTGCTGCCAAACTTCAAAACGAATGGAAGTTGTCATAATTAACAAAACTAAAAACATCAGCCGTGCACAACTCTCGCCAAAATAAAAGTAAGAACCATAATACCAAAATTAAACTCACACGATTTTTAGTCACCGCGACTCATTGGTGAGGTGAGAACCATAATAGGGGTATAATTAAATTGTGAGCACATTGGTTAAGACTTAAAATATGTAATAATTTTAGCTTAAGATTCAAGAATAAAGCCATTGGCAGTAAAAAAAATTTCTAGATTTCCTACAATTTAAACAAGTGTGTCATGTACTGCTGTGTTATGCAAGATATCTTGAAGCATGTGCCTCATCAGCCCAGCATTGCAATAATTAGGGTTAATTGGAGCCCTGATGAATGGCAGGGTCAACTAGATTTCAACCTTGACTTACCCAAACAGACGAACGTTAGAGACATAAAATCACTATTAAAACGGCTGGTATCTTCATTTTATGGTTTATTTAACAGCTAATTTTAAATTAATGACTGAAGAATTCATTGGACAGCCGAAGTGAAAATGGAATTTGATTATCTAAAAATTTGTCTAGCGTCAGATGACATGTTGATCAATGAATTTTGAGAACTACAAATTTACACTTGTTACTGTTCAAACCAGTTTTAAATGGAATATGAATCAAACGTCAAAGCGACTTAAAAGTAACATTCGCCAGATGGAACCTTAACTTCGGGAGACTTAATTTTCCCTATATAGATCATGCTCTTTATAAGAAGAGATATTAACAATCCACAAGACAAAGGCAATACAATTGGAAGAAAAACACCGCCCCCGTGATAGACCTATAAAGTTGCTTAATTTGCACATGTAGGCCAATTGAAAAACAACACGATAGTACATTCAGTTTTTGGAACTTCCTAGTTACAATAAGGTATCTGCATGGTGACCGAACACCCTGCCTTAATGTCCTACCTTATGCATTAATTAACCAAACTTATAGATCCGTTTTCGTTGACAAGCTGTGGGTACGCTACGAATTTAGCACGCACAACAGAGGTTTTTTGTTTGTAGCTTTTCTACCTGTTCTATATTTTCCATTTCTAATACATTCGGGCGACCCGAGATTGTAATAACTTCATGTTTCCTGACTTCTTATAATCCATAAAAAAATTTTATTGGACCGATAAGCCGACTAACTAAACGGAATTTTAGAAAATTGGAAAATTGAAACGAGGTAAGTATAGGGAACTGCATTTCTCTTCGTCATATCCAAGCTATTAGAATACATGGTTTACAGTCTTGGTTTTCCACACTAAATCATTTATTTCTCCTGCTTAACACGGGTTTTATCCTGGCTTATTCACAGTGACTAATCTGCTTTCTTTTATGGCAGTTGATTTAAATTTTATTTAAACTCCAGACTGCAATTAGACTTAACAACTAATTGCAGTCTGGAGTTTAAATAAAATTTAAATCAACTGATTTTGCGAAGGCGTTTGATAAGATTGACCACACAATCCATATCAACAACCTAGAGGACTTAAATTGTCAGTTCATCCCAATTGAATGGTTGCATTCTTACCTTTCCGAGCGCTGGCAATCCGTTAGGATTTTTGAGTCTTGTTCCCAACTATTTCATGTGACATCCGGCGTACCTCAAGGTAGTCATTAGTCCATTTAGTTTGCCAGTTGCTCCTTTTCGCCGACGACATGACCGCAAGATGTTTTGAACAGATTTTGTAGTTGGTCAATTAGTAATAGACTGGACCCCAACTTGAGTAAATGCTTCCAGTAATATCGTCTGTATAATGAAGATATTGTCAGAGTTGAATTCATATCCGATCTGCGCACGAACTAGGCGATTGCCTTAAACGTTAAATTATCTAAGGCGCCGGCATGGCCGGTATTGTTACCTTCACTATCACTGTCATTGTCACAGCACTTCGATGTCTTTCGTCTGCATGGGTTATTGATTATGTTCTTCCACCTTATCAAGATCGCCTATAACCTATTGAACCTAAACCGGTTAGATTATCAATGGGTTATAGCATCAGTAATATTTATTCGCGATATTTTCGTTCTGGAATTCTGTAATAAATAAAATAATGGGTTTTGACTTTTCCGAAAGATCAACATAATTTTTCCGCTCTTTTAAAAATTTCAATCCGTTTTATCGTAGGTAGTAATTAAGTCCAAGTAATTCAAACATGATTTTCTGACTTTAAACGTAATTTTCTCAAATCAAAGATTTTCGGCCTTATGGCGTCAGTATAATACTATGGTCACGACATTACGTGAGAGCAACTTGATTATTATTTGGCGTGACAAAGTATGTATACGACCAATATTATGCAGATAATTCCAGCATACATTCGCTAGTGAAAAATGATAAAACTGGTTTAGTTAAGGTGTTCAGTTGACCAAGAGAGCTAAACCAATTTTGAATTGATATAAAACCAATTCAGAATTGGTGAAAACATTTTGGTTCAAGATGAACGAGGGATAAAATAAAATTCAGAAATTAGCTACCGACGGTTTTTGGCGATTTATTTTTATAGCTGCTACAAAAAATGTACACACATTTTTAACTAAATCATTAGAATAAGGTCACTTTAAGTTACAAAAATTTTAAAGTAAAATTATAAAGCTCACCGTTAATTTACCTACCAGATAATCATATTTTCTCTAACAATAAGTGCCCCACACAGCACTATGACAAACCACGTCATTGGTAAAAATATCTCAAAAATAAAAGATCCAAACAAACAATTTTCCTAAGAAAACCTAACCAACACATCCCAGACAACCAAACTGGAAGAAATTATACAGTCGTGGTCAAAATTATTTATACCAAACAAAAAAATTTTATTTCATAAACCCAATTGCTTCGGAAATAAGATGGCATTAGTTAGGCTAAACTATCTACTTCCAAATAAACATTTTTTTTTTTTTTTCATTTTTAATTAAGATTTGATTGATTGATTGATTGATTACGATGTACGATCAAGCATTAAGCAAGTCTCCCGTATTATAAATGCGAATACCACACCACTATACCCATGTTACACAACCGACACCATTCTTCATGAAGCCAAACCCCGTAAAGAAAGGCGCCACATCGATAACCACATAAGTCTAAAGTTGTGATATCCGCCCCTGGCCAGGCCGCCGTCGTACACCTTTTTACATATAACAAGATCGAGGGATGGGAAAGGAATGTTAGCAACAAAGACTCAACCCAGTTCCAGACACCTAAGTAGTTGATAGTTAGTAAATTTGTTAGTAATATATTTTTTAGTAGTTTATAGACACAACAGACAATACAATTTTTTTAAAGTTCATCTACTGCTCCAACAACCTGTAAGAAGCAACCTGTAAAGAAGACACAAAATGACAACACAAATTTCCTGGTACCGCAAACTCTTTTTTCTGAAAAGCTGTAAACAACTATTATTATTCCCCTCCACCATTTTTTCCATCGGCGGTTGTGAGAGGGGGGCGAGATTTCGTTCCATCATCATGTTCCCATGCGGTCACCCAAATTTGTACTAACTGTAGGTAGTGTTGCTTGACGTTGTTGTTGAAATCGTTGTGTCTCTGCTATTATATGGTGGTTTGCTTTGACATTGATACGAATGGGGAACCAATGTTTGGGCTTATACAACTTATTATTAAGGATATTGAAAAGTTTTATGTTAGTTTACAATTTGTTGAGAGATTATATTTTAGTACTCACTACTTTGCATATACGGTTGAATTGCAAAACACATTTTTTGTATATGACATAGATTCACTAAAATGTAATCACACTTCTTACATAAGTAAGGCTGCTAACGGTCAACATTTTATAATTTAGGACTATCAAGTTAATACATTCAATTATTTTAAATGTTACCGTAAAAATTAGATTAGTCATTTGAGACGAAGATGAATTACTATAATGGTGTTTACCGGAACAGAAACCAACAAAAGCAACAAATATGTACGCATTTAACCTAAACTTAAGACAGTAGAAACAAACACTATTTACCATTACTACAAATGACTTTTTATTGTGCAAGCAGAAAATCAGTTACTCTCGTACAAGGCTTTTATAACAAAATCATTGGTTATGACAACTAATTTTCAGTAGACGCAAAAAAATTTTGCAGTAATTCTGAACACAGGAACGATTTTCTAGTTCACACGATCGATTTTTCAGTTGGAAATACTAATATTAAGGTTAAAGAAACTTTTTATTAGTTAGCACAACCAAAAATGGATTTATAACAATCATTAATCAATTTATATCAACCTCAAATTATTGGTATCGCAACAATATGATCTCATTTACTACAACTGCTTAATTCGGTAGGCAAAAAATTCGGTTGCCGCAAACAAAGTGTTCTCTCTGTGAATAAGCATTTCATTTTTAGCATTAAGATAAATTAATAAATTTTAGTCAGTTCTTATCTTAACTTCGTAAAGAAAACATTTACAAATTGTAAAATAAAATTGTTAATATAAATAAATCGATTTTTTTTCATGACCTCACGTGTTCGAACTCATAATTCGGATACATTGAAACACGACTACTTGGAAAAAAGTGTCCATTCTCTTCGGTACAATGCACAGCTTTCTGGAATCGGCGTTCCGTGCGCTTTTCTCAAAGCGGTAATTTAATTAGATAGTTACGCTAATCAAATAAAAGGCTTGTGGTAGGCTTAACACTCTTTTAAAATATGTAAAACTATTAAATTTGCTACAAAAAAAAAATTTTCAAATTTTACTTACAGAAATAATTTCAACATGAATAAACATGGCGTCATTTGCATCACAATTTTTTTTTTTATTGTTTAAATTTACCTGTAGATTATTTGTCACCATTTGCACGGACAATTATTGCACAAAAAAGTCAATTATAATATTAAAACAAATTACCACTATTGTTAATTATTAAATATGCGTATTCACATAAATTCACACGATACCAATGCACACACCACACAATCAAAATCACTACTAAAATAATGACATTTCAATAAAACAAAACCGATTTAATATTGAAAAAAGGCCGGTTTTACGTAACACCAATATTTTATACTAGAGGACATTTCATGTAAAATCCGTATATATTTTTAGTGGTTTGTGTATCGGGTGATTAACAAAATTCATATTTTACATGAAATAGCCTTACATTTATGTATTAATTTTTGTTATGACCTAAAGGGTGATACATTTTTTTTTTTTTTCAAAGCAAAAATTAATTGTACAAATTGGACAAATTTAGGCTTCCCTCTATTCATAAATCTTTAAATCTTTAATCGTGATATTAACAAGTGTGGTGATTAGGGAACTTTAAAAAAATTTAAATTTCTCAAAATTAAAAAAAAAAAAAAAAATGAATAACTTTGTAAAGTGGTGTCGATCGATATATGCGCGCTTTAAAACGTACTTTAAAACGTATGAACGTTCAGAAATTTGATATAGAAACCACGATTAATGTCGTACGCACGAATTATCAATTACTGAATGATGAATGGGCTGACTACAAAAGTCAAGAAACGGAAATCACGGAAACGGATGAAAATTCAAAATATCTGGATACAATCGACGAATTATATTTTCATTTCAAACGTGTTCTCATACAAGCCAAAAAGACCGTGAAACTGGGACGAAAGACGCGTTACACAGTAACACTATGGAAGATTTGGTAGCGAATCAACAATCATTTCTAAAGGACATATCTCTATTTAGCAAACGCGAAACAGAGATACGACTATCTCAAGCAAATATTCTGCCATTTTCCGGAAAGTATTCAGAATTTCCATCCTTCCGCGACTTATTCGAACCGTCTATCGATAAAAACGAAAAAATTTCCAATGTACACAAGCTTCAATATCTTAAAGGATTATTGCGAGATGATGCGGCTGCCCTAGTTCGTGACACACCAATTACCGAAGCCAACTACCTTGAAGCTTGGGCAAAAATAAGAGAACGGTATGATAAAAAGAAACAAGTTGTAAATCAGTTGATCAAACAGTTCATGGATCAACCCAACATCACACATTCAACTGCAAAAAATCTTCATCAGATGTGTGACGTGTCAGACGAAGTAATTCGTGGGCTGAAGGTTATCGGCGGTAATGCAGAGCACAAACTTGGTAAAGAATCGAGAAAGGAATGAGCACATTATATTTCCAACAACGATTCACCAACAATGGAACAATTTTTTAAATTTTTAAATGGCAGAAGTGACGAACTTGAAGGTTGTGGCGCTCAAATAAAACCTAATCAAATTTTTACCAGAGTTCGGGACAACCATGCTCAAATCAAACCAACGACGTGCCCTAAATGTACCAACAATCATCTACTATCAAAATGCAATGAATTTTTACCATTGAACATCAGCGATCGAAGAGCTTTAACAGCGAACAAGAGGCTCTGTTTTAACTATCTATCTGCGACTCATCAAGCAGGGGTATGCCGAATGAAATTTCGTTGCAACATTTGTAATCGCAAGCATCATTCGTTACTACATATGGAAACGAATGCTGCAGCAAGTACACAAGTTACTGCTGACAAAATAACATCCATTTAACATTCCTGAACAACCTTCAGACAGTTCCAGTACATTGTGTACAGAAGTTCAGTCAAACGCGAGCATCAGTGGTCGATATCAATCAATTATACCGACAGCAATAGTGAACGTGAACCGGATCACAGGCCACTTTTTTTTCTGAAGCTTATATGCAAGGCCTTAGATTACCTAGAGAAAACGCAATCATAGTAATTAAAGGGTTAGAAGGCATAATCTTTCTATAAATGACAACTAAATTGAAAAGTAACCTCGCAAGAACACTTTTCATTAACAGCCTGGTTGTTTATAGCGTATTGCAGCCTTTTAATTTAGCCAAAAAAAAAAAAAGTCGACTCGAGGCACACAGCATTAATATCAATAAATGTGTTGCGATTCATTTCATTTCCATATATCAGCTGTCTGTGCAAAAGCACATATACTACTTGGGTTTATTACGAGCTATAATTCAACGGTACTTGGATGGTTGAATAAATAATTGTTCAGCTGAAGTTGGTTTGTAGCGGTCGAAATATACCGGATGAACATGAGTATTTTGAACGACCAAATATAATTTAGTTAAGGGACATACAATCATCTATTCCAAGTTATTGCGGCATTACAAACCATAGGATTGAAACTTGGGTTGACGATGTAGAAAACTAAATTAAACTTTTTAATTTAGATCCGATATAATTATTTGTTGTTGCTAAAAATATTTTATCAGGATCAGCAGGCAAAGCTGTTAAAGCATATCCTGAAGTAAAATTGTGGTGATCATTAAGAACGAGTTTAATCAAAAAATTTCGCATCGAAGTATGTAGTGCTGAAATTCAAAAACGGCTGAGAGAAAGAAGAAAACTAAAAACCGAAACTCTTAGCGAATAAAGTTTTGTACTAAGAGAAATAGCTGCCGTGGGTAGCGTAGAAGATCATTCGGTAATTGATTACTTTGTTGTAGGCGTAGTATTATGGCGCCAAAAATTTTGACGAATTCATTTCATTGAATTACATCCAGCTATATTCGGCAATCCTGAAAGCATAGTCTCAAACAGATGGTCAGCATTTACGTCCAAACAATTCCAGGATTTTTGCGAAAAAAATCATGTTATGCATACAATGTGAACAACCGGAGTTCCAAGAGGCAACGGACAAGTCGAGAGGGTTAACGATATCATCATTCTCGCATTGACTAAACTATGTAGCTAGTTCTACTCTTGCAAAATGGTACAAGTTATCGAATGACTTACAAAGATTTCTTAATTGTACATGCGGCAACGCACAATCAAAAGAAGTTCATTTGAGGTGTTATTCGGAGTAAAAATGTGGAATCCAGAATATAAAAACATATCTGATGAAAGTGACGAAATAAGGGCTTAAATTCGCAGAAATGAAGAAAATGATCAAGAAGAACCAAAACGAACCTACGACAAGAAAAGAAAGTTATGTACGAAGTATAAAATTAATGATTTCGTAGAGATTAAAAGAAAACCATTTGGGGTGAGCATAAAAATCAATGCTAAGTATCTTGGTCCATACAAAGTCATACAAATCCTATCCAATGATAGATACGAGGTTAAGAATGTTGGAGAACACGAAGGGCCACAATCAACAGCAAGTCATGGCGAAATAAACCTGCTCCCATATGGTCAGCAGCGATGAATCGGATGGAAAAGACAACCAATATTAACAGCCGGATGGTAAACCTTATGATACCTTACCTGTTCAACAGGCGATTTAAAAATGTTCACACCAAGACGCTGAAGTTGATTTAAAAATGTTCACACTATAAGACTCTGAAGACGATTAAGGAATGTTCACAATAAGACGCTGGACGATGCGGGATGTTCACGACAAAGAAGATATCCGATAAAGACGCCCGAGTTAATGATATTTTTAATGTTTGAGCAGGAGACAGGACGTCATGAATATTAGTGGTACAGTAAAACATAAAGGAAAAGATCTAATTGATTTGAGACGTTATCAACTTATTTTTCTTTGAGTTAATATATTTAAATAAAATAAATGAAGAAACGATACTCTGTCCTTAATGTCATCAAAAGTATGCAATCCGTATCAATCAAATCCCTTACCTTATCATGTTTTTCACAAACAGCAGCATCATGATACACATTATAATTGTCACTTGTTCAAAAGTTAGCCCAATATATAATTAAAATTATTAGCACAATTCACTAATTCACTCGCACTTATTATAGCCACAATCACTTCAATATTTACACTTTCACATTTCAATTAACACTCTTTTTCATTTTTAATTAAGATATAAGAAAAAATTAAATTTAGTTCTATTCAAATTTATCTGTGCATTCATTTTGTGGACAAAATTATTTGTGCAATATGGAAAAATTAAAACAAATTAAATTTAAAATTATTTTTGGGTAATTATAAAGTGATTTAATCAATCGTATTTTGTATTTCCTTCGTTGTCAGTAGTGATCTAACAATTTGTTAATAACACCTTCTGAAATCTAATGTCTAACTGTTTTATTATGATCGCACTTTAAATGTTTAATCTTAATGCATCGTGTGCGTCTTTCATATTCAATTAAACCTTCCGAAGTTTAAATTGAAGCTCTACCCCTCACCAAGGCAACTAATTAAACTCACCACTAGGAACAGCTGTAATTTATAAAACTTATACCTCTAAAATAATATGATTTATCATCAAAAATAAAATGTTAACATCATGTTTTTAAAAGCCCATTGAACTGAAGAACCAAGTCCAATGGGATTATTTCTATGTTAGTTATTAACGGGTAAGTTATTTTCGATGTGACATTCCAACCGATCAACAAATAGAGTTGGTTTGTGATGAATTAGAAATTGATGTGGAATAAGTATTATGGTATAACAACGTAAAGGATCCACTAAGAACAAAAATTTATAATGGACTCATAATAAAACAGTTAGGCATTAGATTCCAGAAGATGTAATCAATAACTTGTTAGACACTACTGAGATGTTATAGAGAGGTGACAAACCATAAATAATTTTTACCGTGACTGTATGTAAAATAAAATAAAAAAATAACCGTTTGTAATTTTTTGTTTGTTCAATAATTAATTAATCAGTATATCTTTTTAAAAAGTAGAAAATAATATTATCCTTAACAAAACAAAATTATATATGTTACACAATAATATTTAAAGTAAAAAATAAAATAATAGGATAAAACTTTATCTCTTATAAAATGGAATCATTTTTCGAGTTTTAGCTGGAAATTTATAAAAATCATATATAGTAAAATAATACATAATATATATAATAATGATAAAATAATAAAAAATAAAAATATAACGAAAAATTATACTTTTAATATAAAATAAACGAATTTTGGAAAAAAAAATTTATTTTTTTTTTTATTTTTTATAATTTTTCATTTATTTTTTGTTTTTTTGTTTCATTACTTACTTTAATATATAATTTTTCATTTTTAAATTTTCTTGTTTTTTTTTTAATTATTTGTTTCAAATTTACTTTCATTCATATCGCGACTTTTTTTATCTCTTCTTCAAGTTCTACTTCTTCGTCTTATATTGAAATGATGATGCGAGTGACCAAACAAATTAAGGTAAATAACTTTAAGCTATATATAATAATTAATAATCATAAATGTAATATATATATAAATACTCTAAATTTAAATTAAACAAACAAAAACATTTTTAAGAAAATTTTAAATTAATATTTAATTAACTTTTATTTTATAAGAAAACGGGGAAATTGCGCGCTGCGCCATGTGACATGTTTGTTGCATCATGTCGCACAGACGAAAATGCACACAATTCCAATGGAATTTTTTTATTTATAGTTGCGTTGTGGTTTAAAAAAAACATTCTTTAAAATAGTTTAGCAAAAACAAAAATTAAAAAATAATATAATTATTATTGAAATGTTTACATTTATTTTCTTTTTTCTCTTTTTTTTTTTGTTTTAATTAATATATATTTATAATATAATGTACACATAATTTGTTGTCTGGAGGGAATTAAAATGTTAATTAAATTAAATTCAATTATTTACGATTTCTAGAATGTAGTAATTTTTCCCCGATTGAATTTAAAATAATTAGTGTCGTAATAGCCCCTCTCATCCATGATCAAGATTTTCATTCATGTAGTAGTTTTTCTTATTTAATTTATTTAATTTTAAAAAAACAAATTTTAAAATTGAATCCTCAAAAAAAAACGAAAAATTTCATTTTTTCTTAAATTTTGTGTGATTTTTCTTTTTTTGTTTTCTTTATTACTATATATCATTGTTTTTATCCTTAAATCTTTTGCTTTATTTTTTTTGTTTTTCTGTTTTTAAAATTAAATTAGAATTATATAATTAATTAATTATAAAGAAACAAATAATTATTGGAATAATAATAATTTTAATTATATAATAATAATAAAAAAATAATAATTATATTTGAATTAAATTAATTAGCGATTAGCATTTTTTAATTGATTGGACAACCAATCAAGACCTTCATATAATCCATCACCACTGGTTGCACATGTCGCTTGTATGTACCAATTACGATTTCGCAGTGAATGAAGTCCTAATTTATCAGTTATTTCTGCTGCGTTCATTGCATTTGGCAAATCCTAAATAATAAATTAAATGATTTAGTGGTGGTAAGGTAATCTATAAACCAATTTAAATTTTAAAATTACTTGTTTGTTAGCGAATATAAGTAAAACGGCATCTCTTAGTTCGTCCTCAGCTAACATTCGCATCAATTCTTCTCTTGCTTCGCCAATACGTTCTCTGTCGTTGCTGTCAACAACGAATATTAAACCCTAGGATTAAAATAATATTAACAATATTAATTAAAAATAATTCACAAATCATTTATAATAAACATACTTGTGTATTTTGGAAATAATGCCTCCATAACGGTCTAATTTTATCTTGGCCACCAACATCCCATACCGTAAAACTTATATTTTTATATTCTACCGTTTCAACATTGAAACCAATTGTTGGTATTGTTGTTACAATTTCGCCTAATTTTAGTTTATACAAAATTGTTGTTTTACCAGCCGCATCCAATCCCACCATTAATATTCTCATTTCTTTTTTGCCAAATAGCCCTTTAAAAAGGTTTGCAAATACATTTCCCATTTTGTTCCTGTGTTTGTTGGTTGCTGTCTTTTTTCTTTAATAGTTTTTTTGATTTAATATACAATTTTCAACCTAAAATTAAATAAAAATGTATAAATTAATAATTTATGAAAACAATTTTCAATTAAATATGACTAAATATTTAATTACGATTGTTAACAAATCTTAGATCATCGCGATGCGAGGCATAACGCGTAAAATAAAACAACTTTTATGTCGTTTTTAATAAAATTAATAAGAAATCGTGTAATTATCTAGAGTTTGAGAACATAAAATTAACGACACGTTACAAGTTTTTAGCCGTGGATATACAAATTACATTTTAATCTATTGCTGTTTTTATGGATGATAAGCGGATTTATGAACGCACGATAATAAACACAAGGTTCTAACTTATTGGAAATTAATACAATTTTCGGCTCTGTGAACACAAGAAAAGTGTGTTTCTAATAAAACGTGTGGTGTGACCTTTATCTATATAACGTACCAAAGTAAACCGGAATAATCATATAAATAATTTGACATAAATTTAATTTTCTCGACAGAGAAAGAAGTCTTGTAATTTTCTTTCATGCAATTTAATTTTAGGATGTCCCTCGACAGACGAAATTTATTTGACCTTGACCAACTAGAATTGGTGAATATGTAACATTCCAATCAATAAATATTTTATAAATCAAAACGATTCTCGCCGGTCGTATTTTGTCAGTTTATTTAATAAAATAGTGATTACCCCGGAGACGCCACATCATAGTATTAGATATACAAAACAAAGATATTTAGATTTAATTAATAATACAATTTAATTTTTAAAAGCCGTAATCTGACATAGGTAGCCATTTTAAACCACAAAAGCAATTATTAAACCTGCAAACAACAGGTGGTAAAAACTTAATAAGCCACATAAACTAAACACAACAAAAAAATTCCACCAACTAATAGTTTTTAATCAAAATATGTATAATAAAAGTAAACACAAACTAAATTAACCTGGGGTTTTTCTTTAAACTATTTGTAGGGGATAACGACTCGTATGTTGATAATAAATTTTCTTTATCGCGGCACAGAAATATTTGTATGCAAAATTAATATATAGCAGGCAAATTTATTTATTATGTGGGCGTTTATTAATTAACATTCGAAACTCCAGCAAAAATATATATGTACATACATATTAAAATAACTTTTGGGAGAAAAAGGAGAGTTGCAAATATTTCATTTTTTCAAATCGGCTTCAAGCTTTTATGTGGCGCTACATATTTGTGTAATATAGCAGGAAAAACACCACAAAAAAATCACAAACCCAATTAGGTACTTAAATCATAAAAGATTATTAATGCTGCGCCGTTTACAGATTAATATGTACTGATAATTTTTTTAGATTTCAAGAAGGAACCACAAAGAAAATAACAATTAAAGATGACGTGGAATTTAACAATAAAAATTTAAGATTGTCAAATTGCAAAATTTTGCAAATGTTGTCATCGTGAATATGATAAACCTAATTACCTACACTCTGAGTCATTCAAACCATTGTTAATTAAACTAATAATTGACATTTCAATTTACTTCCTTGAATTACATAACACTACTGAATTGAGGAGAAAGTATGAAATCTAGTGAAATTAATCAAATTAAAGTTATGTCGGCTGAGTGAATTCTTAATATCATTATGTATGTTATATTGAGGCGGCGGCCGAATTGACGGTTAAATCATTTACTACGGTAAATGTAGATTTTTAATGTTCGTTTTTTTTAAATTACGCATTTTTTTTTTTTGCTATTTTATACTCGTTCAATTCTTATAACAATAAAGCGTGAAGAAACACACCGAGCAGCGGCAGCGAGCAGCAGAATTAAATATTAACTAATTTACCTATTTAATGAATTCATATCATAGTTTGAGCATAAATTTAGGCATTTTTTAAGAAAATAACCAATTATTTTATATTTTTAATAGAAAAACTTTAATTAAAAGAAAATGATTTGAATGATGTTGGTTCTGCCGTCATACCAACAGATTTCACATCCAGTAGCAAAAAAAGAGTGAAATCTCACGATAGTAATTGTAATTTTTTTTTTACTCATTCTATTTTTTGAGTTTAAAAACTTACTGTTTTACTCTTCATACACAAAGTGGTTTAAAAAAAAATAAAAATTGATAACACTGTCGTGAGACAGGCCTTCCGAATTTAACGAATTTACTCAAAAATTCGACCGCAGCCTGAATATATGTTACCTGCATAAAAATTATTGAATGGCTTACGTTTTGGGAAGGACATATGAACATAATGCATAGCTGGTAAGATTGATTCAAACTGTACTTTGGGTGAATCTAGAACTTATAAAAATCGTAAAAATCATTTTATAAAATTAATTTAATATTATTAATTATTAATTGTTGATTTAATGTCAACAATGTAACGAGATAATCAATTAGTTTTTTATTAGAAAATAGTTAGTTCGTGGAAAATAATATTATCAAAATATCCTCTGTTAATTAGTTTAGAAATACTTAATACCACTTTTGGAACTGATGAAACTTAATTTCAGTTCTTTCCTGCGATTGACAAGAAGCAAATTTTACTCGATTTTGCTTTTCATTACGCTTTTCCTAATGTAATCTCAGCCTGTTGTGTATTTTTTCCTGTTCTTAACACAGATACAGAATTATGAATAAAAATAGAAATGCAAGGTTATTTTATACGAGCAAGCTAAGATCGCGTAGTAGAAAAAGCTTAATTGGATGAGCGAAGTAATATAATTTTATTCTGAAATAAAAGCTAAACCTCTTTCCAAATCGAAAGTAATGTTACAACATTTCACTAGTGACTAGTCTAAACGAAATGGCAAGGTATTAGACACGTCAAAGTTGCAAAATTTGAAAAACCTTGAATAATCGATAAACGAAATTTAATTAATCGAATGAATCAAATGATCAAAAATGACACGTCTTGAGATAAAAACAGATTGACCTGAAACTGATCAGAAGATTTATTTAAATGGCGAAATTCCTCATTCAGATTATATTATAATTTATCATTGCTGTGGTTATAACACAGCTAAATTAGCAATGCTAAACAGAAATGAGAACTGCAACAAAGGTATAAACGCGGCGACATATAAGCTCAAATGAACAGCTTTGCTAAATATTAATGCTTTGAAAATGACACTTGTAGCACTGCTAATTTAGCTACCTATGCTATAAAAGTAGCAAATATGACTCATTTATGACTATGACTACAAGTAGAAAATAATTATATCGAATTTAGACACCTGTTGGATTTAAAGATTTATACTACAATAAATAGCACAACATGAATTTGAACTGAATCATCGATAAAACATCACGTTTTTTTATCAATCAAAACTATACATTTATTGTACCTGCTCACACATTCTAATTCCTAAGAAAATAATTTATTTCTTTTCATTTTAAAACACAATCGAAAGTCAATAAAAACATAAGTCGCGACATCTTTATAAGAAATACTAATGACATCTATTGTTAAATAGATGCAACTTTATGAAACATAAAACATGACATTTCACAATTTTATTCATTTCCATGATACAATTTGGCTACCATTTTACTTCCACCGCACATAATTAGCAAATTTTTTCACCTGCTGAAATGAAACCACAAATTGGAACCCCTAAATTAGATACATTTGTACACATACACCGAATATGCAATTTATCCCTTTGTTCATTTAATTTAATTAACATTAATTAATCCGGCTTTTATTTCATTTATAGCATATTGATAATATGATTAGCTAATTAAATTGCTTTTCAATATCTTCATGTAGTAAAATTTTATTTTTTTGGTTAGATAAGAATTTAAGGAGAAGGCAACAAAGATCGATTTTGATTTTTGAATAAAAATTGAATTGAAAAATTTTTTGTGACTCAGCAGCAGCGGCATTATGAGGGAAAAGAAATTTTTTTTTTTTGCTCTACACAAAAAATATGGAGTCCCACCACCATACACTATGTTGCCGATGTCATCATATTGTTTTAGTTAGAAAAAATTGAATTTCTTCGAAGCACTAGAAAATAAATCACTTCCATGCTATTACAGAAAACATTACCAGAGTTTCGATGGCACTACAAAAATGCAAAATTTATAGAAACCAATAGCCCAAAAAAAGAAAGTCAACACCCTTAAAAAATTTCTTTTAACAATGAAAACACCACGAAAAAAAAAAAAATTACACGTCCGTACGAAATTTTTCTCAACTCGTTTTCACCCGTCGAATTTCTAGTAACTAAATTAAACTTTATTAACAAAACACTTACTACTTTTTAAATATTATATTTAAAATAAGAAATAATAACAATTTATAGTTTAATGAAATATTTAAAATTAATAATCGAATTTTTCGCTCTATCAAATGCTTTTAAACTAATCACACACACAAAATGTTCAAAAAAACTGTTTTATGTCAAAATGGCGGACGTGGAAGAGACGTACAAGTTTTTTTATTCGTGTATGTGTATACGGTTATATTCCCTTCTCTATTCTGCCACGTAACGTGTGGTTGAATGGTCGAAAATATTCCAAAATAGTCGAATTTATATTAGTCAATAGATGTCACTACTAAATGAATAAAAATGTATTACAAATTATTATTAATTAATTAACTTATAGTACTAAATTTTACAACTGCCGTCTACTTTGCTCACTGGAATAGTTATTGCTATAAAAACAAAAATGCAAATTACGAAAATAAATTTCTTTTTACTTTTATCAATTGACATTAAAAATTAAATAAACAAACAAAAAATTTCAAAATTATTACTAGAATAATTCTACACCAACAAAAACTTGTGTAGTCTTACTTTGGAATTTTACAACAACAATGCCGTGTATTTTCATTCCGGAATAAATAGTTTCAAACCAAGCTTTTGTTGGTATAGATTTATTCTACCAATAAATTTGGAAAATTTTATTGTTTTTTTATTTAATTTTGAAAGTAAAAAGAAAAATATTTTCGGTTTATATTTAGAGCATTATTTGCATTTTTATTTTTATACATACTATGTAATAACTAGGTTAATCAGCCCAAAATATGCGGACTCTGGATACCAGGCACCCTCCAGTTTTATTTTTAGCCTTCCTGTAGTAAAGCTGGGTGACCTACAGGTGATTTGCAATTCCCAGCAACTCGTAAGAGTAAAATCAAACGGAATACGGGGCAGGAGTAGGAATATACGGGAGTGGCACAACCCTCTCGAGGTCCTTGAGCTCCAATGCTACCGTCTTTCTAGCAGAACTACATGCTGTAGTAAACATCTAGGAGGGAGAGCAATATGCCCAGATAGTATGTATCACGTACCGGGAGGCAGTATCGTCAGGTTCATTAAGAACCTGAATATTGACTGGACGGATAATTAAGCAGGGGCCAGCACAATAGATCTTTTAGGTCGCAGTGCGAAGTGGCTGATCGCCCGCATGGCCCCCCCAATAATAATAATAATAATGTAATAACTATTCCAGTGACCAAAGACAAACTATTCATTCCGGAATCCGGAATGAAAATATACGGCATTGTTGTTGTAAAATTCCCAAAGTAAAACGGCAAATACATTAAAAAAAGTACTGTCAATATTTTATTTTTTATCTCAAAGTTTTTGACAGCACACAGCATAAAAATATCTTCTAAAAAGTTGATACAGAATTTCGTGTAAAAAACTATTAAATCAAATCAATATTAATACTTTTAATTAATTGCAATGGAAAAAGGTTCGTTTGATGCGATCATCTCTGATAATGTTGAAATATCGAAAACCGCATTAAAAGAATTTATTATAGAGGTAAAATTATGTTTTTCTAAAATTTTTTATGATGGATAGATAGATCATAGATATTATATTGAGAGAAAAAAGGGTGGTGTTCAATTTATTCTTATCAATTTCATTTCCCAATATCCACTTGTTTTGTTAAATTTGGTGATTAGTGTTGTGTTAAAGAAAGATTAAATGGTTGTTTGAACGAAAAATCGGAACACCTTTTCAGGTGTATCACACTCAAAAAGAGTTCTTTTATTTAACAAATTTTTGCTATACATGGTCCTTCGGGGAGGAAATTGTATCGAGTTGAGTTTATTCTGTGATCCCCAACCTAATTGATTAAAGACCAAGGTATGGATTGTGAAATAGGCAGTAAGCTTGTTTGATGGAATCACATTTTCCTACAATTAACGTTTATGTCCGATAAAATCGGGCAGGCTGATACTTATTGGGCCAAGTTAGTAATGTTTGGCAAAAACTGTTGTATGTATTACCAAATAATAAAAGGACGTGGCTATCCGGACAGATAGTACGTGTAAGAGTACGTCGAGTACGTGTAAGAGTACGTTGAGTACGTCTAAGGGTACGTCGAGTATATCTAAGAGTACGACGAGTAAGTCTAAGGGGTGCGGGGGTTTGGGGCGGCAGCCGCCATCCTCTAAGGTATACAATGAATTAAAATTATGTTTAAAACATTGTTATATTTACAAAAGTGGCTTTCTTTAACATTTGTGGTACTTTCAGAAGAAGCGATAAGGGCAAAAAAAACTGATGTGTCTTCAAGGTTGACGAAGCAATTATTATTAACAAAAATAAAAAATTATTTTGTTAAATTATATTTGTTAATTATAACATCTTATCTTATTGTGAAAAAAAAAAATATAAAAGTGGAAATTTTCCCGGAAAATGAGGTAGTTTTCCGGGGAAATTTGGCTTCCCCCTCCTAAAAACTACAGATGCACAATCCTACATTCAAAAATTTTCAAAATATATACTCCTTACTTGATTTTCCCGATGTATACGTAAAGTAAACTTTAGCCGAAATGGAAATACACTTCCTCCTCTTAGAAATGCTATAAGAATTTTTAAACATAATCCCCCCCCCCCCCCCCCCTTTCATTTTAATAATTGAAAGTTAGTCAGGTATAATTTCTATGTGAAATGTTCTATTTAAAATTTGTAAAGAAATTTAAAAGTGGAAATAAGAATAATTAACGAATTATTTATAATTAAAATTAACGAGAAACATTTAAAATTTATATATTTTCAGAATTCTCAAGTATTTCAATTCCAAAGTTTAACTTCAACTGGTCAATGGTCAAAAATATGGAATAAAATATTTCAAAATCTTAAATCCACTGACTACAAGGATGTATATTCGGACTGCCTTTCAGCCATACGTATATTAAGCCGGGACAAAACATATCTAAACGATACAATAACCCTAGACCAGTTTAACTATTTACTTAACATAGCAAATATCGGTGAAAGGAATTTAAATCTCAACGAAACCCTGGTAATCGAATCTCTCAAGTGCTTATGCAATTTGATTTACAATAGTACAAAATGTCAGGAAATTTGTAACAATCATAATACTTGTAAAATACTAGATGGGATATTTAAACGTATTATGTTGTATAAGACGAATAGCAGTAATGCAACTGCCATTGCTTTCGATTATTACATAAAATTTTTCGATATGAAATTATTGTTTTTGATAACGGCGTTGAATCAGAATACGCGGCAAATAGTGAACGATAATTTTAATGGCGTTGTTTATTTGAATGAATTTCTAGATGAGTTGCTTATCGATAAGAAGGTGAAAAAATTCGATGAGGATGAAGTAAATTTGATATGTGAGATACTTAAGGTGCTTTTCAATTTAACGGTGCGTAATTTAGCGAGTAGTGATACTAACTACGAGGAAATACAACTAAGACGATTGACTGTTGTGCTTCAGAATTTATTACAATTCGATGCGAATTCAAAAGAGAAGTTTAACGAACTTGTTTCGAACGTGGTTAATTTACTAACGAATATACCATCCGAATGTATGGAGGAGCTGATGACCAAAAATATTACAAATGCTGATAAGAAATATGTTTTTGAGAATTATAATATGACTGCAATATCAATGTTGCTTGTGTTTTTGCAACATCAATTGAATTCGGTACAAAAAACTGTTTCTCAGTATGAATTATTATCACCGATATTAACAGTGCTGGTTAAATGTGTACGGTGTAATAGTTTACTGCGTCGATATGTGCGAACTGTTGTACTACCACCTTTAAAGGATGTTAAAAAGCGACCAGAAGAGGGTACGGAATTAAGAAATCATTTGTGTCGGTTACTTACTACGCCATCAACTCAGGTTCGCGATTTGTCTGCCGAACTATTGTTCATTATTTGCAAAGAAAATGTAGGTCGCATGATAAAACATACAGGATATGGTAATGCCGCTGGACTTTTAGCAAATCGCGGCCTTCTTGGTGGGCGAAGCAATCCATCGTGTGAATATTCATCTGATAGCGAGGACAGTGACACAGAAGAATATAAAGAATTACAACACGGAATAAATCCAGTCCTCGGATGTTATGAACCACCGCGACCCAATCCACTGGAAGGTATGACGGAAGAACAAAAAGAATACGAAGCTATGAAGCTCGTCACACTTATGGACAAATTAAACCGACATGGTGTTGTGCAACCATGTCGTATTGGGCCGGATGGTCGCCCAGTGGCAGTTGATCATATTTTACAGTTGCAGGATGAGATACCAAACCAGCAAATGGATCATAAACGAAAAACATAAATTCGCGGCTAATCAACTGTATCAATGTAGGCGCGCATTCCAAAGTCATCGCATTTAAAGTTCGCATTTATGAAAACATCGCTTTTTTAACCCAATATATGGTATTTTAAACATATATATTTTATGTAATATCTGTCTGTACTATTTAAATAAAAATAAATTATTTATTTGCTCGTATTACGGTGGATTCATTTTACTCGAGCAAATACTAACTTGAGTCACTTCAAGTAACCCTTTACAGCAGCTAGAATTGCAAAACAAAACTCGCAATGATCTCAGATAAGTTTTCTCTTTAATTTAATTAATTTTTTTACAAAATAGTCACAATTACGTTCCTTCGCATCTACAATAAAGCAGGCTTACCAACTTCTACATATTTTGGCGGGGCCGGCTTTTCGAACTCGTCTAAATCAGCATCGTAGTATTGCATTGCACGATATGGCCGCAACTCCCACGGAATTTGATTTTCCATCAATGTTAAAGTAACACCTAAATCTTCGAGTGTCGGTACATCTTGTTCGACACAATCGGTAACATATTCCCGTTCCACACGCTCCGAATGTAATTCGCCGAGCGGATTTCCTGGAGATAAGAATTTTTCCGTAATTTTTACTTTCAACATAAATGTTGGATCGAATCTTAAATCGTAACGCAAATATCCCCAGAGCTTTTCATCTTTGCGCATAACACGGTGGAACCAATCGACTAATTCGGCGAGTTGATAACGTCTTGGCCTAAAATAATGTGAATTTAGATTTAAAAATAAAAAGAACCTCCTACAATATTACCCAACGGCTTGATAAACTTCACCAGCTACTGAAGAATCCTTAGCGATATTAACTATGGCTTGAGCTACATCACTAACATAAACTGGTTGCTTGTACGTTTTCTCACCTTTATACCAAAGTGGCATTGCTCTGAATTGTCGGCGCCAAATGTGCGAGTAGTACCTCAAGAAACGATCTTCTTGCCCATAGATATCAGCTGGCCGAATAACAACAGCGTTGGGGAATTCATCTCGTACAGCGCATTCGCCATAATATTTACTCTTCAAGAATTTGCTTCCCCCCTTGATCAAAATTGGTTCTGGATTTGGGTTGGCATTCAAAGATGAAAGATGAATGAATTTTTCCACACCCATTTCACGGCAAATACGGGCCAGACGCCGAGATCCATCAACATGTACATCTTCGAAATTAAAATTTTTCGTTTCCCAGTCACGGCCAACCAAATTAATGACAACATTGGAATATTTAACCGCCTGACGAATTGATTCCTCATCACACAAGTGATATGGATGGAATAATACTTGTCCCAAATCACCAACAACTTTTAAACGAATAGCTTCATAATGGTCGGCCCGATATGGCAGTATAAGTTGTGTACCAGTCTTTCCTAATTTATTACACACGTAGCGACCCACAAAACCAGTGGCACCAAATACAGTGGCCACTATACCATTAAAACTGGAACGTCCACCAGTACCTCGTTTCAAAGCAGCTAAATTTGTTGTTTTCAATTTTCTAGGGGCATCGGTCGAATAATGTCCTTTCATGCAAACAACACCCAATGCTGGAGTCTGGGTTTCTGTGCAAGAAAAATACATTCAAGTAGATACTGTATATAACCTCAACTCTCGGTTTTGACATAAAATTACATAACAAATTTTACAAATAAAAACTACAATTTTAAATATACTTACTAGCTGCATTTAAACTATTCAATAGTATTAACGAAGCCATTGCTTATACACTTGCTAATTTTTTATTAGATATAAATATTTTTTTTTATTACGAGATCTTATTTTAAACTTTTCTACTCGACATCGATGATGTCGAATTGATTTGAATGGAAAAAATTTGACAGATGTATTTCTATATTTTGCTATGTTTATAACTAATGTTTATAGATTACTGTTATACAATTTGTTTTTAGCACAGTATTCTTTAATCCCGTAATGTTGATTATTTCAATATCTTTTATATTTCGTACACACTGCACTATGCAGGTAGATGATCGTCCGTGATCCGTGAAATTTGAATTTATCAACATAAATTTATATGTATCGTAAATTTCCATTGCCCCATTGACATAAATACAGACGCTTCCTTCAAACAAACTTCCATTTCTGTATAAAAATGACTTGATTTAAATAAATGAGAAATAATAAATAAAATGATCATTTATGTCAAAATCTGTTTCTGGGAGCGGCATTTTTCAAATAAAATTGTTAAATTACTGCATATTTATTATTTAAATTAATAATTTGAAGAATATTATTTCTCCTTAATTTAAATCAAAAATTTGGAATCTATTAAGCATAAATCAAAAATCTTTCTAGGGAAACATCTGCATTTTTGCCATGTGGCAATGCTTCTAATAGTGCAACAGTTTTATTATATCTTTTTGTATTCTATAACATCACATTCACAGGAAATTTATGTTATATTTTAATTTTTAATGTGATTTTAAATATTTGATAATAACAATTGACAAAAATATAATTCTCCTTCGAGCCGGATTTGAACCAGCGACCTATGGATTACTACTACTTCAGTCTTCAATTTTGACACTACAGTCCACCGCTCTACCAACTGAGCTATCGAAGGTATGAAATCAAATTGATTCGTTATTTTACATAGCAAAGCATGAAAAATCTTCATACCTCATCAATTTATATTACAATATTAATCTAACATTAGAATCATAAATTGAATATTTTACTTTTAATATCTCGGCATAAGATAAAATCAGTTACGATTTAGAAAAAAAAAAAATTCCCATGCCGGGAATCGAACCCGGGCCTTCTGGGTGAAAGCCAGATATCCTAGCCACTAGACAACATGGGATACATCAAAACATTTGTTTGGTATATTTTATAAGTTGTTGATTTTCAATGACAATTTGTATTAATAACTGAATTTTATAGTTAGGTACTTATTTTTAAAAAATAAATGTTTATAGCAGATTAAGATAGATGTTCCATGATATGACTGAAAAATGATTACTATCTAAGTCTCATTTTCACGTGATGAATTGATGTGCGAGTTAATTAGGTCAGCTACATTACGCCAGCCTTCATAAAATAAATTCGGTTGCAGCATTTCTTCAAATTGGTGTTATTACAGATGTAATGCGTAGCGTCAGACAGCTTACGAGCCGCTCAAATGAAAATCTTGATGGTATGCCTAAACATGTGAGTGAAAATGCGAGAAGATCAACAAGAAAGCGCGCATCGCTAGGATATACATACAGTCGAACCAATTTGAGTTGAATTTTGAAGTGCGATTTAAAAATGTATGGATAGAAAATGTAATTCAAATGCCATTTGATTCCATTGTACAACAACGTTTAAATTAATACGACGATAATATACATAGTTTTGACTACAATTTTAAAAGCCAACTAAACAAAACAAAACATAATAACCATAATAATGTTTTACATTTTGCACGTAGATTCTTTGTACTTAATTACATCGAACATTTGATTTTTGAACTTTAGTGATCTATTTAGTGGTACGGGAAGTTGGTAAATCTTAAAATTAATTCACAAACGATACAGTGCAGGAGTATAAAAAAAATGGAATGGGCGCGATGATGAGACATGCCCATGTAGTGTATGTATATGTTCAAAATGTTATTTTACCTCAGATGTGTTAGGACAAACGATACAACGTATAACCAACTAATGAAAATTAAACAATTGAGACTATTGTCCTGCGTGTTTACCATTTTTGCCGTTGTTGAAAAGTTTGATGAATTAGCTGGTTATGTGGTAAAACTGTTCGAGTCCTTTTCAGTTTAGAATGAGTTTATGAAAACCTCTATTGAAGCACAGCGATTGTCCGCACAACCATGGCTGACACAGTGTCCAGATTATTTGACAACCAACCAACTACGTACAATACCGACAATGGCAACTCCACACCGGAAGTTATTGGCGTTGGAGAACTTATTTCACCTCTTCATACTGTGAACGTGCCAAATAACGAATTCATAGTAGACCAAATCCATATATAGAGCAAAGTGCCGTAATCGATCATTTAAAGTCAAAATTTGTAAATCTGCAGAATGTTTATTGCCGCATACTGCTGCCTAAAGAACCAGACAAGTCGAAGCTATCTTTTGTATTGTTTATGGTTAGTTTAAATGCAGCTTTCTCCAGCAAAGTTTTGTCACCTTCTTTCTAGCCTAAGGGGGTTTTGGTTAAAAGATTTATATATAAAACATCACGTCCAAAAAACGGCTATGGAATCACCCTACCCTCTATTATAAACGAATGAACTATGGAGAAATAATGCACAATCACTTCGACCATCAACAACTAATTCAATAACCTCATCAACAACAATCTTATCAACAGCAACTCGAGAAACCAAAGAAGCTTAGCTGGTCTAAGCAGAAACTCATTTAAGGCTAAATTATCTGTTTATTACCATAATTCGAGTGGTATTCGTACTATGGCAAAGGACTTATTTCATAACGTTTCTGACAAAGAGTTTGACATCATAATTTTAAATATTTAAGTCCGAGGAATACTTTCCTAACTCTTACAATGTCAAAGCCGTAAGGATGCAGTTCTACAATTAATCAATATTATTATGTCCACTCTTCGGCAACCGACCGATAAGATCGCCTTGATTACACCTAAGAAAATTAATTAACAACTGGTTATTTTTAGGTTCCGGCAGCATACCTATTTCAACCAACATAACTGTGTGTCGCATCTTGGATAGTATGTTCAGCTTGGGGACAAAACAATTCAATAGCATATACCAAACAACAATGGCAGTTTATTACTCGTATATGTGGTATTCTGCTCAACCAACATGAACATTGAAATCAAAACATGGAACGATCTTACAAATTCTTTGTAATTATACATATGACTCTATTAACTATAATCGTAATTTTAAATCATATTATTTAGGTTTTAAAAATGGAGATTATGTTGGTCTGGAAACGTTTCTCGACGCTGTTGATGATTGGGACAATGTATCAAATTTACAGACTATCGATTATTGAACTGAAAATTTTTACGAAATTTTAAATTTTGCCGTAGATCAATTTACTATCCGTAAAATAATATCTGTTTGAGTTAAAAAGGAATCGTGGTATAATAATACTCTTATTAATTTGAAAAAAACGTTAAGCCAAAATTCATAAACTGTACAAATCTAATCCAACAGATTCGAACTATCACTTATACAGTATTTTACGCTCAGAATTCAATGTGTTAAACAGATCTCTACAAATTGAGGGTGATATAACAAAAGACCCTAAAAGCGATTTTGCCATTTCATGGATTATATGAAGAAAACTGTTGTTATGAATCTTGACGGAGTGATTTTAAATAATAAACAAGCGACATGCAATCCGCTTGCTGATTATTTTGAAGGAGTACTACTTCGAACTCTATACTGAAAATAATGTTTCCAATTCTCATATAACCACGAATTTTAAGTTGTCATGTCAGGAACTATTAAGTGCGCTAAGAAACTTGAATTGCAATAAAGGGGCTGGACCTGATTATTATTATTATTATTGGGGGGGCCATGCGGGCGATCAGCCACTTCGCACTGCGACCTAAAAGATCTATTGTGCTGGCCCCTGCTTAATTATCCGTCCAGTCAATATTCAGGTTCTTAATGAACCTGACGATACTGCCTCCCGGTACGTGATACATACTATCTGGGCTTATTGCTCTCCCTCCTAGATGTTTACTACAGCATGTAGTTCCGCTAGAAAGACGGTAGCATTGGAGCTCAAGGACTTCGAGAGGGTTGTCCCACTCCCGTATATTCCTACTCCTGCCCCGTATTCCGTTTGATTTTACTCTTACGAGTTGCTCGGAATTGCAAATCACCTGTAGGTCACCCAGCTTTACTACAGTAAGGCTAAATAAAACTGGAGGGTGCCTGGTATCCAGAGTCCGCATATTTTGGGCTGATTAACCTATCAGCCATTCATCTTTCGGCATATGGTTCCACCTTAGATTAGGGTTTTTTGTCAAGGTTTTCTCCTTTAGCGCCGTACTTTAGCCTTTGCCAAATGGCCAAAGATGTGCCAAGTGGCCTTAGTTACCAGTGGTTGCCACGAGGAGGCAGTACGTACACTTGCGAATTGTGAACAGGTTACCCCTTACACAATTGTACCCATCACGCAGCTGCCTAATGACAAGACCAGAACAGCACACGTGATGCGCACCCTACTGGAAGGTTACGGAGCTGGTATATTAATCTACTCAACTTTGATCCCCCCCTCCAATAGACGCCAAACCACCGGCTGGACCTGATGGTAGCGGGTATCTAGAAGTGAGAACTTCATGACATTTTATCAGAAAATTATACCCGCGACCTGATGGTAGCGAGTATAATTTTCTGATAAAATGTCATGAAGTTCTCACTTCTAGATTAACAAATATGATGATGATAGATTAACTTTGATTAAATTAAGTCTTCGTATAGGCATTTTCTCCAAAATATGGAAGCTCTCATCATGCAATTATTTTCGAAATTATAGAGGAATTGCTATACTTTCGGCAATAACAAAATTGTTCAAAAGTTTAATTAATAAAAGACTATTTTTCACGAGGTGAACAGAAATCGTTCAAGCATCTCTTGCCAGACCGGCACGTCTTGCAAAGTGCTTAAAAACGAGCGGAAGTTGGCATCAATGCTAGAGGTGGCAATTTACCAGACATAATTTTTCGTACCTAAGTGAAATGAATTATTATGATGGCAATAAAGTTTATCAATCGCAATTTTGAAGAATTTCTTTTTAGTTACTATTTACAATCTTTTGTAATATTATATTTAACTTTAGATTAAATTTATCCTGCTTCAAAAACCCTTCAATTTACAATATGTATGTATTAATATTAACTGAATTTTATAATATATGTATTTGGGCTAATAGGCAAATGATGGATTGATACATACTAATGGATGGCTAGATAATTTGTTGGTATTAAATTTTAGTCAGATCTTTAATAAATAAAACAAGACAAGAGATAAAATGCTTATTGGTCCTACAAAATTACGGATTTACGTTATACTAGGAGCATTTTAATTTTGAAAAAAATTCAAGCCACCTATAGGTTTATATTAAAATTAGAAAATAATAGCTAGCAACTATTAAGCACAATCAACCAATATTAAACGTGCTTATTCATCTCATATTTTATTTTAATCTAAAGTTGTTTTTTTTTCTCAAGAAACCTGAAACTCATGTATTCATATCAAAATTAAATATCGAATAACATTGGAATGTTTTGATCCATTTTATGATAGATGCGTTGCGATTTATTAGTTTTAAGTCATACCATATGTATGTACTGTATGTATATTAAAAGGTTTGACGATTGAATAAGAATAACGCGTATTACCTATTGTTTTAGTTGTTAAGTATAGAGACAACAGACGTTGAACAAATTTATCTTAAAAACGGTGAAGTAAGTGGGATCGGCAAATAATCAAACCGACTTATTTAAATTGCATCTTTCAGAAGACAAAAATGAAATTTGGCACGAATAAGTAACCAAACAAGCAGATAAATTATTTAAACACAATTTAATACAACCGATCGAAAAAAGACGATCTATTAAATTTGGGCCATAAATTATTTGTTTAAATAACTTCAATAAAGTAGGTTTGTCATCAGCAAGATTCGTTATTTTATAACTGTTAAAATTTAACAAAAACTGCTATAAAACCGTAAATATACGTACTTAATACAGAATCATCCAAAAATTTTTAACAATACCGTAAAACAGCGGGAACTATTGTATAAAGTTGAGTGCTTTTTATTAA
The DNA here is from genome assembly GCA_958295665.1 of Tipula vernalis. Classification (NCBI taxonomy): domain Eukaryota; kingdom Metazoa; phylum Arthropoda; class Insecta; order Diptera; family Tipulidae; genus Tipula; species Tipula vernalis. The sequence goes on along the minus strand of OY282558.1, from coordinate 23,977,306 downwards.
TTACTTATATTCCAAAAATATTCCAAAATAAAATCGAATAAATAAATATTGAATGTGTTATCCTTATGCTTATCAAATTTCTTATGAATAATTTCTTTGTAATATTATGTTCTCTTATTGGGTATTATGTTTATACGCAGTCTTGGTCGTTTCTTCGAAATTTAAGCCATCAAAAATAAATTTTCTGTTTTTGATTTATTTGGTTTAAAATCATGTTTTACTTTGAATGTGTTCACAAACAAAAATAAAAGATAATTATTAATAAAATATTCAAATACTGAAACTTGTTGCAACTTTATTGTGTTTTTAGTTTTTACTCTATATACTCGTATATGTATGTAGTACATACAAACATATGAATGTAACGATTATCAAAAGATAAAGGTGAACGTCTGTGAGTAAACTTAAAATTTGGTACTAAATTAATGAAAGTGGTTGGTATAATATTTAAATTTGAACTGCTAGATTGCCAACTAACTTCAAATTTTAATTTTAATTATTCATTTAGACTTTCGTGTAAAATTTAATTTACTGATAGGTAAAAAAATAAAAATAAAAATTTGCATCGGCCGGGAATCGAACCCGGGCCGCCCGCGTGGCAGGCGAGCATTCTACCACTGAACCACCGATGCTTGAGAGTTATAATTTTTAAGAAAGATACGCACATTCCAATATTTCTAAGTTAATATAAAATACAATCATTTGCATACTCTAAGAAAGATTTTTATAAAATCGTATATGATGTGTACTGCTATAGACTGTAATGAAAACCTATATAAAATGTGTGGAACTGATTTTTCGGTTTTAAGGTGGTTGGAGGTTTATTCAATGTTTGTTTTATTACTCAACGAATGACTTAAGGCAATTATTATTTAAAGGCATTTCCCAAAAATATCCAAAATATCAGGGTTTCGCAAGCCTTGATAAAAAAGGCGATGGCGCTTTCTGAGAAAAATCGCTATTGCTTATATTTGAGTTGTTATTTTTGAAAGTGATATAAGTCCATATTTTGTTGAAATGAGATAATGCAAAAATATACGGAATTTTGAATTTTTTCTTTTATTGCACAAGTATTAAGGATTCATTTTTTTTATTTGGACTATAAATTGTTTACCGTTAGAAAGATTATACTGTCATTTTTTTGTATTGTTTTCAATAACTTAATTTTTGGAAAAATGGACTTAATACCACTTTCAAAAATAACAGCTCATTTCTCTTTATAAGCAAGTTTATATTGGGCTTTCTGCATAAGAAAGAAATTTACAATTTACGAATCATTCTCGACTTACAGGAGAAAAAGTTTTTGGTGTTTGTTTCAACCTTTACATAAGAAGGAAAACCGGTCATTACAGAAACCCTATCATTTTTTTTAAGAATAATGCTATACGTTTCCAACGTGTTTTGTTTTTCCACATACTACGTATGTAACTGCAGACTATATTGTTCAAATAATAAATCTTTAAATGAATTCTTCAACATTTAACTAATCAGAATTTTTAGTCATTGTATAGAGTCACGAAGGACACCTTCATGTCGTAATCTATTATAAAACGTAAAAAATAGGAGTATCTATTGATTTTCTTATCCTGTCCAAAATTCACATTATCCGAAAAGACTAAATATTATTTGTTGTTAAGCAAAAATCATAAAATTAAAAGGTATATGATTCAAGTACGTGAGAGATCGATTCCAATCATTAATCATATACTAGACGATAACACAATAATGTGTAAGTGTAAGTAAGTAACTGACAAAGTGGCAATGAATACGCGCTAGATTTATTTTATATATTTTTAGACTGTCGTTCTACATGCGTGAATGTATAAACAATTTCGCATAGTTTCTATCTTTATAAATAATTAATATACGATTCATGAAAAAATATAGAAATTAACGATTAGTCGCGTTTACATAAATTCCACTCAAAAAAAAATAGAAGTATGATTAAAATTTGAACCGAGCTTGCGAACAACTGATGATGTTGATTTTATTTTTGATATCATTCTGAAATATTAAGGCGATAAACTAATTGAAATTTGTTAGTTTGAAATGCTAAATGTTTTTTGCACCGAACGAGAAGTATTGATTAACTGCGAATTTTTGAATTAAACTGTTCAATGACGAATTGAAGATAATAATACAAGAACATAATACAATAACATTTTAATAGATGAACACTTAAATACATGTGCGGGTCGCAATTATTGGGTTACAAATTTATTATCTATTATTATTGTACTCATTTAGCGACGATTTAGCGATTCAATTGCATAATTTAATTTTGATCAAGGAAAGCGTATCTAGTTGAATTAGAATGGTCATTGTACATATAACGTAGAAATGTACAGGTATTTACGTTAGAAACTTACAAATGTGTAGAGAAATACAAAGACAAATCAATTTATTATTTTCTATTTTGCTATTTGGCGTAGCCCGCAATTTAAAGCTTGATAAGAATTTACTTATGTTGAGTTATAAGACTCCGTGGCGCAACGGTAGCGCGTCTGACTCCAGATCAGAAGGTTGCGTGTTCAAATCACGTCGGGGTCAATAATATCTTTTTAATTTAGCAAATATGAATAAATCTAATTTCATTTTAAAATATCACCACCACCACCCACCATCGTAGTGTTTTGATTACCACGGTTTTGTTAACATAATAATTTTAAATTGGAAAAAGTCTATTTTACACGCAATAACCAAACTTACCTTAGATGTATGTCGAAACATCAATAACAACAAATGCACGGGAGCGGTGATGATTGATATGGCTAAAGCGTTTGAATCAGTTTGGTTATAGATGGGTTGATATTTAAACTCGAAAAATTAAAATTTGATAAGAACATCATTCAAATATTGATAGATTTGTTGTGCAACAGAAATTTTATAACAACAACAGGAACGGAATCATCTAAACATATCTTTAAACTATAAAATGGGCTACAACAAGGAACAATAAACGCACGCACCAGTTCTGTTTAATATTTACACCAGAAATCTAATAATGAACGAAAAATTGAATTCTGAAAAAATGCAAACAATAGCTTATGCAGACGACATAGTGATATATAGCTCCTCTCCAAAAATAAAAGATATTCAAAATAATATCCAAAATACGATGAACTTCGTAACAAAATTTCTAAAAACATGGCGAATTCAAATTAACGAAAATAAATGTGAAACGATACTGAGCAGAAAAAAGGTGTAAAATCCCTGGGAATTTATCTGGATCGATTTTGTTACCAGAATGATCATATTAATATACAAATCACAAAAGCTAAGCAGGTACTTCTGGCAAACTCCAAAATATTCAATTCAAAATTTATTAGTTCAAGTGTTAAAAGAATTTGTTACCAAACAATTATCAGACCAATCATTACGTATGGCTGCCCAATTTGGTTCAATTGCTGCGCAAGTTATATGGAAAGGATAAGGAAGTTCGAGAGAAGCTGCATCAGACGTTGTAGCGGACAATTTCATAAAGCGGAAATCGGATACAGTCATTATATTTCCAACCAAAACCATTACGAAGCTAATTCGAAATCATACATATATTAAAAGCCACTAACAACGTTAGCAATTCAGTTATATTTGGACCGCATTATGCCGATCAAATAATATTAAAAAAAACATTGCAATTAATAATATTCCTGGACCGGAAACATTTATTTATCTAGACCAAATTGGATACATTCAAAATGAAAACCAAATACCAACAATTTACCATACTAAAAGAACACCGAACGAAAAAGGATTTGACTCTACAAAATTCAATAATCCATCGGAACACATAAGGTATAGCACTGCGTTTAAACTTATTGAAAAACAGAAATTCATCAAGAGCAAAGAAAAGTACTGGTGGTTACAACTACCTTAAGTTGTAAAATTTAAATAAGTCTATAAGCGTTAATTAAAGAAAGTGATTATGGCAATGTTTAATATCCTAATTATGCCAACAAAAAATTAAACCAAATAAGTCACAATATAAAAAAAAATCAATAACGAAGAATAAAATCATACAGAAAAGAGTACAAATTAAATACTCTGAGGATCAGAGACATTCAAAAATATGAAACATATCATGACGTTTTTTGTAATATTCTTTGGTCATCAAAAATGTAAATATTAAAAGCTAAAATTAAAAATGATATTAAAAAAACAACAAAAAAAAACGGTAGCGCGTCTGACTTCAGATCAGAAGGTTGCGTGTTCAAATCACGCCGGGGTCATAAGATCTTTTTAATCAAACGTTATTTATCAGGTAGAATGTAGTTGCAACGCTACCTACACAGGACAGACGAAACAATTTTTAGAAAAAAGATTTTACTAACACAAAAGTGACATAAATAAAGATCAAAATTTAAGCATCAGTGCACTTACACGACATCTGAAAAATACAAACCATCAAATCAATTTAGATAACATAAAAATTCTCGAGAAATAAAAAAATTTTAGAAAAAAATCGATTTTGGAAATGCTACAAATTAAATCAAGTACAAATTCAATAAATGTCATTGAAGAACTCTTATGATTTGTTCATCTAAATTGTTTTCTGCCTCATGCAACTTCATTTCAATTGTACAACCGTTTTTACATGAAAGCGCATTAGCAAAGTTTTTCTTCGAAAATACATAGCTGGGCGTTCCATGAAAAGTCGGTTTTAATAAAAATTTGTGATTGCTTTATTTTTTGATTTATGTATAAAAGAAGGAATTTTTTGATATATTTTTCATTACGCTTTTGAAAATGAATCCGAATAGGGTTCGAAAGCTAAAGCTTTAATTAGTAAAAAAGAAATAAAAAGAGCCCTAAACCAAATAAAAATTATTTCATTTTAAAATACCACCACCACCACCACCCACCTTCGTAGTGTTTTGATTGACACACAGTGGCTGAAATTATAATTGCAAGTTTTGTTAATATAATAATTTAATAATCGAATCTCAAATTGGGAAAAGTCCGTTTTATGTTGCCTAACATTAGTTAAATGTCGATATACATATTTACATTAGCTATCTGTGTTTTCGGGGTTTTCTCTGTGGTTAATTTACCTAAGTCAATATTCGCGATTTTAAACATTAAGTTAAATTACTAATGTCAACAAAATAACTGAAGATGAAGATTGTTGGCATTGGCATCCGATGAATTGAATTATTAGAATAGATTGTACAATTGTATAATATGACAATTGTATAAAAGACATTCACATTACAGATTCCTACGAAAGATTCAAAACTGGTTAAATATAGAATTATGTGTGTTCTGTTTGTAATGTTAGATTTGATTAGTATGAAAATCGGATTACCGTCAGTTGGACAAAGCTCTTTTAACCATATTTTAGATTTCCTACAAATTCTTAAATAAAAATGCGAATTTGGGGAAACTTAAAGAAATTATGTATATCATCAGGAGGTTTTGGATATCGTTTAGATAAAAAGTTTTTTAATTTATCCAAAATTAAACCTGTTCTAAATCAATTAGGAGTAAAAATTTTTAAAAATTCTAAAATTTCGATTAAACCTAAATTTTCAGTTAATTTAGAATCTTTAGAATGAATTTCTATACAAGTATATGTACAGTATTTGTTTAAAATCATTGTAAAAGCACTCCTATAAATTGAATTGAACTGATTAACAAACAATAAGCCGCAAGCGTTCAATCTATAAAATTTGATTGTAACGTTTGAATAAATAAACTTAGCGAAACGAGAAATACATAACTGGCGGGACAGGTCAAGACTAGGCAGACGCAGGTTGCCAAACACATACCTTAAAACTTGTGTATCAGGTTTTGTTTTATGCACATAGCTTGGGGAGCCGATATAGAGAACTTTAAAAATGCTTCGAAATTCAAACGTCGAGAGAATATAAAAGTGGGGACAAGCTCACCACAAGAAATTGTCATCTCAAGACGAATCAATTAAGCCCAAGAACATCGCTGTATAGAGTTCAAGAGATGACAGAAAGCCCAAGAAATTCCAACAATATGTTACATTAAAATCAAAATACAATAGTGGCAATACCGAATACCCTGCTGAAAAACCACTGACATTAACATCACAACCCAGCAAGATTCACTACAATAATTCACGACAGTCTACTAGTAAAACATATTCTGAAAATGTAGTAGTTATCAATTTCACTCAGAACTCTCCAGTATACTTTGCTTAAGAGCAACTCATTTTTTGTATGATTTTCAAAATTCTAATTTTACATAAACTATTTACTTTAGGTTGTATTTTCCGTAACTTTGCAATTATCGTTTCAATTCTGAAAATGAAATTCAATTGAAAATTGTTGATTATGAATACATTTAAATTTTTTTAATTTGAAATTTGAATTTATTTAATAGGTACATATTGATTAATATGGCGTAACATCAATTTTTTGAAATTGGTTTTTAACGACCAAAAACGACCTTATTGGAAAGCGTTGTTTTTCCATTTTTTCATAAGATGTAACTTCATGAATGAAACTGAATGTTCTTGGGATGCTGATACAAAAATTACGTTTAAAATGGAATAGTCCTATATTTTCGTTTATACTATTTTTATTAGGGGGCGGAAAGAGCATGTATACTTCCCACACGTCTTCCACTGTTTCATTCCTATATAGCTGCTTCTTGTCTACGCAGATGTTTTTGCTGCATGTAATTTGAGCATTTCTTCTTCTTTGTTTCCCGGAGTTATATGTTCACTTTCAAGGTTGTTTATAATCCATTTGTTTCTGCCTTAGAGCGCAGACCCTCGAAAAGGATTTGCTCGAAGTTTATATTTACATTCTCGCACGTTATACAGAAACATATGTCGTCAAGTGCAAAACGATGTATGTAGATGTACGTAGTTTACATCTCCATGTTGGCGAATCACATGGTTGGTACCAATGATCACGCCAAGGTATCCCAGTGTTCTTGCCATCTTCGCAGTTTGGATTTGATGTACCGAAGAGCTCGGTCTCGTGGCTTTGATTGATATTTTTGCCTCTGCAGTTTTTCACCTCCATGGCATCTGCCCAGATCGGTGCACCGTTCAAAAGCATTGCATTGCTTACTCCTCTGGCTAGGAGTAGTCGTTTGATACACCTATTATCCCGATATTCGGCTTATTAGAGAGTGCCGTATAGACTTTAGATAGCTTTGTGCACATTAGCCAATACGGCTTCTGAAGCGTAGTCTGAAGTCGTAATACCCGAATATCTTAACTCCTTTTAATGTGCTTCCCAACCTTAATTGTCACCTTTTCCCTCTCTTACCTTTGTCATCTTCTAGTACTCTGTACTCAAAATAGCTTTCCGAAATTTTGTACTTATCATAAATGTTTTGGTTTTATAGGAATTCTCTGTAGAAAATAAGTCGTGCACACAATATTTCAGTAATAGGACGTCACTACATACATTTTTGAAACGAACGTTCTTTTAATTTATGTCACGAAAATTCGGTTTTTTTAAATCTCGATTTGGATAAAATCATCGTCGATATGGAAAAAGTTATTGGATATTAAATACAATTACAATGTTATAATTATTTTGTATTCGCAAAACTGTGAGAATTCGGGAACCTACCTCATTTTCGTAAAAAAATATTGCAACAAAAATATGGAAGTATTTTTGTCGCAATCTAATAATATATCTATCAAAAATATCTATATTTATGATTTTTGGTAGCTTAATTTCTGCTTACATTTCAGAATTTAAATTTTTTGTAAAATTTGTGAATTTTAAAAAACTTAACAATTTTTAATTTCAATTCCGATTGTCAAATCGGACTTTTAACGTCTTAGTATTTATAGAAATTTAAATCATTGGAAATGTCCAAAGAAGATTTACAAAAATAAAATAAAGTCGAATTTTGATCACCTAAATCAGTACGTTTCAAAGCGTCGACAGTTGACTTTACCAAAAGGTAAGTGCTTCACTAAATTTGCAGAAACCGTCATTGTCAACCAAAATGTTAAATGACTCAAAAAAATATGTATGCCTATAAAATAAATATGTACATTTACCATGAAAAACAAAAACACAACCAACACTATGACATACATAATGATAATATTGATAAGAAAAGTTTAGTTTTTTTATTTCATTTCATTTTTACTTTTCATATTCTATCTATTGTACTATCTAAAATTTGGCTCTTTCATAGAGTACTTCTCCGCACGTAGCTATTCACAAATAAAATATAAAGGAAAACTCCGTAAGCGATAAATTATTTTTAAAATTCTTGTAAATTTTTATTTTCAGTTTGCGATCAAATGTTGCTTGTATCGGATGCGGTGTGCGTTATTTCGATTTGTGTTTATATTAATTTTACTCTATAGTGTGTAGTACGAAATGAAAATTATAAATAAAAAAATTTAAATAATAATTGGTTGCTTTTTCTATAGGCTAAAATGGCGCGAAAGTAGTGAAACAAAAGGAAAAGTATTTCATTAATTACAAACAATTTGTTGTGGAGCTATTTTAAATTTTAGTGTAACGCCAATACACGTTAGTAATTTTCTATAGCCCAATAAACTCATATAAATCTGGATGCTTTCTTGAATTAAATGTATTAAGTGTAGAGTGTGATAGAGAATAGAAGGTTTGTAATTGGAATACAATTATGTAATGTGTATTGTTATAAAATTTAGTTTTAATGGTAAATAATTTATGTAAAAGCGTGCAACAAGTGTTTACTCGTATATTATTCATATATAAAATGTATGTACGAGTTATAAACAATTTCAAAGTGGAACATGTGCGATTAATTTTTGGTTCTGTATTCTATATAATCCAACCAAGTTAGAGTGTGTAACACCAAATTTTAACGATAAACGATTAATAAGAAATTTATAAAATTAAATATTTGGTTTATAAGTATAAACATATAACATAAAAAAATATAAGACTAAACCGCAAAAAGATAAAAAGCAAAATATTTTGTGATTTTAAAAATTTAGTTTATTATGAATATGTTTTAATTTATTTCATTGTATAATATTCTAGTACCTAGTATAGTAGAACTATTTGGCTGCATTAACAATAGAATTTATTTTATGTTTTTGTTCAATTAAAAGTGCTTCCTGTGCGCAATAGATAAATTGATCACTACATAAATATATCGCACCTTTTATCGGAGTTTGTAAATTTTAATTTTTAGCTATTCTTACTTAAACACATTGTTGCAAATATTTCAATAGTCGGTAATAAACTAGCATTGGAGGTCAAGTTTAAATTTGTTGATACATCATGTGACATATTTTTTTATGATTTGGTATAAAGTCTTAAGGAATAAGTGCATCTGAACTGAATTGTGAAGTCCAAAGTTCCATAATCGTGAACTAGATTGATTCAAATAGCAGATATTCTTAATTCAATAAAGATTAAAAAAAAGAATACTAAAGTTCCAAATTTGAATAATATTTAGATTAGGAAGGAAAAACTTGTTCACCACATATTAGTAAAAGATTCAATATTATAATTTACATAAAATGAATAAATACAGTCAATTTTAATAGATTTAGATTATAAATAATCAAAAATTAAGAAATTTTGTGTGTAGAAAACGAGTCTGTCAGTACAACATAAGTTTAAAGGTTAAAAACAGACGCACTTTCACGTCAATAATTTGATTGAAATAGCAAATTCAGGAAATATTTAACAATTATGCCAATATTCCAGCCAACAGTGTAATCCAGCAGTAGTACATTATAACCGTTTTGATAACAATAAATATTATAACATTATAAAGTTTTATTAGTTTATGATGGTATCAGCTAGCGTTATTGATCATGACTGTGCATTTCAACTAAATGTCATAAAAGATAATTTCGTAATTTTTTGCCAAATAAGCCATTAAATCGGTGCTAAAAGTGAAAATGTATTAGTTAATTTATATATACTATATCTAAACAACACTAAAATAAACTAAAACATTATTTTTTGGCGATGCGCGATTTCCATAAAAAATGGTCAAAGACTCTCACTTTTTATAGTTTAGTAGGTGAACTAATAGGTAATTTGCATATTAAAATGTATTATCGTAGGTTATAAGAATCGTAATTATCTACCTATGAAAGTATGAATGCGCTTCCACAATTTATAAAAATATTCTTTGATTCGAGAATATTCAGTCACATTAACGAGTACACGTTAAGTAATTGTTATAAGCTTTAAGAATATTAATTTTGGTTGATGAATTCTCGTCGATTAAATAATTAAGTAATGAAGTATGTACGTACGTAAATACAAAAATGATAAAAAATATAACTTAACAGGTACGAAACGTCATGATTTGCACATTTTTCAGTGTCTAGACATAAGTTTTACAATAAGATGAACAACCATACATAATATGTAAACCTAACAGAAATAAAATGTGATTGGTAGTGTTCAGTTATAATTATTATATCAAACATAAAAATTAATTTAATATGTAAAACTTTTATAATTCAGGTTGGGTATTAAATTCAAGAGGACATGTACCTTTTATCATTTTTGTTGTTACCAAAATTTCATAAATATAGGTCGAAGTCTATTTATTTCGTTATGCTTTAAGTGCTCTTCACTTTTGTTAAATCGGTTTTTTGTTTTATACCGTCAAAATTATTTTTTCACGAAGTTTTTAATGATTAATTTAAGCAAATTATAGATGTTTTAAAATTATGTATTTGACCTACTTCAGACTTTTAAATAAGTTGCCAAATTATTAGGAAACACTGAATTAGACAAAAAAGCTGCCTCGTAATGGGGAAATATTTTCACGCGCATTTGCACTGCTTCAGAGCTCTCAATGTTCAAATCAAATTACGCTAAAGGAAAAAAAAATATGTAGCTAATTAAAAACTACTGTTTTGTGTTGTTCGTTTATAAATTTAAACAAACGTAAGTATTGTAAAAATAGTTCGACCAAATGTTCTTTTTTGGAAAGCACAGTCCAAGTGGAGCCCTTCAATAATTACTGTTTTTTATACTTTTTGATAGAAGATCGTATCGTGATTAAAATGTCATTCTCACATTATTATAAAAAATTTCATTCAACTTCAAAAATCACATGTCGATCCTTATTCAGGTTATCCCTAATTTATAATCCTAAATGATACTAGTATGTTTGAAAGCTTAATTCGAAAAGGGTGTTCCGTTACGTTGATGAACACAGCGGGAGTTTCGTAATTTAATTGAAAGTTAGAATATCAAATTTTTAAATCATGTGCCAAATACAGGCAACAATTTTTTTGAATCACTTTAGTTATCAGTTAAGAGATACTCCGAACACATGCGTAAAATTAAGCAAAAAATCAATTTATTATAATATGTGATTATGGACATCTAATCTAACATCTTAGTATGACTCATCTTATTAATTTAATTAAATTTTCACACACTGTATACTAGTGAAAAGAATAATTACAACGCAAAACAGACAACAAATATTAATAAAATGTATGTATGACGTTAACAGTCATAACAATTCATTTCAAAAATCTAAATTCTTTAACCATAAATGTACCCTTACACGTACATCGAAAACAATTGATAATAATTAATTGATTTATATTAATTTGGTTTGTCTTAAAATTATTCAAATGTTTTCAAATTTGACTGACAGCTTTTAAACATAAGTCATAAAACTTGGCAGAGTACAAATATTTTAATGATTTCATACCTGCATTGTACAATCATAAATATAGCTACTGGCACGTGTAATCATATTACACTATAAAGTTGATTAAAAATGTATTTATTAAAACGTGTCGGATAACTCTAATTAATGAATTAAAATCAAATACTTTAGTTTATAAAAGATTGTTTTATTGTTTTTTATTTTAGATATCTCGAACATCCTATACTAGTATAAACCGATAGCACAACACAAAGGGATTAAATAATTTAGAATTTATTTAAATAAATTTAAATTAAATCGTACAACACATGTAAAAGCAAAAAAATGCCAATTAAAACATTACTACATCGGTTAAAACCGGCACAACTGTATATTGTACTAATACTATCGATATCCTACTGTATAGTTCAATTAGGTTTAAGTCATGCATCACATTCACTTACGTTGCTGGTGAATTCGTATCATATGCTGTGCAATATTATTGCATTAACTGGCCGAGTATATACAAATAAGGTAAGTCACATACTTATTTTGAAGAATTCTTACTTACTTCTTGTTAATTTGTATTTAATACTTTTTAAATAAAATGTTTATTATTTAATGAGAGGAAGACGATAGTTGATTTAAATTAAATTTATGAATTCAATTGGTAAACAACATAATACACATTATGTCTTTAATACAACATTAGATACTTCTTACAATTACACTTAATTTTTGAATAGGTTTTTTAAAATTATTAACAATAGGATAGTTAATGTTTACGGTTATACATACAATTATATAATACATACATATACTTAAATTATTTAATGATTCTGAAACTTCATATAGAGTTGCTGCACATTACGTAGAATTTCATACGTTCGATTTTTAAAAGTTTGAAAATTTTATGTTAAAAAATTTTGTGATATTTTATAAAATTTTCTAATGTTTGAAAATTTTCAAATTATAATTATTTAGAAACTTATAGTTAGAGTTAGGTAAAGATACCTACAAAGCAAAACGATGCTATTAATTTAAGAGACATCAGAACGATAATCAATTATTTTTCGCTCGATCTGTGAAAATAACGCGAAACTGAGCTTTCCAATGCAAAAGAAACAATTTATTTTTGCATGGTTTGTATGGCCCATCTGTCTGTCAAGCCGACCTGCTCTTGATGTCTTACATCTGAAGTACAAACGAATCAAATATACATATAATATTTACATTTTTTTTATTGTCGTTGTGATATTTTCTTTCCTTTCCAATGCAGTTGCTACGTTAGGTTTATCCAAATAAAACCATTGCATCTGAAATGCGGCGGCCTTCTGCAATCAGAGTTCAATAATCCTCTACGTTTAGACCGGTTCCTTTAATTTTACAAAAACTGTTCAAATGTTCAAAAGGGCAAACTATTGTGTGGTCGATCGTGCATTTTGTCATGATTAATGTGCTGTTTTCAAGCCATTATATCTTTAATTGTTTACTTCAAAAACACATATTTACAAGGAACCTTCTTTATAGTTTCATAAAATTCAAAAAAGGATTAAGCTAAAAACGAAAAATATTTATAACTTATTCCATACAAGTTATCAACACCTGCTTATCCCTAATAATCTAATGAAATTATTTTTAAGTGGTTCCCAGACGTACATTTTTGTTAGCGTCATAATAGCTTGTAAATATTGTTTGGTTCTCAGACAGTCAAAATTTCGATTTTTTTAATGGGTCCCTATCGGCTTACATGTACTATATACATATTGTGAAAGTTCTTTTGTTTCACTATGATTTTATTAATTTGTTGTCATTATGAGCTGATTTTATTCTGTTTTTCGTTAATTTAGAATCAATTTGGCTTTTCTTGTAATATCGACCTACATCATATTCTGGTTTATGTTTTAGAGTAGATTTTATACATTATACTGTGCTTTCGATATTAATTTAGTTGAAAGACCTACCTAGAATGAATGAATATTTGCGGTGGCCAATACGGTCGAATGTCGGAATGATCATTAAGATGACCAAGACTGCTTTAGCTCTAATTTATTAAATAAACAAACAGAACTACAAGTATGATGTGAACATACGCCAAATTAATATTTAGTAGTTTCTACAACATTTATCGTGGTAATGTAAACCGTGCGATTAAAATTGCAAATTTACAAAATTATCAAAGCACTACTAAGTTTAGTTGAAGTTTACTAGCTTTAATGTCAATCAAGGTTGATAAGTTTTATTGGATTACGGCAATAAGTTAATGAGTTTATTAATTTAGAAATTTTATATTTAGCTTAAATACTATATATGGAAATTTGAGTTTCAACCAAAAGTGACATATTTTATTGTAATAATAAGTGGGTGAGGGTAACTATAGTAACATCGCACTGTTATACTGTATGTATACTTGAAATCAATTTTCTAATTTCACTTACACGTTTGAGATTATTAAGCTTTTTAAATGTCTAATAAGTTTGTAATTAAATTCTTATAGTCTGTGATAAGATAATTTCATTATCGCCAATCCAATGATAAATAAAATTATTAAAAAATTATTTTATTAGTTGCTATACATAATCGAATATATAGTATATATATATATATATATATATATATATATATATATATATATATATATATGTATATATATATATATATATATATATATATATATATATATATATATATATAAAACTGTATTTTGTTAATAGTAGTAAGTTAGTAGTAATATATACATATATTGTGGTTCCTTTGCGCCAAATTCGACAGATTATATTGCAACAATCATTATTTACCTAAGATAAATTATGTGGTTAGAGAGTTTTTTTTTTTTGCTTTACTTAGGTAGTGTTTAATGTCTATTCTAATTAGGTATTAACATTTTTATTAATGTAGAGAGTGAAAATGATAGTGTGACAAAAAAAATCAGATTGGTCATGATTCAATTATTCATGGAATGATTGTATTTCCGTAAATGTAATAGGTACATTGCCTGTTAGTTAGCTAATCTGTGGCGTTACATTTTGTAATTTTTGTTTCATAGTATTGCACACACGAATATGGTAAGTCTACTTGCTTATTTTTATCTATTTTATAAATCATCATTTTGAATGATTTATGTTAAGATAACAAACATTATTTGTATCTCGTGCAAATTTACGTTTGTTTTAAAAATTACTTACAGCTTGTTCAAAGTTCTTTTGTCTAATTTTTTTTTTTTTTTTTTTTTTGAAAAAATTTTCAATTTCCGAAACCTTCCTCTCGAAATGGAACAAATACAATGTATTAATTTTCATTTCGACGGGGTTTTAAGGCAATTATCAATTTGTTTTTATTTCGCTTCTTGTTCAATAATTTTATCAGTTGTAATTCTGCGGTCACAAAATAATTTATGACTATCGTAATAATTTTTTTTCAGTGAATAAGAATTCACGGTTTATGAGGTCAAGTGTCTAATTAAAGAATTGTTTAATTGTTTTAACCAAAATTTGTACAATACCCAGACGAGACAGAATTGAACAGAATTTGATTTTCGTTAAAATCTGGTACTTTAATATCTAACACAGTATTCGTATGTATAGTCCTCATATACGAGTATTATATCGTATGTAATTCTTTCTTATTGCTTTAAAATGTTAATCCTTATTAAACTTTTGAGAAGTATTATGTTTGTTGAGCAAACGAAAAGTATCCGGATCCAACCGAACATCCTAAAATAAAACTGGATATTGATTTTTTTTTTTTTTGCTTTTATTTTTCTAGCACAGTAATGCCGAAATCCAACAAAGCGTTTCATCATCGCAGGAAATATCTAGTCAATCGGAATCAAATAAATTTAAGGAGATTACAATCGATGTGGAACAAAAGGAGCGTCGGTTGCATGAGAAGTCACTTAAAAACACATTCGGATGGACACGTATTGATATACTGACGATGCTTATTGTCTGTGTATTTTTGGCATCGTTATGTTTTTCATTACTAGTAGAAGCCTTACAAACATTAATTCATATCGATCATCAGGATACAATGCATCACGGAATGTTGGTGTTGCTAACTGGAGCGTTTGGTTTTATTGTGAACGGGTTAGCGTATTTGTTAATTGGTGGTTATACATTCCATCAAGGTAGCTTATTTCAAATAACATCAACTGGTGATGTTGTATTGGATCGTGAGAATCAAGAAGGTGAGAAACGTTTAACGATACCACCTAATTCAACTGAATCCGAAACTTCAGTGGATCCATTTCGAAGGCAAACTGGAATTGAATCGTTACGCGATATTTCGAGTACACTATTTGTTATACTCTGCTCGATTATAGTAATATCGGCAGATAATGAAAATGTGACCAAATTTGTCGATCCGATTATTTCGATCATATCGTGCTTTCTACTTTTGGTGTTAAGTTATCCTTACATGAAAGAATCATGCCTGATTTTATTACAAACGATTCCTGGAACGATTGATATCGAACTATTCAAGCAAAACTTACTAAAATCATTTTCAGATATTGTAAACGTTCATGATTTACATATTTGGCAGTTAACTGGTAATAAATACGTTTCAACAGCACACATCATATTCCAAAATCCATGTGTAAGTTAAATACAAAGTTAATTGTCTATAAAATTCTCATAATTAACGAGTAGCAGTAACATATAATTGACCTAGAAATTTTTACTATGCAGGTGTATTCGCGTGTCATGGACAAAGTAGTCAACTATTTTCATGAACAGGGCATAACAATAGTAACAATCCAACCAGAGTTTTATTGTTCCGATCCAGTAAAAACTAATTGTATGGTAAAATGCATTGGAACTGCATGTAACACCAAATATTGCTGCCAAGAAGACGAGAATGATATTAAAATCGAACTAAACAAAAATAATAAAGGCCAACGACACAATCACCACGGCCAAAATTGTAAAATTTCTGGCCCAGACGAATCTACACCTATCGAAGAGATTGAAGTTAATGTACTACCAACGCTAAACCGAATCTCACCTCGGAATAAATCAAGCCGTAGTCTAATCCTGTCCGTAACCCAATTAGAAGAATTACGAAAAAGACAACTGAGACATGCCGTAAGTGATTCAAATATACCAAAAATAATTGAAAATCGTCCAATGGCAGAATTGGGGCCCGATTTTGAGAACAAATTAAACATAGAAACTTTTCATATAGACAAAATAGGCCAACAAAATATTTGTATTAATAACAATAATAATGATAATAATAAGACTGATGTTAATGAATAAGAGATTTTATGTGTCCTACTGTGTATTTTATTTTTATTTTTTAATAATTTTGTTTATTAGGTATTTAAAATCTGATGTATATAATAAATAAAAGAAAATTATGCGTATTTTTGATACAAAATTAATATACATTTTATAATTAATGTCATTTTAAATTATTTTTAAATTTATATTGTGATATTAATAAGGATAAAAGTAAATATATTTGTATTAACTATCAATTGTTTTAATCAATAATACGCTAAACAAAATAAAGGCTTTATTCTTGTAATATGGTCAAGACAGGTAACATAATAAGCTTGTAGAATTTTCATCACAGTTACTCGTTACTCCTTTAATATAGGATGCCCCAGTAGGTATTTGAAGTTGGTTAAGTAATTCTCATAAATAAGGTAACTAGGAAGAATTTAAGCCGCCATCACAATGAACGGAGTTTTCTCTATGTATGAATTTTTTTATAGTAAGCACGAGCTTATTAAAGAATTTGCGTAAAGCTGCAACTGTATTTTAGACTAATTAGAATTAGGTTATTAATTACCGATTTATCAAAGATAAACATTAACTGACCAGGGAATCTTTAAGAACTTTTCGTTCAGTTTAACCGTCACTTATGCTGTGTTTCTTATTTGTGATCTAATCAATCTGATTGATCTGAGTACTAAAGAACCAGCGAGTCAGTAACAACTTTAAGTAAGAACGCGATATACAGAAAGTGCATGTTACTGACCAGCGAATCTTTAAGAACGTTTCGTTCAGTTCAGCCGTCTCTTAACAGAGCGAAAATTAACGCGCAAACTGAAGGATATGTCAGAATACATAAAAATTTCCACAGCACACTTATTCATATTACAATTTTAATACTGTATTTGTCAGTTGTTACGGTTTCGGTGGCCAATATGTCAAATATTCTGTAAGAAAATTATGTTTCGCCAAATTATGTAAGGATTCTTACTGATTCGCTGGTTGCCCCTTTAGAAAGATACAGAAAATGCCGGAATTTTGATTTAATTATAGAACTTAACGGAATTAAAGTTCTGATCTTTTTTTTTAAAATTGTACTAAAATTTTCGTCAAATTTCAGTTTTAAAGGTAGGTTTGCATAATACTAATTTTGGAAAATCAGTCATACGGGGGTAGCCAATTCAAGGCCGCATGGGTTTATCGGTTCATTTACGTAGACCGGCTGACCCCCAAGACAATCCAAAGCGCGTTGCCAACTTCTTTATAGATATATAGGATACACATCAATGAAAGGGCTGAGAATTTTAAACGCCAATAAAAATATGTTCTTTTCCATCATCAATCGAAATCATCACAATATGAGGATAACCCCTCTGTTCCTATATAATGTGCCATTTTGGTCGGTAGCCTAGCAAACTACATACTTCTTTTCTTTACTAACGAAAATTATTTTTCAAATTAATTCATTAATAAAATTAAGTTAAGCGATTATTTAATTACTCAAATTGGTTTAAATTTCAATAATAAAAATTTTATTTTAAATTTTAAAAATTGGAAAAGTTTATCATGCTTGTACTAAAAATATCGTCAAATTTCTTTATTTTGATACACCAGCGCCATTTGTTCAAATCGCATAAAATACGCATACTAAAAATTTAATTCGCCATCTTGAAAAACTAATCGAAATCGATTTAACGAAAGTATACAAGGGTCTTTTCAATTTCATCGTCAATATGGTGAGTACACAAGTTTGGGATTGTTCGAATAAAATCTTCTAAATTAACCATCATCTTACGTTTAAATTAATTTCAAAGTGGAAAATATTAGTTATTATGTTGTGTTTAATTAATCGTACTTTCAATTTCTATCAAATTTACTTTACAAACACCTAAAATTGTTAATCAAAAAAGTTTAAATTCTGTCACAATATATATAACACCACCGAGAAATATAATTGTGGATGACAAAATAAAAATGTGTTTTTCTTTTCTATTTTCAATTAAAGTCGAATCAAAAAAGAAAGAAGACCAGGAAACTAAGAGGTCATGTCAGCCACGGGCATGGTCGTATTGGTAAGTGAAAATTTATATTTTAATGACGTTTCTGGATTTGAGGTTAATGTCAACTCTTTTCACATCACACAGGTAAACATAGGAAGCATCCTGGAGGTCGTGGTAATGCTGGTGGTCTCCATCATCACAGAATAAACTTTGACAAATACCATCCGGGTTATTTTGGAAAGCTTGGTATGAGAAATTTCCACTTGAACAGAAATCACAATTTCTGCCCAACTATCAACTTGGATAAATTATGGTCACTCGTTGGTGAAGAAGTACAAGCTAAAGTTGCTTCTGATAAATCTAAAGTACCAGTCGTTGATTTAGTACAACATGTAAGTCTATTTATGTTAAATATTTAAATGCATGTATCTAGTTATTTAAATGATGATAACATTCGACGGGCGGACTAAATCCCCATGTTGATTGTCGAATTTGTGTACAACTTTTTTGCTGATAAATTCTTCGAAACCTAAATTTGATCGACCAATATTATTACTTTATTAACAACTCGTGTTTCTTTCTATGATTTCAGGGATTCTACAAATTGTTAGGAAGAGGACATTTACCCGGTCTTCCAATTATCGTTAAAGCTAGATTCTTTTCACAAAAAGCTGAACAGAAAATCAAAGCAGCAGGTGGAGCATGTATACTAAGAGCATAAATTCCACTTTGTATAAAATTTCATATTGTACGTGAATAAAGATAAATTTTCCATCTAAACACAAACTATTATTAATTAAAACAAATTTTAAGTAAATAAAACTTTATTTATATTTAAAAAAAAAACAATACAAAGGACATTTACGTCTTTTAAAAATTTGATCAGGTTAGTTTTAGAGAATTACTTAAAACTACCATTCATGGATTTTGTTAGCGAGTCTGCGAGCATTATTATTGTTTGTTCCTGTGATATTGCAGACAACTCTTTGAGCCATTCATCCAAAACAACGGCGCATATTGCAAGGTCCCGATTGCGTTCTGTTCCACCTATCGTGATTGTCGTAACCGAGGAAATAGATTCCAGTGATTGTGGTTCAGAATTTGATGAATCTCGCAGTGGTATATTTATTGTAGACCCTAAAAAAGTTTAACAAGCGTTAATTTATACTAATTTTGCATTTATTTTTTATCATGCCGACCTAAAAACAAACAATTAGATAATATGAAACAAACATTTCATGCGGGGGGGTTGTTAAAACATGCCACACAACATTCATTTTATTGCAGTTAGCGCTATCTCTTGAATGATAGTTTAACATATATTATTATAAAAATGAGTTTTCATGGAAATTTTGTTAATCCTACCTAAATTGTGTAAAATTATAGCCGGAGAGCGAACAGCAAATAAAGGCAATAATCAGCTTCGCACACGTAATCTTAAAAATAAACGATACTTAAAATAGAACAAGGAAATTGATCTGACTTGACTTAGTTTCGGTTAAAAATTATTATAACATTTGACTGTAAAAAATTTTATTCAAACATCAATTTCGATGCTCGCATTTAAACACCGACATTCTAAAAAATATGCTAAATGATTACCATAGTTGCATATTATTTGCTATCAGCCGCCTTGCCCTAAATAATTAGGAATTAATCGGATATAAAACTAATAATTGTTCCGTTATGCTATGTACATGCTCGGGTTATTTAAAATTCAATTCAAAAATTATAAAATACACACACAAAATTTGCAAATTCGAAAATATTTACCCGTGAAAAATTCTTTTAATTGTGCTAAACCTGACGTGGCTGAATAATTTATATGTAATAGATAATAAATTATGTAATGAGATTTTCATGAAAATGATCGAGTCATTATTGGACACAGAACATTAGCGAGAGTATTTTCTATATTTACCTGCAGAGCTTGGCCTCCGAAACATGCCGGCAAATGAATTTGTAATACTTTTCCGTTTACTGTCGTTCCGCTTGAACGGGTCATAGGATGACGAGGGTGTTAGTTGCATTGGTGTTGTCGATGATATAGCGGTTGTTGTAGGTAAATTCGTTTGTTTTGTTGATTCTATTGCACTTTTCCGTATATTAACAAGTCTAAATTC
Source organism: Tipula vernalis (assembly GCA_958295665.1). NCBI lineage: Eukaryota > Metazoa > Arthropoda > Insecta > Diptera > Tipulidae > Tipula > Tipula vernalis. The sequence continues at coordinate 23,956,387 of OY282558.1, read as the reverse complement.
ACGATCGATGAGTTGAGATCGAGCATGATCGATGACTTCCAAGGATTCTTCATTCACTGGCAACTCGGCGTCTAGCTGTTGTTTTAATATTTTTAATACTTGATAAAAGGATGGAGTTTCAGACGTGGTCGGAATATCAGGTCGCAGTAAAATGGATTGAATTAGCGGGAGTGGATATAAGGCAAGATGTGACAAAAGTCCGGTTAAATGAAGATTTACATATAAACAATTACTTGAAAATGTTTGCAGTTTTCCCCATATTGCATTTAAAAAGGGACCTGAAATAAAATTTAATTAGTATTTATTTTGACTAGCATTTCATGCTGGACTTCAAACCTAGACTGACAGTCCCCTGTCGAAATAAATCCTCTGATAAATCTAAATCACATATTTTATCTTCTTTTTTATTGGAAATTTTCCATTCGTCTAATTTTTTATCACATTTACTATTTCTATTTATATTTTGTTCGTTATTATTTGAGCTGACAAATTCCAAATCATTATTATCTGATGACGAATTGTGATCTTCATCATAATCATCCGGACGATATTTAAAACTTTCATATCCGCTACTCTCCCCAATCGATTGTAAACTGTCGAATTGTTTGCCCGAAGATTTATTTAAATCTGAATCATTATTTGTTTGTATCATACTTCCATATTTCTCTTCCTCCGATTCATTCAATGAAAATTCTTTCATAAAACTTTTTATCATTTGTAAAATTTTATCGGACGGGCCCGTCATTAAAATATTATTATTTAAATTTAATTTATTATTATTTGGCATTTTTTGGTATTTATACAAATTATTCCATTCATCACAGGCATTCTTATAACGTAAAATTTTACTTCGTGCATCTATCAAATAGGCATGGTAATTGGAATATAAACTTTCTCCTTGATGAACGCCATAATGATTCCAATTGGCCCCTATAGTTTTACTAACGGGTTGGATTTGTTCGTGTGCCAATGAATTACAAGCTTGTTTCATTACTTCGGGTGTTAAATCGAGAAAATAATTTACGGAATTTATGTATGGATCAATTTTATTGATTTTATGCCTATGCAGAATTGGTATATGCTGGCAGTTTAATAAATATTTAAGGATGAGTTCGAGCATAACATCTTCACAATGTAGATTTAAAAGTGTGTCGAAAAATGATAGCGTTACTGTACATAACTGAATGGTGGTTTAAATAAATTAATACTTATCCTAATCATACATCTTTCTTTATCCAACTATTTACTTACTCGACTATCTGTAGAATTGAGCCGCTCGGTCAACACATCTATAATCCGTTCGCCATCAAATTTGTCATCAGCTAACAAAAATTTTATGAAAATCTTCAGTAATCCAGGTTCCGTGATTGAGCGCAATATTAAATCCAAATAAGCAATGGCTGATATTTGTGAATCGATGTTTGTCTGGAAATTACGGCCTTTGAATATCTGGAATTGTATTTGATTTTTTTTCTTTCTAATTTGGTTAGTATATAAACAGAAGACTTTTGAGGCTGAATTTTTTTATTTTATTTTCTTTATGTTTTTAATCAAAACACACGAAGAAGAAGTAGTAAAAATCCATCACCAGTTACGAAAAAAATATGATGAGTTACTTAATGGATTTATAGAGAATGAATTTAGATTAGAGATTCAGATATTAATAACCAGTCATTTTTTTGTCAGTCTAATTACATATTTTATGCAAATTACACAAAAAAAAGTTCAACATCGCAATCTAAATAGTGCATGTGATACGGTGGGAAATGAGTTTTAAACAAAATGATAAAGAAATTGAATATTATGATGTTTATACAATGAATGAATGACACACCATTCCCAAAACAATATAAATACAAATATTGCAATAATTATATTTTTGTAATACTTTGTGGATAGTGATAACGACGAAAATTTAATACGATAGGCCAGAACTATCCGGGATTAGTTAATTTAGCAAATGCAATATTTTATTTATTGTACAATTTTGTACGAAGTTTGTACGAACTTACAAAAGATGAATAATTCAGGCAAAAAAATCGAACGATCACATATTTAGATGCGATGGATAGATTAGAATTTAATAATCTAACAAAGATTAAATTTCTATTAATTGCTTTACGATAATATCATGCCAAACAATCGATTTTAAAAATAATAAGAAATAATAATTAAGATTATGACAACCTTTATATAATTCTCATATTTAACTATAAATTACCACACATTTTTAGGTTGTCTTGTTATTTTTTCCCCCAATGATCTCATACAAAAGCTAACAATTTCTTTTCGTTCCGGTTCACTGTGCTGTTTATACACAAACAGCTTATTCACCCTTCCTACACACTTCTTTATTTTTTAGTATAAATTATTAAATTTCTAATGCAATTTTAGAAACTAAGTATTTAGTCTAAGGAGATTTATACTCTTACACTTCGGTACGCTTAACGAACAAAGTTATTCTCTTTAATAAAATATATAAATGACCTTCCGAACACATCCACATATAAAAGAAGTACAATTTGCATAATTCATATTTACAACCAAATTTAGAAAAGTATCAAGTACTAGATTAGTTGCCCCAAATACAGAAAAATTATGTCTCGTCGCCAGTACATATAAATAATCGTTTACCTAAATCATTAATAATAATACCCGGAAGTAAATAATCAAAAAATTATGCTAATGAAATATTTTCATCTTATTATAGCATAAAACACTTAATTAGTATTTACCTTTGAAACACAGTGAGTGATACACGACACAGAATTACGGTAATATGCGCAAAGTGTGCACGAAAAGATAATAGAATATAGAACTAGACTTTCGAAATTCGAGAATTTTATTGTATTAATGTGCAATTGCAAAAATTACATAAAAGTTTTTGTGTACATGACATAAAACGACTGGCACAAAAAGAAATCGTGATTGTAACGGTTACCATTTTACAAACTGTTACCTTTACTACACATTTAATAGTTTTTTATGTACAAATAGAAAAAAAAAACTAGCAAGTTCCCCAAAAAAGCGTAAATTTCACCACCAAATTAAAAACTAGAAAAACCAAATCACATGTTATGTTAGAAAACAAAATGTTAAGATAAATACCTGGAGTATGGCCGGCCCGAGTACTGGAATTAAAAATCCTTGATACATAAAATCGAGTAACTGATTTTTGATCAGTTCGTGTGCTGCCTGAACTACAGCGTTACAAAATTCTAGTGAATTTATAAACATTGTTAGTTCGGGAATTTCTGCTACGTCGTCCGGTGTGATACGATACCAATCCGTGGTTGTGATATCAATTGTGTTCGGCAGTAATGAGTAGAGACCTCCGAGTCCAGTGACTAAAACTGGCGACATTGATGAATACTGTGCTATGTACGTTCCTATATTGGAATTTTTTTGTGATAATGCCATACACAAGAGTAGGGCATCGCGAGCTTGTTGCCCTACTGAACCATCCCGATGTACGTACGGGATTAGTAGTGAAAATATTATAAAATTCGTTTGGCCGTGTTGTTGAGACGTCGAGAAAAAGAATAAATCAAGTAAATGGACGTTTTGCATTAAAAGGACGCACAATTGGTTCAGTAGAATGACCAGACGTTTTTCTATATCTGGTGGAAATATTTCACCTTGGCTCGAGGCAAGAATTTTAAGTAGTGGACGTAAAAATGGTTCATGCACCAACAGTTGATGACGCGAATAGTTTACCAGATGTTCGTATAATTTTAATTGTTCCAGTCGGACGGCATTAGAGTATCGTCCCGTTTTAACACCCCATTCGTAAAGTTTATCTAATAGATTCTCACTGAGCATAAACTCAAGACATGGTGCCGGCGGTGTAGGTTGTATACCAGGCAAGGCAATTTTATTGCAATTATGTAACTCTACTAGCAGCAATGTGACCATATGATCCAAGTGATTAACAACACCTAGCACATCGTCATGGGTCGGTGCTTTCATAAGCTATATAAAATACAAAAACAAAATATTTTTGTCTACTTTATCAATATACAAATAAAACCAAAAAATATATATCTAACCTCTGATCGTTGAATTATTTCGTATGCTTGTTGCCAATGTTTACAAAAACTATCGTAACAAGCGCGCGGATCACATTCCTGCACTGGATTAATAGGTCGATTTGTCCTAGTCACAGTGCTTCCACTATTTGCATTATTACCACGTAAACTGGTTCGTAACGGACTTGGTCGTAACCAACTCATTTTAAAAATGTATTATTTATTAGCAATAATCGGTATTACAAGGTACCAGCATTTAACCTGTACGACTAAATGAATTTCGTTTCGCTGTTGTTCACCTTTATTGTTGTTGTACCCACAGTGATATCAAAAAAACGGTTGGCACAATTCCATAATTAAATTCAATAACACAAATTAATTATTTATTTACATATGTTATTTATCTGTACGGTTAATTTAAATAGATAATAAAATGTATATCCTTGCACAGTAATGTCTAATTAAATAATTATTGGACACAAAATTTGCAAAAATATAAAAACTGATTGAACTGTTTTAATACGCACTGTACACACTACAGATTTTTTTTTATTATGTGTTTTATTGTGATTCATTAACAACACAACTCTTCAATACTAATAATAAATAACAAAAAATAACAACTTGAGTATTTAAATAATATAAACTATTAAACAAATATATAAATAATAATTATAAACTGTACACGAAAGATAATATAATAGATGTTGTGGATAAAAATGAAAATTTACATTTTCTTTTTTTATTTCGTAGCGAAGAATTTTTTAATGACGTTTCAACTAGCTTGTATTTGCAATTGGAATGACAATACCGTTGAGAGTGTGGGATTTTTCTTTGGTCGTGTGAGAAGAAAAAGTTATCGTCTGTCGATAAGTTAGTAAAGCGGGGGCAAACGCTATATGTCAAAACTTGCTTTCACGAATTTAGTCGACTGCGCAGATTCGTTGGCGGAAAATCTAAATATGTGAACGTTAATTTGTTAATTTATTAATAGGAAATCGCAGTTTTGGCCCGAAATATAAATAATCTTTTAAAAAACATTGAAATATTTCATAATTTTAATAAAAAGAATTTCATTAAAAGAAAACGAATCACAAGTGGATATTGTGGAACATGACGCGCCGCTCTTGGTGTGTGTTTTCACGTACAAAATATTTGCAACTTCAATTAATTAATTATTTTCCAACCTGACCTAATTATAATGAAATTATTTATTTAATGCATTTAATTTGTTTCCTAATTTTAAAAATAAAAAACTCATGCTATGGAAAATTTATCCCATTTATTCCAATCTGTTCGTTTAATACATTACGTACAGAATATTCCGAGGTCACGTGGTCAATATTCTATTCCGGCTAAAGTTTACTTTACGTATATATCAAGAAAATCAGGTAAGGAGTATATATTTTGAAAATTTTTTAATGTAGGATTGTGCATCTATAGTTTTTAGAAAGGGGAAGCCAAAATTCCCCGGAAAATTATCTGATTCTCCGGGAAAATTTTCATATTTTTGTTAAAAAAATTGTGTATTATTTTATTCAAAATACGTAAGTCAGTTATTATTAATTAATACACAATCCTAACGTCAAAAATTATCAAAAAATGTACATCTTATAATTAATATTATTTTGTACAATTACAAAACACCAACAGTTTTCACTTAAAAATAAAAAAAACAAAATTTTTATTTTTGAATTTATTTATTTTTATCATTCAAAATTACAACTAGTTTCGATCTTGTAAAGATCATCTACAGGTAATTTTTGCAATTAAAAAACTAAAGTAAAAACAACTCTTATATATACAACAATTTTGTTTAACAGGTAAAAAAAAGGGCTTATATATAGTATAAAAAAAAAAGAAAAAACAAAAAGGAGGCGGACAAACCCACAAATTTAATTAAAAATAAGGGGTGTTGCGCTTGTTATGGTTATTTTTAAAGGTTATTTTAAATAAGGGGGAATTAATTTTTGCATCATCTGTGTTCATTAGATTTGTGGGAAAGGAGGCGAACAAACCCACAAATTTAATTAAAAATAAGGGGTGTTGCGCTTGTTATTGTTATTTTTAAAGGTTATTTTAAATAAGGGGGAATTAATTTTTGCATAATCTGTGTTCATGAGATTTGTGGTGTTGGCGATGTGGTATGACTCGTATGCATCTAGTTTCCATTTTTGATGTACTGTTTTAATTATTTTTGAAATAGTGGTATCTATTTTGTCGTTATGGTGGAACATATGATATGCAACACTAGATTTATTACAGTTGGCTTTTTCATGTTCTTTAAGCCTGGTGCTGAAATCTCTCGATGTCTGGCCGATGTAGGTGTCCTGGCAATTAGAACATTTAATTTGGTAAATTCCAGAGCGTGTATCTTGTGTTACCTTATCTTTAAAGTTGTTTAAATCCTTTTTGATGGTTGTTGATGGACGGGTGACAAGTTCTTTGTTGTGTTTGTGGAAGACGCGCTGCAGTTTATTGGTGATATCCGGAAAGTATGGAATGCTGACTCTAGAAGTACTCACCGTTTCCATGGCTGGTTGTAATGTGGTGAGTGATGATTTGATGTGCTTGGTCTGTGCTTGTTGATAATGTTATCAGCAAATTGAGTAGAATACCCATTGGCTACGGCCGCGTTCTGAATAAATTTAACCTCCTCATCAAATTCCGACTGCTCCATAGGTATATTAAATATTCTAAGCGCTATAGAATGAAACGCTGCTTACTTGTGCGTCACATGGTGAAATGATTCTACTGTTATGAATCTATTTGTATTTGTAGACTTTCTAAAAATTCCAAAATTTTAGTTTATTGTTATTATTTCGGATGATTTTTTAATCCAGGGGCCCTATTCTCGAATTCCACATCCATTTTCCACATGTGGACATCTGTCAAAATTCATAAAAATTGAATTTTTTCGGTACTAAGGGAATATTTCCGAATGGGTACAAGCAGGTGGAAAAATTCCCCATATAGGAAAATGACCATGCCGCATGTATTTTATATACGAATTACATTTTTCGAACGTTTTTGTGTGAACTTTGACAGATGTCCACATATGGAAAATGGATGTGAAATTCGAGAATAGGCCCCCAGGAAGTTCAAAATGCCATTTTCCTCGGTTTCCATTGTAAATTTAATTGCTGGATATATTGTATTAATATGGTTGAAAATAGCTGACAAATGAGGTTGCTTCACTATTGCAAAAATGTCATCTACATATCTAAGCCAAATCCTCGGGAACAGGTTGAAGTTTTGTTTTAGATTTTCCTCCATGTTGCTCATGAATACGTTGCTTAGGTATGGCGCCAATTTGCTTCCCATGGATGTTCCGGATGTTTCCTGGTAAAATTTATCTCGAAATTGAACAAAATTCTGCTCCATGCATGTATCGACAATTTTAAGCTTGTATTTGACTTGCTGCTACTTGATTTTTTAAAAGATGATCCTCCAAATTGTTTACTGCGGCTTTTAATGGGATACTCAGGAACTATGCCGTCACATCAAATGATACTAATATTTCATCAGGAGTTAAGGTGCTATCACACCAAGCGTGACGCGTCGGCGGCAAATTTAAATACACGTTTTTTTTGATTATGTAGTGATTGGAAATCGTAGTTTGTGTAAAAATATAAACTAGCGATTATCGACGATTTTTTTTTGCCGCTGGGTTTCGCGGCGGCAGATAAAATTTCATTTTATACCATTTACTAAAATTGTAATTTCTCTATTAAAAATATCAAGTTTGTAAATGGTTTTATGAATAATAATTTTATTTTTGTTCAAGCTACGATTGCCTATCACTACATAAGCAAAAAAGCGTGTATTTAAATTTATTTAAATTTGCCGCCGACGCGCCGCGCTTGGTGTGATAGCACCTTTAATGTTATATCTGTTAGTTTTTCCACTAACTCCTTTGAATTTATTATACTGCATCCTTCTGGTGGTGGAATCATTTCCAGCTCTTTCAACAACCATTTAGCCATGTTTTTGTAGGTGTCGAGATGTTTGATGCAATTGGTCTCATCTTGTTACCGGGCTTATGAATTTTCGGCAATGCATAAAGCTTCGACACCTTCGGATTGGTAACGTGAAATTTGTACTCTAATTGACGATCATTCAATAAAGCTGCTATTTCTTTTGTTACATTTATGGCTTGTTTGACAATTTTGTTGAGAGGGTCCCTTGGATTGTTGTTTCTCCAAGTGTGTTCTTTTTTTTTTTATATATAAGTCCTTTTTTTTTACCTGCAATTTTTTACCTGTTTTTTAATTGCAAATTTTGAAAAAAAATAAAAGAAGTGAAAATTTTCCTGGAAAATGAGGTAATTTTCCGGGGAAATTTGGCTTCCCCCTCCTAAAAACTATCGTTGCATAATCCTACATTCAAAAATTTTCAAAATATATACTACTTACCTGATTATCTCGATGTATACATAAAGTAAAATAACGCCTCTATTGCTTCTGTTTTTTCTGTGGAATTAATAAAATAAAATACGTTGTCTCCATTGACTATATCTGTTTCGCTTTACTGTTTTTTAGCACACTTTACAGCACTTTTTTCAATTCGATATATCATAACACCATAAGAAAAATAAAAAAAATAAGAATTTGATTTTTTCTTATTTCACTTTGTCATTTTAGATAACTTACAAATTGTTAAGTTCAAAACGAAATATTTTTGTTTGATTTTTATTTATTATAAAAAATTGTTAATTTGCATTAACTAGTTTTAATTAGCAGAGTTTTTTATTTTTAAAAAATTTAATATTTCAATTTTTTTTTTTAGGTTTTGTTTTAGTTTTTGTTTGAGGTTTTAACTGTGTGTTCAATTGTAATTATTCAATTAAGCCTGATTTCCATTACGAAAGTATTTTTATCAGTAATAATAAAGCGAGATAAAAATATAGATTTACTTGAGGTGTGAGAGGGAAATTTTTTTTTCAGTACTGAAAAAAATTGTTTTTACTGTACTATGTAACCATAATTTATGAAGAAAAATATGAAGCGAAGTATACTTTTTCAGTATTTTACAATCTATCTATTTATTTTATTTTATTTATTTATTTACAATAATTTTGGCACACTCCATTTTGAGCTGTAGCTCATTCCCTATAGAGTGCCAATACTTTATATAGAAACAGAAACTGCAAACAACTGCCCAAATTGCTGTTTAGTCTATCCTCGAAAATGTCCATTGGGTTTTCATTTGGAAAATATTCCACTCTTCTTAACTGGGTCTAGAAATTTTAATATTCCGAATTTTTCCCGGTGATTCCAATCGTACGACGATTAAGCTCTTTTGGAGTTAAAACCAAGTTCCAAATATACCATTTAATTTAAACAAATATATTTATTTATTTTTAAAAATATTTTTTTGTACGAAAAATATTAAAAAAAAAGAAAAAAATCTGTATCTACATACAGATTGTGTAAAGATAGAAAATTTTTCTCGCACGCTGAAGCAAATACTATAAAAAAAATGAAGTTATTAACCCCACTTCGATATTTTTATGGTATAAAGTGACGTTTGGATAAAAACACTCCAAATAAATTTAATATATGTACAAAAAGTTTTATGACACACATAAATATTAAGTAAATTATTAATTATTAAATATTAAATTATTACTTATATTAAATACCTACTTAGCTATATTGTAATTGAACAAAATTTTATAAAATTTATTGGTTATGTTAACAAAAATCTGTCAAAATATAACCATCAAATTTTACTATAAAAAAAATTACTATCTTTGTCACTCTAATGGAATTTTTGATTGTCTTAACTCCTCTGTCTTTATCAGTAAAATACACAAGTCAGTAAGATTTTCTCATGGAAATCAAGCTTTACTTATTTTGTCTAATTTACTGTTCAAATATTCCCGTTCCACTAGAAGTGATATTTTAGCAGTGCTAAGGCTAACGGATGAATATAATTTTTCAATTAAACTTTTTAAATTTGTGCGAGACGCTGATATCATACTTTTCGAACGTACCACTCTATTCGCGTTACAACTTACAATTGCACTATCACTTCCTAAACATTTTGTGGAAAGTTTGTGTTCTACAATAAATGAACAGCGTTTGTGATATACTTTAATTTAAATGGTATATGAATCTGACATTTTATTGTAAATACATTTTTTTGTTTTGTTTTCTAAAATATAATTTTCTGATTTGAGTGCATAAAATTTCTAAAATCTTTAATAAATAACTGTATATGCTATTTAAAATAAGCAAAAAGTGATGGAATTAATACTACCACCATATACAAAAGGTAAAGCACGGGGAGATTTATATTTTGCAATACAAGATATCGAATGGAAAGGACGAAAATTCAATCAAATTGAATTGAAAATATTTTGGTGGGGCAACGATTTCAATTCACACGTAACAAAAATGTAGGATTCCTTTCCAGTCGCGTTCTATTTCGGACACTTTAGTTAATAATTAAGATTTTTTTTGCCATATTTCAGAATATCACCGGATACAAAATTTCCACTAGTATTGCGGTATAAGATTTGTACATCGCCGAAATTATTTGTGACTTATTTAAGAAGTTGTGAACCCATTGAGCTGAAAATTAGGTCTGCGAGAACCCAAACATTGGTTGGAACGGTGTTTGTCCCAATTCCAGCAAAGCTTTTAGACGAGGAATCGAATATTTCGGAAGCGAAGGAGGAAGTGAATGAGAAGATATTTAGTACTCGAAATAATATTATTGGTACTATCCAGCTACAAATCAGAATGAAATTTGCAAAAAAGGTTCCTGTTATACCTAGTCTGCCGATCGAACTTCCATTGAAAGAGGTGTGTAAAAAACTACCTAGTTTACAACTACCAACAACATCACCTGTAGTAACTCCGATCCATATAACAACATCATCAAACGGTGATTCCATAAAAATTGATAAGTTGTCCTCTTCACACCGGACCTCTAGATCCTTCTACGATCTCAATAAAAACGACAGAACGATCATTGTTAATTATTTGACCGGTGAACGAATGACTCGAAATGAAAAGTTCTATGCACTAAACGAGCTGGCCTCAATATCACCTACAGAAAGTTTCATTGAAGCACTTACTGGACAAGACTCTGATGAGGAAAAACCTGTGCCACCGCCAGTCACCCTTTTGAATCGGGATGATCAAAAGGAAACCAATTGTAATAATTGCAATAAAAGCGAACGAAAATGTGAGACGACTGAAAAGGATGAGAAAAATAAAAGCAATGATGATATTCACCAGAGTGAACAGAAAGAATCGAAACGTGGTAATGGAAGCAAAATGAAGTTAGGTTCGGCTGAGTCTAACGACAATTATGTAAGTAGCACATATCCTTTAAAATTATTAGTAGTTGTTGATATATCCATAAAGCGTGTTTACCCTCATTTTAATTTTATTAGTTTTTTCAATGCCAGCTTTGTAAAAGCGACGAACCCAAAATCTGTGAATCATCACGTTCTTAAAATTGATTAATGCAATATTATGTCTATTTCAGATAACATTCCTTGACGGGCTAATCCACATCGGCCATATCGACGCTTTAGTGACATCCCAAACCAACTCATCCTATTTTATTGTGATCCAATCATTTTGGCGCGACGCGATTTGTACCCAAATTACTCAAACTAATTTTTTCAACTATCTCGATATATTTTCGATACTTTGCAACAGGGATTTTGTCGAAAAAATTAAAAATAATTTTTTAATACTAGAACTGTGGGAGCGCAATTTATCATCGAGTGAACGGCTGATTGGACAAATTCAGTTACCGTTGCACAAGTATTTTATTGCCCTATGCGATATGAAACTGTTTGAACACTTGAAGAAATCTAAAATGCCGATTATTTCGAATGATGGATGGACCTCAATCAAATCGCTGTTGTCGAACGAAATTATTGGGCAGATTGAAATTTTATTAGCCATTGGGACTAAGGAGCAAATTGACTATCTTAAAAATACTAGAAATTTGAATGAGATTAAGTCGCTGAAAATTCCGATGCTTTATAATAACGTAGAAACGCAGACGAGTCAAATAAATTCACCGGTCTCAATTCCATTGCAGTCAAATCGTTCAGCTCCGTTACAATCAAGCCGATCAGCCACCGTTGAAAAGCTCAACAAATTCATCGATAGTCTATCAAGCGTAAATAACAAAAGTAATAATCAGTACAATTCGACCAAAAACTCACCCTTAAGTAACAAGCCATCTCCGCCACCTCAGGTTCGGCGCACTTCTGATCTTCTCGATATGCTTAATTACGCTTTAGCACAAAAAAATCCAATTTACAGCAGTTTATCTGATACAGAGAATTCAGATGAAAAGCAGGCAACTCCACTCACGTCATTATCTTCATGTTCTACAGCAGCTATTTCTTCTTTTAAAGTTAACATCGACATAGAACATGCCCTCCATTTACCTAAAACGCTCATCCGGCCTCCAAATAAATCGAAGCATAAACGGAATCGTAATACCATTGAAACTGATCCCAACAGTTATGTAATATTCTCAACTTATCATAACCCGGCCAATAATAACAGCTCAAATTTAAATCTCATCTTAAAAACGCTTGATGGCCATTGTTATTCGACCCAAATCATAGAGAAAACCTGTAATCCCATTTGGAATAAAACATTTTATGAAGTTGAAATTCCTGACGAACTGTTAATGGAATCAACGAAAAAATTTGAGCTAAAAATTATGACCAAACAATTAAATGATTTGCCACAATGTCGCCTAATCCCAATTCCCACGGATGATACTATAATCGGAACAGTGAATATCGATTTAACTGTACTTTTGTCTGGTCTACCAGTAATTTCGGGCTACTATCATATAGTCGACTTCTCGGGCCGCAACAACGGCCAAATCAAAGTTACCATTAAACCACTAGAAGATGTAACCAAAGTTTATAACAAAAATGATTTAGTTTATGATAATATACTGGCCACATCCCTTTTAGGCAGCCAATGTTTGAGTCGTACATTAAAACGTAAGTTCACTGAACTCGATGAAATCACACAACGGTTAAAAGCACGCCTAAACGATGTTACTTCAAATCTAGATGAAGATGAGGAGGTTGATGAAGACGATGTTGATGATATCGATAAAGAATTCGAAAAGGATCTAAACACTGCTGTAAATGATGATGACGAAGATGATTATAATTGGCCAAATAATGAAGGCGATAAGCTCTACACGAAGAATAATATAAGTGCCTCAAATTTGTATACGAAACTTGACAGTGATGATAGTTCGGTATCAACTTCGACGTCTATATCTACACTATCCAGCGATCGGGTTAAACTTATCGCCGATGCTTTGAAAAATGCGAATATAAGTGATTATGAGAACTAAACACACTCTTAGGAGACCATTGAATTGATTGTGGGTGGATTCACACAAAATACAATATGTATACTATTTTTTAGGTTTTTTGTTTATTACAATTTAAATATTTTAATTATAATTGATTAAATGTATGATACATAAAAATTCAATATACGTAACTGAAAGACAATTTTTTTTTGCTGTGTTTTGTGATTTTATGTTCCAGTTTTAGAAATTGAACATTGCTAAATAATTTTCTCGGCGGAATTTCTGTTGCAATTCAAAATTGGTAAGCAAACGAATAGCAGCTGACGTGCCTTGGTGATTATGGTAAAATTCGCAATATCGCACCATCTGAAAAAATACAATTTACATAAATAGTTCATTAAAAGCATTTTTTTATTTTTTTTGCATAAATGGGCATTATATAAACTACCAAACAATAATTTAAACTACGGTATTTTACTAATTATTTGTTGAAAATTAATTGCTTTCGATTCACTTGGTTTACAGGCTATGTTCACTTGGTTTACAGGCCTGTTCACTATAAAATTTTGAAGTAGAATGCTCTGCTATTAAACGATCAGCGATTCATGGCAATTTCACAAAGGAATAGCAATCGCCTTTTGAACCATAACATATTCTAGGACAAGTACGTAATCGATAAAAACAAGAAATTAACGAATTTCTTAGAAAATAGAACAAAAAATATGTAACAAAAGTTCAAAATAATTGAAAATCAATGTTTAATGATATTTACCTGAAAACTATCCAATTCTTTCAAATTAATCATTTTTGTCCGCCAAAATTTTTCTTTTACTTTAATATTTTTGCGTTTATGCTCCATACAATTTCGACATATTTCTTTTTTTGTCCGCCAATTAATCCAAAAATCGCCAACGATTGGTTGTTCACTGCAAATCGAACAGTTGGATAAATTACTTGAATTACAAATCGTATGCACAGCAGGTATAGTTGATATCTTCCCTCCGAATTTATGTTGAAATATTGATTTCCGTTTGAATCGATTAAAATATGTCCCTGGCCCAGGGACCACAGTATTACTTTCACTAACTCGGTTTTTTACTGCAGATTGTTTATTTTTCACATTTAGCTTGTTTATCACGTTCTTGATCGGGATGTTAGGCCCTTTTATATAAAATTCTGCCAAATCAAGTTCAGGTTCACCAAAACGAATAGCTCGATATGCTAGTCCTCCATATCCATTTTTGGCAATCGTTTTTTGTACTACTGGATGGTCAGCGTTCACCATATATGTTAGATTATATTCACCGGGCCCAAGGTTTTTTGGTGTTTTAATATACTCCCTGAGTACTTGGCGGTCGGAACTTACACCAAAACATATTTTTCTTTGTGGCGGCCGAAAGACAATATAATCAAATCCAATTTCACGAGCACGCCTTATTATAATTTGAAATTCATCACGTGCCTCACGTTGTTTGACTTTTTCTGACTTTGATAGTTTTACATAATTCATAATTTTTGTCCCACTATATATATGTATATATACTGAGTTGATTAGCTGACGACGGTATGATAGTTTCTGATTTTTCGTCAACCACAATATTATTGAAAATGAAAATATTTTTGTTTCGGGCCTAACTCAACAAAATCATTGATTGGAAGTTTATGGGAAATAAATATCTAAATATAAAAGAATGAAGTGGTAGAAAAATTATCGGTTTCGATAAAACAAAAGGGGAGAGCTTATGGTGGGAAGGTTTTGGGTTTAAATTGTATTTGCATGAGAAATCAATCATCATTCAATAAAAAAAGGATTCAACAATTTGTCTTCGATTAAAAACTATAATGGTTATTATACGCTGCTAGTTAAGTTAGCAATGTTAAATCGATGTAACAACTGTAGTAATGGTAGAAACGCGACTTATACATGTTCAGCCAGATAAAACAGCATTGCAGTTACAATGATATTTATTGCTATGAAGCTGTCATTTCAATTACGTATGTTAGAGAGATAAGAAATTGGATGTGAAGAATTAACAACTTGATAGGTTTCGTTTTTGTCAGTGTATCCATCGACAAATGAACGCGAACAATACCATGTTTCACTGTAACAAAAATAGGCAGGCCGGTAGGATGTCTGTCAAACAACTCTGAACGCCGTAGAACACGCTTAAAAAATTATTCCGTAAAAAATGGAAAATTTTGAATATGTCGTGAACCCACCGATTAAGGGGCCGGTATGTTTTGGTTCCTCTCTACAACGTGACTGTGTACCACGTTTTGGACCTAGCCTCAGTCCGCTTATGCGACGTGTCATGCCTGAGTTTTATGAAAAAATATCACCAAATTCTTACCACGTTTCTTATTTTCGAGCACGATCCCATCCCATGCTGCGCAAAATTGTGGCCACACATGGATTTGGCCCGTTAGGATATATCGCGCCCCGATTCCCTGTCCAACAAATTGAAACTAGACCTACCGAATTCTATGACTGGTATGTACCACCGTTAAAAGATGCATATAAACCTTTTGGATACACCCTTAAAGAATATGAACCGTACGACCCGAATAATCCTGGTCCAGGGACTTATACACTATTTCTACCACCACTGGATAAATTATCGACATTTGGAAGTAAGCAATATATCATTCCAGCTGTGATAACTATATGTCAACCAGAATTTCGGGATAAATGTCGTCGATGTAATAAACTTCCGATAGGTGATTTTTGGATGCATCCTGAATATCGCCGTTACTATTGCCGGCGTTGTATGCTATTGGAGGCAGAAGATATTAAACAGCACAACAAGACCAAAAGTGATAAATTACGGCGATTAGCTGAACTTAGATCATACAAGAGGGTGCGGTACTGCGGCTTTTATCATGATCATAAGAAAACCAAAGCCAAACCGGTGCTTCTTCCGAAAGAGGTGGTAATAAAACAATTTCAGCGGGAAAATTATTTATCTAAATTTTATTTCTAATATGTAAAAATAAAATAAATTATTCCGATTAATTTTAATTAATAAATTAAATTATAAATAATTCATAACTAGCTATTTGTTTAAATAATTTCATTGCCATTTTTTCTTTATTACTGTATGTACATATTTCGTTTTCTTATACAAAAGTTAACGGCATTAATTCGTCGAAGACACGCAAATCGAACTCTTTTTTTTATGTACGCTGATCTAATAATAAAATATTTTATATTGCTTTTCTTTTTATTGGAAATAAATAAATTATTATTAGAAATAAATTGAAAATTATCATTTATATTTAAATTATTTATTGGGTTTTCGGTAAAAGGAAGAAAGCATTGTTATTTACCGTCAGCAATAGTATTATGTTAAGACAGGTCGCGTTCAAAAGGCATTACATTATTTTTTAGGAAGATTAAGTTAGTAATTCCTTACTATCGCGCACCTAGGTCTAAAGGGATAACAAACAAAAAAATGTTGAATGCGTTTAATTGAACATGTAGGTAAATAAATAAAAATACCTTGGAATAATATTCAAGCCAATTTGGTTCCAGCCCACGTCTTAGAAATGATTTATTTTTCTTCTAAGGAATTTATAGATCATGCAAAGCAAATGATGTAAATCTATTTACAGACTCCCATCGTTATATCCAATATCTGATTTATATTGCAACGTAGCCTAAGGAGTACTTCCAATTAGTGCGTTATTTGAACTTATTGGCTACGAATGTTTGAACATGCCCTCATTTTTATCTAGCTGATCTCGGAGCGTCGCATCATATCCGCTGTTCTTTTTTTTTTTTTTTTTAAATATATGTACAATATCAAGAATCTTACAAAATGTGATGTTGTATTATTATGAATCTTAGTTTGATTCTTTTTGAGGCTACGTGTTAGTTCAAAACGATGAACTGATTTATAAACCGTTAAAACTGAGTGGGGACGTCCATCGCCAACGTGGTAGGTGTTAGGCAGATCTAAAGGTTATTTACATTTAATAAAAAAGATCCAAAGAAAATGATTATTAGATTTTTTGTGTTATCGTTGTTCGGTATAAACTCACCAAATGGAGAAGCAAAAATGGTTGAATTTAACACTGAGGTCGAAACGATAAATATGCATCATCTTTCGAGATTGGTGGCTCTAGTGTGAACAACTCCGAATCTATATTGATATGCTCGACTTAACTTTATCTAATAAAATTTCTTGAGCCGATCAAATGAATAAAGCAGAAACAGACTCGGTTTATAAAACGTGTTGGATAGGTGAAGAAGCGCTTTAGCGTCAAACCAAACTCAAAATACAATTTGTGATCACAATACTTGATCTAATTATTTATGCCTGTGGTTATTTCAAAACGTCTTCCCAGTATTTAAACGAAGAAACACATTATTCGAATTAGCTCACATTTGTTTGAGTACTTGACGATTTTTCCTGTTAGACATTTGTTTGTGTACAAAGCAATAAAAGCATATTGACGTGATAACGTCTTACACCTCAGAGCCGCATGTTCGGAAAGTGAGTGACACGAAATTTTGACTTTGGTCGTGGCCAATTACTCATTAACAATAAGCGTTATATATAATTGCTTAGGTTGGTTCTTAGGCTGCATGCCTCTCGCAAAATATTATCGTAAATTTCGAGCGATTTACGTGCTTGAATGTAGCGAGAGAATGGCTCATCCGATCGGAACAATTTGCTGTTAATTTGTACATAACAAAACTGTGGCAGATAATTTATTTTAAATTAAAATAATTAATATCTATATAAATTTTAATTCAAATTAAAATCTAGAAAAAAGTGATTTACAATGCTTGAGACCACTACTGTAGTGAGAGAACGCTTGAACGTGACGGTTAATTAATTTTAAATTAAAATAATTAATCTCCCCTTAAATTTTAATTCAAATTACAAATTAGCGATTCAAGCCTTGTATAGAGACCACTGTAGCGAAATTTAGCCCTCGTCTGAGCGGAGCAATTCTGGTATCAATTTTTGAGTAAGAAACAGTGGCGGTTAATTAATTTTAAATTCAAATAATTAATCCCCACATAAAGTTTAATTCAAAATACAAACTACAACCGTGTATATTCCACGGATTGTATTACATATTATAAATAAGTAAAATAAATTCAAACATCCAAACATTAATTAACCAACTTTCACATTCTTTTCAAGGAAATGAAACGAGGTTTTTATTTTGAATTGTGCGCTTTTTTTATCGATTTATTTTTATTGCGCAATGTTGGACCGACTGTTATTTATCAATGAAATTGAGTCCACAACCACCAGAGTTTATGTAATTTAAAATCCGACAAAACACGATTTTTTACCCCTTATTTTTAAAATAATGAGAATATGAGATACAAATATATATAAGCATGCAAAAGAACGAAACAACACTGCACACAAAAATATTACGAATTCATAAAATATTTTCACGATGTTGACATTTTTTATTTTGATTTCATAAGAAAATGTTCATATGAGTGAGTACAATTGAGGGTGGGGATTTTTGAATCGTTTTTAGTTCAAGTTCTTCTTGTATTGTGTATCTGTGACGGACGAAAGAATGATGTGTGATTATAGTCGTTGTATCATGTTGAATAAAATTCTTTGCTCTATTATTGCACATGGCGGCCGCTGTTTAACAGTGGAAATAAATTGGGATAGCAAATTTTTAAAATGTTCAGGTAATTTTAGAATATTTTTGTAAAATTTTGCTATTAATCGAATACTCAATTAAATTGGCGTTAATTAAAAATGCGATTTTATCAAAATTTGGTTTATTTAATCGAGAAAATGATAAAATCGGAAATTTGACGTATATTTTTTTTATGGTAATAAAAAATGGGGAACATTAAGTTTTTTTTATTTAATTTTATTCGCAAACAATTATTTAGGTACAATAAAAAATTATAAATAAATATTCGAAGTTAAATAAATTAAAGTGATAATTAATTATATGTATTAGCTATGTTATAGAATTTATTTTGGCACAAGAATTTTGTTAAATTTTTTAATGAACATCAATTTTGTAGTGTTCTTTGGCTCCGCACTCGATACCAGCGCTGACAGAGCGAATAAGAAAATGTGTTTTCTTGAGATTTAATTTGCTAATAAAAATTACCTATAAATTCTTTTAATTTTAGATCTCAACAAAGAAATTAACAAGATTTAACTGAAATAAAATTGAAGTAGAATAAATAAAAAAATAGTGTCTTATTGAAAAAAAAAGAAAAATTATTTTGTATAAGATTTACACATTAATATAAAAACAATAAAAGAGAGACGATCTCTTTCTCTTGCACACTGTTACAAAAGTCACACGCAAAAATATGACTGCGAGTAGTGAAGATGTGCTATTACAAATGGGAGAAGTTCGATTTAAAAAGGGTGATGGCACCCTATACGTGATGAATGAAAGGCTGGCATGGATGGCCGAACATCGTGACACCGTGGCTGTATCTCACCGTTTCCAAGATATAAAAATGCAAAAAATTTCACCCGAGGGCAAACCAAAAGTTCAATTGCAGGTTGTGCTACACGATGGCAATTCATCGACCTTTCATTTTGTGAATCGGAATGGGGCGGCTGCACAAATAGCGGACCGTGACAAAGTTAAAGAATTATTACAACAATTGTTGCCAAATTTTAAACGTAAAGTCGACAAGGAGTTGGAAGAAAAAAATCGATTATTATCGGAAAATCCAACCTTGCTTCAACTTTATAAAGATCTGGTAATAACTCAAGTAATCACAAGCGAGGAATTTTGGACGACGCACGCTAAAAATTATGCCCCATCGGCAAGCACAACCAAAAAACAAGACATAGGCGTGTCCGGTGCATTTCTAGCCGATATTAAACCACAAACGGATGGGTGCAATGGTCTCAAATACAATCTCACTTCAGACATAATCGAATGCATATTTAAAACATATCCAGCTGTAAAGCGTAAACACACCGAACATGTACCCTCGAAATATACTGAATCCGAATTTTGGACGAAATTTTTCCAATCCCATTATTTTCATCGGGATCGAATAAACGCGGGATCCAAAGATATATTCACCGAATGTGCTAAAATCGATGACCAACAAATGAAATTGGCTGTGGAAAGAAGTTCAGGTGATCCGCTTCTAGATATCCGTAGTTTTGATGATAATCCTGGTGATGAGTGCTATGGTGCTCCAGAGAGTGAGAAAAAGCCAGGTACAGGTAATATAGTTCACCAAAGTATGATAAAACGTTTCAATCAGCATTCGATTATGGTGCTTAAAACATGCACGCCAGACATAATAGCCACAATAAATCCAGGGGACCAGAATCTAAATAATAATCCTAGTAGTAACAATAAAGAAGTTGATAGTATTAATAGTTTGACAAATGGTATTAAATCAAAGCATAAATCAACAGATATTATTGCTTTGAGTAATGGGAGCTGTGCTGAACCCGAAGTCACTCTGTCGCCAAAGATTAAAAAAGCTAGAATAGTCGAAAAAATTGTGTACGATGATTTGATAGATGATCGTGTTAAAGCAAAATCATTGCCACAATTAAATTTGACAAAAATTGAACGGTATTTGCATGGCCCGGTGCCTCTAACCTTGAATAATGATGTTAATGAAGAACCGCAAGATTTAGATTATGTTCAGGAGCAAATTGCGCAGGATACGGAGATGTGGGGTGCTAGGACACCGCATAAAGTATTAGTTAGCGCAACCGCTGCGGTTAATGCACTAGGTGAATTAAGCCCGGGGGGTGCCTTAATGCGGGGTTTTCAAGAACAATCAATTGCCCGTAAGTACTCTAAAATTTGTATTTATATAAAATAAATTGTCTCAAATTTTCTAATATTACTAAATTTATTAAATTTTGGTTTTCAGAATTAGTGCCTCCGGAATTTGAAAGAGAACTAAAGAATTTATATTTATCATTATTGGAATTATTGAGGCATTTTTGGAAGGCGTTTCCACCCACGACTCCAGAACTCGAGACCACTGCTATGAGGATGCACGAGGCGTTGCAACGATATCAAATGGCTAAATTAAAACCATTTGAGGTAAGCATTTCAGATTCTGCTATTTTAATTATTAGTGGAAAGGTTATCTCTATTCCGATTATTAATCCTAATCAATTTATGAGTTAGGTGAATATATATTTGGTTTAGTTAATTGCCTTATCGATTAAACATGAAAATCATATCTTTTACAAATTGCTTTTTAGCAAATCTTTAAATCTCAAAAGGAAATCACAGTGAATTTAGATTAATTTAAATGTTTGCTGTGCAATGTAAATGAAATATTGAGATCTAGGAAATCTAGTATTTATTTAATAGTAACTCCAAGCAATTTATTTTTTCTCACAAGTCGAGTTTAATCCCCCCTGAGGGGCTATTTGGGAATTCGATTCGAACGTGTTCGTATCTTCGATGTATAAGATTCATATTTGAATTAAATAAGAAACGAATGAATCTGATTCAATTCAAATAGGAATCTAATACATTGAAGACTCGATCACGTTCGAATCAAATTCCCTAATAGGCCCCCAGGTTTGGCCTTCACATAACGAGCCGAGTCATTATGAAGTGTGTAAAATGAAGGTTAGGCCTGGCGTAAACTCCGACTCGCATCATGTATAATATAAATTTAATTGAAAACGAGAAAACAATCGGTTCAATCGCCAAGCATTTCTTATGTCGATTTCGATTGATTTTTTTCCCCTCATTCGAGTACACTAGATAGAGTACCCTATTTTTTAACGTCAATCGAATGAAAATATTTTATTGCACTAGTGTTTAATTGTGTGTGTGTTTGGTCGAAAAATATCAACAATAATAAAAATAAATGGAGAAACTAAATGTAAATTTAGAAGATTACAATTTAGTGTTTGATATCGAGGGATATGTTATAATGAGTAGGGCTTAGCGGTGTTGGAATAATTAACCGGCCAAATTCAAAATGCCACCATTCAAATCACAAAATGTCATGAATAATAGCCGCCTAAAATCAAAATGTCATCACGACAAATCACAAAATGTCATAAATCAAGTAGCCGCCTAAAATCAAAATGTCATCACGACAAATCAAAATGTCATTACGACAAAATATCACTGTCATATTCGTTGGTGTGTGTAAAAAGAGGAGTTACTCGACCAAAAAAGCTAGAGTAGCAAAAATTGCACTAGTGCAAAACTAGTACAAAAAAATTTTACCCTCAACGCATTTTTTTTTTTCAATGGGACGGTTTGACAGCCAATAGAGTACTATTTTTACCCTTCGAGTGAAAAATTTTCTACAATCGAACTCGACATTAGAAACTATGGCAGAATAGTATACGGGGTTACTATATTTGCCCAGTTTGTTTAGGCTAATATTCTAAGTTTCCAACTATTATTCGAAGGAAATTTAATTTCTATTAGCAGGAATAACGTAACGATATTACTGTTTCCAGTTCTTAATTTATTAGCTATAAATTAATAATAAACGATCTTGTTAGGGTGTTTTAAGTTGCTTCAATTTTTATTTGGTCTTGCTTGTGGGTTAACAATTCGATCTACTTAATTTTAATAGGCTTAAATACTGCCTGTAAGCTTTTAAATTATCGGTTTTGAGTCGTTTCAAAAAAAAATAATTGTCGAACAAAATAATTAAGTTAGTTTTTAAGAGAATTAAGACTAAACAAAAATATTTAAGTCCGATGTTCAGTCGGATTGTGTTAATCAAAAGCTGTATTATTTAAAATTAAAAATATATTATTTTTTGTTTCAGGAACGTGCCATGAGGGAAGTATCGCCAATCGGTTCGTCACTTACCCTACATTTGAATCAATTACTTCAAACAGCGTTTCGAAAATTTGGTATGTGGCAAGAACGAAAAATAAGACAGCATAGGTAGCAGCATCAGCAGCAATCAATACCATTAATTAAATAATAAAACCACTGATAACAGAAACAATTCAAACAAGAAGAGAAATAAAATTAAAAAATGTTTTTATATGTTACCTCCTAAAATAATAATTTTTTTTTTGTTTATATAATTTAGTTAAACACATTATTATTTTCTTTCTTTTTTATTATTAATATAATTATGAATAATTTAATTGTTCTACTAAAATAAAAATGAGAATACTTAGGTAGTAGAAATTAAAATATGCAAATCGTTTTATTAAATGACGGCTCCATCTGTAGAGAGGTATTGGAAATCATAATTCCAAAATAATTTCAAGTCTACATTATCGACAGACCGAGTTGAACAAATTTTTTTTCATTTTATTTCCAGTCCGCCATTGACTTTTTTATTAGAATGTTGTGTAGTGTGTGAAAGGAACCGATTTAGTTGTTTTTTTTGTATATAAATATGCATATAAAAAATATATAAATAACAATTCGTTTTATATAAATATTAATTAACTACTTCATTAACTTAAACATAATTTCTGTAATATACGATATGTTTTATATTCATATATTAATATAGTGTGTAAAAATATTTAGAAAAAATTAATTCTAATGAAAAAATTAAAAAAAAAGCAATCATATTGTGTTTATTTGAGTGAATAAAACAGATATTCGACCTTAGTTTTCTGGATAACGAAAAAGGATAACCATATATAGTGCAAGTACAAGAAAAAAAGTAGGTTATGATTTTTGATGTTTTCTCCTCCAAGTTCTCCATCATGATCTGAGATCTAACAATTTTTTTTGCTGAGAGCTATTTGACAAAATTTCAAATACATATTTGTTGTGTTTAGTTAAAAATTATGTAAAATAAATAATATTCATTAGATAAATGATAAAAATATGTATGTGAAGTGTATAATTACGATTACATGATATGAAAAATAAATTATCTTAATTAAAAAAAAAAAAAAAAAAATTACAAGACAAGATTGTTAGACAAAGACAAAACAATAATAAAATTATCAGGGAGTGTATTTTGTTTTTATTTTTATTGTTGTCTTTTTTAATGATACAAACAACAACAGGAAAAAGCCTAACAAACTTAAGAAAAGTGCCGAAAAAAAAATATTTAGCTAATATTAATTAAATAAAATTATGTCGAGTTGGGCACAAAGAATGCATCGACGAGCCGCTACACTCGGTAGTGTTGTAACATCATGTGGACATCCGGGCCCAGGTCCATATCCACATCGTTTAGAAAAAGTGAAATTTGGTATACCCCTCGATGAGGTATGCAAAAACGATATACCTGGCCCTTTACTAGTGTTAATACTAAAATTAAATAAAGAAGCTCCTCTACGAAAAGATGTTTTTCGGGCGCCCGGACATCAAGGGGCTATGAAAAAATTAATTCATTTTTTGCAAGCTGGACGCCTTGTAAACGTGGATAATTATTCGGTTTATACAATAGCGTCAGTTTTGAAAAAATTCTTGAGAAAAATACCCGGTGGAGTGTTCGGCCGGGAAGGAGAAATGGAACTATTTTCGATTATAAATATCGAAGATGAAAAAGAGCAACAAGATCGAATCCACAGGTTAGTATTTATTTAAATTTAATTTTTATTTCAGCATTTAACGCTGTTGGAACATGTTGAACCGTCTTTGGTTATTTGTGAACCTTGTACTATGTAGCTGGAAACTTGAAACAAAATCTAAATGTTTGCGAATTGTTCCAAAACGATGGGAAAAACATAATTAACCAAAAACAAGTCAATAATGTGTGTTGTCCCCACAAGCTTGTATGATTACCGTTTTTCGGTCCCCATACTTCTGATACTTAATTTGCTGGATACCGCATTATGGGATATTTGGAATGCGTGATCGAAATTTTCTACCAAACATCTTACGTCGCTGTAATAATTCGTTGCGAGAAGTGTGCGAGTGGGAAGTTTTTAAATAAGCAGATTAAGTGCGCTATGTCTAAATAATGAAGCGGAACGAATTGAGTTGGTGCACACGAAAAATCCGTGTTTCGATGCATCTTCGATGCTTAAAGTTGTCATTTACCATAGTACCCGCATCCCTTTAAGGTTATAATTTTGAATAATTCATTTACATTTATTTATCATTTGTATTTATTTACATTAATTTTTGGTACACCTCATTTTGAGCAAAGGCTCATTCTCAACAAAGTGTACAACTTATGACCAAATTTTTTACACAGATACTGCAACACAAAGAGACCGCTTTAACCGTTGATTTTGGTTTTAAGTTTCCATCTACGAGTAGTGTGGTTTTAAAAGATATACAAATGTATATCGAAAAACAAATATTTTGTCTAGTGGCCGGTTTTTTGTACATGTATGTTTCGAAACAAGTTCGAAGTGGTCGTTCAAAAATAACGTTGGCTTGTTTCTTTTCCTAATTTAAAATATGGAATGCTTCATTAAATTCGACTTCACGGTTTGTTCATGATTATGTAAAGTACATTTTTTAGTTATCTGTATCAAACTTGAAATAAAATATCAAGTCCATATTTTATAATGATCGTCAACTTCAAAATGCAAATATGTATTTGTATTATTATGGCGTAAATTTATTTATTTTATTAATCATGAAACCTAATTTTTGGTTAAATAATAGAGATACTCGTACATTTTGCTTAAGAAAAATTGTCTTAGTTATTTGTACAAATTATATTTAGCAGATTTCCTAAAACACTACTGTACACAAATGAGGCAGACAGATTAGCGTAATTCGTCTAAGTTAACAACAGACGTGCTATTATTATTATTATTATTATTGGGGGGGGGGGGGGGGGTGGGGAGGGGGTCATGCGGGCGATCAGCCACTTCGCACTGCGAGCTAAAAGATCTATTGTGCTGGCCCCTGCTTAATTATCCGTCCAGTCAATATTCAGGGTCTTAATGAACCTGAAAATACTGCCTCCCGGTACGTGATACATACTATCTGGGCTTATTGCTCTCCCTCCTAGATGTTTACTACAGCATGTAGTTCCGCTAGAAAGACGGTAGCATTGGAGCTCAAGGACCTCGAGAGGGTTGTCCCACTCCCGTATATTCCTACTCCTGCCCCGTATTCCGTTTGATTTTACTCTTATGAGTTGCTGGGAATTGCAAATCACCTGTAGGTCACCCAGCATTACTACAGGAAGGCTAAATAAAACTGGAAAGTGCCTGGTATCCAGAGTCCGCATATTTTGAGCTGATTAACCTATCAGCCATTCATCTTTCGGCATATGCTGTTCCACCTTAGATTAGGGTTTTTTGTCAAGGTTTTCTCCTTTAGCGCCGTACTTTAGCTTGTGCCAAATGGCCAAAAATGTGCCAAGTGGCCTTAGTTACCAGTGGTTGCCACGAGGAGGCAGTACGTACACTTGCGAATTGTGAACAGGTTACCCCTTACACAATTGTACCCATCACGCAGCTGCCTAATGACAAGACCAGAACAGCTCACGTGATGCGCACCCTACTGGAAGGTTACGGAGCTGGTAGATTAATCTACTCAACTTTGATCCCCCCCCCCCCCCCCTCCAACAGACGCCAAACCACCAACAGACATTCACTGGTTAAGTAATTGTGGATCACTTAAAATATTAAAACTAAAATATCAATCTAATTACGAGAGTAAAATAGAGACATTTTCAAAATTATATCAACAATAAAATTGATCATGACAATTTCAGACAATCGATTAATCTCTTTTTAATTAAAAATTAAGAGTTGACCATTGCCCTATTTTTATAAATTTAGTCATAGTATCTTCATGTCTGGTGTGAAGGGGTAAATTAAATACTTATGTACAAGAAAAAACTTTGTCAAAGAACAACAATCGTAATAATTAAAAAATGCAATGGTGACATTACTTATGTGAATAAGGAGTACATACATATATGTATATCGTTTGAATAAAACTTATAGATATATAATAAGTCATTTAAATTATTTAAAACCATATGCATTTTATATACATAAGTAAGTATACATATAAGTACATATATACGCATATATTTAAAATTGAGTTTATGGAATTACCAGAGTTGGATTTATGTATGTTAGTGCGACAATGATAATAAAAGCCCTGCTTTGTACTAAACTAGCATAATATGTAAGTAAACCACCCATTTTTTATGTTTCTAATTTTGTCAAGAAATTTGAGATAATTAAATTAAAAAGAATTGTATTGTGTTTACTTAAATAAATTTTCCATAAAATTTAAAAATCTTAGAATAGGTATAATTACAACACGCACACACTTAAACAGCCATATGGTTTCGATTTATCAGTATCAGTACATAGTAGTAGTTTCATTGTTTGTTCTTCGATATATAGAATTTGTGAATTTTTTTTAATGCTCGTATATTTAATCAATCTTCAAGACACGAAATTAAAATAAAATTGCATAAAATTATTTGTTAAGAACATCCGCCTATATATACATTTAGACAAGATATTCAAAGAAAATGTATTTTAATTATTGTGAGAAAATTTTCTTGAACATCTCAAATTGTATTTTGACTCTTTAAACAATTAAATAAGCCAATTTTGGTATTGTTGCAATTCTAAATTACACATTTAGACTAGTGTCTTTATAGTAAATCTTATTATTTTTATGGTTTATCATAAATAGGGGAAATTTTTACAAAATATGCATATTTAATATTTAATATGCTTATTAATGTTTTTATTATGTGAGTATCACTGCTTTTTAAAGTAGGTAGTGTTTTGAGTAGGTACATTACAATACAATTGAAGGTCATTCTCCTTGTGAAATTGTGCGATTCGCTATGAGGCGAGACTTGAGATGTTGGAAATACTAATATGTGCCAAAAATAAATAACAATTTAACCCACATTTCCGTGTACATATTTTGCGAGAATGCTAGTAAAACCTCTACAAAATGCTGCAATATAGAATATTTTGTATTCCTGTAGAGTTTGTAAAAAGTAAATTCATTCAAAATATTTTATTGCTATCATTTTTTTTAACTGTGTGAAAGTTAGAGAGATAATGTTTGACATTTATACCAGGTATAAATTAAGAAGGTATGAAATAATATTATTGTTTCTTTATTAAGGTAAAAAAACAACTTTTTAGTCGGTTTAAGTCAATATATAATGCATTAGTACCCTAAACAAATTTGGCTGCAAGCACAAATTCTAGTTGCTTACTAATTTAAATGATTAATGAAATAGTCAAATGGTAAAATATTCGCACCTATTCTTGATCTTAGGCGAACTATTCAATGAATTATCGTTTAAGTTCCGTTTTTCTGTAAATTTATTCATTTCGATCAGTGATCCAATACGTAGTTATACTGTTACAATATAACGTCTTGCAAACTCAACTGCTGCATTTAACGTCTACCGAGCTCTTAACTAATTTATGTTCTATTATTTGTATGTCTGGTGAGATTTTGTTGCTTAAATTTAGAGAACTTTGAAACGGCTTTGTTTTGCCTCGCTGAGGCAAGACTTTTTTTGGAGCCATCAAGGCTTCTAATTAAAAAAATTCTTCCTTTTGATCACTTGACCATTGTATACTTCGGTGATTGGTTGATATTACACAGATTAGTACATATTAAAAATAGTCCATTGGGGTTAGGGAATCTATGTTTTAAAATCTTTGTTTAAATCGGTTTTCATTGAAATTATTATGTGGCATGTAATTCATTGTAAAATTAATCATTTTTATTACTAAGTCATTTTACCTATACTTATTGGAAGTAAGTAATATTTGTTTCAAATGCAGCTTAAATATGCACATAAAGGAACTAGTATTTAAAACGTTTACTGTAATGTGACTCACTTGGGGGGTCACACGTTACCGATTTTGATTGAAACGTTCTAAAGAAAAAGTTGGCTTACCTAACCTAAACTACAATAAGATGATACTTTTTTGCTTGTTCCCTCTTCCTTTTAATTTCGTTCGAAGAATCCGATTTAAATACAAAAAAAAATTAAAAGATAACTAAAAAGGCGGCCTTAGCTATATAACAGACCTAGATCGACATTAAAATTTCGTCTCAGACCTAATTTTTAGAAAAAAACACGTCTCGGTTTAGGTACAGTTTTGACGGAAGAAGAAGAACGAATAGTTGATTGGATTACAGTTTCTCAAAAAAAGGGGTTTCCGAAGTGAAAGGATATTAATAGCGCATTGAAATACTTTCTAGAACAAACCGAGAGATCTCATACTTTTGGAGAGGCAAACATACCAGGAAAAGGGTGGTTCGCATCGTTTTTAAAGCGTCATGCTTCTTTTTCCTTAAGATTAACTGACTCTGTTTCTTTAGTGAGCGCTGCTCTATCAATTTTCGATATTCATTCGTGGTTTGATTGTATCGAAACATTTCTATTTGAGCAGAGCTATATATATATATATATATATATATATATATATATATATATATATATATATATATATATATATATATATATATATAGCAAAACTATATAAAGATCTTTATATAGTTTTGCTATATATATTAGCTCTGCTCACATAGAAATTTTTCGATACACTCGAATTTTTTTACTTTGTCGAAAAACTACTAATGGGAGCAAAAAATCTCTACGGGCAATTCTTCGAACCATTACTGAATACTAAATGCTACCAACAACAAATCATCAATTTGAATCGAGCTTTGCGTGAAAAATGACCAGAATATGATAAAAGGGAACACAAAGTGATTTTTCTTCGTGATAATGCACCATCACACAAAGCAAAACCGTCAAGGAAACGTTGGAAGCACTTAATTGGGAAATATTTTCGCATGCGGCTTACTCGCCAGACTTGGCTCCGCCCGATTATCACTTATTTGCGTCGATGGGGCATGGGCTTGCTGAGGAGGACTTCACTTCCTACGAAAATGTACGACAATGACTCCATAACTGGTTTGCCTCAAAAGAAGAACAGTTTTTTTGGCATGGCATCCACGCATTGGCGTGGAGAAAGATGGGAAAAATGTATAACTAATAATGGGCAATACTTTGAATAAAATACTCTTAACCATTATCATACGAAGAACGTGTACTTTTTACTAAAAAAAATCCGGTTTCATATTTATACACCTGGTACTTATTGCTGTAAACTCTAAAATAATAGTTTAACTATTTTTGCAATCATGGACCTGACCTGTCAGTCGCCTCTTTTAAAAATACAAAAAATAAAAATCTAATCAGACCGACATTTAGAAATTTTCTTAACAAATCAATAATTCAATTAGACCAATTTTGCATTGCCTTATCTATTAAAGGACATTGGACTTAATAATTAATTTCTATTCTATTTTCATCGCTGTTTGGACCCACCGATCTAAAAACAAACTGTGTCCCTTTTTTATTTCTATATTTTTTGATGGGTGGGTTGGGTTGGTGGTGGTGGAAGTTATTATGTATTATTTTTCTTTATCTAGGAGTGGTACATACCCACTACACATTATATGTATTATGTTGTTTTCCAGTTTATTTTTGTGAACAAATAACAAATATTTAGGACAAGACTTAATAAAATGTGACATCATCATAAATAATCATAAAACAAAAAAAAAATTTGAAAATTTTCTCCCTCATATAGTTCGCTCACTCGACTGCGACTCTATAACTCACACGTCTAATACGCTATTGTATACTATATGTTGCGTTTGTTAGAAAAATAAAATCGAAAAACAAAAAATGTTAAAGAATTAAAATTTAATTAAATGATACAATTTGACCTCATTAATCTATTCAGCATACATCTCAAGTAATCAAGTTAAGGTTTTATTTAACTTATTGTTTTTCTCTATACATACTAAATTACATATAAACTATTACCCATTGATATTATACGAGTATAGTTTTTTGTTTGTAAAAGTAGTGATGGTGGTTGGTATACAATTAAAAACAGTTGGCATTTTTTGTTGTACACATTTAACTCGTTTGATTTTTTATTCTCACGCAATTCGTTTATATGCATAAGTGCAAACCATATGGAAAAATGGACAAATACATGTGAAATTGCACATATTTGACTGTGAAAAGTAGAATGATTGAAATTTGTTTTTTATAAATTGTGCTTACATATGTATATGCTACTCTATAATTTGTATGATTTACTATGGGTTAGGTTTTCGACTATATACAGGGAACAATAAAATATGAATTCCGTAGGAGTGGTACTAGTTATTTTTACATTTCAGAACAAAAAAAAAAAAAAAACGGAAAAATTAAACAACTTGTCTCCAATATTTCAACAGTAGGTAATTTTTTTCTATGTGCTTTCTTAATTTTACGCAATCAATTTTTTGGTTCGTTCATTTGGTGTATCATGTCGATGTTCTATTGCGTGACACTTATCCTAACATTGGATATCTATAAAATATTATTCAGAAACATGTGTATTCAATATTCGACACGTTAATGGTGTGTTTAAGAGGTAAATGAAAATAGTGTGGATTAAATTATCGATAATACGGTTTGAATACTGCAAATTGCCAAATTGTTGGCCTAATTACTATTGTAGATTCTAATATAATGGTGTCCGTCAGAAGATGGAAATTGGAATACTTTGAATGAAAGAAAATAAAACGAATGGAACTCTGGGATTGGAATTTCGAGGCCTTTGTAAATCGAGTGCTTGTTAAGAGTGTTTTAAAGTGCTTGCCTTGAATTAACCTAATTTTTACCTCATTTGTGCCATCTTCTTCTTGGTATCCTTGGTTAGGTTTTAAACTGTACATTTGCTGCTATATTCTCAAACTAGAATTCTTGTGTCATATTTTACTACAAGAGAAAATAAATTACAGGATGGATGCATCTCTTTTACTGCATTTTAGGAAAAATATGTTCTTATAAAATACGAAGTCGTTTTAAACTGCGAATTTTTAAGGATCTGTCCGCATTCCATGGTAAACAATTTTTCTGTAATAAATATGAGATTAGTTGAATAATTTTCGCTTCTGTTTCAAATAAATTCAATTATTATCCAACATAACCCTTGAAGGAGAATAATACAATATTAAAATAGCGTTTTACTAATTAAAAAAAAATTATATAACCCCAAGAAATCTACGGAATGTCGACAAATTTATTATAGAACTGAATGAAACTTTTTCACAGCACAGGCAAATTTATTCACATTAAAATTCTAAAACGCATAATTTAAAATGACGTTATAATGGGGATTATTGATGGAGATGTATTTAGGGATTGTCTACTTTCTAGAGCGCAGAATTAAAAAAGCATAAAAAGCATAAAAGCATAATTGGTATAAAAAACTTGTGCATTTTCTATTTAATTTTCTATTACCTAATACGTTTTTATTTCAATTTTTAAAGTAATATCAAAGAGAATTAAATAAATATCTTATTCTCTTTGATATTACCTTAAATATTAGAAAAATGAAAACGTATTAATAGAAAATTAAGCAGAAAATTACCGTAGTATGACCAAGCATTATAGCAGGATCTCTCGGACTCCCGGGCCCATGCCGTACACCCGTACACATATAACAAAACCGAAGGATAGGATAGGATTATTACTTGGTACAGACTCGACCCGGTTACAGACACCAATGCGATCGATAGTTAGTAAATTATTAGTACAATATATAGTAAATAGGTTAGCACAAGACAACACAATCTAACTACATTATTAGATGATCATTTTTATGGAATCCAGGGCCGGATAATCAGGACTCCCTAAATCTAAATCAGGACTGAAAAAATTATTAATGTTGTAATTTCCTCCTGTCCGCCTTTCATTAATTTACCTGATAAAATATTTAAGAAAAATTTAAAATTGCTAAGCTAAGATTACAAAAACAGCTCTTATTTCATTTTTCATGGTCCTTCTATGTCTAATTAATTAATTATTACATACTGCAACAAGAATTAAAATAAACGTTGAAAACCATTTTAAACATTAAATTTAACTTAAAACTAATCATAAACTTCCTACCGATCAAGAAAAAGAGAATAAATAATTAAAAATTCAATTATTTTATGAAATTTACAATAAATAATTTAAAAATGATAATGTTTCAGCACCACAACAGCCTAAAATCATCAATAATTCAGTTAGGTACTATAGGTACAAACTAATTTTAATTAATAAATCACCATAATACCAAACTAAAATTTAATTCTGAAATTCAGGATTAATTTTAATCCCCACAACAATGATTGATTCTGGAACCATGTTATATGTATTCTGAAAACCGAACCATTTATTAGCAAATTAAGTAAGAGAAACCTTTAAACATTCTCCAAACCAAATTAATCAATACATATTAATGAGCAAAACATAATATATTACATACGAGTACCACAAAAACATTTTATGAAATTGCATATGTAAAGCCTCCCACCCCCCAAACCAAAAACTCCAAAGAATGTTTAAAAATTTTAAATTGTCAAGTTACAATTTAAATTCACAGCACTTGCTTCACTAGTTACCGCTCTCCTGTAGAATAGCTAATCAACTGTTTACCTACTGCAACTAGATTTAAAAATAAAAAGCTGAAAACATATATTTAACCAAACCATTAAATCCAAACAAATCGGCAATCTCCTACAGATCTAGAAAAAAGGAAACCAACAATGTTGAAATCCATTATTTATTTATAAAAGTATATAATACTACGCAAAAAAGTCTAGAATATCAATAATTTAGCTAAGTACCACATGCACCCATATATGATACCCACCAATAAAACTCAAACAGAGCCTCCCAGGCATCTCCGAAAACTAAACCGCTCCACTACTCAACCAATAGAAACTAACTTATATAAACTAGTCAGTGACAAATAAAACAAAACAGATATCACACGACAACACAAATTCTACGCTACACAACTGCTGGATGCTTGGAGCCTCTGGATGTTGAGCGAGAACTCACCAGTTCCTCCCCAGCTTGGAGACGATCCAACAATTATATATAACCAAGTATAACCTATATCAACTACACCATCAGACAAAAACACCCGAACAAACCATGACACTTTGACATAATTAAATTAAACAGATAAAAATGTGTTGAAACACTTTCATCAATACCTCAAATACTTTTGCAACTCAATCCAGTTTACAATATCATACAAAAAGGGAACCTCCCCTATCCTAGACAACACACGATGCCGCTTATTCAATTAGTATAACACTTCAATCCACATAAA
Source organism: Tipula vernalis (assembly GCA_958295665.1). Classification (NCBI taxonomy): domain Eukaryota; kingdom Metazoa; phylum Arthropoda; class Insecta; order Diptera; family Tipulidae; genus Tipula; species Tipula vernalis. Next base: position 23,921,982 of record OY282558.1, on the reverse strand, counting down.
CATTTGAACGAAGCAGCAACATTAATTTAAACTAAACCACTCCAAATTACAATTTAATACTAACAAAGTGATTGGTTTCAGCGGAAGACAGCCCTGCTACTCCAGAACAAAATCCATAACCATGTATTCAAAAACTCAATCTAGGGACTGAAAATGAGCCTCTCAAAAGAAATAGAGGAAAGCGTCAAAAATTGATAATAAAAGCATTGCAGCGTCAAGAAACGTATCAAAACAAATCCCCACAACATGGAGCATCAAACGTAGCATCAGTTTCATAAAAAAGAAATAAATTGAAACAGGATCAACAAAAATAAGCCTCGTTGTTTGTGGACGCCCACGACCCTTAACCAAGCCGACCGAGCGGAAACTTGCACGAGTAGCAAAATCAGCCACCCCAAAATCAGCTCCAGTGGTTAATCCCGGACGTCGTTCAAATACCCATGTTCGACAGTGTACACATTCGAATCACTTTCTTCACACTAGTCACCTTCGCAACCCAAAAATAAAACTTTAAAAAAAAATAGAATACCTAAACAAAAATCCAATTAGCATCATTCACCTATTGAAGAGATCCCCGCCACCAAAATCCTGCACCCAATCAACAATTCAAAAATTTGATCTCTTTATTAATAAATAAATACAAACACATCCAAAATTCCCACTCAGTTCACGGACCTCCTTCCCTGCCAAACCAAGCATGCAAATCAAATAAAATAATAAATGAACGCAATGAAAATGAAACACACCTTTCTGAAAAACTTGTCGATGTGCCACATACGCAACTATCACAACCGTGTGCGAACAATACCTGCAAAAATTCCAAACGAAATGTACAAGACAGCCCTCAATTCCAATTCGACTCAAACACACCCGACTACACAAAGTATAAGAATCCTATTTGAGTCGAATATACAAAATCTCACTGCGCTCATACAACACATGACTTCAAGAATAGAGAAACACAATGAGGCAAACAACACCCGCATACAAGTAACAAAATCTTATATACCAAAACCACCAACACACATCGACGGCAAATACCCTCTACCACCCCCCACGTGCGTTGCAGGAGACCCCACAGCACACACACAAACATACACCCGATCCATGCATCAAAATACAGTAAAATACTTGTGATGATTACATCAAAACCAACGAAAAAGATTCCCCCCTTTGTTGCCGATTGTACACTACAATACAAAAACCAACAAAACACACTACACCTCCTTCACAGAATCCGTGCGAAGAGCGAACGAGACAGGTACATAAACATACCGTTGGCACTGCCATACACCATATTTCAAGCATGTATTAGTGTCGATTGCACCCAAAATCAAACACAAAAACACAAATAAGTGTGCGTAAAAATAAAATCTAACACCAAACTCACCACGCCGCACCTCTATTTAAGCCAAAATCCACTTCAACACCACCCAATTACCAGACTCCAGCAATTAAAAATTGAAACCCGATTCCATGTACAATCCCACAAAACACCAAATCATGCACCCCCAATCCCTCCATCCACAAAAACAAGAACATTGCCTGACAAATGCATCCCGGTGTACTGCATTTTCCAAAACTACACTTTAATTATTTTCACTACACTTTGATTATTGCTACATCAAACTTGAATTAATTAGAATTAATTTTAAAATTCAAAATTAAAATGTATATACACATGTATATAAAGTAAATACATATCAACTACAATTAACCTTTTGAAGAGGATAGAAAAAACACGTCTATCCTCTTCGACGAACTCTCGCTGACCCTCCAATAGAAAATTAAACAAAATGCGCAAAAATTGATTAGGGCATAAGCCGAGTTGCGCCATTTTAATTCTTGAGGACCGACTTATTAAAGACGGTATTGACCCAATGCCCCAACGAAGCAATCTACGGAATGTCGGCGTATTTACTAAACAGCTGAATGAAAATTTCTCAGGAAATTATATTCACAGGAAAATTTTTTATTTATAAACAAACAAAAATGTCTAGTTTATCAACAATATTTCCTGGACATTAAAGTTCTAAAAGGCATAATTTAAAATGGCTATATAATGGGAGTGAATTTAGGAATTATGCATGTAGTTACAAAGACCAAATTAGAACTTATAGAACAGATATTTATACTGATTACAATAAAGGCAGCAATAAAATTACACTATTTTATGAATGCGTAAATCTTTTACTAATATCAAACAAAAATTATTTCGGAAACGTCCGACAGCAGAAATATTTATCACAGAAAATTAATCTACTTCCTGTAGTTTGGCAATTTTTCCTAATTAAATCCTGTAAACTCTAATTTATTACTATTTTTCGAAATTGGGTATTTTGAAAATATGTTGATAAAAATTATCTCCAAATTTTGAATTCATTTAAACTACTACATAAATCTAATTTTACTTTCTTTTACTCTAGTAAAATAAAGTATAGTATGTAATCATGAAAATTTTGGACCTTGAGATTTTTAGAGATTTATTTGTTTTGAGGTCCCCTGAGTCCGAAAAAGTGGGTTTCGAAATGGTGTCTGTCTGTCAGTCTGTCAGTCTGTCTGTGTCTTCTATACAGCCCATATGGTTTAATCAATCGAACTGAAACTTCAGATTTAAGCTTTTTTGATAAATTGGGAGGTCCCAGTGAACTTTACTCCTAATCGGCTAACCGGAAGTGGCCACTCCCTTGGTCCAGAAAATTTGTTTTGCAAATATCTTAAAAAGTATAAGGTTTGCAAAAAACTCTTTTATCCAAAATGTTTCCAAAAATTAAAAACAAATAAAAATAAAAAATTAAAAAAAAAAATTAAAAATTTAAAAATTAAAAAAAAAATTAAGAAAAAAATAAAATTTCTCAAAATTCTCTGTTCGTAAAAGAAAGTTGTGTGTTGGCCACACCTCAATTTTAACTAGGTAATTAAGGGACCTATTCCATGTGCTAGCGAAACCTTTGTCATCATTGTTGGCAATGGCCGATATTGGCCCTTGGGAGTTGAGTGCGATTTCCAAAAATAATTTTGCAGAACTTTTACTAAACGAACGATTCGTATGGATTAGGGTTTTCTAACTAGGTATTTGAGGGACCTATTCTATGTGCTAGCGAAACCTTTGTCATCATTTTTGGTAATGGCCGATATTGGCCCTTGGGAGTTGAGTGCGATTTCCAAAAAATAATTTTGCAGAACTTTTACTAAACAAACGATTCGTATGGATTAGGGTTTTTTAACTAGGTATTTGAGGGACCTATTCTATGTTTTAGCGAAACCTTTGCCACCATTGTTGGCAATGGCCGATATTGGCCCTTGGGAGTTGAGTGCGATTTCCAAAAAAGAATTTTGCAGAACTTTTACTAAACGAACGTTCCGTATGGATTAGGGTTTTTTAACTAGGTAATTAAGGTACCTATTCCATGTGCTAGCGAAACCTTTGTCATCATTGTTGAGTGCGATTTCCAAAAAATAATTTTGCAGAACTTTTACTAAACGAACGATTCGTATGGATTAGGGTTTTTTAACTAGGTATTTGAGGGACCTATTCTATGTGCTAGCGAAACCTTTGTCATCATTGTTGGCAATGGCCGATGTTGGCCCTTCAGGGTTGAGTACGATTTCCAAAAAATAATTTTGCAGAACTTTTACTAAACGAACGTTCCGTATGGATTAGTGTTTTCTAAATAGATAATTAAGGGACCTATTCCATGTGCTAGCGAAACCTTTGTCATCATTGTTGAGTGCGATTTCCAAAAAATAATTTCGTAGAACTTTTACTAAACGAACGATTCGTTTGGATTAGGGTTTTTTAACTAGGTATTTGAGGGGCCTATTCTATGTGCTAGCGAAACCTTTGTCATCATTGTTGGCAATGGCCGATATTGGTCCTTGGGAGTTGAGTGCGAATTTCAAAAAATAATTTTGCAGAACTTTTACTAAACGAACGATTCGTATGGATTAGGGTTTTCTAACTAGATCATTAAGGGACCTATTCCATGTGCTAGCGAAACCTTTTTCATCATTGTTGGCAATAGCCGATATTGGCCCTTGGGAGTTGAGTGCGATTTCCACAAAATAATTTTGCAGAACTTTTACTAAACAAACGATTCGTAAGGATTAGCGTTTTCTAACTAGGTAATTAAGGGACCTATTCTATGTGCTAGCGAAACCTTTGTCGTCATTGTTGGCAATGGCCGATATTGGCCCTTGGGTGTTGAGTGCGAATTCCAAAAAATAATTTCTTAGAACTTTTATTAAACGAACGATTCGTATGGATTAGGGTTTTTTATTTTCTTTTACTCTAGTAAAATAAAGTATAGTAATCATGAAAATTTTGGACCTTGAGATTTTTAGAGATTTATTTGTTTTGAGGGCCCTTGAGTCCGAAAAAGTGGGTTCCGAAATGGTGTCTGTCTGTCTGTCTGTCAGTCTGTCAAACTGTCAGTCTGTCAAACTGTCAGTCTGTCAGCCTGTCTGTGTCCTCTCTACAGCCCATATGGTTTAATCAATCGAACTGAAACTTCAGATTTAAGCTTTTTTGATAAATTGGGAGGTCCCAGTGAATTTTACTCCAAATCGGCTAACCGGAAGTGGCCACTCCCTTTGTCCAGAAAATTTGTTTTGCAAATATCTTAAAAAGTATAAGGTTTACAAAAAACTACATAATACAAAATGTTTCCAAAAATTAAAAACAAATAAAAAAAAAAAATTAAAAAAAAAATTAAGAAAAAATTAAAATTTCTCAAAATTCTCTATTCGTAAAAGAAAGTCGTGTGTTGGCCACACCTCAATTTTTTTTCTAGAAATTGTTTGAAATTTTTAAACTTAAATTTTAATCATATTTGACGTTCTGCAAAAATTCAAATTTCGATCAGACGTGGTTGCGATGTTTTTATCAAGTTTGCAATTTTTAATAAAATTATTCAATAAACTCGTCTTTAGAAATTTTCAATTTCTAGTTGTAAAGGGCGGTCTCAAATTAGAGATTTGAAAAATTTGTATGTTATTTGTTTTATTTTCAAATTTTCCCATAAGTATTATGAAAGAGTGGAATTTGTTTGTCCTGGACTGGGATTTTGCACACAACGAGTCGCCTTTTTTGAGCGACTTTTAGCTAAAAGCGAGAAAAAGCGATTTTGCACTAGGCGAATAGACACTCGCTCTCGCTTTTATTTTCGACCGTGTGTAATACTTGGCGAGAAGTAGGAAAACGAATTTTAAGTTAATGTTTTAGCATAATTTTACACATCATAGGTAATTAAAAAAAAATTGAAATTTACTGTCACTTATCTTATGAATATTATGTATTAGTAAAATTATTGTTTTAATTATTGGGTGTACAAATAAATTTCCGACCTTTTTTACTGAAATAAAAGACATTAGTTTGTGTAGGAAATGAAAGAATGTTTTATTCAAAGTATGCTCCTTCGGAAGCTATAACCTTCGCTCATCGTTCAGCCAATAACGTATGGCTTAAAAAAATGGAACAACACACAAACCGATGATACAACAATATCACACATACAATCAAAAACAAAACAAAATAACTGTTATCTATTTTGTGTTAAAAGAGTGAGGAGAAAATTAATTATAACGCAGTTTAGTTATAATAATGTCGTTGTCTCAATTAGAACGCCGAAATATTATAGTTAATTTTTGCAAACTAAATCCAACGAAGGCTAAAAATGAAGTTTTCCAACATTTTGCAAAAATGGGATTAAAAAAAACGACGATATATCGCATACTTAGTGCCATCGAGGTTGGGAAATCGGTAAAGCGGAAACCTGGTTCGGGCATAAAAACTACTTTATCGGATAGTCGAATGTGTGCTAGGCTGAAGGCAGAAACGCAAGGCCGCAGTGCAAAATCTTATCGTGCTTTAGCCAGAAAATATAGAACCAACCATTCTACCATCAAAAAATACTTGGAAAAGATGAACATCAGACGACGAGCAAAAAAAACCGCCCCTAGTCAAACCGATCGGCAGAAAAAAGTGATAAAAAAGCGATTGAAGCTGCTTTTTCCCTATAGATTATTACAAAAAATACAGAAAATAACACCGCCGAATATCACAGAAGGGAACAAGACGAAACGATCATATGTGTAATTGATAATTTAACAAATACCATAACATTTCCATTGTTAGCGACAAAACATATCACACTTGAAATAGGAAATCGGATAACCCGACATTAATATTGAACCAATTTTATTTTTTATTACATAAAATTAATTATTTATGTATTTTAAATAGTATGATTTGTTACAAATTCATTTGTATCAACAGCTGTGTTTTTTTATTCGCTCTCAATAGCTGCTATCGAGAGCCGTCATTTTTCTACGCCTACATTTAAATTTGACGCGCTATTTATTAGTAAACTAAACTTATTTAGAATCAAACTATCATTTTTAATTCAATTGTTTAGCGAAAACTTGATATACAAAATATTTGGCTCTACCTATTTATACGGAGCGCTATCGGGAGCCACTTTTTATAAAAAGGCTCTCGATAGCAGCTATCCGGAGCGAATAAAAAAACGCAGCCAACGACACAAATCTAAACCATCTTGTCAATAAAATGTATTTTTGACAACTAAATTAAAGTTGCTCAATATTCTCGCCTTTTATTTTGTCTATTTGTGCAAAATCGTTAAAAAACTGTCGGGCAAAATTGAAAGGCGAGAAATTAAACGAAAACTCGCTTCTCGCCTTTTGTACAAAATCCCAGTCCTGAATCATGACTGAATGGGTTTGAATGAAATTTAATGCATATTTGGCAATTAATAAAGGATGAATATCTGTCTTATTTCGATTTCAATAAAATTTCATAACAGTTTTTATTATACCTATAACGGTAATTTGAGGATTCATTTTTTTTCTTTTTACTTTTACATTTATCATACTCCTGTTTATGCTGTTTCTAATCGCTTGTGCTTCTGTAATTTCTAAATTATAAACTAAACATTTGGTAAACGCTTATTCGTTTTCAATCATAAAACAACGAAGTAGATCTTGTTGTATAATTCTTTATCTAGAGACAGACATTTCTGACCGTCTGAACAGGACTACATATGTATATTCGTATTGTCGGTCTTAATAAAAGCCAACATCAATTTTCATAAAATAGTTGTGTTTTACAATTCTTAAGATTTTTATTGCACTTTATATTATACCAACAACCCTTATTGCGGATCCACGACTGTACAAGCTTTCTCCAAATGGACAATCTAAACAGAATAAGAAACTATAAAACTCACAAATAAAAATAATAAACTTCAATTTATAACAATAACTACATATTGTACATAACTATTCGTCGTCCATCACCTCTATACAAATAATAACAACAATATAGTACACAAATAAAAAATTCATTTAACCATCATCATGAAGACTAGTCGAAGACTAACTATAACTATCAATGATTATCATCATCATCATCTCAATTCTATAATTCTATTAAAAAAAAAAAAAAAAAATGTTTAAATTAAAATACAAGAAGAACAACTAGAATAATAATAATAATAACAATAATAAATAAATAAATAATAATGGAAATTCTTAATTTTTCTTCAACTTTACTATAACAACATATCATAGTAAAGTAGTTTTTTTTTATTATATGTGTATAGTTCAACGACCCTCTCGGTTTGTAGTTTTTTTATAGAAAGACTCAATTGTTTATACAAATAAATATATATTTTTTGAATTAAACTCTATTTTAAATATACTGTTATATAATTTCAAAACACTACTGCAAATTTAATATTGGGAAAACACAATATTCCGGAAAAAATTCAGGTTATCGTATTTTCATAAATAATTTATAAAAGAAAATTTTTTGTTTTAATGATTTTTTCTGAAAAGAAAAAAAAAATCAAAAATCTTATTAGCTCTCTCGAGAGTTGTGTTATTTGTTTACATTACATTTCTTCTGTACTCATATGTATTTAAATTTGTATATGACGTTGTATCTTTTACTCTCAGTGTTTCTTAACCCTTTTCTAACCAGTGAATACATATACCAAATAGCAAAATTATCAAAAACTTCTTAAAAATTAAATTCTATTCAAATTGCAACTTTCATTTCATTTGAAGGATAGTTATCAAGAATTTTGAAGATATGTACAACGTTTGAATTTTTTTTATTAATACGTACTACGTCACATACTCGTATATGAGATCGCTAGTTTTCAATAAAACTGATGTCACATATTTGTGACACAAAATTATTCTTTTTATTGTTTATAGTTTATTTTCAAAATTGTGTTGTACAATAAGTGGTTTAATATGCAAGTATATGCATATTTTGAAATTAAAGTAAAAAAATGACTAACTGGTTTGCTAATACGTAACTGATTAAAATATCAGGTTAAAATTACCTCATTTAATGAAGTAAAAAGAATAACATAAGAAATTATTAAAAACGTCGATTTGAACTAGTTAAAAAATGAAAAATTAGCACCATCACTAAAATCCAACTAATAATTGACCTTCGATTCTGATTTGATTCGAATCCTGAAGTGGTTATTTGGCCAGCGGCGAAGAAATCCTTTTAACCACTGTTCTATATTCGAATACCGGTTTATTTTGCATTAATGTCATTCATATTGGCTCTTCCTAGAACTCTGAGATGTTTGCCCAACTAACAAGCCAGCCGAGTTGAGGTCTTCCACAAATATCGAAATCCGATTATAGCCCTACATAACTCTACCGGAAATTGCCCAGCAATATTTTTAGTAGCGTTTTCCTAATTCTAAATATAGTTACCTAAATTATTTAAATATGTCGTACCTAAGATTTGCTGATATTGGCGCTGGAAACTTGGATTAGCCGCATGTTGTGGGTTTATTTGATCGATATTTTGGTTTTTCCTTGTACCATTGACAGACTAGGGATCAGCAAAGCGCGATTAGTGAAACAAGATTAGCTAATCCACCACAAACCATTTGCGTTGACAGACTAGGGATTAGTTTCCTGCCGAGAAGTAAAATACTATGATTGAGATTCACTGAATAGCTAGTAAATCAGCTGGACTAATGTTTTAATTCAATATTTCTAAGAATTATACATTAAGACACACTAGAATGTGTGTTCATAAACGTAACCTCAAAATTTATTCAGCACAAATTATTTAAAATGTAATCTTCAACTTGACACACTTAGCTAATCCCTAGTCTGTCAAGCGTATTACACTCTTAATGACTTCAGAGTAATACCATAGTGGGTCGCGGACTATAACTTTAAAAAGCGCTGCTATATTTTTCTTTAATACGATATTGTTTAGAATAAAAATTGAATGGGAAAACGAAAAATTAATAAAAAAAAAATCTTTCTTAAGTAATACGAATAATAAGAAATCGTATACATAATTTTTGTTCATGTTTGACTTAAATTTTCATTGCATTGAAAATTAATAAATTTACACAATAATTTTTTTTTTATCTTGAGCTGTTGATTTGAAATTATGTTTTTGACCAGATGTCAACGAATCGTATGATTACGTAAACTAATTATAGATTATGTATGTGATTCGCGCGACAGTTTGTACATATTTACTAAATTAGATTTTGTGTACGTGTGAAACTAATTACAGATGGGTAAGTGGTTTAATAAACAATAAAATGTTTTCATAAATTCTGTGATACGCTGCCTGATATGATATGCTATAAAGTACACAAATTGCATTAGTGCGACTTCCGAATTTATTGTTTATTATAAATAATAATAATTATTACAAGCAATGATGATTGTTGGTTACTTATATAATTTTGTTTTTAGTTTATAGTAATAATATCTATATATCTTTCCACCGTTTCATCGAAAACGAATGGGTAGATCATATGCAAGGTCTTCTTGTTCCGCTGTTTTGAATTTCTCTTCGAATTGGTTAGATAATTTATTTTAAATTTGTTTAACTACACTTTATCTGGTAGAAAATCCATTTGAAAGAGGCGTTTCACATTTTTGAAGATTAACGTTTTCATTACGATTATGTGATCAAAGTTTGTTCGTTAACTTTTGGGTGTGATTAAAATTACCATTTAATGAAGTCTATAAGTCTAACAAGGGAAAATAATTTTTTGGTTTTTAAAAATTTGGCATATACCTGAAGAAATTCATTTGTATATTGCACAATTTTGGTTAAAATATCAGGATAAAATTACTTGATTAGTGAGGTAGAAAATCGTTTAGAACTGGTTATAAAGAAGATTGAGAAAGATCACCACTACTGTCATTCGATAAAAAAAAGGACGTGATACTTAAAATTGTGTCACACATTGTTTCTTCTAATTTTCTGTTTTCGGAAATTAAAATGTACCTACAATTCTAAATCTGGGTTCAGTAAAATTATGAACCAAATGAATTTTCATTCTATATCAGCAAACAGTCATAATCATCATACATTTTAAATTTTACGTAGTTCTGTATACAAAAATATAAAAGTCTTTTATTTACTCAATATGTTTATTTCCGTTGATCTTGGTTTATGTCACATGTGCGATAAGATACGGAATATAGAAATTCTCTGTATATTTGCAAGGTCGTAATAATTTTGTAAAATAAATAAATACTAACTAACTAAAGGGCTAAAGAAATTTAAGAACGATATTGTAATTAGATTGGAACAAAAAGCGCTGAAACGAGAAGCCTAAAACGGTTTGAGCGATAAGCAAATAATTAAATAGTTCCTAAAATAGGCCACGCAAAATTAAGTAGTGAAATATTATTTTAAAAAACCTTGAAAACAACAAATAAAGGAAATGGGTACTTCTTCTTAAGTTGGGACTGTACAACGATTAAATATAAGCTCCCTTAGCGAAACAGCTGTTTTTTACAGGCAGTGTTTTTGGATGAAAAGAGATTCTCTTCCGATTCCGATGACCAGATTCCATTGTTGTGTTTTATGGTATTTGTCGCCCATTATATTTTACTTTGGCAACGGTCTATTACGGAGCCAATAAATTGGAGTTCGAGAGAAAGGTTAGCAACAAATTTTCGCGTATAATATAATACTGTTTAGCAAACCTGAATATTATTAAAAATCCATCGGGACGTTGCAGATCTCTCATCATATTGGCATTTTAAATCGACCATTTGCTTTTAGACGAAGCTGAATGTAACGAATATATTCGTTTGGATTGGAGTGCTTATCTTTAAGTTGAACGGCGTCCCGGTTCCGGATGGCGTTTTAAAACTTATGAATTTGATTTTGTCTGTATTAATTGAGGAATGAATTTGTAAACAAACATTTTCGCTTTTATCTAATTTGAGTATTTTTTTCTTAATTTAATTCATTAAAAAGTATAATTTTTATTAGTATGGCCTATTTTTTTGATAAATGAGTGAATTAATCACAATATTGGAAAGCGGATCGTTTGCTGCCTCTAATGCGGATCTCATCAAAGATTCGCGCTTTATTACAAAAAAATTAATATTTTTATGAGGAAAGCTTTGTTTTTATAAATAGCGTTACAATTTGATTGATACAAAATAAAAAAAAAATAATTCTTGGTTCATGAATGCATAACTTAGTTGTAACTTGTCAGTTTGCCAACAGTTAATTTCTACGACTTGTTGGGTCGCATTATTCATCCCGAGCGATGTCAACACAAAGTGAAATTAAACGATAGCTCCGGGTTTAAAAATGCTGCTCTTGTTTGATCATGGATCCAAAGATATCTGCCGGAACGGATCATATAGATCTAGTTTCGATATGTACATCATTCGAAGTCTGCTTAAAAACGATCGACCAATGGTAAATCATCATTTTTCATGGTTATACGCTGTGGCGCTTTCTCCATGAATCAAAAATCTCAGTGAAAAAAATTAGGCTCATTGGCTTTGAAACCAATGGAACTAAGATTAAATTGTTGTTCCACGTGCCGAGTATAGTACCAGTAGGTTTCCATACCACATCGTCCCACAATCCGGTAAATTTTTTGAATTAGTTGTGCGAATCGCACTCATTAATAACTTATTCTACTCTTTTAGAACTTCGGTCTGCCACTTCTCGGCTACACCATGAGTCCGCTGGGGAGCAATGGACTGTACTTTTCCGTGCTACTTAAACAAAATTTACTTCGTCAGACTGGTAATTAGATTAGGAGATTATTTTGCAGAGCTTTCCAATTGTAAATTTGCCCCAGCTACATTTAATATGATTCTTTTTTCGGACCGTAGTCAAAGGGTCAAAAATATTACCGAAGGTAAGAATTCGATCATGTTCGCCAGTATTTATTGTTCTAAACTTAAGGATAAACTGAATGTTTCCTTTGCTTAATCGAAAATGATTCAGCTGTGTCAAGTGAATTACATAAAATTGAAGTTCCATCCAAAGGTGGTCTTACGGAGTTTGAATTGATTAAAACTGAATCAGACAAGTCGAAAGTGTTATTCCGTGTCCGTTTATAAGTTTCGGGCCTAATTTTTATCTTTCGAACAATTTTAACCTAATCTTTATATATTTTTCTACAAAGAATAAATATTGTTTACTCAGTTTCTCTCATTTGATAGCGAATAAAAGATATAGAATAAAATGATTTTCTATTTCAATTATCATTCGTCTGTATCTCTACTAATAACAGAGAAAGAAAGAGTTCATAGTTTATATAAGTGGCTTAGATCGCCATAGAAAAAGCGACATCAAATGAGTGAAACATTGTAAAAATGTATTCTTGGAAAAAAGACATAAACTCGCTTCTTACCTTTTGTGCAAAATGCGCCATTGTTGATACACGTGATAGATATTTACAATTTTATAAAATGTATGTATTTTAGAGAACGAACCCAATTGTTGCCTTTTTGGTCCCCACCCAACAAAGAACTTCCTATTGGCCAAGTTAGTTAATAAAAATTATCTATAAAGTAATTTTAACTAAAAAATACCCACAGAAGTAAGATGTCGTAAATTGGATCTACACTTTGCTTGATTTAATCCATATTTTATCAATTATTTTTCCCGATTATATGACTAAAATTATTTATGTATTTAATCAAGTTCATTTTCAAAAACAAGAAAATTATTTAAAATCCGAATTATCTCATCTTAAAATAACGAATGCCATTTTTAATTAAATTTTATACATTTATTGAAATAGATAATTAATATAATTAATTGAATTTAAAATTTTCATTTTGTGAACATAAAATGGATCGCACGATCCGCAATTGGACAAGTTTGAAAATATAATGTATGTACATATTGTAGATTTCCTTTAATAGAATTTTTCGCCAATATATGGAGCAAATGGCAAAACATACATATGGCTTTAAGATATCTGTAACAGGGATGAAATTTACATAGATCCCAAAGTACTAAAATGTTGAGCAACAGAGGACTAAATTACGCTTTAAAGTACTTTTTAATTTTTTTGATGTTTAACATATTTCAGCGATAGGTGTAACTAAAAGTGACAAAAGGGTATTTAAACTTTTTTCTTTTTCTTATGAGTGTTCAGTTAAAACGTTAAATGCTGATTTTGTGAAGAATTAGAGACAGGTATTCTGTTGCTAAATTAACCAGGTCTTAGAAGTCGGCACAGATACAGATAATTTGTTTAGAATTACGGGCTTTCCACATCAAGCACGAATTACGAATTACGTAAACATTTTTTTTAGACTTATGATATTCAAATCACTTATATGTATATACAATTTTTGCCTATTTATAATATTAATGTAATGTTTTCAATCAAATTAAATTTAATTAATTCCGAAAATTACTTCAAAATTAGAGAAAAACGGAATTCGCTCGTAGTATGGCATTTTACATTTGAATTTCATTTTTCTCTGACTCTTTTTCTCTAATTTGTTGCTGTTAATCAATCTCTCAACATTATTCCGTTCAATGTAGATGATCCATTGGGAAAAGTTCAGCGTTGTTATGCGTCAATCATCCCGGGCCATTCTAATAATGCTACTCCTGCCACTGTTGAATCTGCGAGTGCTCCAATTCAACCGCCGTAAGCATAGTTTATTGTTGGCTCTTGCGACGATACCGATGATACTATCAAAGCTGTTTCGGATAGGAAGTTTATTTATGCCTCAAAATTCGGTAACACAACTGAACCGGCTGCTTTACGGAAATTTCTAAGTATGGTAAGCTGGTAATTTCTGACGATGAGATTGAGTGTCGGGTGCTTGTGTCAGTTGGCCATAACGTTAGTCGGCTCAATTTCATTTCGTTCAAACTCGCCGTTGACTTAGTCCATTTCAGTAAACTCCTTCAACTACACATAAGGCCTGCCGGAGCATTGGTCCGAGAGTTTGTACCTCGTCTAAAAAACTTCAGACTGACGCTTGTGGAATAATACCGTGATCTACCAATGTTAATAGTAACGTTTTCTATCGACCTAAACTCCATAATATTATGCCCACCATTTCATCAAATAATTCCAGCAACAATAATCTACACGTATATTACCAAAATAATAATACTCATCTATTTTGTCTTATAACTAGGACATCGTTATTTTTACGGAGACCTCGTCATAGTCAATTGTGACTAATTTGGGAGTCTATATACCGTTTGGTAATACTTCAGACTTTTACCAAGGATTTATTGAATTTATTGCCAATAATGTTCAACCACTATTTAATAAAACTGATCAGGTGTTGATTGTGGGCGACTTTAATCTGCCAAAAATCTCTTGGTACTGGATCGATGACCAGTTTATGGGACCATCCGTTGATATCACTTCTAGATGTGTTAGAAAGTTTTGCGATTTTGGAACGCGTCAATTCAATACTATTTTTAACGAGTTTGAACGTATTTTGGATTTATTTTTTCCAACTTGCGAATTCATCGACATATGGTAGAATCTTGTCCGGATGTAGCGGAACATCACACGCCACTTTTAATTAAATTTTAATTTTTGGATTATGATTTTTTTAATTTTATTGAAAGCGATTTTAAATTTGATTTTAGGAATGCTGATCTGGTGTCGCTAAATAACTTTTTTGACAATGTTGATTGTACAGCTTTTTTTCACTTATTGGCCATTTCGGTTGCTGTTTCAAAGTTTTATAGTATTATGACGAATGATTTTGAATTATTCGTTCCAAAGGTTTTTGTGGGTTCGATGTATACAGAATCATGGTTCAATCTCCGCTTAAAAAACCTCACAAATCGTAAGTCTAGAGCATTTAAGAATTATAAGCGTTCTGGGGATATTAGCGACAAATCTAGATATCGTGATTTATGCAAAGTGTTTAAATACCTCACCGATTTTCTTTACAAAATGTATGTTTTCCAGATCCAAAGTGAAATTTTGATTAATCCTAAACGGTTTTTTGCATTTATAAATCAAAAAAGAAATTCACGTGGCTATCCGAGGATTATGTCATGCAATAATGTTTCGTTCTCAGGTCCTCATGAAATATGTGACGCGTTTGCCAAATTTTTCAGGCCTCTTTTGATAACTCTGATACTTATATCTAGCTTTTCAGGTATCATTGATGGTCGCTAAGTGTGCGCTTTCTTTCTATGTACCATTACTTTATTTGTTTAATAAGAGTCTTTCAAGGGGAGTGTTTCCTGATATTTGAGAAAAACATTTATAGTTTCTATATTTAAATCTCTTAGAAGGAGCGAAATTGCATGCTACAGAGGTATCTCAATTCTCTCGGTTACACCTAAACTTTTTGAATCGTTAATAAAATCTATAATTGAGATTCATATTATTAAACGTATAAATGCTCGTCAACTCGGCTTCGATCGGGGTAAATCAACAATTACTAATTTGATGGTTTTTTGGGGTAATGTTTTCGAGACTCTTGGAAACCGTGCCCAGGTTGATGATATCTACACAAATTTTTCGAAAGCTTTGATTGAGTTCGGATCCGATTTCTTTCCAATGAAATGGATCGCATCTTATCTAACATCAAGACATCAATGTGTGAGTATTTCGCAGGTTCGTTTCTTCAAATTTGTTATACCTTCTGGTGTTTTTCAAGGCAGCCCATGCCAGGTATGGGACCTTTACTGTTTACTGTATTTATTGACGATATTGTTCAGTGGTTCAGGTTTTATAAGTGTCCATTGTACGCTGACGACTAAAAATGTATGCTACAATTAATTCTTTAATTAACACTGTGCAATTGCAAGACGAACTTGTTGTCTTTTGTGATTGGTCCGCTTAGATTAAGTTGCCCTTGAACACGTGCAAATGCAAAGTAATACCTTTTGGTCGATCACGCTTATCTAGCATATAGGCCCCTTAATTTTTAATGGATGCGCAAATTAGTAGAGTTTCTGTTATTCGTGATCTTGGCGTTATTTTTCGTGCAACCTTACATTTAATAATCATGTGGACTACATTACAAGCAGAGGATATTCCTTATTAGGTTTCATAAGGCGTAATGGGAGGGAACTTTATGACCATCTAATGATTTGGGATCCGTTCTATTTCACCCATTTCGAGAGAATCGAAAGTATTCAAAAATAATTTTTGATTTATGCATTACGTCGTTTACCTAACTTGAACCATGGTTTTGTTCGTGAACCCTATATAAATCGGCTTGCGTTAAGAAATTTACAAACTTTAGAAAGCAGACGCTTGCCCACCAAAATTACAACGAAAAAGTGTTATTATATTAGTTTTCCGTCGCTTTTCGGTCGTTTCGGCGATTAGATTAGAATTTAGTCGAAATTCGAAGAGTTGGCCAACGAAAAATGATTCGTTCTTCCTAAGGTGGTGTCTAACGTTTACAGCACAAATTGAATATAAATATTTTTTGAAAGGACTGAAATGTTGAACAAAAGTATCGAAGTACTTTTTATTTTCAAAAGAACCGAAAAAAGTACTAAAGGATCAACTTTTTCATCCCTGATCTGTAATATGGCGCGAACGGTTTGAAGAGCCGCGGGTTATTATATGGCCATCAATGAAATTCCACCCCTCACTATTATGGATCCGCCACCGAATAACGTCGTTTCACGAATACACGAATATTGTATTGAGCATAATGCTCATTTGGCCGTCGGAATACTTTTGGACGAGAGTTCATTCCAAATGCTTTTTAACGAATTCCAATCGACTGGGGCTGCTGCTGGTATTCTAAGATGTAGATTGTGGACGCTTCGAAGTCGTATTTGCAGCTTTCTAGGAGTTGTGATTCGCTCTCTTCAAAGCAAATGAGAAATTGTTGTGTGTGAAACGTTTAGTTTTACAGCAATGGCACCCTCCTTTAGCGTCCGTTCCATTATAAGCTACAGTAAAATGTAATTTCGTAGGGCAATTTATCAGGAGTAAGAAAAATAAACGTTAACAATTAGAACTATGATTTAATTTATATAAGGCTATTTTAAGTAAACAACAGCATAATGTGAAAGTTGACATTAAAATCGAAGCAGCTGTTGTAACCTTAATTCCAAACACATCCAAATTTTTAACGAATTTTATATCCTTTAACATATTGTAAAAAAAACGTTAAAAATTATAATAAACATACACGTACATTTTTAGACGATCACACAAACATTTCTGTATACCCTTGTACTATTCATAAATGCAAACTCATAGAATATTAATTGTTATACCTTAAAAGTGAAAATAATATTAAAGACGCTTAGAAATTCAAACTCGTGCTAACTAACTCATAAGTCGAAACGTATAACGTTATTATATTAATTCACATATGTTGATTTTCAATGTGCAGTTTCCAATGTATGTTTATAAATAATATGGATCATAATATACTCGGTATCATGCTTGTTTCGTTTAATTGCTTATAATTATTAAGAAAATAAATAAATTGTCGTTATGATTCCGATTTTAATTTTTTGTCTACATACGAATATATACACGAAGAAGACTAACTCAGAATTTTAATGTCTTTAAAATTTTTAATATGGACAAAACTTTAAATTCCTTTACGCATGCTAATAAAATTTTATAATTCTTAACAATTGAATTAAATTAAAAATCAACCCCACATTATTCGTATAACACAAAAAATTACTCATCCATATAAATGTCTCTGGAAATACAAAGCGAAGCATTCGGTTATGGTTTTTGGTTTAGTTTATATAGTTACGGGCAAAACTATTCAAAGGAAGTAGATTGTAAGGAAAATCCCTTAGTCTGCGCACCAATTATTATTTCCAAGGACTTTTCTAATGACCATAAGCATGACGAAGATTTCTCCGCGACTGTAACAACCAAGTGTGCTTCATAAAAACATGTCTATTAAAATATAAATTACATTTAAAATTAAAATTAACATTTTGTTTATTAAAAAAAAAAGAAAAATTAGTAAAACAGATGGATGTACACGCGAGTTTATAACTGTACATCTTTTATTTTTTTTTTTATTCAGGTACTGTAATTAAATGACAGCAGTCGCGACATACCGCCATGTGCGATACTTAAGTAAAGCTATTTATACGTAACGCGTATACATACGTACCGGTCTTTAAATTTTCTTATCTTATTTTCCAAGAAAGCATATGATGCTGGTTATTATATCAAGGTGGTGAATTAATTAGTTTAGTTTTGAGTATCAGTATAATTATTTTATGGTAATAAATTTATTCATTGTTAATTTATATATAGTTACTCTTTTAAGTGTTTAATTGGGGTATTTTTGTTAAGATATAGAAGTTGTCCAAGAAAATTTATTAGTACTTACAGATACAACGTACTTCGATTAATCAATTATTGAAATGTGAAATAAAATTCAAGGTTCGATACATGTACGGTTACATGTAGCGTTATTTAGCTTGATATTAATCTATCCACAATTCGAGGTAGCTCTGCGTTATACATATATCTGTTTGGTCGATTCAAAGTAGTTAAAGTACAGTATGTTCAACAAGAAAGGGTAATCGATTATGGAAGAATAAAAGAACATTTTTGGTAAATTGTTATAAATTTAGAAAATATATTTGTTTCTCATATCTGACATAAAGGTTAATAAACAATCCAATCACCTTTATTATAAATAATTTCCAACTAATTGGTTAGGATATTCGGGAGAAAATGACTTCCAAAATGTTTGAGTGCAACCGTAAGCTGTTTAGCCGTCATGTATTTTTTTCCAGCTAGTTTGGACTTCATAATGGCCCAAACATTTTCTATGAGATTTGCATCTGGTGACTGTGATGGCCAATCCAAAGTAGTTATACAATTTTCTTTTTTCTATTGCGTGCAAAGATGACTTCGATGTTTTGGGTCGTTGTCCTCTTGAAGTACCCGTTTCATATTATTTGAACCACAGCATTTTTCAATCCGACCATTCATACCATTCATTAATTTGAACATACATTTTTTGTCCAGGTTTTGTGTGAAGCAAATCAAACGTCCAAATCCTTACGCTGAGAAGCACCCATACACATGTACCTTAGCAGGATGTTTCATAGTTCGCTGAAGCAATCTATTGTGTTGTGTAGACTATGCACGTTTTATTGAATTATGCAGCCAAAACGATGACTTATCTGTGAATATTACGTTGCTCCAATCACGACAGATATTCTCCTTTGGCCATTGGAATCGTTTTTTCATAAGGTGTTGGTTCAGTAAAGGCTCTTTAATAGTGCTTCTATAGAAGACGTTATTTTCTTCTAACCGTTGTCTTACAGTATTCAGTGATACATCGATTCCAGAAGCATCAAGCTTTTTCTTAGCTTGTCGTAATGTTGACGTAGGATTCTTTACAAACAAACTGACAATCTTCTTATCTTGTTGCTTTGAAGTTGTCCTAGTTAATCCTCTAACAGGATCATCATCAACTTTTCCTGTAGCTTTACTTCACTCAGATCATCTGGTTACATAGTGCCTCGATACTTCCAGGTACTTTGCTGTTGCTTTGCTTTTTGCTACAGTCCATTTTGGTCCTTCAGGATATTATGTGACGAAATAAACTTCAAAACGTTTTTTGTAAATCGAACTCATTTTTTTATGACCTGTACACTTCACCATTGAACTACAAATGAAATTAGTTTTAGTCATCAGTGTGCATAATGTTTGTATTGTTACAGTTACATAAGGTACCGTTATAATTAAAAAAAAAAAACGGAATTATAGATGATTCTTTCTTGTTGAACAAACTATAAATTCGATCAACTAACTAAACATTCAAAATTGCTAATTCGGGACAATCCTTTGATCGTACCCTTGACAAATTGGTCACTTTTCAACAAAGCCTCTTCGGATCGCGGGGCGAGGCATAATCCTCGTAAAGACAAAATTAATAGCCTTAACATCCACTATACCAATGTCAGAGGTCTCGTGACTAACCAAAAATTGCGCACATCAACATCTCGAATCACGAAAACCCGACGTATTAGTTCTAACGGAAACAAAAGTATCGTCGAACATCTACGAAAACCAATTCTACTTCATGCGCTACCAGTTCGAACAAGCTTTCGAGTTGTAATGTGGAGTGTGCATCTACGTTAAAAACCACATACCGTACTCAAGACACAATAAGTACGAAATATTTACAAAAACCGCTCAAACTATTGTGCTTAAAATTTCCCTTCCTAATAAACTCCTTTTTTTAATTAGTTTATACAGATCTCCTAATCAGACGGATTCAGAAACGATTAGCTTCTTTGGGAGCTTGTCAGACAAATGTGACGATATTCGTAATCAACATCCCGAATGCGAATTAATTATGGTTGGTGATTTTAATGCCCACCATAAAGAATGGTTGAATCACAAAGATACAAATGTCGCTGGGTGCCATGCGGAATGGCTTGCCGTTTCGCATGACCTCACACAGATTGTTAGTGAGTCCACATTTGAATGCCAAAATTCTAGAGGAGTTCATATTCTGGATCTCTGTCTGACATCAATCCCTCATTCCATGGAGGCCCATGTCGAAACTGGAATTGGAAATTCTGACCATAACTTAATAACAACAAAAATATCTGTCGAAACACCACCAGAATTTAGGCAGCAGCCAAAGGCGTCTTTGGCATTTTAACAAGGCTGATTTTGATGGTTTACGGTCATTTTTTCAACACTTCCCTTGGGAACGCCATTGCCTACATAACAACAACATAGACGACGCCGTTTCCAGTTTTACTGACACCGTCTTACATGGAATGAATAAATTTATCCCCTCATCATTTTCCAATCCCAATCAAAATTTTAAAATATTTTCAAAAGAAGCCACCAAAGCTGCCAAACAAAATAAATCGGCATACAAAAAATATAAACGCAACAAAATTTCTTATGAGGAATACAAAACGATACGGAACACCTGCAAACAAACCTGTGGTAGAGAAGCGAAAAGAACCGACACCAAGAAAGCCAATGTGGCTTCCGAGAAAATCTCCGATCGCAACTTTTACCACATGGTCGCATCGGTTGCAAATATTTCGAAAACATCTGTTTCTGCATTGAAATGTGCTGACGGCGCTTTGGTGGTGGATCCATATTTACAAGCCGACTTATTGGCAAGCATCTTCAAATCGAACTCGACATTAGTTGTCCCAGATGGAATTAGGCCTCCATTAGTTCCATATTGTGGTTCTAAAATGAGCCCCCTCACCATCTCGGAGGAAATTGTCTTTACTAATCTGAAGACAATGAATGTAAACAAGGCCACCGGACCTGATGGAATTCCAGTTCGAATATTGAAGGAGTTTGCCAATGAATTGGCTCCAATATTATCTAAAATTTTCCTACTTTCATACAAGCAAGGCGACTACCCGAACGCCTGGAAGAGTGCAATGGTGCAACCCGTGCTGAAACGGGGTTGTGACAAAACTGACCCTTCAAACTACCGGCCAATATCAATTGTGTCAGCCGTCGCTAAAGTCTTTGAGAAATGCATCAATCAACATATAGTTAAATATCTTGAAGTTAACAAACTAATTTCGGATAGACAATACGGCTTTCGTGAAAGCCGATCCACGACCGATCTCCTGACGTACGTCACAAACAAATGGAATCTCGCCTTAGAACACCACGGAGAGGCCTTTGCAATCGCTTTGGATATATCCAAGGCTTTTGATAAGGTATGGCATGAGAATCTTATTTGTAAACTTGTGGCATACGGGCTGGACTCGATGACCACCAGGTGGATTAAAAACTATCTCAATGACCGAAAAATCAGCGTCGTACTTAATGGGAGATCATAATCGACGCACTCCCCAAATGCCGGAGTCCCTCAGGGATCACCTTTGTCACCGACCCTGTTTTTGCTATACATCAACGATTTGCTGGATAGCACTGTAAACCCTATCCATAGCTTTGCAGATGATGCCACATTGCATTCTTCTATTTCATTCGAGGCGGAGCCTAGCATTACAGATTTAAATAATAAACGGTCAGAAGTCGTAACTTCTCTTAATTCCGATTTAAGTACAATATTTGAGTGGGGTAACAACAACTTAGTGCAATTTAACGAGAAAAAGACACAAATATGCACATTTTCACGTAAAAAAAGTCGCAACGACTACCCATTTGTGGTAAAAAACCATATCCTTGTGGGTTGCGACTCAATTCGACTGCTTGGTGTTCAAATAAGTAACAAACTCAAATGGAATGAACACATTGTTGCATTGGCTAAATCAGCTTCAAAAAAACTCGGGTTCCTAAATAGATGCAGAAGGTTTTTTAAATCGCATCAAGTTCTCCAGATATATAAAACCTTCATCCGACCATGTATAGAGTATTGCTGTCAAGTTTGGGGAGGTGCGTCTGGTACCACCCTCCAGTTATTGAACAGGGTTCAACGCCGCGCTATCCGAATAATACGGAATCCCAGACTTACCCAAGAACTAGACAGCTTACAGCATCGCAGAGATGTTGCAGAATACTGCGTCTTCTACAGATGCTTGATGTTGCAGAACTCTGCGTCTTCTACAGATGCTTACATGGTAAATGTTCTGCAGAACTATAGGAGAAAATACCACCATTCGTTACAACAACAAGAGTAACAAGAGGAACAACCAATGCACATAGGTTTACGGTGAAGCTCCCGAAACCTCGAACTGAAGAAATTAAGCGCGAATTTATATATCGAACATCAAAAAAGTGGAATTCGCTAATACACTTCAAATTTCCGGAGGAATACAAAATGAATAAATTTAAGGTAGCTATTAATCTTTACTTGAAGGATCGCGCATTGGGTGCAGAAGCTCTGACAGTTACAAGGAGCTAGGACCGTTAATAAGTCCGCTCTGCACCCAATTAAAATATGTATATAAAAAAAAAAAAAAAAAAAAAGTTGCCGTCCTGTTACAATTCCAGTGGTAGCAATAAAATTTGTATATTGCTCAGTTTTTCAACAATGTTTATTATTTTCTTTGGAAATTTAACATTAGGCAGCAATATAAAATGATTTGGTTGGAATTCGCCCACTTTCTTGGTGAATAAATATTTTATTCCCGAAATTGAGTAAAAATAATTATGGCATGACGGCTTAGCCAACTTTGCAGAAAATCAAATGAAGATATGATGAATTTTCAGTTTTTATGCACCACAGTTAAATGAAATGGCGGATGGAGTTAGTGTAATAAGTTGCACGTCACTGAAAGATATACGGATAAATAACAATATTTTGAATGGAACACATACAAATTGGGAACATTCTTATTTCACTTTTTCTTCTTTTGGTGCAGAAACCCTAAATTGTCGGTTCCAGATACTACTGCATGCAACCTTTTTGAATCTATATCAAGAATTTTTATTAACATACATAAGTAAATATATACAACAATTTTTGTCCCCCAAGAAAATTTTTTACATCAACACAGGTACACTCTTTCGGATGGGGTAAACACCACATTTTCTACTTGATTTGTTGCTAACAAACGATTTCGAGAAATTCGTGGTCAATGTTTTAGTTCCACTATGAACACTATTTCTACAAGTTTAACTGGCCAGCTTGTTTTAGAATTTAAACCACTCAAACGCAAATAATATTATTTATAAACAAAACTACATATATCAAAATCAATGCATGTGTAGAATGATAATGCAGGAAAAGAACTACAACAAACTTCGGAATGGAATGAGAAAAGATTTGAGCAGTAATAATTCGTCAAAATTTATCCAACAACGCGATTTTTGTAATACCTCTCGAAAAGGCAAGCTTACTCGCAAAATGTTTTGCTACAAAATCTACAATTGAACCATCTAACCAATCTGCCCGTTTTTTAACTCAGTGACTAGTTCACTTATACACATAGGTGTTTTTAACCCGCAGCTATACTGAAAATGTGTAGTCGCACTTTGGATACACCTTTAAGCAAGTTATTATCACAGTGAATACGCCTTCGCAGATTTCCACTGGGAAGAGGAATTGTTCAGCCAACCTCTCAAAATCATAATCAATATCTATGCAACCTTTTTTCTAGGGCTCGGGGACATTCTCAAATCTTTTTCAGTTTGCTTTTACGTCATTACGTCACGCATTAGCTAAAAGAGTCCACATCTGTATATTGAATAGTTCCAAGTCAAAGTACAGTACTGACATGAACTATAAATATTGAAAACAATAGGTTGCTGATCGTAATCACTGACCGATATCTCTCGATCCAAACTTCGGAGATTTAACCATTGTGCCATTTGGTCGGTCTATTTAAAGTCATGGAAACGATTATTAGCTTCAAATGTATGTCCTTTCTGGAAAATTTCCTCGTGAAATCAATTTATAAGCCATTCTGAATTGGGGTTTTTACAAGCAGAGTTGAATTTAATGCACCCAAACTTCAGTTCGACTGGTAAAAACAATAAAAATTCGCCATCGCTTGCTGTGTTAGGGCTCAAAGTCAATTTCGACCCCGATTTCATAATCACTTTTCTGGCATTGCTACAAGAGCGGCTAAAGATTGGGTATTTGGGTGGCAGCATGCCATTCGAGAAAAGTCCAACTTCATTTCCAACAAATTCAAGATAAGTAAAAATCTTGAGCATCTGATCCACCTCTAAATTTAATTTCATTTTCATAACATTTCCTGAGACTCCTTTTTCCCAGAAAAAATTCAATTTAATGCTACGAATTTGCAAAACATTGAGGTCTTAAGTGGAAATGAAAAATAATGGGGTCAAATATGTTAAATATATTAAAAAATTGTCAAATCTTTATCTAATCGCATAAAATAAATAGAATATGGTAAGGACTTCCAACGAAATATAGTTTAATGCTTTTAAGATATACAGTATAAACTCGCTTATTGCAACTAACTAAAGTAACTTCTGAATTACAAATTGCGAAATTTTGCAAATATCGGGTATTTTTAATATGAAATAAATCAAAATTTTTGCAAAACTCTTTGACGCATCTAGCGCAGTGAGGCCTCACTAAAAAAACAAGTAGGTCTCACATATTTTTCATGCTAAAAAATCCATTTTTTTTTGTGAAACTTCAGTGCAATGAATGCGCCTAAAATCCACATAATTACCTTTTGAACCAAATCAACAAAAAAAAACACATCAAAAAATTATTCGTTTACAGTTTTTTTTGGGGTTTGTTGGTTCAGAACAAAAATGTGTGGCGCAAAAATTAGTGACACATTTTTTCTCGACGTACTCATGTATGCGGCCAGCTTTACATTTCTCGTTTTATATTGATTGATTTCTTGGAAAATTTTGTACAAAAAGGAATTTCATCAATGATCGGCCATCTTCACTGAGTGCTTGTGAGTTGCTCAACAAAGTTTTTTGAGGTGAAATTACTATTTTTCTAGGTATCTAAGAAATTAATTATTTGCATTTTTTCTTTATATACAATTTTTATAAAATAATAAACCTATGTATGTGCAAAATTTTAATAGCACCATTCATAATGGGATAATACTTAAAATCGATTTATGATATGCATAAACATCGAAAAATAATTCCCAAACCAAACAAAAAAATTTGTTAATTTCATTCGGCTGGATGATAAGAAACATGTAATCCATTGGAAATCCAAGATGTTTTAAAATGCAATCGACACATAATACATACCCCCCAAGGTTGATTTTTGTAGCATTGCTATGAAGTAACATATTTTACTATAAAGAACTATAAAAATTCTTCGTTTAAATATTAAAAAAATGCTATATGATACTCACATTCCAACAAATATTTTTTAAAATCCATAAAAATGAGCGATAAATGTTATTTTTTGTGTTTTAAGTATTTTTAAATGACACATCCAGAGGGAAAGGATTATTACTTAGTCCGGCTTAATCCACTATCTGTGCAGTATAATAACATTAATGGTCTAGAAAATTATAAATCTGTTTTGTTTTGTTTCTATCTAGTATCCACCCAATTTAATATTTTCCTAGTCGAATCCCTTTTTATACCTTGTCTTGTTATTATAGTACTAGTGTGTTGTTATTATCTTATATACAATTATTTTCTTCACCTTTTTTCATTGTCATACATAGGCCATAAGGAAAATGTATAATACAACTCGTAAAAAGTAAAATATTTATTTTAAAGCAAAAAAAAATAAATATCGTAAATATGTACAGTAATATATATATATATATGTATATATAAATATATATATATATATATATATATATATATATATATATATATATATATATATATATATATATATATATATATATATATATATATATATATATATAAATATATATATATATATATATATATATATATATATATATATATATATATATAAATATATATATATATATATATATATATATATATATATATATATATATATATATATATATATATATATATCCATAGAGTTATAAAAAGGTAATGTGTTGTAGACAGCAAAAATTACTCATCTAAATCAATCAAATATGGCGCCGAATTTTGTTGTACCACAATTGGATCGTTTTTATGGTCAGGTATACGTCACAATCCAAAAGGTAACGAAAAAAAAATCTAAATAAATTTGTTTATTTTAATTCGAAACCGAATCATTTACAATTAATTTTATCACCGCGTCACTGTGCCCCCCGATATATAATTTGCGTATATATGTTCTCCAATTAAATTGGATTCTCGTCTATTGAATCATTACTCCAACGAGGCAAATTTGGATTTATGGATTAACGTATATACGACGTAATGTTTATAAACATTTTTTACGAAACAATAAAAATGTAAATAATACAAAGTATGTAAATAAATATAGATAAGAAATAAGGCAATTAAATTATGAATGAATTTTGTGGTGTACACAATAATTCATATGTATTGAACGAGAGGCTAAACATACAAATTATAAATATTATAGGCATGAATCATTTGTTCTTCAAATTTAATTTAAGGCACTACAATTTGAGATAATAATATTGAGTTCAATAATATTTTTTAGAAAATAGATACATAATATGGTACCACTACATATATGACAAATTTAGTTGGCAAAGACATTTTAATATAAAATAGACTTAATGCATACAATAAAAATATTTAAGCGCCGGAAATATTTTTAGATGAACAGCTGTATCATGAAAACCACACGGAACACTGAGTTTATGCAATAAAAATCATTATTAGATCATTTGTTTTTCTAATACATATTGTAATTACGTGACATGACTCGTGGTACAAACCATTTTTTGTAGAGGTGTGCGCAACCATGCCAATGTTCTCTAAAAATACCGTTTTCCGGCGGAATCGAATTAAAAAGTCATTTAGCATTGTGTGTGTATTGAAAATAAAATAATTTAAATAAATTAATTATTTTTTATTAAATAAATCAGAGGCGTTTGATCTCATTTGAAATATCTTTATTGGTTACATGAATTACTAGGCCTGTAACTCCAATTCAGATTTAATTAAATTAGTTTCTATTCCGGCTTGCTTGCCGAAAATTGTCATTTTTGCTTGAGAGCTCGAAAACACAAACTAGCCTTGATAAATTTATTGAAAATTTAAAAGCCAAAGCTTCATTTTTTTTTTTTTACGAAATATCAACCATCGTGTTTGGTTGATTTACAGGTAAAAAGTCTCTAATAGCTCTGTTTCACAATATGAAAAGGCAGCCGAGTTATCGAAAGTCTAAAGCGTTTAAGGCTTATAAGTGAACTGGTGATGTTAATACTAAACCAAGGTACCGTAATTTGGTAAACAGTTGACATTTTTCTACAGACAGAGAAAGAAATTTACTCCAATCCAAAACGATTTTTTTCATTCACAAATACGAAGTGGAAATCACTATTCTCAATCAATTTCTGACGTCTTTCCAAACGCACCTCATTCGATGATAATTTATTTTCATTAGGTTTGCAACCTTCTGCTAGTGCTATGATTCTCTGCCATTGCTTGTATTGTATAATTTAAGTCTTCCGTTCCTGAGGTATGGAAATTATCATTTGTTAAACCGATAATTAGGTCAGGCAGGAGACGTGACATTACTTGCTATAGGGAAACTTCGATTCTATCCCTGATGGTTAGGCTTTTCGAATCGTTGTTAAATCGAGGCTTGACTTTCATTTGAAAAATAAAATTAGCAGGTACCAACATGGTTTTTACAGGGTAGATTTACAATCACTTACCTAATGATTTTTTGTAGCCATGGATTTAAAGCCGCAGGAGCTTGCGAGTATGTTGATCTCAATGATTGTGTCTTCGAAAAACTAAACCATATTTTACAAAAATTGATAGTATTCGGTCCTGAATTTATTCCGGTTGCTTGGATTGCATTATATCTATGGCGACTGGACTACATACTAAGATAATTCCGAAATTAGTTTTAGTGTCTATTATGAGAAAAACAATAAATATTAATTAGCTAATTTATTGTTTTTTTAGATACTTTCTTGCAGCATATGTGGCTTTGAATGATAATTTACCAAATAGTTGCAAAAAATTAACCCATCAGTCATTTGTTTACACATGCAAAAAGTGGTTAACTGCAGATAAACACTCTTGAGATTACCACCATCAATTCAACAACCGTAAGCTCTATAACAAACCCTAATCGGTTTTCAAGAATTATGCTTATTTTCCATAAAAATTTTGCCCAAAACAGGTTATCTTTCCAATCGACCAGGCGGTAAAAAAACATGCATAGACTGCGTTATGGTTGAACGTTAAATACCGAGTATTTTGCTGTAGAAATAATTTTTGGACACAATGCTGTAAAACCTGTGCAACCGACTGAATTCTTGAAAGAACCCGTTCTTTACTTTTACAAAACAGAACGATAAAAATTTGAAAATAATTAGTTTTCCGAACTTACACGTTGTTCCTAACGTCTATAAAAAAATTAAAATGATTTATTGAAAAAGAACGATATCTGCAGTTAGCTTGTTTTGTTTGTACGACCAAAATCAAAGTATTCGTCTCAAACCAGGAACCAGGAACCTAACTAAGCAATACGACGGTATTTTCGGCGGCAATAGTTCTTTACTAGAATCCGTTTTTATTCACCGTAGATAAAGTATTTCTGGACTCATTATAAAAATACCCCCATTAACTCTAATTTAAAATTCTACTCATTAGTGTTACTTTCTTTTACTCTAGTAAAATAAAGTATAGTAATCATGAAAATTTTGGACATTTTAAGAGATTTATTTGTTTTGAGGTCCCCTGAGTCCGAAAAAGTGGGTTTCGAAATGGTGTCTGTCTGTCAGTCTGTCAGTCTGTCAGTCTGTCTGTATCCTCTCTACAGCCCATATGGCTTAATCAATCGAACTGAAACTTCAGATTTAAGCTTTTTTGATAAATTGGGAGGTCCCAGTGAATTTTACTCCAAATCGGCTAACCGGAAGTGGCCACTCCCTTGGCCCAGAAAATTTGTTTTGCAAATATTTAAAAAGTATAAGGTTTACAAAAAACTAATTAATACAAAATGTTTCCAAAAGTTAAAAACAAATCAAAATCAAAAATAAAAAATTAAAAAATTAAAAAAAAAAAATTAAGAAAAAAATAAAATTTCTCAAAATTCTCTGTTTGTAAAAGAAGGTCGTGTGTTGGCCACACCTCAATTTTAACTAGGTAATTAAGGGACCTATTCCATGTGCTAACGAAATCTTTATCATCATTGTTGGCAATGGCCGATATTGGCCCTTGGGGGTTGAGTGCGATTTCTAAAAAATAATTTCGTAGAACTTTTATTAAACGAACGATCCGTATGGATTAGGGTTTTTTAACTAGGTAATTAAGGGGCCTATTCCATGTGCTAGCGAAACCTTTGTCATCATTGTTGAGTGCAATTTCCAAAAAATAATTTCGTAGAACTTTTACTAACCGAACGATCCGTATGGATTAGGGTTTTTAACTAGGTAATTAAGGGACCTATTCCATGTGCTAGCGAAACCTTTGTCATCATTGTTGGCAATGGCCGATATTGGCCCTTGGGGGTTGAGTGCGATTTCCAAAAAATAGTTTTGCAGAACTTTTACTAAACGAACCATCCGTATGGATTAGGGTTTTCTAACTAGGTATTTGAGGGAGCTATTCCATGTGCTAGCGAAACCTTTATCATCATTGTTGGCAATGGCCGATATTGGCCCTTGGGATTTGAGTGCGATTTCCAATAAATAATTTTGCAGAATTTTTACTAAACGAACGATCCGTATGGATTAGGGTTTTTAACTAGGTAATTAAGGGACCTATTCCATGTGCTAGCGAAACCTTTGTCATCATTGTTGAGTGCAATTTCCAAAAAATAATTTCGTAGAACTTTTACTAACCGAACGATCCGTATGGATTAGGGTTTACTAACTAGGTAATTAAGGGACCTATTCCATGTGCTAGCGAAACCTTTGTCATCATTGTTGGCAATGGCCGATATTGGCTCTTGGGATTTGAGTGCGATTTCCAATAAATAATTTTGTAGAACTTTTACTAAACGAACGATCCGTATGGATTAGGGTTTTTAACTAGGTAATTAAGGGACCTATTCCATGTGCTAAACTTTTACTAAACGAACGATTCGTATTGATTAGGGTTTTCTAACTAGGTATTTGAGGTACCTATTCTATGTGCTAGCCAAACCTTTGTCATCATTGTTGGCAATGGCCGATATTGGCCCTTGGGGGTTGAGTGCGATTTCCAAAAAATAGTTTTGCAGAACTTTTACTAAACGAACCATCCGTATGGATTAGGGTTTTTTAACTAGGTAATTAAGGGACCTATTCCATGTGCTAGCGAAACCTTTGTCATCATTGTTGGCAATGACCGATATTGGCCCTTGGGGGTTGAGTGCGATTTCCAAAAAATAATTTCGTAGAACTTTTATTAAACGAACGATCCGTATGGATTAGGGTTTTCTAACTAGGTAATTAAGGGACCTATTCCATGTGCTAGCGAAACCTTTTTTCATCATTGTTGGCAATGGCCGATATTGGCCCTTGGGGGTTGAGTGCGATTTCCAAAAAATAATTTCATAGAACTTTTATTAAACGAACGATCCGTATGGATTAGCGTTTTTTAACTAGGTAATTAAGGGACCTATTCCATGTGCTAGCGAAACCTTTGTCATCATTGTTGGCAATGGCCGATATTGGCTCTTGGGATTTGAGTGCGATTTCCAATAAATAATTTTGTAGAACTTTTACTAAACGAACGATCCGTATGGATTAGGGTTTTTAACTAGGTAATTAAGGGACCTATTCCATGTGCTAAACTTTTACTAAACGAACGATCCGTATGGATTAGGGTTTTCTAACTAAGTAATTAAGGGACATATTCCATGTGCTAGCGAAACCTTTATCATCATTGTTGGCAATGGCCGATATTGGCCCTTGGGGGTTGAGTGCGATTTTTTTAATTTTGCAGAACTTTTACTAAACGAACGATTTGTATGGATTAGGGTTTTCTAACTAGGTAATTAAGGGACCTATTCCATGTGCTAAACTTTTACTAAACGAAGATCCGTATGGATTAGGGTTTTCTAACTAGGTAATTAAGGGACCTATTCCATGTGCTAGCGAAACCTTTATCATCATTGTTGGCAATGGCCGATATTGGCCCTTGGGAGTTGAGTGCGATTTCCAAACAATAATTTTGCAGAACTTTTACTTAACGAACGATTTGTATGGATTAGTGTTTTTTAACTAGGTAATTAAGGGACCTATTCCATGTGCTAGCGAAACCTTTGTCATCATTGTTGAGTGCGATTTCCAATAAATAATTTTGCAGAACTTTTACTAAACGAACGATCCGTATGGATTAGGGTTTTTAACTAGGTAATTAAGGGACCTATTCCATGTGCTAGCGAAACCTTTATCATCATTGTTGGCAATGGCCGATATTGGCCCTTGGGAGTTGAGTGCGATTTCCAAAAAATAATTTTGCAGAACTTTTACTAAACGAACGATCCGTATGGATTAGGGTTTTTTAACTAGGTAATTAAGGGACCTATTCCGTGTGCTAGCGAAACCTTTATCATCATTGTTGAGTGCGATTTCCAAAAAATAATTTCGTAGAACTTTTACTAAACGAACAATCCGTATGAATTAGGGTTTTCTAACTAGGTAATTGAGGGACCTGTTCCATGTACTATCGAAACCTTTGTCATCATTGTTGGCAATATCCGATATTGGCCCTTGGGAGTTGAGTGCGATGTCCAAAAAATAATTTTGCAGAACTTTTACGAAACGAACGATTCGTATGGATTAGGGTTTTTTATTTGATTTTACTCTAGTAAAATAAAGTATCCATATCCCCTTGGGGTGCGGCGGTCATATTACTGTTAGTTGTAATAAGCTCTGCAGTCCCTCTGTAAATTTAACACACAAACAGATGTATTTCCAAAACTTCTTTTTACTTTCTTTTACTCTAGTAAAATAAAGTATAGTAATCATGAAAATTTTGGACCTTGAGATTTTTAGAGATTTATTTGTTTTGAGGTCCCCTGAGTCCGAAAAAGTGGGTTTCGGAATGGTGTCTGTCTGTCTGTCAGTCTGTCAGTCTGCCTGTGTCCTCTCTACAGCCCATATGGCTTAATCAATCGAACTGAAACTTCAGATTTAAGCTTTTTTGATAAATTGGGAGGTCCCAGTGAATTTTACTCCAAATCGGCTAACCGGAAGTGGCACTCCCTTGGTCCAGAAAATTTGTTTTGCAAATATTTAAAAAGTATAAGGTTTACAAAAAACTACTTAATTCAAAATGTTTCCAAAAATTAAAAACAAATTAAAAAAAAAATTAAGAAAAAAATAAAATTTCTCAAAATTCTCTGTTCGTAAATAAATTCGTGTGTTGGCCACACCTCAATTTTTTCTGATAATTAAAGTCACTAACATAAAGTTCAACAAATCTTTATGGAGTCTCCACCCAGCAGGACCATAGAATTTCCTTCGTGAACAGACAAAGCTTAAAACACTAAATTTGAGTTGTGCTAATAAATTATTTTAATTCACCTCACCAGGTACACCAGGTAGTTGACATATGATCTAATACGATATTTATTATACGGTTACTGTAGTCTTCCGCAAAATAACGTTTAAAAACCATTGAACTACAAACAACACTACAAATCATTCAATTTTAATAGTTTTTTAATAAAATTTTTTGACCTCAATTGAGTGCGCGAGAGCAAATCGACTAATTTGATTTTATTTGATTTAAAAAGTGTGGATATAAACCAGAAAAGCAAAATAATAAAAAAATCTTATTTATATTTATATTTTTCTTAAAAATAAAATATAAATATACTTGATCAAATTAAGATAAATTTTTTTTCTTACAACAACAAAAACAGTTTTCTACGAAACTACTATGAATGATTTGTAAAAATTACAAAAAAAAAAAAAAGTTGTTCATTGTTATCAGTTGAGTCATCTTATGAATAACCTAATCATTATTTTTTGTTTTTGTTTTTATCTTAAAAATTGTAAAATATTATAACTATTATTAAGATCATTAAACTGCTTTGGTATAAAATAAAAAAAATAGTTAAAGTGCAGATATATTGTCTTATCGCAAGAAATAACCACAATAAACAATCTATTCTATTGTGTTCTAGTAAAACCACATAATTTTATGTGTGCTAAAATATTTATGAACAGAGTGCCAAGGTCTCTGATATGATGAATAATATGTAAAATGTATAATCTTATATTTCAAATTTTTATCTAAGCAATTTTTTTAAGGGAAGTCTAAATGAATGCCTCTGAATGATGTTGAGCTGTTACAAAGTGCTATCATGTTCTAAATCTCTTATCTTGATGTAAAATATATTTATTGAAGTATGCCAAACACAATATTAACTTAAATAAACTAATTAAGGCGTCTATCTATTCCATTCATTAATACCCCAGTAACATACAAACTATAAATCTAATTAATGTTAATTACATTTAATAACCGCGCACATTTCGTCATGTACTCGTAAAACAGAGACACAAACTGTACAATAATGACCATGTTCGAAAGTAGCTCGTAACAATTAACAAAGCTAGAAGATCATTGACAGGGTTAATTGTGTGCAACAAGGACGCTTTAAGGCCGGTGCATTATTGGATGCTAGAAATTATTTATGACAATAAATGATGAGAGGTTATGTGCCTAATTGAAGTGTTATGTAATACCTTTTCAACGTAAACATTTCACATTTAAATGTTAAAATAGATAGTAATTAGTAACAAGTCATCTATATTATAAATACATAGCTGGCTTCTCGACAATGTGTCGCCTACTTAATGTCAAACATTTTACTTGTGACGCCAATTGAATGAAGCATTAGGCATACGTTGAATTTGTCCGCCTTGAAGCTGTAAGAATGTCAAATACAACAAAACTTACAAAAAGTCATTAGGCGGTTAAATATGTCTCATTGTTTTAAACGCTTTACACGTTTTATTAATATTTGCGGGATTTGTTTAGATTTGGTCTCTAGACCTGTCTAGACTCTAAGACAGACTTCAGGCTTCAAGAGAATGAACGCTAAATAATTTACATTCAATTTTCTAACCATACAATTTTAATGTTAAATTATTAAGCCTAATTCAGTTCCAATTTCATCTCTAAATTGCCAAATTTTTTATGTCTGTCGGACTATTTTGGTTTAAAATGATGCGCCTATTTTTTTTTTATTTGAGATGCTACCACAGATAAGAATAGTTATTCTTATCTGTGATACTACTGGAAAGCCAGAATTATAAATAAAGCCACACGGTTTTCAATTTATTTTCTATAAACCTCAAAAATCAATCTTGTTGCCTAGAAAATTTAACTTTCACAAGATATGCACAATTAAAATCTGCAATATTGATTGATCTATGTAATTATTTGAAAGGAATCTAAATTATTCTAATGTTCAATTTCATGTTTTTTACTTACAGTTTACTAATGTCACTGCCAGTTTATACACAAAGATTACTAGTATTGCTGTTTGGAACATTCCGTGTGATTGCCAGTAATGCGGAGCGCGCTGGTACAGGTATGACTAGTGAAGCGCTCGGAGTATCTGTGGCACCAAGTTTTTTTCAATCATGTGTGAGTGATGGTAAAACTGCACGGATGGAAGATGTGTTAAGATTTAAGGTAAGATTTTTGTTTGCATTTTAAATTTGAAATAGTTTCCTTATTTTACATATAGTAAATGAAATCCTTGTAACATTATAACGATAAACAACAAATTAAATTTAGATTAGTTTATTGCATGCTGTATTGTAATATAAGTTATATAAATATTCTTGTAAATTTTATAAATACCAAATACAAAACATGTAATAATAATTTCACTTTATCAATGACACATTTATTAAGACGTTTTGTTGCTTTTTTTTTATTTTACCCGTTTTTTGATAATTCGCAACAATATCCATAAAAATGAAGTAAAAAATATTTCATTATCACACATAATCGAGGTTTTAGACAATAGCGAGCTATTCTATAAAGCTATAATATAGATTGTACTTATGTTTGTATCATGTTAATTGGCTTGTTATATTGTTTATTGTATTTTTGTTGTTATAAACTATATACTAAGGAAATTAGAAAGTGTGAAGGTTTTCGCGAGAGTGCGCATTGATATGAGGTGATTTAGTTGAAGGGCTTTATATAGTCGGCTTATTTTTTTAAAATAAATAATGGTGTGCACTATTTCATAAATGCTTTGTTATTTAGTAAATTGGCTAATTGTAAATAGTATATAAAATTTAGTGTGGGATACTATTGTGTGCATATCGCATTATACTGATTATACCGACTTCTAAGTACATATATCTATACAAATTTTCAAGTGGAAATAATTATACGACGTTTTTTTTATCAAACTCACTTTAAATATTTCAAGTGCCATGATTTCTGATAAAGCTATTTTAAATAGGTTTCGGTAGTTTATTTATATTTGGATTTGTGGAAACTTCTGTTCACACCAAACTTATCGAACTTTTAAACTGTCTGAATGTTTTTTTTATGTATAATAATAAAATTATTAGTTTTTGAATTATCATTTTCGAGTGTAATTCACTTATTTCAGATATTCTAATTTTTATTTCAATTATATTGAAGTGTTCCAGTTCTCACGAGAAAAGACTTTGTCTTTGTAAGCCTTACATAACTTGAATCTCCTTAATACTACATATATCGCTTGTTAAATAACTATCTTGTAATGTTTACCAGGAAAGACAGTGTAGTAAACAGAATGCGTTTCCAAATTTTTAATAATGATTATGTTCTATAGTTCGCAAATCGATTATAACGTCAAAAACCTTTAAGAACACTGCCATATTTGACTGAAAATTAACCATTTACCTGTTAAATATTTCAAAGCCTTTTAAATATTCATTGCAACATTTCATTGTAAAAAAAGTGTCGAATTATGATAGATCTTCAGATATTTCTAATATACAGTCGCTCACAGCTTATTTCGACCAGCACGTAAAAAATCTGTCAATTGCCTATAAAAACTAAACTAAAACAAAAATAATAATTTTGTAAACCAAGGTTATTAGTCTAATGTTTAAACTAATCAAATATGAGTTCATTTATTTTTATATATTTTCTTAAATATACTAAAACAATTTAAAAGGAAAAATGCAACTATAAAGAACGTCACTGCTTATTTCAACCACCAAACTTTGCAGCTGTATGTAAAGATCCGTTACCTTGCATAGTAGTCGTTTCTTTTTCTATGTTTTAGTCATTACATTATTAACTTGTTTTAGTTCAGTCTTGTTGACTTGTTTGATGATATCGTGCAGAAAAATTAATTTTGTGAAATGGGACCATGTACGACAATTGAACAACGAGAACTTGTTCTCAGTAAATTTAAAAATGGCTATTCGCGCAGGAAAATTGGTGAGATAGTCGGACTAAGTGATTCTACAGTGCAGAGCATCATATATCGATTCGTCCACGAAAATAGAACGCACGATAAAAGGAGAAATGCCTCCAACAAAATTTTCAATCCAACGGACAAGCGATATATTGTACGGAAAATCCGGGACAACCCAAAACTATCGGCTCCGTAAATTGCCAGTGTAGTGGAAGCTGAGTTGGGCAAGTCATGCCACCCGGAAACTATTCGCCGTGTGCTGCAAGCATATGACTTCGAGCACATGGCAGAATAGCGCGCAAGAAGCCCTTTATAAGCGTTAAGAATCAGAAGTGCCGTTTAAAATTTGCCAAGGAACATTTAGATAACAGGTCTGGATTTTGGAACACCGTCATATTCGCCGATGAGTCAAAATTTAATTTTTTTGGCTCTGATGGCGCATCCTATGTTTGGCGTAAGCCAAATACAGAATTACAGAATAAAAATTTGAAAGCTACAGTCAAACATGGAGGTGGCAGCGTTATGATGTGGGTCTGTATGTCCGCAGCGGGAGTTGGAAATTTGGAATTTATTGAGACGACAATGGATAAGTCTCATTACCTGGAAGTTTTGAAGTCAAACTTGCTTGAAAGTGCAGAAAAACTGGGCATTCGTGAAAACTTCAGATTTTATGAAGACAATGACCCGAAGCATAAGTCGGGTATTGTCCAGTTATGGCTGATTTGGAACTGTCCGCATATTATGGGACCACCGGCACAGTTGCCCGACATCAACGTTATCGAAAATTTGTGGGCCATTTTGGATACAAAGATCCGAAAACGTAAAATATCCAACAAAAGCGATCTCAAAACAGCATTGGTTGAGGAATGGTCCAAGATTACCCCAGAAGTGACACAAAAACTGGTCGATTCAATGCCTACGAGGCTGAAAATGATTGTTGACCAGAAGGGTGGTCATACTAAATATTGATTTTTTCTTTCGTGCGTTTAAGCTCAATTTAATTTAATTGAATATATAGAATTTGTTGTTGTGTATAAGCTGTGACGTTGTTTTAAGTTAGTTTTTGGTTATTATTTGTTACTATATTTTGAAAAAACTTTAAAAAAATAATGAACTGAATAAAAGATAATTTAAACCAATAAAGTAATAATCTGTGTTTACAAAAATTTGATATCTTCTTTAGTTTAGTTTTTATGGGTGGTTAAAGTTTTTGATAGGTGCTGGTCGAAATAAGCTGTGAGCGACTGTAGTTGAAAGCTGAAAACCCAAAACAAATTTTGCTTTCGACTCGCCTTCTAGATGTAACATAAAACATAGGCTTTGTTGTAAATCGGTTGAAGTGAAACAGATACTCGATAACCCGATTTTTTATCACGGTAAATACCCGGGTTGGGGTGTCCCCAGACACTGATTGCAATTAGATCTTCCTGACTTTCCTGAGCCGTATCAGTTACCTTTGAAGAGCCATAACTTTAGCCATGATTTTTAAGTTAAATTTGAAATAAGAAAGAAATGGTTGAAATTGAAAAAAAAAACGAAAAATTTAGAAACTTTGCTGCCCTTGTTCGACAAAATATCATTTTCTCGAAAAATATATATTAGTAGATATTAGTTAAAGAATCCAGCACGGCAATTTTCCACACATCAACTTTGTGTCGCGCATAAACATATTTGGCATAGCAAAACAAGTGCGTATGAAACAAAACTATTTAAGATACCTAAGAATGTAAGATATATTAGCTTGTATATGTATATACATACAAATGAGTACAAACTCAACTCTTTTCAGAATCGCCAATTAGGTAAGGTGTAAATTAATCCTAAATTTTTCTAGTTGGATTACATTTATTTGACATTTCGAAATTATCCAAATATTTATTCTTGCATCTTAACCGATTCTATTGCAACAGTTTGCATCCCAAATGCCTGAATAAGAATGAATTTTATGTCCGTTTCTTGCTAAATTCTATATTTTCAGTTTAAAAATTCTTGAAATCAGGACTAATTTTGGTTAAAAGTCTTGTCCTTGAAGAATGCCAAATTTTGAATAAATTAAAACTTTTTAACATTACGTAAAATTTTGTGAGAGTATTTTTTCAAAATTCTGAACTAAAATTAAAATTCTATTAGGATAAATTGTAACGAATTTTAAGAACGGCCTTATCTTATCATTTAAGCCAATTGGTTTTGGTCCTAATAAATAAACAGGGTTTAGATTTTTTGGAATTGTTTGGTTTTTATGCTTCCTACTATCAAGTATAAAACTCAACCTTTTCAAAAAATTGTGAAATTTTAATAAAACTTTGCCATTTTTAATTTCTCACTTGAAGACGTATTTCCAAAAACTTACTCCAGCAGGTAGATTTTGGTTGTGTGGAGTTATTTTCTAGAGAATTTCGGATTCAGGTTCAGTATAAAGAGAAAATAAATCCCGCTTTTGTCGAATTGTAGAATTTGATTGAACGTAGATTTCAATGCATATACGGAAATTTTCGTTACGCGAAAAGTGGAATGAAAACAGAAACGCATAGCCGGTGAATGTAACAATAACACCAATATGTACAAATAAATGAATAAAATTGAATATTTATTAGTAAAATTTTCAATCAATAAAATGCACAGCAAATATTCTAAAACACCATAAAGGAATTTTAGTCCGCAAACCCTCCCATTATTCTTCTTTTTCATTTTAATGTTCAAATTGCTGTACGGTATTATGCAGCATGTAATTTTGATGACTCTATTTTGATTTGGTAACCTTACTTGTCGTAGTAAAATTCGTTTATTTTTATACGAGTAGGTACATGGCGCAAAATCATCGGTTTAAAATTGTAAATGAGCTTATTGATAAAACAAAAAGAAACATTTTGAATAAAATTACAAATTATTTCAATTTTTGACATGTTTACTATATTTAGAACTAGTACTAAAAGTAAAATCCGCAAAGAGAACTAGAATATAAATTTGTCGATCGGAATTTTTCAGCGAGAAAACGAATGCTGTTTCTTATTTCCGATCTAATCGATCGGAGTACTAAAAATCTGTTTCTTATTTCCGCTCATATCGATCTGATCAATTATCTTATTTTTTTCAGATTATAGTCAGATCGATATTTTCGATTTCCAAAATTTTCCTATTTCTCAGATTGATTTTAGTTTAGCTAGTCGGTGTAAGGTCTGTAATTTTAATTATTTGTTTTTTTTTTATTAATAACAAAGTATTAGTGAATTATTTAAAAGGAATTTCAATAAAGTTTAATTTTTTCGTTTATTTATAAAGAATTATAAATTATTTGCCTTTTATTTGAACCCGACGATACGGCTAGGTAGCTCATTTCGAGGTGTTTTCTTCTTCCAAATCAACACTTTCTACCTCAATATCGTCATTAAAATTAATGCACACATATAGGTGTGATTCTCGATCAATTTTAAATGCCTAAACCGAAACTTCATAATTCCGAATGCGTTCTCAATGCGTACTCTACTTTTCGCTAAACATCGATTATAATTTTTTTGGTTATCGGTTAAATATCCAGTATTTTTAAAAGCTGTTAGCAAAAATTCCATCAATGGAAATGCTATGTTACCAATAAGGTGGAATCAATTCCAGTAAATAGGTGACCTTTTCCACACAGATCCGTCATACACTGACCCTACTTCGCCTATGTAGCAGTCTATAAACTGTTTGCAGCCATTACAAATATCTTGTAACACAACAGAATGATAAACGTTTCTATTTACGTATGATGAATTGTATTGCTTTAGTACCAATATTTTAAAGTGGCATCCATCAATTGCCCCAATTACTCCTACGATTTAAATAATCATTTAATAATTATTTGCACAATTATTAAATATGTATCTGGAAATTTTGGAAACCCACTAGAAATCCGATGCTGCTCGGTTTCCGAAGGGCATAATGCGGTTCTCGCA
Source organism: Tipula vernalis (assembly GCA_958295665.1). NCBI lineage: Eukaryota > Metazoa > Arthropoda > Insecta > Diptera > Tipulidae > Tipula > Tipula vernalis. The sequence continues at coordinate 23,880,940 of OY282558.1, read as the reverse complement.
TCATTGATTTTCAACAACCTTTTACACTCATCCTATATAAAATGCGAAAACAAGAGGCTCTGCATAAGTTGAATCTACTACTCACCGTCCTGTTATGTACAAGTTATATGATAAATTCCAGCATAAAGTAAAAATTGAAACAAATAATACCTAAATGCTTCTGCATTTGCTAAATACCCCATAGTCTCCATCAATTGCTTTTCTTTTCTCTTTTCGGGCCTTGTTTCGTTTGAACAAAAGTTCGCTAAATACCCATAAATCTGTTTCACTGCTCATTCGGAAATGCAGTTTCTACTGCCCATCATCCATCCAACAATCGTGGTACAATTTCCTCAGTATAATTTTCTACGTTAGTATTTCCTCCGTATTCCTTTTCTTCTTTAGAGTTTTAAAATCACCATTCGGGCTCCTGTCAATAAAGCAAAAACGCGCTGTTTTTTATAGACGTCTATTTCCATCGTTTCTCGTGTTCAATATAGCTTGGGTCTAAAATTCGTTTAGCGGTGTATCGTTTCCAATGTACGCGTGGGTCAACAAAACTTACTTTTAAATCACTATTTCATTTTTGCGTTGCTTACTAGTAATGAAAATACATTTTTTTTTACTCTGACAGTTCGATGACAATTGATTATTTTTTTTGATCTATCAAATCTGAAACCTTTTTCTTCATAGTGCATTTTTGCAGAATTCAAAAGTCCATTTGGGTACAATTTTACCCAGTTCAGTCACATAAAGGTTAAAATGTAATAGACAATTTTTTTGGAAAAAAACCCCATTTAGGTTATCCTTCGCCGACATACTATATACATTTTTGTAACACAACTTTTGTACTCCACCATGAAAACAATTTTTCATCCATATTTTTGACTGCGCATCCATATTAGGACTAAGTCAACTGCACGACCCCCGCCAAACTGACTAACCTGTGTAGGACTTACTGCAAGCTTGAACGGGCTGATACCCCAAGCCCCGAATTTTAGAGCCCGCGGAATTGAAAAAAAAAGAAAACAAACCTCAAAATTGTAGCTCAGTGTCTAACTGTAATATTTAAATTTAGAAACGATAAACAATAAGTCTGAATTCTAAAAAATCTGTAAAATAATGAGTCAAAATGAAATCGTTTTTCGAAATGGTTATGATTTATGAACACAGAAACAAATATTTTAGTATGGAGAGACCGATCAATTTGTAAAGAAACGTCCAGAGCGAATTTGAAAGACAGAAAGAAAGCGAACACATCTCTGAGATAGTACATCACAGTTGTTCCTTGTTTCTGACATTTTTATCGGTTTGATTGAGTTTTTTTTCCGATGCAAAACAGCAAATTGATGTACTCTGTTAAATTTATTGGTATTTGGTACTTTGTCATAATCTATTTTAATAAATGTTACACCCTGAACATTGTTTTCTAGTAAATTTGAATCACCGATAAATTCATAGATAATGAATGATTTAGTTTGTTGAATATTTATATCCATATTATCGGGTAACACCCAGCGATACAATCGCAATGTAAAGCTCGATAAATTATTGACTCGGCATTCAAAACTCTTAAATTACAGATATTTTTAGAAACAGAAATTTTGCATTTTTTATTTTTAGTTAGGTAAACTGTACTACAAATTTATATCTAGCTTAAGTATGCAGCTTTGAGGCACTTAAAGTTTTACGAATTAGATAGTCCAAATTTGGAACAATTGTTACTAAGGTTAGATATTGTCACAACTTTATCTGTGCATGAGCACTAAGGCTGGTACTGATAAAATTTATTTATTTATTTATTTACCATCAACGGGATAAAAATCCTTTTTTGATTACAATTTTATTTTTCAATTTTACAATTTTGTTTTTAATAATTTTTTAAAAGAACATTTAGAAATATTAAAATACATCAAAATTACAATTAAATTGTCGACAAATCGCCGGGACCGGATCATTATGTGCGTAATTAGATTTAAATGTCGGCAAATATATAAAATTCCTATTCCGAGTAGGTTTACACGGCACATGAATATCAATCTTTGCAAGTAGTTTAGGGAAGTCAATCGAATTGTTAAGCAGATCAGCGATGAATGTTGAAGCAGCACATCTACGTCTTACAAGCAATGAATCCAAATCAGCAATTCTACAGCGGTCACCGTAGGATGGCAAATTCATTTTATTCAGCCACATTGGAAGGTTCGGATCAAATGGCCAATTCAATTTATGAAGATAATAATAAATTGTTTCTGTATTCGTTCAATTCTATCAATATAAATATTGTAAGCAGGATCCCAAATAATCGACGCGTATTCCAAATTACACCGAACAATGGAACAATACAAAGTTTTAATTGATTGTGGATTACGAAAATCTTTTGTGATACGACGAATAAAGCCAAGTAGAGAATTAGACTTAGCTACTATTAAATTAATATGTTCTCGAAAATTCAATTGATGGTCCAGGACAACACCCAAATCTTTAAATGTCATAACTCGTTCTAGCTGGTGATTACCAATAAGATATTGATGAATAATAAGTGCTTTTTTCCTGGAGAAGCTCATAATCTTGCACTTTTCCAAATTTAAGTTCAATTTATTCATAACTGACCATTTATACAGCAAATCAAGATCACTCTGCATTTCATTACATTGTTGCGGGCTACATACACTTCTTGATATTTTCAAGTCATCGGCATATAATTCACAGTCGCATTACTGAAACAAAGAAGCAATTTCATTGATGAAGACATTAAATAATACAGGTCCTAGGTGGGAGCCCTGAGGCACTCCAGAATGAACTTCAATCATCTTAGATGTAAACCCGTTAATTTGAACTACCTGCTTCCGATCACGCAGATATGATCCAATCCAATCCAAAAACAATTTACTCACTCCAAATCTGTACAGTTTGGCAAGAAGTAACTCAAACTGAGGTGAGTCAAATGCTTTCGCAAAATCAGTGAAAACCACATCAAGCTGGCATTTAGAGTCAAAGGCACTGAATACTTTAGATGTTAAACTTAAAAGATTTGTAGTGGTAGAACGATGCCTGACGAATCCATGTTGTTGAAGTGATAATAAAGGTTTAACATTAAAATACAAATAATCAGAAATAATAAGCTCAAATAATTTTGGCATTGATGATAATATAGATATGCCACGATAATTTTTAATGTTGCTCCGTTTTCCGGATTTAAAAATGGGAATTATAATTGACTTTTTCCATACCAACGGAAATACACCACTCTTCAGAGACGCATTAAATATCAGAGATAGTGGTAATGATAGCGAGCTGTTAAGATCTTTAAGTATTTTTGCAGGTATGTTATCAAAACCACATTCCGATTTCATCTTGGATATACCAAGGCTGACATCTTTTACTGGAATATAAGGTATTCCAATTAAATTTTGATGATGCGACGAACTACGAGGTCCTAATGAAATAAGTAATTTGTGAATACATTTTTTATTATTTGAAGTCAGTTTAAAGAAAGATGTTGAATTCAGCTCGCAAATCAAACATCTCGAAAATTGATAAAACGTCGTTTTTGAAATTCATAAAATCAAATTAAATGTATTTAATGTGGAAAACGATTACGGTTTTCGTTAACATATGAATAATTGGAAAAACTTCGTTCATTACCTATTCAGAAAATGATTTTTAAAGTTTAAACACATTACATATAACAAAAAAACAAATCATCGATATTTGGCAAATCTGTTTAGAACGACAAAAATATAAATCTATAACTAATCAGCCTCTAACAGAATAAACAAAAATTTCATATTGGCCAATACAATGTGTAGATTGAAAGACGTAAATTGCAGCAGCGTTGCAGAATTATTAAGCACATTCTTGCATTCCTTACATTTAATAAATCGAACATTTTATAATTTTAAAAATCCTACAAAGATACGGATGCAAGAATGAAGAAATTTATATAGAAATCAATTACACAACAATTAAAAATATTTTTTTCTTGTATTTCTTTATAAATGATATGTAATTGAATTCTATTAAATTGAAAATACACTTAAAAGCTTTTAGAATTTTTCTTTTTTTACATAATTGCATTATTTTAATGCCACAGTGCTTTATTGCTTACTTAAGATTCATTGGAGTGACAGGAAATAGTACCACTAGGCTAGGTGGTTATATGCATAATAATCTTCATCGACCCACTTTTGAGTAAATGTATGTAATTATTGTAATTCTTTTGTTTCCTTTTTTATTGTCTTGATAAACCTTGTCAAAAGATAATGCGCCTTAATAAAAAGGGCGTCTTTATAACAATATGTACAGGTTTATTATGGAATCACAATGTAGCAAAAACTTGTCAATCATTTTTGGAGGACTAATTTAAGTTTTTTAAGTTTTTGTAATTATTTTGGATATTTAACCGAGGTCAAGGCGCCTTAGTTCCGATTTTTTTTTTTTTTAATATCCGCCATTGCCAAGGACATTTAAAAAAAAATTCAATTTGATTATTAATTGATTAAATAAAGAAGCTTTTAAAAAGTGGTTATTTTATGATTAATTCTACATATTTGTCTCCACAATACTAAATTGGAATATTTCTGCTGTAGTTTTATGATGTAAAAAAACAACAATTGAAATATTTTTAGATAATAAAGAAATTCCAACATCAGTTGGCAACATAAATAGAATATATGACACAAAAAATGTATTGTATGTACTTATGTATGTATGTATTGTACATATTTATATCATAAATATAGATACAAATCATTTATCTTTTTTTATTGCGCTTTCAATTTTAAAATAGCAAATATTCATTCATTCATAAATTGTATATACATATATGTACATATCTAAATAAAAGTAAATTACATAATTTCACATATTTACGACGACTCGTCAATAAGAAGTTGAAGAAGCAAATAATTATGTTAACTGCGGCAAGTTGTTATTTTATGTGTATCAATACCTTCTTGGAAAATTCGTGTGTATGTTTGAGTGAGGCATAATAAATAACAAATTTTATCAACAATTTTTGTTTTTAAACGAAAATGAAAATATATTGTTTTGATTTTATGTTTGTCATAATGAATCATTTAACGATTTTTAACATCCGCAATTTCTAATTTTATTTGATCATTTTCTACACATGCAACATAAATAAATTTCTAAGATGAAGAGGCACTTCGAAATACTTAATTATAGTTGATAAAATAAAATGATTACTCATCTCACTCTATATATTTTAATATACCATTTGCAACATTAACTAGCAAATATTTGTACATATTTTATATACAAAAAAAAAAAAGACACTAAATGGATAGACGAGCGGATACCAACATTTGAATTCCATTAGTAACAATCGTTTATGAAAATAGATCTATACAACGACATGCAGAAATAAATCAGATATAATCTTTTGAATGCGCGATATTGTAAATATGGGACAATTTTTAGATGTAAACATTAAGATATGTGAGAAACCAATCGAATATTTTTTTTTTATCTTTTACAGCAGGAAGTCATTTTTCATCTTTTTAATTAATGGACCCAATTAAAAATGAATCATACAGTACAAAATGCCTTTATTAAAATATCATGTTCGATAATGTTATCTTGAAATAATTTGTTGCCACATCAAACAAGAGATACACTTCATTAGTTGGCAGCACATCCTCTCTACAAATTGAATAATTTGTTGCTATGATTTATGAACTGTCAATAAATTAAACATTTAAAAGAAAAAGATCAAATTCATTTTTCTAAATTGTTTTACAGTGCGCCATTAATAAGCTAAACCAGCTCAAATTCTTTCTACAAATTGCATTTATAAATTAAGAAACTTACATTATTAAACAAAAAATTTCGTATGTTAAAAAAAAAAAAACGTTGAGAATAATAATGAATACAGTAAAGTTTTAGGTATTTCAGGTTTTACATTTGAACAAAAAATAGTAATTTTAGGGATTAAGTATCTAAATTGTAAAGAAATAAAACCCTACTCGATTTCGTTTTTTGCACGAATCGTTACCGTTCAAATATTTAATATTTTGGATATTTTTAGAGTGATGACATTATAAATAAGTCACAGAGCAGAAAAGCAAAAAATAAATCACAATTAAGCAACCCGAACGTAGCCAAAATAATTGCTTTTGCTAAAGAGCATTTAGCAAAACTATGAATCATAGCAGTGCAAAATCGATGGAATTATGGATGCCCGGTCTTCCGTCACGGTGGCGTTATCAGCATGACACCGAATTCAAATTTTTATAATCTAAAAGTATGAGCGTTGTACTTAGAAGGGCAAATAAACAAAGCACATATGGGGAAATGTTAAATGAGAAGTCTCACTAATCAAACCGACAAACAGAATATTTATGGGCCCAAATTCAGGAGGTTTGAAAGAATAGAACGCCAGTCCAACGTGCCTCTCTTACAAACAGTATAGGCATATAGGCAGGAGATGAAGTTTAGCCTTGAAGCAAAGAGGTTTCCCAATTAAATTTTGAATTTTTTCTAAATTATTTATTTGTATAAGAAGTGGCTTAATTAAAATGCCAGACAAAACTACCACTATGTACTACTTTTTTATTTTTTTTATTTGCCAAACTGTGATTGTCAACCGCATGAATTATAACTTCATTTATTTATATACCTATGAATAAAAAAAAACGCAAATAAAAACCTTACTTGGAATTTTAAATGTCAAAATATGTATTCTATTAATTGTGTCTTAATTATAATGTCACCAGTGTATAAACTAGTCTTGGTTAGTTGGTCGGAGCTGATAAAATTTATATTCTTCGACATTCATCACTTCCAAATCCGTGAAATTACTGATTTCTTGTTTTGATTAAAAAAACTTCTTAAGAAACATACACTGGCTCGCAAAAGTATGTAGGTTAAAAAACTATTTTATTTTTTATTTTCTCAGTTATTCAATCAGTTTTCAATATAAAAAAACATGGGCTATAACATTCCGTAATTCAATAATATTTTATTCGAATATTAAAAAAATATTTTAAAAAAATCATCTTGTTTCAATTAAGAAAAGTTGAAGAAAAAGAGATCAACCAATTATGCGCAGCAAAAATAGGTTTAAAAAAAATTAATAACCGCAATTTCCGCCTTTCCTTTCTGCCATCCGCGCAATTCGGGTTGGTAAGGAGTGTGCATACTTCTGACACTCCGCAGCGCTAATTTGAGACTTCAGTGATGAAAGATCGCAGCTGAGTCAAATTTCTTGGAGCCTTCCCTGATATACGGTATTTCAGCAACGATCACAGGTTTTCAATGGGCGACAGGTCTGGACTCTAGAGTGGCCAAGTTAATACGTTCACATTTGAACTCCTCAAATAATTTTATTGGCGCATTGTCCTGTTGCAACACAAAATTGTCACCAATTAACCTCTTTCCTTCCGGTATTATAATGTCCTCGACGAGTTTAAGGTACACTGCAGCGGTGACATTGCCTTCAAGCACTTTTATTTGTGCAACACCGGCTGAACACATGAATCCGCAAATCATAATGCCTTTCTCAAACGACTTTAGAGTGGGTTTTGTGCAATTAAATGACAAAACTTCCGCCGTATTACGCCAAACGAACATTCTGCCATGACTGTGCTTCAGCCGGACCATCGATTCGTCGGTCCATAGAATAGGATCCCAATAGTTCTTGGGTTTTAATGCATGGTCAGTATAAAACTGCATCCTTTTCTTCAAATTTACTTTGCTAATAAATGGTATTTTGCGTGCAACTCGACCGTGCTTATTATTTTCATGAAGTTGGCGTTGTATTGTATCGGCAGATACATTTAGTTGGGACTCGCTTCGTAACTTAGCCTGGATTTGCGATACAGATATTTTTGGGTCGGCATTTGATATTGACTGAATTTTCTTATCCTGCGATTTTGTAGTAGCTCTTGGTCGGCTCTGGCGCCTAATTGGTGCCACTCTGCCTTCCATTTTAAACGCTCTAATTACTTATAAGAGAAAGAGGTTAATTGGTGAGAATTTTGTGTTGCAACAGGACAATGCGGCAATCACAAACTATTTGAGGAGTTCAAATGTGAACGTATTAACTTGGCCACCGCAGAGTCTAGACCTGTCGCCCATTGAAAACCTGTGGTATTTGCTGAAATACCGTATATCAGAGAAGGCTCCAAGAAATTTGACTCAGCTGCGAGCTTTCATCACTGTAGTCTGGTCTCAAATTAGCGCCGCGGAGTGTCAGAAGTATACACATACACACTCCTTACCAACCCGAATTGCGCGGATGGCAGAAAGGACAGGCGAAAATTGCGGTTATTAATTTTTTTTAAACATATTTTTGCTGCGCATAATTGGTTGATCATTTTTTATACGTTTTCTTAATTGAAACAAGATGATTTTTTTAAAATATTTTTTTAATATTCGAATAAAATATTATTGAATTACGGAATGTTATAGCCCATGTTTTTTTATATTGAAAACTGATTGAATAACTGAGAAAATAAAAAATAAAATAGTTTTTTAACCTACTTTTGCGAGCCAGTGTATGTCCTAAGTGTACAGAATTTACTTATGAACTGGAATTTTAAGTTTACATAAAAATAAGCTGTTTCAAATTTGCTCCTCGTAAATTCTTTTTTAAAAAAGCTGTACTCGCAAAAGATTTATGCAGAAGCGTTCCTTTTTGACTTAATTGTGTACGAATTCGCCGGAATTCCAGGCTACATGAAGTTAAATATTTGCTTTGGAGAAGTTCACTTTAAAGTCTTCCGAAGGAACCAGAAGCATGAAAGAGTAAATAGGCCCAGTACATCCGAGCCGTTTTCTGTATTTAGAAGCATAACATCAGGTCTCTCGGGTTTCAATTTTCAAAAATCATAAGTGCAAGAATATAATTTTCGAAAACTGAGCCCCCAATTATAGCCCCCAATAATCCCCTCTCATCATTTCCCCATTTTCCTTTATTTTCCGGGTTTCTTATAAAGTAAAAATAATTCATTTTTTAACCAAACATTTAATTTTATTAATATTTTTTAAAGAAAACTTTTTTTTTTTCAATTTTCAATTTCTTCGGGAACATTTTCGTCATCTACATTTTCATCACTCTTCGAGCCTACCGCTTTCATAATTTTCATCTAAAACAAAAATTTGGAAATGTACAGTATACAGAAGTATCGAGATTTTCGTGTTTATGTTTTGATTCACGTAAATATGTCTTCCGATCACGTTTTTCATTTACTATTTATACAAAATAACTTCATCCTAACAACATTTTACCCTTGTACATCCATTATCGTTCCAGTTCGACACGTCTGCCTCTCGCCCTGAATCAATTAGTTTTGAACCTGAACCAATTAGTTTTACCTGAGATTCTATCAAGATTAACGGTTTGACTTGTCTGTCTTCGGCTGTGACTCGTGGAAAATGTCTGCCGGTCGGATTTTAGAATTTCACGGATGTCAAAGAACGCGTATAATAATTTTTAGCCTGGCACCAATTAGTAAACGACCTTCGAAAACTCACTCTCTGAAGAAATTTTTCTACTTGCCGCCAACATAAATGTTAAAATCAACAAAGGTTTACACTTTACGAAGCGTCTGTTACATTTTTAAACGTAATATGTATTCCTTAGCCATACCTCATTTTCTGCAAAGCTTTGCACAATTTCTAATTCCTACATCTGGTTCTTGTAGAAATTATTATCATCTCTCTCTCTTTCTCTACTATGTTGTTCGGAGTACCCTTTCAATATCGTTAAAAGAAAGGTAATTAGGAATTTGTTGGTCAATTTAGACAGCTGTTGATTCAATTGTGGACTACTACTATAATTTCGCCCGGAGTTTTCACCACTATTGGTCTTCTCTAAATTTTTTGAAGCATAAACTATAAAGATATGTCTAGCACTTCACCAGTAAAGCATCATGGGGGGCAGTTTACCGCATTATTAGTGACAATTTAAATCCTGTCGAGACATGTTGAATCCTGGCATCTTATGTATTCAACAAAATATTTTTAAAGCATAGCCACAAGAAAATATTAATACTAAATATGTATTAGGCGCAATAACAATATTTAATTTGTACATTGTACTGAATAATATACTATATGTACTAAATGTAGGAATATATTGGGTTGGGGAAAAAGTGTTGAGAGTTTTTGTCACTAGATGCTGTTGGTGTCTTATATCGAGCAGCACAAATCAGATTGCATCATACTGTTTGAAAGGTAACAATTCAGTCTACAATTTTCATACAGATACTTTTGTGTTTCGTTAATCGTATCAGTAGTTATATTAGTGTGAAAATGAGTGAAATTTCTGAAAAAATTCGCTATATTTTGTTATTTTACTATGAAACAGGCAAATAAGCTGCCCAAGGCTGGGAAACAAATTTGTCGAGTTTAGGATCAAAATTCTTTATCGAATGAAACAGCATATAGATGGTTTGGTCACTTCCATTTAAAGGGTGCATTTTCTTCCATCATAACAACGCCAAACCAAACACATATTGATGAGCCGGCAAAAATTAAGAGCGCTTGGCTGAGAAGTGTGGCTGAGATTTCGGCAAAACTCCTTTGATCGAATCTTTGATACCTTAATTAATGATTTGCAAACAAATTATAGGATTTAAATAAATCGTAAAGCTTGCGGATGGCTGTAATTATAGTTCAACTCAATTGACCCTGATCTAATTATCAAAGAATATCTGAATTTTATGAAGGTCTATGGTATAATTATAAATATTGAAATTTCTAAAAAAATTTTAATGCCAAAAAAACCAAGTATTACTTGTAGATATCTTATTTACTAATCAACTTGAAAAAGGGATTGTCTATAGGTATAATATTCAGTTCATTGATTCGATTATGTAATTTTATTTTTAGGTTTACATTTGTATAGTTCAATGAAATATAATGATATACAATAATACTGTTGTATACAATAAAAATATTTTATAAACTCAACATATTTCTTTCTATGCATCTTACTATATGTACGTACGTAAATTATCATTTGGAGATTCTTGGGAATCGACTGTCTTTTTACTTTTAAAGTTTTTAACTAAAGGAAGGAAATAGAGAGGAACTAACGATTTCTATTTTTAAATAGATACATCAATAAAATAAATTAGCAAGTGTTTGATATTAATATTAATAATTAGCACACTCTAAATTGACAGTAATCATCTGTTTATCTACCCATGTCTAGTAATAGTAAATAAATTTGAAGTGGACGAGATTTTTATATATTTATGAAGTGTGCGTGTTTGTGTTTATAGATAGGGTTTCTGTTAAAAATCAATAAATGACATGAAACTATTTAAAAACGGAAGTAAATTATACAGATATGATAGTGGATACATTATTTCGTACAAATTATTTTTAATTTTATGTACAGGCAAGTTATAAAAATAGTTTTTGCTTTTCTTCAATTATTTTAATATTTCTTTCATTTATTTGTAATCTAATATTTTTTTTTTTTTAATAAAAAATCTTTGTACATATACTCGTAAATACATAATGTCCATTTTTGCCTTGTGCTATATATATTTCGCAAATAAAATTTAATTATGTTTATAGTTTGTAACAACCTTTTACAGCCATATACGTGCGCATAAAAAAAATACTAATCAAAATGTCGCGTGATTTGATTAACCTTCGAGCCATAAATGAAAATCTATTCACGAAATTACTCAATTCACACAGACACATTTTTGCGCAAATGAAATTACTAAAGTGAAATTAATACTTGCACAGTCAGGCAATTGTTAGTTAATGAAAAACGATTTTCATAATACCGTTTGACTCGCATACGTAATAACAATACAATACAAGTATATGTATACATAATTGTTAATTGTGAATTTAGAATTAATTAAAGCAAACAAACAATTTAATTACGTATAAAACTATCAAAAAAAAAAAAAAAAAGATGAAATTAAAAATGGTTAAGTAATTAATGCTATTATTAGGGCATGGAAAAATAAAAATGGAAAATTATTTAGAAATAAAGGGAAAGTTGTTGATATAAAATTTAAGTCTTTCTTCGGTAATAATATGTTACTGTCTTTACGATCGCGATGTATAATTTATTGGATGATTTCGAGGATTAGAGTGGAATGATTTATAATTTGTGTATTGTTAGAGATTTTTATTCCGCTTATAGTTAAAGACTTTAGTCATTTGTGGTGTATAGTGTCATTAGTAAATGTCGCTGGCTTTTGTTTATTGTTTTGTTTTCGGTGAATTTACCGAATTGGGAAGTATATTTAATCGATTTCGTGGTGCCATCAATGCTAATTAGAGTGCGTATTCATGAATTACTTTTGATTGTTTAAGTGGAAGATTAAGAAAACGGTGGTTTATAAAGAAATATTTAACTTGGAAGTATAATTCTTGCGATGAATCTGGCTCCTTCGTTTTTTATTTTGGGCTTAAACTTCTTAGTATCATAAATAACCAGAAGGTGTTTTGTTGTGGTCTAAGTTTGTGTTGAATTAGAATTATTTAAATTAAAATTGAGAATATTTAATTTAAAAAATGAATTCAACTAATTGGCCAATTTCCGGAAGATATGTCCATTAATTATGTCGTCGAATGTAGGTCAATCGTTAAGATAGTTGCTAACTATGCTGGGGAGTCCCGAGTTCGTTAACCATCTGCAACGTTCACCAACACGTTATAAGTACGGTTTGAAAGGTTCCAACTACAAAAAAGAAAAACTAATCATCGTCGTATGCTTTTTTTTTGTAGATGTCGAGTTTTATATTTTGTGTAACTATAACATAATAATTATGTACTGAAGAAAACCAGGTATTTATATTACAAATGGCCTGTATTATAATATAAAAGTTATTTTACAAAGATATTTGATAGTGTAATAGATAAATTGTATAAACATTTTCTTTTATTATAAATACTAAACGAGACAAAACCTAAAATTTGTCTAAATCGAAAAGCGAACTTGACCTGACGAATATTAATGACATTACCGATAACATCATTACCTCTAACACAGACATTTTTTGATTAAATTTAATTTTTGTGTAAGTATAAAGAACACGAAATTTTGATTTGACGTCTGCATCTGCGAAAATCTTCCCAAATCCTTCACAATATATTAACAATAAAATCCATTGTCAAAATTATTGGGCATCCCTCATTTTTCGGTAATATTGACGATTTTTTTTTTGTTTTTTTGTAAATATTCATATTTGTTGACGGCAATTGAAAACCTTAATATTTTATTGGCCCGCTCCCACAAGTCGCTTACAGATCAATCGATTTTAAGCTTTCCATTCTTCTAGTATCAGAACTCCCACCTAAACACAATTGAAAATTTATGGGATATTCTGAAGAGGAAGATCAGCACAAGAAAATGTACATCGATTGCCTTGGGGAAACTTTAATAAGATGAATTGCAGAAGCAATCAAAAATCAAGGGCCAACAAAATATTAAGGTGTACCATCAATAAATGGGTGTATGTGATTTCAACCTTGTTGAAATTTTGTAATATTAGGCTGTGTTTCAATCGGATAAAAAGTTAAATTTTTTAACTGTGATAAAAAATATTAAGTTTTCCTCACTTTTTAATCGTTTTTGTTTACGTTTACGTTTTTTATTTTTGTTTTGCGTAGAGAAAAGTAAAATACAAACTAGAAATTTTTAACTGGTCCGTGACCAGTTAAAATTTTTGTTTGAAACACAGCCTTAGTGCTGAATAGAAGATCAAACCAACAAGTATCTTCTTACTTTTCTTTCTTTTTGGTAAAAACCTTGTCTAAGAACTTTAAACTTACCTTACCTATACTAACTGAAAAAAGCAACATTTAATATTAACGTTTTATTGATTAATTTTCCGTCATTTATAAATACCTACGCACTAATTTCCTGTATACAAATTTCTAGCTATCATCTTCTTCCAAATAGACCTAAGTTTTGCAATCACAGTCTTAATTTTTTTGGACGGAAAAGCCGTCTACTATATATATATATACTAGTTATATGTACAAACTATAATATTGTTTCTATAATATATGCATGCGACAATTTTCATCTTTAAAAAACTGCTTGCTTCTGTGAAATGTAAAATACTGAAATTTTGTGATTATACCATATTTGGAGAACTGTACCTATTTAACTCACTTTACATTATTCATCCTTATATGTAATTATTGTATACTCATGCCTTGCTAAAATTCCAAATAATTGCTAATAAATAACTATTAGAGAAATAAAATAGTTTATTCCACTATTATTTTTATAGTGATGCCCTAGTAATTTTTAATAATTATTTTTTGTAGCTGTGTTTACTTTCTGATTTAATCTTAACATTAAATTTTTTGTGTTTATTCGAAATCATCATCATCCAATAAAACTCCATTAAATTAACGAAAACTATATAGTTATTCATCATCATCCAAATAAAAATTAAAAAGTTGTTTCCTATTTTATGGTAAAAAAAAAACTACTATTTTCATTGATAAAAAATATGATTTGATTTTTTTAACTATAAAATTATATTAAACTCCGATATGCATGAGAGAGGATTATAAACTAAAAATAAAATAATAATAATAATAATAAAATGTTATTATTATTATATTTTTATGACCTCTATTATTTTTATAGTTTTTGATTTGTTTTTGTTTTTTGGGTTGTTATTATGATTTTTTATCTACTTTTTGCTTTCATATCATCAGGCGGAAGTTAATGTAAGTTTAACACTAAAACAAAATATCAAAATTTATTTTTAAAAAAAATTTCCAAAATGTGGTTACAAAAAAAAAAAAAAATGAAAACAGTTAATTTTGATTTAGTTTTTGTTACTATTATTTAAAACAATTTTTTTGTTTTTGTTTTGTCGAATAATAATTGTAAATTCGGTAAGTATATTCGTATAAAATTCACTGGAGTGTATCGAAATTTAATATTTTGGTTCCACACAAAAATTGCATAAAATTTGGGTCTATCATTTTGTATTGTGCGCCGATTATAAACTCTTTGTGTATGGAATTATTTAGTTCCGTTTTAAATTTACTACAAGTTACACTTTCTTATTATCTTTGTTTTACTATTTATTTATGATTTACATAAGACGATTTTTTAAAAGAACGGAAATTTAAATAATTTTTTTGGTTTAAAAAACTATTATTATTGTTATTAACTTGTAAGTGAGAGAAACAATCTATGCTTGTAGTAGGAGTCATTTGGGACAAGGGCACAATTAGTCTATTTCGTAGTTGTTTAAAAAAAACTAGTTGTAATGTGACATTTAAGCAAATTATTGTTTGGTTGTCTTGAAGAATATAATTTGTACCCGTACATATTGTAAATTTTACGTTATGTTACGAATTACGATTATGTTCTTCTTTCAAATATGATAATCCGAATTCCACATAATTTACCTGCTAAATTTTAGCGGTTTATTTAGTAAGAACAACTAATACTTGACAATTGTCTAAATATTAGAAAATTGCAGACGCTTACAGAAAAAAAATCGTATAATTTTTGTAAAAAGAAGAAGAAACAAATCCAAAATTGCATTAACGTCATATTTGCCTTATTTCAAGAAAGAAGGGGCATATTACTTGCTTTACAACGAATTCGTCAAAACACTTTCAGTTAAATGAAATCCAAAATGTTCTGAATTTCTCCAATTTCAAAATTTATTATTTTATTAATCACAGAAACATGTATCCTTTAAAATTGGTAAACTTTGTATAATACAAATAGGAGAATCATTATGTTTCACGAGAACTTTCAAAGGTACTCGTTTATAAAATAGTAGCTTGCAAAATTTGTGCTTTCAAATAAACGCGGGTGCAAGACAAAGGCCGCATAAAAAAATGTTTTTTCTAATTTGAATAACTTGTGAACTATGAAACTTAAAAAAAGACTCAACAAATCAAGCTCACTGACAGCTCCAAATAATGGAGGATTGTTGTTTCAAAAAGGGGTTGCTTTTGTTACGTGTTTCCAAAACATTGCAAAAGACGAAGATTCAAAGGTGAATTTCCCTCGAGCAGTGTTCTAGAAAGAAACTTCAACGAAAACCAATTTCAACGTCGTTTAAATCCCTTTCAGAAAATGTAGACACGCTATTCAGAAATATGATTAGAGATGACGGTATGGTACGTTAAACGAGTTTCTATGGTGTTATCCTGGCCTGACCTAACATACTCTCAAACTGCTCGCATTTTTGATTGTTACATGCTACTTTTTACGAGGAAAAAATCAAGCTGTTAACTACGACGCCATTTTGACAGCGATAAACTCCAATTAAAATGTAGATTGCATCCGGCCCGTGAAGAATTCTACAAGTGACAATAATCTAGAGGATATCTTAAGGGTAGATCAACATGGATGGACTGTTTTTTGTTCAAATTTTTGATTTACTTTATTTAGAGAATTCAATATGGTTACAAGGTTGCCAAAGTTTTGAAACTTTAGTTTCCCAAATGAAAATACACAAAAGTTTAAATCAGTCGCTAGACAAAATTAATTTTTTCTTTAAATTTAATAATAAAAAATTAAAAAACGATGTCGGGAACCAAGGCTGCAGCTGCTAAAGACGCAGCGACAAAAAATAACCACAACTCCAGTTTACCTGAACTGTTTTTTTTTCTAGCATTAAGGATATTTGGAGTGGTTGTCGACTTTCGATTGGTAATCCATCGAAGCCCATTTTATTACACAACGGGGTTCTTGGCCCACCAGAGAATCCAAGTGTTGTTCTTACCGACATTGGCGTGATGATTCCAAATATCTCGATCAAGGGCTCGAAAGTCGTTTCTCTGGACCAAAAGCTCTTCATTTTTCGCTTCGGTTGCTGTATCTTAATAAGATTTCCTTGCTTGAAGTTAAACAGAATAACTTACACCACAGCAAGCCAGCTTCATTTGAATTATGGAAGTTATTTGCTGGATCGCATACAGATTTATGTTTTGTTCAGAAACCTTATCTTCTGTTTGTCGACGAAACTAGACCTTGCGTTTAAATTTTTGGTAATATTACTGCATATTCCGAATGCAGCCGTTCTGATCACTATCGAACCTGGTAAGTCCCGCATTTCATAGCCTCAGTTTATCTTCCATACGTTTCTTCTCAGCTTCCTCATTCGAAGGAACTTACTGGATTCTTAAAGTGGAGTAAGGCTAAAAACATATCTCTTTTAATTGGTTTTGATGTCAACGTTTACTCTTTGGTGTTTCACGAATATCAATAAAAGGGGTTCCGCTCTGTTGAATTATATAAGCTCGTCTGAGCCAGAAATACTCGCAATAAAGGCTGTGAGCCACATTTTGTCAATTCACAACAACATTAAAAGGCCACATCTTAAACCATACCGTAATCGAAAATTAACCGATTAGGAACTATTTTCTCTCGAACTTGCTTCCCTATGAATATTCGCTCGGTTAAGGACATTGAATTCCAAGCTTCCACATTAGCAAAAACATTCTCGATGGCTTTTGAAAATAAGTATCCACTTATTACAAACACAACATTGGAAGCTTACGATTCCCTCACATAATCGCATGTACAAACTTCTGTGAGCAAAGATCCCCTTAGTCTGATGACCTTCATCTATCGAATGGAAAGTTTACGTCTTCGAAAAAAGGAAGCGAACGAGGTGCTTCTTTCTGTTCATTTTTCTGAGTGCACCGTCATTTATTCTGATCTTGCTGTATCCGATAATTACGTTACGTTTACGAAGTTTTGCATTGGAGTATTTTCTCCTTTAAACGGTACAAATCAGGTGGTCCTGAATAGGATTTTCCCGGCTGAATTACAGCGTGGTTTTCCTATTATTAAATACCATCTAAAGCGTGCGTTGCTTTTAGCATTGTTCCTCAGGTTTGGTGCAAAAGCCATGTTATTTTATACCGAAAACTGGCAAATCAGATTATACTGCTCCAAAAGCATTTCGGCCTATCAGTGTGTCCTTAACATTTCTTAAAGCTTTAGAGAGGATCATGTACAGATTTATTAGAGATAATTATTTATCTAATTCCCCACTCAGTAATATGCAATTTGCTTATAGAGTTGGTTTATCATGCATGACCTTGTCACTAGGATCAAAAGCTTGGGTACTTTGCTGGACATTGCGGGAGCAGTTGATGATACATCACTTTCATCTATTGCTAATGCTTGTACCAATTTCGGTATTGATATGGATTGAATCTAGGCCATTAGGTTTATTTTATCCATTAGCATTACTTTATCTCTAGGCAGGAACGACTTGAGAGTCTTGATCGCCGCTCTTACTAGTCACGGCCATTTTAAAAAGCACTTTCAGGACGGTTTATGCTAGGATTGTCTCGAAGACAGGTATGCAGCTATTTCGACCGAAACTACTTCAGTTAATAGAGTCCCTGGCTTGCACGTTGTATCATGGGCCCTTTGTGGCAATGAGTGTGGAATCTCGGTTGGTTCCAATCAATTTTTAATAATAATAATAAATCCAATTGCGCCCAAATGGTTTGAAATATCTATTAGCAGCGCACGACATATATAATGAAGAGCAATTACAGAAAAAGTAAGAGACTTCAATATATAAAATGAAAATAAGAAAATAAAATTAAAATTAAATTAAATTACATTAAATTGTTTGCTATATTAAATTATAATTTTAAAGAAAAAATAAGAAACACTTTGACAACTCATGCACATTGCTTTCCAGTTCGCATAAAATGCAATGAAATAGAAAAAATTGTACAGTTACGAAACTTTAGACTTAAGTTGACTCGTAACTTTAGATTTTGTTGGACTCCTTGAATTAGTTTGAAAACCGATTTAAAAACTTTGATTTCTGTAAAATTTCATTTTGAATATAGTCATACTATACCTAACTCGCTGATTGGTTCGCGACTTAGACACGAAACAACATGGTAGAGGGCATAAATGATTTAGAATCAGTTTTCTTCAATGATTGTGACTGAGGACCAATTACAATTTACAATGAATATTTTTGTCTAGACTAGGAAACGGGGCAAACATACCCCCACAGTGCCGGTGTTCGACAAGAAAATGTCGAGTTATTAATTCTAATTCGGTCGCATTTAGTGAACGAGAAATGAATTTGTTGGTACTTTAAATTAGAATAGCAGCAATACCTCGCATAGCATGGCTCCGATCAGTCCGGTTTCACTCTAGTCTGGTTATTTAATCAAAAATCAAAAAAAAAAAAAAAAAAAAATTTAATCAATTACCCGGATATTGTGGATATTGGTGTATCAGATGATTTTTTTTGGAATGAATTTCCTTTCTCTCCATTAAAGAAGTTGATTTGATAAACTTAATTATTCTTTACGAAGGGAGAAATTATCGAGAAATTTTGCCAGTTTCAGTTTCGATCTGAGTGAGAATAACGAAAAAATTTAATTTTTTTTACCAGTCAATCTCATCAGGCTATAGCGACTGAAAATGCTAATTACACTTTAGATTACTTTCTATATATAGAAAACAAACGTGTAGTTAAGTATTAGCGAATTATACGCAAACACACATATTAAACTCTTAATAAATTTCAATTTAATTTTATTTAACGCATAAATACGATTTCTGTTTAGAAATGTTAAGTTTTGTCGGTACTTGACCAAATAATTATTTTTTACGAAGGGAGAAATTATCGAGAAATTTTGCCAGTTTCAAAATTTTTTTTGTTAATATTCAAATATTCAAATTTGAAAAAATTCGAGGAAAAAAATGAAACGAAGTTACAGCGAAATATCGTAACGTTACAGCTAGGTAAATCCACAGAATATTATTACCAAATATTAATGACGTTACAGTGAGTGGCTAGAGTGACGCTTTAAAGAGTATGACTGTATTTTTTATGCTTAATTTAAATTATCCGTTCCTTTCAGTACCTACACGTATCGTGTCAGGCAAAAAAAAACCATCCGTTCCATTCCGTTCCTATATGTACCGACCTATTTGTTGAAAAAATGTTTAAATTGATGATGTCTTATAAGATACGTGAAGGAACTGAAAGGAACGGATAATATAAATCAACCATATCTGTTAATCCGAAAATAAGGAGACGATGTATTTAACGTAATTCGACGTCCAAGTCGTATTTTGTGTTTTTTAATGCTTTCAGCTCGCATACACAAAGAAAATGACATAAAAACGGAAAATTTTGATTTTATACAGCTGCTTACACGCGCATGCACTAACTCATGTGATTTCCTCGTTTCTTACCTCTTTGCCTCCAAACTATATTTGGGTGGGAATATTTTCATAGGGAAAGATGTAGGAAACGAGGAAATCACATGATGTAGTTCGTACACACGTGTAAATAGGCTGATAAAATGATTGAATTATCAAATGAAAAGTTCGTTTTCAAATTATTATGTGACCTATTTTCATTTGGGAAACTTTGGTTGAATAGAAGTCCTGCAATAGTGGAATTTGTATTCCCGGGTTGCTCGAAAGCGACATTTATTTTCAGCAAACTTTATTTAAAAAAGTTATTACCACGACTATGAGTAATAAGAACTTGCAGGTTGCAAAATGATATTGTAATTAGAGACAACCTATTTTGTATAAAGCATTTCAAATGATGGCTTTAGTATAATGATGAGGCTTGTTGAATAATTGAAAAAATAAATAAATATCCTTTGTTGATCCCTTATATAAGTGAATCCGTATTACCGCATGTAAAATCGTCACATTAACACTCTGCTAAACTAGTAGAGTTCTTTTCATTATTTGAAAAAAAAAAGATGAAAAACGATTTGAATAATAATTGGTATATACTTAGGAATAAAGTCGAAGATAAAATTTTCGCTGTTAAACCATGAAGGCTCTTAAAAATAATTAATTTAAATAAGGATCAATTTATTATAATTTTATTACCACAAATCATTTAAAAATGCAATGATAAATATTTCAACTCGAAATGTTTCTTGTAAAACTAAAAAAAATACCACATGCGGTTTGGTTTGTCTGGTGATATCAGTTATATTACAACCAAGCTTTGATAAATTATAGAACAACCAACTATATTTCAATAAAATGCAAGTATAGTAGTTCTATACTACTAGAGTAGAGTTCAATGGCAAGATAAAAAAAATCGTTATACACGATTGTTGTATAAGAATATTTCTTATCGCTCCTGAAATATGTAAATAAATACAAAAACTTTATTTTTATTTTTTATTTATGTATTTTATCAAAAGTTGGTTAACAATACGGAACTAAAATCTAAAATAATATTTTCCCTCTAAATTTATCACATGGCAAAAGAGCAAAAACTAAACCGGGTTAAATTTTAGTGTTGTATGTTCATGTTCAAACATACAAATATACGCTTGATATCCTCAATATGGTATAAAGAAATTTTGATTTAAGATTTGTTTCTTTTATATACTTCATTGAATACAAGCCATTCTAATTAAACTTTATAACTTTATGATTTATGTTTTGTAATTCATTTTAAGAAAACAACTATATTTTTTATAATAAAACTATAAAAAGTAACAATATGATTTTGTTACAAAAAAAAAATTTAGTGAAACTATGAAACTACATACGAGTATGTTTTATAATAATAATAAATAACGTATACAATATAATTATGAAACAGAAAAAAAATTGCAATTGTACAGCACACAGGATTTTTGTGTTATCAAATATTTGTATTTTTATAGTTCTAGTCACGGTCATTAACTAAAATTGTAACTTATTTTTATAGTTGATAGTTTTATTCGATTTTAAATTATTATTGTGTAAATTACATATACATATACATGTAAATAAATACATAAATAAATATGCAGAAAATTGCATAACTAGCTAGTATTTGTTTATACATTAGTTTTGTGTAACATAGATGTAAATTTTTGATAAATGGTAGAGTTATTATGTTGTTAGACTTGGTACGTTTTTTTTTCTGCTAGACAGGAAGTGTGATTTATCAGAGGTTTTTGTAGATAAATAATTTACCGTTTTGAAATATTATAGTGGCAAATTATATTTTTTGCTTATAATCGCAATTATTACGGTGGTTTATCTGTAACACTTAATTTCGCATGCTCAATTAAAATCAGAGCTCATTGACATGTTATTGCAACGTGGTATATGGGTGAAATGTGTAATATTAAAAATTATCAAATATATTGTATGAATAATAATAATATATTTCAATTTGAGTTTACAAATATTCGCCTTAAATCAACTATGCAGATATTGAATAAGAAACAGCTGAAATATTCGGATATTCTAAAATCATATATTGCATCTGGATTTTATAGAAATTCTGAACTATTAAGTGGAAGTTAGATAATTTTTTTCAAAATTAAAAATTTAAAATTCCAATCTTTTATCGTAATTTGAATTTGAATAGACTAGACTAATTAAAATTGTTCCATCGGTCCAATTTTGTGAAATGTTTCATATTCCTTGAAATATTTCAAACAATTTGGCTTTAATTGAGACTGAGGTTCATCGTCTGTCTTATTATCTGTTTGGCCAAATAAAAAATTCTAAATCGCCCAAAATTTTGGTTAAACTTACCAATTGACTGACTATTGCGCAAGTAGAATCTTGCATTCATTAATTTATTTTTGTGTCTGTTTATTGTTTCGCTTTCAACATTAAATTTTCCCGTTTTCCAGAATTTACAGACGAGCTACCGTTTTTTGAAAATTTCGCACAAGCAAAGTTCAATGGTGACATTTCTTTAATATTCAACAACTTTATTTGTTTTAATTAATTTGGAAATGAAACCGACTATACAGAAAAGCAGGCGCTTTTGGCTTAAATTAGCCCAAAAAATAAAATAGATTTTTGGTTATTCTAAGTACACTTGATTTTTTTGTATAATAAAGCGAAAGGATTTAGTTGTGCTAGCTTTAGATATCACTAGATGCCGCGTTGTGGTAAGTATCCGATGACGTAACTGTTTCAACTATAGGTTTCGGTTCGTAGGGCGTAATACCCGATATACTATTGGTAAAATGTGGCCCTCTTCGTTCCCAAGTTTCGCTCGAGCCCAATTATTTAGAAAATTCAGTGAATTACGAGTATTCTGATTCGTTTCTTGTTGTAAGCGGATCAAAACTGGGGTATTTTTAACCAAATTTTTTGTACAATCAGAGTGTCTCTTTGATTGGACGCTATTTAACGTTTCAAACAAAATTCATTGAGTTCCTGTGTTATTCGAGGATCTAAATCGTTCTCGGGCATTTTCGATTACATTTTAATCATTTAGAGTGAAGTAAATGAGGATTGACTCATCGACTTTGAACATTATGGGCAAACAAACGTTCAAATAAACTGTTTGGAAGCTCCAGACACTGATGTTAATTTTTCGACTAAAGAATGTTTCAACTGGTATATCAGGAGCAGTGATTAAATTACAGTTATGAGAAGTACGGCCAGTTTAGGGGGGGGGGGAGAGGAGGGAGTCACTTTCTTTCATTCACTCTAGGTGATTTTGCCGCATGTTTTCGATGAAAGATTAAAAGCTTGCCGCAACTCGCAAACAAACTTGTACGGTAATTTGTACGGTAACGTGAAAATTTTTAAGCATTCGAGAATTATGTAGATGTTTTAAATTATTGCGCTCTTTTAGATAAGATTTAAGTTTTTTCTTAGAGATCTATGAATTTCCACTCCCATTTCATACGTATTAAATTAATTAGCCTCGAAAAACAATAAAATAGAAAACATGTTAATTTTCGTTATGATTAATACATTTTAATTAACAAATAATTTTTTTATATAATTAAATTATGTAGGTTTAACTATATTTTTATTTAGTTTATGAAAATCATAATTACACTTTAATACAAGTAATAATATGTAGTAATAAAAAATTATTTGTTTTTAGACATGATTCAGTGCGGCCAGTGGTGGGTGTTGATTTTTTTTTTTTTGTTGATAAATATGAATCTTTAGTTTCATTTTTTTTTTGATTAAAAATAATGAAGTTAATTTTTTTATTTTATTATTGTATATAACAACTGACCAATTGAATCATATAGATAGATTAGCTTAGTTTTCTTAATAATGTAATTGTTTTAGTCGTTTTTAACATAATTTTGGTGTTTACTTTGTTTTAGGTGGCGACCAAAATTATGAAACAAATGATTGAACAATTTGCGGCATTCAATTTATTCGGGCGAGAGAATTACGAATACTATGCACGAGTTACAGGGCGTGTGCTTCGTGTGCAAGACGAATGGATTTGTAGCTTCCAATATCCACCACCACCCAGATTGCAGTTGGCGCTCGAAACGGAAAAAACGTGGTTACAATGTGAATGCGAACGATGGGGTTTAATGAGTATATATTTTTATGATATGGGTTTCACATGATTTATGTATTTTTAAAATAAGGTTTTATTGAATTTGCTCTAGATCAAGAAGAATCTCATTCAACACCGGAATTATTGACGAGCGGTGGATCCGTGGTGGGCAGCAGTGCTGTTTCGTTAGGCATTATACCAGAACACTCGTTACTTGAATCTTGCGCACGACTATCGGTTTCGTTGGAAGGACCGGGTATATTTACTGCACCTACACAATCTAGTTGTTCATCATCGCACTCCTCATGTTCTAATTCACATCACATGACTATGGACGAACTAAGAGCTGTCAATCGATATGCTGAAAGCACAAAATCTCTCTCATATTTACCACAGGTGAGAGATAATTTATTTTCTAGTACTAAATTAATTTCTTCTGTTTAACGTGTTTTTTTTCTTCTAAAATCTAAATTATGATACTTTCAATTTCAATACCATCTTTATTTTTGCTGTTTTTCTTTTTTTTGTTATTGGTTTCATTTTGGTGTTGGACTTCATTTTCTTTTCATTTTCTGTTTTTTGTTTACAACTTGCATTTCTAATCACATCACATGCTATGTGATCGTATAACGCACATTTTGTTGAGTTTCTAATTTATTTTTCATGTACTATCACTAAATATTTAGCATTGGTTAGTTACTTGTTACGGTTTGCAAAAATTTGCTAACACGATGCAATCTAAAGTAAAAATTCAATGCTAAAACTAAATATATTTACATTAATTTAATTAAAAAATTATATTTAGTACGCACACCCAGCTCATTAAATTATATAGTATCGAGTTGCCTGTCTGATCAAAACAAAATTATACAGAAATACGTTTCGATCACAACTGTAAAATATGTATACCATTTTACGCAGGGTGTTTCAAAAACTACTATACATAGGTGGTGAAAGTAGCCAATGTTCCAAGAGACATAATTATGCATTATAAATGGTGGCATTAAAATAAAACTCCCTATAACAACAAATTTAAAATTACTTTTAAATTTAAGTACCGGTTTTTCCAATTTTTTTTTTTAATCGACCTAATAAGTCGAAATAACATTGTCTCTAATATAATATTAGAGACATTTATCAAGATTATGTTTTCGAAACACACTATTTTCAAAGAAAATCGTTTTAATTAATTTTAATATGTCATTAACATTTTAATTATTTTATATAAATAAAAATTTAAATATAAGTATAGAAGTTTATATGTAATATAAAAAAGAATAAAAAACTAGCAACAACAAACATATAAAAACTAGTTGACACCTTTTCAATAAAATTACAAAAACAAATGAACTCTATTAAATTTATATTTGAAATGTTTTTTTTTCGGAATAAACGACATCGACATTATTTAATTGTAAATTGAAACCAAATTACACTTGCTTTGTACATATCGAACGTGGTGTAACAGATTTTTAAAGTTAGTTTTTTGTTTATAAATCGAATGTGATTGATTAATTACCTGGTAATTGATAATTATAGGAAGGAAGTATCAATAATGTAAATATTTTATTTGTAGGGCTTTATAGAAATGATAGCAGACAAAATTACGATGGCATACGTTTAAAACTAGATATTGTTTGTGTAATTTTATATGTTCAGTTTGATCGATTGTTCACAAGGCAAATTTCTCCCCTTTAAAGTTTAAATATGGCTCTGTGTCATTAACAAATTATTAATGTAATACCTTTTTGGTTTTACAATGTAGCTCAATCCAATCGTACAATTTTCAAAATTCTTCGTTTCGTTGAATTTTACCTTTCGATATAAATTATGAATCATTTTAAGAAATTATTTTTTACTCAATTTGAACAATTAAATTCAAAACGTTATTTCTATACGTTAACAAATATTATATTCACCATATTGAAGTCAAGAAACAAACCATTTATGGTAACTAATAAACTTTATAACAGTTTGGTGTGCGTCCTAGAAAATTTAAGAAAATTTTGTATCTGTGTTTCCGGTATACAAAATAAAAACGATAATTTTTAATTTTTTATTTAAAGGCAGAAGAGCTTTTTTAAGAAAAATTTAATAATCTTAATATATATTAAATTAGCTTACTAATAATTAATATTTTCATAAATTTTCATATATAAAATATTGTTAAAAAAATCTTATTTGGAATCTATAAAATGTATAATTTTTTTTTTGTGTTTTTTTTGTAAATTTTAATTGTGTATAAATAATTTTATCATTTATTATCATTTGATTTAAAATTAAATAAATAAAATTATGTTTTTGATTTTCTTGTTTTATAAAAAAAAAAAAAACATGTCACTAAAATAAAATTTTTATCTTTTTTATTGCGCCAATTTTTTTGTCTTGAACCTTTTTACCAAAATTAATTACACAATTCGATCCTAATTAAAATTCAAAATTATTTAAATCGGCTTGAATAATAAAACACAAATCAATTAAAAAGGTTCATGAAAGACAAACAGCACGAATGAGAACACGATCCGAATGGTTTTTAGGTGCTCGTGGTGGTTCATTAGAATTAAATCCAGATAATTTACGTTCAACATCAACGAATATGATGACAGCGGGACAAATTGGTAGATACATTAGAAATAATCATAGTTTAAATAATATTTTTTATAATTATGTTAATTTTAATGTGAATGCTAATACACATAATAATACAACAACAATATCACTATCAACATCAACATCTTCAATATTATTATTAAACGACGACGATTGTTTTTGTAATGTAAATGTTATTGATGCATTTTCGTCAAATTCCACGACATATTTAAATACACAATCATCATTATCATCAATATCACCGCCATCTACATTGTCTTTGCATGCCTCTAGTACTAATCAAAATCATAGTAATCATTTGCCAGCATCTTCTAGACTTAGTAATAATGTATCGAAAATTAATGTACGTAATCGTAATACTAACGGTAATCGATCACAACGTAATGCTAACAACCGTGATCATAATGATAGTAGATTTTTACTAATGATTTTTACTATTCTAGATTTCATTTTCTAAATAGTTATGTGTGTTTTTGAATGCTTTTTGTTTAGCCACCAGCGATTTTTAAGTCACAAAATTTGTGTCAGTTGAGTGTGCGTGGCTTTAATACTTGTATTTTTTATTTTATATTTATTTGACAAAAATTTGTGTGTTTGTTTTGTGTGTTGTAAAATTTAAAGATAGAATATTAGAAGGACTTGAATAGTTGGTACCCTGAAGTTATTTTGTTGATAAAAAAAAAAATTGAAAAACCATTTTGTTTTATTTATTTATACCTCACCTTCAAACTATAGCAATCATTTATATTTTTTATTATTCGTTTTACTAGATAAGGATCGCTGAAAATTTGCAAGACGTAAATTGGTAAGGGTAAGTTCGTTGGATGCCCTGTATTTTCGTCTTGTCCCGATTTTACATTTCTGTTAGTAGTGGTCAGAATTCCTATCAAATTTTAGATCAAATCCAATGTAACTTTGATGCAGAACTATAGACATACCAACTTTTTAAAATAGTTTCTATTGCGAATGATAACGAACTTTAGAAAGGAAGTTGGAATTCATTGTTAGTGTTATAGTGGTACTCAAGTATAAACGCCCCTTAATATTTAACACAAAATTAATCACTTCAGTGTAGTTTAAACAATTTTAAATTAACAATGAGCAGGTCTCGTTTGTTATGAAAAAGTTAAAATATCTAGTTTGGTAAACCGTCAACTAAAGCCTAGCTCTCATTAGTCAAGTTACTTGATTTCAAGTAACTTGAATTAAAGCTTATGTTCATATATATTCCAGTTATTTTAGTCAAGTAGTTGCTTTAAATGTCACAGAATGTTTCACAAAACTTCATAGGATTGATATATTTTCCAAAAAATTACAATTTCTGCACTACTCCACTTCAATTTTGTAGATGTCAAAAGTTCTACCTTCACTGTTTTCATAAAGTACTTTCCACATTGCTAAATTTTATAATATGGTTGATCTAGACTTGAACACAAAAGTTGAAAGGTACCCTACTTTACTTGAAACTGGAAGTCAAATAAAATTAACTTGAATATAACTAATAACACGAACATATTGGTCATGTAGGTTCAAGTTACTTGAATTCAAGTACCTACTTGAAATCAAGTAATTTGACTAATGAGAACGAGGCTTAAGCGTACTTGAACATTTAGATCCATTAACTCCCTAGCTTCTCAGTCATGTCCATTTTAAGTCGGAAATTTTTAATATTTTTTGTTTTCAGAGAATATTTGTCGAACCATGATTCTCCAGATGTTTTCTAGTGGGTTTTGGTCTGGGAATTAGATCGGCCGTTGTAAAATCAACGAGAGAGTCTCATTGTTCTTGGGCACAAAGGTATAGACTTGCTGCAAATTTAATTTTCTGCAATATTTCTCCAGCACTCGTTCGACACAAGCGATCCCAATACATTGCATTATAACGGTAAATAAAATAAATAAATTTTCCAATTTTTTTTTTTCTAAAGTTTGTTGTATTTCCATCTCCTTTTACACTGCACCATTGGTTTAATGTTTCTTGGAGACAGATTGTCACAAAAAGTTGGTGGGTCTAAAATTAAATTTAAAGGAATTTACAAATTACATCAACACCCGGAATTTTCCAATGTTCAAAGGAACCACTGTCTTTTTACCTTATCGGATTAATTGGGAGTATTCCTTTTAATGCTAGGTCCAAATACCCGTTCTTGATTTAAGCTAATTCCATCGCATAATTTGTTTTTACTTAATGTATCAATCATTTCCTGGGGTCGCCGCTTTCCATAACATACCTTTGTCAAATTTAAGCCTTATTAAATACTTTATTTTGGAATTGTGATGATAGATGATCTTGGATGTTGTAATTTTGTTTTAAATTCACAAACCATTAAATAATTTACACAAAAATACACACAAACAAAATTTTAACTCACAAAATTTTATTAATAATAATTACAATTAACTTAAATTCCATAAATTATGAAATCAAAAATTTCCAAATTTTTAAAGTTGGCAACGTTGGCTTAAGTGCTAGTGCTGAATCAGTACATCAATCAAAACGTCCCAGTCGCCGTGGACAACAATCCCGACATCCACATCGTTCATCGTCACGCCGCAATAAAGAGAATGGTTCACGTCAGGGTAGTTTTCGTAACACGCGTAATTTACAAAATAGTCAAATCAAAGATAATGAATTGTCGAATAACGGCTGTAATATAAATAATGTCGGACGCTGTTTTATTAAAAAACAACGGGCTGTTTCATTTGATCAGCATCAGCAGCAACAACAGCAACAACAGGTTCATCAGCAACAACAGCAACAGAATCAGCATATAAAATGGTGTAGTAGTAATATCAGTAGTAACAATAATATTAGTAATAATAGTAACAATGGTAGTAATGGTATTAACATAAATACAATTGGTGGCAATAATAGTTTTAATAGTAGTAATATTATTATTGATGATAATGATGATGTTGTTATGGATACAACACCACCGACCACTACCTCCATAACAACAACCCACCACCATCATCATTATAAACCGCCCAGAATTTAAATTCACCAATTTTTATTAATTTTTTTTTATCAAATAATTTAAATATTCCACACAAAAAGATGTTTGTGCCAAATTAAAAAAAAAATCATAAAATTAATAAACGAATTTATAATACACTGAATCTCTCTAATTATAAAATTAAAAAAAAAAAAAATAAGTGAATTTTATTAAAAATTTACGTTAAAGTTGATTCTTATCAATATAAATATTTAACCTTAAATAAAATTATATAAATAATAAAAAATCGAATATTAAGGCTGATTTTTATTAATTTCTTAATTTAATTAATAATAATTCAACTTTAACAAGCATACAAAAAAAATTAAAATACATATATTAAATTATATTTATATTTATTACAAAAACAATTATACATAATATATATTTACGTGTTCGTTTTGTTGGATGTCCAATATTATCTAAAAAAAAAATTAAAAAAAAAAATAAATTAATTAATTTAATTAATTATAAAACTTACAAAACGTAATTAAAATTAGTAATTATAAACAAAAATATAAAAATGTGTTCCATTTTTTGACATTTAACCAGAAAATGTTTTATTATATAATTTTATTATTAATTAAATTTTAAAACCAAAGCAATTATTATTTATTTTTACTTTATGTTTCTTGTATTATTATTTACCCACCGAAATTTTATTTTATAAATTTTGAGTGGATTTAATCATTCCTTAATTTCTAATTTACAGTATTTTTTTTTTTTTTTTGTTTTATTAATTTTTAAATTAAATTTTGATGTAATTTTTACACACTACTTAAATAAAATTTATAGAAACAAACTGTGTCAAAAAACAAAACAAAAATGATGAATAAATTTTAAATTAAATTAATAAAATTTTTAATATTTAAATGTTGCGAAATTTAAAATATTTAAACAAAATTTTATATAAATGTTTTTAAAAATTTAAAATTAATATTTATCTACAAAAAAAAAAAAAAAAAGCAAATTTATATTTAATTATATTAATAGAAGGGTTGGTGAGGAATTTTGTGCGGGACGGGAAACGATTTTTTTAAGTTTTGTTTCAGCAGCATGCGAAAATACAGGTTTGGGATGGAGTTAATTTGGTATTTTGTTTTATGCTTTTATAGTATTTTGTTTTTTAGTGTGCAAGTTCAAACTTTCAGAGAGAGGAGCGTCAAGAAATTTAAACGACGACATTTTCCTTTTTAAATATTTCTAATTGTTGATTAACGGTTTTTGTTTGTTAATCTGAATTCATCTAAAAGTAAAATTTCGTTAGGCTAGGTGGAATTTTAATATCTGCTGCGAGTTTGCAAAGGTGCAACATTATCTTAAATTTAATAAAATTAAGATTTCGAAATCATAATTTTAAAAATTCGGTCTTTGGTTTGTTCTAAAATTTGATAAATTTTTAAAGAACATTATTCGGTTTGAATTTTCTAAATTCCAATTAACTTTTGTGAATATCAGGAACGTCTAAAAAATTACCTACCTAATTCAGACTTCTATAGTACAAGATATGAAGAACGTCTAAAAAATTACTTAACCTACTTAATTCAGACTTCTAATATAAACAATGTTAAGGAAATCAAAAATTCGAAATTCTTGAATTTTAAGATCATGTGTAGTAATTCAAATTTTTAAAGGAATTACCAAATACTGAGAAACCTTTTATTTTCGATTGACTGTTTTCGTGCTAACTACCTAATCTTTTATAAATTCCTGTTGAACCCTTATTTAAAATTTTGTAAGACTTAACATTTAGAATAGTTATTGATGTTTTGAAAATTTTGTAATTTGAAATAAAATTGAGTTTATTAAGATATTTGAGAATTTAAGTAAGTTTTAGTTTACATAAAACAACAAAATCATATTAGAAGACATATTTTAGAAGCTCCAATACAACTAGATATCACAATACATTAGTTTTGTTTATTAAAAATCATTTAATTTCTAACAGAGTTTCTCTACTAAACCAAAATCCTTTCAAAAATACAAGATAACGATACAAAATGTATAAGACAGTTTACAAGATAAGTGTTGTTTTTATGTAATGGTCGTGGTTCCTTTATGGCGGTAAATTAAAACTTCTTTAAATTCTAAAATTAGATCGAGATAATTATATTCAGTGATGAATGTTATTACATAATTTTGTTCATGTTAAATTTACTCGTAAATAGTTTTTTAAACCACTTTAGGAACTTCTAGATTTTCCGAACTGAATAGTAAGTAATGGAGCTCTTCAAGAAATATGAACTTACCATCCAACTTGTAACAAAATATTTAAGAAATTGCAAATCACAAATTTTAAATTACGATTGCGCCAGTCAGTCAATCAACCCTGACGTTAAATGAAATATATTTTTATGGGAACCAATACAATTAAGAAAAACACCAAAATTTTAAATTAAATTACAATATATATATGTATGTATACAAATAGTATATATATATATATATCAATATTTTAATATTTAATATACATATATCATAATATAGTTATATACAATTTATTAAAAACTTATAAAATTAATATTATTGTTGAGACGCTATTAAATTGAATAAAAAAATCAAACATTTACAATCTGTCGTCAAATAAAAGAAATTAATAATAAAAAATAAATAAAACCGTAAATAGTGGTGTTTTTTTACATTTTTAAAACACAAATATTAATCATTTATCTATATATATTTACAGGAAACGTTACGTATATTCTTCGAGACATGTGTCTAGAAACAAACAATCTCTCTTTATTCAAATATTTATGGACAGATTGTAAATAATTTACTAAATTAAAATAAACATTAATTTTTATTTTTAATTTCCTGACAAGTTGTTCCTCTAAAATTAAAAAGAAATAAAAATTTAATTATTTTATAATTATCTATACACATATTGTAATTAAAACAATATATAGACATATGTTATATTTAAAAATCTCGTATTTTTTATTATTTAAAAAATAAATCTGATTATTTCGTTAAAACTAAAAAAATAGCCAGGTAATGGGAGTTGTTTTTTATTTTCTATACGTATACATATTTTTTATTATTATTTTTTATTTAATTTTTTATAAAATATATTATATTTTTTATTTTTATATATACAATTTCATTTAGACTGATTAAAGACTATTTTTTAACAAAACAAAAAAAAATATTTATAAATAAGCTTTATAAAAAAAATTCATAAATGTGTAATAAATTCACAAAATAAAGAATAATAATAATAAAATTAAATGCACAACAAATTTTGTATAATTTTCTATTATTTAATTATTTTTTTACACTCTTTATTTTAATTTACTTTTAATTAATTGTCTTCCATTTTTAACTTTTCTTATATAATTTAAAAAATTGAATCATTCATTTTTAGAAATTTTTATTAATTTTAAATATATATTGTCCAAAAACAAATAAATAATACAATAGTTTTAGTTTCTTTTTTTTTTGACCCAATATTAATAAAACAATTTTTATTGGTTTATTAGGGCTCTTTAATATCTTTCCAAAAATGTAACGCATTTCGCTTTTCAAAATGCAGCCCAATGGGGTTCGAAAAAGCCCTAAACCAATAAAAAAAATTGTTATTAATAAAAAATACACATTATTAGAAAATATAATTTGTTTTTTTTTTTAATTTTATTTATTAAAAAAACAAATAAAAAATATATACATATTTAAAACTATTTTTAAATGTCTTCAGGGTGTAATAAACAAAATTTAATAAAATTAATTAATTAAAAAAAAAATTATATAAATGTAAAATTTATAAAACAAAATTTGAATTATTTATAAATTACGTAATTTCATTATTATTATTTTATTTTATTTTAAATATATTGTATTAGTATTTTTTTTTTTATAAATATATATTATAATAAAATTATATTAATTAATTTAATTTAAATATTATTATTATCTAAATTATAATAATTATAATTATTATTAAATATTTGTATTTATTATATTTAATTTTTATTAAAATCAAATTGAATAATATTTTTAATAAATAAAAAAATAAATAATTTGGTTTTGAGTTATACATGAGACAAATTCGATTGAAAAATTAAATCAAATCAAAATCAATAAAATATCAGGTTCGTTTTCCAACGGTTCACGTCTTGTTGTGCTTCCTAAAAATAATATTTTGGAAACAGAAAATTATTGGGTCCAATTACCAATTATTTGATGATTCATACTTGGCTTTTATCAAAATAAAAATTATTTAATTCAGTTTTTTATATCGATTTAACTAATTCAGGCATGCTCACAATTATACTTATATGTCTTATGTAGTTTTCGATTCGCATTTTACACCTCTTTCAAAAATCAATCCGTAAATCGAACAAGAAAATAGAATTGCCCGGTTTTTTATATGTGTGTGCCTGTTTTTGACGTCTTGAAAAATATTATAATATTTGAATTGAAAATGACAGTTCTAGTGAAAATGACTTAAGGTTGGAATTAGTAAAAGAGGGGTAAATCTGCCAAAAAATCTAGATTTGTAACCGAGCAAAAATTTTAGATTAGATTAACCAAAAAAGAGCAATCTGCATTGTGAAAATTAAACAATACAAAATAGGTTTTCCGCCATTTTATGTTATTTTATTTCGCCGTAAGCTCGCTGTTGCACAAAAAGGGCCAACCTTCACAGTTAAATCATATCGCCTTTCTTATTTTATGAAATTGGCATTGGTTTAATAATTGTATTTAAATATAAACTTCAGTTTATTACTTATTTGAACGAAATTGGGCAATTAAATATTTAATTCATCCTTACATGTTCATGTAAAAAAGAAATTAATGAGCTTACTGAATTTCGATTGTGAAATAAATCGCAATTTCATAAAAGAAGGTAGTACGAAAATGCATTTAACTTTGGGTTTGCTCTTTTTTTATGGAACCGCTCATTCAATTGTTGTCCTTTCCTATTGGTCCCGATTCTGACTTCTAAAATTGTTTGTGGTTATTTTAAATATTTGGAGTTTAAGACAAATTTATGTAGGAATCGAATTGGGAATTAAAGGAGGGAAAATAGAATAACAACACGAATTTTGTCGTTTCAAAATCAGACCCATTGCAAACATTTTTAAATTGTTTAAAGGAAAATGGCAATAGTTAATGGAAATTAGTTCAAAATTCTACGTGTTTACTATTTATAGAAAATTTTTGCAAATTACTAATTTTCATTATAATGGTATATTTTGAGCGTGATACATAGCTTATGAATTCCTTCGTTTGTTGAATCAAACGATAACATTTTACGCTTACTATGATAGAATATTTCCAACACATTTTTGTTAGCATATTATTCGTCTCTTTCATACAAATCTCTCATTACAAATATACTCGAATTCCTCTTTATATATCGTGACAAAAAAGAAAATTCATTGTAATGAAACCCGCCTTAAAAAGTGTTAATTTTGCTTTGAAAATGTTCGATTGCGAAAATTGTACAGAGTAGCTTTAGTTTGCTTTTAAAAATCTATATTTTTTCGTGGATTTATACCACGTTTATTAACACCAACAATTTTTCGTCCTGACATTTTGAATAAAGTGATGTCATTTTCATTGAGGATTGAAGAACAAACAAAAAATCGAGATTGGTTTTACCAAGAGCCGAATATTTCTTATTATTGATTCTAAATTTTCATCTATGTAAATAAATAAAACCAACCGTTAGGTAAGTTTTTAGTTTATATTGGAATAATTTAATAATCGTTAAGTGAAAGTATTCTATTTTTAAAAGTGGTCCATCTTTTTTCCACTGTAGGTTTAATTTAATAACCCCCTTTTAAATAATTAGCAGTCTGTGGAAAAACCGAAATTTGTTTGGTAGGTAATATATCTTTAATTTACTCTCTCACATCGTGAGAAATCTCGTTAATTAGTTTTTCGTAATTTTGTATTCATTAAAGTTGTCTTAAAAGATCTGTGAAATTTCTGCGTTTTGCATAAATAAAATATTTTGTGCAACAAGGTATTCTTTATTCTGTGCCAGTTTGAGAGCTACTTTATACATTTAAAAAGTACCAAAATCAAAATACAACGAAACAAAATCTTAGGATAATTGGCACCGCAAATTATTAGATAATTTAGAAATATTTGTGTAATTTAGATCTTAGTTATTAAGAGTCAAAGAAAAATTCAAGTTTTTTCTTCTTTTTCTGTGTCACAGTTCTTACTTCTAACATTCAAAACTTTGTGGCAGTATGATTCATTTGCAATATGGATTCCAAGTACTTTTGAATGTTGTTATTCCATTCGTCCGCAGTTTCTGATGGATATGATTGAAATACCCTTTCAAAATAGTTTGCAAATACTTCAGCCTTTTCTTCATTATTTCTCGCCCAGTGATCGTCAATTTTACGTATCGGCAGAATATGCTGTTGTGGTTGTTTCATCTTCTTAGTCGCCTTCCACAGTGAATAATCTGTGTTTTCTGTTGGTGAGAGTCTTAATAAATATTTTTGAATTGATTGGTTTTTTGCATTGAGATTATCTATTTGAAATACCCTTTGTTTAGTGCCTTGACGGCTTTGTTTAGTTTAAGTTTATCTCCCACTAGTCGATATTGTTGCCATTGCTGTCTTAACTTTCTTTTCTTAATTATTTTCTTGATAACATCCACATTCGAAATCATTCTCCGTCTGTAACTTGATGTTTGTGTTTAGTTTCTCTGTTACCTTATATCTGAAGTAGTTCCAGTCAGTTTTATTGTTGCTTAACATTGGTAGTTTCTGTATATTCACTATCTTTGTTCCCAAAGTGATTAAGACAGGCAAGTGGTCCGATGACATGTCCAAACATGGCGTCGCTTTAGTATAATTATATGCTATTTCTTTGGTGACGCAGAAATCTATGAAGTCTGGGATCTTTCTCATATCACTTGGCCTATAGGTAGGTTCACTGGTTGATACATGAAGAAGATTATTTTTTTCAATTGATTTTAATAATTCTCGGCCTCTCTTTGTTATTAACCTGCTATAATGCGATGCCCCAAAGAACTAAAGAAATGATCAAATTGAACTATTTTTATTTTATGTTTTGGTGGCTGAAATGAGTATAGGACCTAGCCAATCTTCTATTACTACAGTATAGTTTTCTATTTCATGGTGCTTAATTATGTTTTTGATTATAATTGCAGTGCCACTATGAGCTGTTCCGTCAAGATGTTTTATGTCACAGATGGTGTATCTTGGTATTTTTAGGTGGTACTTTTGCTGGTGTTATGCATTTCGGGTACTAGCATACTTCTTAACCATGTTGTGAATAGCCGTTGGCATTCCAGATTGTTAATTTAAGGGTTCTGGAATGATTTGGAGACAATGGTCGTTAGAAGATTAAGGATAGTATCCATTTTGGTCATTGATTTTTTCATCATAATTTTCAACCGTTGCGTAGAAGACAGCTTGAGCAGTTGTTCGTGATTTTTAGAATTATCCATTGAAGGATTTTCTTTAGAACGATTTCCTTCCGAAGTTTGACCTTTTCTGCGCGTATGTTGTTCCAGTAACTAACTGATAAGATGGAATCATTTTGTAGCGAGTTGCGACTTCCCCACTATTTTTTCTCTGAAAGGGAGAAATCTGCGAGTTTGAAATTCTTTGTAACACTGCAACCTCTATTGTTGACTGGATGGCTACCATTATAGAGCACGCATTTCACTTCTGTACCCAACATTTACTTTTCACATTGATTAACATCTGTGTCTGTGATTGCAATAAGATTTGGTATGTCCGGATCTTTGACAAGTGGTGCATTGTATCACTTCACGCTTGACATGCAGCTTTTCAATTTGTACAACAGAATGCATCAGTCTACTTATCGAATGTATTTCTTTATTTGATTCACTTATTCGAAGCTCAACTTTAAAGAGTGGTAGTGGCTTGAATGTTAATTGATGAATATTTCGGCATCTTTTAACTGGATTTTAACCTGGTTAGTTCCAATTACTTTTAATTCGAAGTTGTGTTCAGCCAGTTCCTTTAACAAGACAGTTAAAAGATTGATTGTTTCTATGCCTCTCAGAAATATTGGTGGTGCCATTATTTTTTTTCGGTTGGGGCGGTTGTCCGACTTCCTCGGGCAAACTATGAAATTGTATAGATAAAAGCACTGCAGGGTGCATAACCGGTAATCATTTTCTTTACTGGTTTACATTTAGCGTTAGGTGATATTGGACTCGGGCCTCTACTCCTTTCGTGGCTGTGGTTCATCCTTCGTTATCTTCAGATTCGTCTCTTTAGCTTGTCTCGATTGGGGAAGTAGTGGCAGAGTTAAGAGAATTATATGTTTGGGCGATATCGGAAAATAATTTAGTTGATGACATGGTTTCTGTTTAATCTTCATTTTTTTGTGGCATTTGAAGCAAAATACCTGGTAGAGTTCGTGGAGTTTTTGATGTTTTTGAAAACAAATCGGACTCAGACATTACAATGTGTAATGACCTAGAATGTAGGTCAGTAATACCTTGCAACGTTTAACGTTCACTGGTTTAAATGTAATTTAATAATTTAATA
Organism: Tipula vernalis; assembly: GCA_958295665.1. NCBI lineage: Eukaryota > Metazoa > Arthropoda > Insecta > Diptera > Tipulidae > Tipula > Tipula vernalis. Next base: position 23,842,613 of record OY282558.1, on the reverse strand, counting down.
AAAAAATGTTTTAACCAAATTTCCTTATGCCAATAAGCCGTATGTCTTTAGGCTCAAAGATCGAAAACGCCTTGAGCGCTTCCTTTTCATAGCTTAATCCATAACGAAGAAAATCATTAAACTTTCACAAATTAAATTACGCCAATATCGTTGTGTCCCGAGATTATTTCACAGTTTCTCATAACTTTCTGTAGTTTTTTAATGTTTACATTTATAGGAAATTCCTTAGTTTTGAAATTCATTCTAAAAAAAAGTTAAATGTAAGAAGCTGATTGATTTCCCCAAATAGAACGCGATTTGGACGGGAAATTATAGAGGGAAGCATTAGAATTCATGTGAAAAAAGGAAATGGCTTTATGGTTTAAGTTAATACTCCTATATGATTTTCAGAATTACAACTCAAATAAATAATTTGACGGCCCAATTGGGTCGCTAGCCGTAGTTTAAGGATAGCTGATTTATAAAAAAAAAATCTGCTTAGAAAAGATGATAGGAATTTAATTATAAAACATAAAATAAAATAATTTTAACAATTAAATTATGTTAATCACTTTTATACTAAACGTACACCACACTTACAAGTCTACCAAACTATTTACTTTGAACGAACAATAGTACCTACACAAGTATGGGTTAGTGTTCGCAAGACCCCAAATTTTAAATTTGGATCGTTAATAAAATATTTAAATTATTAATTAACACTTAGTATGTTTGTGTGTTTTAATTTTTATGTTCTTGAATTAACCTTCTACTACATTGTTGCTATAAAATATAACTAATAAAAAAATGAGGATATTTTCAATTAAATCGGTTCAAAAGATAAACAGTCAAATTTAATCTTGCTTGTAAAAAAAAAACAAACGTCACGGAATTTTTAATTCATCTATTATTTCAATTATCACTAATTGCACGCCACAACGACAACAACATAATTTAATTTAATGAGACATACTCGTCAGTCGTTTTGATTTTAATTTGTGTCAATTAATTCAACGGCAGTGACATATTGCTGTCGTCCGTGTAAACAAAAAATGAAGAACTTATTGTTATTGTTACGCACTGTATGTGATGATGATGACCAACTATTATTTAATTACAAATAGTGTGTATATACATAGTTAATACTTTAACAGTTGCAGTGTTAAATAGTCAATTATGGTTTAATTTTCGAAATAAATTAAATAAGTAATTGTAATGTATTATTTACTATGACTTAATTTGATAATTATTGTTGTTGTTTGTGAGTGAAATTCAATACAAAATGTGGTTTACTGACTCGGACCTTATTTCATTTTCACTAGATTAGAGGAAAAATCACTACAGTGATGTAGTTTTGGTTCATGTTAAATTGTTTTCTTTTCAAAGATTAAATGTCTGTGTAAAAAAATTAAAATCAAAACCCTCTGAACAATTAGTTATTTACGAATATTGATAGCTTATTTGTATGGAGTTGTTGGTGTTAGTTGATCTTTGACTTTTGAAGTGACTCGCCGGAGGCGAATAAAATCAAATTTAATTTGAAATGTAATACTATTAATCGTGGAAATGCGTAATAATTTATTAAACGAATTAGAATACATTAGTATTCTAATAGTTTTAGATAAAGTAAATTAAATTCGCCTTTAACCAGGTCAGCATTTTTTGGAGTCAGGTAAATTTGTAGGTAAATCAATTGATGTATACGGTTGATACTCTTTCTTAGCACATATGTATCTAAAACTCTTATATATTTACTGACTCAATAATTGATTCTAATTCTGGAGTGAATTAATAAGTTTTATTTCTTGAATTAAGATCCACACATTTCTTTCACCTTCAGGTTAGTATTCCTCGAAGATAACAGAACGTGATGTATTTCCTCTATATTCATTTGACTTTGAGCTCACTATATTCATTTGACCAATTTTCACGCATTGCCTTTTAATACTTAGATAGGGGAGGGGAATAGGAACCTATTTATTTCCGAAACTTCAAGTAGTTCAACATAAAAAATGCAGAAGAAGTCAATTCCCTTAAGTTACGGGCTATACTTAGTGGAATTTGAATTGATGTTTTTTATCATTAAAATGGACATAAGCTGTAACCTATAGAATATCATGGCCGAACATTTTTTTTTTTTTGGAAACTTTTGTGGTAGGTAGAACGAATGAAAAATTATAAAATGCACAACCAGATTGCCGAATAGATCGTTCACCCAAGAAATCAAAAATATCGGAACTAAATCGGAGGCTAAATCATGTTTTTAAACTGTTTTCGGAGAGGAATGAAAGTGTTTTCTAAATCCAAAGGAACAGATTCTATATTTAAAATAAGGGTCTGGAGCGAGACAATACTAGCAATTGAAAATTTAGAATGTGGGGATAATCAAAGTGCATAGTTTAGTAAGTTGATCTGGTTACAACGGGCTCATGAAGAAGTTGCCCTAGACTCAGAGGACATTTGGTATTGCACAATAATTTCGTCTATTCGATTTCTGTCCCAAGTAGCATCGTATAACTATTAGTTGTGCACAACTAATTTCAGGTTGTGAGAATGTTTTCACTACCAGTAATTGCTTGTTGAATGGTTCTCAAACTTATTAAAATTTTCGACAGAAAATTGTAGTTGTAAAATACTTGTTTCTGATAAAATACACCACTGATTCATATATCCAGCTAATTTGCGTGCAAAATTGGTTGGAACATGCATTACACAACTAATATTATTACCATTTGAGATCCAGTACTAATTGGTTTGCAAAGATGGTTAGCACATGCACGTGACAACTTCTTTAATCACTAATAAAGAACCGAAACAAACAGTTCACAAAATTTGTTGTCAAGTGGTTGTCACAGTTGAATACCATTACCATTTCAGATTCGCTTTCCCTTTTCACATCAGAAGTTGTGATCTGAATTCTTGTTCCGTTTTGCCAATCCTTTAGTTGTTGTTTAGTTGTATATACTATATTTCACATTTATGTATTGAGCACTAAAGCCATTTTGTTCACTTGTCATTTGAATTTTATTTTCAAGTTGTGTATTTATTTATATGTGCGTATTTAAATAGAAATGTATAGAAGACCTAAATTGGACATTTCCGAATGGAAAAAATATAAAAAAAGTGGTTCATATAGACGGTTGGTGATAAGGAATCGATTAAAGTTCAGGTTTATAGAAAATGGTTCAGGTGAAAACTCGACGTCTGCGAATAATCAATTTCCAACCCAAGATTATCCATCACGGAGTAACCAGACGAATGCAGCAATTCCTTCTAACAGCCAGAACGATTTCGACGATAGAGATTGTAATGTGGAAGATGAACTCTTTAATGAAGATTTGGACAATTTCTCGGACAGTGAAAATGAAGATCAAAATATCGAGAATGACACTGATTTTACATAGGATTTAAGGATTTGGGCTACAACAAACACAGCAATGTCTACACACAGCAATCAATGAATTGCTAAAAATAATAAAGAAGCGGACGGCGGTATATGTGCCATCCGATGCACGAACGTTACTCGAGACAACAAAATCTATAAAATTGATAACTATTGGTCATGGTATTTATTGGCACCAAGGTCTTGAAGTTTGTCTTAAATACATTTTGCACGATATTGATCAAGCATTAGATATGTATATCTCTAAATTTTAAAATCGACGGCCTACCAATTTACAAAAGCTCCAGAGAAGAATTTTGGCCAGGATTATTTAATATTTATGAAATGCCAACAAACAGCCCAATGGTAGTTGGAATCTGGAGTGGGGTAGGGAAACCTCAATCTGTAGAAGAACAAATAAAACTAGTTTGTTACAATTCAAAAGTTAAATAAGAATTTTTCATTTTTGAAGCTCAAAGCCGAGGTGCCCGGTATGAAAAGCTCTTTATGAGGGATAGGTGTATTTTGCCTGAACGTTGTTACTTTTCTGAAGAAAACCAATACAAAAAACAATATTAAAACAATTACACCTGTGTGGGTTGAACTGTGTCGTTGTCTATTGCGATGAATTTGGCATGTAACGGCTGTTTCAAAACCCTAACACAAATAAATATTATCAGATCGGTTCTGAGCACAACTACAGGATGCAGAAAGTTTGCTTCATAACAACTTCACAATTTTTTTTCGTTATACTAGTTGTGAACAAATCCATTTAACAAAATTGGTTGTACTGGTTGTAGAACGGTTGCCGTAGTGCCTTACTTGCATTACGCCATATTTATAAAACCAATATGCGACTCCATTTTGAAATTAATCGTATTAAAATAAAAAATGTAGTTCAACGACCTAATCGGTCATATCAATTTTTTTTTTTTAAATATTTTTAAATATAATTTAATTTTCCTCAGGAATCAAAAAATTTGGAGCGATGCTTCATTTTTCGACCTAGAAATCCTCATTTTACAGTAAAAATGTATTTCCCATTATTTCTCCCGCGTATATGTGCGATATTTATCGAAAATTAGAATTGCATAAATATCAATCAGAATAATGTAATATTTTCCTCCATCATATATTTTATGTTTATAGTGTCATATTGTATTAAGTTACACATATTGTATTTTTGTAATATGAGCACAACTGATTATTATTATAATGGTTGTCATAACTTTTGTTATTACCATTTTACTTGTGCAGAAGTTGTAGATTATGTTGTGTATTTCTTTTTTTGACCACAATTATTAGTTTTCAAATAGTTGACAGAGAGCTGTGACAGCGTGTTCTACAGGTTGTGACGACATTCAAATACCTATTTCGAAAATATTTTACAACCGTTTCACGTTCAATTAAAAGTTGTGAAAAACAATCACAACTCCATGTACCGCTTTCACAAAGCTATGGAAAACAATTATTTTCGCCAAAATAGCTTTGTGATACGTTGTATTGCTCTTGTGGTATACGGTTCGCTACAACAAAAAGGCGGGGAAATTAGTTGTCACAGTAATGTGAGAAGGAGAACCAATGGACAAATAAAAATGCTACTTGGGGTATTACCAAATATTTACTTCTAGAGCCGGCATTCGGAATTTTGGGCCGATAACCTTCAAATTTCGTTTTACTAAGAGTTTCTTACGATTCAAAAGGATTCCAATAATTCACAATCATACTTTTTATTCTTCCAACGAAATTTATTTCGTTCTGTTGTGAACCTTAGAAATATCATAATTTGATTATGGTGATATGACACTGGCTAGTTTAAATAACATATATAGCAAATATTTATAAAAGTGAGTGTATACAATGTAGCTTATACTTCAACTTGAAAGAAAATGTTTTTCATAGAAGTTCATATTTTTGTTTTTCAAAATGTCAAAAGAAGTACGTCTAGTATTGTCTACACTATAATTAGTTTGTTTCTCTTTTTCGCTTGATTGTAATGGCTGTATGATACTCACTTTTTTTCCCACTTTTTCAGTGACTAGTAAAGACAAACGGAGTGATAGAAAAAATATATATACAAAATATTTGTGAGTGAATGACAAACGCCGAACGTGGTACGCCGAAGGAGTCCGCCACACACTTTATAATATTAATGCCAACAACTTATTAAAAGTAGCTTTACTCAGTGACTCATGGCTGGTCTCCACTTGTATATTTTTCTCTTGACAAAAAATAAATGACAAACGGCTCTGACATTTTTTTTACCACTACTAACATAAAGAATATAGTTAATTTTTCTCTTTGAGAATAAGAAAAAAATTTGAATTTGGTTCGTTTTTCGAATAATACAATTTTTGGAAAATTGCTTTTGTATTCCACAATTTATTATTTATGTTTTATTATAATAACACAAATTTTATTACATTTTCACCTAAAATTCATTTAAAAGCTAAAATTTTGCCAAAAAACATCAAAATTTCATTTTATTTGTCAAAAAATTCAACATAAAATGGCATTAAATTGAGCATAAAATACAATTTATGCTCAAATGGCACAACGTCACGACAAAAATATTGAATACAGTCATACCCCGTACAACGTCCCCCCTCATAACGTCGTTTCGCTGTAACGTCGTTAGTAAAATGCGAACAAACCTCGCTCTATCGTCGCTGTGTTTCGTTGTAACGTCGTTTAAAATAATAAGCAAAGCAAAAAAACACTGAGAAAAAGGCAAAAAACATAAAAACAAAAAACAATGAAATTTTCTCTTCTATTCGTCTACATATATTCTTTGCCCCTTATAACGTCGTTGTTTCGCCTAACGTCGGAACCAATTCACAACGTTAGGCGGGGTATGACTGTATTCTGATCTTTTCCTCTCTTGACAAAATTTCAATGCGCATGCTCAAATCAATTTTTGTGTATGTATTTTGGAAAATGTACTAAAAATTGTCACGAGGAAAAAAATGGACTAGATTTTTTTTTTGTCAAGAGAAAAATACGAAAGTGGAGACCAGCCATGAGTGTATACAACATAGATTTGACAAAAATATAGAAACGTCACAAAAAAAGTGGTAGCTCAATTTTTCTAGCAGTTAATCGAGCAAATATAGCAAAAAAAGAATTAGATTTGATTCTTTTTTTTAACATTAGATACTTTTTTCTGACAGATTTTTTTTTTGTCAAGAGAAAAATACGAAAGTGGAGACCAGCCATGAGTGTATACAACATAGATTTGACAAAAATATAGAAACGTCACAAAAAAAGTGGTAGCTCAATTTTTCTAGCAGTTAATCGAGCAAATATAGCAAAAAAAGAATTAGATTTGATTCTTTTTTTTAACATTAGATACTTTTTTCTGACATTTCCGAAATACTAGAGAAAATATTTGTATTTTGTATACCAAAGAGAATTTATTTGTTTATTTTTAAAATAAATTTAATATACAATTTTTCCATTTTTGTTCGCCATTATTGTTATGATTTTTTTTTCTCTTTTTTTGATTTTTCTTTTGGTACTGAAATACAATTTTGGGTTTGCATTGTTAATTGTTTGCCAAAATATTTAAAACGTGCATTTTTTTGTAAATATAAAAATTAACTTAACATATAAATTATTTCGTTGCAATTAATTGCGGCAGCTAATGCAAATTTATTATATAATATGGTACAACACAAAAAATTTTTTGATTCTATTTACATATTTTGTTTATTCGAAACTTCAAAATATTAGCCTATAGTATTGTCTACACTACTCTTCTCTGTTTCGCTTTACTAGTTTTGCAGCACTTTAGTGCACTTGAAAAAAAGTGAGTATCATACGGCCATAATTACAGCAATTTATAGCACTTGAAAACTGGCCAGTGTCATAATCATAACACCAAAGCTTGGAGTGAGATTCCTGAAGGTGATTGGTGATTTTAGTTTTGGTGTTAGTAAAAAGTGATCATCACATAGTGATAACTACTTAAATTGGTATTTTACAAAATGATCACTAAAAATTTTTTTTTTTTGATTTTGAAAGAGATTTGTTGTTATTAAGTTTGACATGACAATTAACAATTTTTTCGTTCTATGGCTAAAGCTGTACAACCCTTAAAACTTAAAATTCTAGCTGTTCGGTTGGAATTGAATTGTTCCAAGAAATTATTTAAATTACAGCTTCATACTCAGATAAATTGGTTTCAAAGCGTTGTTCTTAGTATATGAATATCAGAGAAACAGTTATACAATTATTAGACAAATATTATATGGTATGATCACTATCTTTATGAAGACTAGTGTTACAGTAGTGGAGTTAGTGTCACAGCATTAAAAGTTTTAATATAATTTATTACAAGCTTGAAGGTCAGCCGCATAGTTTATAACACAAGTTCACCTTCATTTATCTTCCTCATTAAAAAATTAACGTTGCAAATCCACAGGGAGCAAAACAAATATTTATCGATCTTTGCTTTTACAAACTTTTTGCTATGCTTTGAATAACACAAACTTTAGTATTTAACCTCCACAGTATTTTTGTGGGTCACATAAAAAAATGCGAAGCTCTTCGTGTATATCGGTTTCTTTTCGTACGGAAAATAAAATCATTGTCAGTTTGTCACTCTCATTGATGTATAATTTTAATCCTATTTCAATAACATTCAAAACGATATTGGTCGTTTTCTGAAAATCGTTAAAATATGGGGCGTTGGCGGTGAAGGAAGGGCGGTAACGTTTTATGAACAGTATTTTCTGTTCGATATTTGGAAGAAAACAAGATATTTGGTAACTGTATGTATTTTGCATATAAATCCGTGATTCAATCATGCTGTTGTAGGTCCACAGTTAAACGATATTTCATTACTTCTTTTAAAGATAATCTACTGGTTAGACAACTTATGATAATTATTTAGTGTTTGTTCATTGTATACACAGAACACAGGTATACATTTTGGTAAACAATAAAAATCAAGTTTAATAATAATTATTATTTTACGAATTTAGTACACACCCTTAAAATATACATTACATACAATATAATCTATTTTAGAAACGAAACGTTTTTAGATAAACAGTTTACAGAGAAATGACCTTAATATAGACGAATAAACTTTTCGTTGTTTTTTCTGACGCACTGTATATTTACTCAAACAATTTTCAATATACAATATGTATACAGAGATATGAAATATGTATGAAGCAAAAGAAAACAAACAGAAAAAAAATTAAACTGACTTAATTTATTACTATTTGAAACCTCAACAAAAATCCAAAATCTTTTTAGTGCCGCAGTTCTAACTTAAATCGCGCGTCGAACAGTTTAACAATATTGTATAATGAAGTGATTATTAAAATAAAATTAAAAATTAGTGTCAAAATTGTAAGTGTTGCGCGCTTGTGTCATAATTGGTTAATTGTTTATTTTTATTTATTTACATACGAGGTGATCTAAGTGAAACCTAACAAAATTTTGTAATTTTATCTTTTTATTTTGTAAATATGTCTACAAAACGAAAATTATTATTCCGACTAATTTATTGGCTAGTTTGTTATGCTGATCTCGTGCTGATGATATACAGACGAATGTGATAGAACATTGAGAAAAAGACAAGATTTTTTATTTTAGATAAAACAAAATTAAATAAGATAATGAATTTGGAGGGAATGCGTATAGGTTGCTGAAGTTCAAGACACTTTTTTAAATTTGCATTAAGGCCATTTTCATAATTTTGTAAATATTATAAATCGAAGACCGTGTCGATTTATAATAGTTCTAATAAAAAATTTTGTGAAATAAGAATTGTAGAAATTATTATTTTTATTTTTTTGGTTCAATGTTACACACAATTTCTAATTGTATAATTAATTTCACGGTTTTATTCGAATGATAAATAAAAATTAAATATAAATAAACAAAACATTCGCGCCTTTCTTATCACATAAATGTCGAGTTGTGACTTTTAGCGTAAACAAACAGTGATAAGCCTTTTTGTGGAAGTCTAGGTTTTGAACTGTTATCTTTACACCGGGAAATTGACCCTAGAAGTATAGGTTGTCCTTCCATCTAAATAATCAACGGACCTAACCAGGGGAACATTAGTTATAAATATCGAAATTTTGATAGTTAGGATTTAATTTTAATACATTGAAGTCGGCCGTTTTGTATCCGCGCATTATGCCTTATTCTGTTTTTATTAAAAAAAATAAAAAATTTGGGCCACCAATAATCCGTTAAAATTGTGACTGTTTTCCTCCATTCTACCAGTAATGTATAAAACCACACTCTACGCTCAGTTTGCAAAAAAACGTATTTTTACGTGTTCCGCGAAAAAAAATCTCGATATAGAATTTTCTAAAAATTTGAATGCAACCAAAACTGCTGTAAATAATTTCATGCCAAATGAAACCAAAATAAAAAACTCGTTATATTAGAGAAAATTTTAATGGTACTTATTGAGAGTACGAGTATGTACTTACATAAAATAAAAATGTCGTTTATATTTTTTCTAAACTAAACTAAACGATTTAAAGAAAATCACATTTATTAACTATGTATGTTGTAAACATTTTAATGATTCAATTTACATAATGATTTGATTATTTATGTTTACGTTTACAGATTTTAAATCAAACGTTTTACATGTGCATAAGTTTACTAATATGTATACTATAGCCAAACACGTGTTTGGTTCACGTAGACGTGACAACTTGTAAAAAAAGTTTACTTTTATGAGTTTGCAATTTTTCGATTTGATTACTAAACTAAACTAATATCGGAAAATAGTAAACTCATAAAAGAAAGTCTTGCTTTTGGAAGTTTTCACGTTTACACATTACTTTATGTCGAGTTCTATGTGATTTGTCTATAATAACAATTTTGAACGTATTTCATAGAACGTAAAAGCAAAATTATTTTGTGATTGGAACAAAATAATACATTTGAGGTTAGCTGACAGGAGAAATTTTGTAAGCCTTATAAAATGTAAATTATAAACTTTTGTGACTACGAACTAGTACAAAAAATATACACAATTTTGTATCTAAACGTTTAGGATTTGAAATGAATTATTAATCGTGTTCTTTAAATTGATTGTGTAGGTCTCATTTAAATTGTACCGGGCATCCCCGGTTATATAAGTATTAATTAGAGATTTTGAATAAAAAATTGGTTACAAATTACCTTATCTAAAAACTAAATGGACTACAAAGTAAAAAATAATTTTTTTGGACAAACAATTTTCCTTCACCATTTTTCACTAAAAATGAATATGAGTCTAATTCAAAAGAATTTCCAGCATAACTTAACATCTTCGATTACCTTAATAACCTTTATGGTTAATTGTAAACAAAAACAAATTTAAAGTTGTTTTGTTGGAAGAAAGGTGGGGGGAAAATTTAGCAAAAATCCCAATTTGTAACGATTTCTAAATTGCCCTACGATTTAAAAAATTGTTCCATAATATGTCATAATATTTTTTTCATTGCCATAGAAAAATTGGTTTCTGATGTAGACTTTCGTTACATTGAGTGATTTGTTAGGTAAGTTTGCCTTGAAAGATAAAAATATTTGCGGCATACAAAATTAAACAATGTTCAATTTTACATTTTTGTCTTTTGTGAAAACGTGTAATTGGAACACTTAAGTGATTGCAGCTCTCTGCAGGCCTGCAAATTTTACTTTCTAAGCTTTACCAGAACAATTTCTCAAAATGTCAAAATATTTCGTAAACATAAAAAAATTAATAAAGTTGCACAAAAATGAATCGAACGTAAGTTTTTCCAAATTACAATAAATCTTAGGTTCCTCCAATTCGAAAATTTAGGAAACATTGAAAAGCACTTAAACTGAAGGTGTGAAGGAGTGGTGGCCCAGTTTTAGTCAAGCAGGTTGAATCCAAGCCTTTAACCGTCTTATCGTTGAAAAACTTATTTTTCCTTTAAAGGAGATTAAATTCATTGGAAAAGTAACACTACATTATATCTTGAATAAGCCTTCAAAATCTCTTCGAGATTAAACATGGTGATATGTAATAATCTGCCAGTAACTCAACGCTAAGCAAATTTCAAAAAATGACTCGAAAATCTCAGTTATTGAAATGACTGATTGATAAATTTGATTATCTGTAAGTCTATATCATGTAAGTTATCGCCAAGCAACCTTAAGCTAAGCTCAACTTATCGAAAGGCTAAACTCCTTTAATCTCGAAAATTTCGAGAAATTTTGATGATTGGTTTTGAATATATGATTTGTGATCAACAATTTCGAATAGTCTCCAAAAACACTCGAAAACTTGAAAAAATTTAAAATAACTGGGAAAGAGAGAATTCTCATTTTGATAAGTTTGAGTGCTGAATTATACACCGAGGGTGGTGTGACTGGGCGATGAGGGAGCAAGCGGTGAAAAATCAAAAAAAAATCTTGAAAAAGAAAAGTTTTGTTTGGTGAAAACAGGTTTATAGACTGGGAGACGTGGAGTAAGAAAATCTAACGAAAAGGAACACGGCTAAATTATAGATTCTCAAAATCAACGTTCTAGTCTGATTTAAAATATCGAAATTAAAAAATTGCTACAGATCGGCTACTTTCCGTATTCTGTAAAGTTATAGACAAAAATTTGATTTAGGCCAGATTTTTAATTGAAATATTTTCTAACGTATTTATTTACCTTGAATCTAAATAATAAAACAAAATTCAAGCGTGAAAGGATCTCGTCTGAGGATCTCTCTCAGGTGACCATACATAGCATTGGCAGTAGTCATTGTTTCTTATTACCAGTCAATATGAATAAAAATCAAGACCCATTTTGTTACTACGACAAAATATTATTCAAACCCAATATCAAAAGCTCTGTGTGTTTCCGAGATACGCTTTTATGCATTACTCCGGTTTCTCAAAACAATACTACGGGGATCACTTGGATCTCCAAACAACAGAACTACCACCTGATTCACCTCATTCACCTCAGGCAGTGCTCTAAACTGTTTTTGATGTAACATTCTTTGTAAATCTTCTATTCTTCAGATCTTGACCACCTTATCTATAAAATAAGAAACTCACTCAGAAATATATTTGTAGAAATACTGAGCGTTGTTCATCAGAGGGAAGCACAGAGCTGATTAAATGATAAATCTGAGTTTGTATTTTGAAAATATAACTTTTTCTTTTAACACGCTATGTGGCGAAACGTGGTAACCGTTGTTCCTGAGACTTATAATCCGAACTCCACTAACTAAAACCGCAAGAGCAACTATCCAATTAGATATGATTTATTGCCAATCCCCAATATTTTTTTTAAAATTAACGTTACGTTTCCCTGACTATTTGTTAAAGCCTCAAAAGCATTGGAGTGCCCGTGAGTGTAATCGAATTTGTTAAATTCAAATTATTTACCACATGAATACGACATGAACGATGTTTAAATTGAACGAATTCAGAAATCCTTGGAATCTATTATTTAGTGATGTATGTATTAACATTTATTTAATTTCTTTAGCTACAGGTTCAACACATTCAGCTCAACAGAGATTTGAGAAAGAGTACCATCACATACAAAATTCAGCTTACAATGAAATTGGGTGAGAAAGAAGCTACTAATATAATCTCCATGCCCAATAAAAATAACAAATAAATAAAAACACAGTTTATCTGCAGCAAAACATTGTATGCAGTAAAAAAAATTCAAGCACACAGTAAACCTGGCAAGCGTCAAAGTGTCTCTCTCCTTTGTCCATCCAGTTTTAAATCATATAAATCCTAGCTAGATATACGCTACTCCCGTGCACTATCCCATGACTGCGCCATGATCCAACCGAATTTTAGTTTGTATTTTTTTACTGTGCCTTTCATACCTAACTTTCTATGTGTGCTATAGTGTTTTGATTTTTTTTTTTACAATGTGCAAAAAACCCAACAGATTAAAGCAAATTTTGTTCATTTTTTGTCTCCTAGTCATCCTTGTAGTAACCTTCTCAATAACTTTCTACCTTGTAAATTCGGCGGCCACGCGGCCTAATATAATATTTATCCTAGCTGATGATCTGGTAAGTCTAAACCCTTGAATATCAACACATAATTTGCTTAATAACTATAATTTGTTTTTCCCAAAAAAAAGGGTTTCAACGATGTAAGTTTTCGTGGATCATCGCAAATTATGACACCAAATATTGATGCTCTAGCTTACTCTGGATTGATTTTGGATCATTACTATGTAACACCAATTTGTACACCATCACGGTCGGCCCTAATGACCGGTAAATTACCCATCCACACGGGTATGCAGCATACTGTCCTGTATGGTGCTGAAACAAGGGGACTACCATTAAACGAAAAACTTCTTCCTGAATATCTTCGTGATCTAGGCTATTCAAATCATATCGTGGGCAAATGGCATTTGGGACATTATACCAAAGAGTATACACCGCTACATCGTGGTTTTCTATCGCACACCGGTTTTTGGACCGGTCATCATGATTATTTTGATCATACGGCTGTGGAGCAGCCAGGCTGGGGACTTGATATACGACGTAATATGGAAATTGCTTATGATCTGCACGGAAAGTATACAACCGATATTGTAACAGATGAATCAGTAAAAGTTATAATGGAACACAATAAATCCACACCATTATTTTTGTATGTAGCACATAGTGCAGTACATTCAGGAAATCCATACAATCCGCTTGCAGCGCCTGACAATGTTGTTGCAAAATTAGATCATATTAAAGATTTTAATCGACGAAAATTTGGTGCCATATTAACCAAATTGGATGAATCCGTTGGGGCAGTAGTTAAAGCGTTAAGAATTAATGGAATGCTAAGTAATTCAATTATTGTGTTTAGTACGGATAATGGTGGTCCAGCTGCGGGATTTAATTTGAATGCGGCTTCAAATTGGCCACTTCGCGGTGTTAAAAATACGTTGTGGGAAGGTGGAGTCCGTGGTGCCGGACTACTGTGGAGCCCCTTGATAAGTAAACCGCGGCGAATTGCACGACAAACTTTCCATATTTCAGATTGGCTTCCAACGTTATATGCGGCGGCTGGTGGAAACTTAGAAGATTTGGCTGGTTATAAAATCGATGGGTTTAATTTGTGGACCGAACTATCGAATGATTTACCATCAAAGCGTCGTGAAATCCTTCATAATATAGATGATATATGGGGAAGTGCGGCTGTTACGGTTGGAGATTGGAAAGTCATTAAGGGTACAAATTATGGTGGACAATGGGATTACTGGTATGGACCAGCCGGCAATCAAAATTCATCAGCGTATGACATAGATCTGATAAGAGAATCAAATGCAGGTACATCTTTAATACATTTAGGCATGCTCCCTTCCGCCGATGAAATCGGTCATATGCGTGGCATGTCCAAAATCGATTGTTCAAATGTGCCAAACTTTGAAATTTCTTCAGCAATTAAATGTAATCCACTCGAAGCCCCTTGTTTATTTAATATCAATGATGATCAATGTGAACAATTTAATTTGGCCTCTTACTATCCGGCCATTTTGAATGAGGTGCTGAGCACGCTTAATCGATATAATCAAACAGCAGTGCCGCCAGGGAATACACCGCTTGATCCGTGTGGTAATCCGAAATATTGGAATTATGTGTGGACTAATTTTGGGGACTATCCATGTGGAGATTTGTAATTGTAGGTTATTGTTTAAAGAGGACTGAATAGAATAAACCTTTTTGTATTCGATCTGTGTTTTATTTTTTATTGTTTTGGGGTTAGAGAGAACAAGTAATAAGCAATGGTATAGAATACAATAAAATTCAGAGGTTTTGCTGGTTTTTAGGACCATCCCTCTAAAATTAGGAGGTCTTAGCCTGACTTCCAAACCTAACCAAAATCAAAAGCACCATTTAAAAATTGAATCTTCCGTTAATTGAAGAATTGCCAACATTTTTAATGTTGTCAAGAATATACTAACCGCGTTCTCAGGATTCTGTTACGTTATTATGCAAGCGGTAGCAAAAATTATGTACAATACCTATTCGGTAAATTCATTCGAGTTTTGAATATTTCGAGTTTAAGTACCTCGAATTTAGTTGCAAAATAAAGGCACCTTATTTAGTTGTTTATTCTGCCGAAAGCGGTTTGCCAATTTTCAAATTATTTATACAATATCTAGAAGATCGTCTAGGATACTAGGATTTTGTATTTTTTGATCGAATCGACAATCGTAATAGGGGTGGTAAAGACAAAAAATGAAATTTCTTACTTAATGCATGAAAACTTTAGATAGAGAAAAAGCGATGTGCGGAGGATTGGCACTACAGAATGGGAATTGTAATTTTAAAAGAGTAGGGTGTCGATTTTCAATTGAACATTTTTTTGAGCTTGATTTTCGAAATCTTGACTCAATTGGAAATTTTTCTAGATGCCTCTCAATTCTCTTTGAAAAAATATTTTCTTCAAATAAAAATAAGTGTGTGATGTGAATTTAATCTTTTTTTTTTTTTGTATTTATTATGGCACTGGCTCCAAAAAAGGAGCCTTCTGGCCCGATTTCAAAATTTACAATTTTTTAATTTTTCACCATTTTTTTTTTCCTTTCACTCAACTTTCATTCAGTGATCCACTTTCATACCGTTATACCACTCAGTTTTATAAATTCATACATTATCTTGTATTCATTTTTCCCCATTCGTAATAATTCATTCAAGTTTCCTGCATTCATAAGGACATCGAACATTCCTCTATTTTGGCTAAATTTGGAACATTTTAGAATTAAATGTTCGATGTCCTCCACAATCAAACAGCTTTCACATAAATCATCCTCACTCAAATGACGTTTCTTTAAGCGTTCTTTCCAATTACCATGATTCAATCTCACCCGTTGCATCGTTCGTATCATTGTAGTGTATCCTTTGATTTCCTTAAAAAATGGTTTCCTCAAAGGAGCACTACACCATTCAAAGTACTTCTTTCCTTTTACTCTACTCTTTTCCATAAATTCATTCTCCCATTTTCTCCACAGATTCTTCTGAAACATCCGAAGTACATCTCTTGCATCCATGAATTCATACTCTGTTATCTCCTCAAGCATACAACCCCTTTTGGCAAGCATATCGGCTCTTTCATTACCATCAATCTGTAGGTGTGAAAGTATCCATTGTAGAATCACCTCACTCCCACAAGATTGAAGGTACTCATACATCATTTCTACAAACACACTGCCCTGAGTACCCTCTCCCTGTTTTATTAGTTCTAAACCACTCAAGGAATCGGAGAATAGAACTACTCTCCTCCTCCCTTCATTCATTGCCAACTTGATTCCTTTCATAATTCCAATCAATTCTGCATTCATTATACAGATGCTACCATTCAATCTTAACATTTTCTCTTTTTTCATTGCCGGAATGTAAATTCCTACACCCACTCGATCCTCATTAACACTAGCATCAGTATATACTTCCACATGTGCAAAATAATTCAGTTGCATTCTTCGAAATTCTCTCTTAACCGATAACTCATTCATCATCGCTTTTGTTATGCATCCAAAATTCAAACACACAGCAAGATTTTCGGGAGGAACTTTTGGACCCACTTGTCTAATTTTGGAAAATATATTCATATATTCCGCCATTATTTTCGACCGTTGCGTTTTTTGGTAATCCGTTCCTCCTTCCAATCTTACTGTTATCTCATTCACTAACATATTATCTTTGGTCAACATTCCCTCTTATAATTAAGAGGTGAATCACCCAATTCGGACCATAGAGTATGTATTGGGGTAGAATTAATCGCCCCCAATACCACTCTAGCACATGCATTCTCAACTTTCATTAATTTTTCAAATCCGACCTTAGATCCGTCACCATACACACTCATTCCATACGCAATTTTGGAAGACACTAGCGCCTTTCGCAGCATATCAGTCACGCTAGGGTGAGCCCCCCATTTTGGTTTACTCACCCATTTGATCACATTTAATCTGATCTTACAATTATCGGCTAATTTTTTCATGTGCACTTTAAAACTCAATCGATTGTCGATCCAGATTCCCAAATACCTAGTCAATCTTGAATACTCAATTATCTCATCATAGATTGGCACATCAATTCTTTGATTCGTTCTAAATGCCATACTATTACATTTTCTCGAATTCACCCGCAGATTTAAATCATTCAAACATTGTGTTACCTGAATCACACATTCCTGAGCTCGATTTAGGGCCTCGCCGATAGTTTTGCTCTCGCCGATTAGTACAAAGTCATCTGCAAATTGCAAGATAACTTTGTCGGGGGCATTATACCTATATATTGAGCTCGTATACAGATTGAAGAGGGTCGGAGAAATTTTTCTCCCTTGGGGGAGCCCAATATTCACCGCCCCCTCCAACCTATAACCTCTTCCACACAAAACAAACTTACGGTCACTCATAAACTCATACACCCATTTACAAATTTTTCCAGGAAATCCCAGGTTCAAAAGAACCTGATATAGTTTCCCTGGAACCACATAATCATACGCTCTTTCAATATCCAGAAATACCGCCACAACAAACTTCTTTTCCTTTCGTACTTCCCACACAAATTTTTCCACACATTCGTTTGCAGAATGGTTACGTCGGAAACCAAAAGTGGTCTCTGGCAATAAACTATTTTCATTCATAAACTTTTCAAACCTGCCTTTCATCATCCCATTCACCATTTTAATAAAAATATTCAACATACATATTCCTCTATAGTTTATTGCCAGATTAGTATCGCGATCCCTTTTAGGAATTGGAACCACTCTGCAATCCTTCCATCTTTCCGGTATCTAAACACTCATCCATACCCTATTGAGAATTCGAAGCAAGATTTCCTTTGCTTCAACGCTCAACAGCCCAATCATTTTATAACTCATTCTATTTATTCCTGGGGTCGTAGATTTTGTTGCTGTTTCTAAAACCCTCAGGAACTCATTCCATTCAAATTCCACACACATTTCATTCAAATTTTCACAAACATCTTCAAGTAACACCCAATCGTTACTATCACCTACATTATTCTGAACATCCGTCATCATTTGTAAGAATTGATTTCCTTTTTCAGGATCATCCATTACAACGTTTCTTTCATTCCTCATTTTACCTCTCACTCTATTAAATTTATTCCATACATCTTTAGTTGTGGTTCTGTATGTCATTTCTGCCACATAGTTCCGCCAACTTCTCCTTTTTGCTCTACGGATGGCCTTTTTCAATTTTCCATTTACCCATTCATAATTTCGTCTACAATCACGACAAATACACCTGTTAAATTCACGCAAATCTATCCGTTTCCTTTTATGCCAATACTGAATCTCCATATTCCACCAACCGTTTACTTTCATTTCATTCGCTCTTATTTCAAAACTACACATTTCACTAACTCTCTCTATTTCACACTCAAGCTGGTTTACATCATTTATTTCATTTGTTATGAGAATCTCATTCATACGTTCAACCCATTTCTTACTATTCAGCAAGGTCTTTTTCTCAATATCCACATTTACACCACCTAAAGATGTGAATTTAATCGTTTGCCGTTTAATTATTATTTGCTCAAGTGGAAAACTTAACTCTGTAAGTCTGTCTTGTGGTATAAAATATAACGGCGCCGTGGCTTAGTTGGTTAAAGCGCCTGTCTAGTAAACAGGAGATCGCGAGTTCAACTCTCGCTGGAGCCTCAGTTGATGAATTAGATTTTCTTTTTAATTTTAAATGTAAACTAAAGTAGTCACAAATGCTGCAGAACGAGAAATTTAATGCACGATTAATTATTACACGAATTATCACCACCCAACAAACTAAATGATTCATCCAACCACATCACACGTTTTTGTTGTCGCTGTGGGCCAGGATAAGCAAAACGGAAACAATTTTATGTTTCCTTCTACTGATGTTACAACAATACTAACCAAACAAAAAAAAAAAATGTTCCACAAATAAAATGGAAAATTGGAAAGTAAAATTTACAAAACAAAAGATTTTTTTTGGTTTTTCTAATGTTTTTGTGTTGTTGTGGCAGTCGTATAATTTCCGGAATGATTTTTATCGTCATTAACCATCATATTTGGTCAAGGCGTCATTTTAGACGTATTTATTCTAAACGAGCTTTCCAATACAAAATTATAAAAAGATGAAGCTTTTTTGGTGTACCTTGTTTTATGTTCATTTAGATGTATACCAAATGGAGCTTTAATTAAATATTCATTATAAAACAAACCAAAACAATTTAATGGGGAAACTAAAATTTGAAGAAGATATAACGACGACGATGAAAATTAAGAAGAAGCTGAACACAAGAATTTTTTGTTAGTTTGTGTATGTATGAATTCAATTTTTTTTTTTTTGCCTTTCTTAAGTTTTATATTCAGTTTTGGGTGGATTAATATAACATGTAAGAATATTATAAAACATAAAATGATGATATATACCTACATATGTACATATACATTGCATAAAAAGGATTTATTCGTATTTTATTTCTCGTCAGCAGATTATGAAATTATGAAGTTTTACATTACTCTCATCATGTTTAAATTTTAATGTCGGGCGGAGTTGGGAAAAGAATTGGTTCCTGAATGTTTCCTTTAAAGATAGGATCCAGCTAATTCTACAGCCTTCTAAATACCGGAGACAGACTATTCAATACTAACAAACTTAAATAGCAGGATTTAGCAGCATTAAGAGGATGAACAATTATCAGAAAGGATGATTCATCATGACATTAAACATTCCGACGTCTCCTATACGACCATAGGCGTATCAGCAGTATAAACAACCACATGAAAACTTAAAGACGCCCGGGAGAATGTTCACTTGTTAACAGTACAAAATTTTGTTTATCCAAAACGCATAAGGCACTTTGCCAATGTACGAGATTGTCTCAATCAATTGAGACAAAGTTCGAGTTGTTCTATCTTGCTTCGGCATTCGCCTGCAAACAACATAAGAAATTCAGTACAGCGCTTAAACGAATGCCCAATCTTATTACAAAAAATGCACCTGTTTAGTTCTTTGCAGAAAGAAGTGATGAACCCTCTTGGGAAACCTGCCCGACGCCGGATCACATGTTTTGACTGAATATTGATGATGTTTCGATGGAATGTCAATAACAGTATGACTTGTGAATTTGTGACAACGTAAATTGATAAATTTTGTCATATCGGTTAATGACACTAGTCCCCTCCATTTTGTTTTTGTACCGTAGTGTTTCCGTCAACCTTGTATCAAAGTATTCCAGTCAACCTTTACGGTGTAGCCTTATCCATTACTGTAATTTTTTATGTTTTCAGCCATTTAGTAGGTGGAACATCTTCTTCAATTATAACTACCAGGTCACCTTGAGTTGGATTTGAGGTAGGCGTTTTCCATTTTTGGCGTTGTTGTAGTGATAACAGATATTCTCTATGTCATCTTTACCAGAAGTGTTGAACCATTCGCTGGATGTGTTGCCACCGTGATAATCGATTTTCTTTTATATAGAGTAAATTTGGATCCGGTAATAATGTAGTGGCATGACCAATTAAAAAATGCCCCGGTGTCAGAGGATTCATATCGTTCGATGTCATCTCACACAGCGGTCGTGAATTTAGAATGGCCTCTATTTGATCCAACAATGTTGTCATTTCCTCAAATGTCAGCCGTGACTCTCCTATTACTCGTTTTAAATAATATTTCGTGGATTTTATGCCCGCCTCCCATAAACCTCCGAAATTGGGTGAAGCAGGTGGAATAAAATGCCATTCGATGTTTTTAAGTGTACAGTATTTCATTATTGATGGATCCTTAAACACCTTCATTAGACTTGATTGCAGCTCCCTTTCAGCGCCGATAAAATTGGACCCATTATCACTATATATGTGTCCACATATTCCGCGTCGACCATGAAATCTTTGTAAAGCTGCTAGGAATGCCTCGGTTGTCATATCGCACACCAGTTCTAAATGTACAGCTTTGGTTGTCATACACACGAAAAGCGCCAAATACGCTTTGATAATTATTGCACTTCGCAATCTAGATGCCTTGATGAGAAGTGGTCCTGCATAATCCACTCCTGTTTTTAAGAAAGGCCGATGATAGGTAGCGCGAGATTGCGGCAATTGTCCCATTGGACCAGCATGTAATTGACTGAGGTGTTCATCTCTTATAATCAAAGCTGTAATGTGATGCCTTGCTGGAACGATAATAGGATGCTTCATTTCGTAGGAAACATCTGCGTTAGTCAATCTGCCTCCAACTCGCAGTAAACCCACTTTGTCTTTAAACGGAAAACGATTAATTAATTTGGAACTTTTATTAATTTGTTTGTTAGTAGTGAGAGCATTGATCTCCGAAGCAAAGCTGTAACGTTGTACTCGACTCATCACAAAATTGAACGCATCTGATTTGGCTTCATTGAAATCTCTTGAAAATTTGGGGCTCTCAGCAATTATCGACGATGTTTTCTTACGAAACAATAGCAATAATCTAGCAATAACGAAGAGCACCTTTGTAAATTTTGAATATCTCTCGACGAGGCTGAGAAGCCAATCGCTTCAATGTTGATCAATACCACCGAATTAAGCTTTTGTTCCTTTAGCACTTCTTCTGAAGTTTTTAAACTGGCCGTAACTTGATTTTGCCATTCTACCTCTGGTTCCTTTAACCAATGTGGACCATTCCACCATAAATTATGACCAACCAATTCTTCCGGAAACACTCCTCTCGAAGCATAATCAGCTGGATTAGTGGTCGAT
Organism: Tipula vernalis; assembly: GCA_958295665.1. Lineage (NCBI taxonomy): Eukaryota > Metazoa > Arthropoda > Insecta > Diptera > Tipulidae > Tipula > Tipula vernalis. The sequence goes on along the minus strand of OY282558.1, from coordinate 23,820,550 downwards.
GGTACATGGCTCCATTGACTACGGTTTGTGTGTTGTAAGACATATGACACTCTGTTGGCCACAAATGTCTGCCATTTCCTCGGACATGACGATATCCAATTGAGAACAATGGTTGAATCGGTCCACAATCGATACTTTATTTTTTGACTGTTAAATATATTCAAGACTGATAACATCAACTTTGTCAGCAACACTACAGCGCACAACTCAAGACGTGGTATACTAATTGATTTGATAGGCGCCACCTTTGTCTTAGCAGTAACGATGTTTATTCTGTAGCCGCCTTCAGTCTTTACTCTGCTTTATATAACTGCCGCGTATGCCAATTCAGAAGCATCCGCAAACCCGTGTAGTTCCAATTCTTGACCTTCCGTGTATAGCCATCTCGGTATTCGAATATCTTCCAATCTGTGTAAATCCCTTCTTATTAATGCATAATTCTCTCCAATTAGGGGTGGTAATGGTTCATCGCAATCAACACCTAGCAGCCACAATTTCTGAAAAAGGATTTTAATAGTAATTATTGCTGGCGACAACCATCCAATCGGATCAAATATCTTTGACGCTCGGATAACATGTGACGTTTCGTCAGTATGTGATTTTCCAACTTCACTTTGAATTGGAATACATCGTCTTTGGGCGCATATCTCACACCAAGAATTGATATGGCTTGAGAAGAACCAAAACCTTCAAAATCTTTATTCGACACATCTCTATCGACTTCTGGAATACCATGTATAAGCTCTTCATTGTTGGATGACCATTTACGAAGATTAAACCCTCCCTTTCTCAGCATACATATTAAATGTTGAACAATCTGTCGAATATCCTCTAAATTGCTTGTTCCGGACATTAGATCGTCAACATAAAAATCATTTTTTAGCACCTCTGCTGCTTCTGGATATTCATTCAGGTAAGCTGATGCAAGTTGGTTTAACGTCTGAGTCGCCAAAAATGGCGCGGACGCTGTGCCATAGGTAACAGTTAACAGGTTGTAGGTTTTTAGCTGGTCTTGTGGTGTTTCTCTCCATACTATTTTTTGGTAATCACTGCCATTTGGGTTGATTCAAATTTGCCGAAACATTTTCTCAATGTCGGCAGAGAAGATGATTCTGTGAATAAGAAATCGTACAAGTATTTCTACCAAACTGGACTGAACGATCGGTCTCACTAATAGTTGATTATTTAGTGAGCTTCCATTTGTTGTCTTGGCCGATCCGTCAAAAACTACTGGCAGTTTCGTAGTGGTGCTGTTTTCTTTCATCAATCCATGATGTGGCAAATAATATTGGCTAGAACCAGCATCTTCTGAGATTTGCATGTGCCCCAGTTTAATATATTCGTCGAAGAATCCAGCATATTGTCTTTTGAATGTATCATCACGTACAAAACGTTTCTCTAAACTGTACAAGCGTTTTACAGCCATTAATTTGGAATTGCCAAGGTTCGGTACACCGTTTTTGAATGGTACGCTAACTATATATTTTCCATCTGCCGCCCTTCGAACCGTATCTCGATAGTGTTGTAAACAATAATTCTCCTCTTCGACTCTGAAATCTCCTCTATCTCCCAGAACTTTCGTAGTGTTAAATCGACATCAAGATGAAGATTAACTGGAACCACATCACCTTTGCCACCTTCATTGTCAATTGGCGTTCCTGATATCATCCATTCTAAGTTGGTATTATGAGCAACCAGTTTCGATTTGGTAATGTATTTTTTGCCATCACATATTATATCGAAAAATAGATCACTTCCAAGTAAGATGTCTATTTTGCCTTTCACGTTGAAATCTGGGTGTGCTAGCTTAATGTTTTCCAGAAACTTTAGCCCTCTAACTGCTTTGACAGATGGTTGATATGCTGAAATAGATGGAACTATTAGTACCTTTGCTGATATTTCATAGGTCTCATAAAAGTATGATAACTTATATCTGTTCAAACATATGTAGGTGGCAAAACGATTCATAAGTGAAAACCTTTATGGCAAGTTAAGGTTTAAGAAACAGTGATCGTTAATTTGTCTATGAAATTATTAAACTTACAACTGGAAATCGCAAGTAGATTTCATTACTTAGAATACATGGAAATTCTAAAAAAAGTGGATTTGAAAGTAGAGAAAAAACTGAAAACCAAAAGGAAAACAATAAAACATAAACTAAAACAACTTTTGGATAACCACAGAACTAATTCAGAACGAAATTTACCTAGGACAACACACAAGTTTTACAAACGTATCGAAAATTTAACGGACATTCAATTTGAACAGAAAGAGATATGTTTATTGGAAAAAGGATTAAAATATAGTACAACGCCCTGCAATAATATAAAAAATATGAACAAACATCTGTTAAATATTGAAAATGCCATATCTAAGACTAAATCAGAGCACCAATCAGATATAAGGACTTTGATTGTGGACAAAATACGAAATTATAATCCAAGACCAATTAATATATGCAGTGACAACAAAATCATTAATAAAATTAAAAGAAAAATAACCCAAAATAAGGCAATAATAACAAAAGCTGACAAGGGAAACACTATGGTTATAATGAAATTGGATGATTACAATACAAAAGTCAACGATTATATAATTAATAATGACTTAATAGAACTAAATAATGATCCAACTGATCTGTACCAAAAGATGATTAAAGAGGTTATAAATAAATCAAATAATCTAATGGATAATAGAGAAATCAATAATAATAAAATGATAAAACCTGCTGCACCAATTTTAAGAGGAATGCCAAAAATACATAAGGCAAATATGCCAATTAGACCAGTAATTAATTTTACAACGGCTCCATCTTATAAAATATCAAAATTCGTAAACAAATGGCTTTGCAACCACATAAAATTTGAGAGGGACCAATCTGTCAAAAACAATATTGAACTTGTCAATAAAATAGAAGGAATTGATATACCAACCAACGGTAAACTGGCTTCATTTGATGTTACTAACATGTATTCCAACATACCTGTTCAAGAAACAATATCTATTACAAAACAGCTATTACTAAACAGTTCAATCAATAGGAATATTGTGGACGATATCATGAAACTTCTCAACGAAATAACAAAGCAAAATTATTTTAAATTTAACGAGAAATATTATAAACAAACCGATGGACTCCCAATGGGCAGCCCATTATCAGGAACGTTGGCAAATATTTATTTAAATAATTTTGAAAAGGAACATATCTTAAGCCATACAAATATTTATTATAAGAACATTAAATATTGGCACAGATATGTAGATGATATACTATTTATGTACACGGGTACAAATCGGCAAATGAATCAACTATTAAATTATATCAACTCTATACATCCTAAAATTAAATTCACACTAGAAATGGAGGAAGAGAAAAGTATAAATTTTTTGGATTTAACTATAAAAAATGTTGATCAAAAACATAAATTTAAAATATTCAGAAAACCAACCCAAACGGACCAAACTATTGATAGTAAATCAAATCATCCTTTACAACATAAAATGGCAGCGTATAATCATATGATAAATCGATTAAATATTATACCAATGACACAAGCGGCTCAACTAGAAGAGTTAAACATAATAAAATACATCGCAAGTCAAAATGGATATAGACCTAAAATAATAGATCAAATTAATTTATCATACAAAAACAAAATAATGTATCGACATTATACAACATTAAATTTAGAAGAAGATACATCTAAAATATACATTTCAATGGAATATAATAGCTTCACGAGTTCTAAAATACAAAAAATATTTCGGAATTTTGGCTATACAATTGCTTTTAAAACTCAACAAAACCTCGAAATGCAATTAAAGCCTAAGAAAGAAGAAATTTTAGACACTGGAGTATATCAGTTGATTTGTTCAGATTGTCCTGCTTTCTACATAGGACAAACAGGTAGATCCTTCGGTCAAAGATATAAAGAACACGTTCGTGATATTGGTAAAATGTATGCGACATCAAACTTTGCTATACATATCAATACAACACAACATAACTATATAGACATGAATACTAACATGAAAATTCTATATACAATGAGAAAAGGTGATAATATGGACCGAATGGAAGAATTATTGATCTATAAAAACAGAAGAAATAATAATTTACTTAATAATAAGATTAATACTCCTGTAAATAAAATATACGACATAATAATTCGAAATTCTTGATCAAGTAGGCTATGACGTAGGGATAAAACAGGTATATAAAGATGACAGAATCCATAATTTTCTTTAGTAGTTCAGTAACTGAAGATGATTACTTGTTAATCGAAATCGATATTACAAAAATAAAAAATAAAAAATAAAAAAATAATTCCACATAAACGGAAGTTTAATAGATAATTAAAATAAAATTTGTTTTATTTTATTTTTACAATATATTAACGTGGAATAAGTCACACAAAACGATACATTTAAAAGATGAATCTTATATATTACGTTTTTAAATACAAAAATAATTAATATCTAAATTAAATTTCAGCAAAATTAGTAAATCAAATACAATAGGTGTAAACTACACAAAAAATATGTAAGTATAAACGAAATTATAATAATTCAATAGTACAATAATTATTATGTTAATTATTATATTAATTAATGTAATTTTTTATGTTTTCAGCTTCTGATGATTCTAAACAATTACCTTAACTGGAAATATGAGCTTCGGCAATGACATTCGGTTTATAAAATCGTTCAATTAATAAACGTCTTGCTTTTGTATAACTAGCCGCGTCCTTCAAATGTTTAGCTGTTGCATCCCTTATTTTCCGATTATTATTAATATGAGTATGCTGCAATTTAACTCTTCCATTTGGTTATCTCTCCACTATAAGAATTCAAGGTCAACTCCGGCAGTTTGGGAATAAAATGTAATTCTTATCCTTGTATTGTATCGGTGCCTTTTCCTTTCTGAATAATTTATGATAAGCTCATTTAATCATGGGGTATCTAATTTGGATATGACAAAAACCATTAACTGGTTGAGCGAGTCTACGAAAATTCATTGTAATTATTTGAATCGCTTTAATGTGGGATGCGTCCGAAATGCGAATTTTTGCATTAAATTAAATTTCCTTTACTATAAGATGTAGTTATAGTTGCAGTAACGACTATAAATTCGGACCATAGTTTATTGAAATGTGTCTATTATTTGGTATTAAGACTTGGCTTTTCGATACAGTTTGAAAACGACAGCTACTGCGTTCACTTACAATGTTGCAATTAGACTGATACTTGACAGAACGTAATCAAACGTTTAGTGTAGCTCGCTAATATTTGATAATATGTTGACCCACAGGAAACCCCAACCACACGTAAAACACCAAAAAATCGTTAAACTACAAATACTTAAAATTAACTAAAATAAAACAATCATGACTACGTAAGTATGTGTATAAAGGAGCAAAATGTTACTCAACATTGTGTATAGGATAACATCTAAAGAATATTTCTTATTTGTACATACAACCTGCCTATTCGATTAGAGATTATTTTCATAAACCCTTCGTTTACAACAACAGCAGAAAACACTCGTTTGAGGAGATACGAGAAACGTATACAGTACATATAGAACGTATAAGATAAAAAGAAAAATGAAGTCGCTTCAAGTTGAGTAGGAAAGAGGCGGTGGAGAGCAATTTTTGTATTTTTCCGAATCAACATGTGTTTATGGATTCTCCCGCATTAAAATTTATATACACGTACACGTTGGCGATGAATACTATCTACGTATCCGTATATACTGTAATACTACCTAATAGTATTACTATATGTATACGTATTAAAAAATCGTTAATTCGTTCATTGTATATTGTATAGTACATACGTTTTAATTAAATATTTAGATTGTATTTATTTAGTCACATGTTGCCCAAAAACGTTTTTATTATCTTTTCGTTTTCTTACATACCTACTCGTCTTTTTTATTTACATGCTTGTTACCCAATCGTTTAAATATTTTCGAAATAATTAGACGAAAATTATCTATAAACGTATGTATAAGGGTTATATAGTATTAAACACACATAAACGGACACGCACACAAAGGATAGGTAATTTGTGGCAAACCTATGCAAAACCGTATACGTCACTACAGTTCACTTTGCAATGCATACGTGCTTAATACACAGCCATAGCCTCAAATAGTCAAATCCTTTAATACTGATATCCTTCGACTAAAATCGATAAAATTATTTTTTCTATTTTGATGATGTCGGTTTTTATATTTTATGTATGTGTAACTGTATAAAATACGAACAAAAACAATAAAGCGCTTAAAAGCTCTTTAAACGGTTTTTTTATGTTATAATACATGAAATTATTGAGCGAAGAAAAATATTATCGAGAACACATTAGACCGTAAATTTTGAATGCAAAAACCTGCTCACCTGTTATACTTTCTGTATGGTGCTTTTGGTGGGAAGCTTTCTGGTGATGTACGTACTTTCAGGATGAGGGGGAAATTCTTATTAGCGTGTACTGCGCAGGTAAATATTTTCCACTGTATTGAGAATATCCCTCTGGTTATGGTGGTGGGAAGAAATTTTGAAAGTTTTTGTTGTAATAAAACTGTGCTTCAAACAAATTTAGATTATAATCCCTATACATATTTATTTAGATAGTGGATTGGGTGTACTAATCAAAGAAGTTGGTTTTACAAATAAGTGTACAGCAGTGGTAGAAAATTTCGCGGTATGTTTATTATGTGTTGTTACCTTACCACAGCTGTGAGTTCAGTTCGCCGAGGTCACTTTTTTGGTCATGTGATTCTGTTTTCGCAAGTGCCAGTGCTCGTTGTAAAGAACTTGTTTGGATTGTAAACCGTTCGAGTCTATATTTTTAGTCTCCTTATGCTACGAAGTATCAATTTGGTTACGATTACTAGATTTTGCAGGCGCCTTCCAAATGTTTCAATATTGTACTCTTACTAGTACCTAAAGACCCAGCTGAAATAATTGCATCACCTTCCAAGTTTTGCAATTTTAACAGATCATTTTTTCCCCCATTTGTAAACTTACGGTGGCGAAACGTTTCGTCGAGTCAGGCACCAGTAATCTCAGAAATATATTGATTCAAGTAGAGTTTCGCCAACATAAGCACTGAAAACCGAAATCTTAGATCAATCTATGCACGACCTGATGAAATCGCCTGAACTCTGCGATAATTTAGAAGTGAATTGTGGATAATTTAAAAATTATTTAAAAAGAACTTTTTAAAAGCAAGCTTTTAACTACATGATTTTATTGGACATTAGCGTGTTACAATAAGTGGACCCAAACATCTACTGCATTACTTCATATCCGTTCTAGCAAAGCACCTAGTTTTTTATGCAATCCAGTTCTTCAATAAGTAGGTCATCTAACGACTTAATCGAAATTACTGCTACGTATTCTCTCCCAGCGGCGATGAGTTTTGTCTCCAAATCTAAAACATCTTTGAACGAATTCTCTACATAAATTTAAGGAGTTTGCGAGCTAATAAATTAGATAAAATTGAAAGTTTTGATTATTACCGAAACTTGGCTATATACGAGTTTCAATATTTTAGTTTACCAAAATTTGTTTCCTATCACTGCGCTATTTGAACATCAATTATTTCCTTGCTGCTACCTAACTGGTACTGGTTTCATTATTTTAAACTCTCGCTTACCTAATTTTCATATTAGGATGTCCACCACACTATCAGTTTTGGACTATGCTCCGACATACCTAATTTCACACAGATACAATCTTGATAGCTTTGATGTATGCCTTTCAGATCATAAAGCACTTGTGCTAAGTATGTGCTGATAATTAAACCGGTTAAACCAATAATTTTTAAAACAAAAATCAATTATGAGGGTATCTCAAGTATCCTGATACATGGTAGTTCTCGGTTTAACGATGATATTGATAACTTTTTGCTCTATTTATCTGAAGTAATACATAATATACTGTTCCCACGAAAATTAAAGCAGTACATAAGCCATGGTTCAATAAAGATATTTTGTCAATAGTAAAAATAAGAAATTAATTTTATCGTTTTTAACCAATTAAAATTTCAGATAATTCTGGCAATATTTGATGGGGTCTCGTAGTGCTGCAAACATGTTCAACAAATTGTTTATTGAAGTGTCTAGTTACTGTTCGGTACAGACCAGGGAAACAATGCGGCTGTAATTTATCGTGGCGAAGAAAGGACATTTCAATAATTAACCAAATGCTAACCGATTATCTTTGAATCTAAACCAAACTAATTACTTAGTATTTGAAAATAATAATAGAGTCTATAAGGAACATTATTTTAATTTTCGTGGTTGTAAAATTCAGGCTATTTTAATCTTATAAGGGTTTGGTTATAGATTTAAAGTTGAACTGGTCTGAGCATAAAATGTATAAAACCATTTCTCTCTGAAACGGCCTGGTTAATATATTTTGCTTACGTAAAGTCACATCTTAATTCCATCAGCATGATTTGGTCCGCTGCTGCGAGCAATCAATCGTGTCACCTACAAATTCGACAAAATAAACTTTAAAAATTATTAAACACTTACCTAAATTAACTCCCACTTGTCTGTCATACAGCGAGAGTATTTTACCTATTGCAGTGATTGGTGATTTTGACATGTTGATTTTTATTTTTAAAATTGTCCATAATTTGATTAAGTATAATTACAACTTTCAAAGAGCCAACGATTTATATTATACTATTATACGCGGTTTAATCAGAATTTTTATATTTCAACTCTAAGAACAATAAGGGATTCTAAAGATGTTTTCTACACGCTTTTGGTACTTTATAATAAGTTACCAAATGAAGTAAAAAATTTAAGCCGAATTGGGCATTTTAAGACTGCTGTCAATAACTTTAACGTCTTTTAACCTACTTAATGTGATTTAATAATTTTGTTTTTTCTTTTCGTCTTTCATATTGCTAAATAAAATTACTCTGTCTATTTTTTATAGTTTTTGTGTAAACCTTTTAAAAATACGTAAATAAATATAAATAACGAGAAAAAAAAGCGTTCCGGAACCGGAAGTCCCTTCGAAGATCCAGCGCCTTCTGAGACATTCTAGAATATTCTCGAACATTGTGAAACATTCTAAATTATTCTCGAACCTTCTGGAAGATTCTATAACATTCTGGAACATTCTACAGGGTTGGGTACTAAATCTTACTTTACAAAGTCTTACTTTTGTAACTCGGGCTGCTCCTTTTGGTGAAGGAGAAGACTGAAAAATTTTTCATGGATGGGGTGGAGGGCTACCTTACCATATAACCCCATATTGCTGCAGGGATGGTGTAAAAATCTCCAAAAATACGCCAGCTACAAAAAAATGGTTAGACAAAAATTGTCAAGGACAATGGGGCCATTTATCTGTACTAATGTCTTTGACTTTCAGGTCAATTTTCAAGGCCATTTGAAGGTCAAGGTCACTTTTTGTAATAGAAACTCCTATTTTTGACACCGAATTCGAAAAGAGTGAGATTAACCTGAAGGAATTTGTTTTAGTTATAATGCTTATGATTTAGATGAAAATAAAAAAATATAAATTCTCAAAATGAAGAATTTATGTACAATACATATATTTTTGCATTATAACTAAAACATATTTATTCCTTCAGGTGACTTTGGAAGGTCTTAGAAAATTCATATTCGGACAATATTCATACATTCGGAAAAAAAGCGGCCTTCACTTTCAAACGACCCTTAAAATTGACCTGTAGGTTATGGACATTTAAATAGAAAAATTACCCCTATTGTTCTTGACAATTTTTGTCTAACCCGATTTTAATCCGTCGGTTAAAATTGGTCACCCTGTATAGATTGGTTTTGATTTTACGAATTTTGATGTTTATTGGTTTAGTATTGTATGATTTCTAATAAGCTTTTACTATTGCAATGAAATTTTTTAAATTTTGTTTTGAATAAATCGAATATTATTTATAAGAGAAGAAGGAAAAAATTTTATTTTTATTGAAAAACTTATAATTAACAAAATAGAGGAAAAGTACTAGCATATTTTACTTCATCAGAGCCTACTTTGATGTAGTTTTTAAAAACGTAAATTCAACTTAAAATTTTGAAAGACTTCATTTGGCTATAGATCGTATTTTAGTACATCGCGTACAGACGTACGGCTATAGACCCGTTTTCGTTTAAACCACCTGCATATTGGATTGCTTCATGCCAACCTACAGTGCTGACATGAAAGGTGCCGTTTGCTCGATTATTTGTTTTTTTTTGTTTTGTTTTAAAGTCCTAAAACCAAATAGAGCTTATATATATTTTATTCTAAAAGTCTAAGCCTGCATTCACAGTATTGTTTTCGCTCTGCGTTTCGATCTTGTTTTCAGATTTTAGTTTTTGTTGTTGTTTTTCTTCACGATATTAGCAAAGAAATGCTCCTTTACCATATAAAAAACTTATCGTTCCCGTGGAAAAAATCCAAGTTTTCTACCAATATTATTTAGTGGCACTAACAAAATATAGTGGCTATGGCGGTGAAAACAACATCGAATCCAAAAAAATTTGTCAACCATAGTAATTTTTGGTTATTTTCGTAATATAAAATTTGAAACTTATCGACACGTCGATATTTATTTTAAAAATGAGAAACTGTCAATAATTTTTTTTTATTGTTTTGACAAATTGCCAACTTCAAAATTAATGATTAATGCCTCAACAGATAACAGACTTCGCTTCTCTGCGCCTTTATGATTTTTTGCAACCACATAGACGCCGCTAATCAGACATTTATTTATATGAAAAATGTTTGGGTTTTGAGAACAAATATTTTCATAAAAAATTATTGTATGTAGAAGTTGTATCAAGCATCAGAACGGTAGTGTTATTGGGAAAATAAAAATGTTCCATATGAAATATATGGATATCCTGGCGCTCGCGCTAAAGGTATCCAAACATGGCAACATCTTGGCTTGTTTATGGGTTAGGCCGATCAATTATGTTTTTTGCCTTCGCGGCCTTTATGTACTACGGTGGATATTTGGTCGCCAATAACGGTGTGTACTATGCTGACGTATTTAAAGTAGCCCAAGCCTTAATTATGGGTACAGTTTCAATAGCCAATACATAGCCAAGCGTTTGCTCCAAATTTCCAAAAGGGATTAACATCGGCCGCTAAAATATTCCAGCTTTTAGAACGCGAGCCTAAAATCAAGGAACCCGAGAAAATCGACTCAAGCTTAGATGAATGGAAAGCAGAAGGAAATATATCATATAAAGACGTTGATTTCTTGTATCCATCACGTCCTGATGTAAAAGTGTTGAATAAATTAAATTTAAATGTGCTCAAAGGACAAACGGTTGCATTAGTCTAAAGTATTCTTTCAGTAGCCTTAGTCGGTAGTGTCTTTTTTTTGTGTTTTTTTTTTTCCACAATAGGGAAAAAAAAAAAAAATTAAAATAAATTAGGACATAAAAAGGGGCTCAACGGTTAAGTATTGTTCCTTTGTTTACGTTAATTTGTCATTTATTACTTTGGTTGGTTTTTTGTTTCTTTTCGTTTTAGATTTGCAGTAATCCGGTTCGGTTTGGATGAAGCGTTCCTTTTATTTATTTGTAAGTATTGCGCTTCAATCACGTCACGTCGTGTTTATTTTTGATTGTAATGTCGTTTAATAACCCCAATGTAGTTTTAAAATCTATGTTAGTCGATAGGTCTATGTTAAATGTAGCTAGTTTTAACGTGCAAAGTTTAGTCCCAAATATTGACGAGATTCGTCACATTTTTAATGGTGCTTCCGTGGACATTCTTTGTTTCTCTGAGACATTTTTAAATCCGAATATCCCTAATTTAGCTTTGGCCATCAAAGGTTATAATATATTTAGGAAAGATAGAGCGGTACCTCCCCTTAATTATGGTGGTTTATGTATGTTTGTAGGAGATCACATTAAGGCTAGATTAGTTACTATACCTTCTTCCATTTCAGAATTGTTAGTATCGGATTTAGAGTTTTTATTTGTCAATATTTTTATTAATGGTCGTAAAATCTTAGTCGGTACCATCTATAACCCACCAAAAACTAGTAAGAGATCGTATGCCAAATTTAAAAAATCACTTGTAGACTTAGAAAGTTTATTTAGTTATTTCTCTTGTAGATTCGATGAAATGTATATATCAGGTGACTTTAATTTCGATATACTCCAAAAGACCGGCTTCCCTCGGGATTATTTGAATCTTTTAAATAGTCTTAATTTATCCGTACACAACACTGTGGCACCAACGTTTTCTTGTCCAACCGCTAGCGGGGCATCTTATTCCCTTATTGATCATATCATATCTTTTACTAATAACTCTATTTGTTTTTTCAATCAGTTGTCTCTCGGTATGGGATCCCATCATGATCTTTTAGTTTTTTCTGTAAACTCTTACTCTCCACCTAAACCTAAGAGTTTTAGCTTTAGAGATTTTTCTAGTATAGACAATTCCCGCCTTTACTTAGTTTGTAACTCAGTTCCTTGGGAGGATATTTTTTGCCTTAGTTCGGCAACTAGCCAAATAGAATTTTTCAACTCGTATATTAGTTTGGTGTTTAATAGTTGCGTTCCGCTTAAAAAGGTTACTTGCAAAGCAAAATCTCCGCCTTGGTTGTCTCAGGAAATTTCGAATGCCATAAATATTAGAGTTAGTAAATATCGTGTATGGAAAAGGTGTCCTAATAGTCAGTCTCATTTAGATTACAAGCAGGCTCGTAACAGAGTTGTAGGGTTAATTCGAATTGCTAAACGTAATTTTTTCAAGGACAAGTTAGACTCCTCTCTTCCTCCCAAGGTTTTCTGGCGTAATGTTCGTAATTTAGGCCTAGGTAAATGCAAGATTAGTTCAAGTGGGGATTTCAAACCCAATGAAATTAATAGTTATTTTTGCTCTAGTCTGAACTCGGGCAGTAGTTCCGTCGATTTGTTCTCTAACGCGTCCTCTAATTCGTTTTCGTTTTCAAATATTTCTCTCGAGGATTTACAATCTGCTATTTGGAAGGTTAAATCGGAATCTTCTGGTCTGGATAACGTCAATTTAAAATTCGTTAAGGTAGTTTTCCCTTTCGTCTCAAAATACTTGTTACATATCTTCAATTTTATTCTCACGTCCTCTTCCTATCCAGATCAGTGGAAGCTAAGTAAAATAATCCCGATTCCAAAGATCAGTAATCCTTTAGAGCTATCCCATTTTCGGCCAATTAGCATTTTAAGTTCTCTCTCTAAGGCTTTCGAGATAGTTGTTAAAAATCAAATTCAATCGCATTTACATAGCAATAGTTTAATTAGTTGCTTCCAATCTGGGTTTAGAAAATTTCATAGTACTTCTACTGCGTTATTAAATGTATGTGATGATATTAGGCGTAATATGAATAATAGGGAATTAACTTCTTTAACTTTGTTAGATTTTTCTAAGGCCTTTGATTCTATTAATCACAGAATTCTTTTCAATAAACTCTTATCTCAGTTTAGATTTTCGGTTTCTGCTGCCAAATTGATTTTTAACTATCTTTCTAATCGTTCTCAGGCAGTTTTTTTCGACAATTCCTTGTCTGATTTCCTTCCTGTAATTTCCGGCGTGCCTCAGGGTTCAGTGCTGGGTCCTCTATTATTTTCTATGTACATAAATGACATAGAATCCTCCATTCAACATTGTTCATTTCATATTTTCGCTGATGACGTTCAAATTTATAGAAATAGTCGTTTAGATCAGGATTCTATTGTTAGGAATATTTGTCTGATAAATGAAGATTTAAGTAATATCGTTCGCTGGTCGGTCTCTAACAGGCTTGTTTTAAACGCGAATAAATCTCAGTCGATTATAATTTATAAAAAACCGTTAGATACCTCGTCCTTTCCTGGTATTTTTCTGCAAGGTTCGCTAATTGTATATTCAAATACTGTTAGGGATTTAGGCTTAGTTATTAATAAAACTCTTACTTGGGGTGACCATTTAGTTACTATTAGTAAGAGGGTCTTTGGCATGCTTAGTTGTTTGTATAAAGTGGTTGGATTTTCTGATAGTCAGTTTAGGAAAAAATTGTTTTTGTCTTATCTTCTTCCTCATTTTATTTACGGTGACATAGTTTTATTCGGTATGCTTCAGGAAAATATGAATGTTCTCCAAAGATGTTTCAATGCTTGTACCAGGTTTATTTTTGGTATTAGGAAGTTCGATCATATTTCTGCCTACTCTAGCCTTGTTTTAGAATGTAGTTTATCTATTTTTTACGAATTTCGCGTTTGTCTTTTTATTTTTAAACTTCTTAAAGCTAAGGAGCCTTGTTATCTATATAGGAAATTAATGTTTAGTAGGTTTCATTCCTCTAACTTCCGCCTAATTCCGGCTAAAAATTGTTGTAGGTCGTTAAACGCGTCATTTTGTGTTAGGGGAGTTTCCCTTTGGAATTCAATTCCATTGGAAATTAAGAGATTAGGATCGGCAAAATTATTTAGGTCAAAATTTTTGGAGTGGCGTGATTGATGGGCAATACGTAGTTTTTTAATTTATTTTTAATAACCATGTTATTTTGTTAATTTTTAATTTTTATATTATTTCACCTCGTGCTGTACATTTTATTGTAAATGAGCTACTGCTCAAAATAGAATGTGTAAGCACGAGGTGGAAATTGTTTGAAAAAATTTAAGAGGTTTTTATGCCTAATGGAAGCAACTTCTTTTTTCTTTTTTTGTTTCGATTGCTTTGTTTCCATGTGTGCTTTTCCTCTTAATACTAAATTATTTATAAATACTATAAATAAATAAATAAATAAATAAATAAATATGCCAAAATTCCATTAGTCGGGCAATCTGGATGCGGCAAATCTACATGTATTCAATTAATTGAACGGTTTTACGATGTGATCGATGGAAGTATGTATTTCAATCGACAGTAAAGAAGTATCATCTCCATCGTTTAGACAACTGCGATCACAATTGTCTATTGTGTCGTCTCAAGAGCCAGCCTTATTCGATCGAACAATTACCGATAATATTGCTTATGGTGTAGCAGTAAAGCCGAAGTTTCACAATCCGAAGTTATTGAAGCGGCTAAAAATACATATTCATAATTTCATTACGTCGCTTCCGCTTGGTTACGATACCCGAGTTGGCGAGAAAGCTTCCCAAATATCAGGTGGCCAAAAACAACGTATCGCTATTGCACGTGCGCTAATTCGTAATCCACAAATTCTACTGCTGGACGAAGCAACATCGGCGCTCGAACATGGGACGAACATGTATCACAATCGCTCATCGTTTGTGAAATGATTTATTACGACCAAATTTAAGTTCCAATAGATTTTTTTTAAAATTGCTTTCTTATATGCCCATTTGGATGTAAATTTCAACTAAAATTACGATTTTCCAAGTATTTACTATAAAAACAACAACAACAAATCTAAATGTCATTCGTCGCAAAAAACGATCAGTTTAAAAAAAATAAAAAATTAAATAATTGTTGTTGTTGTATAACGATAAGTCCAAAACAAGATCGAAACGCAGAGCGAAAACAATACTGTGAATGCAGGTTAAGAATAATTAAATGATATTTATTAACAAAATAACCATTTGTTAATTTTTAACATAAAATAAGTAATTCGCCGTTACATTTGCTAGGGAGTTGGCGAGAATTCGTCGAAGAGGATAGACGTGTTTTTTTTCTATCCTCTTCAAAAATTTAATTTAATTTTATTTTATTATCTTTTTTTATTTTTTGGGATTGGTGAAAATGTTTTGTGAAAATATTTTGTGCTTTTTGTTAAAAAAAAGTGCTCTTGTTTTTGTGTACAAAATAGTGATATTTATAGAATAAAATAGTGAAATAATTCGTTTACAATGTTTTTTTAATGTGTTGTGCCAATCAATTAATAAAATTGTGTTAATTTAGTGTTTTTTGAACATTTGACACATGAGACAGGATTCTCGTGTTAAAATTAAACATAACTGTACCACTCAGGAATCGTTATAGCCAGGTAATCCCACGCCATATGCGCTTGTATGTGGTAGTGGAAATAATTATTAATTATATTGATTTTGTACCGTTGGATGTATATTTGCAATTGATGAGTGTGTAAATAAATATTTAATTTTGTATTGCTGATACTCGTAAATTTCCGTTGTTTTTGTCCGTATACTTAAACAAACACATTTAAATGTGGCCCTATTTGTATGCAAAGTTTTTCGTTTACTATGTAACGGGATCGAGCGCAACCGTTTTGTTATTGTTTTTGGCATGGACTGAAAACAATTTTAGTAAATGAAATGGATTGATAAAATTTACATTTTATATTTTATCAAAAGTCAAGGCATAAATTTTATGCTATTTGTTTTCACTTTTACTTTACAACGGTAGGAAAAGTGAACCGAACTAAGAAAGTCTATCCAAAATAAAGGCAATCCTAGTGCTTTTATAAGGATTGTGACCCAATTCCCGCTTTCCATTATTGTTTCTAAAGCTTACTGGAATTTATCAAAATTTCAAAGCCTCGGAAAACCACAAAATTTTTTTAAATATCTTCTGCTGAAATCAATCACTTTGTTGGTGTTAAATTGTAATTTATATATATATATATATATATATATATATATATATATATATATATATATATATATATATATATATATATATATATATATATATATATATATATTTATGAGTGTGTATCCCTGTAACTATATACTCATGTCACATTATTTATTGTGCAATTTAAAAATTAAATTAAAATAGTTTCATTTATTTTATAATAATAATAAACAGTTCAACATAAATATAAACTATGATGTGTTTCATTAATACACTCAAAACGTTTATTTTTACCGTTTATGTTGTGATTTTAGTGAGTTTTGTGTATTTTTTGTTAGTGATATTAATACGGTATTCTTAATGCTACAGGGATATGAACCAGTCTGTTGAAGGTGCATCGTTGCGATGTGAAGTGATGCGGTCGAAATTCAAAAATATGTGTGTTAAATTAAATCTAAAAACACATTTGACACACATATTAGTTAGTTCAATGAAACTATATCTAGATGTGTGAAAAATGTGAATAAATTGATTTTTTATAGTGAATCAAATTAAAAAAATTTGATAGTTGATCGGACATGTTGTAATAATGTTCAAAATGTTGATTTGAACCGTTCTACTCAGGTAAGTGATTGTAAAAAAACATTTAATAAGTTTAATTATTATTATATTAAAATAAAGTAATAAGTAAAATCTTAGACTCTTGTACTTAAATTGTAAATTTAATATGGTCTTGATTTACAATTATCTAATAGATTACCACGGGTGGGGTCTATTTAGTTATTGAGAATAAACAACTTGTTGTTAATATTAGAGTTAAATTCATTCTATTTTTATTTTATTTAATATTCACCTTCTATATAAGTTAAATTCTTTATTGATTTTTGGTTAAAAAAAAAAAATAATTTTTATTTTTAACTTATTTGATTAACATCGAAATTACAACTGATTATTTTCTTATTTTCTAATTACAATTTGCTTAATTAAAAATATGTAGAATATGAAACCATGTCGTCAAGAATATTCACTCAGCATTATGCCGGATGCGCGTGTAACTTGTTGTCATTGCTAGTGCAACGTGACAAATATGATCACGTTGTATTTTTGTGGGAAACCTAATTATTACGCGTGTTAACTCCTCCCCCTTAAAGTTCGAATGCTCACATTCGAACCATCAGAAAAACGGTGTTTCATAAAATTTCCGTCCATGTTCTGAGGCCCCTTTGGGTGTTATCGTTTGAGGCGTCTTTGGTTCGTTGTATTAATGATTCATAATTTCTTAGTTTTGGTATATTTTGTAGTGATGACCGCTATTCCCAAAATGATGACTATTGAGAATGATCCCCAGCTCGTGAATCGCTCGATGGCTCCCTCCTTTTTAAGGAGCCCAATGTGACGAATATTATTTATATGAATATCTTTCATCATTTGTAATGAAAGTATTTCCTTGAAAACACTTTCTTCCGGCGTCGGCTGTAGAATAGCTGGAAGTACTTGAATGGTCGTTTTTTCTTTAGAAATGTAGATGTTATTTCCGACTGACAAGGTAGTATTTCTGAATTTAATCAAATATGTTCCATTGAGTTTCTGAGTTTCGTTAATAATTTTGATTTTCTCATCGAATTGATTCAGTAGAACTGTACTTCCGATATTTGGATAACTGTTTGAATATGTTGATTGTTGTTGTGTTTGCATTTTGGAAGGTCGACTTTTGAGCAAGTTGGGTAAACAAGAAGAATAACTTATGTCTAGTATATTATTTTGGTTACATATTGAAAGCGAGTTGATCGTTTTAAATTCGTTAATAATACTATAAATCTTATCGTGATTTTTAATGACATTTTCATACTCAATTTCGGTCACCTTATCGTTTCTTCTGACCGGTTTGACCAATAATTTATCATATAGTTCTGGAGTTGTTACCGGATTGTACACAATATGACACAATTTGCTACTAATGATTTTGATATTAGCGAAATCTAACGCCTCCTCGGGAGTACTATATGGTAAATTTTCGGTTTCCAGTGTATTAATGGCTAATTTAATTTCAGAATTTGATAAAACGAGTGAATTTATAATCCCTGCTTTAGCGCAGTGAATTGCGTACTTAATATTTACCAATTATTCTTTCATTAGTTTTAATTTATATTGAATAATTATAATGCTAATGGGTCGTTTAATTTATTTTATTTGTGAATTTCGTTAATAATTAAATTAGCCATTTTTATAATATTATTGATTCTTTCATTGTACAATCGGTTTATAACTACTTGGTTGTTGTTATTCTCTAATGCATTATTCATTTTATCTTTAATTACTTTGAAATCCTCGTGATCGGGATTTCCGGCTATCCATTTCCATGCACTATCTATAAATTTTAAGGATCGTTTGGATTTATGTATTCTAAGGCTGTCCAGTAATGTTTGTAATTCCGAGAGTTCATGCCTCAAATAGGAGTGCAATGGGTGATCTATTGTCATTTCTTTGTCCAGTATGGATTGCATTCTGTCTATGTAATTTTGGTGTTTTCTAATTCAATTATATGGATTAATTTGAAGTTTCCGTCCTGTATTTTTGCTTGACCTGTGCTAATTGAGATGATTTGAGAATTTGTGAAATCAAGAATTTGAATTTCTGCCAATGTGTTGCTTAAGGCGTAACTGTAATAAAAATAAGTTTTTGTTTCTTAGGATTTAATATTGCTTTTGTGAATTACTCTTCCGGACTCCGTTATAACTTTTGTATTTCTGTCTTCCGTTACTATTTCGGGTTTGAATCGTTCTGTTAATTTCGATCCTAATCTTTTGTTATGTTTTACATAGATTACTTGACCTGCCTGGTAGGTTTTAATCGGGGTACGGTTTTTGTTATGGTATTTCAGATCTGTTTCCTGCTTTTGTTTTATCTTTAGTATGGTATCTTGTCGGATTTGTTCTAATTGTTCAGGATCTGTGTTAGGGATTCTGCCAAAATATATTTCCACTGGCCGTTTGCAAGTTGTCGAGTGGATTGAGTGGTTATATTCATTAATCGCTCTCTCTAGTAGTTCATTAAAAGTTCGCTCTACCCCATCAGCCTTTAGACATCTCATCATTTCTGAGAGTGTCGAGTAAAATCTTTCCACTTGGCCATTCACTTCACTTTTGTATGGGGGAGTTTTGAAGACTTTTATGTTTAAACCATCTTCCATCATTGATATTATGGAATTCGAGTTGAAGGATTTTTCATTGTCAATTACCACAATTTCTGGTACACTAAAGAAAAAGAGTTTATCTCTAAGTGGTTGTTTGATGTCTTCTGTCGCTCTGGATTTTAACGGTCTGCAGAAGGCGAGTTTACTGAATTTGTCAATTGCCGGTAAAACCAATTTATTTTCTGTTGAGTAAATATCTAGATGGAGCGTATGTCTAGGATAATTAGGGATAGGTGTTGGGGTAATAATAGGCTTATTGGGATGGTGTTCATATTTATTCTTCTGGCATATAACACAACGTTTGACCAGCAACTTAATTTTCCTGGTCATCCTGGGGAAGTAATAATTTTCGATTATTTGATCTCGATTTTCTTGAGTATTACAATGTGCTCATCGATGGACAGATAATATTTTTTCCTCTTGTTGGTTTTCATCCGTAATATCTTGTACCATCTTCTGAGTGAATCGAATTTTATAGTCTCTGAAATGTATTGGGTACACTTCTTGAACTTTTCCTATTATATATTCTGATGTCTTCAATCCGTTAATCGTGAGTGGATTAAGGTAACGTTTAAAAAATGTATAATGTCTGAATTTGAAAAACTTGCTTGTGTAATAATGTGCCTGGAATAATTTGGAAAAGGGTTTATTAATTGGTACGAACTTCCCTCGCCTACGTTTTAAATTAGTTGATTGCGGAATACATTAACTGGAGTTTCGACTGTGGGGACCAGATCATCCGGAGAACTTTTGTCGCTATGTTGTGTGACTGACATTACGTTTATTCCGGAAGTGATTGGTGTTTTTCCCGGTTGTTATTTTAACTCATAATTGTACTCTTCCAGGATAGCTTTCCAACGTTTCATCTGGGAGTTGTTATTTTTATTGCTTAGGGCATATGTCAATGGTTGGTGGTCTGTGAAGATCTTCACTTTCTTTGATCCGTAAAGGAAATTTCTCAAAGATGTTAACGCCCAAATTATGGCGAGCATTTCCTTTTCATTAGCCGCATAATTTTGTCGCATAACCGCGAGTTGCAGGGACAGCAGAGACGCAACGATTTCAACAACAACGTCAAGAAACACTACCTACAGTTAGTACAAATTTGGGTGACCGCATGGGAACATGATGATGGAACAAAATCTCGCTCCCTCACAATGGAAAAAATGGTGGAGGGAATAATAATAGTTGTTTACAGGTTTTTCAGAAAGAAGAGTTTGCGGCACCAGGAAATTTGTGTTGTCATTGTGTCTTCTTACAGGTTGGAGCAGTATATGAACTTTAAATTGTATTTTTGTCTTGTGCTAAATAAATTACTAAAAATATATTACTAACAAATTTACTAACTATCAACCACTTAGGTGTCTGGAACCGGGTTGAGTCTTTGTTGCTAACATTCCTTTCCCATCCCCTCGATCTTGTTATATGTAAAAAGGTGTACGAAGGCGGCCTGGCCAGGGCGGATATCACAACTATTAGACTTATGTGGTTATCGATGTGGCGCCTTTCTTTACGGGGTGAATATTGCTATGTTTTTGGCTTCATGAAAAGCTGAGTATGATGGTACATATTTCCTTGGTAAGGGAGAAGAGTTATGGTGTCGTGTTGCAACATGGGTATAGTGGTGTGGTATTCGCATTTATAATACGGGAGACTTGCTTAATGCTTGATCGTACATCGCAATCAATCAATCAATCAATCAATTCGCCGTTACATTTGCTAGAAAAACCAAATATAAAAATCAACAATTATTTAAGTTTTGTGTTTTAAATTAAATGTTAGAAGAACCATTCTAGCTGGTTGGAATATCAAATTCCACGAAAAGAATGATCCAAAGGGAACTCCTAATACTAATGGGCAAAAAAAAATTGAAATTCTTGAACAAAAACGAACATAAACTATCTGACATAACCTCACAAATTTCAAATATTGGTCGGTGTTTAAACAACCAAATTCTAGTAAGCTAATGGCTTTTATAGTTATTTTATGTTAAAAATATAATAATTATTCTTTTGTTAATCAATTATTTTATTTTGCACTTTGTATCATGGTAATTTTCATTAATTTTTTTATATTTTAATTAGAGCTGTTTTGGGCTAAACTCCATATAAAAAAAATGTAAACAAAAATTTTGACCCCGTAACGACGAGACCTCTCATGGGGAAAAAATGTACTAATCACACGATCTATTGACGATTGTAAAAGTAGAGAAAGCGCCTCTCGAGGAAAAAAGTTCAAATGAGGCAACTGCCAAAATGACATTTCTCATAAATGCGACGAAAGGAAATTTTGCAATCCGGTAGTTAAAAATTGTTTCTATAATCCAAAATATGAATTATTTACAATTATTAGCAATCTGGTAAGTAAAAATTGTGTTTACAGTTCAAAATTGGAATTCTTTACAACAATTTCGAACGTCAAATTAGCAGCTACCTCAGTTTAAAAATTTTCCAATAGGTGGAATCTGTGATGCTCCAATCGTCAATTGACGATTGTAAAAGTAGAGAAAGCGTCTCTCGAGGAAAAAAGTTAAAATGAGGCAACTGGCAAAATGACATTTCTCATAAATTCGACGAAAGAAAATTTTGCAATCCGGTAATTAAAAATTGTTTTTATAATAAACTTGGAATTATTTACAATTATTAGCAATCTGGTAAGTAAAAATTGTGTTTACATCGTCAATTGACGATTGGAGCATCACAGATTCCACCTAGTGGAAAATTTTTAAACTGAGGTAGCTGCTAATTTGACGTTCGAAATTGTTGTAAACAATTCCAATTTTGAACTGTAAACACAATTTTTACCTACCAGGGGGCCTATTCTCGAATTCCACATCCATTTTCCACATGTGGACATCTGTCAAAGTTCATACAAAAACGTTCGAAAAATGTAATTCACATGCGGCATGGACATTTTCATACATGGGGAATTTTTTCCACCTGCTTATACCCATTCGGAAATATTCCCTTAGTACCGAAAAAATTCATTTTTTATGAATTTTGACAGATGTCCACATGTGGAAAATGGATGTGGAATTCGAGAATAGGGCCCCAGATTGATAATAATTGTAAATAATTCCAATTTTGGATTATAAAAACAATTTTTAATTACCGGATTGCAAAAATTTCTTTCGTCGCATTTATCAGAAATGTCATTTTGCCGGTTGCCTCATTTTATGTTTTTTCCTCGAGAGGCGCTTTCTCTACTTTTACAATCGTCAATAGACGTTGTTTTAGAACATCAGCTTCGCATACATTTTCGCAAGAGGCGCTAGTCTGTGTACACATTTGTTTGTTTACATTTATTTATATGGAGTTTCGGTAAAAACAAGACTAATAAAATTGCAAAATTCTTAATTAGAATTATCTTGAATAAACGTTGAAGGTTATATTAAAAATTTGAAATACTATTAACCTTATTTTGTTTAAATTAGATAATTTTAAATATTTTATGAGGTTATATCCGCTTTTTTAGAAATTTATTAGCAACAAAATATGCGGTATTTTGTATTTAGAATAGAAAATAAAGTGAATGTTGGTAAGTTGTATCGAAAAATATAAATTTAGCAATAAGATTAGTTGATAAATCAGCTATAAATAAGTTAAAATTAGCTCTATTAATTTATCGTTTTCCTGAATATTAAAGGGTTGTGAATTATTTCCTTTTCAAAACTTTGAACTTCTAATCGTGGTATTTTTGATTCAATTTATCTCAATTTTATTATAGCTGTTCTTGGCAAAACTTCATATAAAAAAACGTAAACAAACGTTTTTGTGCACTGACTAGCGAAAGGTTTATGAACTAACCCGTTTTTTACGGCTGTTCCAATTTTGGACACACAAATTTGCATCTAATTTCAAACGATCGTGTATCCTTTATCTTACAGGAATGACATCTATATTACAGTATAAATATTTGAAAAGAATATACCACATGATTTATATTTTTGGGATTCCCCTTTTATGAAATTTAGTGTCAGTGGAATTTAATCCGCATGGTGGTTTTTTTTATTGCTCCGAAAAATTATAAAATAATCAATTAAATAAAATAATTATTTTATTAAATTTGTGGATTAGTGAAACCTGAAAGCTACTCGAAAAGGATTTAGTTAAAAGTAAGTGGGAAAAGAGGTTTATTACCCCATATTTTAACCTGTGATTATTTTGTGTCCAAAAATGGAACAACCGTATAGTAACTAATTATTTTTTCTAGATGACAAAAAAATTTTACACGTTGGCCGAAGCTGTGGCTGAAATGGAGAAATGGCAGGATAAAAATGAGGACGAACCCGAGTTGCCGGATATTACTATTTTACCTCCTGCTGATTTTGGAGGAATAAGTGATGGAGCGTTTCTGGATGAGGATGTCCTGGACGTGATGGGAATAATTTTGGATGAGATAAGATGCTGATGCTATTTGGGACGAAGATGATTTAGTCTCATTGAGCCAACTATTACCCCGTAAAACTATACCCATATACAATAGTAAGTGGACTTTGCCTCAATCCCAAAAAATCGAATTTTTAAAAAAACCGAAAAATATTGAATTCGAGAGAACAGAACATTTAAAAAACCTGCTAGCTGAAAAATCGCCAATTGAATTATTTCACGAGTTTTTTGTTGAATCCGTATATAACTTGATACTATAACAAAGTAACATATATGCTAGCCAAAAGAATGTTAGCAACTTCAGCTTGACTCTTCCATATTTAAAACGCTTTTTGGGAATCCTATTATTTTCTGGACATCATCCTGTTCCTCAAGAACACCTATATTGGTCGGTATCTTTGGTTTATGATTTTAAAATTATAAGAAATGCAATGCCTCGAAGTATGTTTTTTAAAATCAAATCAAACTTGCATTTAGCAGATAATAATAAAATTGATACTTCAGATAAATTTTACAAAGTGAGAACATATATGAGCATGACATCCAGTAACTGTTTATCCAGTATTTAAATTTTTTCCATATGGCGGTAAATCTGAAACTTTCAATCCAGAAAGAGGACTAGGAGAAAATGTAGTACGTAATCTTTTGGAAATTGTCGAAAAGCCGGAGAACCATCGCGTATATTTTGATAATTTTTTCAACTCGCATAAACTGATGGCGAGTTTGAACAATGATGGCTATTTTGCCACGGGCACTGTCCGCGATAACCGAACTGGAAAATGCCCATTGCTGGGTTTGAATGAATTCAAAAAAAAGGAGAGAGGATTTTACCAAGGAGCTTTTGATGATTATAATCAATGTATTGGACTAAGATGGAACGATAATTCTGTTGTAACATTTCTTTCAAACTGCGATACGATCGAACCCGTTGCCCATGCTAAAAGGTTTTCAAACGCTATATTCAAATACCTTGCCCAGAAATTGTTAAAGCTTACAATAAAGGAATGGGTGGAGTCGATTTATTCGACAGATTTATTTCCCAATATCGCATCAAAATTAAATGGAAGAAATGGTGGTGGCCTTTATTTGTGAATTGTTTAGATGCTGCAGTTTCCAATGCCTGGTGCTTACATAAGCTGGTGTCTGAAAAGCCTATGCCGCTATTGGCATTTCGCGGAGAGGTAACTTTGGCCTTACTATCAACTTCAACAGATATCAACTATAATTCTGAATTAATTGGACGTATGACGGGAACGTCATTAGATACAACTCTTAGACTATCGAATCAGCGTCATGACATAATAAAGATAGCGAACAGTAAGCAAAAGCGCTGCCGGGTCTGCAAAAAGAACACTACGTTTTAATGTTCCCGATGCTCAAGTCATGGTATTGACATTCCACTGTATTTGAAATGTTCACCGTAGTTTCACAGCAAAAAATAATAAGCTGTATTTACATGAATTCTGAAATTATTTACTAATAAAAAAATAAAAATAATAATAGTGTTTTTACTGTTGTTCCATTTATGGAAATTTCCATATCTCCGAAAATAGCAGCCAGATTTGGATGAAATCTGACAATTATGTTTAGTGAATCTAAATACGTTAGAGTTTTAAAAATCGTATAAATTGCTCCACTGATTTTATGGGCGGTATGAAACGGGCTAATTTCACAATTTAAAGATTTCTATGGGAAACAGTTGAAAGTTGTACCACTAAAAAGCTTGCTAAAAAATTAAGGCATGATTCTTACCGAAAGCTCTATTGAAATTTAGTACAACCTTCAAATAGATATAATCATAACAATTATGTTTTCAATATCGTGTTGTAGCTTACAAAACTAAAAAATAGTAAAAATTAATTGAGAATTCTATTAACAATACTATATTACGCAAAAATTCTCCCAATTTCCCCAACGTTTTGTATTTATGTTAAAGTACAGAGAGTATATTCACACGATTTAGATGTTTTTCCCCTAAAATTCGATGGAACACACAGCTAGTCCCGTACTTTTGCTCGCAATCGTAGAGTATAACGAAATTTTCTTTGTTTTTTTTTTTTTTTGGTTTAATTTTTCCACAACAATAATTTTTCGAATTTCTTTCGTTTTCAGTTTGTTCAAAACTCTTCAATGTGTTCGATGATTTTTTTATTATATCGTAACAATATAAAATTTTTATTTTTTGAATAATTAATTAAATTATTTATTAAGTTTTAGTTTTTTTTTTTTTTTTAATTTTATTTTTTTCTTGAGTTTTTCCGATACATATATTTTGTTTTTGTTTAATTTAAAAAAAAAATTTTAATAAAATGAATAAAAAACTGTTGAGAAAATGTTCAACTAAACTATTACAAAAAATTAGTTTTGTTTGATTTAAGTGAAACCCGTTTGTATGCTTGAAAAGCAAAATAAGTGTTTTAGTTTGCATTGCACAGTATAAAAAAAAAAAAAAAAATTGAAGTTGTCTATTTTAATTGTGTGAAAAGTTTGTGGAAATTAAAAAAAAAAAAAATATTTCTGTTATTGTTTTTGTGGTGAGATATTTTATAATATTATTAGTACCTGTATATATTTTTATAATTTTATTTTGTTGGGTTTTTGTTGTTTTTGTTAATATTGTGTGTTTAATGAAAATTTCAAATAAAATTAATTAAAAAAATAAGTAAAAGATAAAAGAAAATGTTACCAAAATGAAATTGATATGAAAATAAAAACAAAAGAAAAATTGTATTGTGTGGTGTCTCAATAAAAAGAAAAGAAAAATTATACCAAGTTTAATAAAAACAAATGTGAAAAATAAAATTGATTGTAAGTAAAGCCATGAATCATAAAAATAAAAAAATATTTAGATTTATTTTATACCTCGTACAATTCATTATTGTAGTACGACCGCGTACGCTGCTAACAGGCGTGTGTTTTAATTTTAAGCATATTAGGCGGAAAACACAATTAATAAATGGTTTTGTGGAAATTCCGTTCTTTTGTTTATCATTAATTCATTAACTTCGCACGTGACCTGATTCACCAGAATTTCCAATTGTTACACAATTTCTTAATTTTTGTTGGGTTACTTATATACCATCAGCTATATACAATACATACATTCCAGTACACTATAAAGATTCAGTTTTAATTAGTTTTCCACTATCTTTTCGTTGTTGCTACGTATGCGCTCAGTATAAGTTGTGATGGGAAATTTATGTTATGCCGTTTATATTTTATTATGGTCGGTTTTATACATTTTTGTTATACAATAACTTTGGAAAATTAATTTTACGAGTAAACGACGGTGAATATAAGTTATTAGTCCAATTGTATAACATTTTACAGTTTGTTTTTATTATTCGTTGTTCGCTTTTATCATTTATGTACCGGAGTTTTAAACCTTTCGCGGTTATTGATTATTTTATGCAGTATTCAATGCAAAAAATAAAAAATAAAAAATTAAAAATTGCAGGTAATATTAATTTAACGTATTAAGAGCGAATGTGATCTCATAAATTTAATAGTTTTATATTTGAAATTCTTAGATTAGTGTAGTTGTAATGTATTTTATGTATTTTAAGGAAGACCTATAAACGCCCCCGGCGTTGCTAAATTTGAATGATTGACAGTGATGAACTAGATAAATTTTTAACAGATTAACGAATTATCCACGGATGGGTTAGATATTTTGTAGAAGTACCAACAAATTAAATCCCCCTACTCTCTCCTCCAAAAATAAAAATTAGTCTTAATTATGCCATATGTGAATATATTGAATTTAACCAAGGTCAACCAGATTAATTCTAATGACACATAATGTCTTCCAAATTTAACATATTAATTCTATATTTAATAATATATTATTACCATCATTAATTCTATAAAAAAAAATATTTGTTTGGTGAGCATATTGTTTCGATATTGTATGGTTGCGGGATAAAAGAAATTCCATTGTGAATCTATATTTGAACAGCTGATATTAAGATGAGAAATTTTTCTTTTTTATTTCTAGAAGATTTGGGTTATAAATAAATTACAAAGATGTGTTTAGCAATGGGTTGTTGAAAATTATCGGGGAAATAATTAATAAATTATAATATTATTTTATTGTAATTTGTTATATTGTAGCTTAAAAGTACATAAAACCCAAAAAAAATAATCTACGGTTTAGACGCCGAAGTCGTATTGGTGAACGTTGTAGTTGGTAAAGAGGAAATTCCCTTTAGATTTTTATATTGCTATAAATCTTGCAGATTTTAGAGAATAAAGGATATAAAAGGGACAATATAAAATTTATTACTCAAATTTTGAGATGTCCTTTAGCTTTAAAAAGGTCAAAATTGGGAATGATGCAAACCATGCGAATGAATTTTAATAAGGTTTGCGGTTTATGAAAATTTTAATTTTCGTACAGAGGAATTTTGAATTTTAAAATTAGAATACCTAATCGATTAAACATTTACAAATTTAATTTTTTAAATAAATTAATAATTTTATGTTATCAGAAAATTTTTGGAAATATATTAACTTTCCTTTCGATCAAAGCCAAGGATTATGTAGTCTTCTCTTTCAATAAGACAGTAAGTGTTGAAAAGCAAAGTAGCAATTACGTTTACTAGCATTGAGTGAGGTGATCGGATAGTAGCTTACTAAAGTTTGATTCCATGCGAAGTGGATCATATTTCACACAGTGATCGTCAATTAAATATTCCTGCAAAAATACGAAAAACAATTATTTAATCAAAAAAATTTCACAAATTTCTTAATACTTTGTGAATTGGTTTTGCTTTCAAGCTATATTTGAATTTGGATTTTTGGTTCTATTTTATCAATCAATGACATAATTTTAATTTGGATTAAAGAATACTCGTTGACGATTTTTAAAATACACTTGCAAATAAGTAAATTTTATCTGGCTTGTATTGGAACTCTTTTAGCATTTTATTCTCAGTTCTTCGATCTAATTACATACATATTTCTTTGATATGATTGATTGGTTTGATTCAGTCTTAAATTTGGTTCACGCAGGTAATCGTTTTGTAAGGTAAGATAAACGACAACAGCTAAGGTTTGCTGAATTAAAACTTTTGATTTGTATTTAAAGTTCTCGCAAGATGCGAAATGTACCAACAGTGCGCGAGTTATTTTTGAAGTCCTCCTGCCATTAGCCCGCGTGCCGTTATTTTGCCTAGTGCTGCTCTTTCTAATTCATACCAGAACATTAGAATACAAAAAAAATAACGGGATGAAAACAAACTCACCAAAGCCTCCTACATACACCGCGCCGTAATAATACGTTATACGTTGCGTGAACAGTTGTAAATTTGACAATTTTTAAATATTTTTTTTTTTAAATAGCAAACTAAATTATTACATTTTTGACATTATCACTTTATGTGATATAAGCAGAAACAAAATACATACATACAATTGGTCTTTTCATGGGAAAACATTTTTTCTTTGTTCTGTCGCCAACTTTTAGCTCGACGTAAGTAGTAGTAGTAATAACAACAGTAAATTTTCTTTTTCTTTTAACTATTTTATTTTAAAAGTATATTATTATACTATTTTATTTTAAAATTTTATTTTAAGAATATTGAGGTTCTAAGAAATATAAGAATTTTTATTGACTACTGTTAATGACAAACAAAGCATTGTCTTGATATTTAATGATTAAAAAGAGAGAGAAAAAATTTATGCAAAAATATTATATGGGTGAGGGGTATCAAAAACATAGTCAAAAAAAGTCGTACCTCAATTTTTCTAGCAGATAATCGAGCAACTGTAGCAGAAAATAATTAAATTTTGATTCTTTTGTTTGACATTTAAAAATAATTTTAGTTGTGTTTCAATTTCAATTTGTTTGATCCAAATTTATTTATTATATAAATCTCAACAAAAGTGCAAGCATTTTTACAGGTTGAGGATAATACAATTAAACTAAGATTGTTTTTCAACAACTTATCCTGACCAAAACAACCAACTGATGTTCACTCCCACCAAATGAATACCAAACCACATTAGTCACCATCGTAATTCAAAAATAAAGTCGCTAACCTTGAACTGAGACTACAGAACTACAGAGGTCCGCCCCTTTTGTCCGCTTCCGATAAAGATAATACAAATTATATTTTTGCTGTAGTCGTTTCTTGATTTTTCTATACAACTATTTCCATGCCAAAAACTAAAACCAATATACAATGGGCTTCCTCGGCAAGTGACCAGCCCGTAAAATTCGGAATATTTATGTAAAATTATGGCAAAAAATCATTTAAAGTGGGGGTCTACCTGTAAAACTTTGCAAGTTATTACGTTTTCGATTTTTTGAGTAGTATTGGTGTGACCCCTTTTCAAATTTTTCATCATATCTCCCTTATGAATCAATTTATTGGTTAATTTGCACACTTAGCCAGGTTTTTTTTTTAAAGAATGTAACAAATTATGGGAAAATAACATTTTTTTACTTAAAAAATCTCTAAATTGTTACTACCTAACTCTTAAAAATACCGCGTAAAAATCACCTAAAGAAAGTAGGGAAATTAAATAAAAATTACTTGATGTTTAAATTAAAGTCAAAGAGTTATAAAATAATACTGTTTTATTAATAATCAATAAAAACAATTTTTATTACAAATTTTTAAACATTTTTTATTAAATGACATGTTCGAAATGCCCCCACCCTCTTGTAAACAAACAAAGGATCTCGTGATCACACTTGTTGTTGTCCGACGCAATTGCTCAGGGTTGCCTCTTATTTTTGCTGCAGCAGCGAAAATTCTTGTTGTCAATTGCTCGCGGGCTTCATTAGGCACGGCGTACATTTTTTGTTTCATAAATCCCCAGAAATACAAATCTAGGGGCGTAAGATCAGGGGACCTTAACGGGCAGGCTACAGGATCTCCTCTACCGATCCACCGTGGGTAATTTTCATTCAAATAATCACGTATTATCCTTGCAAAATGTGCTGGAGCCCCATCTAATTGCAGCTGCTTCCGCCATTTCCTCAACAACAACACTTCTTCCATGAGCAAAGGCAACGTGTTTTCTAAAAATTCGTGTTGATCAAGCCTGTTTGCTAACACGTAAAGTCCGATAAGTTGATCGTGGATCAAACATGGAGGTTTCTATAATTTGTTATACCACCCCTTTTGAAGGTAGCTGTGTCTGTCCACAATATTCTCCTTATAAAATTGACATCACTTCTTTGCTGTGAAATTATCCAGTCCAGACAAAAATCGTATACAAAATGCATATCGGCTACATAAGAAGGAGGTAGATCACGCAAACGTGTCATTGTAATGATTAAGCGTTTAATTAACACAAATTATCCTTTTAATTATACCAAAAACTTAAAATTGTTAAAACCCAGACCACTGAGAACACGTAGTTTCACACGATCGGTTGGCGAACAACTGAACTATTTATTATTACTGAGAACCAATTTGAGTTTTCGATCATTTGAAAGATCAGGTTACAAATATTTGGTTAGGTAACATCACTATACCTGAGAGCAACCCGTTTTTCAGAAAACGGCTACAAACGCCCTATTTCGACCAATTGCTGTTCGAATATTTCATGAGTTAGGTAGTAACAATGTTTTATGAATTTGTAGATATTATGCAGTAGATCAGCGTTCTTCAATCTTATCATTCCGTGGAGCCAATTTTCTACTCAAACACAAAATAAATTTGGGACGGAATCCTCCTATAAAACTTTATACAGGATATTAATTTGCATTTAAATTTTTACATATAATGTACATCTCTTGGAAACCTAGGGTTCCACGGAACCCTAGTTTGTTTCTAATAAAATAACTATGTTAATGGGACATTTTGTCGACTTACAGTGAATTTTTTTTAAAAAGTAGAGGTTTTTTTAAGTAAACAAAATATTATTTTCCCATAATTTGTTACATTCTTTTAAAAAAAACCTGGCTAAGTACGTAAATTAACCAATAAAGTGGCTCATAAGCTTTCAAAAATCGCAAACAGAATTAAATTCGAGCCCATAACTTGGGGGATATGATGAAAAATGTGAAAAGGGGTCACGAACAGTACTCCAAAAATTGAAAATATAATAACTGGCAAAATTTTACAGTTAGACGCCCACTTTAAAGAATTTTTTGCTATAATTTTACATAAATATTCTGAATTTTCCGGCCGGTCACCAGTATATGTGATATGAAAATACCTGTAAAACGATATCTGATCGGCACCGTTAATTATTTTTTGGATCACGTTTTCCTCACGTTTTCCAATTAAAATTTTTTCACTACACTAACACAATAATTTTAGAACCATAATGAAAACTATGGAAACGATTGTAGTTGCAATCGAGAATTAAAATCGAAATCCATATTGTATTATGTATTCCAACATTTTGAATTTCAAGTTCAATCCCCCATTTATCCCCAAATTGCTTTTCATTTAAACACTTTTATCAGCGTTCATAGCCAACCAGTATCTTATTGTGAAGGATAAAAAAGTTGCTTACCCAACAAAATAAATTTTTTTAGGGGTTTTTGATTTAACCCCAGAAAAGCACGACTAAACCCGTGACTCCATTAAAGTAATTCAAACCTCAGAATCTTCGTGTCAAATGTACGCTATTGGTAAGCCTGATGAATGATCATTATTATTAAAAATTAGGTCTTCGGGCTTGGCTTCGGTTTATTTTTATTTTTTTTTTTTGATTTATGTTTGTTATAAAGGAAGCAAATTTTGGCCCATGCTCCACTAGAAATTAGTTACACTTCCGGCAGAACGCTGCATCCGTTGGCTCCAGATACTTTGCTACAACAGGAACAGTGCTAGTGTTACGGTGCATGAGATTATTTATTTTCAAGATTATTTTCTGGTTTATTGAAGATCATTTCCGATTCCTAGTCAAAATTATATACTGACGTTGAGCGTAGATTTGTTTCATGTTACAGAGTTACCGAAACCAGATGACGTTACATTTATTCATAATTATTCCAGAAATTTGGGGCGTTACGTGTTTTGCTGTTACTAAGAAGTTCAGTTAATTATTTTCGATGGTTGTCGTTTTATAATAGTAGATAAAAGGAGAAAAAGGAGAACAATAGTAAAATTACAATACATATTCGTTTTCTTCCATCTAGACAACGAGAGGGATGAAAAATATTCAAATTGCCTTAAACCTGAACCTCTTAACATATTATAAATAACAAATGCAAAAATATAACGGGATTAATTTCCACCAAAATTGGTTAACTATTTTTCCCGTAAATTGATATTAGAACAATGTGCTTGCTCAAATAAAAATATTACATGCAGAAATACATGATGTTTACAAACAATTTGAGACTATCAGACTCTTGTTAAGAGGTTTAGGTTTTAACTATGCTTACATAAAAAATTTACTAGGAGTGTTTGTATTTAATTTAAATTGGACTTTTTGGGAATGACACCTCGTTTTACAAACATTGAATTAACTATAGGGATTTTGACGGGCCTTTATATTCCACCTAGATATAGCCTCTTTTTGGGATTAAAGCACCAGGCAACAGAAACATCCAATTAAAAACAAAAAATAAAATACTAAAAACCTTTGCAGGAGCCGAAATATCAACCTATTGCTTTTAAAATTTGGGTCCTTGCCTGTTAATTCACCCCGATTATTTTATTTTTATTTTTTACAGAAATCATTTATTCATTTAAATTTAATCATTTATTATATGATTTTTAATATGTTCCGAAGATTGTAAGAGAATTCAATCCAGTTTCGAACTGATGAGCTTACGATTATGAAAAAATCAATCTTCTCATCAGGCCACGGCGACTGGACTGATTATACCACAATTTACACTCTATATATACAGAATGTGCTGTGCGTTTAAGTACTAGCGAATCATAACTAATACAGATGAACTCTCTTACAATTTTTCTTCTTCACAATATTCACACAGCTCTGTGTGTAAGCTAATCTTACTTTTATTAATTTTTTGTTGAATGTTAATTAATTTATGTAATTTTCAATATGCTACCGGTGATTAGACCATTTTAATTGTGTTTTTATTAACACGAGAAGCATATTAGTATTTACGAACGGTAATTCAACGAAACCAACTAATAGATTTTTTCGTCACTTGAAACATTTGTGGTAGAACTATCAGTAGAAGCGATATTAGTGTTACAATTCCTTTGATTTGTGTCTGCAAGGTTGACGAAGCATTAACGAAGAATTAAATCCGTAATTCGCTCCAATAGATTCGTCGATACTATACTAACCCAACGAATTATGCCAACCACAAAATAATTTGAAACATTTGTGGTAGAACTATCAGTAGAAGTGATTTCGGGTGAATTAACAGACAAGTACCAAAATTTGACCAAATGCCACTTGTCATATTATGTTTCGGCCTGTATGGGTCACAGGCCACTAGATTTTTATATAATAGGGAATTACACGATAATTTATAAAATGGCTTGAATTTCGGTATTGTACACACATTTTTTCTCTCCTAAAATAAACTTTCACGATTCAATTTATTTGATTGAAATAATTTGAATCGTGAAAGTTTGTTTTATCAGAAAACATTTTTTTTAGCCTTGAAAATGGTATACAATACAGAAACATTATAATTAGCATAAAAAACAGTTTTCCCATGGAAGCTCATTTTTATTATCACATAACCAATGGTATAACGTGCATTATGACAAATTCAAAATAATGTAATAATCAATGATAGATTTTATATCAGTACTCCGCTTTCGCATATATTTTGTATATTATATTCCAATAGGCATCTAACGTAAACTAATGGACTCATTACGTTATTATTGTTACCGTTGCACATATATAAATAATAAATGTTTTGGTTACAAATTTACAAATACAAAATCGACCTTGTTTCTTATGTTATAGTATGTCCATTATGCATCGAACCTTA
Organism: Tipula vernalis; assembly: GCA_958295665.1. Taxonomy (NCBI): domain Eukaryota; kingdom Metazoa; phylum Arthropoda; class Insecta; order Diptera; family Tipulidae; genus Tipula; species Tipula vernalis. The sequence continues at coordinate 23,785,555 of OY282558.1, read as the reverse complement.
CACAAAAGCGACGAAGAATTTTTTTTTCCAAGATTTTCGTCCGCTTCGGTGGAATTAAATAAATAAATTTTAGTTGCGGAATAAAGTTTATTTACTGTAATAAATTTTTATTTTATATAAAACATCCTTCTTCAGACAATTTCAAACAAAACAAGCAAAAAAAAATCCTGTAGGTGCTAGCTGCAGATATATAGTACATAATAAAATCTAATATTCAATTTATAACTATTGTGTACATAATATAGGTAACTGATGCACCACACTACTGAAACGTGTTATAATGTTTTATTTGCTTCTACTGTAGCTGTTCATTTATTCATAAATGCTGTTCTAATGACGTGGATCCTGTACACATATAAACATGCAATTTATTTTTTAAAGGTATTTCGTGTGAATTGGGGTTATTTGAGTTATAGATATATAGTACGTACATACAATATGAAAAGTTATTTTTGATGAAATTTATAAATAACATACATATATGTATGTATTAGAGAATGTTTACAGTGGAAAATACTCAAAACACCCGATTTATGGCTAGATAATAAAAAAAAAAAAATTGATTGATTTTCATGTTCATGTTATAAATTATAACCGATTTTATGAGGATTTTGTCGACAAGTGGTTAGTCTATTTATATTCCAGTTAGATTTGGTATCGGTATTTGCCAAAGTTTTGTTGTGCATTTACTCCTCTTGTCTTATAACATTGAAAACACAGTTGCTTTATTAACCAAAACGAATAAACAAATCAAATCGTTCTGCAACTGAATTTCCCATTATGTACAATAAAAATAATGTTTATTATAAACGAAAACTCAACAATCTATGAAAATTATTGGTTATTTTCCAATATCCAGGTGCTAGCAAATCGTCAAAAAAAAAACATTTATTATTATCCAATTTACTGATATCCTTTATAAATATATTTAATCTTCGATACCTTGTCCGGCAATAAAATATCGATTTCTGAATTCAAATTAAAAAAAATAATTGGAAATTGATAAAATGATAGTAGTAGTAATAATGATAATAGCAATATTGAAATAACGAAATATTCATTTTGATTTTTATGACCTTTGAAATAAAAAAATATTTTCTTATTCATTTACAAACCATAGTACATAATCGACCAATGTTTTCTGCCTACCTTTACACACAAAAACTTTTTGTAAAAGTTGAACAGTAAAACAATTAAGTTTTATAAAAATTGGGTTCATTCAAGCGACTGGAAGTAGGTAGGTGTATAAAACTTTATAGATATTATATCCAACCCAACATTTAAATATCTTTAAAATCTGCCAGACAACCTATATTAAATTGGCATAAAAATACATCTCTTTTTTGTGAGGAGACACATATCTTATGTATGTCGAATATTTTTTAAAAATTTATCATCGCTTGAGGGATACGATAATAACAACAGGTATCAGGGGGAGGGGGGGGGGGGAGGGGACCGCATTATGATAAATGGTTTTATATAAAATAATCCCCAGAAGGCAAATATTTATGTAAAATGACTTTGCCAAAAAAATAAAAAAAATGTTACGTTTAGTCACAAGACTATTTCATTTTGTTAAATCTATTACCCTCACATAATGTCGCTTTGGCCAAAATATGTTTGTAATTTTTTTTTCGATTTTATGTCAAAACACAGGTTTACCACTTATTTTAATCAGTGATTACATTTTTTCTAACTACATACATTATATTTATTTATTGATTAAGGCATCACTTAGTGGTCAACTTTTAAGAATTTTCATCTGTTTATGGAAACTTATTTGTGCTATCTAGCATAAGTAAATAAAATTGTAACTTAATTATGAATTGAAGAATTAAGTAGGAAATATAAGAATTCTAAAATTTAGAAATTTTAACGTTGAAAAATTTTTACTGGATCTTTGGAAACGATCCAAAATGTAACAAAACATAAAATCCGTTCGGAACGACCGGCATCGTTTATAAAATGTTAATGCTAGCAAAACCGACCGGATAAGAAATCCAATATCTGTAAAAATATTGAGCAAATTTTCCTTCAGTCTGTTTATCGCGGGAAACGATTCAACCAAATATTGTTTACTTTGTTTTGTTGTAATCACCTCCACGGAATGCTTAAATTGACTTGAATGGAGCCAAAAGTTAACACAAACTGATTATTACTAAAACTTATCTTTGTGCAAAACTTGGGTCAAAACTATCTATATTTATGAGAATGGGAGGAAAACAAATATAGCGCACACTCCATAATACGAATAGTGATACTGCCATCAATCACTTTGAAGTATCAAACACCCTATATAAATAGTAATAAAAAAAAAAAAAATTAGAAAAGCAAATCTTATAAAATAATAAATGTATTTTAAATTTTATTGAATTTTAAATGAATGGGGAAAATTTATATAATAAATTTTCAATATCAAATTGTAAAAATTTATTAATTTTTTATTTTATTTATTTTAACAAATTTTAAATGTTAAGTGGTTTTTGGTTTGAGTGCGATTGATTTTTCAAACGTATACAGATTTGAATAAGTATTACAGTAAATGATGTTAAGTAGGTTTGGCCAAATCGTATACATAGCGCAGATAATAATAAAAATATTCTGGTTTTAATTGTTATCATTATATAACATTAATAAATATATAATGATAAGCAATACTTTATATATTGATATACATTTATACAAACACATTTATGTAGATACTTATTATTAAATAGAATTTTTGGCGATATGATACAACAGCAATGACAACATTATGATTAGATTATGTTATTTAATTAAATATTTTTTCACTTTTGTCGGCGGTGGTGGTTGGTTGATTATTATTACACTGCATATATTAATTATATATTATTATTATTTTTATCCTTTTATTTTTAATTTAATTGGAAAATGACACAGCTCTATATATATATATATATATATATATATTATACATACATACATATATTACATGTTAGTGATGATAACACTACAACAATATTGTGACGATGAAAATCAATAAAAATTGGTATATAAAGTGAAAATCTATTTATAGCACCGCAACATACATAATATAATTGAAACATTAATAATTTAATTGAAAATCAAAAATTAATTGTGTAATATTTTGCTGAGAATATAAACTCGATGGCAGTTTATCACCATTAACATATTAAAAAAAAAAAACATTTCATTAGCCACTGTGCATTAGTCTGCTAATTTTCGTCACAACGAAAAGGTAAAATGGTTTTTAATTAAACTCAACTTACAGGATTGTCTCCCCTTTACAATCCCATGTTAATCCCATTTTCGATAAGCCAATTATTTCAAATTAAATTAAGCTGCATTTAAAAATATAAAATAGTCAAGATTGGATAAGTGTGTAGACTTGTACTTATAATCCTCACGGTGTAAACAAAATGAATGGACTGAGGGAAGCGGAGGTTACCGTCTTGCTATAAGAATCACAATAACCCTAGAAATACATATAATCAAAAAGTAATAAAAATAAGAGTTGGACGAAAATTCTTACTAAACCCTCAATAAAATGTCAATTTTGAATTTACCTTAGCTATTCAGTAACTTATGCATGTGTAACAGGTAAATATATACGGTGACCTCATAAAATTCGATTTACTCGTATATTATACTGAAATCTAACACTGTTATATCCACCTGTATGATGTACCTGATACAAAAAATAAAACCCAACGAATACTTTTTCATGGTATGGGATACAGTTTACATCTTTATTTATTCAATGCACAACGAAAATATTTATATTGAAAATAAGCAAAAATTGAATTTTATTTTAGGGAAAATTCCCGTTTTGCTTACGTCATTTATGTATGTACATGTACATATTTGTATGTCGTTTAGAGAATCGTAATTGGAATCAATATTCTAATCAAATTATAAAGAGACGTCTAATGAGAGTATATAACGTACAAGACGATATTGTGCGTGCGTATTTTCCTAATGATAATTTGATTTGTTTTGGGTTTTATTTATGGCTGGTTGTTGCAAATTTTTATGTTTTCAGAAGATTAATAATTTTATGGCGTATAAATATTTGAAGAAAATTACATTATTTGTTACCTGAATTTTAAAATGGATAAGGTTTATCGAATATTTACTTTTTAAATCACAACCGAACTGTAGAGGATACTGAGACTGCCTAGAAAGTTGTGGATGACAATATTGTATAAGCAGCAAAATTAGAATACTCTAATGGTTGATATGAAATTTGTTTGCCAACCAGAAAGAAAAAAGCTGCAAGTTGTCAAAGGAAAACCAAAAAAAATGCTTTACTTGCTGCTGTCGCGTTTGGTCTGAACCAGATTAAATAATATTTATAACACTCAGACAGTCGAGGTCGAGAAGTTTTGACGTTCTCAAATTATTTGAGTCTTTTCGGGATTAATATCCTTCAAATATATATATATATATATATATATATATATATATATATATATATATATATATATATATATATATATATATATATATATATATATATATATATATATATATATATATATATATATATATATATATATATATCTATGAGTAATTTCATTTTTGGGCAGCAGTGACTGAACTTGTAGTAGTTAAGAAAATAAAAATAACATTTTTTATTTTTTTGATATAGGGTGTGTATTATTGCGCACAGGATGGTCCCAAAGTTTTGCAAAAATAGTGAAAAATGCCATTTGGAGTAAATTTCAAAGGCAAATTTATGAATTAAACACTTAATCGATTTTAAATTTTTTTTTTGTGTTAATTAGAGTGAATATCGAAATTATAAATTCTTCTAAAATTATTATCAAAATTAAATTTTTTGGATCCGATATATAACAGCACAATTTTAAATGAAATATTGAACTAAATACCCCATTATTTTTTTAATTTTTTTTTTGCACAAAATAAAGCTTAATTAATTAGATTTTACATACTCAAATATGGCACTTGTATTATTTTTTGCTTTTAAACTGCACTAATTTAAATATTATTAGTTCTCCTTCGGTAATACAATTTATAATTTAATTTCTCATCTCTCTCATCATTGTAAACGAAATCCTGAATTTATTTAACCCTAAAACTACCTGACATGAAAGTTAATGTATCCCATTAGAATAAGAAAATTAAGAGGATACTCTTAGGTTTCAGCCTATTATCAAATTAATAATGACTAATGAGTAACGTCCTATGACTAAGACCATAGACCAAATTAAGGGTATAGACCAATAGTCAGGGTAAATAAAATAAATTTGATAAGTAAAAGCATTTACCTGGCTCAAAAAGAGGATTAATGGACCATAAACGGTAAATGTTTATATTTAGACTATTAATTTCCTATTATCATATGAACTGTAAAGGCATTACCCCAGCCTAAAAACATCTAAACATTTATTTTTAATTGCACTAATGTTGCCAAATAAGAGCTTCTGTCCAACGCTATATAAGTAGTATTGTGCTTATAATGCAAAACATTCTATAGCCGTGTATCATTGAAGTTACAGTGAGTAATACAAAAAATATTAGTTGTGAATATCCGAAAAAATTGTTTCTGAATTTTTTTTAAAATTTTAACTTAGAGGAGTGTATTCTTGATAATGTATTCATATTATCATTGCTGTAAACCATTTGTTAGTGCAAAGTGCAATAATAAGTTGAGAGCTGTTAGTGAGTACGCTAGAGAAAGGATTGTGTATTTGAATCCAGCTCGAGGATTAAACAATAAATTATACATTTGTAATATGTGTAAGCAGCTCAGCAGATTTTAACCAACATGTGCAACCTCATATGATGGAACAGTTCTCACCAATAAAAAGAAAATTATGTGTAATTTCGACAGCGATTTATAAGCAGTTAAATTGCGACGAGGAACCAACGTGCTTCGAAAAGGAAAAGAAGATTTCGTATTATGAAGAGATTATGAATAATTTCAAATACCAGTTCGATGAAGGAGATTATGAAGACAAGAAGAAACTATTAATATTACTACCAAAGCAGATGAAGCATCACGGTATTCAAGATTATTTTAGAGAAGGTGCTAGCCGTTATTTAATTGATCACTGCAAGGATCTTCAAAGACATAATTGTACGTTCTCTTCAATAACTAAAAGCAGTATCCCTAAAAATAAGATATCAGATACTGCACGGAGCTTAGTAGAATCCTTTTTTGAGGATGATGAAATAAGTCGAATGATGCCGGGGAGGCAGGATGTTCTTTAGAATACTCAGAAGAGGGTATTACTATGTTCTATAAATGAGGCCTACATCGAGTTTAAATCTCGTCACCCTGGAGTTAAAATAGGATTTACAAAGTTCACACAACTATGTCCAAACCACTGTATAAAATTGGATTCTAGCAGTCAACATAATGTTTGTGTTTGTCTTATGCACCAAAACATGAAACCACCGAGACAATAGTCAATTTCCGTTTAAAGATTACAAAGATTTAATTTTATTCGTTATGTGTGGTGATGAACAAATACAAGAATGTTACATTAAAAAGTGTAAAGTGTGCTCTAAAAATTTGTAAGAACTTGAAGAACTGTTGTGTAAATGCTTCAATAAGTGATGTGTCAAAAATAGTATAACACAGATGCAGTTTGGTTACATTAGAAGACCAAATGACAAAGTTTACAGAAAAATTTATTCATAATTTAACCAAGTTAATACCTCATCATTTTATATCGAAAGAACAATCAAAATTTCTTAAACAAAAAAAAATCTTTACAAGAAGGGGATCTGCTTGTACAACGTGCAAGATTCAGTGCAAGGTTATCACTGGAATAATGCACAAGCGACCATTCATCCGTTCGTTATTTATCACAAGGATCCCCTGAGAGCACTTCAGTGAAACATGCTACTTTCATTATTATTTCTAATTGTATCGAACACAATAGCATCGCAGTACATCTCTTCAAAACTAAAATGATTCAATTTACAACAAAAGTAATAACATCGAACATCAAAAAGATTTTCTATATGTCTGACGGAGCTATAATACAATATAAAAATAAAAATAATCTAATTAATCTAAGTCATTATGAAGAAGATTTTAACGTCGCAGCTGAGTGGCATTTTCATGCTACAAGTCACCGCAAAGGGGCGTGTGATGGTGTTGGTGGAACATTTAAAAGAGGTGCCTATCGCTACAGTTTAACAAATGGATCAATTCAAACTCCACAACAGCTATAAGAATGGAATAGATCATGAAAATCAACAATGCATTTTGAATATTTTCGCAAAAAAGAAATTTGTAACTAAATCATTTTCAAATTCGCAAATCGTTAGTGAACATTATATTTCAAATTAAATTTATAAATTGAACCATATATTTTTATTGTTTTTATCCTTATTTAACCGTCTAACCCTTTCGCCAATTTTGCTTGGTTTTTGTTCGACATGGTCGCAAATTGCGAAGAAGTGAAATCAAAAACTTTCTTGAAACGAGATTCATTCATATTTTACTTACGTTGAGTATTTATTAAGAATGCCTTACGTTTGAAATAATGTAGTTTAAAACAAAAAATAATACAAGTGCCATATTTGAGTATGTAAAATCTAATTAATTAAGCTTTATTTTGTGCAAAAAAAAAATAAAAAAAATAATGGGGTATTTAGTTCAATATCTTATTTAATATTGTGCTGTTATATATCGGATCAAAAAAATTTAATTTTGATAATAATTTTAGAAGAATTTATAATTTCGATATTCACTCTAATTAAAGCAAAAAGAAAAATTTAAAATTGATTAATTTTTTAATTCATAAATTTGCCTTTGAAATTTACTCCAAATGGCATTTTTCACTATTTTTGCAAAACTTTGGGACCATCCTGTGCGCAATACACACCCTATATCAAAAAAATAAAAAATATGTTATTTTTACTTTTTTAAATATTATACGTTACACCAAAAGTTAAACAAATCATAATTCGAAACTTCATGTTCAAATTTCCAAAATTTTTGCTGTTTTAAAATGAAATTACTCATATATATATATATATATATATATATATATATATATATATATATATATATATATATATATATATATATATATATATATATATATATATATATATATATATATATATATATATATATCGATCGAAAAAATTATAATTCCTCAATAATTTTGACCAAATTACTCATTAAAAGTATTTTGGGGGTAGCTGAACAAGAATCCGATATCAGAATTCCAATTCAAAATGGCGGATGCAAGATGGCGGACCTTAATTTCAAATTCCAGATTGCGGTTCCAAAATGGTGGACAAATATTTTCTCATAATTGGCTGATTTCTACAAAATTTTGTAAACGGAAGTTTTTGAGGTCTCTGATAATGAATTTGAGCTCAGGTTTCAAATTCACGATGGCGGATCCAAGATGGCGGACATTTCTTATTTATCATCGAATTTATTCAAATTAATCGGCTTAAAATTCGAATTTCTCGAAATTATTTCGGGAAATGATTTATCAAACTATAGGGACTCAGAAAATGTAAGAAAAAATTATTTTTTTTTGAAAATTCTGTACCGAAATAGTCCCTCAACAAAATTCAAAATAACGTTAATTTTTGATAGATTATTGGAATGATTATTCTTAGATCTCTGCATTTACTAATTTTGGTTCGCCCGGGGATCTCATTTCACAGTACCTTACTTGTTAAGGCTTTCCCCTATTTACCACCTGGGGAGGCTCTCGATGCCGGACTAGTAAACCCGACACGAGTCTGTCTTCGTCTATGTCAATTCTGTCTGTCTGTCCATCTATCTGCAAGGTGTAGCTTATCTAAGTCAATTTCGTCTTTCTGTCCATCTGTCTGTAGTGTGATTGTTTTTGTGTTTTTAAATTTTAATAAAACTTTACAATGAATTACTTCTTTGATTCTGGTGACCAGTGATTTGCATTTTCTTTCGTATCATTAGAAAATTTTTTAATCAAAACTATTCCATTTTTTTGTACGATAAAACCGTGGTTTTTCGAAATGTCAGGAAAACTCTCGCAATTAAGATATCTTCGATTCAACTTTCGCCTCATTTTGTCATGAAATACTTTATCAAAGTATAAAATATTAATATTATCGAAATGTGTTTTTGCCCAGTTGAATAGTGCTTGTGGAGATAATATTGCCTCAGACGGTTTTGCCGTAAGGCTTGCCTTGTGGCTTGACCTTTTGAAAGTAGCACCTATTCCATCATACGTGCTTTTTCCATGTGCAGTTGCTGTGTCTGCTAAAATCTTTTTTATGATTAATCAAATTGTTTATTTGAAATTTATTTTTAAAATGTTGTTTAGCGCCGTCAGTACAATAATAAATTTTTTGAATTCTTTTAACCTTTTTTTTATTTTCTGGTATTAGTAGTGTTTGAATAGAATATACAGCTGCAGTGTCATGTTTCAGGCTATCAGACAAAAAGATCATACTCTGATGTTCAAGTTCATCATTTTCTTTGTAATAGAAAATCACAGGTACCACTGTACATTGGTTATTGTTGAAATGGAAAGCCTGGGAAGCATCCTGACACACATAAGCATAATTTTCTGAGAAATCAAACATTACAAGTACTTCATGTGGGCTAAGATTTTCTTTGTTTTTCATTTATAAACTGAGTCTGCTGCTTTGCTATGTATAAGAATGAACTGTCAGAGTATTTAGACTCGATGTCTGTTCGGTTAATGTTGCTCTATCAGTTGTTGTCCACGATGAATATTTTATATCAGAAATAGAAGAATCTTCTAATTGTTCACGTATTAGAGGTATAACTTCCATAGTTCCTGGACATTTATTACACTTATCGATGTAACAATGGAAAGTTGGATTAGAACAAACCATTTTTTCTAAGCAGTCTTTATAATTAGAAAGAGAAGTACTTGTATTTTGAGTCAATTGCTTCAGGCTTATTGCATCTAACATAAGTTTCATATTTTGATGAATAGTACATACGCATACCGAATGCGTTCCAGATGCTCCGGGAAGAATACAATATTTTGGTCTTAGAAATGCAAATTTACTAAAAGAAATTTGTATTTTCGGCTCAGTCTCTTTAAAACAAGAATAGAGTTCTTTCATATTCAATAATAATAGACGTACGTTTTTCTTCTCTTGTGCCATCTTTATTTTTTACGGAAACAACGTCTTTCTTTGATGGCATGATTCGACTATATACGAGTATATCGTTATTGTAAAATTCTTCAATATTTTTCAGAGATTCCTGGGGTAAACTATGACCCGCTTTCGCAACAGTTGAGTAAACTCCTTAGCAATATTTCTCGTGCTCCATGAAGTTGGAGCAATAGCAAGAATCCTGACTCTTAGAGGATCGTTCGTGTCCAAACTTGAAAATTTAGTTTTAAGTCCATCTAGCATTTCCTCTAGATCAATTTCTCTTTGGGATCGAACTTCTGATTTCGGTGACGCTGTAGAATCAAGGTTTTCTTCATCATTGGATGTACAAGAATCATCATTATACCAACTTGAATTTGAAACCTGAGCTCAAATTCGTTATCAGAGACTTCAAAAACTTCCGTTTACAAAATTTTGTAGAAATCAGCCAATTATAAGAAAATATGTGTTCACCATTTTGGAACCGCAATCTGGAATTTGAAATTAAGGTCCGCCATCTTGCATCCGCCATTTTGAATTTGAATTCTGATATCGGATTCTTGTTCAGCGACCCCCAAAATACTTTTAATGAGTAATTTGGTCAAAATTATTGAGGAATTATAATTTTTTCGATCATTTTTGACTAAAAAATGGCTTTTTATTGCGAGATACCTCGCTTTAGATAGTTTTTTTAAGGTTAGAATTTTTTTTTTTTTTAAACACCTAACGGTATCAAAAACTAGACTTCTTGACGAATTTTTTCGTGTGCTCAAAATTTTTTTTTCCCCAAAATTGAAATGGGCAGAGGGGGTGGCCGATTTGAAAAAGAATTCCCCATATATATATATATATATATATATATATATATATATATATATATATATATATATATATATTAACGAGAGATAGTCGCGGCTTTCCTATTATTCGAAGTTTCCGAGAAATGAATTTCAGTTGCATGATATTCAGTGGCGGCTTCTGATTGAAATTTTCACGCACGCAATAAACCATTTTTGTAGCAATTGTAACCTAATTACAACTTGGATGGGCGATGAACGCTCGATGGAGACGGACGTGTTTTAGTCTGTCTCCGCATGTGAAATTTAATTAATTTTATTTAAATTATATAAAATTAATTAAATTAGTGTTAATATGTGTTGTGTTGTTATGCAGTGTAATAGTGTATTGTAATAATAGTTTTAGTATTATATTATGTAATGAAAAAGGTTTTTTTTTTATGTACATATATAAGTGTAGTGCAATTAATAGTTTTAAGGTGAAGTGATTTTGATCAAGGAAAACGTTATCAAACGTGCTCAAAAATAAATTAACGGTACTCTCTAGTACCGTTAGACAGGTATTTTCGCATCAGACGCATTGGAATGCATATGTCTGATGACGAATTGTGTAAAATTTTTCTTTATATTTATTAAATGATATGTCATGGGTAAGAGATTTTTTTTTGGTTATCTTTGTTGTATAAAAAAAAAAAAAGAAAACCAATATAAATAGGGTATACAAATGTGCATTAGGGTATGTTAGTATTAGTGTCTACGGTAAATGCTAGTTATTGTGAATTTCGAACAATAATGAATCACAATGATGTTGTAGGTATTTTGCCATTCGTGCGTGTGTGGGTGTTTGGATGTTTATTGTTGCATTGATGAAGAATCTTGGTTGAATTTTGTATATGTTACTTATTCTAGGACTGCCGTTGTTCTTAGGGAGAGTTTCCGTCGGTTTTGTGTGTATAAGTATACACATTTTTATAAGTATGTACAAACAAACACATTTAAATGAGGTTGTATTTGTATGCATTGTTTTTCGTTTACGATTTGTTATTCAATTTACTCTTGGACATGGATTGAAAACAATTGTTATTGGATAAAATGCAGAATTTATACATATTTTATCTTGATATTTTATTTACTAATTTTGAATTTTTATTCCAATTGTGTTTTGTGAAACGGGTTTAAATTTGTAGAACTGCCAGAGAACATTTTAAATTTTATGATATATTTCATTACTGGAAAAATTGTATGGTGCTTCTAGAATCATTGTTTCTGCCATGATGTCGTGAGCGACAGTGTCGCGATAGTTATATAAAATTTAACCAATTTGCTCTTCAGCACAATAATGCCCCCATACATAAAAAAAGATTTTGACGTTATCTTAATTGATTAAATGATTTGCATTTTTCAGATGCCTTGTAAATGCAATAATATTTGAATTTAGCCCTCTATTGGTGTCATATCTGTGTTGGTACATTCTTTTACCAAAAATTGTTTTGTCTGTCCGGTATATGTAGCGTTGCAACTACAAGGGACTTTGTAAACCAAATTTGATTGTTTCTTTAAATGTAAATTGTCTTTAATTTTAGAAAAAATATTTTTATTTAAGCTTGTGGCGGCATATTCCTCTATTTTAAGAAAAGACGTTTTATTTTTTCATACAGGTTTTTATAACGGGAATGGCTAAAAAGTTTGTGATTTCATTTTATGGTCTAGATATAGGATTTCTGTGAAAGTTTTATGCAGTCCAAATTACCTTTTGAATTAATTTTTCGAGATGTTGGTTAAGGCACTAATGTATCTTTTAGAATTTATAAATTTTGTTTGTGAAATTTAATATCGGAAAGCTTTAGAATTTGTATTAATATTATAAGTGGTGGGAAGCAAGAATGAAAATTTATCTAGCTGACCAGGTATATTTTATGATACGAATCAAAGATAATAAATGTTTACATTTGGTTCATGAATTAACAAAACGTTCTTCGTTATCTACGAGTACTTCTTTTTCTAAAATAAATTTTATTCTATTATTTACTGATGCTTCTAATAATTATGCGGTCAACATATCTAAAGTAAAATAATGGTTAAAACTCCAAAGAGTTTAATACTGAAATTTCTAAATTTTCCACTAATAAATTTGCTAATATGGGACATATGGGAGAACCAAAAGGAGAACAAATAGGGGAGCCAAATGATTGTTCAAAATAAAATTCTGAATTGTTCAAAACTATGTTTAAAGTAGTAAAAAATTGAACTGTACATTAGATTTAGAATTTTTAATTAAATTTTTCCAATTCTGACTGATAATATTTCTTACAATTTGGCTTTCAACATTTGTAAACAAAAATTTAACGTCTACAGAGATAACCATGGGAATTTGGTGGAATGGTAACGTTATTAATTTGGTTTTTAAAATCCTCAAAATTTTGAATAAATGAATTTTAAGAATTAGTGTTTTATTTTTATGAGCCAATTAATATTAATAAATTAAACAATTTTTATTTGAGTTCTTATACAAAATTGTCGTAAAAAAAGCCGCGAATTAACTAAATTCGATATAAAATAATAAAATTCGTGTCGAAGTGATTATTTTAGTGGATTAGTGTTTAGTGAGAAAAGTTGTTAGTGTGAAAATTGTATGAAAATGTCTCGATTCGATAAAATTACCGATACATTTAATTTATGTGCGACCAAATTATTCGATGAAATACAGAAATCATTACCGTCGGATAGAACATTCACGCGGAATTTAATCGAATGCAAGGATGATATGATATTCGGGGGGAATTCAAGCGAGATGAATTTTATGGTGTTGACTTGGCGTATGGCCTGTATGAAAGATGGCAAAGAGGTTAAATATAAGGTAAGTGATTTTTTGATTTTTTGTTTTGTTTTGAGGTTATGTAGTGCTGGAGTTTAGGTTTTATGATTTTTTTTAAAGTTTATTCGATGACAAATTACATTACAGCTGGAGGTATTACAGTTTCGTAACATAATTGACTGAAACTTTACTAAGGATATCCACGCAATGCACAATATGCCTCAATGGTAGCAGTGCTCTGGGCTGCATACACCCACCCTTTTAGGAAAAAAAAGGATATCCAAATAGTTTCGTTGTGCCACATGATTCTTTTTTTTTATTTTTTTTTTATTTTGTTTCCTGTACACTTCCTAATCAAGCAGCGGATGAAATGGATGAATTGTGTTTGTGTAAGATTTGTATTCATATTATGCATAATGATTAATGATCCTCTCAAATGAATCCGTTCTTACAACAATTATTTAAGGAAGATTATAATTTTGAAAAAAGGGTAAAACTAAACGTTATTATCATTTTCGGTTCAGCATTGATTAAAATTTATTGATTTCGTGAACTAATTAAGTAAATAATTACATGGAATGGGCGACTTTGTATAACAAATTGTAAAAAAATTTGAAAGGTTTGGATTTGGAGGTCAAACTTTTAAATATAGGGTTTTATCGAACTATTTTACAAAACTTGACACGATGTAAAGGACCACAGCTGTAAACCGCTGTATTGTAAAAATAACATGTAATGTAAGATTCGTAAAAATATGTAGGGATTTATTAGATCAACATACATATGTATGTGTAATACACTGATCATGATTCTTATAATTGGATATTAATAGTACAATAAAAAGAGGCAGCGGGTCCGAAGTTTTTGTCAACGTCATTGTTCTTATCTCTTTGCCAACAACTTTTAGGTAGCATACATTTTAGTTGGTATTTTCATACATCACGCCACCACATGCAAACACTTCTAATTTATATTGATAAAGAAGCAGAAAGGAAACTAACGACCTACACCTCGATGATACCTACATTCTATATACTTCCTATACTTCACAAAGCTAATTGTACTAAGATAATAGTCCAACTTACAGAATTTCAAAATTTTTTGGCTGATTTATTAAAATTTGGAATATTATGATCTAATTAATTTTATTAAATGGCAGAATATCTCACAAACATATGTACTGATAAGTTTGTTCGTAGTTTCATTTTTACAAATAAGTATTAAAATAAATGTGGCAGAGGGAATAATTGCGGATAGACGGTCAATGATATAGAATCCTATAAAATATTTTTAATGAAAATTTTTTAGATTTTTTGAAATTTTGTTTAAATTCAGGCTATTTCAGCATATTCAACAGCCACTTCAAACAAATCAATGGGATGCGGAAATTCGATACGAAATATTTTTAGTTAGACGAAGATAGTACACCGAAATTAAACCAATCTATAACAGTGTAATAACTGCCGTGTAATAATTGCTGTGAAACCACCGATAGGAGTGCCCATGCCACTGTGTTGTGTCAACGTTCCTTTGATACACCAATTTCAGTTCAATTATCGTTTCTTTTTTGGAAATGGCCCGTATAATTGGGAATCAGGGAGGTTTTGTTAAGGGGAAAGGTGATTTGAATAGAATTGGTAAAGTTTATTCGATGATCATTGAAGTGCTATCAGAGTTTCCTAGGTACCAGTCTTTAATACGTCAAGTTTGAAATTCGACAATGGGGTTCACAATGTTTTGATTGTTTGACCGCTTTTACATTGCACGACACTGTAATGATGTGTCTGTGACGATGTCGTCGGATCGCAAATTGCGTAGATGTGTATGCAACGTTTTTCCGTTTCACGATACATCACCGAGTCCGGTATTGACACACTGATATTTTTTGCCGGACGATGGATCAATGACGCCATGATCCCCTGTTGTATCGGTCCGATAATTGTTTTATAGTCTGACGGATATTTTTCTTTAATTGTGGGTCACAGTTTTTAGCCTTGGATGCAGTAAGTGCAAGAGGTACTTGATGTTGTATACTACATTACATTGCAAGAATATTTGAGGTAGTGATGAAAACGTTTCAGCACTTTTTGGTTGCTGAATTTAATTATTTCAAAGTGTCATAGTTGTTCAATTATATTTGTCTGATGGTGTGATTGTTATAAATTATACTTAATTATATATAATTGTTAGATCATCTCCAAGCTACAGAAATATTGGTGAAGTCTCGCTCAACACCCAGAAACTCCAAGCATCCAGCAGCTATGTAGTGTAGAAATTGTATTGTCTTGTGATATCTATGTTATTTTATTTAGTACTAACTAATTTATATAAGTTAAGTTCTATTAATTAAGTAGTAAAGCAATTTAGTTTCAGACTAACCTGGGAAACTCTATTTGAGTTTTATTAGTGAATATCATATATAGGTACATGTAGTACTTAACTAAACGATTAATATTCTAAACCTTTTGCGTAGTATGTAATAATTAATTTAAACATTATTAACTTAGTAAATAAATAAGTAATTTAAGCATTTTTAATATCCTTTTGCAAGATCTTTAGGAAATTGCCGATTAGTTTAATTTAATAATATAATAATATGTATTATTTGAGTTTAGTTTGGATTGAAATATAAGCATTCACATTAACATTGAGTTAAATGAGATTCTCACCTCGAAATTCGAGATTTCTAGAATAGGTAATCTAGATATCTGGTTTTGAGTAACGTTAAGTTACTTCAGCATTTTATTTTTCCGAGATATTTTTCGAGAAAAAGGCCTTTTTCAATTCGACATTTTCGGGAATATTCTAGAACCTACACACCAACATTCTGTATATATAGAATGAAAATTGTTGGACAATCAGTCTAGTCGCTAGAGCAGCTCATCAGTTCGAAACTGGATTAAATTTCCGTACAATTTACGGAAATATTAACTTCAAATAAATTAAAAATATTGAAAATCTGTCTATTTATGGGGGGTGTTAATCTGTACTTCTAGGTGTTAATCTGTAAAACACATTAAAGTGATCTTAGGATCGGTTGCGTATTTGGTGATTACACGAATTAAATAATTAATTCAAATTAGAGTAAAAATTATTAATTGTGCAGATATATTTTTGGGTAAAATTAAATTAAACTTTGGAAATGAAATGTTAAATCATAAAAAAACGATTTGCTGAGATGTAATGGGTTGTCGAAAATGTGAAAGCTAGGAAACTGAAAATGCTATGAAAATATCTTAGAATTTTAAAAGGGAAAGTGTTTTCTATATTTCAGACAAATTAACGATACATATCCTAACTGGATCAAGGCTAAGATACTGAAAAAAAGTAGATTCATATATCAGATGTTTAGCCATGATAAGATTTACCGATATAACAAATGTCAACGTTGGTGTAATATGGTGTAAAAAATAAAAATCTGTTAGTGAAAGCCTTCCTAACAAAATTTCACTTTTGATTGTCGAATTGTTTCTTGCACACATTTTAGAGGAGATAATTTGAAAACCTCAACGTGAAATATTAACTATTGTTTTTTTTTTTTTTGCTGCGGTTCACTTAATATGGTGGAAAACACTGGAAACCAATTCAGCTAAATTAAAAAAGATCAGTGCCAATGATTTAATCGTCTGAAAATAACTTTAATCTCTCGAGTTTACAGCTATCGGATCAAAATTAGGTTAACGCAAATTGTACTTTTCTCCCCTCACAAAAAAACTACAAATTTTTATTATTTTAAAAATAAAACTAAACCAATTTTATGGTTTAAAATAGTTAAAAAAAAAAAAAAAATGTATAATAATACATCTGAAAAAAACTGAAATAAAAAACCGTAATCTTTTTTTATCTTTCCAATTTCAACTCTTTATTTTGAGCTTTCATAAGCTTACTATATAAATATGTACATACATATGTATATATGTTTGACTTCACAATACACTATTTGTGTTATAGTTTCTAGTGTATACTATCGTAGTACACCATATAAATACTATTTTTATTTCTATATTCGATTTTCAATTATTTTTATTTAAAAAATATAAAAAGAATATTCTTTTCTCTTCTTGTACATACATTCGATTTTAAGATTTGCTTTTGTCTCGGTGGAGTTTTTTTTACTTTCTGTATCCTTTTTCATAAATTTTATGTCGTTTTCTTCAACAAGAATGTAATAAAACTTAAATATGGCAAACACTAAAATATATATATATTATTACTATTATTATTAAAAATAACAATAGAAAATAAGATAAAGTTTTATTTCCAATTTTTCTTTCTTTCTCCCGCTTTTTTTTTGTCTTCGACCACATAAAACAAACTAAGCTTTTTTGCTTGCTATTATTGTACTTTTAATATTTACATTGAACTGGTTTATATAATAGGAGTATTGTGGTACATTCAAAGTTCTATTTACGGGGTGGATACAGTGACTGATCGCAAAGTATTTGTTCGTGTTAAAAATTTATATCGATGTTTAAATACAACTACATAATGTGAATTCTTTTATATAACAAACTATACATAATACTATGTGTACTTTAGTGGATTCCTAGTGAAAATGTAATAAAAACCAGCAGAATAACATAAAACTAGAAGCCTTTTATACAAACAGAATTTTTCGTATCTTAACATTATGTTATGTCATACCAAGGCAGATAGAAAAGAAACTCTAAAAAAAAAATTTACTTTTGGTTGAAGACAAGATAAATGTTGCTTTATTTATTTAATCACATATATTGCAGGTTGTCGTAATTTTTAATTTTACCAAGTTGCAATTTTTGTGTAACTTGTGTAATTGTTATTTACGCTTGAGGGTATTCGTTTGTTAAAATATCGTTTTAATTAAAAACTGGAAAAGATTTTCTTGTATATTCTCTCCAGTACAATTAAATATTTTTTATACGAAAATTAGAAAATGTTTCGTTTTTAGCAACAAGAAAAAAAGCGAATTACCACTAGAAAGAAATGATGAATTTAATATTTTCAATTAAAAGAAACCAAAAAATGGTTTGCTGTGTCATTATAAAATAATCTTTAATATTTGATTCAAGTTAATTTAAGCTGTCTTACATACATACTTCTTTCAGTAGTACATAAATAACTATTTTGGGGAGCACGTGACAAATCATTGTGATGGTCAGATTTTAATGGTATGAGAATGTGCAAGAACTAAGAAAAAAGGCAAACAAGCTGTAACATTTGTATTTTGGCTTCATTAAACAAAAATAATTACGTTTTTTCAGTACTGACGACTATTTGGTTGTTGTTCGCTTGTAAATGTCACAGAAAAGTTATATTTAGAAGCAGTAAATTAGAAGTTTTATAGAGGATATAGGTCACGATTCACATACAGATTAAGAAGTTTCACTTTTGTCGTGCGTACAACGTTGTGAAGCATAACAAGATTCGTTGAAGGAGCGACTAAGTACAGATAAACTTATGTTTAGTGTCTCACCATCAATCGAATTTGATCGGCGATCAAATCACTGGGATAATACCCTTATGTTCATTATTTCCAGTTAAATACCGATGGAAAATGATGATGACCAATTTGATTTCCAAAGAGGTTAAAACATATTTTTTTATAGACATACTGATTTTAATTATTTGAACTGTTTTACATTTGGGAATTATGTAAGGCCCATTTGAATCACTAAAGCTTATAAACATTCATTTCCTTATTACAGCTTCCTTCAACAAACTTTGGTATTCAAACAAATAGGATCTGGAAGAGTAAGCCTGTGCATAATAAAACTATCTACCTCATAAACGCTCCAAATCGTGATATTTCACTCAACCAATAATTTATTTTATTTTGGTTTAGTACATTACACCCAAAATTCTTATAAGACTTGCATTAAATCGCATTCTAATGAGAATCGTATTAAATCGTATTCTTATAAGAATCGTGTCATGTACATACTAAAACATGAGAGTCTGTGAATTTCCAATAATAACAATGAAAATTCTGTAGGATTCCAATTCGAATGTGGATGGTGTAGTAATTTCCACTAAAGCTTTTAAGTATTTTTTATCGTTGGCCCATTATAGGCCTAATTTGGCTTTGTATGATGCACATTATCCAAAAGAAATTTTCTCTAAAAACAAAACTAATTTTGTAACTTTAATTTGTGTTTAATTAATTAATTCAAATTAAAGTAAACAAATTGGTAATTATTAAATTTGCTTA
Organism: Tipula vernalis; assembly: GCA_958295665.1. Taxonomy (NCBI): domain Eukaryota; kingdom Metazoa; phylum Arthropoda; class Insecta; order Diptera; family Tipulidae; genus Tipula; species Tipula vernalis. Next base: position 23,765,655 of record OY282558.1, on the reverse strand, counting down.
CACAGGAATAGTGCTGTGTGAATTATGAAGAAAAAGGTGTGGGGGAATTTTACTGTATTAGCATAATTCGATAATACAGGGTTTACACCTCTGAATCTTTAGGAAATTATCTGTATGGTTAATTAGAATGGAACTTTTCTATTTCTTAACGGGTTTTAGTGAAATTTGACCTCCGCGATGGAAATGGGTTTTTGGACAAAGTTCTAGAGTATGGCCAAGTATGATGGAACTTGTCTTTTTCTCAACCGATTTATGGACAAAGTTATTAGGTTATGAGGAAATTCGACAAATGGGTTGCAAATAGCATTCTTAAATGATTTTAAAAAGAATTTCTGGAATATGGTCAATTAAGAAATAACTTAGCTTTTTTTAACCGATTTTGACGAATTTTGACGTTCCAACGAACCCAAGAAAAAGTGACCCAAAAATTATTTTTGGTAGGTTTGGCCTTGTTTAAAAAAATATAGTGTGTGGTGGACTTCATTTTAGAATATCTCGAATTTCATCATAATCGGTTAAGGAATGGTCAAGTTCCTTCGTAATTGGCCATATTCCAGAATTTCGTTTAAAAATAATTTTAGAATCCCACTTATAGTTTATCTATCGAGTTTCATCATAATCGGTTGAGAAATAGGCAAGTTCGACCATACGTGGCCATATTCCGGAATTTCATCTAAAAATCATTTTAGAATCTCATTTCCAACCCGCAGGTCAAATTTCATCATAGTAGAGTTTAAAATGGGATTTCATTTTGCTCTTCGCTCTTCATTTTTGAGTTATAATGGTGTATATCCAATTTGCTTGTGTATATTTTGTCACTTATAAATTTATAATAAAACAACTTACGTTATTTTTAAATAATTTTAATTGAAAAAAATTTTTCCTTATACTAACAATATTTTTTAAAAATTTTTTAGAAGATCGATTTCGGATTGACTCCTTCTTCGGTTCCTTTTTAACAACTAGTTGTTAAAAAAGAACCGAAGAAGGAGTCAATCCGAAATCGATCTTCTAAAAAATTTTTTAAAAATATTGTTACTATAAGGAAAAATTTTTTTCAATTAAAATTATTTAAAAATAACGTAAGTTATTTTATTATAAATCTTCATTTTTGTTCAAGAGCGATAGTAAAAACTACTAAAAAGCTCTTTATAAAGAGCGATATTATAACAAAAAAAAATATCGCTCTGAAGAACTGGAACATTATTTTTATTATAAGGCTTATGCTCTTCCACTATTGCGTTTGTGTTATCAGATTTTCGCTCTTTGTTATTGCGCTATATTGAGAAAATAAATACGCTCTGCTCTGATGAATAAAATGTCATTATTATATTGCTCTTGCTCTTGTTATTACGGAAAACGGTTACATTCAAAACCTTCTAAATTTCTTAAGAAAGCCAGATTGTTTTATTAGCGAACAGATGCACGGGCATTGGAAATGGGGTTCTAAAATGACTTTTGGGTAAAGTTCTGGAATATGGCCAACTAGGATGGAACTTGGCTATTCCTTAATTGATTTTAGTGAAATTTGACATGTGCGTTGGAAATGGGATTCTAAAATGATTGAACAACTAGGATGGAACTCGGCTTTTCTTGAACTGATTTGAGTGAAATTTGACATGTGCGTTGGAAATGGGATTCTAAAATTATTTTTAGATGAAGTTCTGGAATATGGCCAATTGGGATGGAACTTGGCGATTCCTTAAATCATTTTAGAATCCCATTTCCAACGCAAATGTCAAATTTCTCTAAAATCGGTTTAGGAATAGCCAAGTTCCATCACAATTGGCCATATTCCAGAACTTTATCCAAAAATCATTTTAGAATCCCATTTTCAACGCACATGTCAAATTTCACTAAAACCGGTTAAGGAATAGCCAAGTTCCATCCTAGTTGGCCAGAAGAATCCTAGAATCCCATTTCCAACGCGCACGTTAAATTTCTCTAAAATCTGTTAAGAAATAGCCAAGTTCCATCCTAATTGGCCATATTCCAGAAATTTATCTAAATATTGTTTATCGAACTTTCTTTATTCAGCAATTCGTGTGTTACGAAAAATTTTGCTCCCTAATGGCTGGTTCTTCAGTGGCTCTGTAGAATGGGTTGGGAGCGATATTTTTAGCTTTTATGCTCTTTGTTTTAAAAGCAAAATTAAAAATAAAAATTTAAATCACTTTGAAAGAGCGAAATAATTTTTTTTTGTTTTTATCATTAGAGGGTAAGAGCGTAAAAGCACACTGAAAAAAAATTTTATTGGGAGAAAGAGCGAATATTTTTATAAAGAGCTCTAAAAGAGCGATAAATTTAAACTCTGCATCATAGTCATTAAAAGGTTCAATTTCAAGTGTGAAACCAGCCTGCACACACTAGATTCTGTTTATATATGGAATGTAAATTGTGATACAATCAGTCCATTCGCCATGGCCTGATGAGAGGATTAATGTATCATCATAATTATAGGGTTATCACTTCGAAACTGGATTAAATTCTCTTATATTTTTCTGACTTTTAGAATTTTTAATTAAACATTTTCTCTAAATGGAATATTTAGGATCTTCTTAATGACACTTTCCCACTTAATATTTTAAGTGCTTGATGCCCCAATAAAAAGCACTCTGAAATTTTGGGCAAGGATCGGCTCTAAAACCGTAATCAGGCGAATTAAAAACGTCATTGAATATGGGCATTTGTGCAATAATGGCTAGATATTAATGCAAAAGAAATTTTTAGCAAGCAGAAAATTTAGTTTCATGTTAATGGAACTTTTCCACTTAATGTATTGAGGAATTCTTCTTGATACAGGCACTCTCAGAGCAAATCCTCCATTTGTATAAAAACTCAATCTATTCCATTTTATAGTCAAAATCTACATATAAAGCCGAACTTTGCCCAAATCTTTGAGAGTGCTTGGTATTACTCCATCAAGAGCAAATACTTAACGAGGGAAGGTGCCGGTGATTCCGATTATTTTATTGGGCCAACAAGGCAAGCTTCTCGGAAGCTGATGCACAATTCATTGCACACTTGTCTTGGCTAAAAAACTTGTTTGAATCTAAGCTAAAATAGTTTATAAGAAAAGACGTTTATTTATGGATAAATCCTTTGAAAATATATTCTGGAAAAGAAACAAAATTCTTTAATAAATCTTTTGGGAAACGTAGAATTTATTCTTTTTCAGTTTGTGAGTACAAATTAATTGGATAAAAATCTCATTTGAAATAAAAATTCGCACAATCATTTACTGGAGAAAATGGAAGAAAATATTGGAAAACATTTATGAAAATTTAAAGAATAGTCGAAACTTTGAATTGTTAGAAACTTCACAAAAAGAAATCACTCATTTATTCCAATAAGAATTTTGTTCTGAGTATTTTTAGCAAATGAAGAAATGGGGAACTTTGACGAAATTGGAAAATCCTCTTAGTCTAGGGCTTTTTTTAATTGGTCAACAGCTGATTCTTTGGTCCGTAACATAAGTCAGGTGGTGCCTACACAAGAGGTGCTTACTCAAGGATATGCCACGACACCCTAAAAGTAGTATACAAGCTAAAGAGAAAATGGACAAATATGAATTAGGGATTGTTCTTTCATTTCACGGTATGTCAAGACGCCAAAATTGTAGAGCACCACACACCAGAAGTTAAAGGTTATGAACTAGATTTGCATAATACGTGTAATAATATGAAAAATAGGTTACCTTGCCTCATTTTGATGCCTATATTAAGCTAAATGAATTACACAGTTACAATAATTAAAGTTTTAGCCAAACTTTGAGTTTAAAAATTATTTTTGTATAAAAAATAAATTAATAAACTCACAACTTTAATTCAATGGATGTAACTGCAATGGATGCAACTAACCCCTGTTCAAAATTTTTGTCGATCTTCCCTCAATGCTTTAACTGCACAAATTGAAAGAATATAATTCAAGTTTTCAATTTCGCTTGGTATAGAAGTCTAGCCCTGCCTTGTTATTACACTTTGTGCAGCATTGTAAACGGTTCGGGCTGTCTTAAATTAGCCTTGTCGAAAATTTTATTTATGGCTCAAATTTAAAATCTACAGACAACATACAAAACTGATGAATCTGATTAGAAACCGACAAATTTTGTTATTATTTGCTGACACAAGCGTCAATACCTGTACGGTTAAATAATGTCCTGTTGACAAAAATATCAACAATTATGGAGGGGAAACTAAACCTTTTTTTTTTAATTTTTTATTTTACACAACAAACATAAAAGAAAAATGGAAAATTAAAAGCGCACAAAGTGGATTTAAGGATAATGTTGATGATGTTGATAAATAATATTTACGCTTAAGGGAATGAATAGACATAACAGCAGAACAATAAATATATGGAGGTACACATAAACAAAAAGTATACAAAAAATAATAAAAGTTCTGAGAAAGCTTTTTCATGTATACGTATTTTGTTTCTCTTTCAATTTTTGAACAATACAATGAAAATTTATGTATGCTTTGTGATCTGGAAAAATTCGATTAGGTTCAAATCGATGATTTTTATGTTTTTGTTTCACACGGTGGATTTTTTTTTTTTTAATCTGTCGCACTGTGACACGGTTTACTCTAAACAGGATACTAAAAAAGATAAAAATGTGTATTTTTAATTTTATTTCATAACACGGTGGCAGAATTAAATTAGTTTACAATACAATGTATAACTATAAAGTGGAATTTGTCATTTGTCGATTCCCGAGACTCATTAAACTAAAAATATTCAACTATTATCCACACCCATTAATAATAATAAAAATTGATTTGTTTTTAAATAGACCAGAAAGCCGAGCACAGATGTATATACACAACTGAAAATACAATTTTTTATTCGGAATCATTTTTTTTTTTTTTTTTTGTTGTTCTTCAAATCTATCAACGGGCATCGAAGCAAATTATTTTAGCAACAGCTACAGCAACAGCGCAACAAGTAAATTCTTTAATATTTATTTATAATTAAATTTAATTTTATTTTTAGTACAAATTATATACATAATTAAAAAAACATAACAAATTAAAAAAAAAAATCAAAAATGATTTAGAAGTTGTAAATCAGAGTTTAACAACAATTTTCCAATAAGGTATTTTCATAATGTTTATTGATATTAAATACGATTTAAAACGGGTTAATTTAAAATCGTATTTGTGGTTTAATGTATTGTGATTCAAGCTAAAATAATAATACAGAGCATAGTATGTTTCTGCATTTTAACATCAAAATGTCATTTACAAAAAAAAAAAAAAGCGTAGATAGGGCTAATGTTAATTAGTCCATTTATATACATACACACTAAAACGGGAGGATTTTTTTCATTCATGGCGTTAATTGACATTATTTATAAGTTTAAAGTAATTTAAATTTTCGTGTTTATCAGGGTTGTATAGAAAAAATTTAAATAATGCTGACATGCAAGCCATCTACTGTAAAATAGTTTTCCATACACCATTAAACAGAAAAATAATTTCCATTAAACATTACAAAACAAATCGCCGTCGCAACTCACTCCAATTTACATAACACTAAACCCAAACGAATATATACGTTTGAGTAAAATATACTAGTACATAATATAATATACAAACAAGTAAAATATACATACGGAATATTTGTATTGGGAAAATTTATTCTTGTATGCATGATTAGGAAAATAATAAAAAAAAAAGTTAACCGAACATTGAACTTTTTATTTTTATTACACACTTTCATTACATACATATTCCCATTTTCCAAAAGCTCTTTTATTTTGAATCTCAATTTTCTGTATATATACATATGTTAGGTAACTAGAAAAATCTTCCAAAAATTCCATTACACAGTGTTTAGGGTTTGACAACACAAAATAAAATTAATTTACATTTCCCTACTCACAATTTTAATCGTATTTTTATAATTAATATTTTTTTTTCCTTTTAATTAAAAAATTATGTTCGTAATTTAATTTTATTTTTTATAGACTAGGGAGGCTATATTGTAACAAATAATTTATTAAGAGTTAAATTTAATTATAACTTTTTTATTTTTTATTTATTTTGATTGAAAATGAATGAAAATGGAAAATGCTCGCGCGCACAGTAACAAATTATGAGTAATTATATCATTTATTTAGATTAATGCCACATTTTGATAAGAAAATTAGATGGAAATTGTCTTTTTTTTATAGAATGAAGGGGGTATTTTGGTTTTTGTTAGTTATTTATAGTAGCTGTATGGTTTTTCAATAAATTTCGTCAATGGTGGTTTTAATTCGGAGAACAGTAGGAGTATTATTTGGAATTTTTTTTTTTGTTTGGAAGTGTTACACAATTTATTAATTTATAAAATTGATTATTTATGGCATTTCGGGACCATAACTGGAACTTTTTTTTTTACGGCTCCTTTAATGTTGCGCACCTAAAAATTGTTGATATTGTTTATGAGTTTAGACAGAATAAACATTCTATTGTATTTTATAACATAGACTCGACTTTCGACACAACAGGAAAATATATGTTTTGTCAGTTCCCCCTTTTAAGCTCGTATTAGAATAGTTTCACAATAATTTAGTGCTCCCCAAAGGAGAAAACAAAAATAATCCAACCATACTGTATGTTATGTGAACATGCCATGTTTTCATAAATTAATCAAAACATGAAAAAAAAAAAATTCTAAAAACCAGGTCTAAAACACTAAATTAATGTATTAAATATAAGTATGAGTACATATTTGTGGTTGTTATTAAAGTGTTCGTTTAATTCGAAAATAAAACAGGAATAATTCATACGTATTTCACTGTCAAAATCGATAGATCGACCCGAGTTCAAACCGTCTTTCGTCCTTATAAATACACTCTACATTTTTATAGTCCAAATACAATTATATGAAACATGTATGTACATATGTAGTATAAACATGAATATTAGAATAATTCTAAACTAAACTAATCCGCGAATTTGTAAATAATAATTATTGATTTTTGGTTTAGCTAATAACACATATATCGTTAATGTATAAGCGTATAATCCGTTTTCGGGGCTTAAATATCCATTATGTATGCGAGAATTGGAATATGTAATTTGTATTTGTAAATGTACTGTACATAATAAATAATGTTGTTAAATTTTATTTGATCTGTATTGTAGCATTTTTTGCGCAAAACAGATTAAAGTTTTTAGAGCGAGTATGAAGGATTCCAGCGAGGATTTGTTGAGACTGTTTAAATTTTTATTACTGTAACATTATTTTATTATGAAGAGCGACATTGTTTGTTATTAAATTACTCCTATAGTTGTGAAATTTGAACACCAAAAGTATTTTATATGATTATGTCCGAAACTTTCCTCTTTTCAAAAATACTCCCCGATCAGAAGTACTAATTAATTTTAAGTAAGAGAAACAGAGAACTAAATATATTGAATATTTTACAAATAGTTTTTAGTTCACATAAACTATACAGTTCTCCCATATTTTGTTTCACAAACAATTCATTAGGAAGAAATTATTATAAGGATTTGGAACACCGCAGATATACACTAATCACATAAAATATAAACAACTTATAACCCTACTCACCATATTTTGTTATTTTTTTGGTGAAAAAAACATTTGAAACTATAAACATAGGTGTACTGACTATACGATACAAGAAAAGCACAAAACATAGTAATAATAGTAAATTAATCAAAACACAAAAAAACTTTTGCCAAAAATATTTTATACCTGTAGAAAAATTAGCCTACTTTACTTCTTTAGAAACTTAATATATTTACTTTTGAGGAAATTCTATTTTCTTTCCCAACAATAAAGATAACAACAAAAATGATGGTTAAGGATTGGTGTTTCCCCAAATTTTATTTTATATTTTTACCTGTTTGTTTTATTGTTTGTGGTTTTCCTTATTTTTCTTTCTATTTTGTGGATTTTATTTTTGGAAAAACCGACTTTCGTTTTTTTTTTTTTTGTTGCTTTTATTTTCTGGTTTGACATAATCCGCATTTAGGATAGACGAAAATAAAAAATGATTAAATAGGTTAAACGACGACAATGGAGAAGAAAAAGGTTAAACACAATTAGCCAAATAATTGTTATTCTATTGTTTGTATCCTGTGAAAATCTTAAGTGGAATTTGTTAAAAGAAAAACCCGAGATTTTTATTTTATTATTGTTTTGTGATGTTGGGAAAATTTGCGGCTTTAGTTTTTGTTGTTTAAATATTATTATCTTTATCCAATCTGGATATAATTATCAGCTAATTTTGTGGTTATATAGGATGAACCCGTCTAATATTAAAGTGTTTTGGTTACTTTTGTATATACTTAGGTTATGAGGAAATCAATCGTTGTTGATGACAAATTTTGTATGTTGTACATGTTGGAGGAATTACTTAAAACGTCAATATAGGCTTGTTTTGGAATATACCCTTCAGGTTTTGTTCGACACTATAAATATATTGATGTATGTATATAAAATAAAAGAACATTTTTTTAGTTCCGTGAATTACTTTGATGTGTAAACACGTTTCTATTTTTACTCTGCCAACAGGTTATGGGCCCAGTACAAAATAAAATTTTTAATCTAAAATTATTAAAAAATCAAAAAGTCACGGTGCCTTAAATTATTATTAAAAACGTTTGTTTCTAAATAATTCATTGACTGCCATAGTTATTTTAAAAAGGACTGAAATTTTTCATAAAAATAATAATGGAAAATGATAAGACATCCATTGAAAAACTACGTGGGTCGGAAAATTATCAAACATGGTCGTTTGCTAAACGCTCATTATTGGAGCCCAATGATCTAGAAAAATGTTTAAATGGCACAGCGGCTAGCAACGAAACAGATTCGGTAAAATAGAAAAACGCGAAGGCTAAAATAATTTTGTCGATAGGAAGTGGATTGTACGTTCATATTCAAATATGTTCGACTGCATTTGAAATATGGAATAAATTCCAGCCAATGTTCGAGGACAAAGGTCTTTCTCGCCATATCGGTCTATTACGTAAATTAATTTCAATTAATCTCGAATCATCCGAAAGCATGGACGACTATATATCAAAGATTGTCGGTACAGCATATAAATTAAATGCGATAGGTTTCGAAATTTCCGAAGCATGGGTGGGATCATTTTTATTGGCTGGATTGTCAGATCAATTCAGATCATTTATAATGGGAATAGAATCAAGCGGAACGAAAATCACCGGTGATTCAATTGAAACCCGTCTTTTTCGTGTTGGTGATTTAACAATTGACATAAATGGCAAGGCGATTGAGGTTTAAAAATGTGTTATGTGTTCCAGAGCTGGCAGCAAACCTTTTGTCGGTATCAAAAATAACCGAAAAAGGAAACCGTATAAAATTTGATCGAGAAGGATGTTCGATATTCAATTTGAAAAATGAACCTTTGGTTCGTGCAACATTAGTTGACGGGGTTTACAAAATTATGGCTAACATACCGATGGTTTTATCTGCAAAATGTAAGAGCGACATTATCACCTTGCACCGAAAATTAGGTCATCTAAATTTTGACGACGTAAAAAAAATTAAGTCAAATAATGGCATCGAATTCAAAAATGAGGAAAATCAGTTAATTTGGGAAATATGTATTAGAGGTAAACAAACTCGGTTTCCGTTTACAAATATCGGAACAAGGGCAAAACACTTCCTCGAATTAATTCACACCGACCTGTCTGAACCATATAATACTTCAATTGGACGTTCAAAATATTTTCAATCATTTATTGACGATTTTTCCAGAAAGGTGTTTGTATATTTTCTAAAAATAAAGATGAAGCTCTATCAAATTTCAAAATATTCAAGGCAGCGGTGGAAAACGAAAAAAAAAAAAAAAAAAAAATAAAAATCCTTCGAAGCGATAACGGTGGTGAATTTATGAATATTCATTTTGATAAATTTTTAAAAAATGCGGTATCAAACATGAAACTACGGTTCGCTATACACCTCAACAAAACGGTTTGGCTGAAAGAATGAACCGCACAATTAAAGAAAGGGCAAAATGTATTATGATAGATGCTGGTCTAGATAAAAAAAAGTTTTGGGCCAAAGCTGTAGCAACAGCCGTTCATTTAATCAATAGATCACCAGCGAAAGGGACCGGTAAATTACCAGAAGAAATCTGGGCAGGATTAACAATTGATTTAAAATATCTACGAATTTTTGGTACTAAAGCAATGAAACTTATCCCAAAAGTTCGACGCAAAGGATTTGATGAACATTCCAAAAAGCTTTTGTTTGTTGGATATTGCGAAACGACAAAAGGATATCGACTCATGGATATAAAAAAAGGACGTGTATATCCTGGTCGAGCTGTAATTTTCCTTGAATCACTAGTTATAAAGAAAAACTAGAAACAATTGATATGTCAGTAACGGAACCTGCGATTAATTTACCGGAGTTATAAACCAAGAAATCAACCAATCTCAAGAGGCTGTGGGAGTAGTAAATAAAGACAAGCCTCTAGATGATGACACTGGAAGAAATGAACAGAATGTATCTGATTCCCAGGATTTCAACAATTGTGAAACAAATCCAAATTTCACCTCTCACCTCGATGCTTCAGATAGGAAAGAATCTGGTGAATCTAGGAGATCAGAAAGAGTAAAGGCAAAGCCGACATGGTTACAAGACTATGTAAATTTTGCATCATCAGAATCAAATGCAGATCCAAAAAGAGTGAAAGAAGCCTCCAAATGGACTCTTTAATGGAAAACGAAATTTGGTTAATGGCTGATTTACCAAAAGGCAGAAAGGCAATCAAAACTAAATGGGTATTTAAAACTAAGAAGGATGAATGCGGAAACATTATTCGATATAAAGCTCGGTTAGTGGCGAAAGGATGCTCTCAGACTCCGGACATAGATTTTGGTGAAACATATTCACCCGTGATTCGGTACTCATCAATTCGTTATTTGATAGCATTGGCAGCAAGAAATAACCTGCGTATCGATCAGATGGATGCTATAACAGCGTTTCTCCAGGGTGATTTGGATGGAGAAATATACATACAGCAACCTGAATTTTCAATGATTCAACTGCGAAAGTGTGCAGACTCCAAAAGACTATGTACGGTCTTAAACAAAGCGGCCGGCAGTGGAATATTAAATTGGACAAAGCGCTCAAGGATATGAATCTGAAAAGGTCAAAGGTTGATCCATGTGTATTTAGTAAACGGTCAAATGAAAATGTTAAGCTGGTTATCGCAGTTTATGCTGACGATATATTGATTTTATGGGAGAATGAGGACGAGATGAATGAAATCAAACGGTCGCTAAGCACTAAGTTTAAAATGAAAGATATAGGAGAAGCCAACCAATGTGTAGGACTAAGGATATCTCGTGATAAAATTGGAAATTACTACCTCGACCAAGAATTGTATATCAAGGAGATGTTGGCAAAATTTGCGGCTTTAGTCAAAAATATCTGGATATAATTATCAGCTAATTTTATGGTTATATAGCATGAATCAATCTACATAATGTTGAAGTGTTTTGGTTACTTATGTCGTATATACTTAGGTTATGAGAAAATCAATCGCTGTTGATGACAAATTATGTATAGCATACAAAACGTTGACAAATTTTTTGTTGTTACCAACGGGAATCGAATCTGGAACTCCTAGGTTGCAAAGCATTATAAACCGTTCATTATGATATTAATTCATATGCATTTCCTTCTGCTATAATGGAATGAAAATCTCCATAAATACCAGAAGGAGCAGTCATCTGCTCCCTCTTCACAAAAGAAATATAAGTCCAATATTATTTTTATTTTATTAAAAAAGACCAAATTTACAAATTTAATAATTTAAATGACAAACTTTTTAACAGGAAGAGTTTATTAATAAACGCTTAATTTGTCAAAATTGTTTGTCATATATCATTTATTGTCTCTAGTTACAAACGCGAGGATTTATTTTCGGGAAATCGCTAATTAGCAAGAAGAAAATCAAAAACCAAAACAATCTAGCTTTCGCAAATTCAAAATAATAATAGAAAGAAATTCGAATTCAAATTTTATTTGATTTGATTTGAAGTCAAAAGAATTAAATTCAAAATGGCAGATCAAATATGGTCGCTTTAAAGTGAATAGCTGATTTATTACAGTTTTTGAAATTTTCAGGTTAATTTTAATCAAATAGGCATTTTAACCATAAATTCGTAATCAGCGATTTCAAAAACTCCTGCCCATAATTCAATTTAGATTAGGAAATTATTTATTTATTTATTTATCTAAATTTTAATTTTTACATTTTTTACATTATGATAAATTATAATTAATGAACATGTATAATAAGCGTAAAAATGTAAAAAATCCTTGTGGATTCTGTGCCGAAAGAACGACAGAATCGAATCAACCAATAAAAAAAATAAAAAACTTATAAAAAAGTGAAATACAAGATTACTAAAAAAAATATCTAATAACTAATTATAAACTAAAAATATAAACTAATAACAATACCAGAAAAATATAAAAAGATAAATTACATAATCATAAAATCTACAACAACCAGTTATCACAGTGAAGACCCATTATATAGAAATCATTTATTTAATAACCCGAAAAAGAAATGTAATGTCAGCCGTTTCAAGAAGCCATTTTTTAACTTTGGATAGAAATGATTTCGAATGAATATGCCCTCTAATACAAATAGGTAACGCGTTCAAAAAAACTGGAGCAATAACAAGGATATAGCGTCGAAAGTGGTCAGTAAAAAATCGGCGAATATTATAAAGAAAACTATGGTTACCTCAAATATTGTACCGAATAAGGCTCCTTATATTTTGTTGCCCACTACGCCTAAAAAATATTCTTAAAACCTTATAAACATAAAAATGTTGTACCGGCAAGATATTATTAGCCGTGAATAGAGGCCAAGATGATTCAGATTCTCAATATAATTTTCTGTTGCACACATAAATCAAGTAACGTCTCGTAGTTGCACATCACCCACCCCAACATGATAAACCATATTCCAATTTAGACATAACCAGCGTATGGTAGATAATTTTTAACACAGGAACAGAGCAAAAATCACGCAGGAGATAGAAAATTCCTGAAGCAGATTACAAGTAACGTCTTAAAGAAGAGACATGAATTTTCCAACTGAGATTACCGTCCAAATGAACTCCAAGATATTTAAACTTGTTGACTAATTCAATATTAATACACTCAGAATGACACCCAGTAGATGCACAGTTGGAAATATTATGATAAATTACCTGATTAACATTTGCTGCTGATGTTGTGCCAGTCAATTTGAATAACATATATTTTGTTTTATCACTTAGAATTAAGCAATGCTTAGCAAACCATACATGTAAGACTTTAAGGTCAGAATTAATCATAGAAATAACGTCATTAGGGGATTTGCCAGTGTAAGCTAAAGCTATGTCATCGGCAAACCCAGTATAAAGACCATGCAATTTAAGTTTAAAAACCGAATTAGTATAGATCAGAAATAGCAGAGGGCCCAATACTGAGCCTTGCGGAACACCAACGTCCACAATTTTTGGTTCACTTAAAGTGTTATTAATTTTAACTCGAACCGATCTGTTGGCAAGGTAAGACGCGAACCACTTGTTAGTAACTCCCCTAAAACCAATATCATATAAAATATTCAGAAGAATTTTATGGTCAACCATATCAAAGGCTTTAGCAGCATCAATAAACCAGCACAAGCTTTACCAATGTTCAGTCCGCTATGAATTGTGTTCAAAAATTCCAACAAGGCCGATTCGGTACTCCTGCCTTGACGGAATCCATGTTGATGGTTACTTAATAAATAATTCTGATCGAAAATAAAAATGACTCTGTTTTTCACTGCCTTCTCTAAAATTTTCAAAATTACTGGCTGTTGGGCTATAGGTCTATAATTGCTTTTATCATTACGATTGCCTTTTTTAAACAATGGAATAATAGTAGCAGTTTTCAGTCTTTCAGGGACAATTCCTTGTACGACAAAAAGATTGAAAATATGGGTAAGAACGGGGCTGACATAATTAACAATAGCTTTCAATATATAATTACTAAGACCATCATTGTCTACTGACTGCTTCGGTTCCAAGGAGTTAATGATAGATATATATATATATATATATATATATATATATTTCATAATTGGATACGGGAGTCATAAAAAAAGTAGTACAACAGTAATCATAAGGCAAATCGTAATTAACAGGCGAGTTATACGATTTAAACTTTGCTCTTAATTTATTAGCAACACTCGAAAATAATGATTAAACTCATTGGAAATTTCTAAATCACTAGTAATAAGCTCACCGTTTTCAGATAGAATGCTTTTAATCGAAGAAATCTTAGGTTTCCTTGTTAGAATTTCATTCACGAGATTCCAGTTTTTTTTAGCAGCTCCATGATTGGAATAATACATTTATTTTTCCTTCTTAATGTCAGCATTAATTTGGTTACAATTACTAACATAGATATCCCGAAGAACTAAATGTTTGTTTCTCTTGTCAATACGACTGGCAAGGTTAAAAGAAATCCAAGGTTACCCGACTAAAAGTGTAACAATTTTCTAGTATTACAGAAATAATGGTCAAAAATTGATTAAGAGCTAAAGATGGATCATCAAAGTTAAGAACATAATTCCAATCCAATTTTTCAAGAATATCTGTTAACAATGCCAGATTGAGCTTCTTCGTATGACCAACATGTACATTATTGGGTGCTAACGAAACTTGAGGTATCTTGAATATTATTTCAATAAAATGATGGTCTGAAATCTTAAGGTCCAATGCTGCCGCTGTTAGACAAGAAAGATCGTTAGACTTGAGACGAGCAAAAAAATGATCAATACAAAAAGCTGATGTTGCAGAAACACGCGTAGGAACATTAATCAGAGATTCGAGACCACAGGAAGACATAAGTAACATATAATCATTGCAGCTATTTGGAAAATTAAGAATATCTAACGTTAATATCTCCAACAATGAAATTATTTCTTGCCTTAATATTGCGAATAATTCCAGAAATTTCATCCACAAAAGTGTTGAAATGCGCTGAATATAACTTATAAATACCTAAAAATACATATACTTCCTTATTAAAATTCCACTCAACTTTAACAATATCAGCTGAAGTTATATTAAAAGCAGTGAGTAAACTTGATAGGTTGGAATCATAATAAACCGAAATCCCACCAGACCTATAAGTGTCGTTACAAGCACCAAACAACGTGTAACCATTTATATTATATGAAGACAATTCGTATATATGAGCACTGTGAAATCGTTAAAAGAGGATATTTCTAGAAGTACTTCAAATTTTGGGACCAAACATTGTTGTTCAAAGCCCTGTTTTTTGAGATGCTAATTATGAATTTCTGGCCAGTATTTTTTTTATTCACAATGGTGGATACAATATGGCCAATTGGCCACTGTAAAATACAAAAAAGTGATATTTCTTGTAATTATGTATTTGACTTTTTTGATAAAAATATATGAAAAATGGTTTTTGGGGTTGCTTACTACGAATTTAACCTCAAAACATCCAAAAAATTTTAATAAATCAACTGTTTTCCAGTTTAATGTGGTCATATTGAATCCGCCATTCTGATGTTTTCGTAGATTCAGCCACCCCGAAAATACGTACTGTGTGTTAAAATTCTAATTGTTAAAAAATTAAATTCAAAATTTCAAAATTTCGAAAGGAAAAGATCCAAAACAAACGCCAACATTTAACGGAATTCTATTCCAAAAATATTTTTTACACTTTATTTCGTAAAGTTAGCGGTAAATTGAGATTAGAGAAATGCTGCTCAAATAAAAATATTTTGCGGAAATACCAGCGGCGTAACTACAAATCCCGGGCCGCCCCGCAAAATTTTTCTTGGGCCCTAAAAATAATTCTTTTACTTATGATCAAGTAAAGCTTTTAGATAAAAACTTATTTGTTCCTACTATATCGAGCCTCGCATTATTTAAAAGTATCCGATTTCGTGACTAAACGAAAAAGGACGTGATTCATTTCAATCGCCTCAAATAAAACGAAACATCTAGCAACTCAATGCTTTGACGTTTTCTAAATATATCGATGAAGCATCACAAATTTCGAATATAATTGAAAAAATATCAAGAATATCGAAATAATCTCAAAAATGTCGAATTTTTAAAGTGTACATATCTTGAATATTCTTTAATGTTCTCAAATATTGAATTATCAGTAAGTATGAATAATGAAAGAAAATCCTCGCCATGTTAAACGTAAAAAACCTGAACAATTCTTGAATAATTTCGAATAATCTAGGAAGAAATATCTAAATTTGGGTGTAATCCCGAAAAATCTACTAAATATTGCAATTCTGATTTGTATGTGTAATTCTGCAAGTCCTCAAACTCAAATCTGATCGCAGAACATTGTCATACAAAATTTGAATAAATTTGAAAATCTTTAACAATCTCGATTAATCCTCGTAATGTCAAAATGTGTAACAATCACAGAAAAAATCGATAATCTCTTTATTATGTGAATCTTGATTGATCTCGAACAATTTATATAATCCGGAAAAATCAGGATAGCAGCGAATAATTTCGGAAAGCCTGTCAATTTAGAAAATCAATAAAAAATTCGAAATATTCCGAAAATTCGTGGAAATATTACTTAATGTTACTAATACTACTAGAATAGACTCTAGGATTCTTGCGTAACATCGAACTACGCCCGATTAATCTCGAAACATCTCGAGAGATTTTGATGATTATTTGTTTCGAAACTGTCAGGTTAAGTTTCGAAACAAATAATCATCAAAATCTCATTTCCATGTTAAACTCCAATAATCTTGAGAAATTTTAAGAAGGATCAAAAGATGAAATCCAAGACAATCGATATGAAATCGGGAAGCGATTTCGGAAATTTCCAAAAATCGGGAGAATCTTGAGAATTGTAACGCTGATTGACTGTAGAGATTAAGTGGTTTGGCTCAAGTATCTGTTAATTCCCTTTCTAAAGACAAAAGCACTCCTAATTAAGGAAACATTAAATTGTTTTCAGTCGCGGTTAGATCATCAGAGAGAAGATCAAAATGATACTTCGCAATCTGCTTAGCAGTATTGTTTCCTTTTACAAATCAAATTCCACCGTTTCTAATCAAAACTTGATTTGTAAAAGTTTCAATTTGTTTTGCTAAATGCTTAATTTGGTTTGGCAAAGAAGTTTAGCAAATTTTCTTCTAAATGTACATATCAGCCAGAATCAAAAGAGATTTTTATTTCTATAGAGTCACATTACGAGTAATTAGTCGGAACTTTCCCACCTTCAGCAACCGAAAAGAAATTGTTGGGCCTGTCTTAAGAAAATATTTAATAGAAACAGAAATCATTTCTTCTTCTTACCTTATCTTAAAAATTTCATAGAAATGTCCCGTTTTGTAAAATTCAAATGGTGGTCTACTTTAAGCTTAATCTGAGCTACAATCTATCTAATCTTGACTTTGAACTAATATTCAAACGCTTGATAAATCTCGTGGGGCCCAATAGCGCTGGGCCCCCGCAGCTGCGGGGATTTTTAAAAAATTAGAGGGGGTTAGGGTTTATACCCCTGAAGATAAATCAGACGAAGAAAAACAAAGGTTTATTACACTTCAAGCCAAACACCGCTGTGATGCTGATTTGGCATAATCAATGAAGTATGCTGATAAAGAAAGGGTAAAGAATATTTGGGACCTTATGTTTATTCATTTGATTGCAATACTTCCCATCCCCTCTATAAACGTTAGCTCTGGAAATACCACCCAACTATTTGTATATATCTATGCAAACACTAAGTAATTTTGTTATAGGTACAGTACGAAGACATTGCAAATCGGGTTGGCAGAAATCCAATCTTATTTGAAGGACACATTATTGAAAGAGCTACCAAATACACCACCCTTTGTCAGAATTATAAGTTCTACCAATATTTTTGACGTCATTGAAATACATGTGGGGAAAACTGAGTACCGATGGAGATAAATTCAAGTGACCTGTTTAAATGTGTGATTTGAGATTTTCAAATGTGTGTGGGTAGTTTAACTAAACAATAAACCCATTTCAATTTGTTCAACAATAAACTATCAAAAGTGACTAAGGATTCTTGCCCCTTTTTGGTACAGAAATATTATTTGAATTGACAGATAATTTTATTACTACCCACCCAACAGTAATTTTCTGATATAGAATAAGATCTTATGAGATGCCTTTACATTGTTAGTAAAATAATTATTCAGCTTAAAACCTTTCCATCCAGTACAATTTACTACACCTGGAAACGTTCGAATGAATTTTAAGTGCCACAGAAAGATCGTTGAATCTAGATCGTTGAACTTTGGCAACAGAACAGAAGAAGTAGAGCGCTTATCTACAGAAATGTTTGCCGATCCATTTTTTGAAGTTCTGGTCTCCTTCTGTCAGAGAATGGATCACTTGAACGTCTAATCTAACAGTACATAATAGTTTCTCATACACATACGGTAGTAGGTGACACGAAGAATTTGCTTAGCGTTGAAGAAGCCCTGCAACCGTCTTAATTTAGCTAATAGAAGCTTTTTAAAAATTTATAAAAATTATTTTCTTTAAATAGTTCCAATTGTATTTTATTAATCTTACACTAAAGTGACTTAAAACTCAGAAAATTATATTAATCTATACTATCACCCCTGACTGAGGGATGAATGGAATATTTAATTGAACAATCAGAATTATCTCTAAAGAATTTTTGGAGGCCTGTGGTTTTTATTCCGTTTTACATTAGCAACATTTATTAAATCTTATGACGAACGGTAAACATTTTAAAAAAATATTCATTTGGGCCAGAATTCAGTCCAAAAAACATTTAGCTGAAAAAAAGCTGGAATTTAATCCTAAGTACCCACGAACAGTTTATTGGGACGGAAAAGTATTACCGGATTTAACGATTGCTTGAACTTCCTTCTATTCCAAGTTTAACTGGTCACAATCAAGCACATGCTATTTGTACTTTGCTTAGAGAATGGCAGTTGAACGATAAAGTTTGTAATTTATAAATAAGAATTTTTTCATAAGGTGTAGAAAATAGCATGTTTAATGGACATATAAAAAACGTGTTCGAAATTATCGATAAAATTGATCTGTTCGATCATTGATCAAGAAATTACAGGAACATTTAAAAATGTTGTTTGCCTCTATAAGGAAATAACAAAATTAATTTTTGAAGATATTTTCCAAATTCTAAAATTCCATACGATTACACTTTTGAAGCAGGGAATTCAGAGAAATCAAGAAATATTTTAATTCATATCCTAGAACTATAGCTGATTTAGAGAGTTTCATTTCTAAATTGGACGAGATAATACAGCATCAGGAGCAGACTTGGAAACATTTTGACAAATTTTAAATTTAACAATAACTTGACAAAAAATACATTTTTGGCTATGGACGAAATACTACAAATATGATAAACTCACAAAAGTAAACGATTGTTGTTCCTTGGACAAATTTCCCGGAAAATAGGTCAATTTAATCCCGGGAATTTTCTTTATTTTTTTCTCGAAATTTATTCAATTCTCTCAGTGAATAGGAACAGTGTTTTGCTGGGTAAAATAATCTCTAAAATTCTTTTATTCTATTTAATTCATTTTTTTTACATTTTTTTCCGCATTTCTTGGCACTAGTGATCCGGATTAGATTAAAGATTACGTTGAAAGCAACAACAAAAATTGAACAAATTTTGTTTTTGTTATTGTTCAACAAAATTAGGTGATTTGCACTTCTCTGTTGCTTCATAAAACTTGAATCGATCCGAATCAAATCAAACGTGACAAAACGCAATGGAAAAGTGAAGTAGGCTCTATAGATCGCGGCACCCCTCATTTGGTTTCATCTGCCTTATATAACATTTCGATACAATTTCTATCTTAATCGTAAAACTGTGCTGCACTGTACTTTCTTACAGTAAAAGACGCTTTGATCCAGACCTTGGTGTTCTCCTGAAAATAAACTTCTTATGTTCTTAATGTTTCTATGGAACTTTACTAAACTGAGTTTACTGAAAAGTTTACTCAAACTTTCAATATTTTTAACGTCATTGAGCACTGGCTTCCAGAAATCAGTTGTTCATCTTATTTTATCTAAGTAATAATAAAATAAAGGAAAGCAAATTTTAGGGATGGACCTATCTTAAGGACAATATTTATTTTTTTGGAAAATCCTTCGAATTCCACCCGAAAAAACAATGTTGAAATGAGCCAAAAAAAAAAAACCGGACCGACGAACTTTTGTTTATGAAGCCACAGTAATTCGTCGACTTGGAACTTAAAGGCGAATTCAGGGGTTTAAATCCTGTTCCAGAACACTGTACAATATACGTGCTCAGAAAAAAAGTTTTGCGCGAACTTCGAATTGATAACCTCCCTTTTTTAAATCGGTTAAAACTATGACATACGATAACGCCTCTATACTCCAAATATTAATCAAGCTTTTTCCATGTGTTATGGGTTTTGAGATTTTCGAAGAATTATATTGTGGCCTCCAGTGGTTACTAGTTCTACTAATGTCGATAGGTTACTAATATAACGTGAACAAAGCACAAACCAATTACAATAAATAACTGTTTCTAACTAAATAATTATTATGTAAACATAACTAGTTTCCAAGAAATCGATCTCAATTAAAGAAATGATAATTCAATTAAAAAGTTTATGCAACATGAACATTTAACTAAAACCTGACACTCAGTAAAATATTGAAACATGCACGAAAAACTATTTATCTAAAACATTAAGTTTCAAAATACTTAGGCAAGTAATATTGATTCAAATGTAAATAACAACTTTCTTCTTTGTCCAAACAAATTTATAATAAACTTAATTATTTAATTAATACAGACAGAATTCGCCATTTTGCATATGGTATCAAGAAGCACGACACAATTTGAATATTGTATATTGTTTGTGTACAATTTGTGTATTGTTTGAGATGAAAAATGATTCAGATTGTTTACAAAACCAAATATTTTTTTTTTTTTTCTTTTCCTCATTTATTCGGAAAATGATAAATTTTATCATTTCTATGTCATAAATTTTAATAAATGAAAAAGGCTAATGCGACTGGAAGGAAAATGTTGTCATAGTCGACGAAAAATGAGAAAAATCATTTCCTTTTTGGCAAGACAAAAAAAAAATCTCGTTTGATGTGTGTGTGTGTGTGTGTGTGTATGTAGTCAGCCTTTTTTCCATTTGCTATACATATTATCACTATTTAGTTAATTGAAACAGAATCCCCATTTGCATGTTAGCTGTACATAATATGTGTATATATTCATATACATAATTGTTGTCTCGATTTTAAATTGTTCATCCAAACGACTGTGGAATAATTTACTCGAATTTGTTGTTCGTGTGTGGGAAATGAGGAATGCTGCTTGTGATGAAAAATGAGTAAATGAGGTTATTTAGAGGCAGCTGAAAATTAGTTTCACAATTTCGATTTTGATAAATTTATAGCATTGTGATAGCAACTGTCTGCACTGATACACACAAATATATACAAGGTTATTTTCTCCACTAGTTCTTAGTAAATACGTAATGTAAATTAAAAACATATTCAAACAGGTGAAAATCCATAATCCATATAGTAGAATGGAATTTATTTTTTATATTTTGCAAACTGGGTATTTTTTTCATATTACAGCTTTAAGTTATTTCTCGGTATAAAAAGATTATTAAAAAGCAGAAAATAGGGTTTTGTTGCATAAAATTAAAAACAGTTTTTCCAGACAATAAACGGCAAAGTATTTTTTATTTGCTTTTTCATTGTTATTTTTGTTGGTTGCTATGTATACGTGTAACTTTTTTTTTTTTTTTTTGTGTTGGTATTCCAGTTGATTCACCATAACTATGTATTGTACATACATACATATTTATGTGCTTTTTACTATGTGGAAATTGATGATAAAGCAGGAAAATACGAATATTATGTGGAAATTAAAATATGTACAGTAGGGCATAAAATAATTTTAACGAAACTACTGCGTTATGCGAGCCGACATAGGATACACAATGGAAATAGGTTGAAAATATACAACAATATCAAAATTTAAAAGAATTTTTTTCACATACGAATAGTTTTAAGGACATGCAGCTAAGACAAAATACGAATGTCACATAAATATAGAAATTTTTCAAAGTAATAATAATTAGACATTTCAGTTAGGTTAGTTGAATAGAAGTAAGCTTAAGATGAACGAGATCTGTTTAATGATTTAGAGTTAAACATCAAATTTCAATTCGATGTGAAGCGGTATCCTGTTCGATATATTCAACTTACTACCGTCTTCCCGTAAATATTTATTCGAAAGTAGCAACAATTTTCGAGTAAAACACCGTATATCACATATTAATTCAATAGACAAATTGCAAACAAAATTTCACAATAGGTAACGCAATCTGGGTGGAATAAACAAAAACAAGTAAGTTACTTTTACTTTCTTTTACTCTAGTAAAAAAATGGAGGTGTGGTCAACACACGACTTTCTTTTACGAACAGAGAATTTTGAGAAATTTAATTTTTTTTTTTATAATTTTTAAATTTTTTTTTTTTTAATTTTTTATTATTTATTTTTATTTGTTTTTAATTTTTGGAAACATTTTGTATTATGTAGTTTTTTGTAAACTTTATACTTTTTAAGATATTTGCAAAATAAATTTTCTGGACCAAGGAAGTGGCCACTTCCGGTTAGCCGATTTGGAGTAAAATTCACTGGGACCTCCCAATTTATCAAAAAGCTTAAATCTGAAGTTTCAGTTCGATTGGTTAAACCAACTTGGCTGTAGAGAGGACACAGACAGACAGACAGACACCATTTCGAAACCCACTTTTTTGGACTCAGGGGACCTCAAAACAAATAAATCTCTAAAAATCTCAATGTCCAAAATTTTCATGATTACTATACTTTATTTTACTAGAGTAAAAGAAAGTAATAAAGAAAATTTTGTAGTAATAGTAATCATGAAAATTTTGGACCTTGAGATTTTTAGAGATTTATTTGTTTTGAGGTCCCCTGAGTCCAAAAAAGTTGGTTTCGAAATGGTGTCTGTCTGTCAGTCTGTCAGTCTGTCAGTCTGTCAGTCTGTCAGTCTGTCAGTCTGTCAGTCTGTCAGTCTGTCAGTCTGTCAGTCTGTCAGTCTGTCAGTCTGTCAGTCTGTCAGTCTGTCAGTCTGTCAGTCTGTCAGTCTGTCAGTCTGTCAGTCTGTCAGTCTGTCAGTCTGTCAGTCTGTCAGTCTGTCAGTCTGTCAGTCTGTCAGTCTGTCAGTCTGTCAGTCTGTCTGTTTGGGGCAAAGGCAAATCGTCACCAAATCCGCGTGCCTTAACTTTTCAATAACTCTGCGGTTGTTGCCTTCGCTGATTTTCCCAAGATGAGTAGCTTCGCTGGTTCAACAATAAAATAAGTTGTTGATTGAATCAGAAAATAATCAAAACTTTAATTAATTCAATCTTTAACAAAATTCTTATTTATTGTTACATTAACTTTTATAGTTTGGTTCTTTTATGCTGTTCACTCTATGACGCTTTGTAAAATTCTGTTGGTTTTATGCGTTTGCTAATTTTGCCATAATTATAATTACAACAATCGATCAAAGAGACCTCTATATACTATAATTGTTCTAACGTACATATTTTTTACTGCCACCTACGAATAACTAGCCACACAAAAATACTGTGGAACATAATTGAACCATTTTACAAATATGTATGTACACTTAAAAATTACATTAACAATCAAAAATTATATGTACGTGTATACTATTCTGATTTGACAATTAGATTTCAGAAATTGACATAATAACAATTAATTACATTTGGTAAATAAATTGATACGGAATACTTTAATAATAATTCATAGTTGTTTGGTTTTAATGGTAGAATTTCAGTCTGTCAGTCTGTCAGTCTGTCAGTCTGTCAGTCTGTCAGTCTGTCAGTCTGTCAGTCTGTCAGTCTGTCAGTCTGTCAGTCTGTCAGTCTGTCAGTCTGTCAGTCTGTCAGTCTGTCAGTCTGTCAGTCTGTCAGTCTGTCAGTCTGTCAGTCTGTCAGTCTGTCAGTCTGTCAGTCTGTCAGTCTGTCAGTCTGTCAGTCTGTCAGTCTGTCAGTCTGTCAGTCTGTCAGTCTGTCAGTCTGTCAGTCTGTCAGTCTGTCAGTCTGTCAGTCTGTCAGTCTGTCAGTCTGTCAGTCTGTCAGTCTGTCAGTCTATCAGTCTGTCAGTCTGTCAGTCTGTCAGTCTATCAGTCTGTCAGTCTGTCAGTCTGTCAGTCTGTCAGTCTGTCAGTCTATCAGTCTGTCAGTCTGTCAGTCTGTCAGTCTATCAGTCTGTCAGTCTGTCAGTCTGTCAGTCTGTCAGTCTGTCAGTCTGTCAGTCTGTCAGTCTGTCAGTCTGTCAGTCTGTCAGTCTGTCAGTCTGTCAGTCTGTCAGTCGGTCAGTCTGTCAGTCTGTCAGTCTGTCAGTCTGTCAGTCTGTCAGTCTGTCAGTCTGTCAGTCTGTCAGTCTGTCAGTCTGTCAGTCTGTCTGTGTCCTCTCTACAGCCAAGATGGTTTAACCAATCGAACTGAAACTTCAGATTTAAGCTTTTTTGATAAATTGGGAGGTCCCAGTGAATTTTACTCCAAATCGGCTAACCGGAAGTGGCCACTCCCTTGGTCCAGAAAATTTATTTTGCAAATATCTTAAAAAGTATAAAGTTTACAAAAAACTACTTAATACAAAATGTTTCCAAAAATTAAAAACAAATAAAAATAAATAATAAAAAATTTAAAAAAAAATTTAAAAATTTAAAAATTAAAAAGAAAAAAATTTAAAAATTATAAAAAAAAATTAAATTTCCCAAAATTCTCTGTTCGTAAAAGAAAGTCGTTTGTTGGCCACACCTCCATTTTTTTTCAAGTGTGTAAGCAATAAGCAGGTGAATAAAATTTAAGTATTTACTTGATTAAGTATTGGCAATTACTTGTTGTTTTACAAGGTTGTGTACAAGGAGACTTGAGTCTATTTTCGAAATATAGTTTCGATCAACGAAACGATTTGACATTGAAAATAAAGCGAATTAATGCTTGGTTGAAAATGTCCAGTGTATAGATGTGGAGTACTGAGTTTCTACAAAAAAATGGTAATTTCTAACGCTACTTAAGTGAATACATGATCTAATGAGTAGATAGAACTACCTTTTGTAACATAATATTGTGTGCCACCGAGAAAAATGTCTTAAGGTTAGACGAAACTGCGCCAATATAAAATCCAGACATTAACGGGACATTGAATTGTACGCATGTAAAATTATTGAAGTCGACACATTTTGATGATAATAATTATTTTATTATGTTGTTAAAGTGTACCAAAGTCTAAACAAACAATACATTTGCAATCCAGATGAGAGATTCTCCTCCGTGTGCACGCGTAGTGAAGCACGGTTTAGAAGTTCTGCTATACTCCTTGGAGAAAATGGCAAGGAGTAGTTAAATCTCAATAAAATGCATGACACCCTCATAAACGTAGTGATGTTTTGGCCAAATCACAAAAAATTAAAAATTAAAATTTGGGTAATCGCATTTGAGTATGACTACCGAAATGGTTTCAAAGGTTAAGTTGCACATTTTTGAACCATTCCTCAAATGATGTAAAACTGATTTTATTTTTTTAAAGCCGAAAAAATTGGCATAAAACTATAAATTATGTGAAGTTTAAATTTTTTTAATAAATATAAACGCCCAGTAGGTGTACTATTCATTTAAAACGCCTAGATGTTGTTTTCGGCGAGGGACATGTGTCTTGACTAAGGCAACAAAAGGAAAGCAAATAAATATTTAATAACCAGTAAATAATTCGTCGTCCCAGGACTAGATTACGCTAAGCGCCAAAACCACTATTTTGAGAAAACAAAAATTAAAGTTTAGCAGGTTATAATTATCTAATTAACGACATTAACTAAATGGTATTAGTTTGTTTTGATGCATTGTTGATTTGGTAATAATCATCAAAACACTAAATTTCCAAGACTAGGAAAACTTTTTTAAGCTTCCAAATTTTCCAGCGACTCATTTTTTTGTTTGCGCTATAACATAATATTTTGGTGTGATATAGCGGAAAATGGATATAGATTACATTTCAATTTTTCAAAGAATTTAGGTAAATTTTACACTAAAATATGGTCTTTAGCGGAATTTCCATTATAATTTTTTAAAAAAGAATGAAAGCAATTCTGGTAATTTAATTCAATTACTGAAAATAAATCATATTTTATTCCAAAATAGAAAATATAATGCTAAAAAATTGTAATATTTCACTCGTTAAAAATGTAAATAAAATTAAAATTCGTTGATAAATAATTTTAAGTTTTAGTATAAGATCCCATTTTGTATAATATACGGTAATGGGTTTACTCCGTTTTCAAAACTGTATAATAAAAGTTTTGATCAACTTTAGGCATGAACTTAAGAAGACTCAATAAATCTTTCCGTTTTTCTTCGCTTATTTAAATTTTATTGTTTTGAAATGGTATGATTTCAAAGATACAATCCGTTTTAACCCCGCCGACATTTTTTCTGGCCCTTCGAGAACTTGTTGATTTAGTTATAGAATCCGTATTAAAATCATCTTTAAATGACCGCTTATATGAAATATTCATTATATTGCGTGATTCGTACTTTATATGTCGTACTTTAGTAAACGGAATGCAAGAAAAATTAAATTTTTGGATCGCTTGGCTGTAGTGCTTGAAATCGCTAGGTTGCATTTGCATTATTTTCAACTTTACTTTGGGAAACTTAGCATTAGAAAGTAACCGTACTAATCCAATTGGACTAAAGATTTCCATATTTCTCAAGTACTTTTCTAACGTACTATGAACAGCGTCAACTTCTTGCAACATAGAGTGCCCGGGTTCTGAAAATTTCTGCTCGATTAACTTCACATGAGGATTTTCCTTCATGAATTTTAAAAAACTTAGGGACACAAATACTGTTAAAGTTAGCCGAAAGTTACCAGCCGAAAGTGAAAAGTCGATAATGCAGATTGTGTTAGTCCAGCCGAAAGTAAAAAAAAATGGTAAGGCAGATTGTCTAATCCCAGCCGAAATTTTCCAGCCGAAAGTTAAAAGTCGATAATGCAGATTGTGTTAGTCCAGCCGAAAGTAAAAAAAATGGTAAGGCAGATTGTCTAATCCCAGCCGAAAGTTTCCAGCCGAAAGTTAAAAGTCGATAATGCAGATTATGATATAACATTCAAGCCGAAAATAAAAAATTTAGTAGTTATCAGCCGAAAATAAATAGGATACATAGAAATCTATAAATATAATTTTTGTAAATAAATTTACGTGTAAAACTTTGTTTCGTAGAAAATATCGGAAAATCAGAAGAATATACAAAATTGGAATAAAATCAGCCTCTTGAGTATATATCTAAAGCTGAATCGCTTTTATGTGATTTGTCAATAGCTGTCGAATTAATAAATTCAGTTCAAGTTTCTCGTGGGAAATCTCGGAAAATTCGATTTTCCAAAAATTATAAGAAAATTTGTATAAAATCAGCCTCTAGAGTGTTATGTCTGGAGATGGATTCAATTGATGTGATTACTCAATACCTATCGCAGGAAAAAAATTCAGTCCAAGTTTCCCGTGGGAAATCTCGGAAAATTCGATTTTCCAAAAATTATTAGAAAATTTGTATAAAATCAGCCTCTAAAGTGTTATGTCTGGAGATGGATTCAATTGATGTGATTACTCAATAGCTATCGCAGGAAAAAAATTCAGTTCAAGTTTCCCGTGAGAAAAACGAAAAATTCGATTTTCCAAAAATTATTTGAAAATTTGTATAAAATCAGCCTCTAGAGTGTTATGTCTGGAGATGGATTCAATTGATGTGATTACTCAATAGCTATTGCAGGAAAAAAATTCAGTTTAAGTTTCCTGTGGGAAATCTCGGAAAATTCGATTTTCCAAAAATTATTAGAAAATTTGTATAAAATCAGCCTCTAGAGTGTTATGTCTGGAGATGGATTCAATTGATGTGATTACTCAATAGCTATCGCAGGAAAAAAATTCAGTTCAAGTTTCCCGTGGGAAATCTCGGAAAATTCGATTTTCCAAAAATTATTAGAAAATTTGTATAAAATCAGCCTCTAGAGTGTTATGTCTGGAGATGGATTCAATTGATGTGATTACTCAATAGCTATCGCAGGAAAAAAATTCAGTTCAAGTTTCCCGTGGGAAAAACGGAAAATTCGATTTTCCAAAAATTATTTGAAAATTTGTATAAAATCAGCCTCTAGAGTGTTATGTCTGGAGATGGATTCAATTGATGTGATTACTCAATAGCTATTGAAGAAAAAAAATTCAGTTCAAGTTTCTCGTGGGAAATCTCGGAAAATTCGATTTTCCAAAAATTATTAGAAAATTTGTATAAAATCAGCCTCTAGAGTGTTATGTCTGGAGATGGATTCAATTGATGTGATTACTCAATAGCTATCGCAGGAAAAAAATTCAGTTCAAGTTTCCTCTTGGAAATCTCGGAAAATTCGATTTTCCAAAAATCAATAGAAAATTTGTATAAAATCAGCCTTTAAAGTGTTATATCTTGAGATGAATTGCATTGATGTGATTTATTAATAGCTATCGCAGGGGAAATAATCAGTTCAAGTTTCCCGTGGGAAATCTCGGAAAATTCAAAATAGTTTCCAGCCGAAAGTAAGAAATGGATGAATAAAATCAGCCTCTAGAGTGTTATGTCTGGAGATAAATTGGATTGATGTGACTTGTCAATAGCTATCGCAGGAAAAAATTCAGTCCAAGTTTCCCGTGGGAAATCTTGAAAAATTCGTTTTTCCGATTTCGGAAAATTTTCTAATAATTTTTGGAAAATCGAATTTTCCGAGATTTCCCACGGGAAACTTGAACTGAATTTTTTTCCTGCGATAGGTATTGAGTAATCACATCAATTGAATCCATCTCCAGACATAACACTCTAGAGGCTGATTTTATACAAATTTTCTAATAATTTTTGGAAAATCGAATTTTCCGAGATTTCCCACGGGAATTTTGAACTGAATTTTTTTTCTTCAATAGCTATTGAGTAATCACATCAATTGAATCCATCTCCAGACATAACACTCTAGAGGCTGATTTTATACAAATTTTCTAATAATTTTTGGAAAATCGAATTTTCCGAGATTTCCCACGGGAAACTTGGACTGAATTTTTTCCTGCGATAGCTATTGACAAGTCACATCAATCCAATTTATCTCCAGACATAACACTCTAGAGGCTGATTTTATTCATTCATTTCTTACTTTCGGCTGGAAACTATTTTGAGTTTTCCGAGATTTCCCACGGGAAACTTGAACTGAATTTTTTCCTGCGATAGCTATTGACAAGTCACATCAATCCAATCTATCTCTAGACATAACACTCTAGAGGCTGATTTATTTTCGGCTGGAATGTCAATAACATAATCTGCATTATCGTCTTTTCACTTTCGGCTGGAAACTTTCGGCTAACTTTAACAGGGTGGGACACAATTGAATTGCGATTCTGTGGAACGCATGAATCGGTCCAAATAATAATTCTTTCTGTTTGTGGAAAATCTGACATCACTGCTTGCAAAATTTTCACAAAAGCACTCGCTAATTCGTTTCCACCTCGTCCTTGCATTGTTTCATTCCAGAAACTACAATATGTAGGTAGTTCTATTATCCTGACAGTATCCAGTTAAATTGAAACATAGCAGCTTTCTTTTATAATAAAAACAGTTGATATTTGCTTTGGGTAATGCATAAACGTTTTACAAATCAACGACAAGGATTCGAGTATTTGGCCCACAATTTGTTCTGTCGACATCTTTTTCCGCTTTCGCGGCCAACTTGTTTTGCATATGATTCGAAAATTCATTTTGTTCTGCTTCACTCAATATTTCACCGTTATTCACCTTCGTTTTGTGCTCTTCACATTTGTTGCACAAGTCCTTTTTTAGGAACAAAGAAAGCCAAATTAAATTTCGTCTCAAATATATGCTTGTATGCCCAAAACTTAATAGGGTCTTCTATTTCGTTGCAAAGACGTGGTTCTAAATACTTTTTGGTAGATGATGAGGCACGACAATAATGGGAATCCATTGTTGCAAATTCACTGATATGACTTGCAACTTCATCCAGTTTATTTGGTGGCAATTCGTTCTTCTTGTGTCTTCCTTTAGCTGGAGACTTTGATGTAGTAGTATTTGGATCTATTAGATGTGCGAAATAGTAATGAATTCGCGTTTTATTTATATCCAATGTACTGGTAAAAAACAATTGGCAGACTCTCTTCTGTTTACCGGCTTTTAGAAAATGGTAGTTGAACGTATTCTTTCTGCGAGAGTTGTTATTAGTGGTTCTTGATCGCTCTACTGGAACCTTAAACACTAAATTGCCGAAAAATTCGCCTTTAGATTTTGAACTTAATTGCCAAAAATTGTCAAATATGAATGTTCTCTCTGACAAATTAAATTCTTCATAGCAGCCATATGCACAAGCTTCCCCACAACCCATTTTTATTTCTCGTCGTTTACGATTTATTCCCAAACTATCAGTAAATTGGTCCCCTCTCTGAGATTTTACCATTCTTACATTTTTTTCCATTCTTCAGGACACTTAAGTCTTTTACTGGTCAATGTTTTAGAGCAACCTGGTACATCTAAGATTATTAGCAAAGTTAGTCATAACATTCAATTTCACAAGTTTCTTACCATTACGCAAGACAAAGTATTCAGGGTCGGCGTCCGAATCAAGAACCGATGGTTCTATAAATTGCAAGAGAACTTAGATAATACATCCAAATATTTGGAATTGAAAATTATACCCCTGGAATCAAAATCTTCATTTTCTCTTATAAGTTTCATTGTCGGGCTCACCGAAATTTGATTATTTTCAGGTGTTGGTGGAATTATAGTGCATGGAGAACGCATTGAACAATCGTGCTGTTGTGCCTTATTCAACGAAGATTTACACTTATAAGCTCTATAGTCGGGCTCACCGAACCTTGAGGCTCACCCACCTATTTACAGGTGTTGCTGGGATTATGGTACATGAGGTATGCATTGAACCATCATTTTCATCAAGCTCATTCAATAAATGTTCAAATGAACGAAACGCTCTAAAGTAACCGTAAAGGAGGTTATTTAATTAAATTTTAGTTACTCATTTTCTGACACTTACCTCATTTGATCAACATCAAATTCTGGTACAGGTGAACTACTTTTATCACGATTTTGGATTGGTTTGATTATACAGCCATCCATTTTTATTTAAATTCAAAACTAGGAAATAATTTACGGAAACAAATCTAATCACGTGTTTTATGACCCACTCTTTCAAATTTCTCTTGTAAAGTGAATTTTTTTCGAGCTGAAATTCCCTTTTATATAGATTTTAGTTTGTACCTTTAGACAGATAAAATTAATGACAAAAACTCGAAAAATATATCAACGGCTGGATATAGCTGAATAAAACTCAATAAAAATACCAACACAACTTCATTTGAGTTTGGATATAGCGTTTTTTAAATTGTAGCCGAATAAGGTAAATGTTTTTTCGAATATAGCTTATTAAATAAAAACACAATTGTTTAATTTAATGTTACAATAAACCATATTTAACCACACTTAAATAATTTATCGATTAATTTTATCGATTTGACTTAGTCACACTGGGACGACGATATCGCTTTTATAAAAAACAATGTAAATTGGAGTTCGCCTAAAAAAATTCAATTGTAATGCGTTTAGTGCTAAAATCAGAAAAACCTAAGTGGAGTTAGCGTAAAATAAGCTTTAGCGTAATTTGCTTTTGAAATAATTTTCATGGGGTTAGCTTAAGATTTCGTTTAATTGTTAAACAATAATTATTGTGAGGTTTTCAACTTTTGGAGATAGCGCAAAATAAATCATAGCGTGTTTTAGCAGAGCCTTCTAGAGTATAGAGCCATAATCTTAATGACGTATTTTTTAGAAGCTTTTTTAGTGGTATAACTTTTCACTGATTTCCATAGGAATCCATAGTAAAAATGATGTTTTTTAGCTTCAAGTTTTTCAATGAAAAAAGCAAAAATGTTATAAAATGTTTATATAAAAGTTTTCTACATATCTTTAAGAACAATGTACAAGAAGGCCATTTTGGTATTAAGTAAATATTAATTGAAGAAATATTAAAATTAATCTATTTCTAAAATATATTTTTTCGAACTTTCATTTTGAAAAATAAATCAAAGTTGGCTCTGACAAATTAAAATAATACTTGCTAAATTTAGCTTTAGTTTTACTAGTGTACGTAAGATGTCTAAAATGGTCACAGAAAAATACGAAAAAAAATTATTTAATCGCAAAATTATCACACGTTCCTATATTTTGTGAATTTGTTTTGCTTTTCCTACAATTTTTGAACTTGAAATTTCCCCAGGTGGTAAGTTTTGGTACGATTTTTCCAAATTTTTACGGCCATCACTGCCATCTATGTAATGTATATTGACTTAGTGACCAAACGAATCGTAGTAAGCTTTTATTTCAATTTGACCAGAATGCTGTTGTTATGAATTTTTTTTTATATTTTGGTTTAAATAAATCAATTATTACAAGAAAATGAAAACGATTTACTTAAACGATATTCATGTATGTTGAAATTCAAACATTTATGAAAGTATTTCAGAAATAATAATTAAGAATTTGTAACGTTTTCATTTAAAAGTTTGTCTTAGAAAAAAAAGTGATATCCCATATGTTTTGTGTGTTTTACTTCGAAAAGTTCCGTTTTTTCCTCGTTTCTAATTCCCTTATAAAAGCTCAGATTTTTTGATTATGGCTCTATATAATACAGGGTGCTCTGGTTTTAGTCGCTACAAAGTGTTGAAAATGGTGGATAGAGGAAAACACAACACCAGTTTCCTCAGCAACGGGTAGTCTGATTAAAACGTATAGACGCGCAAACGAAAGAGAATGGTTTGAAACCTAAGAAATCGTCAAAACCCGGAAAATGTCAATTTGGTGGTTAGCGTAATCTAGTCCTGGGACGACGAATTGTTTATTGTTATATCCGACATCGTAACTTGTAATCCTTTCCAAATGTACAAATTAACTTGTAGAGTAGTTGCAAGTAGGTAATTTAGCAAAGACACCGACTAATAATATATGGAATTCAATTGTCGCTGGAATTTTGACAATTTACCTGCAAATATGGTAGAAAAATAATATGACAGGACTCAGTGATATATTTCGAGTTAAATATTTAACATTTTGCAAGAATTTTCGCCATAATTTAAAACACAAAATTTAGGTTTTAAAATTTAAAATGTATCTTGTTTAATTTTCAGTTTGTTTTTCATTCTTACTTTTTCGTTTTTCTCGTTTTAAATGTTTTTTTAAATAATTAATTTATTTAGAGTTAGAAACTAGCATTAATCCGATTTCTCAAAGATTTTACAATTTTTTATATACTTTAACGAAAGGAAGGAACGATTAAGTACTATGAATTAAACATTTAAGGAGCTATTGTAACCAGTTTCAAACCAGTCTGTTAAATTCATTAGGCTATTATACAATTTATTAAATATTGAAATTAAATTAATACAATTTTCCAATTCAAAATAACTCATTTTTACAGCAAATTAAATAAAACAAGAAACAAGGAAAGGGCAAGAAACGAACTGACATCATCTTGTAAATAGAGCAGATTGATCCGCTTAATCTTCCCGGATACTAACTGTTGAATCACAAGACTAACTCTTTAACCTTTCCACAATTCGATAACTTTTCTATATTTTGGATGGAAGTAATGAAGACAGTTAGTCCTCCGTTGTTTGATGCCTACTACCAAAATATATCAATAAGTCAATAGCAACGAAGAATCGAAGTTCTAGTCGACACAAAGACATTTGGTCCAGCGACTTTAATATTTTTTCAACCAGTTTAAAAACCTATTTTTCCCAAATTCTATAACATAGTGATAGACTATGCGCCAAATTTTCCCAAAGCGCCAAATATTTAATTTTAATTTCGCATACTAAAAGTCCTATAGCAAATTGAACATCACGAAACACCCTTTTAACTTTCAACCCGATTTACTTAACAATACAAAACGTTTATTTATAAAACCCAACGGTGATAATTTCTGTATACAAAATACAACAGGAAAAAACATCAAGTCAAAGTTGAGCGGGAATATTTTTTTTTATGTAGACCAATTTGTTCAACAATGAAATAGGAAAACATTTTTGATATGCCCAATAAATTGATATTACATTAAAAAGGCAATCAATCAAATTATACACACAAAACGTTAATCATTATGATTATTGTGTTCAACAAAATAGGACAGTTTATTTAGGTTTGACATAGTTCATAAAACCGACACAAAATAAATACATAATGGTCTTGAAATACATAACTTTTGATTGATTTGACGAGTACATGCATGCATGTTATGTTTGATGGATAATTATCGAAAACGATTTAAAGCGCGATATCGAAACGCGTGCTTTTTCTCAACTCGAATGCTTTAAATATGAATTTACTATAAATATAGGAGAAAATACTTATACATGTTTGCTTATTGGTTTAACCACTACCGTCCAAATTTAATATTTATATTTATGATTTCCATCGTAAATTTGTATCATGAGAGGGGTTACATTGTGAAATTTGGGCAAGTGTGTCCGCCTTTTTTGGTCTATTTATTTTTGAGAATAAAACCTTATGTTTTAACCCAACAAACCATGCACAGTCAACATTTTAGACCTAAATCAATCATGTACCTTTGAACTTTCACAATGTATGTAGAATATACAGAAAGAGAGAAAAAAACCCTTTAAGAAAATTTTTCAATAAAATTACAAACACAATATTTACATTTAAATTATAAATGGTAACCAAATTTAAATAAGTAAATAAATAGAATTGAAAAATTCTAAAAATAGCATTTTCTTTATTGCTTTTCAAATTCGAACGATTAGATAATTTTAAATTCACCAATTTTTTTTATTTGGCACTGCATATGTATCTTCTTAGCGCTAAGTGTATACACTGTAGCATTTGAATTATTAATGAAGATTTACAAATTATGTACGTATAGCGTCATATAAATTGTGTATCATGTAACGAAAACGGGGAAAATGAATATTTTGGGGCACATGCAGAACTAAAATTTTTTCTAATGGCTTTTACATGTCATCAAAAGTTACCCGCTTTGACATAAAATGTATCCAATTATAAATAAAACGTCTTTATTTATTATTTAATTTGTTTATATTTTAAAGCTCTTGTATTCTTCGTTTAACTTTAATAAATTTGTTTGGTTATATTTTAGAAAATATTGTTCTTCGAAAAAATTAATTAAAATGTTGTCCTCCATGTTTAATATTCATCGACGTATCCATTATATGTATACACCAAGCAAACACATTTTAATCACCGTCATGTTCCGTTTAATCAAATTTAATATGGTCTGGTGGTACAAAAAAAATATCAAACAACATCTCATAATTATTATAAAACCAACATCAGAAAGAACATAAAAAACATGTTGGATTTACATAAATTATATGTACGAGTAGATATACATAATGAATAAAATACATTCTTCGTTCATAAATGCTTGTACGTACATGAAATATATATTTAGCGTCATAATGAGATGAAAATTCATATATACGAGGTACATTCCATAATAAACCAACTACAGCGAAAATAAATTTCCCTTAGAACAAACGGAGATACACGAAATATACGTTTCCTTTTTGGTCTTATATTAAGTTTAAAAAAAAAAATTGATTTGCTTGCCGTTTCTACGAGTATATACATACATTTATACCCCCTTTTCTTGATGTTCGTCATTTTTTTACATAGATAATGGAAAAATTTGAAAAAGAAAAATCATTACACGACTGTAAGGCACACACGATGAGAAGAAGAACGCTTAAAGTGAAAATAAATACGAGACGAGTTTTGTACTCGTACAATAAAGTAGCAGCAACAAGTTGCGAGATGAAAATATAAAAAGATCATCATCAAATAACATTAAAATTATGTGTTTATTTGGAGAGGGTTGACGACGGTGTGGATTATAAATTAGATATGTATTGTATAAGGCGAAGTGCTGGTCTAAATCTTCTAGTTTTATATTTTTACTTGCAATGTGGTTGCGTTTGCGGTGGTAGAAATGTTTATCCAAAGTAAAAACGAAAATATTGTGTTCAATCTAATGATCTGGGTTTAAACAAGAGAAACTTTGGTTTAACTAAATTCGCGTTGAGTATAATTAAATTGTAAACATTTACCGATGGAATTTTACATGTTCGATATCTCCTAATTAAACTGTTAAGGACAACTTTCGAATTGGTCAAAATCCAGCAATCAAAATTTTCAATATGTTATAAAATGTGGACTGCCGTCGTGTTCCTCGCCTTATAAAATTTTACTAAGTTTACTAAACCAGAGGATTTAGCAAAACGAATTACTATTTGAGAAATCTGATTATTGAAATGCTCTACCTTACAAAATAATCAGATACTGTTTTTTTACTTGAGGAGCTATGTATGTATTGTAGAAATACAAAGAGTTAAGGAAATACGCGAGAAACGACATTTCGCTTTTTAAATGTGTAGTTTGATTGTAAAACATACACTTGAATTATTGATATTAACAAACTAATCGTACACTGATCGCACATGCTAGATTTAGGTAATTTCGAACGTGAAACTTAGTGCAATAGCGTGCTCTAAAATACTAAATACATAAATCTAAAAAATAAATTCGACTAATAAACCGGCAACTCCTGGCATTTAATTCTGAATTTAATATCTAAGTCTTCGGTCCATTTCTGCATGAGTTGTTCTACTATTGCATGTCGGCTTTTTCAATCGGACTTTTCTGTTCACATTTTACTATCATTGATACCTCGTCGCATTTTCCGATGACTGTATCTTTATTGAAGGTTTTCGTCTTTTTCGAGAGAGATTGAGAGTCCTAATTGGTGTTCCATAATTATTGACTGGTTTAACTAGGGATTTCCCGATTATAATTTCCTTGGCTCCGCTCTCCTCTCCATTAGCTTCCACAACCCACAACCTGAGTGACCCAGAACCTCCTTCCAATCTTCTCCACATGATCATCTCCGAGTTCGGTGGCAGCCTTCTCCCGAAGATCAAAAATAATTCGCCTGGTAGTTGCTCCTGTATTGCTAGCTTAAAGTGGCAACTCGGCGGTATTAGCCAATGGATTGTGGCAGCTTCTGCCCTTTTAAGCTGACTCTTTTAATTTAAACGACTGCGTCGTCACTTGTCCCTCTTGTGTGGCCATTACCTGCTCTCCGCTTGGTCGTCGCTTTATAGAAGAATGGTGATCTTCCACGTTTCCGTTTTATTTCCCAACAGTCCTGCGAGATTTGACCGACCTTATCACATGCCCAACACCTAATTTTACTGCTTCCGTCTAGGTATCTTGGTGCCGATCTCTCAGTGTTTATACTAGTGTCGATTTCTACTCGGCTTATTATCATTGACGGTTTGGTAATGGTTTGTGCAGTTTCATTTGTCAACGCACAAGCGATGGTTTCCGCGAAGGTAGCCAATGAATCGAATGCCGTCAATGGATGCGTCAATTTTAAGCCTTTCCATATAATCGACCGACGTGCTTGTTTGTGCTAGATGTACTAGTCGCTCGATTACAGATGAAAGTTCCTCTCTTTTATATATTTACTTCAATTAATCACCAACGAATTTATTTATTGAACACCAAAAATTAATACATCACAATTTATTAATAATAATTCACAAAATCACTTTTTATAATTTTCGCACAATTTTACTGATCGCTTACAATTTTTATATCTCACTAAAACACTTTTTAAACCACTTTTAATTCAGTTTTTAATCTTTACACTATCGCTTTCCAAATTTCCATTTTAGTACAATAAACAAATTATGAAATACCCTAATCTAAGTGTCACTAGTAGTCACTACTAGTACGTAGTAAACTTTTAGCGTGTTTTTTTATTAGCTCCGGATAGCAAGCTATCGGGAGCACAAGGGAAATTTCTATTGAAAGTTGTTCTATTATACACATGTGTCGCTAATAAACAAAAAACCAAAATTTTACCTAACTTCATGCAGTTGTATGACATTTCTTCCGAATAAAAATCGGAATAAAAATATCTAAAAATCATCGGGAGATTGTTGAGCAATACGTTAATGTAGAAGCTGCAAAAATATTTTTAAAAGCTGGAAAGCAAAACGATAATCGAGATGCATCATTGTCGAAAAGTGACGAAGATGAATATAAATAATATTTTGATGAAATTTGAGTCAAGTCGATTCAAAACAAAGAATTACTGTACGTATTCTACGTATACGTGAAGACACAGCTTAATATTACGGAAATCTCCAATTCGGCATATTATGATCCAAAACACGTTCTATGAGGAATATTCCTGATCCAAAATCACATCCTGAAGAGTAAATAATTTTTGTTTACTAAGTTTAGAATTAAATAAATTAATTAATTTTATTATTTTAGAGTTGAGTTGTGTACTGGGGGTCAATTCTCGTTTTATGAAAAAACCTAATGAAAAAAAAGTTTTCATTTTGATTCCATCAAGTCTTTTTCATTTATAACATTTCACACAACGACAATAAGCGATTCTCGATGTCCAAATGAAAAAGAATCGTGAGAAAAACGCTGAATAAGTTATTTCCATAGTAAGCTACACTGTAAACACATATTTTTTCGAGTTTCATGTATATTTCCGCTAGCTGATACAACAATTGGTTTAAATATTAGCTAAATAAATGATAAAGTAGATTTAGTTAATCAGTTTTTGTCATTGGCTGTCAAAATATAAAGTAAATTATAAAATTGACCAAATTATTTTTAAAACTTAACTAAATTAATTATTTGGAGACTTTTTTTAAATAAACGGAATAGTTTTTAATAGATTTTCTTATTAGTTAAGTTTAAAGTGAATCATATTATAGTTTCAATGCACATTTAATGGTAAAAATACAAATTTAGTTTTTATAGAATTTTATTTCCATATTTATGATGTTCTCACCGCCAAAATGGTCGGTGAGAAAGTTTTATTCATATAAAAAGATTTTGACGTCATTTTTTTCCTTCTCAAGGAACATGAATCGGAAATGTGTATTTCTCACTGAAAATACTTTTCATTTTACTTTTCACGGAACGAGAATTGACCCCCTGGAGACATGGAAAAATATTCTAAAGCAGAACTATTTGCTTGGGAAGCTTATGGAAAATTATTCTCCAAGTGGAGAAATCATTAAAGGACAAGAGAAACAAATCATTCGAAGCCGATATGAAAAGATGTACATATGTATATGTATTTGAATAATCACCGAATATATTAAAAATAATCCAACATGTATTTATGCTTCTTATCTTCCACGATTTCCAGTAAGGCTTATTAATTTTTTTCAAAGATTCAGTTTTATTAAATCACAATTTGTATACTCCTTCGAATATAACTTACAAACTTAAATCGTTTGCTTGCTGTTCGTTAAACAATCTTGACATGTTACATGACCGCAAATTAAAATTTTGTACAAGGTAATTCCGCTGCCGCTAGATAGTAAACATTTTACAGCAATCCGAGTAACAATCTTCACCTATTTCCCCTTCTCAAACTCTAGCCTTTTTAGTCTTGCTTGAACCCCATTAAATTGGCCAGATATAATTGCGGCGTTATCCGATCCTAGATAGGCCCATTCTGCCCCAGGATTTGCAATAAATACAATTGGTTTAAAATACTACTAAAAATAGAGAGTCCCTTTTAGTTAGATTCAAAAGACCTGAATACCTATCTTTTGGTGAACATTTTCTCCGATCAAAAACGCGAGCGCACCACTTTGAATAAATTCCATCCATTTCAGCTGTTTTTCGTTTTTTGAGTATCGAGTATCCATTTCTTAAATTATTAGTATTAAATGCCATGAAAAATATTAAAAAGGCTAAAATTTGTGGAAGGTAAAGGGAAACAGGCGAAGATTGTTACTCGGATTGCTGTAAAATGTTTACTATCTAGCGGCAGCGGAATTACATTGTACAAAATTTTAATTTGCGGTCAGGTAACATGTCAAGGTTGTTTAACGAACAGCAAGCAAACGATTTAAGTTTGTAAGTTATATTCGAAGGGGTATACAAATTATGATTTAATAAAACTGAATCTATGAATAAAATTAATTAGCCTTACTGGAAATCGTGGAAGATAAGAAGCATAAATACATGTTGGATTATTTTTAATATATTCAGTGATTATTTAAATACATATATGTACATCTTTTCATATCGGCTTCGAATGATTTGTTTCTCTTGTCCTTTAATGATTTTTCCACTTCGAGAATATTTTACCATAAGCTTCCCAAGCAAATAGTTCTACTTTAGAATATTTTTCCATGTCTCCAGTACACAACTCAACTCTAAAATAATAAAATTAATTAATTTATTTAATTCTAAACTTAGTGAACAAAAATTATTTACTCTTCAGGGGCCCTATTCTCGAATTCCACATCCATTTTCCACATGTGGACATCAGTCAAAATTCATAAAAATGGAATTTTTTGGTACTAAGGGAATATTTCCGAATGGATATAAGCAGGTGGAAGAAATTCTCCATATAGGAAAATGGCCATGTATCAAGTGTTTTATATACCAATTAAAATTTCCGAACGTTTTGGTGAATTTTGACAGATGTCTGCATGCGGAAAATGGATGTGGTGTTTTGGATCATAATATGCCGAATTTTGGTTCAAATTTCTGTGATATTAAGCTGTGTCTTCACGTATACGTAGAATACGTACAGTAATTCTTTGTTTTGAATCGACTTAACTTTTGTACCAGGCATGTCAATTTCATCAAAATATTATTTATCTTCATCTTCGTCACCTTCCGACAATGATGCATCTCGATTATCGTTTTGCTTTCCAGCTTTTAAAAATATTTTTGCAGCTTCTACTTTAACGTATTCCTCGTCAATATCCCGATGATTTTTTATTTGGAAGAAATGTCATACAACCATATGACATTTGAATTTGACATCTATCAAAATTTTTAAACCAAAATGAAGTTTGCCACAATTAGGGTTGTACAAAGTTCAAAAATATTTCAAATTTCCCTTTGCTCCGGATAGCAGCTCCAGATAAATAGGTAGAGCTAAATATTTTTTTATAGGGTTTTAGTTAAAAAGTTGAATTAAAAATTATAGATTAGTTTTAAATAAATTATTTATATGTATAAATAGCTTGTCAAACATAAGTTTTATAATAGAAAATTAGCTGCTCCGGATACCAGCTATCCGGAGCTAATAAAAAAAACGCTCCTTGTGCTTCTAATCAACTTATTCTATTCTACCCTAGGTGTCACCGTCACAATAAGCAATTTTTCCAGTATATCGTTCTTATATGAAATAGTTCAATCTTTCTTTTTCCTTTTTAAATTTTTCTCTCGTTCCTTTTTTCCATTATAGCGCGAATCATTTGGTTTCTGTTTTTCTGTTGCAGCTAAATTGGGTGCTTCCGAAATGGAAATTGTACATTTAGCGAAGACACATTTAATAAACTACATGCGATGTAGTTTTTATGTGCATTTGTAATACATAAATCTGTTTGACATCAATTTACATTTTATTTAACCATATTTATTGAAATTAGAAGTTTATTGTAAGCTAAAATTTCTTAAATAGGTAGGTTTTAGTTTGTACTTGTATGTACTTTTGTATTGATAGCCGTTATGTCGTTTTTCTCTTTAGAACTTTGATAATGGTTTAATATTAATGGTAAAGAATAATTGTTTTAGGATACCTTTTATTAATAATAAATTAAGCCTAAGATCCATTACAACATGATTTTAAAATAATTTTCGAAAATCTTTGCTATAATTATTTATATGAAAAGTTTGGGTTTTTCCTCGTTTCTACTTCCTTTATAAAACTTAACCTGGTCGATTTTATGTGAAACTTCTACAGTAGCATAGACTTAAACAAAAATGATATTACACGGAAAGTTAATTTATCATCATCATTATTCTTATTTATTTTAATTATTTTTCTTTTTAATAATTTTTCTCGTTAACGAAACAACAAAAGATAAATTAAATACAAATCAAATATTTATGCTTAGCAAAGCAACAAGCATAGCGCGCTAATTATTATCTGTATAAGACCTACCCATAACAGGGTTGGGTAATGGGTAGAAAAAGATTTTTTCAAGCTCTTTAATAAATCATATTAATGTTTGATTTGTGTTTTATGTGGTACGAGTATATTCTTGGAAAAATGTAGGGAATATAATATGCTTTGTTGTTGTTCGCACTGCTTGTGACTTTATTTACTGATGACAATCGTGTGAAATTTTCACTACACATATAGAATGATAAACAGATTGTGATGGTATATTTAAAGTTGAATTTAAAATTTAAACACTAAATTAATGAAATAAATTTGTATGTTTAAAAACAAACGTTTTGGCCAAAAGGGAAATCTTTGCTGAACCACATTGATACTTGTACTGCCTTGCATTTCTGTATTATTTGTAGGGATCAATGCTGGGATTTAATTTCACCGCAAATTGGTTGTGTGTCACTTTTCAGTTAATGCATTGGTTTTATCAAGAGTGAGGATTTATAGCTTAGAAAATGTGTGGCCTAAATTACATTTAATTTGAAGTTTTTATAGGAACAATTTAAATTACCAACCACTTAAAATTTTGTGACA
Organism: Tipula vernalis; assembly: GCA_958295665.1. Classification (NCBI taxonomy): domain Eukaryota; kingdom Metazoa; phylum Arthropoda; class Insecta; order Diptera; family Tipulidae; genus Tipula; species Tipula vernalis. The sequence continues at coordinate 23,722,887 of OY282558.1, read as the reverse complement.
CCGGCATTAGTATCAATAATAATAAATGGTCGAAACAAATAATATTTTGAAACAAATAAATTAGAATAAAAAAAAATAGTTTTGAGTAACAAACTAAAAAACACAAAGTGCTTGTAATATTGGTTGCACGAGAGCAACAAAATCCACATTTGAAGCTAGATTAATCTACTATATAATTAAGTGACTGTAAGTGATTAAAATTCTATTTCGAATTAAATAACCCGATACCGTCTAAGTGACGTATCAAAATAAAGGCTTGCGTGGGCGCAATCTATATTTGTTAAAATTTCTTTTTTTTATCAGTGGAATTGTTATACGGAAATTGTTTAGGTAATTTTGTGTACCAGATAATTAATGCTAAAAATCATCAGCAAATTCATGCAATGTACCTTCGTTCAACAATCGGCACTGTATTACCATAGTACATATCTTATTCATAAAGGGTGAATCAATATAAGACAGCAGATCTTTTATTAAAATAAAACACAATATCCGCCAAATGCGCACCGCGAATTCTCTGGCAACACAGGATGCGCATATCAAAATTTTCCGCGACTTTTTAGCACAGTTCGAGCTGAATATCATTTATAACTCGTATGATTTCGTCCTTCAGGTTAAAATCTTTATATTTGTAGGTCCATTATTTGTCTGTGATTTAAAAGTTGCAAAAATTAGTCAGTGACATAAGGCCATTACCCCATGTCACAATAAAGGATCGAATAATAAGAATACCGTTATTTTTTTTTATAAAACTAAATCAAAATTCAAGTGGTATAGGAATTATATAAATCTCATATCTAATCTTGCAATAGAATTAAAATTTGCGTAAAATATCTAAATTTTATATTTTTGCGAATTAAAGAAAGTGTTCGGGACCGGGACGAATTACAGTGGCGGCGCGTATTTTTTCCGACGAATCACGTTTCCCGCTCTTTCAAAACAATAATAATTAATTACGTAATTATGAGCATTATATGTTTTTGAATTTTTGTTTTTTTTTTGGTTGCTACTTTAGTGATAATCTAGAAAGTTAACGGTTTTTGAAACAAAAATTTTAATTCTAAGGAAAGGGGCAAAAATAGGTTACACAAAGACTAATTTTATAAGCAAAATGTAGATACAATAATCTTGATTCGAGAAAAAGAAATTGAAACAACTCAAAAATGTCACCAAGTTAGAAGTATTTGAATTTATACTTACATCACAGATGAAAATAGACAGATGTGGATCTTGTAAGGGCCATATTTACATTCCAAATTTCAATAGTAAATTCCAATCCAATCTATTTAGACCAGGACGTATATATAATTTACATTTCTATCCCTTTTTATCCTTTTACCCATGACTATTTGTATTACAAACCAGTGACGGAATTTTAGGTACAATTGTACTTTTTTCGATACAATTCATTTATAAAAGTACAATAGTACATTACAGTGAAATTCAGTACAATCTGAAAAATTTGAATTATTCCTTTTTTTATACATCATTTAAACATTAAACAATTTTCCTTAAGCTTGTCTGATTAAATTAAAAAAAAAAAATTAAAAATTTTATTAACTGAGAATTATAAAAATTGCTTACGATACAAAAATTAAACATTAATTTTGAACCAACCAAAGTTTCGACCGCCATTCTCAAGGATAAATAGTTTAAATAATAATTTAAATGAAATTTAAATTTTTATTTCATATAGAATGTGAATAAATCAACCAATAAATCAACCAATAGGTTTGTGAATGTGTTAACAAGTTTTAAGTCAAATAATTATTTAGGAAAACAATTTTTAGAAATTGAAGTAATCCAACCAATTCGAGATGCTCAAAAAGCAAAACGTTTTTTGAATAACCATCCCGATTTGTATGTATTGAAAACTGACAAGTGTATATTTGACAAATAAATTTGGAAAATTGGTATTTCTTCAATTCATTCAAAATTAAATGTAATCATTGGGTTTTGGGAACGTTCGGGAAAAATTAATAAAAATTTAGCTAAATCCATCAAAAATTACCATTTTACGAACGAAAACAAATCAATTGAGTTAAAAAAATTATTGTGCGTGTCTTGTACTCGTAGTTTAATTAAAGAAGAGTTATTTCTAAAGATTAGTGCGATAAGTGGGAACGGTAAAAGGTAGAGGATTGCGGATATTATATCGGTTTTGAGATCCCAAATTTACTTTATCTGCAAGATTGGAATCAATCATTCTGTTAATAAGTTTAAACAGTGTTAGCTCATCCGCTATAATCTTTCTATTATGAAGTGAGGTAATGTTAAACCGTGACAGACGCAGCTCATATTCCTCATGTAGATTATTGGTTTTATAATATAGAAAGCGTGTAAAATTTGTCTGTACTCTTTCAATATTGTATGAATAAATGTTGTAACAAGGATTCCAAATGGATGTTAAATACTCCAAATTACTACGAACAAGACCCTAGTAAATGCTTATAAAAGTTTTTGGAGAACTAAAACTAGAGCCAGCTCTCATTACAAATCCAAGCATCCTGTAAGCATTGTTGATTACTTGATTTATATGAATATTAAATTTGAGTCCATTATAATTCCTAAATCCCTGACAAATGGACAAGATGTGAGGGTATAATCCTGAATTTTGTAACCATTGAACTCATCTCTACATTTAATTAGTAGTAGACAGCATTTCGTAATATTTAGTTCCATATTATTGAGATGGCACCAACTTACAATGGTGTTCACGTCAGATTGAAGAGCCGCACAATCAAGCATCGCCTGTGAATAACCAAACCTCACTGTTGAAGCCAACAACAATATCATTAATGAAGTACAAAAAGAGTAATGGCCCAAGAATTGAACACTTTGGTACACCAGATGATGGAATGAATATTTCTGATTTGATGATGGAATGAATATTTCTGAACAAGATTCTGTCATTAACTTTATCAAAATCTTTCGCAATATCCGTATAAATTACGTCGACACAATTCAGTAAAATTCAACAAATTCGTTAAAGTTGACCTAGATTTGGAAAAACCGTGCTGCTCAATTGAAATCAAATGTTTAATTTTATCAAATAGTTCAAAGAATACAATCTTTTCGAATACTTTGGCGACAATATTCAGCAGGGCAATAGGTCAATAATTAGGTACCAAAGATTTGTCGCCAGATTTAAAAATCGGAGCGACCGTTGCCATTTTCTAAATATCGGGAAATATATATTTACGTAGTGACGTGACAATTCCATCTGGTCCCCAATCCTCATTTAAATCCATTTGTTTCAGATACATTGTCACGACGTATTGTGAAATGTTAGTATCTAAGGCGATAACATTCAAATTATCACTAGTTATATTAGACTGAAAATTGACGTTGGTACCATTAAAAAAACTGACTTGAAGTAGTTGGCAAATAAGTTGGCTATTTTGGTAGCATTGTTCGCAATACTTGAAAGATGTCGTCTTTAGATGTTGTCCCGTTGTTTCCGAGCGTTGACTCATCTTTGGTAATATTTTTGGTTAAACAAGTAGTAATAGAAATTTAGAGTTAAATAATTTTGTAAAATTGTTAAAATTTGTGATTGATCATACGTAATTTAGTTTTTTCGAAAGATGTTTTAGGTAAGTATTTAGTTTGCCGATGGGTTCACCGGTTAGTTCGACTGTGCCAATCCTATTGATTCAATACGTGGAAACTGAAGTGTTGAAAGCATTTTCTGTTTGTTCTTTTATGGCTAAATGTTGATGATATCATTACGGCCTTTCCAAATTCAGAAATTGATACTTTTTTGGCCCGTTACTGCACGAATTAAAGTTATATGTGAAATTAAAAACCAAGACATTTAGCCTTTCTAGACACTACAGTATTATACGTAAGGATGATGGAAGTTTAACTCTATAGGTTGTATCACAAAAAAAAAACATGGTCGGTTCGGTACCCAGATTATAAAGCTTGGCTTCTATCATCTTTCAAAAATAACACGTTACTCTTGTTAGTTGAAAAAATTTTCAGATTAACAGAAGTGACTTTTCATTCTGAAAATTTCAAAATATTAACCGATGTTTTAATTCAAAACGGTTATCCGAGATGTAATTAATATGTATAGGTTTTAGAAAGGCTATCGATATAAAAATAGCAATTCAGGAAATCTGTTGGAGAAAATAATCGCAAATTGTTCATTTTGGCTGCTTAAAATTCTTTTCGAAAAAAAAAATTGGGATATAGAACTTGTTGGTAGAACATTTCAAAGTTTGGATATGGTTTCATTCACTAAATTAAAAGACAAAATTCCTATTTTTACAATCAAATTTAATATATCAATTAAAATGTTCTTCTCATGTTGCCCTAACGAAACAAAATTAAAAAAAAAGAGTTTGCCAACTTTGCATCCACACACAACATCGAATCTGAAATACCTGATAAAGAGCAAAATCTCGGTAAATTAATTTTGGAAAGCTTTCATATCAAGAAACATAAAATTTCATCTCAAAGTTTATTAGATGCCAGGAAATTTCCAAATTTCTATTATGTGGATTAAATAATTACGGTAGCAAATTATAAATGGCTTTTAAATTTTTTGAGTTTACATTTTAAATAAATCTCATCTCTATGTATAATTGTAGATTACATATTTCAAGATAGTTTGTCGTTTATTTTGCAAGATAGTTTGTCGAGTTAAAGTTTATTATTATCTCTATAATTTTAGAAAACATTGACACTAAAGCTTTGATTTTATTCCCTTTTTGTGGTACTGGATGAAAATTTAAAATATTCCATAGAGAGGGGAAAACTCCTATTAATATCGAAAGATCAAATAGCTTGCTACGAGGTTTTGCTAAGGAAGTAAGGGAGTTCTTGAGGGCAATTGCGGAGACCTTCCTAATTTATTAACGTTTATTCCTTTGAGCAGCTTTGAGACAAACGAATCTAGCAGATAAAAATTGATTTAAGAGCAATTCAAAAAAGATTATTTTGCTGTTTAACTTAGATATACCAAGAAAGTTGTTTTGAACCTGACTAGCAAAAGTTCTCTAAAAGCTGAATTCTTAACATAGCTACAATTTTTGGGTCCTACTTTAATATAAAAGAAAACATTAAACAAATTAAGTATAACTAATGTGAATTTAGTACAACAACATTTTAATTTTCAGTACAATCATAGAAGAATTACTATAGAAGCATATTTTGTATGGCTGAAATTTACCAACATAATTTATATTCGTATTTCTTTGAGTTGTTTTTTGTTTTTAAGTGGGACTGAAAGGTCTATATAGGAGGATTTTTTACTTCGAATGTTTGTCGCAACAGCGCGACGTATGGGGGATAAAAGTAAAATTTCAAACATTTTCATAGGAAATCCCATGTAACATCCTTATAACTAATTGTAGAATCATCAAAGAATTTTCATCAAATATTATAATTAGTAAGTGGAATTTGTTTATAAAATATTATTGGCTAGCATTGGTTTTAGCTGTCTCAGTCAAAGTGGCGCCATTTATTTCTTAGTGTGGAAATATTAATAACTAAAAATCGCTATATTAAATCTTCCTTTTCCAAAATTTGCCACCGTCGCCTGTCAAGTGAGACAGCTAAAACCAATCCGTGCCAAAACTACATTCTAAGTTTAATTAACAAATTTTTTTTTTCTATTTTAGTTCGAAAAATCAACTTCCTTTTAGTCCCAAATTTTACGATATGTATATCATTTTACGATAAATTTAGCTAATTATTTATTCAATTTTGGATTATGGATGGTTTAACGGTAGAACAATTGAAACAAAAATTAAATGCTGTCGGTGCCAAAACGAGTGGAACTAAATTAATCCTTATTAATAGGTATGTTATGTTAGCAAAATATACTTGAGGCAGTAGTTAATTTAAGTTATTTTAGATTACGTCTATGGCAGTCGGTGAACCTGAGCAGAAAATTGTATTCAACCAATGTTGTCCCAGCAGTAGATCGTAGTGACTTTCCAACCGAAGGTTATTTCGAATTGGATATTCTCTCAGAGAAGAGTCACGTACAATGGCTATCAAATTCAATAATTTCCAATTGGTTTATTGAAAGAAAAGCTTGTGTTGGAGAAAAAAAGGGGCGCCGATTATTCTTCAATGAATTCATAAAAAGAATAAGTTTTATTCAAAAAAATAACAACTTTTATTTTAAAGGTGTCTGCAGTGCAGAAACGAAGAAAAACGTGGAGTATGTTGTGTACGTTCATTTGAATTGTGAGCTGTGTCAAATACTCAAAGCTAATTGCGGTTGCCCAGCTGGTACAGGTCTAAGTGCCGCTTGTAAACATGTTTCGGCACGACTATATGCCATTGAGTGCTACGTAGTTTCAGTTAAATATACTATAATACTGCATTACGACTTTAGATAATAATTTTATTTTGTTGCACGTTTAGGAAAAATACCCAAATTTTTAAGTACCACATCTAAGGTCCAAAAATGGCATAGACCAACCGGAAGAAGCCTTGAAAATGTGTCTATAAATCGAATGCTCGGGATTACTGAATCATTACAGGATAGTTCAAATATATCAAACTATGCGATCAATTCTTTAATTAATTTTAAGACTGAATCGCCGTTTTTATCATCTCGTTACGCCAATTTTTCTTTTTTTGTGCAGATCATGACTATTGCTCAGAGCGGCTGCAGTATTATATGTTAAATAATACCAATAAAGTTACCACCAAAGAAATCAAAAGGATCGAAAAAAATACAAGAGTTCATAATAAATTGTGGTTTCAAGTAAGATCCTCCCGAATTACCGCTTCAATTTGTCATAGTGCAATAAGGACCACAAACTCGGGTAAATTTGTGGACAGTTTTTTAAAAAATCACATCCGAGGTATTCCAATATTTGCCAACTCAATAAAATGGGGGCTTTCTAATGAACCTGTCGCTCGAAAAAAATATTGCGACGTTACAGGAAACAAAATCGAAGAATGTGGTATTTTCGTAGACCCTCACTTAAATTTTTTAGCTGCTACTCCGGATGGAATTAATTCCGAGAAAAATTTAATAATTGAAATAAAATGTCCATACAGTGTAAGAGAGGGATTACCCACAGAGGCGAAATTTTTAAGCAAAAATGGACTTTTTAAGTCACATTCGTATTTTTACCAAATACAATTGCAAATGCACGTTACAGGAATAACACAATGCGACTTTGTGGTATGGACCCCTCAATCGCTTTACATTGAACGGATCCAATACAACAAAGAATTCGCAGATTCAATGTTAGATAAACTAACTGTCTATTATAAAAAAAAATTCTGTGATAGTTATTATAAATTTAAATATTAAAATTTTATTTAAACCAGTTACATGAAGTTCCTTAGAGCTGTGATACTACTTAGTATTCATACTAAATTAAATATATAAATGCTTTTTATAGTATAATACATATATAAAGAATATGTGGCCTTATATTTAAATATTGAATTAAATTATTTTATTTTATTTTTGTGATAGAAATACATGCATGCGTACACTTATGTTTATTTATTTTTGTATAATGAATTCAATTTATTTTGTTTTTCAGTTTATTTATTACTTTTATTAAAACTGAATTATTAATAAAAAATTATTTAATTTCTAAAACAAAAAGTTTTTAGTGGTTTTTGGAAATTACATAACACGAAACAGTTAAAAATAAATTTCTTTGCGTGCTGCCACATATAAGTGGGAATGGTATCAGAAATGATTCTGTTGATTTTTACACGCCCTATGACTCTTTCAACAAGAATTCGTCGGTTGGCAATGTACCTGGTTTCCATAATTTCCTCTTCTGACAACTGATTTTTATTGCGTAGAAAAGGTGGAATATTTAAACCAACCTTTAACTCTTCTAAAACATCGGAAATATCAAACCCCCTATCGGCTAATATATAGTCATTGGGTTTCAAATTAGTTAAAAAAACCGATTTTACGATTATTTCGCGATCGCTGATTGCTCCACCGTAAGTTGCCGAAACAAATGTAATTAAACCAAATTCATCTATGGATACTAAAATTTTAAAAGTTGTCGTATTTTTATAGTGTGAAAATGTCAACTGGTTATGTACAGGATTCTGGGATTTTTGAACAAATATTTCTGTGCAATCAACTATTGCTCTATAGAATTGGTTCGAATCAACACTGTTATTCCAAAAATCTATTCGCTTCAAGGTGGAATAAAGTAAATTATTCATATAAATAAAACATTTTGAAACATTAGAGGGACTAATCTCGAAATGTCTCGCAATTGTTCTATAATTATAATTGGTTCGGTACTTAAGTAAAAGTAAAAGAACGTGATCTTCAGCAGTTAAAGAACTTATTATACAGATTCTGTTATATCTAACAATTAAATCAACCAAAAATAAAAATCGATTTCGATCCATTCCGCTATATTGTAACAGTTCCGCGTCCGTTACCGTAGAATATGACATCTTTGAATTTTCCGTTTGAGTGAACATGCTGACCGTTCTAACTGGTTTAATCTACAAAATTAATATTAAATAAGATTTATTCACTCAACTGTAACAAAAATTTTACCTCCGTAGGCTCTAGAATAGTAATTGATAATCTAGATAATGGCGACACATTAATTTCTGAATGTTCATTTAAATCCGAATTAAAGGATTCTCTCAAAAGTGGTTCCGGAACTGGAACATTTGGTCTAACGATCTTCCTACGTTTTTGTTTTTGTATATCCTGATGAGCTCTTACAGGGATATTCTTTGACGGAACTGCGTCCGCTTTTAGTTTATTAGTTTGTTCTAAAATAAATAAAGGTTATTTTGAAGAGATAATAATTTAATTATAAATATTATTTTCGAACCTGTGTCTCTCCTGTATATATTAATTTGATAATCACTATCTACAAAGTGAAGACTGCACACTGTAGAGTGTATGGATATTTTTTTTCCAATACGAAGGATTACCATCCACTGCTTTTTCAATTTTATGCCATTCGGAAATTGGTGGAATTTAATTCCGCTTCCTTTTTTTGCTTTTGATTTGCAGTTGGGAACACAACAGTATTTCACCATTATACAGTAAAATTTCAACGAAAATTTAAATAAATGAAATAACTTTTGCAATGTTATACAACAAATTAATTTATATTTTCACAATATTAATATTCTCCGTCCGTTTTAATTTTCAACAACGAAATTTTAATACAAAATTGACACTTCTTAGTTTGTTTATCCCCTTTAACCAACTGGTGGTGAACTTTCGAATTATTTGAAAAATCCTTCTATAGAAATTTGATATCATATTGCCTCTTTCTATTCTTCTTTGGCAACAAAAAATAAAAGTAGATCTCATTTTAATAGTGTGTTGGTTGTGTACACACAACACACTTATAATTTGTTTGGTTTTTTACGAACCTTTTACATCGAGTCGAACAATTTTTTGTTTCTCATAAGAACCAATGTAAAATTGATAGTTTTGATTATCAATTTTATTAATGAAAATTCATTTAAATGAAACAAACTTTTCCTTAATTTGCATCTTTAATATGTTAAGTTTGTATAAGTTTGAAAATCGTAAAAAAATTACTTCTACATTTTCAATTAAAATGAAAAAAGAAACACTTTCCATTTTCTACCACCACAAACAAACCATTAAATATTTGTTTCGAAAAATAAAAACAATAGATCATCCTTGCCTTTCTAATTTAACATAAACAAAAGAGACAAAGTAGCGTTAAAAAAAATAAAACTCCGTACCTAAATGGAAAAAAAAAAAATTAAAAATTGAATTATCTTTCTGCCACCAATTGAAAACAATCTGAAGCAAGGTAAAAATAAAAATTAAACCACTTGTGCAGAACAAAAAAATTAAACAGTAGGGACACCCTTATCTTTACTATAGAAAACAACAACAAAAATACACATTCTGATTCGCACCATGCCCGTTATACAACAAACCCTTTATCTGCTTTAATTTTGGTATAAACGTTGTGATAATTCCAAATTAATGTAAAAGTCATTCTAGGGTTAAATTTATCTGTTATGATGAGTTGTTTATTATTTTCGTGTATGTATGTATATAATAAATTTTTGTAGTTTTGTATGGGTTATTGACCAAATTTAGGGAAATTTTAATAACTTTTTCAGATTTATTGAACAATTACAATTTAATTATGAGACTATGGCTGTTTTCCAAACGGATAAAATGTTATGGAATAGGAAAGAAAAACACAAAATAGTTACATAGCAAACAACAACAATTTAAATTGCAACAACTTTACATTTGAAATGTTTGAAAAGAAGAAAATAAATTCATAAAAGTAAAATGTAACGTTGCAGTATTTAATTAATAACCGAAATTGGTACATACTTAATTTAATAATAAAAAAGTTTTGGAACAAAAGGCCCATGAGGATGGAACTTGGCTATTTCTTAACAGGTTATGATAAAATTCGACTTGTACGATAGAAATGGAATCCTAAAATGATTTGTAAATAAAGTTCTGGAACATATGGTCAATTAGAAAGGAATTTGGCTATTTCTTAACCGATTATTTCGACGAAATTTGACGTGTACGTTGAAAATAGAATTCTAAAATAATTATTGCAAAAAGTTCTCGAACATTTCCAATTAGGATCGAACTTGGCTAATGAGAATGTAAAATGATTTTTTCTAATTTCGGGACCCTAAACTACCTTTCGAAGTTACACTTTTGCTGCACGTGCTCGTCGCACTAGTTTTTTTATCAGAGTTTAGTTCAAGGAATATTAAATTTTTTTTAGAACAAAAAAAAAAGAAAAATATAAAAATCAAACGAAAATATATTTTATTTTATTAACCAGTCAAAATTTTTAACTTTTTCGATGCTTGCGTTAGTTCTCCTTTATTTCTGTTCTTGAAATTTTGAAACTCCCCTTTCAAAACAGACCATTTCGAGTTTTTTCTGGTTAAAACAATAATAAAAAAATTTATTAATACTTTTAAATGTTCGTAGCATGGTTCATTTTCAAGAGGCAGAAATCCGGGGAAATCTCGTTCTACTATTTCTAGGCATTTTTCTGTTATTCTGGAACATAAATGCGACAAGTGACATTCTTTGTTAAACAATTGTTCAAAAATTGTTAATAAAACATTCGCAACTTTGGCATATTCAGCTGTCGGTGCTTTAAGAGCTCCAAAGTTGGTAGATTTATTAAAATTTTTTTCTGTAATTAATATATCGGACGGCGTTATAATTTCTTGGTTAGGCTTTATTAATTTCGCTCTGCATTCATTACAGTTTATTTTTTTTAATGCACAATAGCCAGCATAGTAGGATATTGCATTTTCTTTAAGAATGCTGTTTTCATTCTTAATTGCGACGTCGTACTCCTCTATACTAGGTTCAATGTCTACATCGATGTTAAATAGACTTGCTTTATAGTCTTCTTGAAACGTTCCCCATTCCAACTCAACCATACTTCCGTCGTCGGCTAAACAATTGGAATAAGCACTACTAAAAATTAATTTTGTAACCAAAATATTAGCGAAATGTACTCCTATTTCATGGCTATTGGGTGTGTAGTTAAATCCTCCTTTAGCCCGTAGCTTTGAAAAAAAAATTTCGAGACAATCTTGGTTGGTTCTACCAGTAAGAACATATTCAATGTTACAATTTTTGTTCAAATATTCTATCATCAATAATTGAGCTTTAATTGTTGTTTGAAACCCTTTAATAAATTTAAAATAATTTTCATTTTTCGAAATTATTTTTAAATTTTCCAAAAAGCCTAAGCTGTCATTCAAATATTTGTAAACGTTATTATCTACTTTCAAAGGTTTCTCAAACGGGGATTTTGACGAGAAATTCCTGCAGTTTAAACAATCAAATATATTATTAAACCGCTCTATAAAATGAGCTGTTGGTAATGCTGAGTCCATATAAGACCCCAAAATTTCAGGGCAAGTTTGAACAGCTGTCTTTATTGCGCAGCACACTGTGTTGCTTAGTAATTGAGCTGCAAATGCCACATTCATTTTTTCGAAGCTGTTTGGGTACAAATGCTTCTTTGTAATTTTTGGCAACATTTTGCATTTTTGAGCAGCATCAAACTCATAAATTTTGTGGAGAACATTTATATCAGCTATTCCGTTTGAAGAATGCGAAATTGTATTATTAATTAATGCGTTTCGTACCGATTTAATTAAATGAGGTGGGTCATATTGAACAAAAACTGGTTTTCCATTGAAATAAAAATAAGGCTCTTTTGGTGTAATACCCAGTTGCTTGTAAGCTTGTAGATTAATAGCGCCTTGATCGCATGTTAACATCAACACATTTAAATTTAGTTTTTCTTGACAAACTTTTAAATTCTCTTTAATCAAATCACATAATTTGCTTGCCGAGAACGTCTTGTTAATTAAAACGTAATTTAGAACGTATTTCCACTCTCCAATGATTGACCGCACCATAAAAAACAAAGCAGAAGTAGCCAATTGATTTTTTCTGCCGTGTCCATCATCGTAGAACCCCTCAATTCTATCCAATAAAATATTATATGTTAATTCTTGTTTTATGGTAATTTCGTCAAAGCTCAATACACAAATCTTAGAAGTAGACGGTAAATTAATAAAAAAAGAATTATGCTGTTCCATTAGGATTTCGTTAATTCCAGGTGGAATAAATTTGATCGGTGACCACTTATAAATTGATGACACTGATGGTAATTTCAATTTGATGGTATCTTTTAAATATTTGTATGTTGATGCCGATTTGTAATACAAACATTGTGCAAATATCTTGTCCTCTTTGTTGTAAAAGAAGCTTTGTTTTAATAATAGCTTACTGACATTTTTAGTGTTTATATTCACATCTAATTCGTCAATTGTGTCTTCGATGGTAGCCATTTTGCATTTATTATATTTTGTTTTTAAATTTTGAAAATTTCGGTTTCAATTTGTTATGTGCCATTTTCAAAAGATTTATTTTTTTTTGTAAATTCCGCAGTTTTGTTTTATAGCAGTTTAGCTGTTTTGACTTTTTGCTACAACTTGAACAATCATCTATTAATACATTATTACCTGAACAATGAGAACAATTCACTAAATTTATTAATTTTAGGAATTCGGTGTCGTCGTCAATTTCAGTTTGTGTTTCTACAGACACATATTTTTGAACTTGCGTAGGTCTTTCAAATTGTTCAAAAGTATCAATCGTTGCTACTTCAGATGAAATAGTTAAATGTAAACGGGGAACAGCGTTCATTGTCAGTCGAGAAAACCCGATATGCTCTCGTAGAAAGTGTTTTTCACAAACAAAATTAATTTTATTTTTTAAATTTTCCGATTGTATTCCAATTGATGTTAACCATTTATTTCTCCTAACTACATCACAAGGAAGGCGATAGAATTTTAAATCACACGTTGCAGATTTAGCCTTACAACTAGGAACAATGCAAGTAATTCGGGGTCGAACACTAATGGCACCTCTTGCTAAATAAATAGATCAACAAACAAAAAGTTTTATTATGAATTTAGAAGAATGATTTGCTGAATTACTTACATGTGCTAGGTTCGTCACTTATTAATCCATTGGTTTCCATTGGAATACTAGCCATACTGATAACACTTCAAGTTTCTGAATTATTATTAGTCCAATTATTAAAATTTATCCAAATAAATAAAATTTATAAATAGTTTATTTATTTGTTAACACCACTTTATTTTGCACGCATCTAACTGGTAAATGAGGTATAATAGACGCCAGTAAATTATTTTTCGACAACTAACGGGAAATTTAAAAAATAAACCAAACTGCCTAAAAATTTGTATTGTGTAACAATAGCAAACTCACTGAAAAAAGTCTTCGTATACCTGTAATTTAGGTGTTTATACTAAGAGGTATGTAACAATTTTGTCGGTGAGTGCCATAATCTTCGAAAATTCTCTTCATCCCAAGCATTTGTATGCAATTGTTGCTAAAAAGATATCAACTGGTTGTATAAATGAGAATATAAACTGGTAGAGTAAATTTTGTAATGTTCAATTATTCCAAAATGAGAGAAGAAAACTTTTTAAATTTACATTTCCTGAATTAAAAACCTACTTGTTCCGGAAAAACTATACACCGATATGTAGATTAATAAATATATTATTAGACATAGTCTCATAATTAAATTGTAATTGTTCAATTAATCTGAAAAAGTTATTAAAATTTCCATAAATTTGGCCAATAACCCATACAAAACTACAAAAATTTATTATATACATACATACACGAAAATAATAAACAACTCATCATAACAGATAAATTTAACCCTAGAATGACTTTTACATTAATTTGGAATTATCACAACGTTTATACCAAAATTAAAGCAGATAAAGGGTTTGTTGTATAACGGGTATGGTGCGAATCAGAATGTGTATTTTTGTTGTTGTTTTCTATAGTAAAGATAAGGGTGTCCCTACTGTTTAATTTTTTTGTTCTGCACAAGTGGTTTAATTTTTATTTTTACCTTGCTTCAGATTGTTTTCAATTGGTGGCAGAAAGATAATTCAATTTTTAATTTTTTTTTTTTTCCATTTAGGTACGGAGTTTTATTTTTTTTAACGCTACTTTGTCTCTTTTGTTTATGTTAAATTAGAAAGGCAAGGATGATCTATTGTTTTTATTTTTCGAAACAAATATTTAATGGTTTGTTTGTGGTGGTAGAAAATGGAAAGTGTTTCTTTTTTCATTTTAATTGAAAATGTAGAAGTAATTTTTTTACGATTTTCAAACTTATACAAACTTAACATATTAAAGATGCAAATTAAGGAAAAGTTTGTTTCATTTAAATGAATTTTCATTAATAAAATTGATAATCAAAACTATCAATTTTACATTGGTTCTTATGAGAAACAAAAAATTGTTCGACTCGATGTAAAAGGTTCGTAAAAAACCAAACAAATTATAAGTGTGTTGTGTGTACACAACCAACACACTATTAAAATGAGATCTACTTTTAATTTTTGTTGCCAAAGAAGAATAGAAAGAGGCAATATGATATCAAATTTCTATATAGACCTTTCAGTCCCACTTAAAAACAAAAAACAACTCAAAGAAATACGAATATAAATTATGTTGGTAAATTTCAGCCATACAAAATATGCTTCTATAGTAATTCTTCTATGGTACAATTCAAAAAATCAATTTTCCATCACTGTTACAAACGAAAACGAAAAAAAAAACGAAATGCTTCGTTTTTGTTTTGATGTAATAAAAATAGTCGTGGGTAAAAGGATAAAAAGGGATAGAACTGTAAATTATATATACGTCCTGGTCTAAACAGATTGGATTGGAATTTGCTATTGTGGAATGTAAATATGGCCCATACAAGATCCACATCTGTCTATTCTTATCTGTGCTTACATTAGGTATTCACAAAATTCAAAATTTATTTTCTGATCTGTATCATTTTACAGGCCAATAAACATTCATTAGAATAATTTTCGGTCCCATCAAAGAGGGAGCCACGTATATGATGCGAATAAATCGTGATCAAACAAGCTTAGGAGATGGCACCAAGGAAATTAGGACCTAATCACACTCGGTCACTCGGACTGTTTGCATCCCCAGTTTCTTAGTCGAGGCGGTCAAAACCCTTGCTGGGATGTAGTGCCAGTGGAAGGATGGAAGAATAATTGTGGGGTTCCAAATATGTAGTCACGCCATTGGCGATTTGTGCTTTGACCGAACTCAATAAGAAGAGTAAACATCAGTGTATTGAGGGATTAGTTCACTAATCGCGTTTAATCACTAATCTTGAAATAAAAGGCGATTAGCTAATCTAGTTGGTGCGTAAAAATTTTTATTTTGCCAACATTAAACTTTTCATTTTTGCGTGCCCACAAAATCCCTAATTTCCATTATTTCCAATTTAATATATTGTTTCCGAAATAAGTGCCGCCCTCCGCCCACCATGTGTCTATCAATCCTTTTAAAAATATAGGGTTACATCATATTGAAGTTGCTTTGATTTTGCTTGTGTTGTTGTACTATGCATGATTGGATCGCAATGAATTTTTGCTATTTATTAATAAATCCCAACTTTTTTAGTTTTATTTAATATTCAAAATACGGAAATTAAAATATTTCCATATGATTTACCACCCCATCGAAGAATATTGAAATGGAAAAAGTTAAATTCTATAAATTTTTTTAACTTTTTTTTAGTATTTTCACTCAAATACTTTGTACATTGTACAATATATAAATTTTTTCTTTTTAGTTTTACCGGAATTTGTAATCAAATGTTTTTAAGGAGATTTAAAATAATTTATTCCAAAATTAAAATTTTTAGATTATAGAGGGTTTACAAATTTATAAAGTTTTTGTGTACAGCCTGAGAAACATGGATAGTGGAGTATAAGTAATTTGCTTATCACTCTTCACGTATATTTATATGTATTATAATATTATGGACTAATGTTCGCAATGACTGGCAAAAATGGTATTTGGATGTATATTTAATCCTTCAGAATTTCTAAAAGCTAAAAAAAATCGATAAAAAACCCACCTAAAAAAATGTTTTCACATCACGCGACACACATAACTAACACATTTATTATACGAGTGTATCAACAGTTACATGAACAAACGATCATCACACCAACTCACACACACATACACACACCATTAAAACAAGGATAAATCAATTTTCATTTTATTATTATTACTATTATTTATATTTCAGTTTTACTACGTACATGTTGATTGGCAAAGAATTGTATTTCATTACACAACTACCTAGTAATAATTAATCAATGAAATAAAAATAATTGAAAAATGGGAAACCATGTATACAAATTGATACAAAGTACATTTATATAGTGACGAAATTGTAGAAAATAATTATGCAACACTGTGATATTGAATGTACTATTATTTGGTTTGCCGCGTGAATCGTGCACTCAGAAAATTGCTTTGTGTGTACGGATATACGTTTCTCATTAAAATACTATTCTACAAAATAATTACTATAGACAACAAACGGTTTGTTTAGTTTGTCTATCTAACTAAATATCCACTTGTCTATATTTGGGTTATGTTAAAAATTCATATATTGAAATGAAAATTCTAAACAAAAATTAAAAAAAAAACGATTTTCATAAATAATGTCTGCCTGTCAATCAGCTTTTATAATAAATGTGTGTTTGTTTTGTGTATGGATATATAGTACTGGAAATTTGTAATAGAGATGTAATCGTCAACAAATAGTGATGTAAAATGAATTTCTACTATTTTCGATACTGTGCTAGTTTTGTCCAGCTATCTTTCATCATTATTTTGTGTCGAATCTGAAGGTAAACATAAACCACAGTTACAACCGTATCGAATTAAATTTGACCGCAATCTAATAAAATTATCAGATATCTGGGAACACATTATGGTCACGCGGCTGAAAAATCGATATGTCTAATAATTCCTTAGTAATCGAAATAATCAAAAATTTGTACACATTTCATTATTATAAAGCGGGAGGCTTCCACTTCTAAATATACAATACTAAGCGTTAAAAGTGCTCGTTCACATCCTTTGTCAATATTTTTTTTTGGAATTTATTGCCGATGTATTAAAAGTTACACTGCTGCTATTAATTTCAAGGCCGAATTAATACTCTTTTATTAAATATTTTATCTAAAATTCTCAACATCTTGACTTACTGTCAAAATGTCATACAGCATTGGTAGCCCGTGAAGCAGAGCTTTTCTAACCACGAGTAAATTTTCTTTTATTATTGACGATTAGTAACAAAGTAACCTACATAGATTATACAAAGCCACAGTCTAGAAATCGAAACTTTTATAAAGGAATTAGAAACGAGAAAAAACCAAACTTTCCATAGTAAAACTCACAAAACTGAGATAATTTCATAAATGTTTGAATTTCAACATATATGAACATCGGTTAAAAAATCTGTTTTCATTTTTTTTTGAATAATTAGTTTATTTAAACGAAAATTTAGAAAATTTTCATAAGAACGTCATTCTGGTCAAATTTAAATAAAAGCTTTACAATGAATCCGTCTCGGTTCGTTCCATCATTCTCTGCCTCCTTTTGTTCCGTTTGATGGTTACATTGCATCCGTTCCAGCTGTTTAAACTGACATTTGAAAAACAAATAAAAAAATAAAATGGAAGACTATAAGAGACCCTAAATTCTTTAGAAATTCTCTTTGATTTATACGTGTCCATTAAATCTGGATAGGGACCAATCCGGGTATTTTAAGACTAGCTTTCCCCAAATGAAAGAGTTATATAGTGAAGAATTCTTCATTCATACTAGAATTACCAGAGATATTTATAACTTGTTATTAAATTTAGTTAAAGAAGATTCCACAAAAATGTCGAATTGTAAACCAATTCATTCTGAAAATAGGTTATCGGTTACTTTATCGTAAGTATTAATTAATTTTTTTTTTTTTTTTTCAAAAAATTACACTTTTTGATAAATTTATGAAGTATTTGGCCAGCAATTCCCTTTCTCGTGTGACAAAGAATCACTTTGCGTTTTTGGTACACAAATATATAAAAAACACACGTTAATTAAATTTTCCAATCAATAAAAATTGAAATGAATTAGACTCCATTTCCATATAACCAACCTCATATAGCAAATTTTTGTTACAGCTTAAAAGCGCCTTTTTCAACTTTACCATTTCTCAATAAAATGAAAAATCAACTTTTTTCTCAATTCGTAATCAGCTACGTAAAAAAGGCAATGGATTTAATTCTGGGATGATGTCATAATTCTAAAAAAAAATGCCGTGTTTTAAAATTCCAATTGTTAAAAAGTAAAATTCTAAATTATTCCTTAATAGAAAATTAGATTTCCAAATTTTGAATTTCCAAAAAAGGAATAAATTTCAAAACAAACACAAAAACATAACGGGATTATTTTCGGAAACATTTCGTGAAGTTAGAGGTAAACAGAGATTAGAAAAACCAAAATGAGCTTGATCAGCTAAATCAGAGGAAGAAAAATAAAACTTTATTACACTTCAAATCAAACACCACGATGATGCTGATTTAGCATAATCAACGAAAGATGCTGATAAAAATAAGGGGGGGGGGGACTTAATTCATTTGATTTGGAGCAGTGCCATTCCTACGTTCCTCTATAAATTTCCGTGAGCGTAAATAAATATTTACGAGCGCATTATCTCTCTATATATAAATATCAAAATGGTCCATGATTATGATTGGTTGATGGAGTGGTCACGTGTTATCTGTTTCGTTTTGTACACATGATAATATAGCTTAACAAGGTAGGATCGTTCGTTGACTCAGGCCGCTCATATGTAATTTCTCTTCGAGATAAAGAAGAAAGAGAAGCATGGAAAAAGCAACGCGAAAGAGTAAAACAAAAAACAAAAACTAAAATTTTATTTTGCGAGATCACACATTTTTCACTGTGTCAAGGCATCTCATACAATTTCTTTGCAAATTAAATTCAAATAACGATTTTTTATGTACATTTAAGCATGTCTTTTACGTGAAAATGCCTAACAAATATAATTATTAAAACGAAAAATATTTTAGCTTAGAATAAAGCTAGAAGCTGGAAAATTTACACATCTTGTAATTTCAGTTGTCAGTGGTCGGACTCCGGCGTCAGGGCCATGGGGTTATGTCAACATTATATAACACAGTAAAACCTCGATTTAGTGGATACCGATTTATTATTTTAAAAGACAAAATTTGTTCAATTTTTGCCAATTAGTTAGAAACTCGGCTATTCCTTAAATAATTATGATGAAATTCGTTATGTACGATGGAAATGGGATCCTAAAATGATTTTTGAAAGAAGTTCGGCATATGGCCAATTAGGAAGAAACTCAAAAATGGGAACGAGATTCTAAAATTATTTTTGGAAGAAATTCTGCAATATGGCCAATTAGAAGGAACTTGATTATTTCTGAACTCTCAGCATGAATTTCAGCATGCACGATCGGAATAGAATTCTAAAATGATTTTTGGAAGAACTTTGGAATATGGCCAATTCGGAAGAACCGATTATGATGAAAGTAAATTCTGAAATATGGACAATTAGGAAGGAACACGGTTGTTTTTCAATCGATTTTCTTCAAATTCAGCATGTACGGTGGAAACGATATTCTAAAATGATTTTTAAATAAATTTCTAAAACTTTTTTATTCGATATACTGTTTATTTACAATTGAATTTTGTTGAAACAAATTGTATGGGAGCACTTTAACCTCACGGCCCAACAACTTTAACATTTTTATAGAAAATACTACCAACTGAGATAACAAAAAAATAGTTCTGTTATTAAAAATCCAACGAGCTTGTATCCGAGGCACGACCTATTAACGTCGTAGGACTACGTAAAAATGAGACAAATCAAATTAAAAATTAAAAATTAGTTATCTAGTACAAATAAACACAACCCTTGTGACTGTGTGTCTCAACTTTGTGAGCTAACAGATGTTAAACTGAAACTATACTTGTATGCCAAAGAAAATCCATAATAGAGGTGTTATATTCTGTGTTCCAGATAGATAAAAAGCAGATATTTATATTGAATATTTTTTAATACAACGTGCAGTTTTAATGTCTAAGAAACCAGGCGAATCTATCCGCCTTCATCCGTGGATAGCGTATTATGGCGGATAACATGATGTGATGCAGGAGGCAGGGTATATAGCACAACATTAATTCATAATAAAAATGGTAAGAATCGAACCGCAAAGTTTATTTTAAATACATAATTGAATATCGAAGGAAATAATTTATACCAACCGAAATGTTGATTACCAGTTCCACACAAAATTTAATATTACATATTATTATAATATTCATTAGTTTGCAATACATATAAAATTTTATGTTTTTCAAAACAACGAATATTTTCTTTTCAAGGTTTGATGTTAACAGCTCAACAGCTACTCGTATATCACTTACGCTATTGACTTACAAAACTTCGACCTGTAAATTGGAAATATAACCTATGCAAAACGTTGTTTGCTCCAATGGTAGAAAATACATTTACATATAAACACAAAACTGTATTTGGCAAAACATAGTACCCATAGCAAAATAATTTTTCAGTTTTTTCCTCGATTTAAATGTTATACAGTAATATGTAATAATCACATCCTTTTATATTCTTGGTACTAAGAACAAACAATTTATTTTGATGCGGATTTGATTATTATTTTGTTACTGTACATATGTCTTGTCGACGAAACCAAATTAAATTAATGTGGATTTCGATTGACCAAATTGAATTGCACTCAGTGCAAAAAGTGTAATTTTTTTACCCTGGAAATATTCGATTGACCAAAAAATATTGCACTGACAGCTACACCAGTGCAATTTCGACTACTCCAGTTTTTTTGGTAGTTTTACCCCTCTTTTTACAAATGCACTAAACAGTATGTCATTGTGCTGTCATTTTTGATTTGACTTGTCGTTTTAATATGGTTTGACAGGTGACAGAACGCAATTCGGTGTTTATGTTCGATTGACGAAGAAATTGAGGTTACACTTTCAAAGAGGGGTAAAAAATCAATCGAAAACGACATAAATTAGTTTCCGGTCACTTGGAAACTTTGAAGTCCCATAACTCACAAATCTAAACATCTTTCGGCCTGATGTTTGCGACTATACATTTGTCTAGGATTGCATAGATTATACAGCATATAAATTCAAAAAATGTTTGTAATATTTTACATAATGAAAATAAAAATTGTTTGAACTTTTTTATTTTTATTTTATAGCTTTAAATCAAAATGGCGTGCGGCATGTTTGATCAAGTTCATCACTATTTAATTAAAATTGAAATTAAATTAGATATTAATAATTTGTTGTTTTAATTTTTTTTCAATCCACAAATTTTTATTTAACTTGGTTCGATTTTTACAGTTTTTAAAACATTACATTTATATTTAACAAGAGACATTGCTTTAATCAAATAAATTTCGTAAATACGTCATTTCCGTGACGCGCGTCATCACAGTGAAATTTTGATTTACACCCCCATATATAATGAAAACAAAGACGTAGTCCTACGCCAAAATAATTTTTTAATTGTTTATAAAACATTGGTCTATTTCTCAATAAAAAATATTTTGCATTAAACTGATCATTAATATAAAAAGTAATTATTTTCTTACAAAACGTCGGACGATGTGGCTTAAATCGAATTTATCGATTAGTTTACGCTGAATGTGCTAGACTACAGTTTTTTTCTATAGATTGACTTTGTGAAATTTATTATTATTTTGACTATTTATTAATTAAAAGTAAACAAAAAATTTATTTAATACGCTAAATGTAAATAAACCCAAAAATGTATTTCGCCAAAATTGTATTTTGAAAACCAATCGAATTTCACAGAATTGAATTCCATGCGTATTTTATTTGACAAAAAATTGAATTCCAATTCCAAATCCAATTCCTTGGCAAATAATAATACGACTTTTATTGCATTTGCATGGGTCACCGAATGTAAACTACAATATTATTTAATAAAACTAATAGGGAAATATGATAGATAAAAATAAAGGCACTAGTGGAAAAAGTATCTTATTCATTTCGGGAATAATGGTTATTTACTCGTTTCAAAAAGAAATCAAGAAATTGACGAAACAGCCTTTTATTGGTTTTGGCATGAGATTATTAAAAATTAATTTAGTTACTGGGTCATTCCATAGTATTTCACTGATTTTTTTGAAGTTTCAATCTTGACCTCTCCGATTCCAATTTTTTGTTGTAATCATGTTCCTTATTGAAAATAAGAAGACAGTTTCTTTTTCTTTTTTTTTTTTTTGACGTCTGGTTGTCCAGTTATTAGACTTTTTAATTTTGGCGGTTTTCAAATTATAATTTTTTACTCCTACATAAATGGTTGTATCTTCGATTCTAAGAAGAGTATTTTCAAAACGATAACATGTTGGAAAGGTATTAATTCATCCTAAATTTTATGATAATTTATTTTTGAAAAGTACCGTTAACTTGCCGCTAGAGGACACAGCTACCAAAATATCGAAAAACGTAATATGTATGTCATTTGGTAGATAATAGTTCAACCTTTCAAATAAATGTTAAATCGTGTCTAGTTTAGCCACCAGGTAGCTTCAAAGTTGAAAAAAATAATTGTTATTGTTTTTTTTACATTACAATTTGTGTTAAATGAGTAGATAACGCTATCAGTGGAATTTTCAGTTCTGAATTTGACAGACTATATATCTCTAGTGGGAATACTGCAAATATATAGGTCTATTTCTTCCGTTAGATGGCTTAAAAATGACAATAAATTGATTTTTATAATTGCACTTGAATTCTAAAGTGAGAAATGCAATAATTTCAGTGTATTAAAATTAGTGCAATTTTCGGCACTGACTTTAGTAGACAATGAACTATTGAATGTATCACAATTATCAACAGTTGTTTCAAAATTTAAATAAATAGATTTTTGGTAGATGTTCATAGTAAACCAAAAAAATATTAGAAATTTTTTAAATTACTTACTGGCCAGGTTTTAATACTAAACCTAATCAGAAATTAATGACCCGGTTATTCATCTAATGTCTACCGAGGATGGTTCATCGAGTACCTATATGACCTGCGTCTTACACCTCACCTGCAGTGAGAGAGAATATCACCACCATCAGAAATTATTGAAAGAGCATTACAAGAACAATTATCACAAGCTTGTGTACAATTGGGTGAGTCACTTATATAGAAAAAAAGACTCTCAGAGATTGGTTATTGTAAAAAGCAGGTGGAAAAAGTAATAAAGGTTACTTGTGAAAATGTTCTGGACGTTCCTCTAAATCTGAGATTCGCGTATTCTTGTTATCTTTGTTATCATTGAAAATTATCAATTTCATATAAAACTATGGTTGGAAGTGCTGCTCCAATATGTAAATTAACAAGAATCTCGAGGACAAATTGGGCTTTCTTAATATGTTTGTGTTTGTTTCAAAGACAGGATTGGGTTCTACTCTAATGAGATGAGTCATTCAGTATAAAAAATAAAAAATACTAGCGTACTCCCAATTCTCTGTATAGGGCACCTGTTTGGCAAAGGCAAATAAACACACAGTTACATTTAACGCAATCGCAGCAATTACATATATGATATTACAGTACGTTTGCTGTACATGTAGTAAAACATAGATAGTTTCTGATACTTCTTCTAATTAGTTAATTTTGATCCAACATGTTATTTTATATATTTTCAAACAATTATCAACATTAACTTGGTATAATTTTAACTCTAATAATAACTTCAAGTGTTGTCAAGGTTCAAAATTCAATAAAATAGAGTTTGACAGGAACAGTTTGACTCCCAATTTAGTATCATACGAAGGATTACTATGAAACAAATTCTCAAAATCTACAATTTCTGATGAAGCAATTTCTGATGAACAAGTCTGATGAAGCATCACGGTATCTGTCCACACAAAAAAAAAATTATTTACTCCTTATAATCGCAAATAAGCTTAAAAATACATTTTGTCCGCCTTTCATTAAAGTGATTAGTCAGGCTTGTCGCTGAATTATACTGAGAATCTTTTTTCGTAAAAATCCATTAAATATTCTGCATGAATGAATAATTTTTCCAAAGTGTTTTTCTTCTAAGAAAATTAAGATTTCCTCTTTCATAAATTTTATATTATTTATTTACGAGTAAACTTTTGATTTTCTTTTTAGTTTAAATAAATTAATTCCAATTTTTTTATTTTGTTTATATGTACACATAATTTCACTCTACAGGTGATAATTTGTTTATGTCGAAAATCGAACTTCTTAAGCAACTCAGTAATATATATGAATGCTATATTGTATGCGGCCCGGTTGTTTGTATGAGAGAAGTAATATTTTATGTTAATTAATGTAACATTTTTACGAATTTGACGTAGAGAATTGTCTGGTAAAAACGTTTGTATATGTACATATATATGTACGAGTAAACAGGGTCATATAATCTAAACTTTTTTTGTATTTCCGATAGAATTAGAAACAATTTATCTTCAACGATAAAATTCAACAGATGGTTGGATCTTTTGAAACTACTGGGGGAGACTAAATAAATAAAAATAAAATTAGTTTCCTCCATTTTTCACTTTATGTAACTGTAAATACATATATGAGTACATACAGACACAAATTGTATAAACCGTTATTGTTTTTCCATGAATGCACTTCTATCTTTAATAGGAAATAGTATTTTCCTCTTTTGTTCCGAACGAGAAAGTTAACAGAAATGTTTCCTACTAATGTTCCTCTCGTTCATTGCAAATACAACAGTTGGTGTACAAAATTGCAAATAGTAAAGTTAAGTTTACTTATATATATAACACTTAAGTAAACTGTTGATTCTACTCGTATAATACAATATAACAACAAAATTGAGAAAAGGATGTAACAGTATGGTGTGAGAAGACAATGAAAATTTATTGTCGAGAAGGAAGTGAATTCGCCATATAATTTTTGTTTATAAGGTTGGGGACCATTTGTTATCATGATTTCTTTTATACGAAATTAATTTATGTGGTCGTTTATCACATTAGAAAATTTGCATTTCTTAAAATTGTGTTATATTAGAAGGCGGTAACGTTATCGTCATGTATCAACCGTAAAAGAGCTCAAAAATGTCCTTGGTACCCCGAAGATAAAGGCCAAATCCGATCAGAGGTTAAATCGAACTACATAGCAACTAGTTAAACCAATCAATTGTAATCCGTAAATTTCATTATAATTTTTTTTGTTTTGTTTTGTTTTATTTAAGTTCATTAAATATGGAAGGTTTACACCATCGCCGCCCTCCTGAAATGCAAAACGGAAACGGATGAGATCTAGAGAATTAATTTACAACAACACAAAAAACAATATTAATGATTATTTTATGTTATGTCCTCTGTATCTACCGTTGTATCGTTATTTCTTGATTTGTTCTTTTGAAAAACAAAGAAAAGATATTAATTGGATTTGAGCCAAAATGGTTACAGATTTCATTTAGTATATGTACCAGTATACATGATTAATGTATTGTTGCAGATGATTATACATCTTTAGTCAATTGATGGGTTCATTTATTAATTTTTGCTGTATTACATTATAAATGACCTTAATTCAACTAGTGACTTTTAACCTTTACATTTTTGTTTACCTTTGTCTGACATTAAAGACAAAAATTTAACTTTGTCGCATGTTTAAACCAAAATCAATAAAACCAAAAATTAAAAGTAAATACAAAATTTTCTACAGTGAAATGTATAAATTTTAATTATCCGCCTACGCATTAATGGTTTTGTGCTTTTTTTGTTAGATCAAAAGATAAATAATGTTATATAAATACATCCGATTAAAATTTATGATCCATACAATTTCCATGGATTATGCGCGCCAAAAATGTCTCCGGGGGATAGATAGGTGACATAAATATTAATTATCATCCTCCCACTAAACGAAACTTATCGCGCATCTGTGATTAAAAACTTACATTACAAATAAAAAATTAAATTATTTGTAAACTTTTCCACATTATTTCAATTAAATTTTTCTCTCCCACCCTCCCGAAAAAAAAAACCCGAAATTAATTTTTAATTGCAAAAGTTAGTTTTTCATTTTAATTCTTTTTTTTTTGTTGTGTTATCGTAAATTTAATTATTTTATCATTGATCGATGATTATTGAAAATTTTATTTATCGATATTTCAATCAAATTAAATTTAAATAAAAAATTCGCTATGTAAATATAATGGCATGACATAAAAGAATAATAAATCAATCATTTCTCGTTTGTGTACGTGTAATAATGTTATAATTTTATTTTGGTATACCAAACCCACCAACCCACTCTTAAATCCAAATATGCCATTAAGGCATAACTTTAACACCAAACTTTATTAATATAATTTTCACTTTAAATTCAGATACATTTACCAACCGATGTTGCAAACATTGTTTTAAATTTATATCCAATTTTTGCTTACACTAATATCTTGAAATTGATCCAATTTTACTCTCACTCCTAAAAAAAAAACACACACACACAAATAATTTTAAACCAATAAAGAAAATTATTTTTCAATTTTCCCACCCGCATAATATTCAAATAATCGCACACACATTTTCCACCAGAATAGGAAAAAACTAAAAAAAAAAAAAAAAAAAATTATTTGCAACAGAATTAAATTAAATAATTGATTTGATTTAAATAAGATTGATCGAATTATTTAGTCTGTTTTGTTTTTAAAAGATTAGTAATTAGAAATCAGTTAATCAACGCTGTAGCGTACGGTAATTTGGGAATTAAATTTATGTAATTTTTTTTTTTTTTTTTTGGGTCGTTTTCGATTATGTTACGATTTTCCATGAATTTTCAATTAAGCAATTTGTTTAATGTGTACGTGTCCCGTTTTTTGCCCTCCTAATCCATCTGATTACTGGTGTGGTTCTTTTTCAATTGAATCTAAAAATAATTTTTGTTTATTATTTTTTTTTTGCTTTTCATTCATTTTTCTATCAATCAAAATTCTTATGTGTCTACAAAGTAATGACATGTGTATATAAAAATGTTTTGTCTAGTCATACATACATTTTTGTAATATATAGGTCAAACTGATATTTCAATCAGCGTTCAATTACGATAATTACTGCAAATAATAGATGAGGAAGTAGCAATTGAATCAATATTTTGTATGTTTGTGCTGTTATTGATATTTATTGGTTATGCAAATATTTATTGACTGCTGCATACAACATATCCTTATGTAAATGAATAAGTAAATATAAAGTAAATGTATTATATTACCTATGCATATGATGGGAAGTAAGAAGCTAAACCATTGTCCTCAGTATAAATTGTGTACAAATCGATTTTGTTTTCAAACGTCGACTGTCTGTTATTGAGAATAATGTCAAAGGGGATCACATTTAATTCTATCAAATAGGTGTAACAAAATATATGCACATGCTTATTTGAAGCTTTCGTTAAATAGTTTTTACTAAATTACCAACTTCAAAATGATTTAAGCGAATTATGAAATTAACAGTTTTTGTTTTTTTATCTTTTTTTATTCAATAACCAACCAACATTCCATAACTCAGCATTTAAAATATATTACAGAATCCTAAAATCAAAGATAGAGATAAAAATAATTGAACTTCGTAACGAAAGGTGGAAAACGTTACTTTCTAACTTTCAAGATTCGTTACCCCAATTCACGAAAATCACGAACCTGGGGTGCTATTCTTGAAACATTACGAAAATTTTCGTAACCGAAAATTTTCGTAATGCTATTTTCGTAATAGTAATGGTGAAATCATAATTTAGTATTCTTGAAACCATTACGAATACAGCGAAGAGAGGAAAAAAGAAATAATAAAATTTCGAGAGAGAAGATGAAAATGTAAGTTACTAAAATGGTATTCTTGAAATCCGGATTACGAAAATTTTCGCAACGGAACGTTACTAAAATTTTCGGATGGTTTTTTTGTTCCTTATTGCATTTCGTAATGAAATCATTTAGGTTTTTGTTTTAATTATATTCATATAAGGATGTTTATAAAACTCAATAATTTCTGTTGATGGTTAAAAATAATATGTATTTACATTTCGCTAAATATTTATTACAGGTAAACCTCGTTTAACGAACCCTCGAATAACGAATCCTCGAATTAACGAACATCCAAAATAATTGAAAAATCTCGTATTACGAACTTCAAACCTCGACTATTATTATAAGTACAGTTTATGTACATAAATTGTAAAATTTTAGAAACCACACAAATATTTTCCCCCCAAAAATAGCACATAAAATTATTTACCTCGCACAACGAAACCTCAATTAACGAACGGTTTTCAGGAACACAATACGTTCGTTAAACGAGGTTTACCTGTATTTTATTACCACCAAAAAAGGGTACCTATTTGCTTGGTTTATTATTTTCTTAAAAATAAGGGTAATAGCTTCAATACTAATTGGCAATTTGGGATGTATTTTTAAATGACGCATGCTGTAATTGGAATTGGATTCATATAATGTCACAAGTGGCTAATACTAATGGTACGTAAAGTCATTCAATCATACCATCATACCATAATAGTATCGTAGACAATACGATCGAAATTCATATCGTCATAGAATCATAGGACAATGCCACTACATAAACAGCCGTGACTTCAGTCTAAAAATTCAAATCCCCAGGCGAATAAAGATTTTTATTTTCCTATGAAACGTAAACAAAATCATATGGGAATTATTTTGTGTTGCCTTTATTTTCAATTTAAATGAGCATTTTTATTGATAAATATAAATAATTTTAAATTAAATATATCGAATTGCAGCTTGTCCACAATTTTAATTAAAATTTATAAAATTTTAATTCACAATTTTGCGTTTTAGTAAATTGATTTTTATTCTCAAACATCGTGAGGCTCCGTGCTTTTTTTTACAATTTCATTTCATAGATTACTAGATTAGTTTTATTACTTTACCAATGCTACTACATAAACAGCCATGATTTATAATAAAACTAATCTAGTAATATACGAAAAGAAATTTAAAAAAAACACGAAGCCTAACGATTTCTCTAAATTTCCCTAAATATCAATTTACTAAAATGCAAAATTGTTAATTAAAATTTTATTAATTTCAATTAAAATTCTGTACAAGCTGCAAGATATATAATGTGTTTCGTCGGCAAGTGGCCGGCCGGAAAATTCGGAATACTTAATTAAAATTATCACAAAAAATCCTTTAAAGTGGGAGTCTCTTTTTCAAGTTATGGGCTCGATTTTAATTCTGTTTGCGGTTTTTGAAAGTTTATGAGTCATTTTATTTGATAGTTTGTGCACTTAGCCAGGTTTATTTAAAGAATGTAAAAAATTACGGGAAAATAACATTTTTTTTACTTAAGAAAACCTCTACTTTTTAAAAAACTGAACTGTAAGTCGAGAAAATATCCCATTAAGTTAATTATTTTAATTATTATTATTAATCTACAGCATAATATCTACAAATTGACAAAACTTTGTTACTAGCTAACTCTTAAAAATACCGCGCAAAAATCACCTAGAGAAAGTAGGGAAATTAAACAAGGAAAGATGTTTAAATTAAAGTCAAAGAAATAAAATAATACTGTTTTATTAATAATAAATAAAAATTTCTATTACAAATTATTAAACATTTTTAATTAAATGACATGTTCGAAATGCTTTCCACCCTCTTGTAATCAAACAAGGCTCTCCTGATCACACTAGTTGTTGTCCAACGCAATTGTTAGGGGTTGCCTCTTGTTTCTGCTGCAGCAGCGAAAATTCTTGCTCTCAGAAATAAAAATCTAGGAGCATAAGATCAAGGGACCTTGGCGGCCAGGGTACAGGACCTCCTCTACCGATCCACCGTGGATAATTTTTATTCAAATGATCACGTCTCATCTTTGCAAAATGTGCTGGAGCAACATCTAATTGCAGCTGCATTCGCCTTCCCCTCAACAATGGCACTTTTTCCATGAGCAAAGACAACGTGATTCCTGAAAATTCTAATAATACGTGTTAATCAAGCCTGTTTGGTAGCACGTAAGGTCCGATAAATTAATCGTAGATCATTCCCGCCCATACATTTATAGAAAATTGGCTCTGGAAAGCTGTCTCCTTTACGACGTGTGGATTTTCGACGGCGCAAACATGGAGGTTTCTATAATTTATTATACCCGCCCTGGTGAAAGTAGCTTCATCTGTCCACAATATTCTCCTTATAAAATTGACATCACTTCTTTGCTGTGAAATTATCCAGTTACAAAAAACTGATCTGGCACGATGGTTCACATCTCCTAGATGTTGAGCACGACGGAAGTGATAAGGATTAAGGCCTTCTTGACCTCGATATGCCTAACATTATCGACAGGCGACTGATACTTGTCGTAGGGTCAGCGCGTATTAATCGTAATAAATCCTCTTCCAACGTGTATGTTAATATTCACGCTGTATATTTGTTTGATCAAATTTTTAACTTAACACAAACTGTCCTTTTCATTATCACATAAACTTAAAATTGTTAAAACACAAAACACTGAGAGTACATAGTTTCACACTATCGGTTAGCGAACAACTGAACTATTTATTATTACTTACCAATTTGAGTGAAAATGATCGATTTAAAAGATTTGGTTAGATAACATCACTATACCTAAACGGCTACAAACGACATTTTTTCGACAAATTGGTGTTCGTATATTTTATGAGTTAGGTAGTAACAATGTTTTAATAATTATAAATAAAATACCCATGTCATGGGACATTTTTTCGACTTACAGTTCATTTTTTTTTAAAAAGTAGAGGTTTTTTTATATAAAAAAAATCGTTTAAGTAAAAAAATGTGATTTTCCCATAATTTGTTACATTCTTTACAAAAACCTGGCTTAGTGTGCAAATTAACCAATAAAGTGACTCATAAGCTTTCAATAACCGCAAACAGAATTGAAATCGAGCCCATAACTTGGAAGATATGAAGAAAAATGTGAAAAGCTATCACCAACACATAAGGGGTCACTTGCCGACGAAACAGATTGTATTTAATTTAAAATTATTTCTATTTATCAATAAAAATTTTCATTTAAATTGAAAATAAAGGCAACACAAAATCCCATATGATTGTGTTTACGTTCCATAGGAAAATAAAAATCTTTATTGTCTTAACACCATTACAAGTTTTTTTCATGGCTTTTTATGTAGTGGCATTGCACAGGATCATATTATCGTACTACCATACCATCAAACCATCATGCCATCATACACGACATAACATTATATCATCGTGCAATCGTACCATCATACAATCATATGTACCGTCGTACCATAAAAGCCGATTAGTGGAAAAAAAAATTCTAAATCGGATAAGCGATTCTCGAGATATCATGGGTACAGACATCTAGACGTCCAGAAAGACGGACAGACATATTATTATTATTTTTTTCTTTTTCGGACTCAAGAACTTCCAAAACGTCGAGAAAAGTGGTTTTGGATCAAACAAATTTTTGGCCATTTTT